>JASGCC010000011.1:2689097-4048794 GCA_030067915.1 Hydractinia echinata | reverse complement strand
TAAAGCTGAGTTTGAAGCTGACGCGAAAACGGAAGTTAGAACTCAAAGCTCAAGAGCTTCAATCCAAACTTGATTCAGATTATGATATTAGGGAGGAAAGCAGTAAATTGCACCGACGGGTACAAGGTTTGGAAAAAGAAGTAAGATTATGTTTTAAAAATTTTTATGTTTACTCTGGACATATTTTCAGTTTTGATTTTAATATTTGATTTTTAGAATCACGAATTAAAAGAAAAATTGCAAACTGCAACTGAAACTACGATGAAGCTTAAGAAAGCTGAAAATGATTTGAAAAAAGCTCAAACAGTTGCTGAGCACTCTATAAAAGAATTAAATGAGAAGAATAAATTACTAGCAAATTCCAAGGTAACTTTGTTTTTCTTAGCTGATCAAAATTTTCTTAACATTTTCATCCCCTTTGAGAATCTGTTTAATAACTTTTCGCTGACATTTTCTTCAGGCAAATGTTGAAAAGGAACTAATGAGAGCGCAAGTATCACTAGAAGCCGAAATAAATTCGGTAAAACATGCTAAAGACATTCGACGAGAGTACGAGAAACAGAACCAGTCTTTAAAAGATGAAGTTGATCAACTGCGCAGCAAGTATAAAAGTGATACTACAGCCATGCAGAAACTACAAGATGAACTTATAACACTAGAAAAATCAAAAGCAAATATAGAATTTGAGTATAAGCAATTGCAGGGTAGATATGATTCAAACAAAAAACGTTTGAGGTATGTTCTTGTCTATCTGTCTGTCTGTCTGTCTTTAAAATGCGGTTTTCACCACTGTAAAGCACGAGACTTGTAGTTTTCAAAAATGGTATCATTTTTGATCAGACGCCGAATGAAAGCAGTTTAATCACCGAAAATAGAAAATGTCTGTCTGTCTAGGAAATGTTTCTGCTGTTATGTTTGTTTATTTCAGGGTTTTTTATTTTGTTTTCGTTTAAAACTTCAGAAGACTTTTTCTACTGTTATTTGTGTTTTAGAACCAACTGGCAAAACTGAATGCTGAGAAGAAAGAGAAAAAGTTATCAGAAATACAGATACTTGAAAAAGAATGTACGCATACTCAAACTCCTTCGTAGTGCTTTTTTGTGTTAAAACTTCGTTTAAATAATTTCATTTCTCTATTAGCTGCTGACATACAACGAGAGAGGGACGATCGTATACGAGCCGAGTCGAAAGCTGCAAACTTAGAACGTCAAGTTAATGTTTTAAACTTAGACTTAAAGAATTTAAAACAAAAACTTTCTCGACTTGAGCAAGATTACCAAGCCAGTCAACATTCTGTAAGTTTTATACTTGTCCTCTTTATGTATATAGCAGTTCAAACAATACTCTGCTATGTACGCTTTGCAGAGAATGACAGGTTGATGGTGAAATTACCTAATTCATTTTATGTAGGTCGATAATTTAAAAAGTGCGCTTGATGACGAAGGCGAGCGACGAGCAAACATCCAATCAGAATTAAACGGTGCCACTGCAGACTTGACAGTTTTAAAGACTCAAGAAAAACAATTGAGAGCAGATTGTGCACGAGCGATAGAAGAAAAAAAGCAAGCTCAAGACTCCTTAACAAAACTTACTAGGTTAGATGCGTTATTGAATTGTGAATATTTCATTTTTTTATTTACGATAATCAACGCCATATAAGTTTAAAACGAATCCTGTAGGGGATCAGAAATCAGACTGAAAACTCTCACGCTCAACCTTAAAGTGTAAACTATAATTTATATTTGTCTTTTTTAAAAAATTTTAGTGCATCAGCTGTTGATGATATGCAGATGAAGGATTTACAAGATCAACTGGAAGCACAACAATACTTTTCGGTGATTTGCTTATTTTTTTTTTTACTTGTTTGTTTGCAAGTGTGCTTTCACAAAAGCTGACAAACTTCTTTTCTTTTCTAGACGTTGTACAAGACGCAGGTGCGCGAGTTAAAAGAAGAAGTTGACGAACGCACCAAGCAAACACAAGCTCTTCAAGGCGATTTACAAATTCTACAAGAAGAACGAGATTCGTTGTCTGCACAGTTAGAATTAGCACTTGCAAAAGCAGAATCTGAAGAGTTGGCACGGTCCATTGCAGAAGAGCAAATAGCGGATCTTGAGAAAGAGAAAACTATGTTGGAACTTGAAGTAAAAGATTTGATTGCTAGACATAAAATGGATTTGTCGGACAGAAGTAACCAAATTATTCAGGTATGTTTTTGTACACGCTGTGAAGTAAACCTATATAATTAGAATTAAATAAGCAATAGGCCATGCTGCAATGGCGTTAACAAGTTTACTTAATATAGCAAATTGAGATATTTTTATATTTTAATGGCAAGCTAAACCAAACGCAAACCAACACTAAAATTCGCTGTTACTGTGAAGTTCCTGACCTTAAAGTATGCTCCTTTTGGTAATTTCTTTAGATAGAAGACAAAGTTCGTTCGCTGGAACTTAGTATAAAAAACAAAGATAATGAAATCAAAGTATTAGAAGAAAATATTGAACAATTAAAAATAGGTAAATGAAGTTGTTTTTTTCTTTGTAGTTTTGCTAATTGTGAATGAACTGTTGATTTAACCGAGTGAGACCTCTTTTAACAATTTCTGTTCTCCCCAATAAACTGTTTCTAATGTAACTATCTATAGAGAAACGTAGAAGCTAATGTTTCCTGTAATTCACCCAGTGTTTTTCAAGATTTTTGTCATAATTTTGACAATTAGTAAGGTTTTGCACATAGACCAAAAATATGAACACAATAAGGTAGTTAATAAAAGACCCCAAAATGGCAGTAAGAATATGTGACGTTGATTATAAGTGCAAACAATATTTTTATTGCAAAGAAATATTCATATTTCAAGGTTTTTTCTCCAGTGAATGATGGATACTAATTGTCTCTGGATTAAAAAGAAAAGGACTTTGAATACCTCGAAAAACGTTTTCCAGACGCCCTATATTAGCATTGAACTTTTTTTTTTACTTTTAGACGTTGAAAGTGCGAAGAATGATACGTCGAGTAATAACGTCGAAGTTGAAGCTCTGAAGAAAACTCTAGCCAACGAAAAAACTTTGAAAATACAAGCTGTAAATAAATTAGCCGAAATTATACAACGAAAGATGTAGGCGGTGGAAAAGGGAAGGGGAATAAAGTGAGCTCTTCTGAAGTGAAAAAGAAAGAGAAAGAAAACCGAAAGTTACAACTCGAACTGCGGCAGGTAAAAATATTTTAAATATTGTGGACGGTTGTTAATGTTTTACCGAAAAATTTATTAAATTTCGCTCTTCTTTACTTATAAAAAAATGATAGGTAAAATAATAACAATTAATAGAAAATTTTATTTTTTATTATCCGCTAAATTCCAAAATTTCTTTCCTTAGGTATATTTTTTGATGTTGACGCATTGCCTTTTAAATTTATTCAACGAGGTCGTAATAATTAGCTAATTTTCTAAACGATTTTTTACATTTCAGGAAAAAGAAAAATATCAGCAGGCGGTAACTAAATATCAAAGGTCAAGTCTACGAAGCTGACACGGTAAGTAGGGCTGCTAAAGTGAACAACTTTTTGTGATAAACAAGATGACATTTTGTTTATATCCATGTTTAGTCCAACACTGAATGCAAAAGAAGAGCTAGGTAAAGCAAAGGTAATTCCATCTTTTCATAGTTTGTATGCACGAAGCGATTAAAGCTTTGCGTCTATTCATAATGTATTTTTCTTGTTCCTGCTCGCTCTTCAGTCTTACGATCTACGGAACTATGGGAACAACTGCTTCTGCTAAAATAGAGCGCATCTATTATGTGTATAGCTGTTTCGATTTGAAAAGTAGGCGTCGATGCAAGGGGTGTGTGTCACCCTTATTGGGAGTTTGTTTTGTCTAGTCTTTGTTTTAACACTTATGGCGATAAAAATATTTTGTCAGCTAAAGAGCTACTTAAAATAAGACCGAGTTAGATTACAGTTACTTTTTCAGTCACTGCACAAAATAATTCAAAATAAGCTGTGTTTTTATATACTTAGATGGAAGCAGATTCCAAGGATATGAGCATTGAGCAACTTCAAGACCAAATCGCTAGTTTAAATGGTGAACTTACTGCAGTTAGAGCACTGGTACCTAGTGATGCTGACAGTAGTTTGCTGTCGCAGCAATGTATGTAACTTGATTCGAGTTTTTTATCTGAGACTAACGCTATAATGACGATTTATTTGTTTAACTGGGCAATACCGGAGAATATTGACCGATGTCAAAGTATGGCCCGAGCTTGCGAGGTCAATATTACACGGTGTTGCCCAAAATAGACATTTATTAAGTGGATTATTGCCCGGGTTTGCTTCATTTTGCGAAACGAAATGAACATAAGAAGGCTATGACGTAAGTTCTAACCAATCACGTTGCGCGATTACAGAAAATATCAATGCTGTCCTCTTTCCCGGGTAATAATGTATATAAGATTCGGGTTGCTGTGTCGATGTGAAAATATTATCAACAAAAAGGCCCGTTTTCTCTCTTGTGTTGTGCGTTATAAATTATTACTTTTAATATAATTTCACCACTTCTGTTTGTTCAGCAAATTTCAAATTAGAGGGCTGGCTGTCTAATACCAGAAAAGAAGAATAAAAAACGTTATGATTGGAAGAAACAATATGTGGTGGTTTAGTCGGAAGAAAAATATTTTTTTATAACAACGAACAAGAAAAAGCCGCATCTAATCCCTCCATGATATTAGATATTAGGTATGTATTTTTCGCAAATGGCGCCCCGTCGCTTATGTTTTATTTGCCTTTTTGACTTCTTTGTAGTTTTTTATTTAAATATTATTTTCAGCGTTTTTATTTTTCAGCAAATTGTTTCACGTACGATCAGTCACGCAAGGTGGACGTAATCAGAGCCGATGCAAAAGATATCCCAAAAATATTCCAGGTAGGTATTACCTAGTCATCAGCGGTACCTTAAGTGTAGTAGGTAAATCGATAAATTAAATTTCTTACATCGCGATAATGCGAGAAAACTTATCCTTTTTTGTGAAAATGAGTATGCGAGAACGTTCTTACTCTCCATATGCCAAATACAGTACACTTTATTGAAATATTTGTTTTCTAGATTTTATACGCAAATGAGGGCGAAAGCAAGAATCCAGAAGAGAAAACGGAACAAGAGCAAGCAGACGTAAGCCTTGATTAACTTATATCTGCAGTATGCTTACCGTGAACTGAAATAATGTCTCCTTTTCTTTGCTTTAGGATAAAGCTGGTTTTTCCATACCGTTCAAAGATCATCAGTTTTATATTATGCATTATCATATGCCAACCACTTGTGATTTATGTCCCAAAGCTATGTGGAATGTGATAAAACCGCCACCCGCCCTGGAATGCAGGCGTAAGATTCTTTCTTACTGGTGTTGTCAATTTATATATAAAAATTCACTGATTTTTTTTCATGCGATTAATTTGCTTCTAAAATTGGTAATTCACTTTCTAGGGTGTCATGTAAAATGTCACAAAGATCATGTTGATCGTGAAGAAAGTTGCATACAAGAATGCAAAGGTAATACAGAAACTAATTTTATTTCTTCTCTCTGTATATTTTATGACTATTATATATTTGATGATCTACTTTTGTTTGTGTTATGTAGTATTCTGTTTGTCTTAGTTACTGTCGATTACGCCACCGCTAAAGATTTGTTAGTCTTGGCAAATACAGTGGAAGATCAAAAACAGTGGGTACAAAACCTGTCAAAAAAGGTCGTGAGGACGGCTGCAGGCCCGCCTAAGAGAAGGTAACGGTTTCTAGTTATAGTGCGGAAGATGGTGGTTTTAATCCCCGGTAGAGTCATGTCAGAGACTGTACAATAATATGAATCGATCTTTTCTGCTTCGCATTCAGCATGAAAATAGAATTGATTTTTAGGCGGTTGTCTAGTGGGACGATTGTAATGCTTGGTTCAAATGGGAGTTTTAAATGCACTCCATTCCATTGATAACAGTAGCAATAGGAATGGAAGATGTTATTCTGTGTGAATAATTGTAATAATAAATAAAATGGCTGTTATTATCATCAAAGTACTCTCACGTTCCTTTAAATGTGCTGAATGCCTTATATCCTGCATTACTGTTTTGTTAAGTTTTGTTAATATTTTTTCTTGTTTAGAAATTTAGAATCAGGTATTGGTAGCATATCTAGAACACTTTCAACGAAATCTTTGAAAGGGAAAGACAAGTCTTCTCATCGATCTATTTCTGTTACGTCACAACATTCGAATGCGTCGAACAGTAAGGATTGATTCAAAGGGATCGTCTCAAAATGTTCGTACGTAGTTCTTATAATTCTATCAAAAACTTCGTTTCGATTTATTAAATCTTTCGTATCATTTTATTTTTAATACGAACTTTTTTCGTATTATCAAATTACAAGTTCGTATAAGTTGTTACATTCTTTTTTCAATAAGTCTCAATCGCAAGGGTGTTTAGGGTAAACCTTCCTATTTTTTTATTTAGTGTAACCATATACCACGCATCTCTTTTACAAAACAACTCCGAAGAAGACCAATACAGCACTTACCCAGTGGACCGATCATGAACGTGCTCTCTACCTTAGTTGATTTTTTCTACATAAAATTATCCTCGCATAGTTGTCTATTTGTAATTCTTATACACCAGAATTTTTCTAACCATTTTTTACATCTTTTATAAATGTTTGTACTCAAGCGTTAAGTCAGATTTTTGGTCTTTGTATACAAGCAAAGAAAATTATCGGAAAAGAGGAAAACAATCACACTCCTTTTTGGTTATTTTCGGCATCTACGAGGAGAGTCCGTGTGAGTTTTTTACATCATGCATTTGCTATCTTTCATAGTTAACACGTGGTGGATTTTTTTAAGACGTTTTCTCTACTGTATGATATTGTGGGAAATCTGAGTAATTTATTAGCTTTTTTAAATTCCATCCCGAGTACGTATATCGTGTAAAATAAATAATTGTTAGTTTGTTTTTGTTTTTGTTGCTCTGATTATAGATTCAGAAATTATCTTATGAACTCTCCTTCGCTGATAGAAGAGTGCATATCTAGTGTGATGAAAATTAGGTTATTTTTTATTATATTTAAACTCTGCGGTGATGAAATTATCGATGTGCGCTAAACAGATCTTATTTTATAAAACATAGATAAAGGAACCATTTTATCGACTTTGCTCATCGTTAAGAGGTATGTGCTGAAATATCGTATTCAGTACCAAACCTCTGCCATGTAAAATGTACTGAAAATAAAAAAAGTTATTGTAGTTAAAGATTGATTTTTTATTTTGTGTCATCAATTTTGACCAAAAATGATACGTGGTGTAAAAAGCATTAGAATTTTAACTTGTTTGAAATTTTTATTTGATACAAATTATATGTTCATTCCGCAACAAGCAAATTATAAAAGGTAAATAAATAAACAAATAAATAATGAATGAATGAATGAATGAATGAATAAATAATACGGCCCTCTGTTAAAACACCAAAATTCAATTTTAGCGATTTAGCGATTTAGCGATTTAGCGATTTAGCGATTTAGCGATGTTTCGCGAAACTTTGTCTCGAGAAAGTTTTAGTATAAACTTCCTAAATCGACAATTCGCGAAAGTTTATCTACTACATTATTTTTCAAAATTCGAGTTCTAAAAAGCTTACCGACTGGTAGTCTTGTGGTAGAGCGTTCGCTTCCAGTGCGGGAGGTCTTGGGTTCAAACCCCGGCGAGTCATGCCAGAGACAATAAAAGTGTGAACCTATCCTTTCTGCTTAGCTTTCAGCATAGAATAGGATTGATATCTTAGGCATTTGTCTAGTTGAGCGATTGGTGTGCTTGCACGACTTTGGTAGCTCAAATGGGAGCTTTAAATGCGCTAGGATCCCCTTCGCAGGACCCTCGTTGATAGCAGTACCAATAGGAACTGAGAGGCTATCCTGGGTAAATAGAAAAAGAAAAAAGAAATACATTCAAATTTCCAAAAATACTCAAAACTCGTATTTGCATAGACTTCAAAAAATATTCTAAAACGTTCGAATAACAACCCTCTGGAAATGACTTCAATGCCCATTTTTTAAATCATTGTTTAGCTACTTAGGAAAAACACCGAGGAAAATTGTTCAGTCATTGTTTACCTCAGTAAGTTTATTTGGCAAATTGTTTATTTTCAAAGTATTTATTTCATTTATTCTTTTATTTATCACTTATTCGCCCCAAACAAATTGTTTAGCAATTGTTTA
Source organism: Hydractinia echinata (assembly GCA_030067915.1). NCBI lineage: Eukaryota > Metazoa > Cnidaria > Hydrozoa > Anthoathecata > Hydractiniidae > Hydractinia > Hydractinia echinata. The sequence continues at coordinate 4,040,549 of JASGCC010000011.1, read as the reverse complement.
AAAATTTGGCAATTTTGGGTGCAATTGTTTAAAAATTTGGCAAAAGAAATGTCACGAGATTTTGGACTCGTCTGATTAGAGAGTAGGTTGAAATTTCAACGTGATCGCACAGAATGCGGATTTTCTTGTTCTTAACTAATAAGTCACTGTTCCCACACTATGTTCATGTCACCGATCATTGTGTCCCTTCCGATAGTATGTTGCAGTTTTGCAACGTCGTCCCCAGGTAGTTTTGATAAAATAATACTTCATGTGATGGATTGTTTAACTTTTCTCATTGAAACACGAATGCAAATATTTTTATCTTTTCCAGCGGTGCATAATTTTTTTTAAGCCATCAATAACAATACTCTCGCTTTGACTTTGAAAATAGAAATATCAGTCACAATCTATCGACCAATTAGAATAGCTATATTAGCGTTTTTGTGCAATAAAATCGAAGATATAAGAATTCCGGTCGCTTTTTAGGCAGGATCAGCTAAATGTTCGCTATCCAATCTCGTCCCAGGGCTCTTTTGACGAAGGCCGACCGAGATTGCCAGAAAGAGAAAAAGAGACCTGGGGATGAGGTTGGCGCGCTATCTAATCTCGTTCACAGACTTTTGTAAACATTAAAACTCGATGTGAGCAACGCACGTTTTGCTTTTGGTTGTAGGAGGGCAACGAAAAATTGTACTTTTTTCAGATTTTTAAAGATTAAAAAAGATGCCAGTCGCTTGCGATACCAAGATATTTTTCACCGTCATATTGGAAAGGCAAAAATCCCTGCGGACGAGGGTAAATCCGCTTCTATAACCAGTTAATATTGCTTAAACCGGTGATTCTCCATTGTTGAAAATGAAAAGAAGAATGATTGGTTTCATTGACTAAGGTCAAGAGTCCCGTCAAACTAATGTCCTTCAGAGTCAACCTCGTCCCCAGGGCTCTTCTACGCCTATTATATACTGACGGGACAGCAGAATATTATAGGCGCAAAGAAGTCCTGGGGACGAGGTTGCCTTAAAGCATAATTGGAAATATTACTATCGTCAGTATATGATAAGCGTCCCCTGGAACCGATGTGTCTACCTTTTGTCATCTTTCCAATACCTTTGGCAAGTAATATGTTGCCAAAGTTGATCTGATAAATAAACACTCATTATTAAGTTTCAAACAGAGAATGAAATACATCTTTAGATAGCCATTATCTTGCCAACACTTGTGTTAAAATGTGGAATAATATCCTAATAATTATTTTCAAGGGTGCGCGCCCGCAAAAATCATTTAAAAAAAAAAATTGCGCACTTATAGGAAAAACGGATAGGAAAACAAGACAAAAAAAACGGAATTCAAGAGTGACTAACCAGCAGAGCATTTGAACATACGCCAATATAGAAATTCAAAAAAAATCTTAATCATCCTCAAGTGCTTCTTCTTTCTTTCAGCAATTACAAAACAAAATCTTGCCTTGACATCGATGGAACCTTGATATTTTCACTCTTCTTTTCAGTTTTGGAGAGATAGTTACAATATTAGTGACATAACCTTCGTGTAAAAGCTATGTAAAATACGTTTAAGACATTCCGCGTCTCATCTGTTTCATCCGATAGTAATATAGTACTTGTATTCGTAACAGCTAAATATATCTTATCTATCCTTATTTCAAAAAATCAGAAAAGTGCGAGGAATTTAACGAAGCTTTGCAGAAACTTATATTATAATGTTCGCTGTCTGTCTGTGAGTAGCGACGGGCGAATTCCCACGTATTTTTCCGACAAGTGAAATCCCATGTGGATTTTTTCAAGGGTTTATGATGCGAGTAGTATTTCTTAATTTTGCGAAGTAAAAATTTTTTAATTAATTGGATAATGCTCTCAAGAAAAAGGTTCCGACGGTACTGAAGCACTGAATATTTCGGGATTTCAAGCTTCTAAGAAATGGTTACAAAAATGGAAAAATAAATAAAGTCTATCGTTGATACAAAGAAAATTTTTAAATTTCAATCTTTTTTTGTGCTGTACGCCAAATAGAATCAATGCTAAATTTCCTCCGAATAAGGTACCTTGCTAAATTGGTCATATATGCACAAATTGCAAAAAATAGAGTAACTCTTTATAACTCGAACACTCTGTAGTTCGACCGATTTTTACTCTCTTTTACCCTCTGCGTATTCGAGTTAAAGAAAGTCTACTTTTTGGAAAATCCTATAGTTCCACTTACAACAAGGAAAGATGTATATATAATATCGAAGTAGATTTTGTCCAAGCTTTTCAATATCATATTTGGTCATTCGCGATAGTTAAACATTTCAGTCCCGGATATTTGTCAGCTAATTTCACTGCATTTTCCGAGCATGTTCAATTTCAAGTATCTTAAAAAGCTTGAGAGTTAGTATATGTAATCGCACGTTTACGAGTGCAATTAGGAAATAATCGAACGAGTATTTTTTTTTGCTTTTAATTTTCCGAGTCCGTTAGGACGAGGATAAATTTAAAAAGCAAAAAAATTACGAGTTCGATTATTTCCAATTGCACGAGTAAACATTCGATTACGAGCTAATCACTTTGATTTTTTTATTACCCGATTTATAATTAGTTCGATTCATTGTAAAGATATCTTTTTTTGACTTATCATAAAACGCGAGAAAATAAATATTTATGGGTATGAATCCAAAAGCAACAGTAATTATTTTAAACGACAAGTAAACGCTTTAGAAAATATATTTTTTTCTATCTCGAATGTTTTTATTTCTCTTGTTCAGATTTAATGAGCCTTATTGTTTTATGACCTTTTTATTACCTTATTGTTTTATGGGCTTTTTTATTATAGTTCGAATTTATAACATCATATATATTTTTTAAATTATCGGCGCTCCTTAAAGAGTGCAGTTAAGATTCTAGAGTGCAATTAAGAAATAATTGCACTATGCAGAGTGCAATTACGATATAATTTGCACTGTAGAAGAAGCGCCAAACAAGAAAAAATAGGTCATCGTGTGATTATGGCAATAAAACATTGACCCTTTTGAACTTGTAAATCAAAGAACATTTACGTGATTGAAAAACTGAGTAAATGGATGCCTCTTTGATATTCAAAATTCAAGAAAGTGTATAAAGAGCAATGTTACTCTAAGTTTCTAGTAAAAAGATAATTATATCTGCCATATTATATTCTGCACCATAAATAATGTCATCAATAAAGACTTTTATTTGACGGTTGATGTGTTTTTTATAGGGCGCCCAAATCCTTCTATTTATGTTTAAAAGTTTTAAACTATATATAAGCCAAAGCATCGGAAACATAAAAAACGCTGGTCATCGCTGACGGTGCGCCAAAGCATCGGAAACATAAAAAACGCTGGTCATCGCTGACGGTGGTGACCAAGGACTGAAAGGGTTGAATGATCAAAAATGTGTGCAATTCAGGAACATTAAATTTTTCGCTAATAAACCATATTAAAAGAATTTGCGAACATAAACTTTTGTAAATTGAATGCTTGTGGAAGATTTTCCGTGTAGTAACTTTCGGGAATCACAAAAATTTCAAGGATTGAAAATCAAAACATCCTATTTTATTACCAAACCATAAAATTGAAACAGAAACAGACCACTTTAATATTCCCACTTTTGTAAACCTTTCACAGATGGTCAATTGGTCGCAAGGAATAAATAAACTTTGGAGCATCACGATGACTCAACATTTGATGCTCTGGGAAAATAAGAAACCTGTAACATATATAAATATAAATATTAGCCACTATCAAACTTACACAACATTACATTAGTTTTCTTTTCCAATGAAAAAACTTTCTCTGTCACGCATACATCATTTCTGCCATTAGAGACATAGGTTTTGGAATATATAATAACTCTCCAAAGTAAGAAGCTAATTCGTCTGGGTTTAAATCTTCATTTGGGTTGTAATTTACAGAATTTAGACATAGAAATTGAGCACTGCATGTTGTGGGGCATTCTTCAGAATGTTTGTTTTCCTTCTTGTCCTTCAAATATGAATCATCTAAACTCTCTGTTTTGTGCTCTTCGTCGTTAGTTCTACTAGAACACTGCCTCTTATTTTGTGTCAAATCTTTTTCAAGAACGAGCTTTGCTTGCCTAACCAGGTTTTTCTTTTTTCTTTTTTGCTTCTTGGAGATTTTATCCACAAATTGTTTCTCGAAGCTAAAGAGAAAAAATTAATCATTCCACAGGCAGGAATATAATAAATCAATTTGAGGGGGCGTTTTTTTACCTTTAACACAAAAACATATGTGACAGCTTTTACAGAAAATTTTGATAGTAAAAAAGTGGCAGAAAAAGTGATGTAAACACCATGCCAGAAACACCCTAAAAGCAGGAAGATTTTTTTAAACAATCAAATATGCCAAAACTAACGCAATTTTTTAATTCTATGAAAAATGTTGGGCGAAAAAGAGGTATAATTTTAAAATTTTAGATTAGTAACACCAAAGATATCATCCTTTAAAAAGTCATTGACATTTTTGAAGGGTGTAAAAAGTACCTAGAATTTTGCCTAGGGAATGTGTTTTCAAATTTATAGTCTGATGATTTACTTAGTGTACGAAAAGCTTAACTGATAAATATTTTAACTTTTTCAAACTTGGTGAAGTAATTGGTCACATAATTTCAGTGATTTTCACTTTACAACATGCTATTTTTTCACAACAATATTTACAAAATAGCTTGAATTTTACCCCCTGAATTAACTTTTTGCTCATTAAGGGCAAGAGGGAACATAAAAAGTTCCATATATATATTGTAAAATAAAAGTTGTAAATATTTCACAAAGAGTTTTCAGTCCAAATTTAAAAGAAACAGAGGAGTCTACATATTCGATTGGTTTCTTGGGATATTTTTAGGGAAAAATGCACTACAGCCTGCATTCTGGCTATGTTATGAGATTCAGTAATATCATTAGGATAGGTTATCCAAAATTTAAAAGTAATAACTGTCCATTTCTACTTATCTTCTAGTTTTAAATTTTTGCAAATGTTTAGGGCGCTATATCTTAGGTGTATTTTTTTTTTTTTAACCAAAATTTCGCCCAATTTTTTTCAACGAAATAGAACTCCTGAAAAAAAGCTCTATATATCCAAGGTAAGATGATAGAATTAATAGTAGCCACAAACAGGAGATTTTCATGTGGTTTTTTACTGCTGTGCACAGAAAATCCAAGGTGATAAACGATGTTCAACTAGATCTTCTTGTCTGTTTAGAAAAAATTAGTAGGTCAAAGTAGGTTTATGATCATACTTATAAAATTTTAGTCAAACTGACAAGCAAATCTAAAGTTACAGAATGGTCAACAACATTATAATTTAAGGGACTTGGTAAAATAACCTGTGAAGTTTTTAAACATGCTAGCCTCATTGGCTTGTATATTCAGCCCTTAAAATTAGAATTTTTTTACGTCGGCAATAAAACTGCTGACGTGAGATACATTTCAACTGATTTGCGTTGGCATTACGTCGGCAATTTTTTTTTGTAGTAAAATTTTTCAGCTGGCAAAAACTTTCGTCATTCACCTTGTATTGGGGCTAAACCTCACATAAATTCGATGTATTGATCTCCTAAGACGATGACAAATGGAAACGGAGTACAAGTCCCATTGACCTACCTTCCCGATGGTGTACTTCGTTAAGTTAATAGTTCACTGCTAACTGGAATTCTATGTTTCGAGATGAATTCATTAGGAAGTACGTTGTGCACGTGCTATTTACGAACTGAAGGTCAGGGCATCAATAAATGAAGCAGAACTGTACAGGAGACTCAATTTATAGAGTCTTCACAGAACATCTCTCCTCACAAAACCGAGGGCAGGGCTGACTTATTGCCTGCTGTGTCTTGTGGGAGAGAGAACTTCCGGACTTCTTTGTAATACGATATACAATTTTTCGATTATTATTGCGAATCGAATGACACCACGGTATTTCTGTAACTTGAATAATTTTAGCGATAATGACCTAACTTACTGATTTCGTTGATGTTGAAAACGAGTTGTTGTTTTTTAAAAATTTCACAACAAAATTACGTCGGCAATTTTTTTGCCGACGCAACTACGGTATTTTCGTATTTTACGTCGGCAATTACGTCGGCAGTGCCGAATGCCGACGCTAATTTTAAGGGCTGTATATTAACATTTCAGGCAAAAATTAATTTAGGACCTATTATAATACACCTCTTTGCAGTTTAAGTTGTTCACTCATTTTCTGTATTAAAAAAAGGAAATGAGACTAATTATTTCTGAAGAAATAATTAGTTTCACAGCATAAAAATTTAGTATGTTGTAACCCTACGTAAAACATATGTGAAAATTGAAGATTAAGGAAGCTATACATATTGACTGGTAAAAACCATCGCTAAACAAACAGGTAAAACACGTTTTCATAAATATTTCGGTGTGATTGGTTTCTCGTTACTTCTCTGGTTTCCACTATCATATCTTTTGGTCTGGTTTCTATTTACTTAACTTTTTAACTTTTTTGTACTTTGCACTTTTACTGATCGTAAGATATTTTATACTGTATCGTATGACTATTTAGCTAATTTTTAACATATTATAATTAGATTTTCACGTATTCTTTATTATTATAAAGCATTGTAATTATTGTGTATTTTTGTATTATTTTATATATATAGTGAATATTCACATAGGAATTGTAAATTTATATACAACACTTGTAACCTAACCAAAATTTTACTGTATCATGATTATGACATTTGTAATATGTCAAAACTAGTCGATAAAATTCAATATGAAACTTAAAAGTGTTTTTACTTGTTTCAAGTTACTAATATGTGAAGGAATTGTAATTTTTTCACAAAAAAAATATTTTAATTTTCTTTATGGTCAGAGCCTTCTTAATTCATAACAGTTTACTTCCTTTTTCAATTCTCAATACGAGCATCGTAAAAAAAGAAAGATTTATTTAAGCAATGGTTAACTGAAACTGTGAACTCGTGTATTGTCATGTGTGCTCTCCTCCACACCCATTTGTTTAAAAAATCAAGTAATGGAGGATATAAGTTGTTAGCCCACCATGACCCCATACAAGGAAATTTAAAAGATAATTTCTGTCTTGAAAGCATGAATATAAGGTCATATCTTGATAAAGATAAGACAAGGAAATCCAAGAGATTAGCAGAGATTGTACTCTATTTACCAGATTGTCTTTTTTAGTTAGGACACAGTCCAAAAACGCTACTGGACCAGCAGAGTATATAGAGCTTGTCCCATCATTAGCTATAGATATGTCATTAAAGTAAAATGTTAGCTAAAGGTTAAATGCATTGCATTGAAAATGTAAATAATACTAACTGAATTTTTACCTTGTATTCAATTTAAAAATTGTAGATTTATTTTTATGAGGACTGACTTGAAGTTTTTCAAATACATGGTCTAGTTCGTTCTCATTCGAGTCTTTATCTAGTGTATTACATTTTTCATGGTCTTTGCTGGACATTCTTAGTTATACCACATATTATTACAATAAAACAGATTTATTGATTGCTTTTATAAGAGCTTCTTATTTTTATTCCTCATCGCTTCGTCATGGTATTGTTCTGCCCAGATTGCGAAAACGGCCCGTTTACAACCGGGACAGCCGGATTATGTACGCATGGTCCGATTATGTTTTTTTAGCCCTAATCATGTCGTGGTGACCGGTTTATGAACGCTGATATAATGGCAGGCAGGCTGTGATTGGCATTTCCTTCCGACTTTTGTAAATGAAACATTGACGAATCTTTATTTACGTGGGTAAGTTTATTTTATCGTTTTAAACACCTGTTATTCCAAAGAACTAATTTCAAAGCTGTGAAATCTGATAAAAATGAAGGTTTTGAATCTGATAAAAAATCTTCTAGAAGATGTTTAATATAGCTAAGTTTTTCGCGCAAATTAGGTATGGGGTAATGTAGCTAGCATGAAACATTAGTCAAAGATACATTTCTTCTCGATATAAAGCAGTATTTACAATAAAAATATGAACTAACAAAGGGTTTCACACTCGTTATTTTATGTTAATTCTTCGTTGTTCTGATAAAATGTCTTCTTATAAAAAGAGTGTATAATACGATAATTTTCTCTGCTTCACCTTTTTGATAAATGATAAAACCATGTTAAAGAACATAATATGAATATAAACAAAGGTCTGGGGTAGCCAAGCTAGATTCAGCCTTAGCATATTGAAAAAATCTATGTCTAAACCGAACATAAAACGTGCTATATATATATATTCACAATATCAGCCAGAATATATTCTAACAAAGCAATGAAAAAAGTTTAAGTTCAATGTATTGCAGCATGTCAGCATATGCACGTCCAAATGGCAATTCACCTGCATAAACCTGCAATACATATTCACGTACTATATCCGACCATTTTGAGTTTGTAGTTGCTGCTAAATATTTTGTAATCTGCATATAGAATTCTGGCTCTGTTCTTTTCAATCCCTCAAAATTAGCCACAACTTGAAAAACACCTCCTGACAAGCTGACGAACTTATCAGAATTTTTAAGGTCCATGTTGAAATTTCCCCTGAAAAATTCTAGATCCCCAGATCTGTATTTATTGTGCAATACGCCATGTTGTGTAAGAAGTTGATAATATCTCTCTTTGTCACCAGAAACACTGATAACCACACATGGCATGCGTGAAGCAGGAGTGTTGCTGCGGTCTTTTTTAGGGACTCGAACAGAGACATTATCCCCAACTTCATAAGCATTGACTTTGCTGCAATGGTTTTTCTCAAACCGTTGAACCATCTCCTCTCTCGTTTTTTTTATCTTTTTAGAAGCTGTTGTTCGTGGAGTCCAATGTCGTTGGAGTGTTGACAATGCTGTAATATATGCAAGAACTATTAATATAAATATAAAAAAACTGAGTATGGACGTTACTACTTCTTATTGTCTTGTGAATGGAAAAGCACCATGTTGATGGTTTTCATGGTAAATATTTTTATGTACTATATGTTTCTTCTTTGAAAATTGATTATTTTTCATTAATATGAAGGTCCACTTGTAAGTTTCTATATTTATTTTTTTTAAAACGTGTCAGTACTTACAACCAGTTTCGCAATCGTCTTCAATAACATGTGCTTCATTTGTGACGTTCTTAGAATTCGTATTCTCTTCGCCTACACAATTGATTCACAACAAAGATTAAACACAGAATTCATAATAAAACGTCAATTTTAATTTCAGTTCAGTTGAAGAAAAAGTACATACCATCGTGTGGCTGTTCAGCATGACGTTTGTAATTCATTTGTTCTTTAACAGGTATGGAGAAAAAGTTGATGTCTTCATCGTTATCAAAGTTCGAATCAATGATAACCTTCGACTGTTTTGAAACAGTCGGTATGATTGTGGTTGATGGTGGCTGTCCAAATACCAGCTCGTACGGAGTAAATCCTGTAGCGCTGTGTTGTTGTGTGTTGATGGCATCTATTGAAAAAATGAAAAATATAATTAAGTAACGACAATTCGATCTGCATTTCAGAACTATTGTTATCAACCTACAACATATTTGTGGCAACCACGAGCTCCAAGGTTTAGTTTCACTGGCACACTCAGCTATCATGACTGATATTTTATGCTCCACATTGATATGAGCCTGTTCTATCATGCCTTGACTCTGTGGAGGGTGAGGACGACCACGAACCACCTGAATCTCCCCTGGCCAAGCTTCGATAAGATGATCTACTGATTTATTTACAAATTCTGAACCGTTATCGGAATGAAAGATCTTTGGTGGTCCGAACAATGAAAATATTTTTTCCAACTCAACAGTGATTGGAGCGCTTTCCTTTCTCTCCAGGGCAGCAAAAAAATTAAATCTCGACCAATGATCAATGGAATGAAGGATATACTTATAGTCTCCATCAGGCATATGACTCATGTCTATTAAATCAACCTAAAAATGCGGAAAGTGAAAAGTTCATAAAAAATATAAAACAAACATATGGCAAAGAAATCTCCGGTTGAAAAATCAAGCATTATTAAGAGCGTTTTGTTATTTTAGTTCAGGTGTGTGCGAACTTACTTGGAAGCGTTTCATGAAGCCATTTGATATAATAGGCTTGATTGGCGGTACAGTCTTCTGTGGCTGTTTTAAGTGGCAAGTTTCGCAAAGATTTATATACTCTTCAATAGCCGATCTTGGGATACCATAAAAAGAACTTGAAACCTTAGTAGGAAAAATACGAATTGAGTAGTTATTTGTATCAATCTTTATATTTTGTCTAGGGTACAATTTTTTATGTAAATATAGTTATTAATTCTGATGAGAAAACACTAATACCTTTTTGAATGTCTTTTTCACACCAGCGTGTTTTAATTCATTACAGTGAATTGAGCGTATGATGTCAAAGAATTCATCTACGTATGCCACTCTTAAGTAACCTTCAGGTATCGATTGATTACTTGTATGATTTTTCTGAAAAAAGTAACGGTTATAATAATTACTTACATTGTTGAACATCGAACTAAAAATTTGAAATCACGATTTTTCACTTACAGCTTCTTGTGAAGGCACAATCAAAATATCCACCATTCCCAGCTCTTCGCAGTTCATCAGCTTAAACTTCTGGGTCAATAATCTGAAGCGACGTGCTTCTGCACCCTTTTTACTGTCTGACTCATTGCTTTTTAAGTTCTGGGAAATTTTCTTCCCGAACTCTCTTGTTATTGTGCCACTTGTTGGTCTTTTACCAGTGCCTGTGTAACGCTGGGCAAATTGTTCAAATTTTTGGCGATGAACTTCCATGGCTTAACTAAAACTAGTGTAGCTCCGACGATTGAAAAATTTAAATGAAAGTTTTTTCGAACGTTTTCTTCGAATTTGTAAGAAACTAAACATCCTGTCTGGTCATGGCGAAAGAAAAGAAGGCTCCACGTAAATTGCGAATTTCGTTTCATTTGCGATACTTTCCTATTTGCTTGTCACGAATGATATAAAAGCCGGTCGGCCCCGATTACGTTCGTTCTATAAGTCTCGAATAATATTTGACTGTAATACATAAGCCGGCCTTCCCCGATTATGTGCGTTCTATAATAAGTGAGAAATAATAGAAAAATGTCATACATAAGCCGGTCGGCCCCGATTACGTTCGTTCTATAAGTCTCGAATAATATTTGACTGTCATACATAAGCCGGCCTTCCCCGATTATGTGCGTTCTATAATAAGTGAGAAATAATAGAAAAATGTCATACATAAGCCGGTCGGCCCCGATTACGTTCGTTCTATAAGTCTCGAATAATATTTCACTGTCATACATAAGCCGGCCTTCCCCGATTATGCGCGTTCTATAATAAGTGAGAAATAATAGAAAAATGTCATACATAAGCCGGTCGGCCCCGATTACGTTCGTTCTATAAGTCTCGAATAATATTTGACTGTCATACATAAGCCGGCCTTCCCCGATTATGTGCGTTCTATAATAAGTGAGAAATAATATTACACTGTCGTATATAAACTGGCCTGCCCTGATTATGTTCCTTTTATAAGTGCCAAGTAATATTTTTTGAGTAATAAGCCGGCCTGTCCTGATTATGTTGCCCTGGTTATGTATTTTCTGCCCTGTTCTTAACCGGGGCAAGCTGCCGTACTTAATCAGGCCAATGTTCATTATCCGGGCAGAACAGTATGTATGCCATTTTGTTTCCATCACTTAAATTCCATGCAGCTTCAGTCTTACTAAGGTCACACCGTTGATGAGATAATTTAAACACGTCCGGGTGCGTTTGGCCAAGGATAGGACACCGTTTTATGATCAAAACAAATGGGGTGTTTCGGTTACAAATTTGAAAAATATATGTAAAAAAATATGTAAATTTTACTAATTTCGCGTATTAAATAATAAGATATGTGTCAAATTTGCCATATATTATTTGGAATGCAATCAAATGCTAGTAATAAATGTATTACATTAATAACAATAGAAATTACCGTCATTTTTGAGGAAGTAGTAGAAACCAGGCTATTTTAGTTTTGATGCTGTTCTGCCCGGATAATAAACGCTGCCCTGATTAAGTACGGCAGCTTGCCCCGGTTAAGAACAGGGCAGAAAATACATAATCAGGGCAACATAATCGGGACGGGCCGGCTTATTACTCAAAAAATATTATTTGGCACTTATATAAAAGGAACATAATCAGGGCAGGCCAACCTCGATCCCAGGACATGTTGTTGATGAGAGACAAAAAGCCCTGGGAACGAGGTTGAGGGCAGGCCAGTTTATATACGACAGTCTAATATTATTTCTCACTTATTATAGAACGCACATAATCGGGGAAGGCCGGCTTATGTATGACAGTCAAATATTATTCGAGACTTTAGAACAAATATAATCGGGGCCGACCGCTTTTACATCATTCGTCATCACTGGTGGCAAAGTTGTTGTTGTTCTCAAATGAAAAGAAATTTCGTGGCAAATACTAAATTTTGGGATTCGCAAGTTTAATAACTTTTCACCAAACTTAATTCCCGCAAAAAGAATAATTTAGGTGCCGTGAAATTTAGTTACTTCAAAGTATATTATGTTGAAATGTATTTACTACAAGAGTAGTTTATACTAAGAATTACGTCGAGACTTTTTTCTTTCGCCATGTCTAGTTTTTATGGGTGTTCTATCTTCCAGAGAATGTTTAATTCACAAAAGTTCGAAGAAAATGCCAATCACAGCCTGCCTGGCCAGCCATTTATATCAGCGTTCATAATCCGGTCACCACGACATAACCAGTGCAAAAAAAACATAATCGGACCATGCGTACATAATCCGGCTGTCCCGGTTGTAAACGGGCCGTTTTCGCAATCTGGGCAGAACAATGCGATCTGCAAGATACGGAACTGAATGAATATTGCAAAGTCATGCTTCTATTGCAATTAAACTGTTTAAATCCAGCTTAAACTGTAAATTAATATATTATAGACCTTTTTGAATGTTTACATTTTCCGCGGTAAGCCCTTCTGGCTCTAACAACTGCGTGGCAGGCAGAAAGATGCGGAAGCTTGCTGAAGAAAGGTCTTTTTCAGCCCATTTCTTTCTACGGAGACATTTTTGAGGCTTTAAACTATTATCGAGTGTAGATGGATAACTTCTGATTGACATATATTCATATAAAGTCGTAATGATACCTCCATGCGAAGAAACAGACTAAAAAGTACCTCACTTCACCTAGCGCCACATACGGATAGGTAGGTAAAATTAAATTGCTGAACTGCATAAAAAAGAAAAAGTAGAGGGGGTTGTTTTCTACGGAAGCCCATTAGTGCCATTAATTTTGCTAAGTGGAGCAGAGAAATATTTTAATTTTTTTTGTATGCCTCACCTAGAAAATAACACGAGCAATGAAATAAACATGTTTCTGTGCCTCACTTAATAATACCTAACAAGAGCAGAAAAAACTTCAACGCATGCTTCACTTATGAATTCATAACATGAGCAGTGAAAAGTTCAACATATGCTTCACTTATAAATTCATAACAGGAGCAGCGAAAATTTTAACGCATGCTTCACTTATGAATTCATAACAGGAGCATCGCTAAAACGCATTTTCGCTGCCCCACTTAGACTGCAGCATTGCTACCATTATTGTTGTAAAAACCACGTGAAGTTTTTTATGACTGTTAATTAAAGGATGAACCAGATTTGATGTAAATATACAGAGCACGCTAAACGCTAGACAGTTACCGCTATGGATGTTGTATATGCCTTGAAACGTCAAGGAAGAACTCTTTACGGATTCGAAGGTTAAACGTTGTCATTGCTCAACAAAAACGGCTATTTCATAGCCACAAATCTTTTAAAACATTATTTTGTGCACACTTCTACTCTATCCGCTTTACACAATGTGTAAAGCCTTGTCACAGTTACATTTGTTACATACTATACTAATGGACTAATGTCATAAATGATAAGGACTAAAAATTTTTGAAAGACTTTGTAAGGTTATTTTGTCTAGGCGCATTTCCGTCAAAAGCTGGTTAAGTTAAATGTAAGCAACAACATGGTCCAATACAGTTTTGTTTTCAACAAGTAAAGCTAATAATGCCTATGAAAAGTGAAGTTAATCCATAGGGGGGGGGGGGGTATTTTGAACGTAGTGGCTAGTGTTCTTAAGCAAATTGTTTAGAAGTTTTTTGTTCACTTCAGTTAACTTGTACTGAGACCAAGACAATGTTTTTTTAAAGATGTGTGGTCTTAAAAAAACCGTTTGTGTTTGGTAGACGTTGGTTTACTTGCTGACTGTGTTATGACTTCATAACTGTGGCAGCAATTTAAAATTTTCGCTGCTTGTGTTATGTCTTCATAAGTGGGGCATATCAAATTTTAAATATTTCTTTGCTCCACTTAGGGTCACATTTCCGAAGCAAATTAAATGGCACTAATGGGCTTCCGTAGTTTTCATTGTAGCTACAATAGCTTTATACAAAAACTATTGTTTTAGAAACGTAGTTTGGGTGTTGTATTGTGTTTTACCCATTTGGTTGTCATTAAAATATGTGAGTTTGAGTCCTCTGTTTTATTATCATCATCAATTTTAAACCTATATCCTATATGGGTCGTTTAGACAGGGTTATAATGTAATGAAGACTGTCCAATCTGAACTACTAGACTGCGGTAGATCATTCCTCCACCTTCCTCTGACTGACTTATAATATTCAACCTTGGTTGTTATAGTCAGAAAAACCTGTGAATTTTAAATTCCCACATAATCTTGATGATATTTATTTTGTGTTCTTTTAAAATACAAAGGGGGGTTGCTTGGATTCAGGTTAACATCATCAAATTTTGAAAGAGAAAACAATGAACTTTTGAGTAAAATGAATGGCATATTTGGATTTATCAGCAAATTATATAAGATAGGGAATACCATACAATTATTAGAAAAGCATTTATTGTAATTTAAAGTTTTCAAATTTTATAAGTTTGACAGTAATATTCAATGGCAGTGAAATATTTTCACTTCAATCACACTTGTGTGATTTTTTATGCATTTTTATTCATTTACCAGGCTGACATACCTGCCAAATATTTATTTACCCATGTATATACCATCAGTTTTTACTTATATAAAGATATTATGAAAGGTTTCATTAGAAGCAAACATGTCATTTAATCTATATCTTTACAGTGAACAAAAATGAAAGGGAGAATACTTGTTTATTCAATTATTGGTTGTCCTTTTTGCATTCGTGCAAAAGGTTACTTGGAACAGCTTGGTTTGCCATATATAGATGTTAATTTGGATAAAGATTCTGCCGCAAGACAATTTGTTATAGAAAGAACTGGTAAAAAGACTGTTCCACAAATATTTTTTAATGAAGTTCACATTGGTGGTTGGGATGATTTAAATAAAATGGTGAATATAAACAAATTTTGGTAGATATATATTATTTTAGTAGCTCACTAGTCATACAATGTACAATTTTTCCTTGTTTACAGCCAAAAGAGGAATTAAATCGTTGGATCAAATTAGTGGAGGAGAATGTTCCTCCAGAAAATGCTCCTAAACCACCAATTGTTGTAGAAGAAGAAGAGAGTGGTTAGCCTTTTTTCTATTCTTATGTGTTGTAAAACTGTTTCTATTAAAAAAATAAAAATATTTATTTTTTTGTTGCAGCTGATCCCTTTGATTTTCAATGTGAATTGGATGAATATGGAGAACTAGTTAAGGAGTTAAGAGATAGCGGAATAGTCAAAGAACATAAGAGAAATTTGAAAACATACAAAAATTCATTTATTGGTAAAGAGGCTGTTGATTGGTTGGTCAAAAATAAAGACCTTGGTAAATCTAATTTTTTTTTTTGTAAAGAATTTGTTTAAAAAAATCAAAATAAGAATATTAATGATAAAATGTGTCCTAAACTTTCATACAATAGACCGCGATGCTGCAATTTCAATGTGTCGACAATTGGTTGAAAGACATTTTGGCCACAGTGTAAAGAAGGAGTCATATTTTAAAGATGACAATTCAATTTATCGTTTTATTGAGGATGATGAAGGAAAAGCATTAAATGCTGGTATACACACACAGTGCGAACCAAGGCCAGGTATATTTATTTTTTAATGTTCATATATATCTTTCTTTTTTTACTGTATTTATTTATAATATATCTGCACTTTTTATTTTTGACTGCACAAATTTGAAAAGCTAACTGATGCCAGCTATATTTGAACAAAAGAGAATAAACTAACTTTACTAAATTTCACCAGGCAAGGTGCTATTAGTCACCTTTTGTTTAGGTAAAAGGAAAGGTTCTATCAGATACATCCTGATTATCTCTAAAGTACTTTTGCACATTTTTTGTGATCTTATCACTGGGTTTTGGCGCTTTCTGCAGAACCAACGCTTTTTTCTTTACATTCCTATAAATAGTGAAATTGCAGTTCAGTCAAAGTTTAATTTGCCTCATGCACAAGGTACTTCAATATTGTTTTTTATGTTTTTATAAAAGATTTGTCTGTAAGAAATATTCTTTAGTAGATTTAGTGTTTTTTGATTCTGACATGGCATGTTCTATAATATATTAGTTTTATTTAAATATTGTTTTTTAGCATCAGACCTTGGAGAGGAATTACGTCAACTGATTTTATCAATCTATAATTCTCATCTTTCTCCTGATGGAAGGGTAATATAGGTTAATGTATTTCATTACTCAATTAAAATTTAACCTTGTTGTTAATTGATTTTTTTGATGAGAGAGAAACCAAAGGTTATCATTATGATTATTGATTACATTCTTAAATTTCAGAAAGTTGATTACAAAGCCATTGGCGACAATCCAAAGTTCAAGGCTTATGTGCAACGTACAGGAGAATTGCATCGTGTCAATGTTGAAGGCGCAACTAGAAAAGAGAAACTAGCTTTTTTTGTCAATATTTATAATGCATTGGTTATACATGCTTTTGTGACAATAGGACCACCTGTTAACCTTTGGCAGCGATATAAGGTAATTAAAAATGACACATATAAAATTCTTCACTGTAATCAAACACGCAAGGAGATAAATTATTCATTTATTAATTTATGGAAAATAATAAAAGTTTACTAAAATGTCTACTTGATGTTTTAAACTTAGAACCAATATCTGTCAATTACAGCATCCTGCTACATTTTTTACACAACAATATTTGTTCTTTCTTTTTAGTTTTTCAACACAGTCTCATATGTGATTGGTGGATACAACTACTCGTTGAATGATATTGAGAATGGTGTACTACGTTCAAACCGCAAACCAATTGGTTCTCTGAAAAAGCCATTTTCAAAATCTGATCCTCGATTGAGGGTGTCATTGGCTGAACCAGAACCAAAAATCCACTTTGCTTTGGTCTGTGGTGCTAAAAGTTGCCCCCCAATAAAAACATATTCAGCTCAGGTGAGTATTTTCAGTAATTACAAGATGAAATTTCATACATCTTTTTTTACAAATTTTAAGTTTTAGATGAATAAAGCTTGTTATAAAAAAAATTGTTCCCACAAATACTTTTTCCTGATATTAAGCAGTCTTCATTTTCACTTGCTTCGTGGAAACCATCTGAGACAGCCAGACAGAGTTGTTTTAATCACTTAGACAAAAGTATTCTCAAAGAAGACACGCTGTTTTTATAATTCATTTTATGTAGTACAGGGTACTTAAAGTAAACGACAAATGAAAATGTTTGGTAAAACTAATCAAGTGTACATATAAGTCAAGTTTTTTTCAAATAAATATTTCTCTTAAAAAGTATACAACATGTTGTATGAGTAAGGTTGCATATTTTTTTAGGATGTTGATAACCAGTTAAAACTTGCAGCAGAATCTTTTTTGGAAGGTGATGGATGCATCGTCGACATGAAAAAAAAAGAAGTAAGCATTGCAAATAATTTACCTTCTTATTCCTGTCTTAAGAATATTTTTTATTCGTGTGTGAATTTATTTTGTAGGTGTGTGTCAGTCAAATTTTAAAATGGTACAAAGAAGATTTTGGTTCGAATAAACAACAGGTGATTTTTTTTTATGTGGTTAAAATTGTAAGAGAGTAGTATTGATGCATCTCTGTCCTTTAATTTTTTGCGTCCGTATCATATTCATCATAATTCTTGCGCGCAGCTACAAATTTGCGCGCAAAAGTATGAAAATTATGTCACGCTTAGGGCATTGACGTTTTCAATATATATTTTATTCTATTCTGTTCTGTTCCCTTGCCCTTTTTATTCGCTAAAATTGAAAAATGGTTTATGCGCGAAAATTAATACTCTCGAAATTGCAATTCAAGTCCATTGCGTGAAAACTACTGCACCCGAAAATTAGTGGTATTAAATATTTTATACTTATGTAGAAACCATATAATGAATAGTTCGCTGGTTATTTAGATCGTTCAATTTGTACACGACAACATGGGAGCATGCGAAAAGAAGACTCAACTTGCTGAACTTTTGAAATCCAACAACTTCAAGTTAAATCACATACCGTATGATTGGGGCATCAACTCCAAATGAGCAGTATTATCAGAAAAAAAATTAAAGATTATATATTCAGGCTCCACTAACATTTAGCTTTTCAAACGCGAACTAACCCACTTGCCGATGTTAATGACATTGTGAAAGAACCACGTACAATTTTTTATTCTCAGAACATCTGTGCTACTAGCTTAAAGTAAAAATTTGAAACGACATACGATAAAGATATAAGGAAATGTTTTTTAAATATAGAAAAGATGTTACGCGCGGTAAAAAAGCGATTTTATATGTTTCCCCAGGTATATTTAATAATAGAAGTATATAATTATAAAAAAAACATCAAATGTATTTATTTTTAGTTTTTGTACTGTATGCACTTTAGTTTTTAGATAATTTATATTCGTGGGGTATTTTTTTTCTTTTTTGTAATGGGGGTAATTTCGCAGCTCTGGTCCCGGCTAGATGTTGAATTTTGTTATAATTTAGATAAATAAAAAAAGAGATAGTATACAATGTTATTGTTTTTTTTTCATGTCGCCAATCCCTCTTACGTACTCCACTTATAAATTCACGCAAAACTTTTTGCCTCCTTCTTTTTACGATATCTTGTTACGATACCTTTTTATTCAAAAATTTTGGTTGTTTTAACTTTTTTTCTCTTCATAAGTAATAGGTGTTCATACCAGTCTTACCAATGCATATTTGCAGCCGCGTGATTTTTTAAAAATTTTACGTTCTTATCTCCGAAGTCCTCGTTTACAGTTTTCTTTCCTTTTTGAAACGAGAAAAGACAAAAACGCAAAAAGGTCTGGAAACGAGGATGACAGCTCTTGTTCCAAGTTTCCAATAATCTTCTTTTCTATTAACCTTCCAACAGTTATCATACAACAAATAAGAATAAATTAAAAATGGACGATGCTTCTGCGTCAAGTGCAGAGTATTTACTAAGTCTGTTGTTTAAGCTTGCCCAAAAGTCATTAGCTGCTTGGAGGCTGCCTGCAAAGGCTGTTTTATCAAAGTCATCAAAAGTTACTTTTCAGGACAAAGCTCCAAGGGTTTATTAAAACTTGTCTTTAAACTAATCTTACAACCCACGAATGCACCCATCCTCCCAACTAAAACCTGTTACAATCTGATGTGACAAACAAAGTAGTAAACTAAAAACTCAACTGAACTGGTCAGGATATATGCAGGACAAGACTAATTCATTCAGCACACATCGAAACTAAACCCCTCCGATGAGCATTGCATCTATTTTAAAGCATTGCATCTAATTACTGTCTGTAACATTCGATCAGCCACTTTGGCACAAACAGATGTTCCTGTAAAATCATTTAGTAGTCATGTCTTTCTTCCTCTACATATTTTGTTTTTCTTTTGCTTTAGTATATGGCAGCGGTAGATGTGACCAATGGTGTTAATGATGCAAGTGATAGTGAGGAGAAGCGTTCTCCACGATATTTTCTGATGAAATAAAGCATATCTTTCTCGAAAAATTTTTTTACAAGAATCCTTACTAATATAACTGTCAGGGATACTGAGTTATATTGTTTTCTTTACAATTTGGTCCCCAGTGTCTAACAATAACCTGTCAAAAGAGCCTGTTCCTGCGAACGCCCAGACACCATTCTCATCCTCAGAGCTCTTTGAGATTAAAACCTCGAAAGTACTACTTTCAAGGTTTATCTCAAAGAGCTCTGGGGTCTAGAATGCTCAGACATCTTACACGTCAATCCTCGGCTATGCAAATACAAACCATTCAAGAAGTCGGTTAACATTGAAGACATCGACGTATTCATCGATCCTGCATTTGCCACTGCTGTTGCTAAGTACAAGCTCGAATTTTTTAAATTTATTTCACCCTCACCTTCATCACATATTTGAGTTAGCGTAAGCAGCACGCGAATATTAAACCTCCATGCCAGAGACTGGCCAAAGGTAATAAAATTACTGGCCAGAGGGAACTGTAAAGCAAAAAGTAACTTGTTTTCTTTTTAAATTTTATAGAAATTCTCACAACTGTGTGAAATTCTTGTACTTTATATAAATTCTTTCGCACGCCAGTTTTAAATCCCTGCGCAGTGTACAGAAAATTATCGCACTATTTATTTATTTATTTAAAAATATTTATACAGGATGAGGACTTCAGTAATTTGCAAATATATACAATAAATACAAAAAAACTGCTATCAATGTCCGTCCTGAGGTTGACAATGTTTTGCGCAAAAATTAATCGGAAAAAAAAAATTCGGACAAAAGTGACTAAATTTTGGAGAGGTGACTAAATTAAGTCCGACTAATATTTTTATCCGAATAAAATTTTGTTTTGACTAATAATTTGGTCCAATTGATAATTTTTTGTCTAACCTATAATTACAGTAATTTGCTGATAGGTGTCAATAGCGGATGAGCTATTTTCTGGGCTGTGTGTATGCTGCAGGTTATTGTACAAAAGCACACTCCTCCTGTGATAATATCGATCTGTTTTGATAAAAGGCACTAACAAAGCCTTAAACTCCTTCTACAGAAGCATGATAACTTCAGTCTGGATGCCGCATAGTTATGTATACTTGAAATTAAATAAGTTACGAAATTTTAAAAATGGAGAAATTTCGGACAGATAAGGTAGATATGCGCGAAAATTAGATGTGTGCTAAGATTTCATGAATTGATGTAACAGCATACCTTCATTACCTCAACCGTTGCCCGCTTTTTGAACGACACAAATGAAGGAAACCAACATTTTTACATTGCCTTTACAATGCTTGCCTTTTTTAAAACTGCCTGTCCAATTATGATTTTTGGCACTGCCTTCCTATGGTTTTTCTGAAAACCTCCGATGATGTCTATTCGGAACAGACTTGGATTTTCAACCTCGTTCCCAGGGCATTTTGCCTTGTTGATGAAGTTGATCTCCGTCATAACGGCTCAGGGGCTACAAGACCCTGGGAACAAGGTTGTTGGACTTTTTGTTCAAGAAACGAGCCTACACGCCAGAAACGCTTTTTAATCCTTGCTTCTCTTAACTGCACAATCGTTCTGCTCACTCGGCGAATAATTTTTGGAGATATATCGCTACTTCTCGTTTCTTTAAATCGAGGTCAATATGGTTGCTCTTTAATTTGAAGAGCACAACCCTTTTGATATATTGTTTATCATGTATTTCATGAACTTCCTTGATTGGATGAACTGTTTACAGGCTGGAGCATAATTGAGAACTAATTCTTGTAAAACTTTATGGTGGAGATGCTTTGATTTTAAAGCAAATTATTTTTAATTGATAAAATATGCTTTTACAAACTTAATCTCACCAGGCACATTATGCCGTTCTTAATTTTATTTCTTCTCGTGCACAACTTCCACAACTATTTTTGTCCATCCATATCAAAAAGGCAAAAATTCCTAGCGAGGACCATGTAAATCA
Source organism: Hydractinia echinata (assembly GCA_030067915.1). Classification (NCBI taxonomy): domain Eukaryota; kingdom Metazoa; phylum Cnidaria; class Hydrozoa; order Anthoathecata; family Hydractiniidae; genus Hydractinia; species Hydractinia echinata. Next base: position 4,018,684 of record JASGCC010000011.1, on the reverse strand, counting down.
GGATCAAATTACTCGCTTCACCATTTTCTTGTTGCATCTCTTTTGATGTTTGTTTGTTTTTACAGAAATCAATTTGGTGTTGATTTGTGCGATTTCTGGGAAGACATATTACCGCCAGGTGACTGAGTTTTTATTCCGTGAAAAACATAATGTATCATCATCATCATCATTCTCGGCTTAACGTCCGTTTTCCATGCTAGCATGGGTTGGACGGGGTATATTAATAACCCTCTGCCAATCTGATCTAGACTGTGTTAGATCTAAACTCAACTTCCTCTGTATCAAGTCTGTCATATATCAATGTATAAAGAAGAGAAAACAATAGATCTTAACTGCGGCACTGTTAATGATTAAGTAAGTGATTACCTTGGCTAAAAGTTCTTCCGTGCGGAAATTTAGAAGCTTTCTAAGATGTGGTCTCAATGCGAGCGCCAACACAGCAAATAAAAAGCTCGGGGACGAGGTTGCGACTTTTTCGGTTTACCGGTTAGATATATATCGGGTCACCGGCCCTGCTGGATCTGTGAACGTCAAAACAAACGGCCGTTGTAAAGTGAGTGCAATCGAAAATACCCAAACAATGCCAAAAAGAAAGTGCAACCAACCAGGGAGAACGTGCATGTGACTGTCAGCTAAAATTATTTTGCAGGAGCAAGCATACTGGTCTCAAAGTTTGCTAGGTAAGCTTTTTTACAAAGTGCAAACTTTATTGACGAATCTTTCTCAAACAGGTGCATCGAATTGTGTGACTAGAAGAGCGTGATTAGACTTTAATGTTGCATAACCTACCAGCTATTGTCGTCTAGAGGTGTGCCCGAACAGACTGGGGCTAAGAAAGTTCAAGTAGGTACAGGGCATTATGATTAAAATTCGCTTGTTGTTTGAGCATGAGAATGCACCAAAACCCATATTTGACTCTTTGCAGAAACTGGAAGAGTTAGCTAGCTAGCTAGACATTTTAAGGTATTTTTTGAGAAGTTGGGAGTTGTCTTGGGCAGAAATGGAAATAATAGACAACATACCCACCAATGCAATCTGAACAAGTTAAGCAACGTCAAGTCATTACATCAAGTAAAATAATTCCAACAATTATTTTGTTTGCTTTGTGGTTGCTTAGGTTTTATATCAAATCTCACCCTTAGTTGCTTATAAAAATATACTAAAGAAATCTAAAAGCATTGTTTATTACTTGTTGCTATTTATGTATATTATTTATTTAAGGTAAAGAGACGATGAAATGAAAGGAAGAATAATTATTTTTTCTGTCATTGGCTGTCCTTTTTGCATTCGTACAAAAAGTTACTTGGAACAACTTGGCCTATCTTTTATAGATGTTAATTTGGATAAAAATTGCGCTGCCAGACAGCTGGTAATTGAAAGGACTGGTAAAAAAACTGTTCCGCAGATATTTTTTAACGAAATTTATATTGGTAGTTGGGGAGACTTAAACAAATTAGTAAGTCAGTAATACATTTTTTTATCAGAAATCTAAAAAGAGGTTACCTCCAAAAAATTCTAACATAGTTTTAATTCTAAATGTTTGTAAATGTTTATTAACAATTTGTAGTAACGTATAATTAGGCATACATATATCATTCTTTCATAAATCTGCATCAAAGTCTTTATCACTCATTGATGTAGTATTTAGTAAGATGGCATAGAGATGTGAAAAAACTTTAAATCTTGAAATTGCTATCTATATAGATTGTTCGTCATCAAGTGTAGGATGTAATGTTTAGACCTTCTAACGATTCCACTTTTTGTTTAAGCTGATATTTTTCAAAAAATGGTTGACCAGAATGATTGATATAGAATTTGATTTATTGCAGGAAAAAGTAGAATTGGATCGCTTGATAAAATTGGTGCAAGAGAATGAAGCACCAGAAAGTGCTCCCAAGCCTCCAGTCGCAGTAGAAGATGACAAGACATGTTAGCAGTTTTTTTCTTTTTGCTTATGTACCTTGCCTTTTTTTATATCTTTATTGATTGTTAGAGGTCGTTTAATTTTAATAATACACACAAAATGTCCAGTTGGAGTTTTTTGTTAAAGTAATGGTTGGTGCAGTGGTGTTCATGATTTCAAATAAGTGTTGGAAAATTGACATTTTTAACACAAATACATGATTAAAACAGGCAAAATCCTGATTTGTAACATTTTTAAATTTTAGCATTTTAAAGGAACTCAAATGAGAATAAATAATTGTATCAAAAGAATATTATTGATTTATTGGATCTCATACATCATTGGTATTTTGTAATTCGTCTTTCATTTATATTTTTAGCAAATCCTTTTGATTTTCGCTGTGAATTGGATGAATACGGAGAACTGGTTAATGAGTTAAGAGATAGTGGGATAGTCAAAGAACATAAGAAAAATTTAAAAACATACAAAAATTCTTTCATTGGAAAAGAAGCAGTTGATTGGTTGTCTATAAATAAAAATCTTGGTAAACTTTATTATTATCTTTTTTATGTACAAGGTTTTTTTTTGAATAAATGCGATTATTAAAGTAATTTTGATATAATTAGAGCGAGAAGCTGCAATCTCAATGTGTCAGCAATTGGTTGAAAGACATTTTGGCCACAGTGTAAAGAAGGAGTCAGCTTTCAAAGATGACAATTCAATTTATCGTTTCATAGAGGATGACGAAGGAAAAGCATTAAATGCTGGTATACACACTCAGTGTGAACCAAGACCAGGTGCCATTCATTCCTAATACATGATTTTTCAAAGATGACAGCTGCCTTTTTTTATCTTTTGACCATGTTGTTAATAACGGTTTAAATCTGTTTTATTTCTTGTATGTCAACATTGGTTAATTTTTCTCTCCATAAGATATGTGCCTACATGTCCTAACACACAAGAATATACAGCTTTGTGCTCTTATAACTTTGTAAAATTGAAAGAATAGCATAACATGCAAAAATGTATTTGCTCATTGCGTAATTTTAACTTTTTGGACGTAAAAAAGTTAAAAGGAATGGTGGTGCAATTTTAATTTTTTATTACTAACACCATTGGTTAGCCTTTTTTCATCTTGTATATCAGAGTATTTTTATGGTAAGCTATCGTTATATCTACTGAGCATTGATAAAGTGTTAATGCTCATTTCTTGGTAAGTAGAATAATAAAAGGGGCTCGCATTTTCAAAAAAGGTGATTATTTGATACAAGGAGGAAAATCTAGTTTTTTACAGATGTACTTTGAACTAAGTAATTTCTTGTGTTTTAGCATCAGACCTTGGAGAGGAATTACGTCAATTAATTTTATCAATCTATAATTCTCATCTTTCTTCAGATGGAAAGGTATTTATAGTGTCATTTATGTTAAATGTTTTTTTTTTATTTTGATCTGTGGAAAGGAACAAATGGTTTTAAAAACAATTTTTTAAATTCAAAGGAGAATCATTGTTTAACATATCCTACATTTTTCCACTAGAAAATTGACTACAAAGCAATTGAGGAAAATCCAAAGTTTAAAGCATATGTACAACACACTGCTAAACTTCATCGCGTCAATGTAGAAGGTGCCACTAGAAAGGAAAAACTTGCATTTTTCATCAATATTTATAATGCATTGGTTATACATGCTTTTGTAACTATAGGACCACCTGTTAACCTTTGGCAAAGATATAAGGTAATTTCAAATGACATTAATAATATATATAAATAGAATGACTGCATGTCGAGTTTGGTTTACTATATATTAACACGTATTTTTGATGATCATCTGAGTGATAAATGCATATTCAAATATCTGGAGGAATCATCAACAAAAAATTATATTTCGACCAGTTACATGCTGTATTGCACTATCCAAATATTTTTTTTTTTAATTTCTTAACATCTGCAAGTTAGCAGTTGAAATTACCTATAGTCTCACCTTCATGTTTCCTAAGTGTTTCTTATAAAAACATGATATTCACATCAACAACAAAATGATCAAATTGAAAAAGAATTTCCTCTCGCTAAAAAGCAATTTAAGGGCATAAAACGGTGGTCTGATGTTTAAAACCAACTTTTAAACTTAGTACCAACTTCAAAACTTCACTGCAAACTTTAAAACTTCACTACAAACTTCACAACTTCAGTACCAACTCCAGTACCAACTCCAGTACCAACTCCAAAACTTCACTACCAACTTTAGTACCATGTTCAAAACTTCACTACAAACTTCACAACTTCAGTGCCTACTTCAAAACTTCACTACAAACTTCAAAACGTCACTAACAACTCCAAAACTTCACTACAAACTTTACTGCCAACTTTAGTACCATGTTCAAAACTTCACTACAAACTTCACAACTTCAGTGCCTACTTCAAAACTTCACTACAAACTCCAAAACGTCACTACCAACTCCAAAACTTCACTACAAACTTCACTGCCAACTTTAGTACCATGTTCAAAACTTCACTACAAACTTCAAAACCTCACTACCAACTTCAAAACTTCACTAAAAACTTTAGTACCATGTTCAAAACTTCACTACAAACTTCACTACCAACTTCAAAACTTCACTGCAAACTTTAAAACGTCACTAACAACTCCAAAACTTCACTACAAACTTCACAACTTCACTGCCAACTTTAGTACCATGTTCAAAACTTCACTACAAACTTCACAACTTCGGTGCCTACTTCAAAACTTCACTACAAACTTCAAAACGTCACTACCAACTCCAAAACTTCACTACAAACTTCACAACTTCACTGCCAACTTTAGTACCATGTTCAAAACTTCACTATAGACTTCAAAACCTCACTACCAACTTCAAAACTTCACTACAAACTTTAGTACCATGTTCAAAACTTCACTACAAACTTCACTACCAACTTCAAAACTTCACTGCAAACTTTAAAACTTCAGTAACAACTAAAAATGCTTTAGTACAGACTTGAAGACTTTAGTACAGACTTGAAAACTTTAGTACAGACTTGAAAACTTCAGTAACATCTTTTTGGCGAAATTGTAAACTTTTCTGTTCTTAAACTTTAAGAAGGCAAACCTTGCAACCAAACACATCAGTCAGATCACTCTTTATTATTTGTCATTTACACATCAAAAACAACAACAACTAACTCAGTACACCACATGCAACAATTTGCCAACGATGAAAGCAGAGAGATATATATCAAGACAGCCCTAGTACCCATACGTAACGTAAAAACCACATCCTACTCATTTCCAGGCTGTAGTTAACCCTGTAACCCTGTTTCAATTTCATCTTTACCAGAGTTTTGATCGGAGGGGATTATTTTCAGTTAATTTCCTCCACTGCATTGATGATTTTTGTTCTTTCTAGTTTTTCAACACAGTCTCGTACGTAATTGGTGGTTACAACTACTCGTTGAATGATATTGAGAATGGTGTACTACGTTCAAACCGCAAACCAATTGGTTCTCTGAAAAAGCCATTTTCAAAATCTGATCCTCGTTTGAAGATTTCATTGGCTGAACCGGAACCAAAAATCCACTTTGCTTTGGTCTGTGGTGCGAAAAGTTGTCCTCCAATAAAAACCTATTCAGCGAAGGTAAGTTTTTGGCGTTTCTTGTGTGTTGTTTGTTCTCTCGTGTGTTGACACGAATTTGTAGATAATGGACATAATTAAATTTTTTCGTCACACGGCTTTTTTACACAGATACTGCTCTACAAGAAGTGATGAATTAATCTTAATCTTGTATCTGGCTTTTTTATCGACAGAGTGAAACATAATGGATAAATAAAACGACTTTTGTTTTTAAATGTGTGGCGCTTTTTTGTCTGCTTCGTGTTAAACTGAAGGGAATACACGATTTTTTATGAGCAATACGAAAGTATTCTCTAAGAAGGAACAGCCGTTTTTATTACTATAATGATAATATCCGTCGCATGTGTGTTCGAATTGGCTGCCACGCAGCTATATTTCGGACCTCCGCAGAGTAATTCAAATTACTTTGTGCTAACAGGCGTACAATAATGTGCGAAATATCGATGCGGGAAATATGTACGACAGGCGAATTCCTGTGGATTTTTCCACGGGTTCACGACTGTGTATTTAAGTTCACGAAGTACTGAAAGTAAACGAAATATTAAAGTAATCTCTTTCATAAAACATGATGTATTGTTCAAAGTTGTATATTTTTTAGGATGTTGATAACCAGTTAAAACTTGCAGCAGAATCTTTTTTGGAAGGTGATGGATGCATCGTCGACATGAAAAAAAAAGAAGTAAGCATTGCAAATAATTTACCTTCTTATTCCTGTCTTAACAATATTTTTTATTCGTGTGTGAATTTATTTTGTAGGTGTGTGTCAGTCAAATTTTAAAATGGTACAAAGAAGATTTTGGTTCAAATAAATACCAGGTGAGTTTTTTTCTTCTTTTTTTTACTGGTTAAATTTTTGAAGAACAATATCGAAAGGGTCTCTAAGGGATCTTTGTCGTCATTATTTATTTGTATCGCGTGGAAAAACCTCCTTTAGTAATTGCCGTATTTGTCTTTCTGTTCGAGAAAAAAGAGTCGTGCTACGGACACACGAAATAGTACTTGAGACATATTTTTATTGACTTTGTTGCCGCACGTGAACTCCCAAGGAATTTAAAAGACGGCTGAACCAGTGGATTTTTTCACAGGCTAACGACTAAATGAATAGTTCATTGGTTATATTTAGATTGTTCAATTTGTACACGACAACATGGGGTCGTGCGAGAAGAAGACTCAACTTGCTGAACTTTTGAAATCCAACAATTTCAAGTTAAATCACATACCGTATGATTGGGGAATAAACTCTAAGTGAACAGTATTTAAAAAAAACATAAATGTTTAGCATTAGATTTAGCAGTAATATTTTCTTTGTGTTGGAAAGTAAATTCATCTTGATTTTATCCACTTGAGTCGAATTACTTTTATTCGGTTCCTAAAATTCACTTTAGATCTCTAACATGGCTACTTTTAGCGATTGTTTGGAAAAAGACCTACGCAGAACTTTTTCCATAACAAATTTTCCATACAAGTTATATTAAATAAAATATATATTATATATATTTACATATGATAATGATAAAGTATTTTGAGTATATAATAGTGTAATTTATTTATTGTTCCAGTTTTAGATAAGGTATTTCTTTGTTTTTGCATTTTGCTTTTTTAAAACGTCGTTTCTTGTTTTTTTATATCACTGAGCTGTATAAATTTTTTAGCAATTTATTATAATGTAATTTTATTGTATATTCGACAACTAAACGCAATAAATAAAGAACATAAAGCTAACATTTTTTCACACACCTCTCCTTTTTTACCCGCTACTGCAAAATTGCTTGTTACAGTAAATTCTCGCGTTAGAAGCATCAGGTTAAGTCAAAAGACGTCTTCATGCATCTTTTGTCCACATTTTACGATAACATACGATACAATACGGGAGGGATAATAAGGACACGTCTGTGCTGGAACAACTTGGACACTTGCATATCCTCCACAACATAAAAATATTATCTCTTTGAATATTAAATGCGGTCAATAGTCGTTATAAAGGTACCCCAGTCCTTGGCCTAGGAGGAAGACAGAGATTCAGTCTGTCTTAAAAGACAAAAAAATTGACGGACAAAATTGCATTTTATTCACCAAAAAGGAATGTTTTTTTTGGGGGGGGGAGGTGTTCCTCCGGGGAACTGAGGCAATGTTCTTCTTGCCTCGTCCAGCCATATCGCACATAATAAGGGAAATCGAGGCATCACAACCAAATCGCACGTGCTCCACAATTGATCAATTGATCATGTGCGTGATGCTGTTGTCCAGGCCGCAGCTGTGAGAAGTGAAGGTTCTCCTTGCTTTCTATCAGGTAATTTTATTTTACTTATAAAACCTATTTTTTAAAGACAAATTTAAGTTTAGTAAGTTTTAAACTAAGTGTAACAAACTATTTTTCTGCTCACAGCTCACATTAGCTGTGCTGCTCAATGTTCGTGAAATCTACAAAATTACTCAGGCTGTCATCAAGAAGGGCTCTAAGATAGATAGCTAGATAGATGTGCGTGTTTTACATAGCTAGCCTCACAAATATCGAGGGATATACCCTGTCTATTATTTCCAGGAGTGGCCAGTCTAATATGGGAAGTAGCTCACACTTAGCTTGGGTAAAATACTTTGGTAACATTCACTTACCCATATTTTGAATCGGCGTCAAGGGGAATCTAAAGCTGGTCTTGCCATAGTGTGAGAGTTAAAACCATTAAGTTACGGCACCACGAGGTAAAAACTCCACCACACCTATTGTCAGAACGTTTTTATGATACTGTCTGGTGTCACAATTTCTCTTTTCAATTTCTCACCTCTTAATAAATTTAGAACTATTCCAGCAAATTTTCTATTGTTCTTGATATACAATTGTTAAATAAAATGTAAACCTTTAGAAAAACCTTTTGTACGTGATTGTGGTGTGCGAAAGCCACAGAAAATTAACGAATAATTTTCTATTGTTCTCGATATACAATACACGGAATCACAGTCCCGATATTTACTTCCGCGCACATCTAAGTGATTACGTATGCCTGATGCACGCACACATTTGGAGGTAAAAATGTAAACAAACCAAGCGGATACGTAGGAAAATTATTATTATTATTATTATTATTAAAATATTTACACAGGTTAAAAACTTCAGCTACGTAAAAAATATTTATATACAGCTGTTATTAATGTTCCATGTTCAAAACAAACAAAATCCACAATAAAAACGTGGGGGAAATTTAGGTTTCACATTTATTCACAATATGTTTTAACCATGCTGTACCGGCACAATTTTATTTTAACATTCACACAAATAAAACATGCATTCAAAGCTTGGCTTCTTTCGCGTACTGCTCCGAGCACAGCACCTATGCGCAATCTTTGTTGTCACTTTTATGCTTGTTTAGCAAAGTAATTTGCAGAAACGGATTACACAAAGTACACATCTAATCTATGCTTTGAGAATGCGATCTTTTAACTATAATTTGAACCATAACGATTTTTACGACGATCATCGTCAATACTCGAATATGAGTGGTCGCGATTTTCGTCATGATGAAAAGTTGAATTGGTTTCTACTTTTCGTCACGAATATCGTCCAGTGGAAATTCGGCTTTAGCGAACAGTGCTTTGCACGAGCACGAATGATGACATAAACCCTCGTGAATCGAACATTCAGTCTTTTTCCATTTTTCCAAGGAGTAATGGACAGCAGTTAATCTATCTCTTTCTTTTTTTTGCTGTGCTAGCCATATTTTTTACAACACTAGTTTTTTCGTTACCTCCATTCTTGCTCACGCTTCTTTTGGGGATAGCATTACGTAATGTTATATGATGCTTGCACAGGAAAACACGGCACTATGATTGGGTGTATTGTTAAATAAATTGTAAATTTTTAGAAAAACCTTTTGTTTGAGATCATGGTGTGCGGAAGCCACAGAAAATTAGTAAATAGACTTGTCGAAAAAATATATGCATGTAAAACACTTAAAACTACAAAACTAACTACAGTATTTGTATAAGCTTCTGGTCAACTGTAGGTAATAGATCTTCCTGATGCAACTAGCACACAACTTACCATCTAAAAGTGGTGCAGTTAAAGTTACGGTAGTGGTAATCTTTTTTTAGTTGTCTAAACAGCTGCATTATTTAAGCAGTGCTATATGTATACACATTTTCTTTAAATGAAAATATGGATTTTAAAACATATAAAAATGCTTTTGACTTTTAATCTAAATTGCTGAGTCAGCAAAAATCTTGGCAAATTAACCCTTGTAACTAGATATTTTACACATTAAAATTATGTTTTAATAAAGTATCGATGTTATATTGGCAAAATATATGCACGTTTTTTGAACATGGAATTTCATATGCCAGCCCCTGTAGTTCAGCATTTTATGCCTTGACAAAAAACTGCCATCACAATTTCCACACTTTTGAAACACTGCAGCAGTTTTGTAACTCACATTGGCAAAATTTTACTGATGTAGTTTTTAACTTCACAAAACACGTCGGCAAACTCACTACTTTTGTCAGCAATTTACGCCTCCACACAGTTAGCAACATATTGGTATATTAGAAAAATGCGGATATATTGTTTGAAAATTTTCTTCTGTTTTTAAAAGGGTTACTGCCACCTTTTTTGCACTGACACAACCAAATAATGGATAAACAGGTATAGAGGTAAGTGTGGCTAGTGCATTTCTTGCAAGAAAAAAATTACAAACAAATGGACCCTTTCCAACTCAGCAACTAAGGTTAACTTCTGTTGGCACTTTACAAATGTGATGACAAACTCTCCCAGATAATCTTTACACAGCAGTATTTAATTTTCATGCATCATGGAGTATTGAAAATATTTTTCATTTTCCGTAAAAAAAAAAAAAATTCAAATTTCTATAGCAGGTTTTACCTGGTCTTCATTCTAAAAAAGAATAGCTGTATTCTGTCTGTCACACTGAGTGATGTCGTACTAAAAAATGCACTAAATAGCGATCCTATCATAGGTGAAAATCTAAGGAACCGTGGATATTTCTAAAACGCCACTATGAAATAAATAAAACTCGATTTGTTTTGTCCAATTTACAGTTAAAAAATAGCTGTTTCTTCAAAACTATTTCACTTCATATGATTAATGCTTAAATTATTTTACAGTTCTAGAACAGAATGGCACAACTTATCCTAGAAGATGGAAGTCGATTTGCTGGAAAAATTTTTGGTGACAAAAGAAGTATATCCGGTGAAGTTGGTATGTATGAAAACGTTTATTACTTGTCAAATTGGGAAAGTACAGTCATTTTCACAAGATTAGAAAATTGCAATTTTAACTGAAAAACCTTTAAATAGACATGCTATCTTTTGATGCTCTTGTGTTGAAAAGGCAAAGCTTGTTAATAATAAAATATTAACAATATGTATTTCACGATAAGCAATTTTACAGTTGTGATTGCCAAGTAGTTCAAAAAATTATATAGGCCTACTACTATTTACAATATAATGATGATGATGGTGATGGTAATGATGACTACCTTATTGAAAAGCAGTATTAAACTTGGCATAGGAGTACGGAAAACGTTCTGCGTGGCTTCAAGCATGCAAAAAATTTTTGCTATTGCCCTAATTTACTTTGTAGCAGAATCTTTCAATGCGTACAATTTAATGACAACATTCGTTTTTTATGTTCCATTTGAACATGGTAGCATCACTACACAGCCTTATTTCGATCTCAAAAACTTCAAACAGAATATTGAAATTACTTCTAGAACAGAAATAATTCAATTTTAGGCAGATTTTAGACAAATTTTTGAACTTAAAACATGCAGACTTTTTGGATTTTTTGCAAACAATTACTATTTTATATTGGGTTTTCATGGACTTGTTAGATTAATTAAACTTTGCAACAATTGATTGATTTATTGACAAAATTTAACAAAGTTTTAACATGAAATATTGACTTAACTGGACTACTTGTTACTAAAAATGTTGCCTGTTGTTGACTGTTATTTATACAATTACATTCAATTTTTAGTATTTCAAACTGGAATGGTTGGCTACCCTGAGTCATTGACTGATCCATCTTACAACAGTCAAATCCTTGTACTGACATATCCATTAATTGGAAATTATGGCATTCCTGACAATTCTAAAGATAAGTATGGAATGCCAAATTTTTTTGAGTCCGAGCGGATTTGGACAAATGGTTTAATTATTGGTGACTTGACCGAAGATTACAGTCATTGGTGTGCAGACCAGTCGCTTTCTTCTTGGCTGAAGTCTCATAAAACACCTGGAATTTATGGTATGTTTGTATAAGTTTTACATTCATACAGAAGTCAATACCAAAATAAACAGCTGGATTTTCACTTGCCTGTCATTCCATTTTTGAGTGACATCTATGTTTTAACTTTAGATATTGATACCAGAGCTTTGACAATAAAGATAAGGGAAAAAGGCACAATGTTAGGAAAGGTGAAAATTTTACTTTCTATTTTATTTTTTAAAAAATAAAAATAAATAACAGTCAATGATTAGAGCTATTTTAGAACGAATGTAAGTTTTTTTAAAGACTTTGCACACCAAGAACTATTGTGAAACTAGTAAAATAAAATATGGATTGCCTTGTGAGGCAAGTGACATACCTGCAAAGAACCAAAACAAGAAGTACTAAATATGAAAAACTAGAATTAGGATATGTACATTATATATTACAGAAGAAATATAAAAATTTAGATTGTGGTTGATGGGGATAATGCTGATCAGATTCCATTAGAAGATCCAAATAAAAGAAACCTTGTTGATGAAGTTTCTTCAAAGGTTATTTTTTTATTATAAGGCGACTCCAACTTAATTAGTTGTTCTACGGGCGAAGTCAATAGTAGCTTATGGTCGGTCGATCGGCGAAATAAAAATAATTTTTATTGAGAATGTATGGTCGGAACATCAACAAAAAAATAATAAAAAATAACAACGGGGGAGGGTGTTCTGACAACCATTTTTTTTCTATGTATTTTCGCATAACGCACGCAGTTTATTTTTTAGTCACTAAAAAAAATTTAAGTAGTTCTTAAGGTGAAAAGATAAAAATACTTGCCTGCTCAAAAACTCAAAAAAAATAATTTTTCTTGTGTTGTTTGGAAAGCTATACAGCAAGAGTTATTCTTGTGCTGTTTTGAAAGTTGTACAGAATATACTTGTATTGTTTTGAAAGTTATACAGCAAGTTATACTTGTGCTGTTTCAAAATTTATACAGCAAGTTATTCTTCTCCCACTTAAATTAATAAAACAAACAATTTTAGTGTTCTTTTAATGTTTTTTGAGCAGTTTTATAGGAAAATCTAAATTTATAAGTGCAAATTCTTTTTACGGACTATGGTTTAGTTGATAATATTTAAAGTCTTTCGCAGCGTTAAAATCATTTATTTAAACTCATAATGGAGGAGGGTGTTACGACAATCGTATTCTACCTTGTTTTTATTATTTTTCCTAAACTGAAAGTCTTACTGTATTACAGTTTAGTAGCGTAATTTTAAACATATATAATAATCATAACGAAGGAGGGTGTTACGACAATAATAATCTGTCTTGTTTTTCACTTGTATTATAACTATTTTAGCGAAAGTAGCTGATTTTTGTTATAAATCACATAAAAATTTAAACTTCTGTCCAACCATGTAACTATTTTTGTGGTTACAAAATTAGCGCATCACGCATTTTAGTTTTATCGCAACAAATTACCATAAACAAAGAATCAACTTCAAGTGGCCTTACCAATGGTGGTCCTAAAGTAACGTTATTGATTCACCTTATTTAGTATAATTTTAGATTGACATTCAACCAACAAAAAATAACATTGATTATCTTCTATGCTGATTTTCACGAGATGGGATGAGAAAATGTTTGGGTTTTTTCTTTAAAACTTTTTTTCTTGATATTATTTTTTTGTTTTTGTGAAAATTAGGGTTGGTCGGGCCCGTAGAACAACTAATTAAGTTGGAGTCACCTAATTAATTAAATATACTAAAATCTGCAATTGCTTAAAAAGTGTGATTGGGATAGTGACAGCTTTTTAAAGTTAATTTAAAACAACATACACATTTCTAACAAGTTTTTAAGCTTTTTAAACTTTCACTTTTTTAATATTTTCCAATATTGTTGAGAAAAAACAACAGGAAAACACTGAAAAAAGCTTGGATAATAATTCATTTTTTTATTATTTTAGAAATCAAAGGTTTATAATGAGGGAGGAAAGTTTAGAGTAATTGCTATCGACCTTGGCATAAAATACAACCAAATACGATGTCTCATCGAATGTGACTGTCAAGTACTTGTTGTTCCTTGGAATTTCAATTTTTTGGAGCTGCTCAAAAACAAAGGTGACAGGATCATTTTAGATACTATGTGACTTGATCATTGAATGTTAAACTTTATTGTTAAATACTATTTTCCTTTTAGAGTACGATGCTGTCTTTCTTAGCAATGGTCCTGGTGATCCCACTATGTGTCAAGTTACTGTTGATAATGTGAAAAAGTTACTACAAGAGTTCCCAGATGTCCCTGTCTTTGGAATATGTATGGGTCATCAATTGTTATCACTTGCTGCTGGTTGCAAATCTTACAAGATGAAGTAAGTTTAATCCATAATTTTTTTGATTTTTTTTTTGATTTTCTTAAGTAATATTTTTTTTTTTAAATATTTTTTAACAAAATATTCAACCAAGTATTTATCTTATTATCGATACCAGTGCTTTACCTGTAATAAAAATAGTATCCTAGTGGTAGAATGTTACGTTAAAAATAGGGGTATTGACACCAAGAATGTCACCAAAAAAAATGTCTGACAGTACCTAAAATTGACTGCTAAAAATCCTTAAATAAGCACCCACTCCCAAAGGTTTAACGTATTAAATGGTTATGAATTGCTTGATAAAAATAAACTCTGCCCAGCTGTGAATAAAACGTAAAGGCTGATTTTATTGACCCCCTTAGAAAGTTTGGGAATCATGTGTTAATAAATGTCTTAGAGACGATTTCATTTAATAATGAATTTCCAGGAAGGAGAAAGAAACCTGAACTGAAAAACACACCCTTGACTTCACACTAATTTTTTTCCACAAAAAGTGTATGATCTTATTCAGTTTCCATCTCTTTGCTCAATTTTTTTGAAAAAAATATTCCATTTACAAAATATGACATTTTTTCTCTCAAGTTTGTTAAAAAGTTAGTATCTTTTTTGATGTATTTGTCGCCTTGCTAAAGTTTCGTGTTCAGCATTAGAAAAAACATTTCGTAGGTACAGGTTTCAGTTACCTTTTTTTTGTCATGTTTCGACAAAATGAAGGTGAGTTATTAAAAACATTCCAAGTCAAAAACAACAAACCAAACATGTAAACCAATATGATGCGTCTTGGCAACATTAAGTATTCACGATTTTATCACTAAAAGACTTAGGGTCCATTTTTTTCAACTTAAGAAACAGTTACAAATACCACATGTGCCAACAACACTTACCAGGACTGAAAAAAACGATTGATATCTGGCCACGAACACCACCACATTAGTTCGTCATTTTGAAAATGGATAGGTCGAAAATAAAATAATTCTTTCGTTGTCATTTGCATAAATTATCCGAATACATTCTTTCTTCTTCTAAATTCCAGTTTTTAAATATACTTTTATCAATTGTTGAAAATTCTTCATCATAATCGTTCATATTCACTTTTTTATTATTGACAAAAAAAGTGCACATGTATTTGTTTTGATTTGATTGCCGCACTGTTTGTTTATATATTGTATTAATTATGTTACTACGCAACAAGCATAATTTTAAAATATGGTAACTTTTTGCGAATAAATTACTACGTTTGTCGCGTTTTATCAGAATAAAATGGCAGAAAGTTGGTAGTCGCAGCATGAAGGTTTACACTGGAAGTCCAGATTAGTTTAGGGGTCATCTACAATTTTCGTAGCAATTCGTATTAAAAAAATTTGTATATGTTATACGAATTTTCTCTTGCCATACAGTAATTAAATTTGTATGAAAGTTTTCTAAAATAGTATAAAATTCGTATGAGTTTTAAATTATATTTGTATGAGTTTTTAAACAAATTCGTATGAGTTTTAAATTAAATTCGTATGAGTTTAAAAAAATTTATATGAGTTAAAATCGTATGAGTTTTGAATTAAATTCGTATGAGTTTAAAAAAATTTGTATGAGTTAAAATCGTATGAGTAAGAACGGCGTTTAGAAATTGTTAATGTTTATTTCAAGGCTAGCTGCATAGCGAAAAGTTAGATTTCTATGAAGAAATTATATTGAAAATTAAATTCGTATGACCATTCGTTTAAAAATTCATATCACAATTCGTATTGGAAAATCTTAATAATTCGTATGAAAATTCGTATAAGTAAGAATATAATTCGTATCACAATTCGTATGAAAATTTGTATGAAAATCATATAAAATTTGTGTAGGATTTTTTAAAAATCGTATAACTAATTAACACTATACGAATTATATACGATTTTTATACGAATTATAAGCAATTAAATTCATATATATTCGTATAAAATGTCATACGAAATTTGTAGATGACCCCTTAGCTATGAGTACCACCACTACTACGTTTGCCTTGCTTCCCGAGAAAGGCAAAGAAATTCAGATACAAGTACCACAAAAGACTGAAAAAAATGAAAAATTTCTGAAAATGATGGGATTTGTGGTATTTGTAGCCGGATATTTTGTTGAAAAAAATGGGCCCTTAGACATTATCTAAGTAATATACTAATTATAACTTACACCTGTTTGCTGTTTGCTGTTTTATTTTTATTGTTTTGTTCTATATGTTAAGAAAGTAGGACTCTTGGTCGATACAAACCTTGCTTACCCTTAAAGTCGTCAGTAGATGCACAGGCTTGATTGAGCAACTTTCATTACATAGCTAGTACTGAAACTTGTAGCTTTATATTGATCATTTTGGTTAAATTAAGCATCTTTTAAATTTTTAATCTAACGATATTGATTTAAAATTGTTTTAGATATGGCAATCGAGGTCATAATCAGCCATGTGTTCATGAAGATACTGGAAGATGTTTCATTACTTGTCAAAACCACGGATTCGCAATTGACCCAAAGACATTACCATCAGAGTGGTCAGTTCTGTTCACAAATGCAAATGATAACAGCAATGAAGGAATTATTCACAAGACGAAACCTTGCTTTTCTGTACAATTTCACCCTGAGCATCAAGGTGGTCCACGAGATTTAGAACTTCTTTTTTCATTTTTTATTGACATTGTAAGGCAAGTTAAAGATGGTAAGAAACCACACCTGAAAGATTTACTGACTAAAGAAATCAAGTATGAGCCTAAACATGGGCTAGAGACAAAAGCATGTATGTTTTCATTCTATAATGTTTATGGCAAGGATGAAATTAAAATTATAGATGATTTATACAAGGCCACATTGATTCTAATGTAATTTTCTTTACTCTTTTAGTTATTCCAAAGAAAGTGATCATTCTTGGCTCAGGTGGCCTATCGATTGGTCAAGCAGGCGAATTTGATTATTCAGGCTCACAAGCAATAAAAGCTTTAAAAGAAGAGCACATACATACAGTGTTAGTCAATCCCAACATTGCAACAGTACAAACTTCAAAAGGACTTGCAGATAAAGTTTATTTTTTGCCAGTGACTTTTGAATATGTCAGTAAGGTATGTTTATTAAATTATTTCCTAAGTAATATTATGTAAAAAAGAATTTAATTCAACATGAATAAATAGTTAATCAACATTTACAATATCTGTCCAGGTAATAGAGGCAGAAAGACCAGATGGAATACTTCTTTCATTTGGTGGCCAAACAGCCTTAAATTGTGGTCTTAAATTAAAAGAGAGAGGAGTTTTGGAACAGTTCAATGTGTCCGTACTTGGAACTCCAGTGAAATCAATTGAATGGACTGAAGATAGAAAAATGTTTTCGGAAAAAATGGAAGAAATACATGAGCATGTTGCACCAAGTGAAGTAGCTTACAATGTTAAACAGGTTGGTTGTTGTTGATTAAAATGAACACTTTGTTCACTGATGCTGGAAATAGTTTGATCAGGAAATGCTTGTTAGTGGGGTGAAATGTGTGGGTTTCTTTAGCTCATCATTCACTAGAGACAGATACATCACATATCTGTCTCTAGTGAATGATGAGTTCTTTTGCAGAATTTAAGGTCAGACAATTTTTACTTGATCCTTTAGGGTAAGAAGGAAAGGTATTTAGTGTTGTCAGGCAAAAAGAGTCGAAGTACACCCATAGTTTCAAAGGATTAATCATACATCTTAGGCCCAAAGGATAAAACAGTCTTTTTTTCAATTTTTAATCTAAACATGATTTACTTTATATTTTTTTGTTTATTCTTAGGCTTTAGATGCTGCTAACAATCTAGGATATCCTGTTCTTTTAAGAGCTGCTTTTGCATTGGGGGGATTGGGTTCTGGTTTTGCGTCAAATGACGAGGAACTTATAAAGCTAGCAACTACTGCTTTTGCACACTCAAGACAAGTTCTTGTTGACAAATCTCTCAAAGGTTGGAAAGAAATTGAATATGAAGTTGTTCGGGATGCTTATGATAATTGTATTACAGTAAGTGCCAGTTCCTATTAGGTTTCATTGTTATAATGTCTAAAAAATATCAATATACCATGGCAGAATCATAAACAGTTTTTTATCATTTTGTTTTTATCCTGTCTTGCTTAATGAGGCAAAGGTTTAGTTTTAAAAAAAAATTTTTTTGGTTTTTAAATATCCAAATTTATTTTATATGTATTTTTTCTAGGTTTGTAATATGGAAAACTTTGACCCGCTTGGTATTCATACGGGAGAATCCATTGTTATTGCGCCAAGTCAAACCCTAACCAACGAAGAATACAATATGCTACGACGAACAGCAATCAAAGTTATTAGACATCTCGGTGTAGTTGGTGAATGTAATATTCAATATGCTTTAAACCCACTTTCTAAAGAGGTATTTATCTTTTGTAGAATATTTTTTCTACACATCGTTTGCATTTACTAATACCCATTTTACGTTCCTTTTTTTAGTATTTCATTATTGAGGTTAATGCTCGACTTTCAAGAAGTTCAGCTCTGGCATCCAAGGCTACAGGCTATCCTCTGGCATATATTGCTGCCAAACTTGCACTTGGGATTCCTTTGCCAAAATTAAAGAATTCTGTAACAAATTCTACTACAGCTTGTTTTGAACCATCTCTTGATTACTGTGTTGTGAAAGTACCACGTTGGGATTTGGCAAAGTTTCAGAGAGTTTGTACAAAGGTAAGGCTTTTTTTTATTTGCTAATTTTAAAATAATTTTTATATGTCATTGACTTAATGCAATCTGGCTGACAGATTCAAAATATTTCCTTCCTAATGTTGTTCCTTCTGAACGAAGTACATAGGGAGCATTGGTTAAACACACAGTGTAAAATCCGCAGCTGTTAAATATTTCCCATTTATAAATTAATCCTGAATTTTCCAATTGATTTAAGATGCTAACTTAATCAAAAATATGGAACTTTATTTCATAGAATTGACCTGTTCATGTCTATGCTGCAAATGAAAACTCCAATAAGTTACTTTGTTTTTTCTTTGTAAAATTAATAATACCGTAAGTTTATTTAAAAAAAGAGGAGAATATTAGTTTAGTAGGTTCTGGATAAATCCTGCTAAGCTTAGCCTATTTGCTCTTTTTGTGTGTCTGTAACATGACTATGAAATCACGCAGACAAATTAAGTATAGAGAAGTATGTGGGGTAAGCATCAAATTCTTGAACTTAAGTTTATAATTTTAAGTAAAACATGGTGTTTTTCCTTAACATGTATGCTCCATGTTGTTCAGGCCTATCAAAATAAAAGCACCTGCATGATAATCGCGCGCCCCAAGCTTCGATAATTTGTTTGCACCAGCGATTCCGAAATATAAAGATTGAAATGTCGAAAATTTGAAGCAACAAAGTTCCTTTGACTCTGTGCACCGCACAGGTGTTGCTCTTTTGGCTTGGGGAACAAGCGCAGTACAAGTTCCAGTAATGTTCACGGCCTGGTATTTCGACCCACATATTAAAGTTGTAAGTAGAGTCATTAATAAACTTTGTGACTACTTGTGGAATAAACAATACTTATATGACTACTTGTG
Organism: Hydractinia echinata; assembly: GCA_030067915.1. NCBI lineage: Eukaryota > Metazoa > Cnidaria > Hydrozoa > Anthoathecata > Hydractiniidae > Hydractinia > Hydractinia echinata. The sequence goes on along the minus strand of JASGCC010000011.1, from coordinate 3,999,014 downwards.
GAACAAAAAGTTATGGAAAGTTGAACAACGGCCTATAATGACAATACTAACGATGGATCTGAAAATCAGTACTTAAAATATTGTTCTGTTATTGTCACAAATTCTTTGATATTTTACTTATTTGATTTTTCTCAATAAGACTATCAAAACGTTTTCAAACCTGATGATTGTAAGATCATTACTTTCATAATCCTGTCGATTATACTTTCCTAAGAAACGTGATAATCGCACACCCCAGAAATAATAAACATTTTTGTTCTATTGTGAAGAAATTAACCATCGAAATTAACCGGCCTATTCAAAGTCAACTTGTACATCCTAGCCAATCCACCAACTCCTCACCCAGATAAAAAATTACGTTGGCTAAGATATCATCAACACGGCCCCTTTGTAGTTGGTAGCTGCGGATTACAGCTGTACCTATAGCCATGCGATCCTTCACTGGTGCGGAGGTGAACACCTGATGAGACATGGATGAAACATGTCAGCATATTTGCACCTACCATTGGAACAGGCAATATATCGTTGGTAATATTCCATTTAAAATTATTTTTTAATTTTGAAACTAAAATATGTCCCATGTTAATCTAAATGAAAATTATTAGAAAAAAAAAATCAGAGTACTAAGTTGGAAATCAAAATTGCTTGGCTAGCCAAACTTTTTGGGGAACATGGGGAGTAGTTAATGGCTCAGCTATTATCCCAATTCTCAGTATTAGGCGTGTCTTTGCGTGTGCGAGAGCAATCGATTGCCCCTTATTGATAGGCATGATTGTTAGATCTTAGATGTTCAGTAATATAAAATATAAATAGTAATATTCATAATATAAAATAAACTTCTGTATTAACCCCCACACAGGACACAAAAAATTACTGTGAGTTACTAATTGTCAGGTTTCGTTTATTGTAAACTGATTGTAGTTGAAGTAACTTAAGTGGCGTTTACATTTTTGTTCGTTAGAAATAACAACTGGGTGTACCCTAAATGATTTAAGAAATAATTTAAATTCAGTTTTTACCAATTTTTTTAGATTGGATCATCCATGAAAAGCGTTGGTGAAGTAATGGCGATTGGCAGGTCTTTTGAAGAAGCTATTCAGAAGGCTCTTCGAATGGTTGATGAGTATAATCTTGGATTTGATGCACATGACTATATCTTAAACGATATTGTATGAAATATTTCTAGATTTTATTTTTAGAGAATACTGTTATATACTGCAGGCAATGGATATTTCGACTGTTGTTGTTTTTGTTAGGAACTACAAGAGCCGTCTGACAAACGTATCTTCTACTTGGCTAGTGCGTTAAAGGCTGGGTATAGTGTTGAGCAGTTGTATGACCTTACTAAAATTGATCATTGGTTTCTTTACAAACTTCAAAAAATATCTCATTTTGGAAAGATGTTGGAAAAAGTAAGAAACAAACGTCTTTACACCTTAGAGTTCTTGTAGTAAATTATTTATTTGAAATTTAGAATGCTAAAACTTGCATTATGTATGATCCAAACAGCAAAAAACAATATTTACTGAGACCTAGAGGCAATATTAATATGTGTTGAGAAATCTAAACCGCAACCACTAAAGCTGCTAATTTCTAACATATTTTATATAATTACTTTAAGGAATTTATAGAAGATGAAAATATTCCTTCTAAAGTTTTATTACAAGCCAAAAAAATTGGATTTTCGGACAAACAAATAGCAAAGCATGTGCAAAGGTACGATTTTTTTTTACTTACATAAAGTAAACAAACAAACATTTTAAACATGTAGTTTTTTAAAATGTGTAATGTAATAATTGAATTCTCTTTTTTTAGCACTGAGCTAGCCATTCGCATGCTTCGACTTGAATCAAACATTTTACCTTCTGTTAAGAAGATTGATACCGTTGCTGCAGAATTTCCAGCTGAAGCAAACTACTTATACCTAACCTATAATGGTGTTACTGATGATGTTAAGTTTGGAAACGGAGGAAACGAAATAATGGTGATAGGTTCTGGTGTATATAGAATAGGAAGCAGTGTTGAATTTGACTCATGTGCCGTTGGTTGCATCCGTGAACTTAAAAAGGTACTTTTGTTGTTATTACTTCTTTTTATAAATTGGTTATGTACTCTCAATTTAATATACAGTTTCATAACCCTTAACTTTTTTTGAAAAAGTAATAAAGTGCCGGAAGAGCTTTATTTTGGTATTCTTCTGTGTTTGCTTTTTTTTTTTTAAAAAAATGCATGCTGTACTTGTTTTTCATGTTTTTGTTTTTTTAGCTCGGAAAGAAAACTATCATGGTAAATTTCAATCCAGAGACTGTTAGTACAGATTACGATGAATGTGATAGGTTATATTTTGATGAAATTTCATTTGAGGTGAGGAACAAATAAGTTTTTAATTTTGCTTTCTATAAAATTTGTGAATGAATCATTCCCATTTAAAAAACTTCCCTTATTTTAACTTACTTACTCTTTAGACTGTTATGGACATTTACTGCAAAGAAAACCCAGAAGGAGTTATCTTATCCATGGGAGGACAAGTTGCAAACAACATTGCTATGGCATTACATCGTCAGGAGGTATGTTATTAATATTTGACTTTTAATATAATAAAACTTCTGCTGATATTTTTATTATTTTCATAGGTCAATGTACTTGGAACCTCACCAGAAATGATTGACACAGCAGAAAATCGTTTCAAGTTCTCACGTATGCTTGATGGAATTGGTGTTTTGCAACCAGTTTGGAAAGAATTAACAACAATGGAAGTGAGTTAAAACAAACAAAACTTCCATTAATAATCATGGCAAATTTATCTTATAGCAACTATTTTTTCTAGGAAGCATTCATGTTCTGCTCAAATGTTGGATTTCCTGTACTCGTTCGTCCTTCATACGTTTTGAGCGGTGCAGCAATGAATGTTGCATTTGGTGAAAATGATTTGGAAGCTTACCTCGGATCAGCTGCTGCAGTTTCTAAGGAACACCCTGTTGTTATCTCCAAATACATAATTGACGCAAAAGTATACATTTATTTAACCCCTTTTTTTTTACAGTGGAAAACAACAAAGTAGCATTTTAGGAATATTGTTTTTAAATTGAACCTTTTTTATTTTAGGAAATAGATGTTGATGCTGTAGCAGCAGATGGTGAAGTTTTGGCAATAGCTGTCTCAGAACATGTAGAAAATGCAGGTGTTCATTCTGGTGATGCAACTATGATCTGCCCACCACAAAATCTTAACGATGAAACATTAATGAAGATCAAGCAGATCTGTTTAGAAGTTGGAAGGTCTCTAAATGTGTCTGGTCCTTTTAATATGCAACTTATTGCTAAGGTATTAAAGCTTTAATCATTACTACCTGTAAACCAGTGTAAATTTATTCTTTCATTTATTTTTAATATTCTTGCAGGATAATGAATTAAAAGTGATTGAATGTAATTTAAGAGTTTCAAGATCATTTCCCTTTGTGTCAAAAACTCTTGATTTTGACATGGTTGCTATGGCAACGAAAGTTATTATTGGAAAAACAGTGGAACCCTCGATAGGAATCATGAGCAAATGTAAAAAAGTTGGATGTAAGGTTAGTTACAACTTATATAGTAATTCAGTGAGTTCTGTGTTTTACACAAATTACTACTTAAACTATTACAATGGATTACTTGTAAGTACATGGGAACCCAATAGGACAATGGAAAAATTATAGATTTTCTATGATGACTTGTGAACAAAACACTTTTTCACTGATCAAAATAATCTATAGGATTGTTGTTTTTTATATAAACTGTTAAGAAGATTTGAAACCAGCAGATTGGATCTGGTTTAATAAATTTGCCAAAAATTAATTATAGGCAGATCTAGTTATCTATACGGGGATGGCAGCTATTACCACCAGTTTCAAGTTATTTGTCCTCATAAAGTTATAGGTGCAATACAAAGGCTTCATTAAGTTTAATAAACTCCTTTGACATCAATATTGTCTTGATAATAAATTTTTGTAAATGATAGAATAGGTTCATCGGCAATGTTTTCTAGACATTACCAATAAAAGTGTCTAAGTTTTTTTGAGTTTTATAGTCTTAATTGGTACATGATGGCAATAGTTACTGATATAAATATATTGACAATATTAAAATTAATAAAGATAAAAATTTTGCTAAACAAATTCACCAATGTCGTTCTTGACATCTGAGAATTAAACATTTAGCAAACAACAATCTGCAAAATTCTGTTGTCACTTTAAACAATGGACTTTAAGAAACAGTAAGATTTTGTAATATGGCCAATCTCATAAAATTAAAAATGGGTTTGTCCATCATACACACGCCTGTTGTATGTATCCAGGACAATACCATTTTGTGCATCCTTAGAACCATTTGATTTTTGATGCAAAAACAGACAAAATACTTTTCTTATTATAGAGAACAGTATGGTCCCACACATTTTTTTTATCAATGTCTTATCAGCATGTATTCAAATGTCTATTCAATAAATGCGACAATAATTAAGTTTAGGAAGGGCTAAAATGCTATATAATTTACTTGGTGGTTAATGAGCTCAAAAAACTTGCCATAGAGATGTGGCTACAAAAAGATAGTTTCGCAAAAAAAACATTAAACTCTCTTTTTGTATGTTACCATACAAAAGCTCTTTCTTATGTACATATAACATTTAATTTTTTTAAGTGTCCCTATTTTATTTATAATGTATTGTACTTTTGAGGTTCCCCAATTTTCGTTTGCAAGACTTGCTGGTGCAGATTTTGAATTGGGTGTGGAAATGGCCAGTACTGGTGAAGTTGCATGTTTCGGTGAAAATAAGTATGAAGCATATTTGAAAGCAATGATAAGTACTGGCTTCAAATTGCCAAAAAAGACCATTCTTCTTACTGTTGGAAGTTACAAGGTAGGGGATATCAGATTGCTTGACTTACAAGTGTGTGTTCATCAAATTTTAAATTTGGCTATGCTTTGAATTTAAAGTACAGGTTCTTTTAATGGCAGCTAAAATTATACTTCATAGGCGAAGAATGAGATGTTGTCAAGTGTCAAGTTATTGCAAGAAATGGGTTATGAATTGTACGCTAGCATGGGAACTGGTGATTTTTATCAAGAGCATGGGATTAAGGTAGGTTTTTGCATTAAAATTTATGGATAGAAAGCACAATCCAAGATGAAGCAAATTTAGCACTCACTAAGTTTAGCTTGAATTATGCTTTGTTAAGCACTGTCCCTAAATATAAGAAATAAAGTTTAGCTAATAATTTATTTTTCCATTTTTTTTTTAGAAAATTTATAAAGCCTTTTGCTATTAAAATGCTTTTCAGCGAGTTCTGTCATTTTATAAATTTAGTTTTTTCAATTATTTTTTTTTGATTTGGTAGTTTTACAGTTTCTGTAGGTTGGTTTGGTTGTACTCTTACAAGCTTTGTGGTTGTATGGAAATGATTGTTTTTCAAGATCCGTTGATAGATTGGATTCTGCATTTTTTGTACATCCGAAATTCTTTTTTATAGCCCTTAATAAAAAATAAACATGCAAAATATCAGACTAAATACTCTTTCAAAAATGTTCTTTTTAATTAGTTGCTAGCTAAGTTACTGAATGAAGTATGTGGTTTTGTTATACTTTTCATTCCATTATTGTAGATACAAGTTATCGATTGGCCATTTGAAGAAAATGGTATGGAAGGTCAAGAGGAAAGTATCCAAGAATACTTGTCACAAAATAAATTTGATTTGGTCATTAACATACCAATGAGACAAACTAGTACGAAAAAGAAATCTCATTTTGTTACGCATGGTTACAGAACTCGCAGGATGGCTATTGATCATGCGGTTCCACTGATTACTAATATGAAATGTGCAAGACTTTTTTGTGAGGTTAGTTTATATAAATGTTTTTTAAAAAATATGAAAAAGAGTAGCATAGAGTTTGAAAAAAAATATATAAAAAATTGAATGCATCAGCATTTTAACTTAACCCAAAGCAGAGCAACTCCCTTTTTCTTGAATACTTATGATGTGCCTAATTTTTCACAAGTTTTCACTGACATAACTAAAAAGATACAGTCGACGCTCATTATCTCGAACCTCCGTTATCTCGAACTTTCTCTATCTCGAACTTTCTCTATCTCGAACTTTCTCTATCTCGAACTTTTTCTTCGGTCCCTTGAGTTCGAACTTTTCATGAAATACGCTCGTTATCTCGAACTTTCGCTATCTCGAACTTTTCTTTCGGTCCCTTGGGAGTTCGAGATAACGAGCGTCGACTGTATAATGATTTTGGCATTGCGAAAAGTAAAGATGGTAAAAATTAGTAGTCAGGTTAACATGAAAACAAAACAAATGAAATTAACCAAGCAAAAAAAAAATTAATAAATGTTTCTGTGTACTTGTCAGAATTTATTTTTCTGTTCTCAAGGCTTTATATCGTATTGGTAAGAAAGTGGAAGTAAAAACTCACATTGATTGTGTTACTGCTGGAAATATAATACGTCTTCCTGGTCTAATTGATGTGCATGTTCACATGAGAGAACCTGGTGCAGTTCACAAAGAAGATTTTCAGTCAGGTACAGCTGCTGCTTTGGCTGGTGGTATTACAATGGTTCTGTGTATGCCAAACACAAAACCTGCAATTACTGATGCGGCTGCTTTTGAATTGGCTAAAAAGGTAGATTTCTTTTTAATTCCATATTCTATATTTTTTGCTCAAGTGTAAATTTATATAAATTTAAAGACAAGTATTCTTTGATATTAGGCATAAATTTATGAATTTTTTTAAATAAAATATTTTTTTATAAGATTGCAGATAAAAATTCAAGATGTGATTTTGCATTGTATGCTGGTGCATCAACATATAATGCAATTGAAATTTCAAAGTTAGCACCTTCATGTGCTGGTTTAAAGATGTACTTGAATGACACCTTCACTACTTTGAAGATGGATAACTTAACAGATTGGATGAAACATTTTGAAGCATGGCCGAAACATCTTCCTATTGTGTGTCATGCTGAAAGTCAAACAACTGCTGCAGTTTTGCTAGTGGCAGAAATTTATGGCAGACCAGTTCACATTGCACATGTTGCTAGAAAAGAAGAGGTCAGTCTTTCACATTATACTTTTATAAAAAGTCTTGAATAAAATAATTTTCAGAAGAATGTGTGGGTGTTTAGAACATAAGCTGAAGAGTTCTTTCCAACAACTGATAAAAGTTTGTTATTGCATGTGTCACACCTTAAAGTAATTCAAATCTTTTAGATCAAATCTTCATTATTCTTTTAGATCTCGATTATTAAAGCTGCTAAAAAGAAAGGTTTGCAAGTGACATGTGAAGTTGCACCACATCATTTGTTTTTAACTGTTGATGATTACCCAAACATTGGCGAATTGAGAGGTCGAGTAAAACCACCACTTTGTACCAAGGAAGATCAAAAAGCATTGTGGGATAACCTCGACATAATTGATTGTTTTGCTACAGATCATGGTATGGATGATTTAATCTTTGATGATGCAACATTTATTTTAGTATTAAGTACTATTTAAAATAAAAATACATTGTTTTAGCACCCCATCATGTAGATGAAAAAGATTCTGAGAATCCTCCACCAGGATTTCCTGGCTTGGAAACAATGTTGCCACTGTTATTAACAGCAGTCAGTGAAGGTCGATTGACAATTGATGATATCGTGTTGCGTCTTAATACAAATCCAAGACGTATCTTTGGTTTGCCTGAGCAGCAAAGTATGTTTTTCTTTCTACAATTAATCTGCAGAGTTTATGTATGCAACGTAGAGAGGACTGGCTGTAAATGAACCTATTCTATTCTCATCAGTTGTTTGGTAATTGTATGCTATTTATATCCCTATACTTTATGAAACATTCAACAATTTAAATGTGTTATTTTAGACACTTATGTTGAAGTTGACATGTCAGAAGAATGGATTATTCCTGATGCTTTATCATACACTAAATCCAAATGGACCCCTTTTGCTGGAATGAAAGTTCAAGGGAAAGTTTGTCGAGTTGTACTAAGAGGTCAACTTGCAGTTATTGAAGATCAGGTGAAGCTTAAGACATTTTACATTATTTTGTTGGTTGGCCAGCTTTTTTCAGTAATGAACTATTTCCCCCACTTTATGGAAACTTTTTTAGGTCTTGATGAAACCTGGTTTTGGTGAAGATATTCGTTCTTGGGAACCACCTCATTGCTTGCCACCAGTAACTGTTCTTGAACAAAAATTATCCAGTATAGCCGAAAAGGATACACAGTCTTCACTCCTTAATGTTCCAACACTTCATGAAACACTGCGAAAGAAAGATTCAAATGAAGATACTCCTGCTAGCCCAGGTGGCAAAGCTGGTTCTGCTCCATCTTTCTCCTTGCCAGCAACACCACAAAAAGCATTAGAGGGTACAGGATCCTTTCTTTGCATTATTTTTATACCTTATGTACTTTACTTAATTAGAAAGTTAATTTTCTAGGTTGTTACATAAATTTTGTTTGTTTTATGTTTGGTTGTTTTACATGCTTGGTTGTTTTACAGGCAAGAAACCCATTGTCAGTATTAAAAGTTGGTTTACTGTTACAAAAAGAACGTATTTGATGATTTCAAATGTTAATTTAGGCAAAATATAAATCCAATTACCTCTTCCAATTTTATGATTGATTTCAGATGTTTTTCAAGATACACCACACACAAGTGTACCCACTCTTGTCATGCAACAACTCCCTCCTTCATTGCAATCACATGCTTTGTATGGAAAACATATTCTGTCTGTGGAAACACTAAGCAAAGACCATGTAAGTCTTCAATTAGCTATTTTTTTACTTATACTTTTTGCAGCTTTGTATGAACTAGAATAAGTTAAACCTCCAAATAATTTTTCTGTTTAGCTGGGTTCCTTGTTTAACCTTGCTCACTACATGCGACAGGAAGTGCGGAAGGGAAAGATATTTGAAACTTTAAAGGTAGATATAACGGTTAATCTTAGAGTTTGTTAATTGACTTTTGGTATTATGAGGTATTAAATTACTCCAATTAATTAGTAAATGACCTAAGGTTAAACGGGTCAAACAATCCCTAGCGAAATCATAGCGCACTATAAATAAAATTCCATAATGCACCGATTAAGTGCACCAAATGCTAATTAATTTTTTGGGGGCTTTTGGAGTAGACAAAATTTGAGAAGGATTTTTATTGAAGGCAGACAATTATTGAATTGACCAAAAATGCCCTGTATTTTAAAATAGGAATATTTAGTTCACCTTTAGATGAGCCTGTAAAATATTTTTTTTTATTCTTTAATTGTGTCAAAATTTCCATGTAAATGTCCTCTGCTAACATAAGTCACTTCCACTCCTTTCATTGTGGTCTGTTTGGTTTTTTAACAAGTTTTGTGTGTGTGTGTTTTTCTCATTGAAATACTTGTTTTTTTTTCAAACTAATTCATTTTAAAAAAGGTTAAAAACTTGTGTAATTACTTTTTTCTATTTAATTGATCACCCTGTGGGCCAGGGGTGCCCACTCTATATGCACCTTTTTAAGGAGGCTGTTCAATCTAACTATATATATAGGATAATTGGGACTTCTTTTTCTTGAAACCTCGCTGATCTGAATTTTTTTGTTATAGGGTAAAGTTCTTGGTTTAATGTTTTTTGAGGCCAGTACAAGAACTTCAGGTTCATTTCAAGTAGCCATGCAAAGGTTGGGAGGAACTGTGTTCTGTATTAATCCTTCAGATTCATCTTTGAAGAAGGGAGAATCACTAGAAGGTATTTTTTTAGATTAAATATATTTAGTTCACTGTATTGTGCATTTACGTCATCATATACTTCTAATTGCAGTCTACATCAATAATCAAAATCTAATTAAATACTTTTCAACAAATTACAGCTTTCATTAAGGCAATATATTGAGTGGATACGTTTGTAGCAGTGTTAATATAATAACAAGATTTAGCAAGTTACTCAGCCGGATATAGCTATCACTTACCATGGCAACTTCTGTTGGAAAATTTAATAATAATTTGCTACTGGGGTAGTTGCTATCATTAATCTGCACAGTCTCCATCATTTAAAAAGCATGTGGTTTGTTTCAATAGTTTGATACATTAAATAACAATTTTCTCTTCAATAAATTACTTAATTGTAACTTTGACCTTTGTATCCACACTTGTTATGAGTTGTTTTTAATCGTGTTTATATAAATAAGTTTAATCGCTTCTAATTAGTTACCATTAAGATTATGAATTTTGTAACGTTTTGTTTAGTGAACTTCGTTTGGTGAACTTGGGGAAATATTATGCTTAGTTTATCTAGCTAAGGGATCTGGTAGTAGAATGTGGTAGATAAGAGGTGGGAGGGCCTGCTTTTTCTATCCCCCCTCCCCCCTCGTCAAATTATTTGTAGTCAGATGATGATTATGGGTTGCTTTTTTAAAATTTTAAAACGTCAGACAGATGTTGGTGCATGTTATTTTTTTTTAAAAAAAAAGGTTGAGTGAACCCAGCACTGAAACATAACTTCTTAAAGACAGATTATTGGACAGGAAGTTGAATGCAATTGAGAGTTTAACATTATTACCATTATTTTGGGGATTTTGAACTTTATTCCTGCTTTCAAGGTACCTTGTCAATATGACGTTTAAAAAATTCAATTGCTGCTTGTAAAAAATTTACTCAGGAAAGCATAACATGTCCTTTTTATAAGAAACACAATCTTAGATTGAGGCTGAGGTTATAAGAACTTTCAACTGCTAACTTGCAAAATATCGAGGAAATCGACAGATCTCTTGGTGAAAATCATTTTCAAAGTATAAACCATGGATCTGACTATAAATTTTAGAAAATCTTCTTCAAAGTTAAGAAACATCCAGGTTGAACTCAAAATGTATATGGTTTTTATGTAAAAACGTGTAACTTTCTCCTTCACTATTAAAACATATTTTTAGAGAGCTGTTCACTAAGTTCTTATAAACAGTTTTCTTATAAAAAAAAATGTTGAATTAAGAATACAGCGACCTCAGCGAGGAGCATAAGCAACTTTTTATTTTAAAATCTTTCTACATGATAAAAATGAATTAGTATTTGAAATGAAATAGTATTTTGAACCTTCAAGCAGCAGCACATTTGGTTAATTAACATCCTGACAAGAGTTTCAAGAATTTAGTGATTAAGCATCATTCCACACTAGCTCCTTATCCAATAAAAGTTGCATTTTACTGTTGCATATATTTTCATCACGTTTGTGAACAAAAAAATGTATTATATATTTTCTTTTTATTTGGATATTTTTAACCCATCGTTAACCAACTCACCATACATTTTTATTGCTCATAACGTTATCGTAATTGAACAACTGATTCATTACAGATTTTACTGCAGACGCCATTAGCCTGTAATTAAAATAATTGCCTCTTTGAGGCTATTGTTTTTTTCTTTTATGTGCGTCGCCACAACGTGTTATTTTACCCACAATGAATATTACCATACCCACATTTCATCACTGATCTAATTTTATCACATTATTTTTAAGTTGAGGGATTATTGTTTCCCTCAAATATTTCATTATTTACAACAATAAATTCATGTCCGAGATGACAACATCGTCAATTGCATCCCATAGTTGAACAATTATAGTCCAAATTTTTGAGGTTAACCAACATTCAAGATTAAGATGGCGTAGTGAAAAGCCACAATTACTTTATTTAAAAGAGACAATTTAATTAAGCTATACTGTCTTTAATATCCACATCAATATTAAACGTAACAAAATATCCTACCAAAATTTGTCCCAAAAAATTAAATATCATCACTTAGCTTGACCTTTCTCTATCAGATTCAGTATGCCATTTTTTTACTAATTAGACACTGTGCATACGATGAGCTGCTACTGTGATGCTATTGTTCTGCGTCATCCAGAGAAAGGCGCTGTTCAGGTATTTCTAACTTTTACTTGGTAGAAAGATAATTTATTCGCAATTGTAATGTAACCAACTTTCGAATTTAGCGTGCTGCCGAGCACTGTCGTCGCCCAATTATAAACGCTGGAGATGGGATAGGGGAACACCCTACGCAAGCTCTACTTGATGTTTTTACAATCCGGGAAGAAATTGGAACTGTGAATGGAATTACTGTAAGTTCTGCTGACATATTTACATAAAATTGCATAGCAAAACGGTTAAAAAGTATTTTGTTTGGAAAAAGATACTTCCTGTTAACACAAAACTCTGGAAACTAGAAGCAGCTACTATCTTTCTTCACAATATATTAGAATTTCTTTGCAGCTTTTTAAATAATAAACATGATTCGCAGATAGAGTCAGTGCCATGTTAAAACATTCTTTGCATGCCTTGTTAGATTTTAAGTAAAACGCGGGAAGTGACTAAAAGTGATTGCCTTAAACCACAAGTGAAAAAAAGTCGAATAATAGGAGTCTGAGCTAAAATCAAACCATCAGGTTATCGCGATTGAAAAAGGGATTTTGGATACATTAGTTCTCATAGTTTCGCCCAATTAATTTTACTCCTTTTAAACTGACATATTTGTTTTAATTGATGGTGACAATTTTAATGTTATTAACAATGATTAAAACGTAAAAATTTATGTCTGTCGCAGCCTATCTAATTAACATCCTTATTTTTGTGGTCTTACGAAGTTTTGACGTGAAATTTAACCTCTGCGTGAAGTTAAAAGACGTGAAAGTTCAACTGCAAAATTGTTGTTGTTTATTTGAAAGTTCTACTAGTCTTTCTCTGATTTAACACAACAAAAAATTCCCAAACAAAAACGTTGGTTCACTGAAATATTTTCTTTACTAGGTCACAATGGTGGGCGATTTGAAGCATGGTAGAACAGTACATTCTCTCGCTAGACTACTAACTCTCTACAGAGTCAATTTGCAATACGTTTCACCAAACTCGTTAAAAATGCCAGAAAATGTGAAAGCCTATGTAGAACGCAGAGGGATTCCACAGGTGAGTTATACATTTTGTTTTTGACACGTTTTTCAGTTTGTATGTACCCACATTAAAAATCTGGGTAATTTGGATAATGCATCATTGGAAAACTCCATTGGTGTCAATTTACATATCAATCGTGACACGTAGAGCCGTGAGGCTATCTTCACAATTAATCAAACCTAAGCAGTTTTAAAAGAAACGATTGATAACCGTGTGATTCGGAATTAAAATTCTTATGATTTTTTTTTTGATCTTGTTAAAAAGAAAGTTCATTCATATAATTTGTCGAGCATTAGAACCACAAAAATGAATTGTGTTCATCTAATTGCGTTGCTAAAGCCTTCTTATCGTGTCACAAAAATGACCTGTGGGAAAGAAAAGAGAATTCCATTCACCGAATTAAACGGATATCGCAAGCTATATTACTCAGTTTTTGTTTGGTTGAAGCTTCGTCTCTTTTTAGGGTTGTTTTGTGTTGTTGTTTTTTCTTCGTTTTTAATTTTGTTCGTCATCCCCGTTAAATTTTTCAATTAATTAATTCAATGAATTTGAAGCCTCCGAGTGAACGACCCCCCTCTTGTGCAAAAAATGTTTAATATCGCAGTTTTACTAGCTACTCATTTCAAATATTTTATACTTTAATTTTTCGTGTATGGTTATACATAAAGTCACTAGTCATAAGTTTGCTATTTACTCGTATGTTTGCTTTTAAATCTTGTTAGTGTGTTAAATGATCAAAGGTTTATCTCATCCAGACAGTTTCTACTTGACAGTTTTTCTATCTTCTCAGCGGATCTTTTTGTAAAGCAGCCTTGTTGTTTGTCCGGGTATTGAATCTCTTTTTATTAACTCCCGCTGAGCTGAAATAACTCAAAACTTCAGACAGTTTTTTAAATCATTCGTGCTTCCTTTCAAATAGTCACAATTGTGGTTTATCGGCATTCAAAGTTTACAATACAATGTCTAGTGTTTACTTAGTTGGTTTCTAAGAAAACTGTCCTTTCTTATTTGGTTGCTACTGTTCCTTGTTAAACAGATCAATATTAACACTTGCTTAGGTGAACTCCCTCATTGATGATTCATTCATGAATAAATGCCCGGTAAATGTAATGTTTATGTTTTTTTTACAATTTAAGAAAGAGTATCCAACGATCGAGGATGCTTTACCCTCCACCGATGTTCTCTATATGACGCGGATACAAAGGGAAAGGTTTCCCACCGAAGCTGAGTATGAGGAGGTACAAAACTTTCCGACTGTTTGCTTTTTTGAACTATTCATGTCTCGCCATCTCCCAGACATCGTCTGTATATTTTTTCCTCGTTTACAGGTACATGGATGTTACATCGTAACACCAAAACTTTTAACAAAAGCCAAAGAAAAAATGGTGGTTATGCATCCTTTACCCCGAGTGAATGAAATCAGGTACAGCAAAAACATTTTGTATAAACTTTGTAAACAACAGTTTTCGTGGTAGTAATTTAAGTCCAAATCCTGATTTAAAATTATTACTTTTTTCTTCAGCATTGAGGTAGATTCTGATCCACGAGCTGCTTATTTTCGCCAGATGGAATGTGGGATGTATGTTCGTATGGCGCTGCTAGCGTTGTTGACTGGTCGCTGTTGATCTACCACGTGTGTTCTCGCGTTATAAAAATATTTGTATTGTCAGTCAAGTTGTATTAAACACTTGTGAATAAAACTTGTTGGACGAAATTACCTCTTTAAAACTTGAATAACTCCGGAAACTTGAGGTTTTCACCATCACAAGCATAATTCAGTTTGGGTCTATTGTGACGGCGAAGAAATTTATAACTATTTTATTGCTATCGCTTTTTTCCACTTGCATTACCCTTAGCCGATAACCTAATCTATTTCCTGGCCGAAATACCTTTGAAGTGTGATATTTGAACGGTTTCGAATTTCTTAAACTTCATTCAAACGTAGTTTTTTATTGTAAAGATTTTTTGTATTTCGGGTTTTCCCCTGACATGTTTTTTGCTCACGTGGGTTCATTCATAAAAATGATTGCGCATCAGAATTTTATATCTCCCAACAGATTTGCATAAAAAAGACCATCTCATCCCGGGAGACTTTATATAAATATTTTTGCTTCAGATATCTAAAAACGTCTATAGAGAATAGCCGATAACCAGTTCATTTTTAGAACTTTGCTTGTGATTGGGTTATTTACTTAATTGTTTTCTTTTGGTAACCGGGGGTATGATTATATTTTTTCATTTTATATGTAAAGGTAATAAATACATACGGTATTTCATTTAGTAGGTATATTTTCTTGTATTGTGTTAGTTTTATATTGTTTATTTAGTTATTAAAACAGAAAGAAGAAAAAAAAGATTCATAATTATATATGATTAAATCTTTTTATATTTTCACACCCGTCCTTGGTTTAAAAATGTAGCAATCAATCACGTTAACATAAATAACTACAGGGTTTCCACCGTAAACCAAATTTGAGTAGATCAGTTCAAAAGTTACAGCAGCGTTCAATCGAATACTTGAGACAGCTTTATAAGCTGTGTAAATTTTATATTTCAATGTAAGTATTTTTAACGTGCAACTATTTATTGTTCAATTTGTTAACATTGTTAATATTGATAAAGTGTGGAGGATTTTGTGGCCTCGCTTGTCCACGAATTTTATAAAGTTTAATTCTATATTTTTATGTTAGTTTTTATAAACAAAGAAGATGATTTTCTGAATTACTGATTAGCGTATTTTTTTTAAAAAAAAATTGTAGGACTTGAAATAACGTTGTATTTTATTTAGACAAAGTGGATCACTTTAATAACGACGGAAGCCGCGACGAGTAGTAAGTTATATTCCCTTATGTTGAAGCAACAGTTTAGTGTTTAACAACTTGCATAATTTTTTAAGATTTTTAAAATGCTTTGGGTCGCTTATTTGACATTTTTAAAGTAGCCAGCTGTCTATTTCTTTGTGTCACTTATGACTACATTTATTTTGATAAGAATATGTGGTTTTCAACATTTTTCAAGAGTTCTGTTTATTTGTTTGCGAAGTGTGTTTTTATTTACGGGACATTTATTTTTATTTTAGCAATGATCATAACCAGTGCAAATCGAGACCTAAGCGTGTGGTCAAACATTGATGAGAGTGACAACGAAGAAATTATGAATTTAGCGAAGCCAATGATGGATGCTTCCAACCCCAGTGACGATATATGGCGGAAGTTTGCGCTGCCTTTAACGCCTCCCAGTTCTCCATCTAGAACCTACGGTGAAACTTCAGAGGATCGTCGTACAGATATCGCTGAGCGATTACACGATGTTTGCGAAAGTCTCGATTCCACCTTCGATTTAACTAGTTATAACGTTTCGAAGTTAGCCGGTGTTCTAAACTTACGTTCGAAACTCATATCAGATTGTATGTGGTCTGGTAATAATGTTGAAATTGTCAGAACAAGTGCTTACAAACTTATTAGTCACAGTAAAAAGTTGTATTCAGAGAACGAAGAAGATTTGTATCCTACACCTTGTCCCAGTCCACTTCCAAGTGTCACAACAGAAAGCGCAGAATGCCCTTCTAGTAGTGAATGTGTTGATCCCGCTACAGTTTTCCCTTTTCCGTTAACAAACGAAACACACAGCGCCCAATTTTCAGATACAGGTAAATTTAGCTTGTAATTCGTAAACACGTTTTTTGTAAAGCAAGTTTTTGTTAATGTTCTTAGATGAAAATGCTAACAAATTTTGTGTTCTATGAAAAACGTATATTAACCCTTAACGTGAGCCTTCGATATTTATAATCTCTAGATCTCGGTATTTACATTTCTTTGTGTTTATTTTAGACGAAGAAATTGATGTTGTGACCGTCGATTCAAAGCCTATCCCTGCCATAGGAACAAAACGAAAACTTATAACAGCCGTTGTGTGTGCTAGAGTGCCGCCACAGCCTTTGCTGAAAAAAGCTAAAAGTTCTCCCGTTACGTTACCATCGTTTGAACGACAAAAATCTCGGAGAGCTTCCTCAAACTCTGCTGACGATTCTGACCCTGAATCCAGACGAGCAACTCACAACGTACTGGAAAGAAAACGAAGGATCGATCTAAAGAACAGTTTCGAAAGATTACGTGACTGTGTCCCCATGTTTGAGAAGCAAGATAAAGCTCCAAAAGTTGTCGTTTTAAAACGAGCTGCGCAACACATCGCAAAATTAACGCAAGAAGAAATTGAATTAACTGAACAAAAAATACTACTTCAAAAAGAAAAAAAAGACTTGATAAACAGACTCAAACAGCTACTGCACGATGGCGAAGAAATAGTATTTTAAATGCAGTGACTTTTTTATGATTGTGTTCTTTCGCGGTTGACATTTTGAGAGAATTTTAGCGGGAAAAACGACATTGTATATATTTATTAAAATAGTTTCTATTTATTTTATATAGCGTTTTTGTGGAAGTGTTATAAAGGGCAACAAAACATTGTCTGCCCAACTTTAAAATTTATTTAGTCAAACGGTGTTGCAACGTAAACACTGACTTCTTATGTTTATATAAGAATTTTAATCGTGCAATCATTGCCATGTACTTAGGATTTGCATTAATTTGTGAAGTTCTGTGTGGGGGTTCCCTTGATACGTTGCATAACCGTAGTTTTGAATGGTAAAATTTTCTATTGTTAATGATCTTGTGTTTAAAAAACCAACAAACTTTGGCTAGTGTGCTCAAAAGGAGTTTTGCTCATTTTGTTGTTTTAGTATAATGTTTTGGGTGGCATAATTGTAGCTTTTATGCATTTTCTTGTGGCCACTTAAAATAGACGTGTATGCACAATGGTGGCACGGGGGACACTAATTCCAGTTGTAAAGTTATTTTTACTCCAGTTCGAATTTTTGCGTTCGAATTTAATTTTAGCTTTGTAACAAAACCTGTGAAAGTAGTTTTTAATATTTGACTTGTTAGTACGTATATCAAACCTTTGATATTCTTATAAAGGTGCGATAGAAGATTGATGCTGATAATATATTTAAATTATGTCAAATTGCAAAAAGTATACCGAACTTTTTTACCCCTGCATCATATACGTCAGTTGGTCATCTCAAAGTAAAAATAGGTGTTAACGTATCTCGCCCTCAGGTGTTAATGATGTCCCTTGGGTATGCCGAAGTGTCTAGTTAGATAAATATACAGATCAAGCAGACACGCGAGGCTTTATTTTGAATACAAGCGAGCGGAAGCTCAAAGAAATAGGTCATTAAAAACATTAATGTTCGTGGCACAGGTACCATGCATGCAAAAAAAAAAGATAATATTGAATGAATTTTAATAATTAATTTTCCCTGTTAAAAACCCGTTCTTGCTTACGTTGGGTTTGTTTTTGTACCCGCAGTTTGTTAATCAAGCTAAAGTTCAACGTCAAGTTTGCTTTTGCATTCGGAATGGTTTAGCTTGACAGCCGAACAACAACAAAACGTCCAAAAAGCGGACACTTGTTTGTTTTTTGTTTAGCAGGCCCCTCCATAGCCTGTCTTAAGATCCAACAGCAAGAACATTGCTGGATAGTCTTGAAAATATCCGGGTTCTTAACAAAACAGTACGAGTGAAAATATTTTGAAACTTCTGAAGTGATAAACATTGAGACTAAAAACTCGAGGGATCTAATGTGCAACCATGGAAATGTTTATTTTGTTCTTGACAGCGATAAGATTGGTGAGACAAAAAAATATCACAGCCTAAATTTCATAATGCGATGATTGATTGCAACTACAAGCGATAAATATACCAGTTTTACTTTGCACTTTTTTTGTTGACTCATGTCGAAAATTGAGCAGAAAATGATGAGATGAAGTCGAGATAAACTACACGGGGGGGTTAAACAAGCTATGAAAAGTTTTCACTAATTATAAACCATCTTTCACTAATGAGGTAAGATAGTACACATTCCAGATTAATTATACATAATTATAATGACGTCAGTTTGTTATAAATGGAACCCAGCCCAGCAGGAATGTTAGTCTTTAACTTACAACTTCAGAATAAAGTCAAAACTAAGAGTTTTGCTAACTTAATTACACAAAAATAAGATAGATCTTTAGATATTATTTCATTCATATAATTAAAGAAGTACACGTGTTTTTATTATGTGATATTTAGTTGGATATATTTTTGTATTGTTCAGTCTTTCGCAATCCCATCAGCTGCTGTTTGCACAAGGCTTGTGTTGTTAATAACATTATGATATGAACAACAATTGAAACGAAAACTTTATGACGTCATGTGTTTGTTCATTTTGTATGAACAAATAACATGAACACAGAACAGAGACAAGATTTTGAATAAAGCTTAAAAAATAAACAAAGTCCCAAATAATAATAACTATGCACAAAAAATTGGGCAAGCGAGACAGCAATGAACAACGAAGATTAGAACAAATGTCCTGGATTTGTTATTAATGTTATTAAACCCGAATGTTCTTTTTGTGTTTCTTTTGAAATTAGATATTTCGACATAAAAATAGGGAAAAGACGTCCAGATTAACGGATGGTGACGAAGGTTTTAAAATCACAAGTTATTGTTTCCTAAAAATTTTAAACTCAAAATTGTAATTCAGACTGACTATGTTCTTAAATTTTAAACACTGTTCTAGTAACACTGTTCAAATTAATGCTCAGATTCATATATTTAAATCTGATCTTAATCATTCCGTCACATCATTCGAATTACATTTTGTTATCCGAAATAATAGCTGGCAAATGGAGGGCAAACCCCCACCCCTTACACTTTTGCTAACGCGAAATTTCAAGGCCCTGTTTGTCCAAGAAGTGATAAAAAAGGGACGAAGACACTGGGAAAGCCATATTTCGGCGATCAAGAGCCTTCAAAATGTAAAAGGCAGCAAACATGGTTCATTTATACAGTATCATAATTTATAACTTCAACTGAGAGTATATCATTAATCCAAATAGCCCAGCGTTGGCTTATAGTTTTTTTACTTATTCGATTGAGCGGAAGCGAGCTTCGCGGCTCGTTTTTTACAAATAGGTTCTCACGGAGATCGTTAGCTTGATTGACCTGCTATAACCGAGAGGAATTGCAATTCAGGTGAGAGAGGTAAACCCGTGTTACAACCATAACAGAATGGCCAGTCATTTTTAAAAAGTAAATTCCAGGACTTTTCTAGAAACCTCTTGACAAGACTAAATTCGTTCGACCAAAAACAAAAGTTCTAACGAGAGAAAAAAAGGAAACGGAACCTGGCACTAAAAAACAAACAAGGAGTTTAGTACACTCGCGTTGAGTCGAACACCGGGGAAGTGGGACCAGATTTCTCGATCCCTTGAACTTCCTTACTAAATCCAAGGAAAAATACTTCGCTTAAGTGAGACCCCGGATAAGTGGGACTTTAGTTAAGTGGGACCGCTTTTTACGGTTCCTTGTGCAGAAACTTTGGTTACGTGGACATCAATGCAACACACTGCTGATCGAGTCGAAAAAAAGCTTTTTGTTGCTGTCTGAAAGCCACGAACTGTGAAGGGATGTCAAAACTAAATTCAAAATCAATTACCGAAAAACACAAGAAAGTGAAAGAAGTTCAAAAAAATCTCGATAAGTGGTAGCCAGGCTAGATAAGTGGTAGCCAGGAGACCCAGCGTAAAATCTCGATAAGTGGGACATTTTAAACCTTTTTGAAAAGTCCGTTAGCAGTTCGGTTAAGTGAGATATTCGCTAAGTCAGACAAATTTTCACGTTCCCTTGAGTGTCCCATTTAACGCGAGCGTACTGTAGTAGACACCCTTTATAAACAAAAGAGGCGAAAATATAATTTCTATAATTTATTATATCGAATTGTACAAAGAGCTCACTCCTTGATTTCTTCTGAAAAAAACAAAACAAAACAACAAAAAAAACAAAAAATTATTAAAACAAATGGACTAAAAATACGAAATAATTCTTTCAAAAAAATTCACATGTTAATTTTCAAGTACGACGTTTAGGTTTTTCTGTATGTGTTTTTGGCTGAATCATCATTATCTCTTTTGCTAACGTTGGAACGTCCTTTTAATTAGTGCTTCATTCTGTTAAATATACAAGTTCGCAGTAATTATGCCAGCAACATACGAATATTTTTGGGCGTGGTTTCGTCATTTAAATGTTTTGTGGTATACCTATAAAATAAAAATAATTATATTAAAAATGTTATCAAACAAAAATTCCGAATAAAGCGCATGGAGGCAGAAATGATATTCAGTATTACTTTAGCACCCTAAACTCATCATTTTTAATTAGAGCGCACTAAAAAATGCAGGGTCACAAAAAGCAGGACAGACATCGAAGGTCTAGAGCGATATAATATATGTCGACATTGGTTGTACTGGTTATGCAAAAGCTTGTTTCCTGATATTTCAGAAATTTCAGCAAATGTCTTCGAACTTTACCTATCTAGCAGACACGACTTTTTAAGCGTGAAAAATAACAGTGCGTGAGCACCTGTTTTGTTTACATGGCCATTATGAAAATCGTTTATGTTTTATTTCGTGGTAATACAATAGAAAACAAACCGGTGAGCAAATAACGGCTGAACAATCGAGACATTAATTGCAGTGAATGTAATTGGAATAAATAAGGCAACTACTATCACTGAAACCCTTTGATAAGTAAGGTTTACACCAGAGAAGGATAGTTCAGCTATATGGAAACTCAAAAAAAAAGAAAAAAGAAACGCCTCTGGCACAACAAGGCGAGAAAAAGTTTTGAAACTTCGTAAAAGCTTATTTCAACCGGAAACTTTCCGTAAAATAAAATTTTTTGAAAAAAAAGTGTTTTTTTGTATTATTTTTTAGCACTTTCGTAAATGTCTAAAGAATTTAAAAAAATGAAATTGTTTCATTGCATTTTGACTTCGGTCGTGGCATCCATCTTGTTTTCGTGTTGTGTGCGGGTAAAACGTGTAATTTTTCACGACTCTCATTTGAAAAATAGAATTAGTAATAGAAAGAAAAAGTGAGGGATGTCCTAAAAGCACAGCGAAATTCAACATTGAAGGTTCTTTTTTTTCACAGAAAAACACAATTTTAACGAAAAATATTATTTTAAGCATGTTTAGATTAAATAAAGGCAAATTTTATCTGATCATTTTTGAACCCTATTCGGACAGGGGAGGGTTTCAAAGTCCTCCCGGCATCTCCAGATTTTTTTTAAATAACTTTTGGAAACAGTAAGGACTTTTGTTGACGTATCATTGAAAATATTTCTTTTAAAAATTTCCTTATAGTTGTCACCAACTACAAAAACTACTTGCGTCAAATAGGAACAAAAAAAAAAAAATTTCTCCATTTGGCTTCTGCAATTGTTTCTAATGTAAATAATATGATTTCTGTGTCTATGTTACTGACTATTGTTTCTGCTCACATTTTAGTCCTCAAAACCAATAAGGTCATCGAATTTTTTTTTATCAAGAGCTTAACTTTTATTTTATTTTTTTGTACAAAAGACGCAAATATTTAGCAGTTTTTAACTGAATTGTAAATTGTAAAACATTCAGAATAAAAATAATAATAACAACTAGTCGTTAGCCCGTGGAAAAATCCACGGGTTCGCCCGTCGCAGCTAAGCTACCATTTTGCGTGACAGACAGACAGACAGACAGACAGACGGACAGACGTATACGGGCATTATAATATAGATAAAAGAATGTATACAACATTCCATGTCCATAGTTTTTCTCGATTAGGAGATAAGCCCGGAGGCTCCCAATGTCCGGGGGCTTTTGCATCACATTTTCATGACATGAAAATAAGCTTACCTCCCACTCAACTTTATATCAATTCCTAGACAACTTCCAAATCTCTTTGCAAAATCAATTTGTTGTCTAGAAATCTTTTTGCCTACTTTTTTAAATAGATCTTGATTAGTTCTAAAGATGTTGGACTTAGAAGTGTTGCTAATTATGCATGACGTCACGTATTCGATATAATGTGTCAAAAAAAGTTTCGCGGACAACTTTCCTGAACAATTTTTTTTTGCAGGATGTAAGCTTTAACCGACCTACCTGAGAGCGTTAAAAAGTCCATCTACTGTTCCATGAGGCTGATCTTTTAAAACTTTTATTGCAGCTCTCATCTATAAAATATACACAAAAAATATCAATTTACATTTACATAAACCTTGTTATGTCAACCTAGAGGATAAAAGATTTTTTAAAAATGGTTGGTGGCCGTGGATAAATCCACAAGCTGGCCCGTCCTTTATTTACCGCATTTCGTGTTTCTCGCTAGTGCAGTTACCATTTGGCGAGACAGACAGATGTATACAGGTATTAAAATATAGACTAGTCGTCAACCCGTGGAAAAATCCACGGGGCGACCGGTCCTTTATATATTGCATTTTGTGTTTCCGTAACAGACAGACGACAGCGATTTTTATAAAGATATAGAATATAAATATGGATACTTTTTCCTATTCTTACATTTTACATGAAAACGAGGCATTTCTAATATAGCTAATGAGGTTAAGAAATAAAAACTGGATAATTTTTTAAAAAAAGAAGTCTTTTTGCCTTGTGTAATTAAACAAGCTTTTTGAGCCTTTTTTAAAAAAAAAAACTTGGTAAAAATGTAATCGTCAAATTTTTACTTAAAAATGGAAAATTACTGAATAGATAGAAAATTTATCAGACTTTTAGAAAATTCTCTGGCTATTTAGAAAGAAAACAAGCACAGTAAACACGCTACAAAGTGGTTTACTTTATCCTTAATAAAAAGTTAATAAAATACCTTCATATTGTTTTTATTGGATCACTTCATAAGGGATAAAAACAATTCTTCAAATATTTAATGTGTAGAAGTTTATATCAACAAAAAAATTTCATTCAATATTTCAAATTGGGAGGTCTTATGTTGTTTTGTTATTATTAGTAGTGAAACAAAACTCAAGCAAGTCTTGTTGAAAGGGTCTCAAAGTGAATAATATCTCTTATAATAGCTGACATCTCTACGAAGATGAAGTTTGAAGTTCAGCATTATTTTTTACTTTGGAAAGCCTAACAAAGCCGAATAAACATACATCAATGGATGTTTTGGAGAATGCTCCAACAGGATGTACATGGTCGTATAATATGATCACACCAACCTTTAATAAATAAATAAATAAGTTAAATAAGTTAATTAAAAAATGATTTCTTGGATAAACAAGAAGATGAAAGGGATTAAGAATTATTATAAAACTAACCATTCATCAAAGCGAAAGATTGGATAAACAGAATTTCAATACTTGAGTTTTACTGTGTCAGGACAGAGTTAAAAGAAGTAAGTGTAAAGGCTTCCTATCACTCTCCCCTCCCTCCTGTGCAGATTTATGTACCTAGCCTGAACGTTTTTGCTGGCTCAACATAAACTGTTTAAAATAATCTGTGCCATGTTTTCATTTTTTTTGATTCAGCGTCAAAGTCCAGTTACACACGAATTGTCTATTATTACTACTTAAAGCAAACTAAAATTCCAATCCATTCATGTAATTTGATGACACAACAGCATGGCCGCAACCTCTTCACAAAAAGAAAAAAAATATTAATAACAGAGGGTTTCCACGATCAAAACATCCCGCAAGAAAAGTGGACTTATGTAAAATGATTAAGCATGACGTAATAAAGTACAACTGTCAAGTTTGTTGACAACAATAACAAGGTGGTTATCAGCAATGACAACAAACTATAAAAACATACCATGACACTTAAAACAAATAACTTTGTTTCGTCGTTTTCAAATTTGTTATATATTTCCCTAAAAGAAAAGAGTATTAAAGGTTTATTAAACATATACTATAATTTTCAACCATATCCCAACAAAAAGAAGTAGTCACTTATTTTCAACCATATCCCAACAAAAAGAAGTAGTCACTCATTTTCAACCATATCCCAACAAAAAGAAGTAGTCACTCATTTTCAACCATATCCCAACGAAAAAGAAGTAGTCACTCATTTTCAACCATATCCCAACAAAAAGAAAATACTCACTTATTTTCAACCATTCCCAACAAAAGAACTCACTTATTTTCAACCATTCCCAACAAAAGAACTCACTTATTTTCAACCATATCCCAACAAAAGAAACATAACCCAGCAAAAGAAAGCACTCGCTTATTTTCATCTATATCCCAAGAAAAGAAAATACTCACTTATTTTCAACCATAACACGGCATAATGTGCAAAGTGTACTCAACATATTGGTAGTATTTTCAATTGGTAAACTTTTGTTCTAAATGCAATAAAAAGTTGATTGCAAGTCAAAGAAAAGAAAAGAAATAGTATTTATGTAAAAAATACCTCCGACACAAATTTTGATGTAGCATCACTCAAAGATTTCAATAAAGGAGTAGGATAAGCATAAAATAAAGACATCCTATTGGCCATTTCAGTGGTCACTTGGGCTTGATCGTTTTCCCCCTCATCCTAAAATTTCACAAGAAACATATTAGAATAAAATTGATAACATGGGTCCCCCAAGGGTGGAGAAATATACAATATCTTACTTCACTAGCCATCCTTTTTCTACTCAGAGTTCTTCTATAGTAGCTGAAATCATTCTGGATGTTTGGATTCGTCATCTAAATAGGTTGGTAAATACATACACGTTAATAACAATGCTGTAAAAGACTTGTAGGGTTTACCCTGGGTATTTCTTAATGCTGATGGAGTTTCTTCAAAAATTCATTTATTTTAGTTAAAGGCCTGTCAAACTTGCACATTTACTGTTTTCAAAATTTTACAAGTTGAAAGTTGAAAGTACCTGTAAAATAAGTTTTATATTCTTGAAAAGAAAAATATTGATATACATGAGCTATAAATAAATTCAAATTTAGTACAAATCAGAGTTGGTTACATTAGAGCTAAAAATAGGACCATCCGCAATCAGGTAAAATAAAAATAGGACCCTCTGCAATTCGGTCCAATGGTAAGACAATGACAAGTTCAATGTGCAGGTTACCTTTAAATCATCAAATTTCAGCGTAAAGTGTAATATTTCCGCGAACTGTTTTGCAAGAGCTTGTTTATTTGCTAGTTGAGTTTCTGCTCCATTACCACCAACACAGAGTGCGTATAGAAGCTGTGGAACAACCGATTCTAAAGTTGAATCATTTCGTTATGTGGAACACAATTATTTTAAAGTAACACAACTTTCTATATTAAAGATATAATAAATAACTTTCAACGAGGTTAGTTTGATGTAAAACAAAAAGTCGTTCACATTTACCTAGTTCTATTGAAAATTCGTAAAATGATTTTAGTTTAGCCACCAAAGGTAAGACAGCATTCCATGCAACTTCTTGCAACTCATCGCTCCGAGGATTGCCGATGGCCTGTAGATAAAATGTAGATCAGGTAAGTTAAAATACAAGTTGGTGGACAACTCTTAACATACAAAAATTGATGAATTTAACATTGTGCCTGCTCCTGACCGTCCTGAGTTTTTTTAACATTGCTTCAATAAAACGAACTAAACACCTAAACATTTATTACAAACACATTTACAAATATTAAAAGTTTTGTTTAATATATTTTAGTGAAATTTTCATGACTTAACGTTTCTTATGATTTGAAATCAAACTTATCAAGCTTACTTCTAATACTAGTCAATAAGCCTGTAAAAAATTCCATTTAGGCAGACGAACAATGGAAAAGATTCGTCGTTTGAATTTTGATATTGTCAGCAATGGCCCGTTGATACACAAAAAAATTTAACCAAGCTTTAGGGAATTAACCCAATTTTGGTCCCCTAGTTACGCATGCTGGAGATGTTGTTGGTTGTTTCCACCTGTTTCCATGGTACTTGTCCTCAAACTTAAAGGTGCAATGCAATTAATTTGCTAATTCTGAAAAAGTAATTAATGTCAGTTTAATGCCTTGCCATTGTGAATTTTGAAAAAATATTAGCTAAAAAAACACTTTTTTGGCACATCGAATCAACAGGCTTTCAACAGAATAAAGTGCCACTCAGATATTACTCAAAAATAATACTCCAAACCCAGAGCTTATGACAGCCTTTTGTCTTCTTAAAAATGATGTGAATAAGTGCAATCGTCGTAATTTCTATTCAGTTACATGTAACTGCGAAGTAAATAACTGATTTAAAATAACAATATTTACAATGATTAACATAATATGCTCAATATGCGTTAAAAATGCTTTAAATTGGATATTATCCAATTTAAAGCATTTTTAACTTATAGGTTAACCCAGCAACAGGATTAACAGGATTGCTATGAAAATTTAAGAGTCGTTGGTATTTTCTAGGTGACAGTAACCATCTCTACTTACACAACTAAACCTCATTTTACTATAACTTTGAATCAGTGAATTTTTACATCCTGAATGTCACTAATCCACTTGTTTTTTTCTGGAACAAATGCTATCAACCAAACAATGTAATTTTGTGAGTTATTTATAAAATGGTTATTCTGTAGCAGTAAAATGATATTTTCTGAGGATAACTTATATCGTCCTACAAACACAACTGCAAAGAAAATTCCTGTTGTATAAAATAATTAAAAATCATGTTTTTGACAGTTTTTTAAAGTTAGAATTTCTCAATAATTTCAATACTACACACAGAAACAGAAGCAAATATTCACCTACCACACGTATCTCTTCACTAGCACCTTGATAAGTCTCTAAATCTGTTAAAACTTTTGAAGAATTTTCCCAGCACTGTATTAACTACTTCCCATACTTCTTGCTCTTCAGGAGTGGGCTTTGCATCTACATAATAAAGGAAGTATTAAAAGATCACCCTTTTATCGGGGGATTCAAAAAACTTATACTGTTGGGATGGCGTAGTGGTAGCGCATTTGGCTTGTAATCATAAGGTTTCAGGTTCGAGCCCCCACTCTGGCACACTTCAAATGTAGTGTTGTCAGACTGCTAACCGGCTTGTGTGACAGGCAAGTAAGTTAGAGCAACGCAATACGTATCTCTGACAGTAAAGTAAAGTTAAGCTGTTTGAAAACTATATAAACTCGAGCACCTGAAGGGGAATAACGCTGTAGTTTATAGGAAAACTACCAAAACATGATTGCACAAACTTAAAAATGCCAAAATTTATTGTAAATGTATTTTGGGTTTGCATGATAACCGTTTTATGAGTAAATAATTGTGTACGTCAGGCCATTGCTGTGCATCAAATTCTAAATTTGCAAAGTTTTCTAATGAACTAGGTTCACTTCCTATGATAGTCATAATTTCTAAATAATCTAACATTTGGAGTAGCCCTTAAATGGCAACACTGTCCTTAGCATTGTGTAGACATGCATGATGCTAATGCGCAGCATCATGACCTATTAAGAAAATTTGAATATACAGCTGGGGGTCTGTAAGCCCCCCAAGCTGGTCTGGGGCGGAGCCCCTGGAAGCTTTCCGCTAAAACGGGCTTTGCGGACGCCCTGAAATAGGCTTAAACGGGGACAAAAAAAACATCGTATGCAGACGTTTTAGACCTTGATAACAGAAACGAAACATTTTCGCCGTAGTACCAATAAACACTTCAGAAAACAAGAAGCCTGCGGCTTGAGGATTTCCGTCATTAGCCCTGGAAGATTCTAAAATTTAAAGTAGACATTGAAAACGGAGAATGGGGTAAACAAATAATTGAGCATACTATAATTCTTAATTATTATTGTAACTAACCTGCAATGTTAAAATACAACTTAATAAATAAAAAATTAAAATAATTTTTTTACATATAAGTACTCTACTATTAGTAAAAACTTCAACTGGATATTTTTAAAACTGATCTTGAAAATTCTGGAAATTCCAGGATACAAATCTTGTTATGTATGAACATGACGATTTGAATATAACTTCTGAACAAGTTCAATTCCAATGAATTATTATTCAATTAATTCAGAAATAAATACGTATTAACATTTGAATATTTCAGTTTTTAGGCCTTTAAAATTTACTGTTGTTGAAGATTTTTTGAAAATGTTGATGGTGCATGGTTTGATAACAGCTGATCTAAAAAAAAAAGTACAAACTGAGAAACATGAATACAATTTTACAATAATAAACACTAGGTTGTTCAATTATTGTCTCCTTAACCTCTCTTTGCCTCTTTGATTTGAAGAGGGAATTTATCAAGAAGATACACATCAATACCATGTGATGCACAAGGTATATTATATATATATAAATATATGTGCATAAATTTAATCAAGCTGGCTTTTGATATCTTTGTTAACTAAGTAACATATTAAGCAGGTGATACATGACTTTGAAACCTGTGGACGATATATACAGAATGCATTTTGTCGAAATCGATTAATATTGAATTAAACAAATTTTATCGTTTATTATCCAAATTCTCGAATTTGAATTTTTTTTGGAGAGTCTGATTAGTTGCAGTTTTTCATTTTGAAGAAAATAATTGGTAATTTAAAGTAGCATCACAAAGTGTCATTGGAAGTTATTTTAGCCCTCCTTTTCCGAAAAGACAGGAGTTGAGTGTAAAACCCCTCGTGGAAATTTCGCAAAGCAGGACACACGTTTTTTGTTGCTGGCGAAAAGGCACACTAATCATATCAGAGCATTATTTTGTGTAGCTAGCTAGCTTGATAGTTAGTGAAAGTCAGCACCAATCAAAAAGAGATCCAAATCAGCACCAAAAATATACATGAATTTAAAAACATAGTATTTAGCTAGCTCCCTAGCTAGCTAGCTACATCAATAAAGCTACTAACAACACAGTTAGTGGTCATAGTAACAAAAACGCATAGCTATTATAAAACACAAAAGATAAACATTAACAACTCACTTCAGCGTAATTGCACTATCCTTCTTTGATTTCACATACGCAGGAAGGCAGTATTCTGCATGGCAATTTCTTCGGATAAAACCAAAAGTTGTTTTTGCAACACGTCAGTAGATGGCAAAACAGAATTACATTTAACCTTTTTAATTAATTCAGCGTAAATTTGAGGTAGCTCATCCAAATTTTCGTTTTTGAAAACTAACTTCACACACTTTCTCAAGCTCTTGCAAGCCATTTTGAGAAAGGAAATAATCTTCCGCGCCGTACTGATATTTATACCAAAACGCCTACAGAGAAACTATTTTGACAGGGTTGTTCAAGATTTTCTGACTAAAAATAGGTCAGGCCCACATAGGTTGATTCTAGTCAACGGTGAAAGCCTCACGGGACAACCTAGAGCCAAGACTGGTTGACTTCAGATTTTCTGACTAAAAATAGGTCAGGCCTACATAGGTTGATTCTGGTCAACGGTGAAAGCCTCACGGTATAACCTAGGGCCAAGACTGGCTATTACAGGTCAGGCCCAACATAGGTTGATCTAATTTGCGTTATGAGATAGTCAATAACGAAAAGTAGCGAAAATAAGCGGAATTTCGATCTTCAGATTCCGGGTAAATTCGACAGAATTCGATTTCGATCCTCGGATTTTTTTACTAGGTCGCGTGACAGGGTTGACCTAGTCTAAATCCGCGCCTGAAGTCTGTCTTTAAATGAAATGTGTTTAATAAACCATTTTACTCAATCACAGCTCTATAAACACGACTCAAAAATTACATGAGACAAGGAAAATAATTTGCAAGTTGATGCTAAGATATTTGTCTCAGCATTTTAGGGCTGGTCTGTAGTTTAGAACAATATAACAAAAGGGACATTTAAATGATGCAGATAATCTTGCTTTTTATTATCGTTATTCTTTTTTAAGTGTTTGCTCTTTTGATAAAGAAATTTAAATACTCAAAAACATTGTCATTTTTTAACAGGAAAAACGATGAGGAAGATAAGAATTATTATGTTTATACTTGACAATTTTAATAATCACATTAACTTGATAAGCTTTCTGAATGAAAAAATTTAAACTTTGAAAGTTCCAAAGTTAATTCAATAATAAAAATCATTAGGTAGACTTATGTGACCAATCATCTTCAGATTAAAGGGGAACAGAGGTCAAAATGTTTTTGTTATTTTTTTTCAGTTATAATGAAAGAGTATGATGAGACGATAACAGAAATGTGTTTTTTATTACCTATTTTTACTTTAATGTTGAAAAGAGCAATTTAAAATTTCAATAGTTATGACGTCATAGTTGTGTAGGCTACCCGTATTATACTCATAGCAAGTATGTAGATCAACCTAACAGATTATTGGAAACTTTGATATGTTGACCCTGAGGCATATTTTACATAATAAATTGATAAAATACATATAACAGTAGGAAGACAATAAGACACAGCATGTTTAGCTTCCATAAGATATGTGATTTCATGAAAACAACACTACCGATGTGCACCTATTATGTCAAAAAATGAACTTGTACTCAAAAATTGAAATTTTTAAATGCTTGTATTTTGCTCAAAATACATTATTTTTCGAAAATTCTTTTTTTATATGAATACTAATTTTGTTCTCTGGGTCTGAACGAAAAATTAAATATAAAACTTTCCACACCTCTGTTCCCCAATAATTATTAAAATACAATTTAAAAAAAAGGTATTAAATTCTCTCTAAATTAGTTTTTAAGTTTAATTGTACTGGGTGTGATTCCAGCTACACTGGTGAGACACCTCGCCACCTGAAAACTAGAAAAGACGAACAAATCAAAAGGGACACTAAGTTTTTAAACATCTTCATTTCAATAAGTTATGTTCTCAGCTTATAACAATAGTTGTTCTAAAATATGGATAAAGCTAAAAACAAAAGCAATTTATGATTCAAAACTTGCATGACCAATGTTTAAAGACCCCCTCATTATTGATGAGAGGGGTATTTAACAGACAAGCTAGGAGTTGATCATCCTCCACCACAGCTTAGTTTGAAGGGGCGATTGTGGAATTCCCATGAAAACTACATGGTGATGGTGCCACTTTAGGAAACACCCGGTCCAGTCTGTGAATAGTTGGTGTTAGTAGGGCAACTGTGCAATGCTAGAACTCTTTACTGATACACGTGAGACCAGTTGATCAGATGATCTGCGGAGGCAGGACTGGAACTCTAAGGAACTCAAAGATGGAAGATGTTGTGCACTGTAGAACAGATCTCTGGTGTGAGCATTGTCAGACCGCTACCGAACTATCACATCACAAGGTACATCACATTAGGTTGAGAATGGCTAGTGTTATGTTGGTATACTGAGGTAGAGCAGGTGAAGCAGTTGAAGTTAGAATGTAGATGTGTTGTGTTCAGAAAGTGGGGTGGGGAGGAGCATCAATGAGATTTGTGGAGAGGTACAGAGGAGTTGGAATATTTGTCGCAGAGGTGGGTAGACAAAGTAACAGATCTTATGTATGCTAATAGTCAAATTTTTAGGAATTGAGCTTTTGATATGTATTAGAATTGTTACTTTTGTGTCAGTTAATGCTTCACGGTGGGAACTCAGTGAGGAACATAAGAAAAGTTTTATAATAAGTTGATAGTAGTTACATCAAGGTTTGGAGTTAGTAAACTTGTCCTGGTAGGCGGTGACTTTAATGGTCATGTTGGGAAGTAATCTGAAGGTTATAGAGATGTGTATATGGAGGCTACAGATTTTGGAGAAGACATAAGGAAGGTAAAACATTGTAGAGATTATTGTGGAAGATTGTCTATAGAATGACAGCTAAATAAATTAAAGAAAATATATGTGCTACCATTTTTATATTGTATTAAAAAGAGGTCCAGGATGGTATACTCTCAGTTGTCTCCCCTGCATGGCACAGCAGGCAACAAGACGTGTCATCAGTTTGGCAATGGGAAGGATCTGCTGCTAACGCTTGCCTTGGAAAATCTCTGCAATATACACTGAACTTCACTAAAGATTTATAACGCTTATAAAATGTATACGTACATTGCTTAAAGTGAGAAAATGGCTTCAATTTTTTCTGCTGCTACAATTTCTAAAATTCATTTGTTGGCGCCAAATTTTCTAGATTCTCTACGCTTTATCGATAAAGGTGTCTCGGCTAGTATAGAGGAGAAAAAAAAGCTAGCTTGGAAGAGTTATTTAAAGAGGTTGCTTAACACTGATTTTCATTGGGATGAGGATAATTTGCTTGATAAAGATACAGTAAGGGGACAGCTTTGCAGATCAAGACAGAATGGGTTGTGAAGGCTATTAGGATAATGAAGATTGGCAAGGCTGCAGTAGTGTTGTTGTAGAGATGGTAAAAGCATCTGGATATTTTGGAGTTGAGGTTATCACAAGTCTTACAATCAGATTATAAAGGATGTTGTCATCTGGAGTGACTGAAAGTCAAACAAAGTAGTCAATTGTTTCAAGAGCAAGGGTGATGCCTTAGAAAGAGGTAGTAGAATGCAACTTGGCTTTGTTACAGGGTGTGGTATAAGGATACAATATTTTTAATCAAGCAGGTTTAGAAAAGGTATTTAGCCCATTTTGCCTGTAGACTTAAAGAAATCTTTTGATAAAGTGCCTTGTAAAGTTATTTGGTGGGCTAGGAAAAATGTTATATTGTAAAAAGAATATTTTTGGCCATAAGTACACTTATTACATATTATCAACCTTGTTTAAAAAAAAGTAATAATCTTGGTAAATGTTGACATATATACTGAACATTTGGCTTGAATGAATGCTTTTCTGGCTAAATGCATTGTATTTATATGTTGCACAAAATTCATTAAGCCAAATGGAAAGCTAGAAACTACAGATGGTAAACAAGGTTGTTGACCATACACAAGTTGTACAGGCCTAGTTGTAAAACTGAATCACATATGTAAATTAATCTGAGTAAGCGATCTACTTGCGATCAGAAAAAGAAAAGTTCCTGCAAACTAATATGGGTGTGGTCGAATGTGGAAAATATACACATCTTTTCTGCCATTTTACTATAGCTGAAATTTTTAAATTTGACAGAAAAAGATTGTCAAAAGTGTTTAATTAAACTTTGTATCTACATACAAATATAGATTACAGAAAGTCAAAAGCTATCAAAAACACACACGAATAAGATAACTAAGATAACGTACTGCACATATTAAAATTAATCCACCTTTACCACAACAAAGTTGAAAAACATGCCAGCAAAATAATTGAAGCTGCAATTAAAACATTTTTTTAAATATTCATGATGTTGTACACTTCATGAGGCAATGAAAGAGACTACAGGTATAGGAGTAACTTTTGATTTATTGTTTCCATTGTGATACGTGATTGGTATTCAAACGTTATGTGTTTGTGGCAATGGCAGCTAATAAAGTATTGAAAGCTCCACCAGTGTTCAGTGAAGAAGATGATTATATAGCGTGAAAAAATGATATTGAGGTGTGGCCGATTTTTTACTGACTTGGATAAGAAAAAACAAGGACCAGCTGTTTATCTGTCACTTACAGGACGTGCAAGGGAAGCTGTTAGAAGCATAATAGCCGCGGAACTGGCTGAGAATGATGGTCTTGATAAAATAATTACTCAATTGGATGCATTGTTTTGGAAGGACAAAAATACAAGAGCCTATAATACATTCAAAGAATTTTCAATTACAAAAGGACTTCCAGTGAATTATTCAGACTTTATTATTCAATTTGAAAGCCTGTATAACAACATAAAAAAGTATTATATGGAATTACCAGAAGCAGTTAAAGCCTACTTACTACTGAATGAAAGAGAAAATTATGAAGGTGTTTGGCGACAGTAGTGATAACAGCTAGTCAACTTTGCCAATTAAGGAGAAATATCTTGTTGGATATGCAAGTTTTTTATCATATGGTTCAGGAGAAGGCAGTGGTAAAGGTTATCAGAGAATTAGAGATAAAAGAAGAGGTAATAGTAGTAATTTTGCTGACAGAAAAAATGGTGAACATAATCCTTTGGATAAAGATGGTAATTATATGAAATGCCATATTTGTGAATCTGTCCAACACTTTGCTAATAAATGTGCCCATAGAAATGATGGTATATGATAAAAGGGATAGCTTGGACAATGATGGAGTGAATGAAGTTTCACATCACCCTTTTGAATGATGCACCTAAGAAGGAATATTGCTTGATGGGTGAAGTGTTTTCAAAGGGAATTCTTGACTCTGGATGCACGAAAACTGTCTCTGGTAAAGTTTGGGGTGATGAATATGTATCAATCTTACCAGAGAACTACAAGAAACTGGTGGTACATTCCAAAACATTTTAACATTCAAATTTGGTGATGGGAAAGAATGTATAGCGAATGAAAATGTTATTATACCAGTTGTAATTGGAAAGAAGTTGTACAAACTTTCAGTGGATGTTGTTGATAATAAACTACCACTTTTGATTAGCAGAAAGTCAATGAAGTCATCGGGCATAAAATTGAATTTTGGAGGGACTTGATTGAGAATATGAAAATAAGTTGAGAGATAAAATTGGCATTGAGATAAGAACAACTGCTGCAGAGTCACCATTCATTAATGGAATTGGTGGAGCGACACAATAAAGTTTCAAGTGTATGATGAAAACCATTGATGATTGCAATTGTTCCCCAGATATAGCTCTGGCATATGCTATATCTGCAAAAAACGCTCTTAAAATAATAATTGACTTCAGTCCAAATCAGTAAGTGTTTGGTCAAAACTTCAATGTTCCATCAGTGCTGCACGACAAACTTCCTGCTTTAGATAC
Organism: Hydractinia echinata; assembly: GCA_030067915.1. NCBI lineage: Eukaryota > Metazoa > Cnidaria > Hydrozoa > Anthoathecata > Hydractiniidae > Hydractinia > Hydractinia echinata. Next base: position 3,963,486 of record JASGCC010000011.1, on the reverse strand, counting down.
AGAAACCTCCAAGTGATGTTGTACGTACTAACTTAAATGCTCTACATTCTGCTAGAAGAATTTTATTGCAGCTGAAGCTAGTAGTAAGATCAAACGAGCATTATCACACCAAGTTAGAACATATTCAGATGAAGTGTACGAAATGGAGATAAAGTGTTTTACAGAAGAAAACGTTTTAAAGGCTGGAATGGACCAGCAATTATACTGGGCAAAGATGGCCAAAATGTTCTTAAGCGAGGTTTTAATAACATTGAAGAACCTGCTGAGAAACAAGAAATGGGACAGCCGACAGAGTAGTGTAAGTCAGAAGAAGCTTCAAGGCCAATATGGAAGATACCAACTGTAAGTTGAATGGGTCAACAGTGAAAGATTCAACAGATATCACCAATCGGAAGCCCCTGTAGAAAATAGGGTCGATCAAGAAGCCAGCATCCCAGAAAGAAATGAGCAAAAATTTAGACAATGGTGATATAGAGGAGGTCATAAGAAATGCTTAGTCGGTGTTCTCTTGACAGCGGAAATGTGGAAATGACAAATGAAAGTAAACCTGAAGCAAATACAAATTCAGCTGAAAGAGCAAACAGTGAGAGCACGAGTATTATCACGACAACCCAAACGATCTGGGAAACATAAAGATTGGGTCAATGTATTAAAACAAGGGGAAGACAGTACCATGCAGTGTTGATTGGTCAAAAATTTCAATGTTGTCGGGAATTGATTCACCAGAGGAAGCAGTTTATCTGTGCAGTGTAGACGAGGCTACGCAAGATGTAGTCGATCCAAAGCATAAGGAGTTGAATAACCTTATATCTAATGACGCGTTTGAGGAAGTCAGTGATGTAGGTCAACCGGTAATAACAACAAATGGGTTATTACAGAAAAGTTCAAGGATGAGAAGAAGATTGTGAAGGCCAGGGTTAGTAGCCAGAGGGTTTGAAAAGGATTCTACAGACCTTAGAACAGATTCGCCTACATGTACTAAGCAAAATCTTCGTTTAGTTCTTGCAGTTGCTGCAAGTAAAGGGTGGACTATCAATTCATGGGAATATATCGTCAGCATTTTTGCAAGATGATGCAAAGACTAGAAAGGGTTTTGTTCGACCTCCTGCTGATATTGTTTTAGGAGATGTAGTTTGGAGACTTAAAAGATGTCTTTATGGTTTGAGTGATGCCCCAAGAGCATGGGTATTTAGGTTTAGGGTGCTAAGATGAGTGTATATGACCCAGCATTGTTCATGTGGCATGAGAATAATCAGCTAATAGAATTGTTAGTATGTCATGTTGATGTCTTTACTTATTGTGGTTCAGAACAGTTTCATGACAAAGTCCTTGCGAAGTTAAAGAATAAGTTTAAAATCAGTTCTGAAGCTAGTTTATGTTTTAAATATTTGGGTCTCAACATCAGTCAAAGCAACAATAGTATCAGAATCAATCAAGATCAGTAAATTCACAGCTTGAATGAAATTCTTGATGCTGTTGAAAGGTCAAAATTGAAGTCAATTATCTTGGGTTACTGGTCTGACGCGGCCTGATATTTCATTTGATACTTGCATTGTCGCCAATGCTGGTAAGGAACCAAAAATGGAACATCTGAGACTCGCCAACAAAGCTGTTAAGAAATTGAAAGAGAGACGTGGAGCATACTGGCAATTTCTAATATAGAAAACACAAAAATTCTGTGTTTTGCTGATGCAACTCATGCAAGTTTGAAATGTGGCTCTTCACAGGGAGCATCAATCATTTTTCTTGGTTACAGTAAGGAAGTGATCCCTATAATGTGGCAGTCAAAGAAACCATCTAGAATGAATAAAAGTCCATTAGCATCAGAAACAATGGCTTTAGGAGATGGGGCTGACATGGCATATTTGTTGGCATCAACCATGCAGGAAATGTTTTTACTTTTAGAAAGACCCCAAATAATCTGCTTCACTGACAGCAAATCTTTATTTGAAACTTATGAAGACAAGCAACTTCACGAAAGACATCAGACTGAGCGTCTATATAGCTCGATTGGGACAGATGGTTGAGGAGAGTGAGATATCAGTCAGATGGGTGAATGGCGAGAATCAACTTGCTGATTGTATGACAAAACGTGGAGCATAATCAAGTAAATTGTTCGATGTTCTGGAATCTTCCAAAAATCCAATGCAGTTATGAATTAGAAGTTTGTTGTGTTATTGATTATTATATTACGTTGAGTTTTATAAGAATTGTTACAGTTTGAACTTATTTAGTTTGAATTGAAGTTCTATTTTACAAGAATTGGTCCAATTCGAACTTATTTGGTTTGGATTGAAATTATGTTCGAAATTATTTGGTTTGGATTGAAATTATGTAGAAGTTTGGCCACTTCATTCAGAAGAGGTGGAATGTTAATATTGTGATATTATTATTGTTCTTTTAGTAACTAGTAACTAAGATACTGCTGAAGCTTTCAATATACATGTTCAAGGTGAGACATCCATATAAGCTTTCAACAATAATATGCAACAATATAGCAATGAAGGTCTCAGCATGCTGATGTCGGCGGAAGGGATCACTCAACTAAACAATGCACATACACAAGATCTGACAGCTAGAGTTTAAATTAAAAAACATTCAAATTATAAAAATGGTGGCATGATGTGAACAAATGACGAGGCAGAACGAAGATGATAAAATCGACACAGAGCTTTTTTAGTTAGCAATTACGCAAAAAGCTGAGAGGTATCACATTATGAATGTAATATGACTTTGCCAATGGAATATATTTATGATAAATGAACTTTAAGAAAAAAATTGCTAGCTCGAAACCAGCTAGCTATATATACACATGTTTACATGTTTATGAGTCATTCTTTGCTATATAATTACATATTACCTTTAAGTAAACCTATTTTTATATCTTTTAAAAAAAACCCTAAGCGATTGTATGAAGCTTATTAAACACAACATTTAATATATTTCAGTGCAACCAGAAGTAAAAACAAACCTATTAAATAGGTTTCAGAAAAATAACAATTTTTATTTTAACTCAAGATAAGAGCTACAAGGCCTCCAGCGCTTGGGATTCACTAGTTAAATCGTCCCCTGACATTTTTTAAACTTCAAATCTTTAATAATTTAGGATTGCGCATGTTGAAATAACTGGCCTTGCTCAGAATGCTCTATCCTTATCGCTGGTCTTTTTTTCTTTATGGGCCTGATTTTAAATTGTGTTGGGGCATTGTTTACGTCCTAAAAAATCTTTAATAGTCTTATGCTTGGGTAAAATCATTAACCTTTGTGTGGATGTATGTTCACACATGTTGAGAAGTCTGGCATCTGCCTGGCATTAATAGCCAAGAATGGCAATCTGAATCTTTTTAGGAGAGTTATGAACAACCACATGATTGTGATATCTATTTTGTCCAGAACTCTTCGCAGGAAGGAACATTAGGTTTTATGCAAGATCTTTGAAATTGACGTTTGTAAATTCTCCACAATTATTTATAATAAAAATTTCTCAGGAACCCTTATTATATTCATGTGAAAGCTAGTTTTATAAGTCAGAGAAGTCAAGTGCTTTTTCAGGGGAGGCGTGCGATAGCACACACACACATCCCTGTACACACACAAACTGGTTAAGGTGTGCTATTAATAGCACATATTTTATAAAAGGGTAGCCAAATCTTTCTGAAAAAGCCTGCTGCAACGTGAGAAAAAAAGTATATACTTACTTTCAAAGTCTAAAAATATATCTTTCGAATCAGGTTCACTGGGTCCAGTTAGCAATCGAAGTAAATTTCCCATTACACATCAGGTTGTTTCTTGTTAACGTATATTTATTTATATTTTTGGTACCTAAAAAAATATTTATACAACTGATACTATTGTTTTTTGTTGTTTTAGAGTCTAAGATTTCTAAAAGCTACCCAAGTTTTCGTTTCTTTGCTTTACACTATTTATATAAAATGATTTTACTTGCATATGCCTATAGATCGTGGGTAAGAAAACATATCTTAATGCAGTGCCGATAGCCACTAGACTTAATGCGAGAAGATTAATCACAAATTGGTCAGGTTGCATATTGATCCAATTTTAAGATTTTTATTTTTTTCTAAAGTGATCTAGAGTAATTTCATAGGGACTTATTTTTTGGATTCCTTGTGTCACATCTTTTCATTCTCTAACCAGATAAAGAAAAACAATTTCCATAAAATTTCAGTTGGATTCACACTATGCCTTGTCAACTTAACTTGTATTATTGCCTGCTCATGTTAATCTTTATAATAATATTTAACATTGGGTTATCATATCTTTGATGTTGAAGAGTAATATTTATTGCAAATAACTAAATAAGAAATTTTGGAGAAGAAAACGCCACATACAATCAAGATAAAGGAAGGATTGGGTGAGAGATGTGAGAAAAGTGAGAAAAGTGAACTTGGTGATAGTCAGTAGCTGCTACAGGCTTTTACTTATACCCTTGGTAGTCATAATGATGCTAGGAATTACAAAATGACTGTCCAAAAAAGGGTTCAAAAAAAACATTTATTGCTGAGAAATATTGTGAAACAACACGGAATCCTTAATTAAACTTTGCAACTACTTGAGGGACAAAGTGCAATAACACCAACCAACTCAGATCACTTTATCATTTTTTTGTTTCTACTCACGTAGTGTTCAAGAAAACATACAGTAAAGCAAATGAGAAGAATTCGACCTATATACAACTTCCATAGCGACAAGATTGGCTGAGAAAGTTATACAATAAATTGGTTGACATCTATTGACAAGAGCTTTTAGAGAAAGATCAAGTAAACCCAATGTACAATACGAAATTCTATTTATGAAAATTTTATTTATGTTATTCCTAACAAGTTACCATCAAGGAAACCACCCAAAAATCCCTCAGCTAGTCCAAAGGATCAACACATCTAAATGAGAAAACGTAGAAAACTTACAACAAAATTAGAAGATTTTGACAGAAGATTAAAGAAATCAACACAATATCATCCAACTCTGCTGTTAGACCGGATGGTTTGCCTGCAATTTTCTTGAAGAAGTGCAAAGTATCTCTTTTAAAACCCTTTAAGCTTTTATGGAGAAACAACTTTGACAAAGGTTTCACACCAAAGATACTGAAAACAAGCCATATTTCCCCTATTTTTAAAGGGGGAGATTAAAGTGCACCAGAAAATTACCAACCAATTCTCTCACATCCTTTTGGAGAAGATATTAAGAAGAAAATTGCAAATACATCTCAAAAGAAATCCACTTTATAATAACTCCCAACATGGATTCCGAACAGTAGATCTTGCTAGAGTCAGCTATTTTGCGCATATCGAAAGATTGATCTCTCACATTGAAAATGGAGAAAATGTGTGTCTCATTTACCTTGACTTTAGCAAGGCTTTTGACAGAGTCAATCATACTATTTTACTCTATAAATTGAAAAAAACTGGAATTGATGGAAAAATTCATAATTGATTAAAATCATTTTTCACTGGATGTTTGCGAAGAGTCACAGTTAACAGATTTCTATCATCATTTGAAACTGAAGTGATTTCAGAGGGCCCGGTCCACTTCTCTTTTTAATAATGATTCAAGACATTAAAGGAAGGATAAGTCACTCCATTTTACCATCTTTTGTGACAACACTAGGCTGATGAAAGGAATCTCCAAGAAATCTAATATCTCAGAACTACAAAGAGATCTGCAATCTGTTTACAAATAAACTGAAAAAAAATATAAAATTGAGTGAAACGAATGCAAAAATGTAGGACTTAAGAACAAAACTATATATCACTCTGACATTGGTACCAAAATGGTTACAAAAGACCTCCAGTAAAAGACCTTGAAGTGAACAGATATCTCACATGGCATACAAATACAAAAGGTAATCCAAAAACATAAGTGCACGGATTTACTTACCTTCAAAAGTGGGGACAAATTACTGATCTTAAGTTTATGGAAGTCTCTTGTAATCCCTCATTTGGACTACTGCTGCCAATTGTAGGCTCCAACAGAAAATATTTGATGCAATATGTAGAAGGCATGCAGTTTCAACAATGGAAAAGGTAGCATCTACTCCTTAGCAAGCCAGAGTTGAAAATGCCATCTTAAGTCTGTTAACACAAATCATAGAAACATCCAACCTTGTCACCAGGCCTATGATATTCAGACGGGACAACCCCGTAATAGCCCTGGTCCAGGCTGCTGATGTACAGATTTTGATTGGATGCTCGTGTTAAATAGACACGGCAAGTTAGACAGATTTGTTTGATTTTAAAGCAAGGTGATGGAGAGTGTAGAGTGAAAAATAGTGCACAAAAGAAATAAAATGCAGAAGTGATACAGTTAAAGCTTAAAGCTACATTCACATACATGTATTTCTTTACGTAAGGACCTACGTAAAACCAGCTCTCTATAACAACCCACCTGCTTATAACGACCACTTTAAAGAGCACCCTCTAATTTGGTAGCAGTTAAACCTTCCTACAGCAACCCCCTTCCCTAGCGACCAACAACCACAAAATTTAGCTCCCTAGTTGCATCACAACCTGTATAACACTAAAATAAGATTGCTCACAGCTGAAGCACGTTGTTGTTTTTGTGGTAATTTTATTGTTGGAAAGTCAATATATTCTGCACAATGTTCAATAAAGTCAACTCACTTGCTACTTACAAATAATGTAATAATGTAGCATACATTATTTGTTTGTGAAAAGCTGCTCTCTTAACATGAAAGTTTTATCAATACTTTATTTATCTTTCACAGTGCACTGTATTTAATTGTAAAATAATATTTACATGTTTAGCTAATGTCACCACGAGTTGACCAAAATAATAAAGTCAAAATAGCTTTTTTTAGAATTTTGAGGTTTAATGTTGGAAAGTACTTCAATTTTTCTTATTAACTTCTCAAATGATTGAGGCAGTATGCGAAACCAGCAATCGACACTTGCCAGTGCTAATTAAATTAGTGACAAATTCTTTTCTACAATGAAAACTATACAATTTAAACAAATCCTTTTAGTTTCACAAAATTTTAAACCAATCAGGGATTTAAAGCTGTCTTTATTCATTATTTTTGACTTTTTTCAACTTCAAATGTTTTGTTAACAAAATGTTTAAGTTTTTTAAAACACTCCTTCTGAGAGCTGGGGTGAATAAAAATGAGTGAATCAAAAAAAAAAACACTGACTTTAAAGGAAAAAGTCAATCTTATAAACTTCAAAGACTCTTCTGGTTAGGGAACCCGTGAATTACGAAACAAGCTCGAAGTTGATAAAAACGCAAATACAAACCATATTAAAAAATAAAGAAGAAATACTTAAAAATTACCAAAATAATTAACCAGCTGAGTGAAAGCATAATAACAGTTAAAAATAGAGGTTGCACAGAAATTAATAATTTGACTTGGGAGTGGTTTACATATTAGCACTGCTAGACACCTTCCAGATAATGGTCCGCTTATTCATGGTGAATGGCCTCAAACAAAATGGCTACGCTAAAAAAGTTATTGGTAACGCAAATGTAGAGAGTCAATTTGAACAATGCTTATGTCGAAGAAAGCTACTTCCGGCAGTCGACAATAATATAATTTTTTAATAATTAATGAGTATGCAGTATTGTTATTGCAATGTTAGGTTGTGTTGCTAGAATTAGAACAGGACCATTTTTTGGTAGATTTAACCATAAGATCAATTTGTATGCAGTAGGGTATTGCGGTAGGAAAAAAAACTAAAAAAACATTTAATTCTAGTTTTTGTGGCGCTAGATTAGTTGCAGATTAATAATCTTAATAAACATAAAGCATTGATGTGTTTCTGATCACTGGATTGGCCCCGCCCATGTTCCTACTACAAGCTTTTACAAGAGATTGTAATTGTCTGATGGCGCTATGGAATACAAAATAGGTAGAGATGACACATTATCTAAGAATGCTAGTGATCTTAATACATAGACAAATCAATGCAACATTAAACATAATATTCATTCTTCAAAACTAGAGTGACTCTGCCAATGTTCCTGCTACAAGCTTTTACACTTATCTAATTGTCTAATGACGGTACGGAACACAATATGGGTAGAGAGTACGCATGTTTTCTAAGGGTGCCAGTGAAAAGATACAAGTGCAGTTCATTGCATCTTATACCTGTAATTTACCATTTACCTTTGTTTGTCATTGTCCCAACAACTGTAACATGTTGTCCTAGACAGCGAAAACTAGAGATGGCTGTTATAGACAGGTTCTCTCTATAACGGCCACCTGTCTTGAAGGGCTAGTATTTTTTGTTCCCTTAATTGGCCATTAAAAAGGTTTGACTGTATTATTTTTATGCTTAGTTATATGCTTTGTGCTTAACTGCAATAAACTTAACTGCACTATTGGAAGATAATATGTACCTTCTTGCTTATATCAATTAATTCAATTGGAAAAAGCAACTACACCATTCGTTTTTGTATCCTGGTGCTCATGCACTGCCATTATTTAAAGCTCTTTAAAACAAATGAACATGACAATGAAAAGGTTGCATGAGGTAGTTTACGGCTATGGTTTTTAGCTAAAAACAGTAAATTATGTGCAACAATTATACAAAATATTTTTCGTGAGTCACAATGGAATCCATAGATAAATAAAGTGGATGCAACAATATTGTATGTTGTTTTTTTCTATTTAAATTTAAATAGAAGATTATGAAGTCCCTCAAATTTTCTTGAAAGTTGGTTCAGTATTTGCTCACATTGAAACAAGAAAAAATAAAATCGCCAGCTCTAACTCCCTGTTATTCCAAATATTACATTCTATGCATGCATATTTACATATAATTATATTTATGCACCAGCTAATTACTTTCCAAAAACAAAAATGAAATAAAAACACTTTCACTTTCTGATTTGATAAAAACAATCCTATAATTTACAAGTCAAAAACATTTTTATCCATTCAGTAAAGCAAGAATAAACATATAATAGAAGAGATAAATCCATCAAATTCTAACCAGTAAGGACAGACTTGATACAGAGGAAGTTGAGTTTAGATCTAACACAGTCTAGATCAGATTGGAAGAGGGTCATTAATATACCCCGTCCAACCCATGCTAGCATGGAAAACGGACGTTAAGCCGAGAATGATGATGATGATGATGGTTTAATAGTGGCAACACTCTGGTAGAGAAAGACTGCTGTATAGGCACACATTTTTTTATGCTACATTCCAAGCAACATGACATGGAACTGAAACTGATTTGCATGGTGTGGTCATAGCATAACACGAAGCTATAAAAAGATTTAAATATGTAGCAACTGAGGTCCTTAGTTTGACACAAAAGAAGATGGCAAATGGAAAATAAAAAACAATAAAAAATGAACAGCTAATTACTACTAGGAAATTTAGGTATCAATACTGAAACTTAATAGCAGAGTTCGAGACTTTGAATCCACATTTTCTCACCAAATTTTGCATTTGTAAAATTATGATTTATGTGGTGACGGGAAACTTACACGTGATTTTCTTAACATTCTTTAACAATTAATTGTGCAGTATTACAACAATGATTATGGGACAGCTCAGGAATAACTTCGCAAATGAACAAATTGTTTCTTTTTTTTAATTTTGCAACAAAAATTTCATGAGGGTGGTCGCTCCCCCCAAAAAGGCACACAAATTATGGGGGCTTTTCGGGTAAGTTTGGTGTTTAAAAAAAAATTGGGCGGAAAAACCTGTATCCATTTTAAATATTAAAAATAATGCTTTTTGGTTGTAGTAAAGTACTAATGTTTTACCTTAGAACCAGACAAACTGCAATATATATAACAAAGAAATTTTGTTGAAATTTTGTTGGTGAGAGTTCTCAAAAAGGCTTTATTTGATGCAATTTGATTTATAAATATACTGTTAATAAAGTCACACAATTCTGTAATTACAGGATTGTGTGACTTTATTAACGATATATTTCTAAATCAATTGAAATATTAATACTTCGAAGATTACCTTTTTTGTTGCAGAGTCAACTGAATTGAAAGTGCTGTTTTGTTTTTCTGGGATAATTCAAGCAAATTCTGGAGTTATCAGATGAAAACCACAAATTTTATTCATTTTCGGCGAGTGGGCAATCTTAGACTTACCCACCTACACCTATTGTACATTTCATGTGGCAATGTGAGTATTAACACACTCTGCCTTACCAATAAAATTCTTGTAATACTTTGTCCACCTACCAGCTAACTAAATAAATATAAATGATTACTTAATTCTCTGATCCAGGTTAACATCATCAATTTTAAAAAAAACAACAAGAAACTTTGAGGAAAATGAGTGGCATATTTAGATTTATTAGCATAAATTATATAGGGAATTTGAAATACTAACCGATTATTAGAACAGGAGTTCGGCCATAATATTTAACTGCAGTGAAACATATATTCACTGCAGTTGATTTATGTGGTAATTACTTCACGAAGCATTAAATGTTTCACTACTAATAGAGAGGCAGCTGTATGTAGTATATAAACTTGAGAATTTGCACGATTCTATAAAAGTGCTGAATTCAAATATGTTGGTCATTTTTGTTGAAAATGATAAAAAAATTCGAACATGTTAACCCCAGATAGCTACAATTTTGCTGTATTGTAGCTAGCTAATAATAAAAAACCTTGCAACATAATTTGATACAAGTGTCAAATAAGGAAGAAGGTGGAATTAAAAAAAAGGAAAGAAAGAAGGGAAAAAGAATAGCGTCGTAATAAACAAATAGCCAAGCTAGTTTAGCAAAAGCTCAACAGAGAGAGAACTAAGCTATGTCTAACTAATTTGGTTATTGTTTTTATGCATATGATTAAAGTATGAAAATATCAATTTCTTCTTAGTTTTTATCCACATAATCACGTAGCATTTTCATGCACCTGTTATCTAATATGTTATTCACAAATGTTCACACCTCGCTCTCGCAATGTTTACACCATCAAACCCTCTCCACAGTTTTAGCAAAGCATTCTCATTGCTTGCAGACCCTGCAATAAAATGGCCACACTGTTTTAAACAAGTTAATAATACAAATATTGACATGAATTGAGGTAAGATTGGCCACAATTACAGAGACTTTACGGAATGGTAATTACGGTATAGTGGACTTTATTACAGTATTTTTTTATTGATTTTGAAGACATCTCTCGCTGGGCCTGGCTTTTTTCTTTTCTCTTTTCATGAGGCAGGCGGCAGGACGGTCAAAAACAATCCGTGTCACTTTGAATTCCGTCGCAAAAGTTCGCCACAATATTTTACGACGGTCAACTCTAAAAAGGGGTGGTGGAATTACCGTGCCGGTCCCGGAAAGGTGGCTGAGAATTACAAGAAATGTTTTCCTAAAGCAAGTATTTTTTGGCCAAAGTGGTGAGTCGATTGTATCAATTTTTGCAACGGCCAACTCTAAAAGGGGGACTGGAATTACAGTGCCGGCCGGTCTCGGAAAGGATGGTGAAATAATTTCGTGGCCACAAAATACGAATTCGTAGCATCGATTTTGTCAAATATCTATAAACTAGTCGATAAGGCCCGTGGAAAAATCCACTTAGGCAGGATAACAGAGAAAAACAACCGTCATTTAAATTTTGCTGACGTCAGCAGAGACCTGTCAGAACACAAATTTTTTTTTTTCAGAAATGTGTATGCCTGTTGCCTTCATCGTATAGATCTTGAAACGCTGATCAAGAAAATGTATAGGATCGTGTACTTGTGACAAACGGATGCAGAGATATTAGGGTTTAAAGGTTTTTTTATGACGTCATTAACCCGTCCATTCCGAAACGGATTCGGTGACCCAGGTTTGGAAAACTTACCCAAATTGGTCCCAGGTAGTCCCTAGTTACCCACGCAGGAGATGACGTCAGTTATTTCCACCCGTTTCCAAGTTATTTAGCCTTAAATTTAAAAGTGCAATGCAATGGCTTCACTAATCTTAATATAATTTCCTTTGACGTCAATATTGCTCTAACGTCAAAGTTTGCTAATTTACAGAACAAATTTATAGGCGATGTTTTATAGACTTTATCAAAGAAATTTTATCCACTTTGTAAAAGTCACAGACAGAAGCTCCGTATTATTATAGAGACTAGTCGATAAGGCCCGTGGAGAAATCCACTTAGGCAGATGGACAATGGACAAATAGGTTTTTTAGATGTTTCGCTGACGTCAGCAATACAGATCCAAAAAAAATTTCAAAATTTAGTTTTTTCTTTCTCTGTAATGTGTAGAGGTTGAAACGCCGATCAAAATAATGTATAGGATCATATGTTTTCGAGGAACGCCCAAGGAGATATAAGGGTTTAAAACTTTTGCTGACGTCAGCATTGGCCCGTCAAAACTAAAAAAATTTTTTTGAGAAACTTGTATACCTGTTGCCTTCATCGTATAGATCTTTAAACGCTGATCAAGAAAATGTATAGGATCATGTATTTTTGACAAACGGTTGCAGAGATATTGGGATTTGAAGGTTTTTGATGACGTCATCAACCTGTCTATTCCGAAACGGATTTGGGGACCCAGATTTGGAAAACTTACACAAATTGGTCCCAGGTGGTCCCTAGTTACCTAAGCGGTGAAAAATCATTGACGTCACCACCTCATTTCCAAGTTATTTGGCCTCAAAGATTTAGGTGCACCGTAATGGCTTCATTAATTAAATATAGGACATTGTCGTTAAAGTAGTGTTATTGACGTCGCGCCGTAACGTCAGAAAATTTAACATATTAGACATGCATTTTTCGGCAACATCAAAGGAAAATGAACACATCCACTTTGCCTGTTACAGAGACACAGAACTGGCGTATTATTATATAGATATACAATTATAACCTTTCCTAAATAGGGAATTCATGCTCGCAAACATTTCACTCCCTAAAAGGGGAATCCATGGTCGCAAATATTTTCAGCCCTCGTTTCCCTAGCAAGACGAAAAAAAATTCAGATGCTCTTCTCTAGAAAGGGCCATCGAAATTACAGTGGCCGATCTCTAGAGAGGAGGGGGACTTTGCATATTTGCGACCAAAACTCCAAATTCGAGTAAAAAATTTCCCTGGGAACAAGAGCGATAAAATGTGTACTCTCCGTACAAAGAAAAATTATTTCGGATAACGTTGACGTAGCTACATTGTTTTTTTCTCAAAATTTCATTCTTTCATACGTGCGGGGATCGGTAACTCAGTAGTCGGTAGGGAGCGCTCGACTAACCTCCAAAAGGTGTCGTGTATTTGATCCCCACACACGGCCGTTGTCTGGTTGGTCAGAAATTTACAAAATTTCTACAGCTCATATGGGAGTTTTAAGCACTCTAGAATTGCCTTTGTGGTCTCACAGATTATAACCCTCGAAATTAGTGAGGATAACACCCAACCTCGTCCCCAGGGCATCTTGTATCTTTTCTGACCCCGGGACGGCGATACGAACATGGCCCTGGAGGAGGCTGGTCCTATATGAAACCTGATTGGCGCGGATATGTCACATAATTATTGCGTCATACAAAACATTTTGGCGAGGCGGCGAGTCTGTGACAAACAGGAGGAAGCTGTTCGTATTAAAATGGCGGAGGAGCTGTATCAGTATCATGTTTTTTTCAAAGTGAAATTTAATAAAAAGCATTACTAAGCAATGAGAGTATAAAATAAGACATCATAAAGTAATACTGCTTACATGGAAATATTTCAATAGCTGGTAAAGTTTAATAAAACTAGAAATGTAGATAGCTAGCACACTATACCTAGCAAACTATCAAGATAAGAACAAAAGAAAGAAACTCAACTTGTTTCCAAGTGGCCAGGTTTAATTTGCAGCTTTATGCAAAGAATGACGTTACATAAAATTACTAGCTGAGAGACCTAGTGCCGCCCATGTCCTTTATAGACAAAATAATTTTGAACAAAATATCGAAAATGTTTTTTTTACAAAATATGTATCGTTATGTTTTAAATTATATCAGTTTGTTATTATTGGGCATGTTTTATAGCCAGGAGACCCAGCGTAATTTTTCTTACCACCGGGAAATCGGAGTAGTTAAGGTGGGAAAAGTTACGCTGGGTCTCAAACGATTTTTCTGCGGCCAAAATTTGGCCGCGCTTTTTGATTGGCTAATTCTATTGTTCTTTGCTCACGTGGTCCATGTCGGGGAAAGCCCTTTTCATCCGAATATTCCAGCGAGTGGTTTCACTCACCCTAACAAACATTAGTAAACTATAAAGTTTATACTAGAGTAAGATGTGGCCAAGCTTGGTAAACAACTCGCAGATAAATTAAAATGGCCTCTGAAGCGATTAGTCACATTGTCCAATTTAAACTCGGGGTTTCCGCTGAGTCATTCGTTTGCGTCTAAGCTTTAGTTTGAGAGAAACTCATTTTATCAACTCGAAGAAGAAAGCTTAGTTAACTAGGCTACATGTTTTATTACTTTATATGCTTTGGTTACCATAAAAATATAAAAAGCCAGTAGGTCGGAGCCATTTTATAATGACTGCACATTTACCCGGCCTAATTCAAGAAAATTCAAAGTGCAATAACTTCGGGAAAAAAATAAAGTTATTGACTTGAAACTTGTTATTGAGTACTTTTAGACCTATCCGATATACACGAGGCATAAAAAGATTACACAGCCATTTTGAGGAAGAGAAAAGGTCCCGGGGTCAGAAAAGATACAAGATGCCCTGGGGACGAGGTTGAGTAACGGGAAGTTTAAACGTCCTTGGGGTTTCATCCTAACGGCTGGCTCTTCCCCCATACGACTGTAACTATGTTACATTACCGCTAGATATACGTATAGCATTGCTGTGTTGCTTGCCTGTCACACAAGCCGATTAGCGGTCAGTAGATGGCACCAAATGGGCTGACAAGACTACATTTAAAATGCGCCGGAGTTACAAGCCGAATGCGCTGTCACTACACCATCTCTGCTAAAATGTGGGAGAAAAAAGAACGTTTAAACCTAAATATACCTGCAACTGTTTGTCAAAAGTACATAATCCTACACATTTTCTTAAACAGCGTTTCAAGATCTATACGATGAAGGCAACGGGTATACAAATTTCTAATTTCTGTGTTTTGGAAGCTCCTTGCTAACTTTAGCAAATTTTGTACCTCCTTAACCCTGCTTTGAAAACAAATGATCTTGTACGTTACTTTGATTAGCATTTCGTGTCCTATACAATACAGGCAACAAGTAAAAATTTTTAAATCTTTTTTGTTAGACATTGCTGACGTCATCAAAATTTAAATAAAGAATCTTTTTCAATGTTCCTAAGTGGATATTTCCACGGGCTTAAATGACTAGTCTCTTATAATATAAATACGAAAAGCTTGTCTGTGACTGAAAATACCAACCTCGTTCCCAGGACATTTTGCCTTGTTGATGAAGTTGATGGCGGCAAAAAGATTGTTGGCCACTCCGTAATAACGGCTCAGGGGCCACAAGACCCTGGGGACGAGGTTGTGAAAATACGGAACCAGAAAAATTCGACTTCCCAAAGAAGATGTTTTTGTCTTCCAAAGAATGCGGAAGTTTTAAAAAAGGAAGTTTAATTTTGTTTATCGCATCGGCTTTTTAAACATTACGTGATTACAAAGATTGAGTGTTATTAAAGTTGGTACAGCCATTTCAGTGCACTTTTAAGTTTCAAATAACTTGGTAACGGGTAGAAATAAATTACGTCATCTCTTGCGTGGGTAAGTAGGGACCTGCTGGAACAAAAATGGGACCAATTTCCTAAGTTGGGCCAACCCACACATTTATATATCTCCTTAACCGTTCCTAAAAACAACCTTTTTTCATCACTGTTCCAAGCTGTACACATTAGAGGACACGGGTAAACAATTTTCTCAAATAAATTTTTTGTCTATGCACTGCTGTCGTCATCAAAATTCCTAAAATAAACTGTATGTTTCCATTGTTCTTCTGACTAAGTGGATTCTTCCACGGGCTTATTGACTAGTTTTTAAAAGCCGAGAAAAAAATCCAAACTTGTATTTCATACAATTATTACATACAATATTTAACAACAACATATATACATGAACTTCATAAATTTAAACCGAAGTAGAAACGAAGTTGCATAGTGGTTCAACTTCTTTTAAAAATACTTTCCAGCCATCGCCTTTAGTTTGTTTGATGACGTCAACAACAACACACAGTGTCGGCGACAATGACTTGTTAAGAATACTGCTTACGTCATAACCCTAAAAAATAAAAAAAGTCCTGGTGAGTTAACTTAGAATTCGAGTAGTTGGTAATATTGCTTGAAAATGATGAAACTCACTTCAAAATTTACATCGGGAGGTCTGGGAAGTAAGGATGCTATTGTTTTTTCCAAAAGCTAAACAAAAAAAAAGGATTATACAAACACTTCGATAAGTTGTTACTGACAATGACGAGTTTTCAAAATAGTAGGGTGCAGTACTCGCACAAAGACACTTTGTGTTTATACATTTTAAGTTTGTGTTTGTTGACAAAAATAAATAATTCTCTCTGTTTCAGAAGTACAGAAATTAAGAAAAAGAATTTATGATAATACCTTTAAAATGGCGTTTAGTAGCAAATTTATCTACCTACCTACGTCATTTGAAGGGAAGGGAAAACTTACTTTACAAAGGATACAAAATTTCGGCAACGACTTTATGTATATAAACACATCAAGCTGCATGCGCAATTTTGATGATACTACTGCACGGCATGTCTCGCACCACACATTTCTAAAGCATAAAAACAATCCTAAATTTCCACAGTAAGCCTGCCATGTTTGTACCTCCCAGCGTTTCAACGTCGGCGCTTAATTAGTTAAGTTCCATTTAAATTAAAGATGGCAGCATTTCGAGATTTTTAATGGTTATTTATAAAGCTGTCTGTCTAAAAATGTCTAAAAGTTGACTTGTCATAATTTCCAAAGCTGTCAAATAACATCATCGCGGCCAGAAATAAATTTGAATTCCCACGCCCCGATAGCAAATGCTGGTAAGAGCAGCCGAGAACGACAAAATGGAAAGGTGGTTTCAGAATGAAACAAACACAACATACTATATATAAAAATAAAAATAAAATACCTTATTGGTAATAATTTTCATGCATATTAAATGTTTCGCTCAGTAAATATATATATACTAGTCGATGGCCCGTGGAAGAATCCACGGGTCCGTCCATCCTTTTTATACCACTTAAGCGCGTCTCGCTACTTACGGTACCATTTTGCGTGACAGACAGACGCACACGGGTATTATAATATAGACTAGTCGGTTGCCCGTGGAAAAATCCACGGTTTCGCCTGTTTCTGTTTATATCGCATGGCGTGCGTCTTGCTACTTGTGGTACCATTTTGCGTGACAGACAGACGCATACGGGTATTATAATATATATATATATATATTTCGCCTATTAATCCTCGCACAAAAGCACTGTAAACGTATTTCGCGCGTATTAATTTTCGCGCGCGACTTGCGCTAGTGTAAATCCCCCCCCCCCCCCCTTTCAGAAATTCAGAAAAAATATAGATCCGTTTAAAACGCCTTACCGCAATTAGTTTTGTTTCTTAAAAAAAAAAAAAAAATTGTAATAAATAAATTTCGCGCACTAACGAATTTTTTTTGCGCGAACCAATGGGTAGCACTTTCTCAGCATATAAGCACATACTTCTTCTCGTCATGGCCCACTTCATCTCCTCCGCAAACACTGCATGCATTCCAAAACAATGTAGTTTCTTCGTCAACACCACGAATAGAGCCTAGTGAACCGAAAACATTTACAAAAAAAACAAAAAAAAACAAGCAATATATTACAATTTTTACCTTCAAGAGACACCAGATCACCAACCTTTGAAGACAAATTCAATATAGAAATACAAGGAGCAAACTTCTGCATGTGGTTGGAGCATTTCATAAACAAATCCTGAAAATGAAAATACATTAAAAGTCTCAGTCATTTTTAGAACACCACATAGAATACATATATACAGTAGTTGTGACGTCATACATCCATCTTATTTATTTTCATCTCCGTGAGTTGATTCACTCTGAGGATGATTTGAGTGTAGCTATCCGCTATCAATTCACCATCTAAAAATTAATCAAGAGCAAAATAAATATACTCAATATAATTCAAAATATGTTGAAAAATCCACAGCAAGAGGTCATACAATTAAGGATTTGAATGACATGACCAAATTGACGACTTTCTGCTCCCCTGTTCGACATAAATATAGCATTGGAACATTGCAATGCAAAATTAATGTTTATCCATCTTTTGTGCATATCTGAATGTCAGATGTAAAGTAGGAACAGCTTTGTATTAATATCGTACTTCTTATTCTCAAATCTTTGAGAAATACACAATTGCTATCTTCGTCTGTATCATTAACCAACAAATCTTTGGCGCAATTAGAAATGAAGCAAGTTGAAAGTTTTCTGACTGTGACTATTTTATCTGAAAAAGTGCAGAAACAGTGCAATCTACAGTGAACATCCAATATATCTAAAACATTCTCGAGTTCCACATTACAGCTGGTTACAGCTACAATCTTTACTTCCATGGAAACTCTACCATTCGATGAACTGTCGCCTTCTGTCAAGATTTTAGGTGCGAGGTACTCGATAGCTAAATTGAAATAAACATTAAAAACAACAAAATCAGCTGGATCATTAAGACACATCAAAACAACTAATCCTGCGTACTAAATTCTGGTGTTGCATTAAAATTCAACGAACTTTGCAGGTCTGCATTGAATGTATATGAATAGGTTGGTGCGATGAACTGCTGTGTGTAAATGTCCTAAAACAAAACGTGCAATCCTTACTAAACTTTTAAAGTTTTTCAAATCTTTTAAATAGATAAAAAAAGAAAGGATCAATTTAGGTTATGATCAAAACACTGGCTTACTTGTATGTCTTGACTTGCTTCACAAGACTGCTGTGTAGAAGATTGTGAGTCTGGAAAAAATGTTTTCATCATTGATAGAACAACAGGATTTCTAAAACAATAAAAACTGAAGTATATAAAAAGACAAAAACGATAAACATTTATATACTTAGGATTTTGTTTACCTATTGTAACTCTTTCTGTTCACTAATTTAATGTTAAGAAAAGAACAAAGCTTGCCCTCTCCCATCACAGCTTGCTTCCTAGAAAAAAAAGAGATCGCACATCATTGAAGTTTACATGTCGACACGTCAACAGCAACCGAAATGTATCAAATAAACGTACCAAAGTAAATTTTCCTTTGCAATGCATTCTGGGACTTCCACTTCTGCTAGTGCATGTTCTTTATCTTGCACCAAGAAAACATAACTGCTTAAGAAAGAATAAATAATTCGACAAGAAGAACAACTTTTTGAAAAAAATTAAAGAAACTACGCAAACACCTTTTATCCTGCTTGAAATTTTTGCGAAAGAATTTTGGTTTCTGAGGAATTGTCTCGCTTTCGTTTCTTGCTGTTTTTTTAATAAGCACACGTTGAATTCTTCCTCGAATACATGAACGACCAGAGTAGCCATCTTTATTTACAGATTCACAAATGGTGGTATATTTCGATGGTGAAGCTTGATTTAAGTCAGTCGCACTTAATGCGGTTAAGACCTGCTCATCAATAGATGTGTTCTAGGACAAAACAAATTTCAAAAAATAGTGTTTTTGATAAAGTTGTGATATTGAGAATGTTTTTAATGACGTAAAAAATACCTGGCTGGCTGTATGAAACTTTAAATTCTTTTGCCAAAATGCTACCAAATCTAATAAAAGAACAGAAATCTATATTATAATATGTCTGTCACACAAAATGGTACATCAAGTTGCAACACGCACGCAATGCTGTATAAAAAAGACGGGCGAACCCCTGGAGTTTTCCACGGGCCATCGACTAATAATATAAAATAGACAGCCATAGATAAAACGTGAGCACATGGTAAAGTCACTGTGACATATTGATTTTGAGCTTCGATGGTAAGAACCACGATCCAGGCCAGGACAATTGTACCTACCTTCCTCCGCTTTACTGTATGACATAACTGAGTCTTTTGACAGAATTTCCAAATGATATGTACATAATAACACAATAGTTTTCAAATCTCTGCAAAACATCTTCTTCCTGTAATAATGGTCGAAACTCAGAACAGCAGCTCGAAAAAAATAAAAGGAATCCGAGATAAACAAATGATGTTGGACTTAATTACAGAGCTCAACAAGGTTACCCACAAAATTTTATCGTAAACAAATGTGCAGATTTTGAAGATATTTGGTCTTCATCAGCAAAAAATTAAAAGGCCTATGACAAAATATTAAATGTGAGTAGAAAATTCTACAATTTCAACATTAGTTTTTACATCGGGATCCCTTTAATGACAGTGAAAGATTTATTTAGTTAGTTACCAAGGCAACCAGTGGTGCCACGGGTTTTCAAAAATCGAGTACTTTCAAAGATATTAATGTAGGCACAACTAATTTTTGAAGTTTTATCCAATTAATATTGGTTAAAATTCATCATATATAAATCTCTCTTTTTTTATGTATATTTAAATAGAGCATTTACACATACGCAAGGAAACATTAACACTAAACATATTACCATGGAGGATATATTCTAAGTTTGCTGTTTGTGTTAATGGAGATGTCTTTCATCGTGGTAAGCGGTAACATCAAATAAACTTTCATACCAGATGATGACTGACAAAAAACAGAAGTGACAGAGAAACACGTGTCTTTTGAAATAACTTGCAATGACAGTGATTCTGCTGAGTTTCTTTTACTTTCTAAACAAAACAAAAAATTATTACTCGATTTGATTGACATTTCCCCCAGCTATCATCAGCAAGGATTTGTTCGCACCATGCTTCCAAAATGTCAAATCAGATTTTTCTTTTGCCAACATCATATGCAATCTTTCCACAAGTCCACCTCTAACATAACATATAAAACAGTTAGTTACAGATACCCTTTACCTTATTATATTGTTATTAAAACATATGCACATGTTTTATCAGTAAAAAAGTTAGTCAAATTGTTAATGAAAAATTATGGAAATAATTCCTGGTCAATTCTTAATCCAGTCAATCTTGCTACATTTAAAAAACTATAGCTAATACTCCAGCAAAATTTTGATAAAAAAAATCGTTAAGAAATTAATATTGGTTAAAAAAATCAGCTAGATAAAAAGGTATATCAACCATCCTCTATTTTTAAGAATTTGATATTTACTGATAGTGCTCATTCTCCTGTGTCTGAGAAATCATTTAATCGTGTATTTAAAACATGAAAAGAAACAAAAGATACTTGATAGGTTTTTTCTTTTTCTTGCCAGTTTCATCTTGCATTTTTGCATTGTCGTAATCTTCTTGATATTCTTCTTTGTTAAAAACTTCAGTTTTTGTTGACATAACCAATGATTGAACATTTTGAGGAGCTGGTGAAGGTGATAAAGCATCAATCGTATCTTGTGAGGTCTTAAAGTTAAACAGTTACTTACAACTAAGATTGATAAAGGCAAAATGAACTGTCAAAAAAAAACCCCGACTATTGAATAATAAATGAGTTGTTAACATATGGAAATATCCACAGCCTCACCCTTTGGCATAATAAATTACTCTGCCTAGGACCCCGAATAATGCCACGTGCAATTTTAAACAGACAAAATTCTGGCATTAATATAAGACACTCGGGCCAAATAAACACCCTCTGAGAATTGGAAATCTCAATAATTTGGGTAAACTAGATATAAAGGAATATATGGTCAGGCCTACTATTTGTGTTCCAAATCATATCAAAAAACGCTACAGGCTCTGGGATCGAGGTTGAAAAAAAAGCTTTATATTAGCAATCGTCTGTGAGTTTAAAATGGTAGGTGAATCTCTGTTAAGGATACACAAAATAGTAATATCCGGGATATGTACGACTGGTAAGAACCTGATGACCGGAATATTTAAGACAGACAAACTCTTAGATTTTTCCACAGACTGAGAATTACAATCCTGTTCATAATTTTTTGCAAAATAGTAGTTTTATGCCCATTTCTCGAAATAGCAAAACATCATTGCCTGACGAATGCTCCCCTGAGAAAATAGGCTATATTGACACCAGCGAGAATTATAACAGTTCAGGTTTGGTATCAAACCAAACAACACGATTGCAGTTGCATAAAAGCACTTGAGGAAGGGTACAAGTAGTCATTGTTATTCTGCATGTTTTAGATTCTTAAAAAAAGTGCTGTCATTAATTAAGAGTGACGACATGATGTTGGTATGTAGTTTTTATTTTTTTTAAATTGATAAACACTGAAAACTTTGAAAACACGTTGTTGTTTTTATAAGAAAACCGTTTTTTGACCTGAGCCTGAGTTGAAATTTTCTTAAATTTTTTCTTAATTTTTCTTCCTCTATTTTCTTTGTTTTCCTTATAAATAACTACGATATTTTATCGACAACTGTAAATAACATCATAGTTATGATTTTATTTGAGACATCTTTTATTTTTAATAAAGAAAAAAGACTTCTTTTATATTTGACTGGAAAAAAGGAACCTTTATTGTTTTTGTGTTTTGATTTAGTAACTGTAAATAGGTCTCCAAAATTGGATCTTAACACGCTGAGGCTGGGGATTTTCTAAAAATTTTCTTAAGATTTTCAGGGTTTTGAGGCATTTTCTTATTAAAAATTTTTCTGTAAAATTTTTCTGTGTACTCAATTTACATACATATACTCAGGGTTAATTTTTCATCAAATAAATATGGGTGTTACTTATAGTTATTAATAGTAGACAAAAAATAGACAACACTGAAATGTTTTAAATCTGACAATAAAAATGTAGCTTAAAAAATAATCCAAACATTTCCACCTGTTTATCCATGTCTACTACATCTTTCTCTTCTCCAGTTGCCTCACTTTCAGAATCATATTCTTTAATTGAAACATTCTATTAATATGAAAAAGAGATAAAAATTTGAAACTTTGTATTCGCAAAATTAAGTTCTGCGCAATTGCACTTTGAAGAGCAAATCAGAAAAAATGAGTTCTGCAAAAATGGGCAAAAGTTAGTAAATTGCAAAAATAATTTTCGCAAAATATTGAATTGCAAAACTGTTGGAAATTCTTAAAGCGATGTATTTTGCTTAACATCCTTGGTGTTATTTTGTAAAAAAACACTTTTTTAATTAAAAAACATTCTAATCACAAACATTAATTCCCCATTTTCTTCTTGAGAGCTTCCGATTGCAAAAATAAATTTCACAATTTGCATAAAAACCTTTTTATTTAAATTTTGAAAATTTTTATTTCAGGCACTTCAACCACAAAATAAAAAATAAAGATTCTGTGAATTTTAAACTGTTTTTTTCCAAAATGAATTCAAAATAAATATGGCTGGATACTGTATAAAAAGCTAGACATATAAAGAAGCATGCACTAAAAAATTGTCTTTTTGACCAACTTTGTAAAAGGTAAACGTATTGGACAAAGCAGGGTATTGGTCAAAAATTGATTGTTATGACTTACCTTAGGATAGTTGTGTGGAATATTAATTTAAAAAAAAACACTTAAATTCATAATAAGGTTTATTAAAAAAAGTTTTTTGTAACTATTGTATTACATCGTCAGGTTGAAATAATTTTACATATTCAGATTTCTACATAATATACAAAATAATTATTATGCACATTAACAAAAATAGTAAAGAAATTAAAAGAGATCTCTTTAAATTTCTTTACTAATTTTGAAACGAGAAAACAATAAACAGTATATAAAGGACAAAAAAAATTAGCACAATCTGGATGAAAAGTTAATGCGAAAACTGTACAATGAAAGAGCGTTAAAAATTCTAAGCAACAGGAAATTAAGGGAGTAAAATCCTATTTCTAAATAATACAAAACTATCAATATCCTTCTGATCGTTTATTGGAGGTTTTGGGATGTTATAAAGTAGGCTTCCTGTTGTCTTGAGGGGCCTAGCAAACAATCGACCATGTGATGTAGTGCTCAGGGGTTTGATTTTTATTTGTTTGTTGCTGTTGTGTTCCTGCCATCTCATCTCCACATTGCTTTTGGTTTATCCAATAAACGTAACGTTACATGTACATTCACCTTTGTATATTACATTGCTAGCATTGGTTTTATCTTTAAACAAAAAAGGGATCCCAATTTACTAGTTTTGCAAGTATGTCTACTTTGTTAGTAAAATTTTGAAGATTAGTGATACTATTTCTTCTAATTCTTTTTGGGGCAAAATAATATCTTCAGAAAAAGCAAGGTATGATTAAATATCTCTTAATTTCCATCGCCAAATGATCTGATTTGCGATTCAGTGAATTGTTTTAGATAACCCGCGTATTGTGTATTTCACTAAATTTAAACTCGTTGTCAAAATATTGGTGGCCATGCGTTTACTCAGCTCCCCTTTTATTATACTATGTTTGCATTGAGCCTGTACTTTAGATTGAAAGGTAGTTCAGTCACAAATCAGAGAATTTTCCACAACTTTAAATTTGTTGGTCCCTAACAGGAGCAAAAATAGAAATCAAAAACTTCAAAAGGTATTGAATCTATTTACATTTCCGCGATATTTAACAGGAACAAAATATGTTTGTAGAAAATTCCTTTATGGTGTAAACTTTTTTGTTTAATATTAACTTTTTTAAAAGAATATTGGTACTCAAGTTCTAAAGCCTCTCAATTTTCTTGTTTAATTATCAAACCTTAGCTTGTAAAATGATTCACATAACTTGTGTATACTGACGATCTGAATAAAGTGTTTTGTTGTTGTAACAACTGTTTCATTGACGAGACTAAAGAAAATATACTCACAAGGATATGTCTGCGTGACGAAATCTCAGATGGATTTTCTTCAACAAAATCATCGGAGAAAGACTCTTCCTCTTTTTCTGCAGGTACTTGAATATCTTCTAAAATAGAAGTGTATTCCTAATTTCAATCTGACTGTAATTTTGAAAATAAAATATCCATCAGATGGTATACAATTCCTAACTTGTTCCTTAAAAACGTCCAAAAATCATTCCATATTTCAAATTTTGCTGAAATATTGGGAGAAAACAAAAGTTACTAATAATCAAGCTTTTCCTTGCTTCAATTGCAGTAATTATGTAAGTACGATTCATCAGCATATATACTTAAAGTTTTGTCACATAAAAGGTAAAAACAAAGTCACTATTTGAAAAAAATAATGGATGTTACCGTAAACAATTTTAGATTTTGGGAAGAATCAATATTTTAAAAAAATTTTAAGTTATTTAGGATATTGAAGGAGGCCACCTTGAGAAATCTATCCATTGGATTGTGTACAATTCTGGACTTAATCTTGGCCAACTTTTCAATTTTTACAGACCAACCAGTGGGAAAACAACAAATTTAAGATGTAACAATTTTTATGAAGAGTTTTCATAATAAATACAATTAAAAACATTAATACTAAAGTGCAAAGACAATTACATGTGTACAGTTTATTACAAGTGAATTCAGACCAGATCAAAGTGTTTGTCCTGACTTTTTTACCAAATTTTCATTACCCAAAACACAAAAACGTTACATGTAGTAAATTCATAAAATTTAAATATAAATTTAATGGTTTTTTTTTCCTTATATTTCTTATATCTTCAAAAAAAATTTTTTGAAAAAAATGGATGATCTTTTTCTCCTTGTATTTTACACGAAGAAACCTTTTTTAAAAAAATACATCAAATAGTTCTCACAAATTCAAGTTTTCCTTACAAGTACCAACAATTTAACAGAGATAAAAAATAACTTCCATTTCTTACAATTTTTACATTGCTATTTGAATATTCAAAAGTTGATTCTGTCGGTCAACAGTCATGTAATCAAAGAAAAAAGTTTATGTAAAATTGTTTTGTTTGCAATAAAAATTATAATGTACAGTCAAACTGAGATATTTGAACCACAAAAAAAAATTATCAAAAATATTTTTTAGGCACCGATATCCATATTGTAGTTAAACAAATAATATAAGCTGGTACGTAACACTTATATCATTTCCTTTTGTTGTTCTTTTTGTTTCTTTTTGGTGGGGGTGTATTACTTTTATATTAAAAGCCATTTTCACATTTGGGAAGGGGTTTTCTGCCCTTTAAAGCTATTTTCTTTTTCTTTTTAAAAGTTTTTTAGCACTTGTGGGTCACAAAAAATACAAGCTTTTAGGATTTATAGTACAAACAAAATAAAAATCAAGATTCTTTGCTTGAATAAATTTTTACGAATAGTCTTTTCTTATGTATGTCACATGAAGAAACTTGGAAATATACTTAATAATTCCCAAAAATTCCTGAAGGTTATTCTTTAAAATACTGATAAAAAATACATTCTATTTTTTACAATTATTCCATTTCTAGATGTACATTCAAAAGTTGATTCTGTCAGTCAACAATCATGTATCCAAAGAAAATCGTTTACATGAGTGTTTTCTGTGACTTGTAATAAAAATTTTAAAAATGACAATTTATATCAGCCTTTTGTGCTCCAAATAACAACATTAAAGAAAATATCTACCAATGCTACTATCAGACCATCTGATTTTCTCACTTTCGTCACAATCTAGTACATCGAAGTAGCTTTTATTCTAAAATAAACATTATTTAAATCAGCTGATAGAACTAACAAATCACTTTGAGCATGGGACCTAAACCACCTGTTCCATACGCAAGCTAAGACTCCAAACACCCCTAGTTTTAAAAGTCCATTATCAAAACCTTTCTGACAAATCAGGAAATGAGGATTAAAAAAAATTTCTTTAACCAAAAAAAAACACATTAAAAAATTAATCAAATTTGCAGAATTTCATTTTACTCTATTCATGTTTATCAAAACTACGAAGAGAAACAAATACTACTTCCTTTTGAGCCGAAATTAATGTTGACATGGACCAAGTTTAATAGAATTTTCACTTTATCTTAGTGGAAGTGGGGGTAGGGGTGAAAACCAGTTATTAAATGTACCTTTGTTGACAAATGAGCTTGATCTTCTTTTGTAGAATTGCTAAAATAGAAGCATAAGTTATATAATAAACTGCTAAAGAATGTATTATATTTAGGGACAAATATCAGGTGAATAACCTTTGATCAATATCACTGCCACCATCTGATGATGAAAATCCATCAATATCCTCCTCATTTCCATTCTACAGGTTAAATTAACAACATTTCCAAATGTTGTTAATTTAATTTTGTTATAATTTTGTTAAAATGCATGCATTAACTTAAACAATCTAACCTGTCGTCTTTTATATGAACCGGATTGAAGAGATACTGCAAAGTCACAAAATTTCTTTTGTTCTTCGAATGCCCCTTAAAAACACTTTTGTGTTATATCTTCATGATTAAATTAGACAGTTTTATATCGACAATATCCTTTAGTTGTTTGTTATCCAACATATAGAAGTTCAGATTTGTTTACACCACTCACAGATTTGTTTACAGCACTCACCTTTTTGTTTAGTTAGTTCTAACTTTCGTTTTCTTCTTCTTTTTCCTTTGGAATTCACATTTACTGATGGTATTCTTTTCCAGTTAGCCTGATTTCAAAATGATTGTTAAAAAACACACAGCTAAGAATAGTTGAAAAAAATAAAACAAATGGACAGAGATGTTGTTACCTTTAGTTTTCTGTTCATTCTTGAACTACTATATTTTTTTTTACTATTTCCATGCAAATAAAGATACACCGTTATATCTTTTGGCAAAACACATTAACAACCATTAATATTCTTCATAGGCCAAATCCTTTTCACACTCCCTCTTCAAAAGTGACGAAGGAGACAGCGCATTGCCACAAAAATTTTGCACAAATTTTTAGCACATTGGAGAACAATTGGAATAAAAATAAAATTGAGTGACGTCTCTGAGATGATGTCATCATATATATTTCCAAACATGGCGGAACATAAACCTTGGGAAAAAAAAAGTCTTGCAAACAATTTAGTTGTGTAAAATTATTAAGTAAATGAACCCAAGCTGTGCGAGATAAAGTGAAAATACAATATAGCATAGGATCAGATCAGATTCAATGATGTCCATGGCATTAGATATTTAAAATGTGTGCTTTTGTCTTGATTAAGTGGTCACTTGTGGTCACAAAAATTTTGAAAGGAATTTTCATGATTTTTGAGGCTAGAAATTGTATTCAAGTCAAGAAAATATATAGATAACAAAAAAACCATAAGACAATTTGAAACAACCCGATATAAGTGCAAACAGCAAAACACAACATAAACAGACAAACACTAAAATGTGAAGAAAAAAAACAGATGAAAACATGACTTGATTTTTTTCCAGGAATTTTCTGAAATTTTTATGACTTGTTGCCACCCTGTTGTAGACAAGAACATTCAATAAGAAATCAAAAATTGCATGTCATAATTTTTATATTTTACTGGTTACATAATGCAGTTTGAAGTTTTTTAGGGGAACACAAGACAAAAGTTTGTTAGGGTAAGATTTGGACTTAAACAAAAAACGAAAAAAGTTGAAAAAGTGTTATTGCATAGATATAATTTGACTACATAAAAATAAATAACAAATCAAACGGTCAATTACTTTGAATTAATTAAGAAGAAAGAAGAAAGGGTTTTAAGAGTTAAACAACTTCTCTCTGACCTCATTTTCTTGGAATTAATGAATGAACTAAATCCATTTTTAATCAATCCTTGGGATGACACTATATTAAAACCTTACTTAAAAGCTAAATTCATTATGCGCAATAAGGGGCTCAAAAAATCAGTCTCTAGGAAAAAAAATATTTGTTTAAGTAAAAAGTGCTCAAAAACCCTACTGGCACAAATTACAAACACAAAAGTTATGAAAACAAATACACCTATGTGTTGGAAACGTAGCTAATAAACATGAACAAGTTTAATAAATATAAACAACTCGCAAATCCTAAACATGAAAATAAATAATACTAAAAACATCCAGACTCCCTACAAAAAAAAATTCCAATTTTTTTCCCATACTAAAAACGTTTCTTGTGCAGAATAAAAATTATTATTATATTAGGTGTTAATGTGACAGTCACATTCAAACTATTAACACGAACTTAACATCACACCTACTTTTCTTGTTTTACAGTCTTCTTTGCTATGTTTTTAATTACTGACACATATTTCTGTCTTTTTAAGCAGCATTTTAAGGTAAGAAGGACAAACAGCCAAAGGACGACATTATTCACAATTATGGTAAATAAAAAAAGTGAGTGCTACTGTGTTTACACTTGAGTAAATTTATCCAGATTCATGAGTAAAGTTACTTAGAATAAAATTTATATGGATTGTTTTTACAAAAGATTTTGCAAAGTTATACAGATTTGGCATCAAAACGATAAAAAAATAACGCTAGAAAAGTGTTAGAAAAAAGATTTTCTGAATTCGTTTTTGTTTAAATCTAGATACTTCCATTGAATCTGTATAGTGTAAACATAGTATGATACTTATAAACTGCAAAAGAACTACGAGAATTATAAACATATTGAATCATGATTAGATTGAAATTGACAGGACTGTCATTTTAAACAATATCATTTTTATCCATCAGTTTTTGCTCTTCATCCATAGCACGTGCTCGCAATTCATCTTCCATTTTCTTTTTCATATCTGTGTGTTTCACGTAAGTGTATAAACCAGATCCACCCAACACCATGAAATTGCAACTCCACCACAATGCGGATTTGTTGCTAGTGGCTAGCCAAACCGCAATAACCGTTTGTACACATGCTTTGGCGGTACCACTAATGTTGTGTGTGAGTGGTGACGTCACTTTGATTTGAAGTCCAGTCACATATCCAATTCCAATACCAAAAACACCGGATAAAGTCATCATCGCCCAAAAATACAGATCAGAAAGATGTGTAAAACTGGCAATTATACTATATTCTGCATTTAACAAAATCAATGGCAAGAACAAGAACACAGCATTTACGTTGTTGTAGAGTTGTAATCTCCAAATGTTACCATCAACAGCTGGCATACATCTCTTTGTGTAGATTGCATTTAAACACACAAATAAGGAGCCAATCACACCAAACATAACACCTTTATAAGATAACTCTCCAATGTTTCCCTCTTCACGAACACCAAGTGAAAAACCCAAGATAATGAGACCACAGCATAATATTGCACGCATTGATGTTGATTGACCCAAAATGAAATACGAGAAAACCTTAATAGAAATATTGATAAAATTTAACTTTTACTAAATAACAACACAACACCATAACAACTAGTGCAGTCAGTTTACAGTTTATCCAACAAGAGGAAAGAAAAACAAAATTAATCTAACTTACCACATTGAAAAATGTAGTTAAAGCTCTTGCTACATTGTAAAAAGCTACATCAAGGTACTTTAAACATAGGTTGTTAGCTGTAATCATCCCAACAAAAACAATGGATAGTGGTAAAACCTAAAAAGTGAAACATGTAAAAGATGATTACCTAATAAGTAATTACAGTCTTCAATATACCAAATAAATATAGAAGATTCAATATTACTTGAAAATCTATTTTCTCTTTATCATTTTTAAAAATGTTATATACCGTATTTTCTCAAAAATAAGTTGCAGATAATTTTGAATTGGCTTATTTTCAAAGAGTTTTCTGAAATAAGCCTTTATCTGCAATATACGTTAAAACTTCTGTTTCGTATATAGCAGAGAAGGACTTTCTCATGTTTATTTTTAAACAATTTGCAAAAACATTCAATTGATTTGATTTGAACATTTGTTTGACCTGCTTAAAATAGTGTGCAATGCAATGGCTTCACTATGTTTAAGCTTATTTTCCAGATCAACTTCTTATATTTTCTAGAACTTTTCGGCCTGCATTTGAAGCGGTTTATTTTCAACTCGCCAATTTTCAAGGAAATACGGTATATGGTATGTAATCAAAGCAGGAATTTTTGTAACATACTTGTTTAGAAACATTTAGATCAATATGAAAAGCCGGAAACTTGTCAATTTTGGGGTATTTATCACCAAGCAAGCTGAGGAAAAACAACACCACAACAGATGTGACACATTGGTACCATGTTATAAACAACGGAGCATCAAGCTAAAAAAGAAAATTTGCTAGTAATTACCATAATACTCTGAATAAACACCCAGACGTTTATAAATTCTTTTCGATTTTTAGAGGGGTATCTATTTGAGGTATAGGTGTTTAAAAGAAAGCATTTAATGATTTTTTGTATTTTTTCTTTTCTTTTGCCGATAGAATACATATATTTTTCACATAATATGTACATCATAACCAATATTGTCATCATCAATTATATTAAGAGGTAGTGCAGTGTCGGCCATATGG
Source organism: Hydractinia echinata (assembly GCA_030067915.1). NCBI lineage: Eukaryota > Metazoa > Cnidaria > Hydrozoa > Anthoathecata > Hydractiniidae > Hydractinia > Hydractinia echinata. The sequence continues at coordinate 3,932,202 of JASGCC010000011.1, read as the reverse complement.
GTATTTATGTGAAAATCAACATTTGCATTATGTTTAAAAAAAACGCCTCTCTAAAGGGAGGGGGTGCTTATAGAAAAAAATCATTAAAAAAGAGGGGTGTTAAATCGAGAGGGGCGTCTAAAAGAAGGGGGCATTTAAGCGAAGCATTACAGTATGACAAAAAGACAATAAAAATAGCCATTTTCTACTTCAACTAAAGATATATTTGCAATTAGTATAATGTGATATGGGTTCTGTTGCATATACCTAAGTAAAATTCACAACAGCTTAGCAAAGAGACCACAAAAGTGAATTCTTATACTTGGTGAATTTTACTTTAACTGTGCAGAAAGAGTAAGTTTTTTCTTACTGTAATTCTAAAGTGTAAAAATCATGGAAGATCATTGTTTGAAAGAGAAAGCGAGATGCCATGTTATTTTTAATGCAAGCACTAAAAGCCTGATATAAAACATATCTATTGGGAAACCCTCTGTTAGATATTTCAGATCTTTTACAAATAATTTTGCAAACCTTCATTAAATTGTTGTCTGTCTGCGAGCCAAAGTATACCAAGTTTCTCATTTAAAAACTGAGGGTTTTATAATTGAAAATGCCATCATAATGTCCCATATTTATTTTGCCATAAATCAAAACAAGGCTGTATCTTTAAAAAGAGGCAAGTTTTAAGCATTTTAGTTGGGATGCACACCAATAGGGGTAGATAGATTGTATAAAACCTTTGAAGCTTTATTATTGTGTTTTAACTTCCTAGATAATACAATGGATTGATAGAAAATGATAGTAAAAGTATTGTTGATCCTTGTAGTATTAAATATAATTAAAGGAGACACAGTAATAGAAAAACGAGAAATGTTTGTATTAAAATAATAAATACATAAATATATGCATAGCTAGCTAGCTAGTTACAAGAAGGCACTATAACTTGTGATTGATGTTGGCAAAATTAGGATCCTTTAATTTTTAATTTGCAAAGAGAGAGTAGAAAATATTACCTAATAAAGATTTTAGGGAGCTGAATATGGGTAAATATCCCTGCAAAATTGACAGTAGCTAGCCACACAATGCTTAGTGAAGTTATTATTTCCAAGAGTTATGCATAGCTATATATAGCTATATATGATACTATTGCTAGGTAGCCATACATGCCGTGTTTTTAAGGCAGAACACTTGATTCTAATTTTACAAAAATGCAGAAAATCTCACATGACATCTTAATCTTCTTTTGATTTTGTGTTGGAAAAAGAGAAAGTTTGCTAAATCTTGTTTTGCATCTTGTTATGCACTTGAACCTCAATTCTGTGGCATTTAAAACTGATCCCAAATTTATATAAAAATAGCCCTTCAAATTATGACAGCAAAACTTTGCTGTAATGAATTTTACCATGGTCGCACTTACAACAACAACAACAACAACAAAATAAACAATAATCTGCTATTGTATTTTCTTCATGTATATCACTACTACTTTACACTGAATTAGTCACTCTCATAGCTGTATAAAACATATTGAAGCAGAAGATTAAGTAAAACATATGCTTGAATGTACATTGCGTTTCAAACGTAATTAATAACTAAAACACATTTTTTACAAAAATGTAAAAAAATCATTCTTCAATCTTGCTAGCATATATGTGTCTGCAAAACTTCCTGCAAAACACCGACAATATATATAGCTATATTTCCAAAAAAAATTATCTACTGTAGCATACTTGTTTATGTAGATTTAAAAGGTCTTTTGATAAGAACCCCGAAAAATAAAAGGCTCACACTTTGCTGAGGCGAATGCCGAAATAAATTAAATTAGAAAGGCTAAGGACAAAAACTTCTGGCATACTATGTATAAATACTTGAGTAAGTCCCTGTGGGAGTTTTGTATTGGTATTTGTAAGAAATGTTTTTTGAGGATTGGAGCTTATTGAAAGGGAGGCTATTTGGAAGAAGGGAGCTTAATCGAGTATTCATGGTAATCCTTACATCAACTCCTTAATTTTCAAGGAAATACGGTATATGGTATAAATCGTATCGTATAGCTAATTATAAAAACTGTATTTGAATTGAGAATTGAGAATTGAGAATTCGCCCACTAACTAGGAATAATTAAGAGGCATTATAAACCTCTACCAGTCAACATTTCAGACTGACCAAGGTAGACAAAGTTAAATTTTTTGGGGTGTTTTTTCCCAAGTAGCAAAACAATGTTTGGGGTGAAGAGCAAATAATCGATTGTTTATAATAAAAAAAATTTCTCTGTTTTTTTTTATGCTCAGGATGTGGTTAGCTAATTTTAAATGGACCTTATTTCCCTGTAGTTCTCTCACTGAACTTGCTATAGCGAGTGACAAATATGACAAACATTCACTATTGAAGCACTTGTGGTTTTTGGGAGGTTGTATTTCATGAAAAACGTCTATGGTATATATCCTGAGCTCAGCCTTAACCAATATAAGTACATGATTTACAAGTCTGGAGATGTACACAGCTACAGCTAGCCACAAGAAATAAGGAAAAGTGCAAATTCAACTTGAATATGAAACAGGAGATACTGCTTCACTGTGAGCGCTTTGTTTACAAAATGCTTAACACTTTCCTCATTTTAAAAGTATAGCCTCATTTTTTATTCATGGAAAAATAGATATGAAAATATAGGTGTATTGCACCTATAATCATATTGGTAACGTCCACGAAATCTTATTACTTCATGCTAACAGGTGAATAAAATAGTAATGCAGGAAATATGTACACAAGGTGATTTCCCATGAAATTTTCCATGGGATAACAACTAAGGTAAAATATAAATTTACCTGTTTTTATTGACCTGTATTAAGTAGTCATGCAATTCATGGGAAATAATATGACCACAATAATAAAAATGTAAACCAACCTTTAGGTCCTTGCTACTAAGTAAGTACTTGTTCAAAAATACCAATGAAATGGAAACAGTCCTAAAAAGGAAAACTTCAAGATTTTAGTCAATACATATGATAGTTTATTTCTTTTATCACAACTGCAAAAAGCATGATTAGTATGTTACAATTGTTTTTTCCAATCAAAGATAATTTTACATGAAAAGAGAAAACTATCGTCTTTTTTCACTAAACACATTGTTAGCTTTATTATATATATTGCTATAAATGTTTCCTCCATTTTTTGAAAATATCAATTTGTTGTAAAGTTTGTCAGCCTTTATATTTCAATTTATTTCATGTCTGCACTAGTTGTCTGCTTCATGTCGGCAAACTTGTGTTTTACACTAGCAATATATATCCTTTTTTTTTCTTTTGAATATCTATACGTGTGCTTTTTCCAAAATGTTAACTAAATTTCTGGACAGAGTGGGATTCGAACCCACACACTTCAAACTTCCTCTATACACAAACAACAGTTAAATTAAGGCAGAAAATAAAGTTACATACGGCAGCAAAAATTTAGCATTCTGAAAGTTAGCTCCATTAAAAGTGGCGATTAAACCAATAAATAAACCAATAGGAAACAACAGACAAGGTTTGTCTTCTATCTTGAGTATCATTTCAAATTATTGAAAATAATTTAAACGATATCAGGCTTTTTCAGGGAGCCATACAATAGCACACCCCCACACACATGCAAATTGATTAAGGTGTGCTATTGATCGCTCATGCCGAATGTCGGTTTTTTGGAAAACTAAAAAAGCCAAACAGTTGACGCATGCTTTTTAATGCATATGTGCCTAAATCTTCTTAAAAAGGCCTGAAATATTGAGACGATTTCATAAACGTTTTTTGTCATGGGATTCTAAAGATTCTAGTCCAGTCCCTCACAACACCAGTAGTGATTAATTCAATTTCATACATGGTAAAGGAGACTTATTTCTTAAAAGGTAGAATAAACAACTTTAAACGTTTTTCATTATGGCATCTGGCTACTCACTATTTAACAGTGAGTAACCATTTTTTCCTTTGTCCTTCTTATAGTGACTATAAGAAGGACAAAGGAAAAAATGACAAAACCTTATGTGCATCATATATTTTGTTGTTTTTTTAAAAAAATATATAGAAAAATATAGAAAAAAGCTTCAAAGTTTGGTGTTGTCTCCCCCCACAATTAAGTTACCAAAATTAAAGGTCCAAAACGTGCTCAAAAAGTTACATTGCAAAATGGCAAAGAAAATGAAATTGTATTAAAACGTTTCTTTAAATTTAGCATTATTTTGAAATTAGGGCCGTTGTTTACTACAGCAAATCACAGGTAATTGTTTTCTCCTGCATCTTTTGCTATTAAGTCCTGCATTTCTTTGCATCTGGGGAATTAATCTTTTTTATAAAGAGCTGCCTTGACAAAATGAACAATTAGCAATACTTGCAATAAATACTAAATTTCTTAATTCAACAGTGGTATGAAGCAATGTAAGTCAAATTATTTTTAGGTGGAAGATCCCTTTTAAAGACCATGTGATTAAAATGCATTCCAGTGAAACGATGAACAGCTAGGCACAGCTAAAATAACAAAAATAACACTAACCAATAAGCACAGACAACAGAGAAAATTTTCACAGATCTTGCAACAAGTGTTTCACCCATTTTGCCCTCTTTTGGATCAGAATTTTTTCTTTGTCTTTTCATATATCTAAAAAAGAAGACATATATATCATATAATAATACTCATATTTTATCTGTCCAAAATGCAACTTTACTCTAGATACCAATGTTGTTCATTATGGTGACGACAGGCGAAAACATGTATTTTTCCACAGTATGACTAGTCTCTGTAACGATAGCCATATTATGTTCAAAACGGTAGTTAAATTGCTACTTTGTGCTGAGAATGTATGAAATGGGATGTTTGGGAGATGTACAACAGGTAAATAACATAGTTTTTACACTTTCTCAGGTGCGTAACCCACCTAATATTTGATGTCGATTCAATGTATGTACATCTAATTTTATTTATTTCTGCATTTTTAAGAAAAGTGTTGAAAATAAAAAAATTATATATTTCCTTTGGTGTTCTAATATTTTATTCACAAACTGTCAACATAATTTTTAAACTTTCTAGTTTATTTAAAATGTCCAGTTAAACAGTTTATAGGTAGAAGGTTGTGTTTGTTTTTGTTAAACATTGAATTAGTTATCCCAGAGAATCCATTAGATGCATACGATCACACACGCTCATGCCCAAACACGCACAAATGCAATCCAAGCATGTGAACTATCGCACACAAAAATTACACATCGCTGTTGGAATATTGTTTATTTACATGTATTCATAGAAAGTATATTATTTTCAAATTCATAACTGCATAAAAAATTTTCGCGTGATAATTATTTCAAATAGATAGTCTGAGGCAAACAAAATGGTAGACCATCACAGTGAATACAACGTGGTACGATGCAGCCCTCTCTTCATTCAGTATTTTAATGTAACCCTGCAGCATGTTACTTCCTTTGTTAATACTTTTAACACTTTTACACCACTTAGGGGCTTTATAAATTAAATAAAAAATATAAAAAAATTGCACGCACAAATTCTCTAATATGGATTATGCGTGCGATTTATAGCACGCGTGTTGTTTTCTTTGTGGAATTCCCTGCTATCCTGTTTGGTTAGTTAAAATCTGACTTAGATATCAGAGGGTTCCTGTATAAGTTTTTTAAGTTTCCAATATGTTATAGATAAAATGAAAGTGTATAATATGCAGGGATAAAATAAATTTTCCCAGACCCAGGGGTCAAAAGTTAGCGATGTAGACACATTATTTTCAACTGTAATTTTGCTTATACATGGTCACTCTGAGTTAGAAAAACAGAAAATATTGTTAACCAGGCGTAACAAGCAAGAATTGCGAACATGTGCGAGCACAAATTTAAACATTATTAAAAGTTAAGGGCAGACTTTTTGTAGAATTTATCTATTCATTCAGCAGTATAAGACACTGGTACAGTACAGTCTGAATGTAATCTACCGCGTACACGCTAATATCACACCTTTGCGTGGAGGACGGCAGTTGTTTGTCTTTTGTTATAATTAAATCCCTTTTGCGAGTTTATATTTGCGTGTTAAAAAACAATGCGCTCGCGAAGAAATATCGGAGCAATTATATTTCTTGTAATAGCGAGATGCATTGTGTAAATGTATTGATAAGCTATTCCCTTAAGTATTAGCGTGAAGTAATTAAATAATAAAAATCTTTCGCGAAGTTTTATAATACATTGTGCAAGAATGTATTGTTGATTTGCGAGAATGTATTGTTGATTTAATTACTTAAAAAGATTCCAGCGCGTTTAATTTAAGAAACATATGAGAAGCATTGTTCACAACTATTAAATGCCGCTTTTCGTTTATAAACTTTTAAAATGCGATCTAAAAAAACATTTCTATCACCGCTTTTCTTATTTAAACTTTTAAAATGCCATCTAAAAAAACATTTCTATCGCCGCTTTTCGTTTATAAACTTTTAAAATGCGATCTAAAAAAACATTTCTATCGCCGCTTTTCATTTATAAACTTTTAAAATGCGATCTAAAAAAACATTTCTATCGCCGCTTTTCGTTTATAAACTTTTAAAATGCAATCTAAAAAAACATTTATATCACCGCTTTTCGTTTATAAACTATTATAATGCGATCTAAAAAAACATTTCTATCGCCGCTTTTCGTTTTTAAACTTTTAAAATGCGATCTAAAAAAACATTTCTATCGCCGCTTTTCGTTTTTAAACTTCTAAAATGCAATCTAAAAAAACATTTCTATCGCTGCTTTTCGTTTATAAACTATTAAAATGCGATCTAAAAAAACATTTCTATCGCCGCTTTTCGTTTATAAACTTTTAAAATGCGATCTAAAAAAACATTTCTATCGCGGCTTTTCGTATTTAAACTTTTAAAATGTCATCTAAAAAAACATTTCTATCGCCACTTTTCGTTTATAAACTTTTAAAATGGGATCTAAAAAAACATTTCTATCGCCGCTTTTCGTTTATAAACTTTTAAAATGCGATCTAAAAAAACATTTCTATCGCCGCTTTTCGTTCTTAAACTTTTAAAATGCGATCTAAAAAAACATTTCTATCGCCGCTTTTCGTTCTTAAACTTCTAAAATGCGATCTAAAAAAACATTTCTATCGCCGCTTTTCGTTTATAAACTTTTAAAATGCAATCTAAAAAAACATTTCTATCGCCGCTTTTCGTTTATAAACTTTTAAAAAGCGATCTAAAAAAACATTTCTATCGCCGCTTTTCGTATTTAAACTTTTAAAATGCCATCTAAAAAAACATTTCTATCGCCGCTTTTCGTTCTTAAACTTTTAAAATGCGATCTAAAAAAACATTTCTATCGCCGCTTTTCGTTCTTAAACTTCTAAAATGCGATCTAAAAAAACATTTCTATCGCCGCTTTTCGTTTATAAACTTTTAAAATGCAATCTAAAAAAACATTTCTATCGCCGCTTTTCGTTTATAAACTTTTAAAAAGCGATCTAAAAAAACATTTCTATCGCCGCTTTTCGTATTTAAACTTTTAAAATGCCATCTAAAAAAACATTTCTATCACCGCTATTCGTTTTTAAACTTTTAAAAAGCGATTTAAAAAAACATTTCTATCGCCGCTTTTCGTTTTTAAACTGTTAAAATGCAATCTAAAAAAACATTTCTATCGCCGCTTTACGTTTTTAAACTTTTAAAATGCGATCTAAAAAAACCTTTCTATCGTGGCTTTTCGTTTTTAAACTTTTAAAATGCAATCTAAAAAAGCATTTCTATCGCCGCAGACAAATTTAACTTTTCTAGACAAATGACATTTCGTAAAAATAAAATCGCGTCCATGACGAAAAAGTATACACCAAGCAAAAACTATGAATACGCTTTTTTAACTTGATAAAACCTGAAATAAACAATTAATGAAAGACTTTTTTGAAAAGAAAAAAAATTAAATTATACTGGCTATAAAAATCGTGGAGCTCTCGAAAATAATCGTGGGACACACGGTCCTTCGTGAAGATAACTTTTATATTTAATTACTGCAATTAAAAATTTCAAAAGAGGTCGCGCAAAATAGATTGCTAAAATTGATCTTGCAACCTATTGTGGTTAAACAATCGATCGCGTGGGGTCATTGTTTATCAGCGAGGCAATTATTTTCTTAAAAAAACAAAAGCTATCGCAATGTTATTGTTCTGTGTAACTATTCATGCGAGTTTCGCGTCCGCGGTAGATTACATTCAGACTGTACTGTAGATCAATAACTTCAGTAGTTCGAACTAGAAGCTTCAAACTTTTAATCATATGTTATTCTGACTAAAAGGTGTTGGCTAGGAGAAAGCTGTCATTTTTTAAAAACAAACACATGCACTAATATTCTGGATCCAGGGTTTTTCTTAGGGCTTTCATGTGGAAGAAGTGCTTGGTGATTTTTTCTTCTTAACAGTGGCAAAAAAAACAGGATGGTTGCAGAGCTCTGATCATACTACTTTTTTTTGCCTATTTTAATGCAAGTGATTCTGGATCTGGGCTTGTCCTGGCTACAGTCTCCTAATTAGGAAACTTGCCTAGCTAGGCAATGAGTCAGTGATTTGAACTACACATTGACAACTAATGTCACAAGTTCCTTTGATGTTTCAAATAATGGAATTTAGAATTCAAAATAATAAATCATACGGGATGATATGCATCACCTAAATAAGCAACACATAACCTAATTTAGGCTATTTTCTTATTTTTAAATCATGGTATGGTCATATTGTTCTGCCCGGATTATGTACGACAGATTACCCTGTTTATAAACAGGACAGAAAATACATAATCGGGGCAACATAACAAGGACAGGCCGGCTGATGTACGACAGTTATTAAATATTATTTGGCACTTATAGAAAGAATATAATAGTGGCGGGCCGGCTTATGTACGACACTTTTATATTTTTTCTCTCTTATAGAACAAATATAATCGGGGCAGGTCGGCTTATGTGCAACACTTTTACGTTATTCCTAACTTATAGAACGAACATAATCGGGGCTGACCGGCTTTTATATCATTCGTGACAAGCAAATAGCCCTGGTGGCAAAGTTGTTGTTGTTCTCAAATAAAAAAAAAATTTTGTGGAAACTAAATTTTGGGATTCGCAATTTACGTCAAGACTTTTTTTTCGCCATGCCTAGTTTTCGATGGTGTTTTATCTAGATAGATAGATGTGCATATTTTACATGGCTAGCCTCACAAATATTGAGGGATATACCCTGTCTATTATTTCCAGGAGGGGCCATGGCTTAGATGGAGAGTCCTAGAGTATTTAATGCTCATTTTGAGCTACGCAGACCCAATTAGGGCCCGCGCTCTACTAGACAACTCCCGGCAACATCCAACGGCCCACACAGTGTGCCATCTTCCCAATTTCCCTCACATGGCTTGGGTTAACCCGGGGCTATGGTAACATTCACTCGCCCATGTTGAATCGCCGTCAAGAGGAATCGAACCCCGGTCTCCCGCACAGAGTACGAGAGCTATAACCACTAATCTACGGCGCCAGAGAAAAATTATGTCAAGACTTTTTTTGTTTCGCCATGCCTAGTTTTCAATGGTGTTCTATCTTGCGAGAAATCCATCATTCTGTGACAATAATTCGTCAATGTTTCATTCACAAAAGTTCGAAGAAAATTCCTTATATTGATTGACAGTTTGTTTATGTGATCCTTGTTGACCACACTACATTTACGAGAAACTGTCTTAGACAGTTTGTTGTGGTCTTTGTTGACCTCTGTTACAATTAGATACAGTACACACATATCCTCCGAGACCCCTCATATCCGCCAAACTTGCAGTTTTTATTGTTGTTTTTCCCTGCGCGTTGTCAGCAATTAAAGGTAGTTAAGTTTACTTAACTTTAGTTAATTGCTAAACGACATGGACTGGCGTTAGTACGGTAGCGCGTAGCTGTGGTTGCCATCTTAGTTTCACAGGCCTGGGCTCCAATCTTCACTTTGTTCGTTCGGCTCTTTTAGTCACGGTCTCGCTCCACGATTCCTCTTTCGCTCGTGCTAGCCAACAGTAGTTGTGGTTTTACCGCCCACCCATCCCGTCAGGGCATTCTTACTGTTTAGTTCATTAAGTTTTATTCAATGTGAATATTTTTAGGACATTTATACACGGGAGATGTATATATTTTGTATACGTTGTATATATATTTACTTTGCGTTCATGTGGTCTGAAAGACAGGGTCGAGGGGTGTGTTGTGTATTTTAAACTCATGCTGGTATTCTTAAGTAATATTTTGCTATTCATGAACTATCAATCTTAAACTGTCCTTGTTGGCAGTTTGTTAGAACCTGTCTTTGTTGACAGTTTGTTTAGAACCTGTCTTTGTTGACAGTTTGTTTTACTTATATTGATTGACAGTTTGTTTATGTGATTCTTGTTGACCACACTACATTTACGAGAAACTGTCTTAGACAGTTTGTTGTGGTCTTTGTTGACCTCTGTTACAATTAGATACAGTACACACATATCCTCCGAGACCCCTCATATCCGCCAAACTTGCAGTTTTTATTGTTGTTTTTCCCTGCGCGTTGTCAGCAATTAACAGGTCGTTTTCGCAATCTGGGCAGAACAATATAGCCTTCATATTATAATCTAAATAGCACTGTGATTTTTTCTCAGTGTTTTGGAAGGAGACTCTAAAGTTTTTTATTTTATAGTTTTGAATGGAGCTAAACACAGTTTAGCTCATGTTAATTGCAGTTTCCAGTTGGGTTGCTAGCTGGTTGGGTGAACTAAAATATAAAAACACTATATTGAGCTTCAAAATTGGTGCATGATGTTTTGTTTACCCACATTGGGTATTGTCTCAATTAACCAGGCCAATGAGCCTAGCCTCTGTTACCAATGGCCTATAAATTAAGAATTTCACATCACATTGGCCTCTGACCTAAGCTGACAACATTGTCTTCAAAAAACTACTGGATCTTGGCGTCCGTTGGTATCATGGTCACTTCATCGAGTGGGTCAGCCTGGACATAAATCTTCACCGGCCGTCCTGTCCAATTGCTTTAGCTACCCGGTTTCCTTGCATTGATTCGATTTGGCTTTATGAATCACCAAGGTTTTCGTCCAGTGGTGGAAGCAATTGGCCTACCTCAATCTCTAATGTTTTTTGTTTTTGTTTTTTTTGGTGTTCATGTTGGGCAGCATTTGTGAGTCTACTGTTTATGGTGTGTTATCGTGCGTGTACCCCAGCAAGGATACGGTGTGTTAAGCTCAGGTGTATGTTATAACATAGCGTAATAAACAATGAGACGGTTAAAGGAAAGGAAGGTACAACAGGTAGTTGTTACCTGGGAGAGTGAATACTTCGTCAGCCTTTGTTTTGTGGTGTGTGCGTACTCATGAGATAAGGGCAATTTTACACAAGTAGTTTTTTAAAAAAAAAGAGAGAAAGGAAACAAGTACAAGTTGTAAAAAAGAGAGAAAGGAACCAACAAGAAGTTGTAAAAAAGAGAGAAATGAAACAATGAGAAGTTGTAAAAAAGAGAGAGAAAGGAAAATACAAAAGTTGCAAAAAAGAGAGATAAAGGAAACAACAAAAGTTGTAATAAAAAAGAGAGAAAGGAAACAAAAGAGAGAGAAAAGAAAACAATGAAGGACTGTTGTAAAAAAGAGAGAGAAAAGAAAACAACGAAGGACTGTTGTAAAAAAATTGTGAGAAGGGAACAACAGGTAGTTGTTGAAAATAAATACGCTTTATGAGATTAGGATAGGTGTCACGGAGAGTGTTATTAAATTGGGTACACGCGCAGGAGAGTTTTGTGTAATTTTGCTTGCCCAGCATCCTCACCCCTTTCGCCAAATATCGCTTTATATTAACATCACAAAGTTGTTAAATGACATACATTTGTCTTTCTAACATTGTGTTTTTTCTGGAAACATTAGCAATTAATAGTTTTTAGTGCCCTAATAATTAGGTTACGAATTACCTAGTTCGTCTACAAAGTGGTGTTTTTGCTACACTAGTGTAGTAAAGACTAATTAAAAAAATCAAGGAAAAATATCATTATCTAATTTAAGAAGGACTCTCCGTCTGAGAGTTTTGAGAAGGTGTATGGGGACAGTACAGTAATATAGAGCAATCTAGAACTAGCTAGTTACACTCCCCTCTTGTTTTAAATGGACACAAACCTCAAGTTTGGCTGTAGTTTGAGAACATGCTAAACAACTCCTAATACATAATCACGAGTGTTATCGTTGCAATAAAATAAAAATTGGTTAGCAGTTAGCTAGAGGTTAGAGGGTAAAAATTAGTTAGAGGATATACTTACCCTAATTATTTTGATGTTGGTTAGTAAGAAATGTCTTGTCTTAAAGTATTAAGAATTTGAGCAAATGATTATTAAATATTAATGAGAATTTTCTTGGAAAATATTAAAGTCCTAGACGAGAGAGCTAAACAACTGCATTCGTGGGCATATCGGAAAAGTGGGACGCGGGACGCGGGACCCTGTTGAGTCGGGACGCGGGAATCGAGACGCGGGACTCGAGACGCGGGACTCGGGACCCGGGACACGGGATCCTGATATCGAGACGTGGGACGCAATGCGGCAAAATTTAGATGATACAAAATACTGACCCACGCTATAATAACAAAGATCATAAAGTGAGCATTTTTTATAATTTTTGTTCTATAAAAAAGTATTCCTACTGTGAGTGTGGGTGCCGTGAAAAGGTGATTTAAAAACACCTAACATTTACAAGATGATATACACATAATAGATCTTTAAAATGCTTAAGAAGTAAGATATTTTATTAAAAAAAAAAGATGAAAGAGATGAATATGCTATTAGCACCGTTATGTCACGAGCCGACATTTTTCTGCACCAGCTATATGTCTCCCCAGGGTATTTTTCACATACACGTGTCTCTATTATTCAAGGTGTTGAAACAATCAAATGACTTTTTTGAGCTATGAATCCAGGTGTGTTAAGTTTCCAAGTTAGTTGGGTTGTAGCAGATTACAGAGATTGTTTTAGAGTTATTAATAGCGAACATTTAAATTAAAGAAAAAATGAACATGTCACGGTAAGTGTTTTACATATCCTTTTTTTATTAGAACAATTTTATAACAACAATGAGGCTGAAATTTTATGAAAAAAATAAGAACAGAATAAGAACAATGGCAAGGCATTCTCGTCCCCAGAGCTCTTTGAGATAAACTCGAAAGTTTATCTCAAAGAGCTCTGGGGTCGAGAATGATGGCAAGGCTGAAATTTTTTCCTGCAAAAAACACTATAGTTTATTTCAACCCGGGATGAAATCAAAAGAAAAACACGTGTAAGCACAATTATTTTTTCATACCAGGATGAGGTCGTAAAATGAAATACACGCTTTTTTTGTAAGAATAGTGTTTTTTCGTTTCAGCCTCAATATTCTTAATTTTTTTACCAATATCAACCTCATATATTCTTAATAATATTCTTAGCATGACTACACATGAAAACATATAATCAGCCTTGATATAATAAAATTGCTATAATTTTGTAGAGTATATTTTACTACGTGTAACCTTGGAGGAAAGGTGTAACGGACACATTTCGTTGTTGCGGATAAAGAAGTTTAGTTTACTTGATATGTAAAAAGTAGAGCCTGGACATATTCTTAGGATATTCTTAATTAGGATATTCTTATTTTTTGATCCGCTTTTGTTATAAAAAAAAGCGCGTACACGCAATTTTATAAGAATTTACTTATAAGAATATATTTTATAGTCTCAACTTTTTGTTCTAAATATGATGCACACAATTTGATTAGAAGTTCAATTTTTTAATGCATATATTTAAACTGAACTTCTTTATTTGTGTTCTTAAGATGATCTTAAAACAGTGTATTGTTCTTATTTTGTTCCTATTTTTCAACCATTCGCAGCCTCGTTTTCCTTTAAAAAAATGACATTTTTTTTCATTTTCCACTTTTAGTTCTTTCGTCGTGAATGCGATCAAAGAGGACGACGTTAAGGTACACGCGATGAAAGGGGATGGACATTGCCTGTTGTATGCCATAGAATTTGCGATGCAGATGAAAGGCATGCCCGCCATTCCATCCATACAAGAAATAATTGATATGATCCGATTTGAACTATTGAAAAATATCGATTTCTACGCTGAATTCATCGGAGATATCGACATACTACATCAGTTTAATGAATATGCGCACCAAAAACGCTACGATAGTGATATTGTGGACCTGGTTCTACATGCTGCAAGTAACTGCTTACGTTTAGCAATCAATGTTTACGTAAAGTACGGCGAGGAATATGTTCTACTGAACTTAAATAAAATAGTGCCAAGGAGAACGCAGTCAAATGAGACCATCAACATTTTGAAATCTAGAGATCACTATGATTTTTTAGAATTTGGTAAGTTCTTTGAATATATTCTGCAACCTAGATTCTAGATCTTTTTTCAAGCAGAAAATCAAAAATGAAACACGAACGTAAAATTTTAAAAACCTGGGAACGAGGTTGTTTATTATGCTTTATTGCTTTTTATTTTATGGTTGTTGCAGTTACATTAAACCAAACAATTGAAAGTGATGAGGCAGGTGACGGTTGGGTAAAAATTGAAGAGAGTGAGAAAGGAAGTAAGTGTCATTGATTCTATTTGTAATTTTATGTGGAGCTTGCAGGTTTTTTTCACGAAAGAATAATGGGAACTGGTAACGAAATTTATGAAAAATGTATTGTTTAGAAAAGCGAGCTGAATATACCAACAAAGATAAAAATAAAGTGATAGTGATAGGTAATATTTTTTTACTATACGTTTTTTATAACAAACATACTTTTTGGCAAAATCGGAGGCTGGTTTTCTTTTAAAATTTAGATTCCAGCGATAGTGATGATGACGATCCAGTATCAAATAATCGATTAACATGCAACCTATTAGAAACAGGTAATTGGTGAATGTTTTGATCTCCTTTAAAACTAAATGCGAGAAAAAGTATTTTAACATAACAACCTCATTCCCATTACCTGTAATTTAGGAATTTTTTTTAAATTGTCCTTTGTGTCTTATTTTCAGACTTCATTTACTATAACAACGACTTGACGCTTCCTATATACGCACAAGGCAAAGGAAAAGCATCGGAAACAAAGGATATCATGTCAATGCTACTTGAGCAAAACATACCTCAAGAACGTATCAGTACAGCTACACCAGTGTACGTGACACACAATGTCGAATTTATAGTTGACACAAGCGCTCTTGGAGACTGGAGAGACGTCAAACATGACATGATGATCGGAATGTGTCGTAATGGTACGAAAACCATTTATTTCCGCACTTTTGATGACGAAATGAGTGTAGCTGTGCAAAAGAAGAAAAGTGCTAACAACGATGTTCTCACTGTGGATATCCAAAACATTCCGAAATCCATCGCCCAGGAGATAAAACAAAAGGCGTGCGAATTGGTAACAGAAAATCTTATTTTAAAGGGGTTTGGTTCGTCGTACTATGTACGTAATGATATAAAGGAAGATGAAGATTTCAGGGTAATCTACGATGAAAGTGTTAAGAAGCCAAGCCTGAAATGTACCAACTCTAAATGTCATCAGTTTAAATGTTATGGAATTTGTGCTCATTCGCTTGCTGTTGCAACGTATTTGGGAATCATCAAAGTATTTGTACAAAGTTGCAACAGCAAAAAAGCAAAAATAAATCTCCTAGCAGATTTTAACAAAGAAGCTAATGCGGGACGGAAGAAATCAAAATCTACTCAAAGAAGAAAGGGTCCTGCTAATTTGAAATCAACGCCAGTGCAGTTTTACGTCAATCCAGTGCGAGTAAATTCAACTACTAATGGTGGCTCATCAACAACAACAACTACTACAACTGCAACTTCAGCAACTACCACATCTACTCCTACAGCAGTGAAAACATCTGCGAGTACTAATACACCTCCAACTACAGGTATCACAAAGAATTTAGTAAATCAGCCTTCTCAACCATATCCTGCTCCACACTGTTACCAGCTGACATTGCTAAAATGTTGTCACAAGAACGTAACATGTTGTTATGGTTGTGGTGGACGATACGGAAAGCCTGAAGAACCAGATGATTTGATTGTGGCATCAAAGACAAAACGCATATATGTTAGTCCGAAGTCGAAGGAGTTAACTCAATCGCCCGACTTCACTCGCGTGTATTATCATCTAAAACAGTCTTGTCTTTCGAAATATGATAATTTTTTTCACGTTTCGTCAATATTAGTGCCGGATGACTTAACGGCACATCTAACTGCAAGGCACAAAACTCTTTTAAAATCAATCGGCATACTTTAGATATTATTACATTTATACTTTAAACTCTTTTGTTATACTTTAGAAATTTTTATATTGATACTTTAAACTCTTTTGTTATACTTTTTATACATATACTTTACACTCTTTTGTTCACAAGATGAAGAACTTTAACTTTATAAAAACCCTAACACCGTTTGCCAGTGTGATATCAACAAAAAATACTGCATTCATATTCTCCTCTTCGCTTAAAAAAATGGTGTTCATGATTCATGACACATTTTTTGATGGTGCGTAAAACGAGACAACGCTTTGTGTATGATTTCGATTTTACCTTTCTTAGTTTTTACCATTTTTAATATTCTTTTTTACAGTTTCTGTTTTATTCTTTGTTCAACGTGTTTATATTTTTGAAATACGCCTTGTGTATGATTTTTATTTTTATTTTACATCTTTTTTTAGAATTTCTGTTCATTCTTTGTTCAAACGTGTATATAACACACATTGGGAATGACTACCATCGACTTATCATATTTTCCATCCAAACGGTCCTGATTTTACACATCCGATACACAGTCCCGCGAAACTCTTAAAATATACATTTTCCAGGGTCCCGCGTCCCGCGTCCCGAGTCCTGCGTCCCGAGTCCCGCGTCCCAGGTCCCGAGTCCCGCATCCCGACTCAACAGGGTCCCGCGTCCCGCGTCCCACTTTTCCGATATGCCGCATTCGTGGCCGTAACATAGAACTCTTCGCCACAATTTAACAGTTTATGCACTAATTATAAACAAATATTTAGATTCAGGACAACGATGGAGAGCTTGTTATGTACAGGTTGCAATATTGACATCCCTAGGGCCGGTTTCTATTACTAGGCGGATCAAAAACGCGCGTTCGAAGAGGCTGTTGCAACAATATAGCCGCCCTCTGCTTTTCGCGCTCTAACTGTCACTTTTCAATTTCCACTCGTAAAAAGTCTATTTGAAGCATTGAGAGAAGAAGAAGAATAAAAGCAGAATTAACCTTTGTAGAATGTTATTTATTGCTAATACTTTTAAAATATTTAAAAGTTTATAATACGACTCTAGACTTCCAACCAACTTCATCCCTAAGGGGTTCTTGCCTTTGTAACATTAAGGCTCTGCCCGTCAAGTATGCGCTAGCGGAAGAGGCGGGAATGCTGTCTAATATGAGGCAGCATGCCCCAACAGAAAAAAAGAGCCCTAGGAATGAGGTTGATCCTCATTTTTGACTTTTTGACATCGGGGCCGTCAAGTAAGTGTTAGCGGATTAGCTGGTATATGGATGGCGTATATCCACACTTTTCCAAAAAACACGGTCAAACTCTCATAAAAAACATCATACACAAAAACGCTTGTGACGTCACAGCTGTTCATCACAAAAATCATGCCGTATTTATCCATGCATATCATCACAAGTCCCTATAATGCCGTGTTTATCCATGCATATCAAAGAATGCTGCATATCAAGGTAAATTCCCCTCCCCGCACACATACATCCGCTAATAATCATCAAAAATCAACGCATGCGCAGTAAGATGTGATAAACATGTTGAGTAAGGGAAATTCCCCTACTCAAAACTCAGCAATCTTCGGACAAATGTGTATATAAGAAAGGGATGAGTTGGTTTAAGAACGCAATCAGCAAACTATATAGCACCGTGTCGGCACCGGTGGCAGCAACTCGCGACGCTCTTGCCGATTGACTACAGAGTGTGCGGGATACCGTGGCCTTCTACTACAACAAGGCAAGAAAACATATTTCAGGGGGGACAACGCTTCACGACGAGGTCGAACGTGAGGCAAGGGAAGAATACACGGAGGATATTCAGGGCCCTGAGGACGATATCCAGATGCTGGAAGATGGAAATAGGATCAAAACATGGCGGTTCAACAAGCATTTGAACCAACCTCTAAAGGACGCTATTATGCGAAAATTACGTCACACGTAGAAATGCGTGTTAAGGTAGTGTACAGCTTCGGCTGCGATATTTACAAGGGTGGAAAGAAAGCACCATGGCGACTCGTCTATGGTCAAAAGCAGTACAAAAAAGGTTTAGACATTATCAATATTTGTATGCTGGAAGGCCACTGTTTTTACATTAAGGATTTAGACGTGCTGACCCAGCACTGGGAATGTGAGGCCTGTGGACAAGTTTTTAAAGAGGCTTGGAATCTCACGCGACATAAGAGGAACGAATGCGAGGGCGTCAAGACGACAATCATTTGCAAGGGTGGGAAAGTCAAACGTATGCTGAGCAAGGCGGAGAAAGTCTTTTACGATGAAAGCTTCAGCTACGATGCTTCAAAATGGATCGAATACATATCGAAGCAAACCGGAAGGCATATTCATCACGCGCTATGCGGTCATGGAGGAGAAAGGGTTATATGTGAGGGTAAAAAGGAGTGGAAAGTTGATGGCTACGACCCTATCACAAAGACCGTCTATGAATACAACGGTTGTAAGTAGCACGGGTGTCCCTGTCGGCCCGAGAGAACCGACGCGGACAAGACTCGGTACGGTGCAACCCTGTCTAAGGAAAGGATGATACGGGAACAGGGTTACAACCTCGTCACAGCTTGGGAATGTGAGAAACCACCTAAAATTAAGAGGTACTTTCAGAAGGAGTTCAGGCCATATCCCCACTACCTGGTATTTGATTTCGAGGCCCTCCTAGCACCTTTAAACTACCAGCAAACATCTGATTTAACATATCTTTCAAGACATATCCCTGTAAGTGTTGGTATTGCTGATAGCTTGAATAACCACCCGACGTTCATTGAGAACGAGAATCCCAAGGTTTTGGTGAAACAGTTTGTGGAGCAGCTGGAAAAGAGGCATGCCCTCATTGTCAAAGAGGTAGATAGAATGTACCCCAAGCCCGACAATTTTGATATGTTATCCAAAAAGAACCAGGAGTTGTGGAATGAGTGGGTAAACCAAGTAGCCGTAATTGGGCTTAACAGTGGCAAGTACGATATAAACTTGATCAAGCGGTATTTTATCAAAGAGATCACGCAAGGCGATAAGATCAGGGTGGCGAAGAAAGACAACGACTATATGTTCCTCACAACCTCGAGGTTTAAATTTATCGACATTAAGAATTTCCTTGCTCCCGGCATGAGCTATGCCGGTTGGTGCAAATCGTTGGAATGTAGGCTCGAGAAGCTCATGTTTCCATATGAGTGGCTAACAAGTCACGAAAAGTTGGACCATGTTGGGCCTGTGGCTCACGAGAACTTCTATAGCCGGCTAAGTGGGAAAAACACACTATCTCCCGAAGAGTACGGGACATTCTGCGCGGAGTTTTACAAACGAGGCTGTGTTACCATGATGGACTGGCTGCGCGAGTACAACCTAGCCGATGTGGAACCGTTCATTGAAGCCGTCGACAAGACGAGGCTGCAGTATTACACCGATGAGATTGATATTTTGAAGGATGCGGTAAGTATTCCAGGTGTCTCGATGCGGTATGTGTTGAACAAATCCTAACGGTTGAACCCCAAGCTAGAACTATACGCTCCAGGAGACCCATGCAGGCACAGGTGCGAGGACTCTTGCTACATCAAGAGTTGTAAGAGTTGTAAACAGGTGCAGAAAGCATGTACAAAATGTACGGGGAATGAGGCCTACGAGCTCTTGCGGACGGGATGGTTGGTGGTCCCGCGATCGTATTCTGTAGATACCACGAAAGGGACGTGACAGGTATCAGATCTCACATGTATAAGAAACCCCACAAGCGCAAGACAATTCTAGGGTACGATGCAAGCATGCTATACCCGAGTACCCTGATGCAAGACTTTTCCTGTGGGAAGGAACAGCTGATCAAAGTGGCCACACCAACATCGGAACACAATATCGAGCTACTAGCGCGGGGTGTGCGAGATGGATCGTTGTTGGATATGCCCAGGTGGATATTGAGGTGCCTGAAAATCTGAGTGAAAAGTTTAGTGAAATGTCTCCACTGTTTGTGGTGAAAGAAATACCTGACGGCCAAATCCCTAAGCATATGCACGAGTACCTGAAAACTACGGGGCGCAAGCGTGTTCCAGGTACGCGTAAGCTTCTGGGGTTGATGGGAGCCAAAAAGATCCTACTGTATACCCCCGTGCTAAAATGGTACCTTTACCATGGGCTGAAATTGACTGCTTTTTACCAGTTTCTCCAGTATGCTAGAGGTAGGCCCTTTGAATGGTTTCCAGAAGAGATTGCCAATGCAAGACGCCAGGCCGATAAGGACCCCGACAAGCGTATTGCGAGGGATACAGCAAAGTTAAAAGGGAACAGCTTCTACGGCAAAATGATTGAGGACCTAGCGAGGCACGCAGATACTACGTTCGCCAGGAATGAAAAAAAGGTTGATGCAGCCCTCCGAAGCCCGTACCTAGAGGATCTTGAAGAGATTGGAGATGCGTATGAGCTTAGAAAAGGCAAACACAAGTGTAGTATCGATAGAGCCTACCAATGCGGTATCGCAGTGTACCAACTAGCCAAGCTTCGGATGTTGGAATTTTACTATGATTTTCTGGACAAGTACGTGGATCGTCGAGATTTTGAATACATCTACATGGATACTGACAGTGCGTATTTTGCCATATCTGGGGAAGAGTTGAGAGATGTCGTTCGCCCCGAACTGCTTGACACTTACGACAAGGAGGTGAAAAACTGGCTCGTCACCGATAAATACTCAAGTCGAACGGGAGGATTATTCAAAGCGGAATTCGTAGGGTTTCGGATGATTGCCCTGACGGCCAAGTGCTATTTCATTGAAGGTAAGGAAGGTACGAAATTTTCATGTAAGGGTATGTCGAAGAAACAAAATGCTGTGACCTGGAGCAGGTACATGAGTGCGCTATGGGGTGGTCTAGACATGGTCAAAAACGTAGGCTTTCGGGTGCACGACCAGGGTATGATTACGTACGAACAAAACAAGCTCGGGCTCTCTGCGTTTTACGATAAAAGAGTTGTACATGCTGATGGGTACATACCTCCCCACTTGTTTTTTAAACATTTTTGAATGACGAGGTTTTCCAAAAGCTGTCCAAAGTTTTGTAAAGGTAGTACTTTACAAAACAAAAACAATATGGAGGGGACCAGGAAATGCACACAATGTCAATACTTTTTAACCCTAGAAAATTTTAGGGTCAAAGGAAATGGGCAACGAACAAGGCGATGCATCAAATGCCTTGATATAAGGAAGGCATCACAGGAACGTACCAAGTGCCCACATAAAAAACGAAGAAACCAATGCCCAACATGCGATCGCCCTGCTTATCTACATAAGATGATTCTAACTAGGATTCGTAATGCCTTAAATTATGATACAGAGATTGCCTCCACAGAATATCTGGGATGTGATATTATAACATTCATGAAGCACATCCAGGCCCAATTTAAAGGCGGTATAAACTGGGGGAATAGAGGGCAGTGGCAGTTTGATCACAAGGTGCCGCTAAAGTATAGGGAGAACGGGGTATACCCTAGCGAAGAGGTGCAAATTGCAAGACTCCACTACACCAACATGCAGCCCTTGTGGGTTGCAGATAATCAAACGAAAGGTCATCGATATATCTCCGAGTAGCGCGGATGATCAAACACACTTGCTATAAATGGAAGTTTGTTTGTATATCGCTGTAATTCTACCCTATGCCTTGATTGCGTTTTGCTTTTTCCGTTACAAAAGACTATTAATAAAGATGTCAGAGATTGCACAAGTATTCGACACAGCCGCAGAATCTTTTGAACATGTCGAAAAACCAACGGATCAACGCCAAGCTTTGAAAGAAGCTCTACGAAAAGGCAAGGTATCTCCTACCGAAGAAATGTACAGAAGGCTTTGTCGACAAGGCTCCTGATGAAGCCATCGACAAGGTACATACCGAGTATGTTCAACGAGAGCTCCAAGAGAAGGGGGAAAAGACCGCAAAAGCGTTGACTACTCACGTAGTTAACCTGTACGCAAACATGATTGGAAATTTCGTGGATATTGACAGCGTTGAGGACCTGCGAAAAGATATCGAAGATGATCCCATCATCCGAGACGCCATGGCAGACCTCGGGATCCTTGTATACTGTACAATTGGGAGGTGTTTAGCGCCTATCTTGGTGATGGGGCATACAGCTAGACATATGAGCAAAAAAGAGGATGAGGCGGATACCAAGGAGAAAGATCTTTGAAGGTCTACATTAAAATTTCTTATAAGCCATAGGACTTATAAGAAATGACTGAAGAATAGAGACAAGAAGAGAGAGTCATCACAAAGCCAGTAAAGCATCCAGGAAGGGTTGCGCAGGGTCACAAGCTGGCGGCACTGATGAAGAAAAGAAAGGAAGAAATGAAACAACAAGTAGGTACTGTAGAGCCTACAGTCAAAGCCTCTTCTGGGACCAGTTCCATACAGTCCATGGACAATGTCTACATGTATGGTGTAGGAACGCTGGCTGTGCTCGCGATAGAGGTTGGGGTATGGTACAAATTTGGCAGAGGCAAAAATGATGGGGAAACTCACAAGCCCGCCCCTGAGTCCAAACAAGGCAAAGCTCAGCCCCAAATTTCAATTTTCAAAATGCAATAAATAAATGACTACAAGTAAAGCTCACATGGATAGCAACGTAACCCCAAAAGAGAAGGAAATTTTGGATATGCTCTACGAAACCGTCGTAGACCTTAGTTTTACCTTTGTCTACGCCCTGGCAGGTAAAAAGTTCCTCGGGATCGCGAGACCCTCTACCAAGATGGATACCAACGATGTCCTCAAGATGGTGGCTTATTTTGCAGCAGGGAGAGCGAGTCGCGAGATGGCGGTGAAGAAGCACTGGATCTCCGCGAGTATCGTGCCGAAAACCTAAATAAAAGGATATTGTAGACCCTATAAAAATTGATAAAGAGATTAAGCAGGTCCAACAGCACGAGAATTACCTACGCTTATACACCCTGTTGTCCCACGACATTGTACCTCGGTACATTGAACTTTTAAAGACACCGATCAAGATGCCTTTTTTTTACCCCGGACCCTGCCCTGTTCCTCAGGAAAAGGCGCGGCTTGTTAAGAGGTATCGTAGGGCCCTGCGCTGCCTAGATGGCAAGATAGTGTTTGATCCTCTACCCCTTGTATACAAGACCACGGACTGCCCCGCCTGTAATGGGCATCTTGTCAACAACCCTGTCAACAACCCTTGTGGTATCCCCATGAAAGATCCGACATGAGGATGATCGACGAAGAAACGAACATGATATCCGATTGGGATGATATAAAGGCTGAGTTGAAAAAATCCAAACATGCGTGCCTGTACGTAAGGCTGGAACATCCTAAGACTTGGAAAATTCTCGAATGACCAAACAAAAAATCCAATTCATCCCATAAGGGAAAAGATGTCGTCGCAACTTACGTTTAACGCAGGAGCCATTGAAACCCTGCTGTCTAGCAACCAGAATCAGCCTCTGTTCAAACGTGCTGACCTGGGGAGGTTTTTGGACATTGATGATATAAAAGCAACATATAGAGACGTGAATACCATACCTCGCCGTGATATCACGAGGGGTGCGTCTGCCGCACCCCTCAAAGAAGGTCAAAATCCACACGATGCCTTCCTGAGATTGGATGGCGCCCTGGAGATTGCGCGTCGTTCCAGAAAGCCCAAGGCTGTAGGGGTAATCAAATGGCTTGCCAGGGCAGGTGTCAAAAAATTACAAGATGAACTTGAGAAGCAGCGTCAAGCCCTCGAGGACAGAGATATTGCCCTGGAGCTGCTTGAAGATGACTTAGACGATAGAGACAAGCAGCTCATGGTGTTGGGGGATGAAATTGAGGAGCTCCAGGAACAAGTAGAAACACTTCAGCAACGTGCCGTGCCCTACCTTGAAGACCCCCAAAGGGATAACGGCATGGTGGTTATCCAGAAGAACAACAACGACCCCTTTCCATACCTCGCCATCTGTGGCCAGCAGGGGTATGTGGCACAAAAGATTCGAAACAAACTTTTCGACTACCCCAAAAGTGAGATTGTTGTACTAGCAGAGACCCCGAATTCTATTGTACGCTACAACTGACTCAGGGAGCGTGGCTGTATTGAAGTCAACCCCGAGCGTGTAAGACATTTCAGGCTTGGTGAAAACTACACACATGAACGTCTCCTAGAGCTCGGGGAATAGGCGATGGTTTTTTCTAAAGTGTGGGGACGCTTTAGAAAAATATACATTTAGACCCGTTTGGCCGTATACTAAAAGCCAGTGAAATATCAAAAGATGGAGGCATACATAAAAACACAACAATTTACAGGGGGATTACAATAAGATCCATGTACCCGTACTACAATGTTGTATCAGGGCAAAGTCAGTGACTGGTTATTGTCCTACCTGCCTGGAAAACTTTAAATATAGAGATGGACTCTACTATGAAGGTTTTGAATATAAGGTTGACGAAGAGCTTTTAAACAGGTTAGCGTCAGGCGAAAAAGCATGGGGGACATTTGTAAGAAGCGAGATAGACGAGGATCTAGAGGCTGATATTCAACGCCTAGGGCTCCATATTGTTCAAAGGGCCAGGAACAACTATGGTTCACTATCTATCAAAGATAAGGAATTGAAGCTATCGGATTTAGCTAATATATCAAAAATAGGCAATATACTCAACTTTCCGATACCAGATAGACGCCTGGTCGATATTGATCTGGAAAATGAACCCAATGTTATCAAAGGTATCGTCTATGGATACCCGTTCTACACCCTACATCCTTTGGATTATCTGCGAGATCCGAATGATGAAAATTGGGCCGAGAATCTAGATGAACGCCTGAAGAACTATTACCAAGCCTTAACATCCTCCCGAGGTACCTGAACGTCCTCTGGAACCAGCATCAATTCCTCCGACACGAAGCTTCTTTCGGGACCGTCTTTCAAATAGTACAAAACACGACTACCCGCCACTACCCTATCCAACCTGTAAGTATGTTTGTTCCAAACGGCGTCGGTTGCGCGCCTTTTAGAGTCGCCATGCTCCTCTCCAGGCTGTAACAGATAGAGGTACGAGCCATCCTCGGGTAAGGGCTTTTCCTCGGGATATTGCTGACTTTTTGCGAGCGGGACATCTTCGAGTTTAATCGCCCTGTTAGGTTTTAGGCTAATCATGGCAGTCTTGGTATTGTTTAAATTTTTCACGATAGTGTATAAGTGTTTGACCCACGTACTACTAGTCTCCCCAGAAACCAACTCTTGCGCATCCTGAGGCTTAAAGAGTCTTTCAGCAAGTACCTTGTTATAAGACTTCACAAAGGCCGTGAATGTGTGGTGGTATTTGGTGGTGGCCCGTTTAATCTCCACCCCCTTGTCCTCTAACAATTTTGTTACTGCTGATTTGAATTCAGAACCATTGTCACATTGAAAAATCTTGGGGTATCGTAAAGGTCCTGCTTTATAAATGCCTTTGATCATTTCCGCGACCTCACTAGCTTTTTTGGTACGCAGAGGCCTCGCTACTTTGTATCTTGAAGCCACGTCGACCCCTGTCAATATGTACTTGTAGGTGCTACCATATACCCTATCGTGAGGCATATACAACAGATCAAACTGGTGCATTTCGTTGGGTGTTGTAATGTTAAAATGTGGATAATCGATACGTTTTGGACCCTTGATGTGTCGGAGCCAGAGCAGTTGACGAGACAACCAGTGAGTGACTAGCTTTTTGGATAGGCCAGCTTCTGAGGCGAGTAATTTGATGGCTTTTCGTCCAGTCCAGAGATGTTCTGGGGTATAGTAAATTTTACTTAATTTTTCCTCCTCCTTCTCGGTAACGATATGTGATGCTTTTAACATGTCTTTATTACATGTTAAAAACGTTCCTACAAATACTTGTATGCTACAAAACCCAGAATGCTCAATGATCCAACGATGAAGGTGAGTTCGCCATCTTGTTGTTTCTTGGAGGGTGTGTAATAATCAGACAGTTTAGGTACCTTATCGTTCGAGGCTATATAGTACTTGTACATATCATCTTCAAGCTCTCGCAGGCTCTTCCCAGCCTGTAGTTGTAATTGCCGTTGTTTGTTGAACCAGTCGATTTTAGCCTGGCGGTCCCGGACTCATTGGGCTTGAGCATTTTGTAATTTTTCCATTGCTTCATCGTGCCTTTTCCGCTCCGCCTCGCCATACCCTGCAAGTTTACTGAATAGGAAGTTTGTACCACTGAAGGCTAACGCATTAATCGCGGCACCTGCAACAAGAACAGCGATAGTTGCCATTTATTCTGAGACGAAACGATTGCCCTTTGCAATGTTATCAATCGCCAACATAGGCTGAGTGTTGGAATAGTGAAGCCTTTTCGCCACCTCATCAAGCGATGGATCGTCCCCATTTTCTCGATACTTGAGTGGTATTTTATGATCGATATGCCACCCTTACCGTAATTGTTCCAGGTCATACCCCCGGCAAACTGGGCCTCAATATGGGCCCGCGGCTTAGCCATATCACACCCGATATACTCCTGAGAAGTAAGCTCCTTGGATCCCCTCAGGGCTTTGTGGACTCGACCGCGTACATTATGGGCGAGATGTCCAGGAGGGTCGCATATAGGGCATATTGCTCTATGTTTTTCATGGTCGCAAATCTGGCTGCCTTTGCACTCTTTGCAGGTGGATTTCACCCTTTGATGGTGGCAATACTGACTCCCCTTACAGTCTTTGCGGTATGATCTTCGCCTTTCATGTTCACAAATCTGACTACCCTTACACTCTTTACATTGATCCCCCCGCTTTTTATGTTCACAAATCCCAATTCCCCCACAGACCTTACACTTAGACCTCTGTTTTTGATGTGGGCACTTTGTACGCGCCATTGACGCCTTGGCTACGTTCAAGCATTTGATGCACCATTTTGTCGTTTGACCATTACCCCTGATCCTGAAATTGTCTAAAGAAAGATAGTGTTTACATTTTGGGCAGCTCTTGGTTCCTTCCATATTGATTTGTATTTGCCTTTACAACAAATACAAATTGTGGTCCATCAATACTCAACGCTGTGAAACCGCATTTATTCCAACTTTGTGACCTTCTTGCATTCTTTACACTGGGATCTCCTTTTTTCATGCTTGCAAATCTGACTGCCCTTGCATTCCTTGCACTGGGATCTTATCCTTAGATGCTTGCAAATCTGACTGCCCTTGCATTCCTTGCAGCGGTACTTTAATTTCTCATGGGGGCAAATCTGACTTCCTTTACATTCTTTACACTGGGCTCTCCTTTTTTCATGCTGGCAGATTTGACTACCCTTACATTCTTTACACTGGGATCTTATCCTTAGATGTTTGCAAAACTGACTGCCCTTACAGTTTATGCAGCAAGCCCTCTGTCTCTCATGCTCGCAAATCTGACTTCCCTTGCATTCCTTACAGTAGGCCCTATGTCTCTCATGCTCGCAAATCTGACTTCCCTTGCATTCCTTACACTGATCCCTCCGCCTACCATGGGGGCATTTGTTTTTGGCACGCCGCTGCTTCTTTTTATCCAGGCATTTGATGCATGTCTTTGTAGTTTGACCATTTCCCAGCACCCTAAATGCATCTAGGGTTAACACTTTTTTACAATTTGAGCAGCTCCTGTTTTCCCATATTGATTTGTATTTGCCCTTAGGACAAATACAAATTGTGGTCACTAATACTCAACGCTGTGAAACCTACCATCTAGGATGTTTAGCTGAGCATCCTGAAGCAGGTACACATAGCGGCGGATGTCCCCAGTTCCGTCGGCTTTCTTGGTCATATGCAACGTGATGCCGTCACTAAGGCGTTGTAGAGGTCTTCCGGAACCATGCAGGATATGATCAGGAGAGGTTCGGAAATCGATGAACAGGGCGTATCGTTGTGTTAGGAATTGTCCAATCGTTACCTCCGAGTCGTGACTACCAAAGAGGCTCACAATCTGTTCGAAGTGGTCTTTGGGTAGCATGGCATGTGAGTACAAATCGTTGGGCTCTCCCTCCACAGTGATGGATATCTTCTCAATTTTGGGGTTGTAAAACACCTCATTCTTTCCAGCATAGGGTTTCACTGTTGCAAGGTCCACAAACAGTAGCAAGACACCTTTCAGACTCTTGGCCGGTGTATCGATTTGAATGTTGTAGCTGGTATCCGATTTTTTAAGGGTCACTACCTTGCTCCGGAGTATCCTTTCGTAGGGTAACGCGAGACGACTATACCGTGACATCAAAGCGCTCGCGAGACCCTCATGGTTGAGCTTGTCATACTCCAGGGCAATATTGGTGATTTTATAGGCAGCGTCGGCTGCCTTGGCTGCGGTAGACCCTGAGGCTGCTGTACCTCCATCTTTGATCACGTCGCTATGTGAGGCAAAATGTAGGACAAACTGCAATCTGTCGTATAATCCCGTTTGATAGTACGGTAAGTCCCTCGTTAGTTCAAACATTTTACCGAGGGGGACGGAAAAGGTGTTCCCATAGGCGGCAGCAATGGCCTTCTCCTCGTCCGTCCCTACATGGTCAGTAGCCTTTACCTGCAGAGCCCTGATGGTACCGTCGTTGGGGTTGATCCCCTCTAAAATCAGGCTATTGTCACGATCAAACTTGGGCAGCCACAAGTCTCTGTAGACCGCGAGGGGTCCATAGTCGCTTATATTTTGAATTTCATTGCCGTTTAGGGTGATACGTAGATTTCGCACTAGACTCTTCCCTATGTTGCTGACTAGGGTACGCTTCGTGTTGGAGTATCTTTTCGTAGGGTACCGCAAGACGACTATACCGCGACATCATAGCGCTCGCGAGACCCTCATGGTTGAGCTTGTCATACTCCAGGGCAATATTGGTGATTTTATAGGCAGCGTCGGCTGCCTTGGCTTCGGTAGACCCTGAGGCTGCCGTACCTCCATCTTTGATCACGTCGCTATGTGAAGCAAAATGTAGGACAAACTGCAATCTGTCGTATAATCCCGTTTGATAGTACGGTAAGTCCCTCGTTAGTTCAAACATTCTACCGAGGGGGACGGAAAAGGTGTTCCCATAGGCGGCAGCAATGGCCTTCTCCTCGTCCGTCCCTACATGGTCAGTAGCCTTTACCTGCAGAGCCCTGATGGTACCGTCGTTGGGGTTGATCCCCTCTAAAATCAGGCTATTGTCACGATTAAACTTGGGCAGCCACAAGTCTCTGTAGACCGCGAGGGGTCCATAGTCGCTTATATTTTGAATTTCATTGCCGTTTAGGCTGATACGTAGATTTCGCACTAGACTCTTCCCTATGTTGCTGACTAGGGTACGCTTCGTGTTGGTCCCTGTAAGGACCAGGTCAAACAGTAGCCTGATGCTACCTGGAAATATTACATCATTCTGCCCCAGGTTGGGCACATCAACATAAAGGTCCTCATTCTGATTAATCGTGGAAGGTACGTGGCTTACCCTGACGCGCTGCCTTCTTCCTTTAATACCAAAAAGCTGTTTCATTTCTGCGTAGGGGTTCAATCTAGTTCCAAATGCACTCATTTATTTAGAATGATTTTTTTAAATAAATGCCAACGAACACATTATATGAACACGATATTTTTGATGATGATGGTGGGAAAGATGATAAGCCCAATGATACTACACCATCAACGCCAAAACCTCCATCAACGCCAGGGCCTTCAACCCAGGGAGAACAACAGGGTGCTCCAGGGGATAGACTTGAGGAGCAGAGGGAAAAACTACTAAAATCAAAGGTCAACGGCCTTTACGATATCCTTATTGGGGATTTGAGGATGATACCAAACGCGAAATATTACGATGTTTTTAGGATGGAAGAAGGTAATCAACTTGTTGTCAAGGAAATGGTGATAGGGAATAAATTTTTTAAAGAACTAGTGCTTACAAATCTTGATGGAAGATTAAAAACCGTTGCCCAGATAAAAACGTTGTTAGGTAGTACTCGTCTGAAAGCCCTCGGTTTTACCGACTATACTACACCGAACAAAGGTAGTAAAGCGGTAGCCCAGAATCTCATGCAGAAGATTGATCACATCGATGAGTAGCTCGATGAGAAGGGTGATGATATTGAGATGATACCCTTACTCGAGAATGTCCTAGACGAGACGGAAAGACTTATCGAAGATACTTCGTTTGGTGGTGATGATCAAGGTATCACTGAACGTGAAAGAAGAGGGCTTAACCTCGAACTTCAGACAGTAAGGGGTAACTTGAAAAACTTGGAAAGTAAGATGATTTTATACGACAGTGAGATTGACAAGGCTGAGGCCAAGGCGAAACAACTCGAGGCACAGAAAGCCGGGGAAACCGAGGGACAAAGGGCTAACCTCGAGAGAGAAATAGCAAAGCTTGAGGAAGAGATTGAAAAATTGAACGATAAAAAAGAGGCCGCACAGGAAGCACACGGCCTATTATCCTCGAGCATCCACAGCTAGCTGAAGGTCATCAAGGAGACCCTGATGAAAATTGCTGGAGATGACACGTCCCTGCTTGAAAAGCTTAAAATCCTATTCAAGGAGCAGGGTCTGACAATAGCGAGTATCGTGTCGGCTGTTGGTCTACTGATTTCCACGATTGTACTCGCCGTTACAGGGGGAAGTGCCGGAGGTGCTGCAGGAGAAAGTGCCGCAGGGAAGGGTTTTGTAGAAAAGAAGCTTGAAAAGCTTGGAAAATTCCTCAAATACCTAGCAGCCAAGGCAGGTGCTGCATTGCCTGGCATTATGGGTACCGTTGTCTCTTTCTTTTTGAGACTAGCGGCAACCATTGTCGAATATGCAGCCAAGCATCTTGGTAAGACGAAAAAGGCCTAGTATTATCTATTTTTTAAGCCAGATGTAGGCAATGATGAGGCCTACCCCTATCGTGATCAATGCGGCCTTGGTATCCTCGTGCTGTTGTGGGGGTTCTATGTGCTTAGGCGTAGTATGTATAGGAGGCGTAGCATGTATAGGAGGTGTAGTATGCTTGGGAGGTGTAGTATGCTTGGGAGGTGTAGTATGCTTGGGAAGTGTAGTATGCCCATGAGGTATAGTATGTTTAGGGAGCATGGCATGCTTAGGATGTGTGGTATGCTTAGGTGGTGTTTTGATAGTATGCTTGATGCCCCGCTCCGTAGGCTTCACACTATTCGCATCAACCTGGACCCCAACTTTTACATTGGCAGGTGCGATCAAGATGTTGTTATTGTAACCCTCAATTTTGCCAATACGCAGGTTCATATTAGAAGGCAACATGTACACGCTGGGCATAACCACAAGGTTCACCGGAGTTCGGGCATATTGCAGCACCTTCTGAAATTGACCTATATCATGCCCTACATTTTCTTCCCGTTGCACCATACTTTCAAATTTTTGCATCAAGATTTGCCTGGCCGTATAGTTGTCCGCACCGGAACCGAGTAGGGATGTCTTGGCCCCCGCCTGCGAGCCAAGCAACAAGACCACATAGACTCGAATACTTTCACTCAGCTTGGTCAGACCTTCCGACGTTAGGCCTTGACTTGCCGGCATGATGAATTTTGCAAAGTCGCCATCAACCTGTGGCCACCATCTTCCGTTGGTGAGTGAAGCACCGACATCCTTGAATTTGTACAGACCGTTGGATTCGGCACCATACTCACGACATGCCTGCGCATACCCAGAGGTTGAGTAGGGATTTTTGTACTGAGCAAACCCATCGTTATAAGGCATGGGTACTTTCATTCTTGCCAGGATACGACGCATGTGATAATATATATGAAATTTGAATATTGAGTTGACAAGGGGTACGGAGCCCGTCATATGCTAAGCGGAGATGCCTAATGCAGTGCTTGCGCAATGGGTGGAAAAGTTAACCTGAATATTCCAGTAGTCCAGGGCCTGTCCCTTCCATCCCTGAATGACAGGGTCATTCAACAGATTTGTTGGAACCTTGATGGGGTATTTGGTAAACTCAGGGAATACCACGGAAATGTGTGATTCTGTAGACACGTACAGGTCCTGATGCTCCAAGTTCATTACATCAAGTGGCCATTCTCCCCTGTTGGACTTGTACCTTGCCTTGGGGTTGTATGAGTAGATATTCATTCCTTTTGCTTTAAGAAGAAAAGGATGAAACAACTCTATATTACCGATATTGAAAAACTCACACTGTTTGAGGATTACCTGGGACAGGATACGAGGATTGCCTTAAAGTCCATCAGTATTAGACCCATGTGGCTGAACATTTACACAGACAATGATTTCACCATCCGTAAGACAGGGCCTGATCAGACAGTGACTAGAATTGAAATTATGAATGGATTGTACAAGATCGAGGATTTGGCAACTATCGTCAACAGTCAGGCACAGAACAAGATCAAGCTGTTTGTCCTAAAAATGGACTCTGCAGGCTCCGTGTCAATGAGGGGTACACGTTGGTTATTAACACACAACTGCAAGAGCTCTTGGGCCTACCTGCTCCAGATGGTAGTAAGTATTACACAAAGGGAGACTATGATTCCTTCTACAAGACTGACGTTTACCAAAGATTGAGACTTGTTTGCCCCCAGTTGGATGAAGACGACTGCCTGCTAGATGGTAAAAAGTCAAAAATTCTCGCTTTGCTTCCCACCAAGGAACTAAACGCTTGGGGGGATATGCTGACCTGGAGTTTTGACACTCCTATATACCTTCCTTTGAAGGGGTCCACAGATCGCCTCGAGTTTATGCTGACAGACGAATATCATCATGACAAAAATGTATCCTTCACCGGAATTACAATGCATTTGCTCATTGAATAATAAATGAGCGATATAACCAAGCTGTATCCGAATTTACCAAGTGCACCTACACAAAGCGCTAACATGCCGGAGGAAAGCCAAAAGTATAGACTTGACAAGATTGAGGGTATTGAAAAGTATCTGCGGGGTGAGATTAAAGAGCGGGACAAACTCGCAAAAAAGTTCAAAATGCACGGGACCTGGATACGCTACTGTGACCACGGACTGTTGGGTATTACTATAGTAACGTCGGGTGTCGGGATTGGGGCCTTGGCCTCGGGTCTTGGTGTTCCGGTCTGTATTGCCATGGGTGGGATTACGATTGCCGTAGGAGTTGGACAGGCAGGTCTGAGGAACGCTGGGAAAAGGCTTGGTGTGAAATCCAAAAAGCATGAGAATATAAGACTATTGGCGGAGTCTAAATTGAACTCTATAATCGATTTAATATCAAAGGCTGTAGAAAATGGGGTTATCAGCGACTACGAGTTCACTACCATTACCCAAGAGAAGCAGAAATATATGCTGGTAAAGGAACAGATGCGAAAACGTTTTAACCGTATTGTCAACGCCATCAATGAACAGGAGCGTGCTCAGCTAGTTGCGAAAGGTTGTGAGGAAGGCAGAAACGACGTTTTAAAAAAACTTCAATCTGTACAGTATGCAAGCGCTACCTAGAGTCTCCGCCTGAGTATAAGCCTTAATTTTGTATATTTTATAGGTCTTGTATGGCCTATAAAATATATGGATTTTTTAATCCTCACTTAGCAGCCATTCAACTTTAAAGTCCTTGTACCTACATTCCACAACTTGCACCTGTGGATAGTAGTTTTTACCCTGCATAGACACGGATGATGATGATGCACTGATGCACTGACTTGGCAGGGTACATCATAGGGTACTCCCATACCATGAAATTTAGTTGTCATCACGTCCTTGTAGTATTTGAGCTTGGCGCTAATATAGCGCTCCATTTTCACGGGCTCCGTCGTCAATTTTTGAGATATCGACTCTTCAATCTTGTTCCAGATTTGACGATATTTTTCGACCCAGTCGGGGTACTCTTCAAAATCAAGACTTATCGCTGGCACAGCACTGGTATTGTACCGGATGACTCCATTCGGGGACCAGATTTTAGGCGTCTTTACCCTCAGGGCTACTATAAGATCTTGCGTATGATACCCCACGATGTACCGTTGATCATTGCCCTTGTTGGAAGGAATGGGATCTGACACTGTCAGGTGGTCCACGTTGATATCATTAATGTCTGTAAACGTAGTCGCAAAGTTGTAGAAAATATTAGGGTTGACAAGCTCATTCTCAAATTTCAGCATCTTGTTTTATTGAATTTTCAACAAGGTCCGAGGATTGCTTCTGCTCGCACATACACAACTACCTCCATTATACGTGATGTATTCCTGGTAGCAGTACCAGCACAGTATTTTAACTTTTACCACAAACCTTCGCCCGCAGGTACATCTATCGTACTCATCCAACATACGTTCACAGTCATTGCATTCTTCCATTTATCCTATAGCCTGGGGGTTTATCTATTCCAGGGCATCAATGCGATCCTCCAAATCCTTAATAGCTTGCCCATTCTCCCTTTCCTTTGACGATTCTTGTACCAAGGCCAACGCCATTAGTGGGAGTGACAGACCAATGCCTGTTATAAAGATCATGACTACTACATTTTCAAAAACTTCAAATTTTGATTGGGTGTTGCACATTTATTATAGTATTTTTTTGATTTTACAACAGTCACATCTTACTGCGCATGCGTTGATTTTTGATGATTATTAGCGGATGTATGTGTGCGGGGAGGGGAATTTACCTTGATATGCAGCATTCTTTGATATGCATGGATAAACACGGCATTATAGGGACTTGTGATGATATGCATGGATAAATACGGCATGATTTTTGTGATGAACAACTGTGACGTCACAAGCGTTTTTGTGTATGATATTTTTTATGAGAGTTTGACCGTGTTTTTTGGAAAAGTGTGGATATACGCCATCCCTATACTAGCTGCTTTGACGGACTTTTAACCGTAGGCACAGTCCAATCAGAAGAGAGACAGCTGATTGTTGCGATAGAATTTTTACATGTTGCACACTCGACGTTGATTGGATAGAAAAGAATTTGTTACAAACTTTTCTTTTATGCAACAATGTTGACTAAAAAAAGGTAAACCGATTTGCAAAAAAAACCGGTAAAAATGAGTGGTCGATAAAAAAAAACGAGTAAAAAATGTTGGTCGGTACAAAATATGTCACTTGTGAGTCACTTTTTACTGCCTTTTTTACCTGAAAACGACGGGGTGTACATCGTCCGATAAATCAGAAATGCCCTAGAACTATGCTGCACTTAACCAGCACTTGTGAAATCCTTGATGATATTGGCTGGCCCGTTTAAAAACGCGGTCCTGTTTGCAAATGGGACATCCCGATTTTAAACGCTTGTTCCGTTTTAAAAAGCTTCATCCGGATTTAAAACGGTGGTATAAATTCTGTCCGGTTTTAAAACGGGACATCCTTGATTAGAAACTCATGGTAAAATGAATTGTAGTGGTATCCCGTTTATAAACGGGATACCACTACGGTTTTGCTTCATGGTCCCGCTTACAACGGTCTGTCCCGTTTGCAAACAGTACGGCCAAAGCGGTTTCAATCGGGATGGCGTGATGGCGTGATGGCGTTTACAACCGGGACAGAACAATACCGCAACAGTGCAAGCATATTTACGGCATGGTAAATATTGAATGAAATGACCTTACAAGTCAAGGTTTTTACCTGGTTAACGCGAGTAGCTACCTGAAAGAATAATGGCCTAAGAATGATTTTCCTGTACCAATAGCTAAAGAAAACAGTCTTTTTTTTCCTGAGTAGTTTTAATTAGCTAGAGCAAAAAGGAGTTTTTTAGCCAGCAGCAACAAATCAGCCAACTTCTCCACATCTCTTGCATTGCCATGTTGAATTGGTTTGAACTGTTCCAATTCTTCGATATATAGTGCAATACATCTACGACAGCCACCATAGATGAATTCCGTTGTTTACTTTTCAGTGGTAAGTTCTTTTGGCTTTGGCATTTGCATGTGGCAGGAAAAAAGATGGGGGCGCTTAGGTGAAGCAAAGTTTATCAGTCCATTTCAGCACATGAAGGCATTCTTAGGACTTTAAATGAATTCAAATAAATCAGAAGGCATCAATCTACAGTCACTAATAGTTTATAACATTAACGATGTTTCTGTGAGAAGAAATCCGCAGGAAAAGACTTTATTTCACGAAATCCTCTTTACCTGCCATGCAAATGCCAGAGCCAAAGAGCTTACCGCTGAAAAGTAAACAAATAACATCACACAGGAATTTATCTATGCTGCAGCTGAATGACCCAAGTTTTCGATACACTTCATTCAAAGCCTTGCCAAATAGGTACTGTCTCAGTTGAAGAAGTTTGTATTTTGCAGTTGCTGCTGGTCTGTCAACACAGCAGTGAATGCTGCTTTCCAACTTTCATAAGTTGCTTTATTGCCATTGAATGTTGGGATTAAAACTCTTTTCAGCTGTTTCCAAGTCTTCACCAATCTAGGTAGATTTCTTTCCATTACTTCTAGCTGTCTACTACATGTGCTAGGGAGATACCATCAGATCGATAGCACAGTCGGTAGAGCAATTACCAAGCAAGTGAGAGGCCGTGGGTTCAAGTACTATTGATCCATCATCTTTGCAGCACTTGGAAAGATAATGTGCAGGGTTACTTATACTTCTAGCTGTGTTCTAAAATTGCTGATTCCTTGAAATTCCACTTTCCAAGTTGGAATTATCACTTCTACGTTCTTTTGTCCTTTTTCTTTGACCAGTATCGACAAAAGCCACACTTTCATCCAATCTCCGCTAAAAACAATTTCAGTGAGATTGACACATCTCACGTTCAAGTGCACAAACTTGAGATTCACAGTCTACTTGAAATCCACGTTGCACCACATCATCTTGAGATCCATGCTGCGACACATTCACTTGAGATCCATATATCCACTTGAGATCCACACTGTAACATATTCACTAGAGATCCAAACTGCAACACATCCTGTTGAGATAGAGATAGATAGATGTGCATATTTTACATGGCTAGCCTCACAAATATCGAGGGATATACCCTGTCTATTATTTCCAGGAGGGGCCATGGCATTGATGGGGAGTCCTGGAGTATTTAATGCTCTCTTTGAGCTACGCAAACTCAATT
The DNA here is from genome assembly GCA_030067915.1 of Hydractinia echinata. Taxonomy (NCBI): domain Eukaryota; kingdom Metazoa; phylum Cnidaria; class Hydrozoa; order Anthoathecata; family Hydractiniidae; genus Hydractinia; species Hydractinia echinata. Next base: position 3,894,999 of record JASGCC010000011.1, on the reverse strand, counting down.
AGAGTCAGCGCTCTGCTAGACAACTCCCTGCAACATCCAATGGCCCACACAGTGCGCCATCTCCCCAATTTCCCTCACATGGCTTGGGTTAACCCGGGGCTATGGTAATATTCAATTGCCCATATTGAATCGCCGTCAAGGGGAATCGAACCCCGGTCTCCCGCACAAAGTACGAGAGTGATAACCACTAAACTACGGCGCCACGCCCGGCGCCTCTGACATAGGATCCCCATGTATTTCACTAAACAACTAAAATATATACAAAAAATTGTCTTTTGAATACCTTTTGCAAATCTCTACAGTAAAAAATCCTGTATATACAAAATGTTTTTAACACAAAGCATGTTTGATAAAGTAGAAAACATGCACTATAGATAATAAAAATAATGCTAGTAATGCCCTAAGGGGACGTGAAATTCCCAAATCACAGTAATAAAAACTATTAATTTCAATCACTTGCATTATAACCTCTCTAGGTAGTAAAAGTGCCAGACTTGATCAACTGGAGAGATTACAATACAAGAAAGAAGAAAAAGCTAAATGACTAGATGAATGAGGGAATATATTTATATCTAAATTCTATAAGCCTAAACCTAATACATTTTTTATATACAGTTCATAACAGTCACCACTTTCTTCTAACCGGACTAAACAAGACATTTTTGTCTGGCTATGATATTAAACTTTGCCATGAAAATCTTTAGGCCATTTCAACAAACTGCACGTCTTTGAGACAAAATGATCATCATGTAAACAACAGTTTTGAAGGGATTGGTGCATTGAAAAGTATAACAGAATCTCAAAAACTTTTTACCTCAAACCTGATATATTTAGTTACCCTTTAAGGCAGTTGTGACTCAATTTACTGTCAGCTGCCTGCACGTATATTTATTACTGCATACTGTAAAAAAGTTCATTATTTTGTAAAATTGCCTGAAGAACATCTCTGAAATGTTTTGTGCATATCCACACACAAACACTATGTTTTTTTTCTCAATTTAATAAAATACAGACCAATTGCAACCTTGCTCTAGCCGCACATGCTTTACAGGCATTAGTTCCAGGCAATGGACCTTTTTTATATCTTTATGGCGGCTTCGTGGCAAATGCAATGAGAAAGTTAATCGCTTCAATTATCACATCATTGTAATTGAAGGCCATGAAAAATAGCCTCTTCGACTTCTGTGACATGGCAGATGTTGTGCAAGGGAGTAGGTTTTTTCACTAAGGTGCAGAGGTAAGTAACAGTAAAGTACTAAGTTACATTTTCTTTATTAATTAATCATATTTTCTGCACGGTACTTCTGCGATAAACTGAGGTACCAATTCATTCGGCTTAACCACCATTGCTTATGGAGTAGCTTATATTGCTTATATTTTTCAAAATTGTACACAATATCTGTCTTTTTCATAGCTAAATTTTATTCTAGCAATTTATTTATTCTATGCAGAGGGGATTGGTAGATGAGTCAGTAAAGCTGCTACATCGCAAAAGGTTGTGAGTTAGATCTCCCACCAAAGGTTGTCATTTGGTTAATCTGGTTAGCTCAGATAGTTGCTTTTAAATACTCCGAGACTTCGTTCCCTCTTGGAAACAATGTACAGAGTATGCCCTCTTAAAATTATAGAGGTTAACATGAGTGCAGCGAACTGTTGACAATTGAGTGTAATGTTTATTACTTTGTGCCAAATAATTTTAAAAATATGTACTTTTAACTATTTTATTATGCTCACTAACATTTTTCTTCTAGTTAATATGACATAATGAGGCTGTAAATAAATGAATTGTTAATGATGTCATTAGAACAAGACGTGCTAGATATTGGCCGAAAACTTCAGAAACTAGTTGGAGAGGAGACACCTGTAAGTATTTTTATGTGGCTTTTTATGCTAAATGCAAGATTTATTTTTTGTGACTAAAAAATTTTTAACAAAAAATACTGCTTGATTTATATCTTCATTGTCGCATCATCCAAATGGTGACATGGTAAGCAATAAATATCATTACCAGCACTAATTTGTTAGTGGTTCATTTAGAACAATGAAGCTGCAACTGATTTACTGAACAGGCTAAAAGAGTTGCCTATCACCTTGGATATCTTGCAGGTAAAATTATTTCGTTAGATTATATTCCCAATCATAACAAATGTGAAAGGTCCTTCTGCAAATATTTTTATGTGCATAGAAAACAAGAATTGGGATGGCAGTAAATGTAGTTCGTAAAGGCACCTCGAAAGAAGAGATTCAAACCTTAGCAAAAGGTCTTATAAAGTCTTGGAAGAAATTGCTTGGTAATTTTTTTTAGATTTACTTATTTTTTTGGTATAGATTTCGACAACGGTCTGGGTGCCAAACTTATTGAGAGACATCCACAGGACACTGTTAATAAACAGGCTATTACAAAAAAAACTTGATTGATGAAAGAAATGATTTTCGTATGAACTTGAATTTAAAGCTTACATTCGCAAAAAAACACGTTATTATTAAATAATATAAATATTATCATGTCATAAACTAGCGAGTTTATTCTAGGCTACATTTTGACAGATACAGCTGTCATCAACAGGCAATTATTGAAATCATTTTTTTATATCTTTATTGGTATTCGATATATATAGCTAATTAGAGTAGATCTAAACCTTTAAATTAATACATCAAATATATTCTCCGATATTAAATTTAGCAAAAATGAGTAGATGAATTTTCAAAGTTGACCATGATTACTACATTTCTTGATCATAGAGCATATCTCACAGTTTAATTTTTATGCATCATAGACGGCCAAGATAAATCAAAGATCCAACGACAGTCATCACAAGATAAAACAGATTCACCATCACTCAACAAATCAGCGTCCAATTCAAGCTTTACTCGATCCGACTCCAACTCTTCAGTGTCTTCATTAAACGGCAAATCATCTTCATCAAAGTCGTTTCCACCAAGTCGTGGCAATGATCCTATTCGTAACCGATGTCGTGAAATGTTGATGAATTCTTTGAAATGCGAGGATCGACCTGGTTAGTTATTGAAATGGGGTTATGTTGATCTAACACCGTGATTCCTGATGTAAACCCTTATAAAAACAACCGAAATAAACGAGGCAATTACTTGGTTGCTTTGATTAACTCTAACCATTTAATAAGTGTTTATATTAGAGGTTTTGTGATTACAAATTGTTGAATGAACTGGATTTACAATGAGCTGCATTTGTTGCATTTAAGTGCAGAAAACAAGATAGATAGATAAAACATAAAGCAAGGATTTCTATCTACCTCTATCTTGTCAGCAGACACAAAAAAATTAGAAACATAAAATTAGGAATAAGTTTAAGGATTTTTATTTTATTTTATTTAGATTCTGATGCTCCTGCTGTCGCTACTGCAATCGAAGAGGGTATCTTTTCAAGCTGGTTGTGTTATACACGAAGTTTTAATTCATTCTTTTAAACCTCCTTTTGTATAGATTATCGTCCACACGAGTGTCGGAAAAAATAATCCAAAAAGTTTTCAGGGAAAAACGGGAATTTAACCTCCTGGATCGTTTGTAGCCAGTTGCAGTAGCTTAAGCTTGTTGGTTTTTTTCCTCAAAATATTCTGATTAAAGAAATATTATTGACTGATTTTTTTCTTAACATATAATCAGCTGTTTTCGCCGTATTTAAAGATACCGGATCTAAATATAAAAATCGAGTGAAAAGCCGGGTTATGAATTTGAGAGATAAAAGAAATGCTAGTTTGCGCGAGCTTGTGCTCGATGGAGATATTTCCGCTGAAAAATTTGCAAACATGACGGCAGAGGTAGGTGGCAGTAAACAAACATGGCAGCTTTATGGTTTTTTTGTTCATTCCTTTTAATTATTATTTTTTGTTATCTATAGGAGCTGGCACACGATGACCTAAAAAATGAGCGTAAAAAAATAACAGCGCAGGCTATCAAAGATCACCAACTCGCTACTACTGGAGGAACAAGTACTGGTCAATTTAAATGTGGGAGGTGTGGCAAGCGGAATACAACTTATAACCAGGTGAGAGAAGCCATTTCTTCAGAGTTGCTTCTGTAAATTATAGGAAAAGAACTCTTCATACCTTACGCGAATTTCGGAAAGTTTATGTCGTGAAATTTTCCGAGGGCATTAATTTGCGATAGTTTCTGTTCGTAGAATCCTTTAGTGTGGCTCATTCGAGAAAATTTATTTTCACGAAATGCAAAAATTTAGCGAATTTTCACGTTTGCAAGTTTCTGCATTTAAGTAGTTCTGACGTTGAAAAGGTTTTTTAAACAAAAACAGGGGGTAAAAACTATGCGTTGTTTATTTAGGTTCAAACTCGAAGTGCTGATGAACCGATGACGACATTTGTATACTGTCAAGAATGTGGAAACCGATGGAAGGTAATCTTTCTGTTCCTCTTTTCTTGATCTGGTTCAATCCTATCAGATCTTTTAATGTTTTAAGGTGTTATTTAATCTTTTTGCAAGCTTATCAAATAGAGGTCAAAATTTTACGCGTTTCTTTACTTGCTGAAAAATTATTTCAGTTTGGATTTTATCCATTTTTTAGATTATTAAAAGTTTGTTTTCATTGTAGTGTTATTTTCTGTTTTTTAGTTTTGCTGAAGATGTTAACAGAAGACTTTTTAAAGACATTTGTGTTTATGCGAAACCGATGTAAAAATTTTTTATGTATATATCTATGCGTGTGATTGAACATACGCAACTCTATATTTACAAAAACTGCTTTCAATCATTCGAGTTTACTGCTTCTGTTTTATCAACTTTTAATTCAACATTAGTATTTAACAAAAAATGTTGACTTTGTCGCGAATCTGATGCTTTTTAACCCTATTTGTACCGGGGCTTTTTTGACGTTCAAATCCCAGGGGCGCGCTGATTGAGCGCACCCCCAAGAAAATCTTTCGCATAAAAGCGGTGAACCTGATTTTTTTACAGTAACATTATGTATCTATATTGTACCAAAAAACACCTACTTTGGATGTTTTCAAGCTAAATTACATTCTCACTGCCCCAATCAACATGAGCGGCTGAAAAAAAAGGGCGAAAAATAAGGATTTTTCAAAAAAATGTCCCTAAAGAAGGTTTTTTGACATGAATTAGTTTTTTTACACCAAAACCCTGCTATTAGTATAAAACATGACAAAAATGAACAAAAAGAAGTAAAATAATGTCAGTAAGGTTCATATCATCAGCTGAAACCAGAACGTTCATTTCTTTGAACACGACATACATTTTTGTATCATATGGGCCTGACACGTTGTATTGCCACATGTTTGACAAAGTGATTTGACACACGGAATAGATTTTTTCTTTTGGGAATAATTTTCTCCTGCATTCTCAGCCTGACAAACAGTACACCGTTTCCTTGTTTCTGCAAATGCAGGACCAATAGCTGCACGCGGTTCCGGATTACATTGCGCATTACCCAAGACAAGATTTATTTTTTGTTTTGTGATGGACAACATACCATTTTGACTTCTTTTTTGTACGGTTGGTTTCACCAATTCCATGACTAATTGAAAGGCGTATTCAAAAGACTTTTGTTGTAGCGGATCAATACCTTTATTCAGTGAATATATCGTCGAAGAATTTACTCGAGCGGTATCCAACATATAAGAAAACATAACAAACGTCCACTTTCTTGACTTTGTCTTTGTCGTGTGAAACCCAATCCTCTGATCCACAATATCAGTACCCCCGCTTTGTAAAGTCATATAGTTTATATAACCCCAATTTGTGGCAATTATCATCCTTGGTTGTACCTAGGATTGGTTTTAGTGTTGACAACATGAGTACATTTTTCTTTCCGTTTGAAGTTTTCACTACATATGAAGATAAGGACAGCGGCCCATCTTTTTGTCAATACACTTCACTGGACAGTGGCTCTCTTTGTTTGAAATCTTTCATTTCAATTGGAATTCCTTTCCTGTTGATCTGCATTGTACCAACACAAGTGATATCCCCTTCATACAACCAAAGCGCAAGCGGGATTGATGTATATAATCTGTCGAAAGATATATTACGTCCGGCCAGCGAGACAACATTTGATAGTTGTTTTATCATGTATTTTACTATTTCCTCAGTGCCTGGTACATAATAAATTCCTGGATCTCCCTGTGGTTTGCCGCTATATGGAGCTGCAAGGAATGTATACGGATATCGTGCTGCATTATGGCTTTCAGTAATAAACCGTATTTGGCGGGTTTGTTGGGATTGTATTGTTTGAAACTTATCTGTGTCCTCATTGGATACAGGGTGTCATCAAGTGATAGATAGTCGCCCGGTACAAGGCATGACATGCATTCATAATTGAAAGATTCAAAAACATCACGCATTGCCGCAAAACGGTCATGTTTCCATCTTTCATCTCTTGTTGTCTCGTCGTCAAAACAAAGGTTTGTACGTATAAAAAAAACTCTATTTCTCGACATAGTGGCGCTGAATATTGGCGGACCATATTGGTTTGAGAATAATCTATGAGCAGATATACAGTTTAGTTTGTATAGTCCTCGATATAGGTACAATCCAATAAATGCATAAATTTCTTCAACAGAGGTTTCTTTCATGTACGAATACCTACTATTTTGCGTCAAGAAATTATCGGGTAGTTTGGACAGAGTGCATCTAATCTTTCTGTTGGTGCACAACAAAATGTTATTCACAATTTCAGGAGTGAAGTAGAGCTCAAAAGCAGAACGGGGTGATGCAGTTTCACAAGCTTTTGGTTGTGGGCCTTGTCGTCCAGTAATAACATTTGCACGATTATTTCGACCAACATTTCCAGCTTGTGGCTGATTCTGGAAAGTACGAATTATGTCATTTTTCTTCTTATTATCTATTTTGAAAATGCTTTGGATAGACTTTGATTCTGGTGGTATTGGAAAAACGTTATAATTTTCTAAATTTGTAGCGGCAGCAATACTGTTTACTAAGCGATATTTCGTAAGTCGACGTCTCCTCAAATGGTTTGCTCCGGCATCCTCTTCACTTTCGGACGCATCATTGTCAGCATCACCTACACGGTCATCGTTATCATGTTGATGATCCTCTTCTTCAACTATTTCTTTATCTATGAGACAAAAAAAAATACTAAAAATAAATTATCACACATTTTGAAACATATTTTGCTTCTCGCAACCAATGCGCCATATATATACGCGAAGTTAGACAGAGAGATTATATACAGTCGACGCTCGTTATCTCGAACTCCCAAGGGACCGAAAGAAAAGTTCGAGATAGCGAAAGTTCGAGATAACGAGCGTATTTCATGAAAAGTTCGAACTCAAGGGACCGAAGAAAAAGTTCGAGATAGAGAAAGTTCGAGATAACGGAGGTTCGAGATAATGAGCGTCGACTGTATATGTATATATAATATAGCTATATATATTACCAATTTCACCGCACAATTCTTCCAAATCATCTTCATCATCAAGTTCTTCATCCATAGCTTCGTCTACGTTATCTTCTTCAATAAATCTCAATATATTTTGAATGGCTTCCTCAGATGAAATTCTAGCCTTTTTCGGTCCCATTTTGTAATTTTTTTATTAGACTAATAATATATAAAGGGGTAATTTATGTCACAAACGCAATAATTATATTTTTTATTATATATAAGCCCTCTTTGATATACCATCTATCCTATTTATCTAATTAAACATAGACTGAAAATATAACACAATTCGAAATATTTTATTTTTCGCTTTTGCGCCTTTTTTGACATTGGCCCCATAATGGCCGCAAAACATAAATTTTTCAGAAAAAAAATTTGCCGGTCTTAACCGCCCTAAAAAAATATTAAAAGTCTGCGAAGCTCATGCGGATCGCTTAATTTTTCATGAAAAGCCGCATAAAAATGTGAAAAGGTGCGCTCATTCAGCGCACTCCCGGTACAAATAGGGTTAAGGAAACCTTAAGTGGATAAATTTTGGCGAGTATTTAATTTGGCGAATGACCAAAATGGAATATTTGGCGGGGATTTAATTTGGCGAATGATAAATTTTATAAAATTTGGCGAGGATTTAATTTGGCGAATACAAAAAAATGTTTATTTTGGCGGAGATTTATTTTGGCGAATGACAAAGAAATGAATTTTTATGTCTTGAAATGTTTTATAAAAAATAAGATTAAACGTATATATAAACACAAGATTTACCTGTAACAATCCTCTTTATACTTGTATTTATAAAACTTGTTGTAAATATAAAAAAAAGTTCGTTTTTTGGGGGAAAAAAACATTTTTCTTTTTTTAATTAAAAAAAAACGTATTTTTTTTAAATTTGGCGGGGATTTAATTTGGCGAACGGTAAATTATGTTAAATTTGGCGAGTATTTAATTTGGCGAATAGTCAGTTATCAAAATTTTGGCGGGGATTAAATTTGGCGAAATTCGCGAAGGACTAGAATGGAATTTTGAAAATTTAATTCTAAATATACTAGCTCGGTCTGTAGTGTTTCAGTCTGTTGACATTGTCGTTCAACTGAATCACGTGAAAGGCAAACAAGTTAGCGTGGAGTACAGTGAAGTCTTTTAAGCAACGGAAACAGTTCGAGGTACAGTAAAGCACGCTGTTTCCAGTAGAACTTTTTCACAATTTCCCATTTTTCTTTCGTTCGTCCCTTAAACAAAAAAATTAAATTCCACTATTAAAAAGTGTCAGTTAGGGGTGTAACGGACAAATAGATATATTCTAGAAAACCAACCTCCATCCCAGAGTTCCTATTTTTTTTTAAATGGGACGGGATTGCTAATAAGCCGATGAAATAAGTGGCGTGTTTTTTGTAATTGTGTCGCTGAGAGCTTTTTAATTTAGGCTGAATGTATTTGGTGGAAGTGTGATTATTATTAAAGGTCTGAAAAGAATAATTTCTATATTTTTTTTTTATGTTTTCGCGGGTCTTAAATTTCTTAAATTTTGCTAAAACTAAAAATTGTTAGTCGCGAAAAAAAAATTGATTAACTTTCCGTGATCTTGTGTTTCGTGAAATATTCGATCTAAAGCTCAGGGAACTAAATACACCGAGATTTGTACACAGCAAAGATTGTTATTATATTGCAAATTTGAGCACTGTGTGGGACTTTTAAAAGCAATCGCATTAACGATTTGTTGCATGTCAGTAGTTGGAATTCAAAAGGTTGACAATGGCTCATTTAAAAAAAAAATTACGCAGCTTGGTGTTGAAGAATAACTAAAAGTTTATTAGCACTTGTAGATTGTCGGTTGAAATTGCCAATTTTTAATTGACGAGTGATGGACTATTTTGAACTTAAAAGCGCGTTCTTTGCAATTATAATTGGTACAGATTAACTTGTACTTAACCCTAGATCCCAACCTTGCCGCCAGGGCTCTTTTTCTCTTCGCTGTCCGAGATTATCAGAAAGAAAAAAAGAGCCCTGGGGATAGGGTTAGCCAAGACCCCATAACATCCCTACACAGTTTACGCCTCAAAGCCTATAACAACCGCTCAGCGTAATTTCGTCCCAGAGCATTCCTTTAGAGTCTAGACTAGTTTCCGCCCTTAGATTCAATAGGTTTCCAGACTCTATAACGTCCTCAACTTAGTTCATAAAGGTCCTCAGAGTAGTAAAGTAATTTCAACCTTATCTTTAACCGTATTTTTATGACATTAGGACGGCGATACGAACATGTATCGTCGTCCCGACGTCAGAAAAGATACAAGATGCCCTGGGGATGAGGTTAAGAGTAGTTTCCTAGACCTATAAGCTCGATTAAAATCCATTAAGTAACCAGAGTCTAAAGCGTTCTTAGAGTAATGAATGTCCCTAGAGTCTATAAGATTCTTACAGTCTGTAGGTTCCCTAGAGTATGTGAGATCCCTGGGACCTTGCAGGCTGCAGGAACGAAAACCACGCCGAGGACGTTATAGATTCCCGGGGACGCAAACTAACATATTGTTTCTTTTAAGGTATTTATGAAGAATGTAAATAAATTAAGTTTACAATGATGTTGTGATTAGTCTTTCGGAACCCTACTTCACCTTAAGTTTTCACTCGGTGTAAGTTTTCAAGAGGCTTCTCCAGTTCAAAACTTCTGGACTAAACGGAAAACCTGTTTTATTGTATCGTTTGTAGCTTTTTTCCGAAAAAATGATCAATCAATCGTGGGGGGGGGGGGGGGGGGGGGATTGTAGAGACATTGGTCACGAGGAAAACATATTTCTACAATTCTATTTTTTGTCATATCTAGGGTCTTTAAAAGATTGATAATAATAATAAGGAGGCTAAAGAAACGCATCAATATAGCGTATGAAACACATCGCGGTTGTTACAGAAACGCGCCAAGATAGAGCTAAACGAAGCAATGTTGTTGAAGAAACTCGAATTAAGCTTGACATTGGACAAAAAAGTCGGATAAATATAGTTATTTATCACATTTGTTAATTTTACAAAATGTACACAAACAAAAACAATTCTATAAAAACATATACTCGTAACATTGCTGCCAAAATAGTTGTTCACGTAAACACTTGTATGTTGAACAGTTTTATCCTAAGTGCAAGGTTGCATCCGTTTCCAACGTGTAGAAAAGAAGAGGACGACATGCACTTCTAAAACATCGAAAAAAACTCGATGAAAATTTGATGTTAAATTTTTAAAAGTTGTTCTACGTGAACGAAATGTTCGTCGTATGATTATCCTTGTTTCCTTCACTCTTTTCAGTTTTCGATATACGTTTTTTAGTCCTAGGCTTAGGCCTAGGTCGAGGTACTGGTCTCACCATGGTTGAATGGACCTAAAAAGTTGATAAAAAATGTAATACCACCAGATATATCCTTCTGACATATTTAATGAGCAACATTGTTGAGATGAAAAATACCTTGGGTGATTTTTTAAGTTTCCTGACAGGAGAAGGAGTAAAACCAGACTGTGGACTTCCATCTTTTTCTAACAAAAAAACAACAACAATGCATTTTTAATTAAATCAAAGCATGACAAAGGAGAATTTATTTTCTATCTTTTTGACTATAGAAAAACTACCTGGCGAATCATAACACAATCTTGATTTCTGGAACTTTTCTCGCAAAGCTCTGGCAATTATGTCAGCAGGATTGGTTGAATCTGCACGAGGTTGGACGTTTCTCTTTAATGGAGTACCACCTGGCGATCTAAAAATGAAAATTATTTCGTTTCTTTACAATGAGCTTAGAAGGCTTCACCAAACATTTTATCCTCTTTACGATAGCTACCTGCTGATGTCGACTGTTTTCAATTTGACAGTTGACAATCCTTTTAAAAGATCGTCCATGACAGGGTGTTGTTTTTCCTCCTCGCTTTTTTTTCTTTTCACTAATTTCTATAAAAGGTAATAATTTGCATAAATGTTGCGTATGATAGAAACTACTTTATACATATCAAAAGGCAAGTACCTGGGTATTTGGCGTCGCTGTTAACGTTTGTGGTGGAGGTAGTGGTGGCGGCGGTGGTGGAGGTGGAGGAACAACTGATGTTGGTGGTACAACAGCTACAGGAGTTGGTTGCGTGGGTCCAGTAGTTGTAGATGCACCTACAAATAAGAGAGTAAGAACCAATGAAAACTTACTAAAATTTCAGTAAACAAAAAGCAACCCTGAGCATAGCATAATATATAAACCAACCTCCTTGTGTTGATACGATCATTGCAATTTGAGCTCGAAGTTTTGCCAGCTCGTCTTCAAGATGGGAAATTTTATTATCTTCGGTGCTATTGGTTTCATTTGTTGGTTTGGAAGATGAGGATATGCTGATGGAATCCTCTTTCTTAAACGTAACAGATATATAGCATCATCACAAACAATGCAAAATTTTGATGCAATTAACAAATTAATAAAAAAAATGTAAGAAGCATTATACATTTGATTTTTCATCTTCAGCTTCTTCTTCACATTCTGTGAGTTGGTCATTTTCCTCTACAACGTCTTCTTCATCAAAACCATCTTCCCAAACCAATTGTCCCAAGTCTGCCAAAGTAGGGACTACATGATACTTTACATGATCTACATGTTGTCTCATCTGATCCAAGTTAGCTGATATAAATGTGGATGCATGTGACATAAAGGCTTTGCGCGAGTGATCAATAAGCTATGAAACAAAATACCATGGTTATTAAGTTGTGGTATAAGGTAAAAAAGGTGGTAAAGTGAGTATGCACTTATATATAATTTACTGGTTTAGACTTGCATAACTTAAATACCACACCTCTAAATATTCTCTTTTCGACGGTGCAATAGGAACATTACTTCCAATATATCTGACAACACTGCGATTACTTCCCATACGTTTCGTCTTCAAGTTAACATGACTGGAATATTCTCGTTTATGTACGGCGCTACTTCGGCGCTTAGTTTTCATTCGTTTTTTGCGAAGCTTGTCACCAACCTAAATTATTTAAATTTATATTTACAGCCGCAACAAATTGTTGGTAAGTTTTTAACCAATCAACAACACACACATCTTAACAAAGGCAAGGGATTAAAACTTGAATGGATGGATGGTTCAGATTTGAAAGAAGTTTTATAAGATGAAACACACATGAAATTTTGAATAAATAAACTTCAGTTTTCCTAAATATGTTAATTTTCCATACAAATGATTAGTTTCACAAAAACATAATTTCTTATAGGAACAACGGTGCATATGTGAGCTATATTGGTATCAGAAATACTGCACATTATCTTCCCAAGTGCTGCAAAGATGATGGATCGAGTGGGACTTGAACCCACGACCTCTCCTATCACATAGGCTGATGATGGACTTAGTTCCGAAACCGGGCTCCGTTGGACAATTGCCTCTCCCGGGTGCTAAAGAACTTAACAAGTGCGGCAAAATTTGATTGGTCGGTTGGTACTTGAGCTCCGATTGTGCATCATTCGGTGATATCTCATTGGTATGTGTTAGTAGAAAGGTATGTCGCAAGGAGGACATACGCCTCGCCCTCGTGATATGTCGCAAGGAGGTAGTATCTTGCCTCGTCTACTACATGTGCTAGAGAGATAGCATCGGATCAATAGCACAGTCGGTAGAGCAATCGCCCGGCAAGCGAGAGGTCGTGGGTTCAAGTCCCACTCGATCCATCATCTTTGCAGCACTTGGGAAGATAATGTGCAGTATTACTGATACCAATATAATTTCTTATAGTCTAACAGTACAAAATTGTCTCTAAACTCATTAAGAGATTTTCAAAAGAAAATCCTCCAATCGGATTTTAATTTAGTAAACCTCTTAGCTGTCCTGTAGAATGATTATGCACTATTCTGGCTCTGGCATAGTACGCTAATTTGGATAAGGTTAGAGAATGAGGCACCTTTGATTCAGTAAACCCATATGGTTGCCATAGTGGCTTATACTTGCTTTGAGTATTGCCTCGCTTGCCTGCTTGTCAGTATCAGATCTCAGGCCCCTACATTGCTTTGCTTAATGAAACAAGTCAATAAAACAAGTCAATAAATACAGGCACATGTGTCAGTCCAATTTTTGAGCCATAAAGAACTGTAAGGGCTATAAAAGACAAGAAATTTTAATTTAAAGACCCCATTCACCCTCCCTTTAGCATAGGTAGAACTGTATCCAATTTTCTTGGACTAAGAATATTTTCTTTCCCTTGTGTGCCGCCAAATTTGATGACACTCGCTGAATATGACTCATGAACAAATTGACAAGCTATAACGAACTAGCCAAGACTGAAGGCAGACGATCAAGCCCTTGGATTGGCTCACATCACCCAGTTGTCGATTGATCATCACCTGAGCATTGATAAATATGGCTGCACTATTGCTTTAGCTGCACAGTGTCCTTGCACAACAATTTGGCTAAAAGAGTTGTCAAGGTTTGTGTTCAGTAGTGTGAGCAATCCTATTCCCACTTGTGTCGGGTTTTTTACGTCAGCCAAAAATTTGGACAGATGCGTGTGTGTGTGGCCTGTGTATTTTATTATTACCTACTCAATTATGAATCCTGACATTATTATGTGGTAGCACACGCTGATCCAAAAACATGAACCAGCTTGTACATGCCACCTTTAGCTCACGATTATTTGATAACACATGTTTTTTGTGTGCAAATATGCACCATGTGATTATCAGTTGATAATGAAGTGAAAGCGTACCTTCATGATAGAAGAGGAAAGAGAAATAAAACATCCTTTATGTATGAGAATAAATAATTAAATAAATAAATAGATAAGTAAACAAATAAATATTGTGAATGGCAACCAAAACACGTATACTTTGTTAGTAATTACCCTCTTTGCCTTGGGGAAGCATTTTGGTGTGATTATCATGTTATGACTACTGGCGGCATACGTTATCTGTCCTGCCTCATGCATTAATTACTTTTCTTACTGGGCATCCCGATCCATTCCCCAAATTTAAAAATTGCCTCCCATGTGAATGATGTTGTATGTTACAAGTTATTTCATAATACAATATTCTCTATTAATATGTTTGTTTTTACTAAGAAACCAAGACAATTAAGACATTATAAAATGTACATTACATACAATACTTTCTCCAAAAGAAAGCGACTAACTGTTTGAACAAAGGAGCACCATCAAAAAGTAAGGCAAAACGAAGTAAGTTGTCTTTGAAAACAACATCGAGAGGTGTTGGTGTTGCAAATAAGTCTGGTTTGAGTAAGTTCAAACTTTTAATTCATTAAAAATGGAACTATGTTGATATATTTCTAAAAAGGATGAAAACGCAACACATATGCCCCCCTTCCCCTCACCAATTATTATTCCTGAGATGATATGTATCCGGCAACCATGTGGTCAATTTGGCTTATGATGGTGTGATCACATGAAGGTAATCTGTAAAAATAAATCTGCTAAGGTGGTGGTGGGTGGGGGAGACAAATGTTAACAGACAAAATTTGCTAAGGGTGACACCCCTCTTTATCGCTGGCCCCTTCCTTGAATACAGTTCTCGGATCCGGGTAATAATAATAATAATAATAATAATAATAATAATAATAATAATAATGATAATAATAATAATAATAAATATTTAAAGTGGCTAGCCCAGAAAATCACAAAAACCTATAGTTAGTGGATTGTTTCCACTGGGGGCCACTAGTTTTATGGAAACATGCAAACTTTCAAGCTTATACACTCCATACAGCTGCATCTATTAGTAGACAAACATTTGATGCTTTGTGAAGTAATGACCACACAATCAACTGCAGTGAAAATGTTTCACTGCAGTTAAATAAAACGGTCAAACTCTTATAAATTTAAAAAATGTAAATTACAATAAGTCCTGTTCTAATAATCATATGGTATTTAAAAATTCCTATCTTATATAATTTTTGCTGATAAATCTAAATATGCCATTCATTTTTTGTTTCCTTTTTTAAAAATTTGATGTTATAACCCAGATCAAGAATAGGTTTTTTTAAGAATTAATTCCAACAGGTCTCACATTGAAACAATCACATCGTGGAATTGAAACATAAATCAGCATTGATTAGTTTTTTGCTACCATATTGTTGCCAGAACTGTTTGCTTAGAAATCAGGGTCTCTATTCTTTCGCTTTTTGTGGTCTTTTCTAAGACACATAACACCTTAAACTCAAGCGTTTAAACTACTGATGCAAGGGCATTTTCAAGAAAACAAGGAAAGGGCATGTAGCTACATAGCAGCTAGTATATCACTATCTTTTACACGTAATGAACCAATTGTTAGCCTCACTCACACCTAAAGTTAGCTACCATAAAAATACCAATTTAACTAGCATAAAACAAGCTACATGCTAGCAAAGAAAAATCCTTTTAGACATATTTTCTAGCTAGCTGTATACTTTACAATGACTGAGATAATTTTACAACATAGCTTGTTCTAGCTACAATTGTCCACAAAATATGTTGGCTCTGGCATTTAAGACCAAGAACCAAGGACCAAAAGTATAATAAAATCAGGAAAAGAACATAGCTCATATTCTACAGATAGTACTTCCTGTATTAACTGATGATCAATTGATGTTTATAGAGGTTTTGATGTGGTCATGTGTAATGGTTCATACAGCTTAGCCCCAAAGGGCATTTTTCAACATTGAATGACCAGCCGTCCTGTTTATAAACAGGACAGCCGGATTATGTACACATGGCCCGATTATGTTTTTTTTTTGCCCTGATTATGTTGTGGTGACCGGATTATGAATGCTGATATAATGGCTGGTCAGGCAGGCTGTGTTTGTAAACTAGGCATGGTGAAAGGAAAAAAGTTTCAACATAATTTTACTCTGCAAGGTAAAATACCATTGAAAACTAGGCATAGCGAAAAAAAAAGTCTCGACGTAATTCTTAGTATAAACTCCTCCTGTGAGTACATTTCAACATAATATACTTTGAAGTAACTAAATTTCACGGAACTAGATTTTGCGGATGGGTGAGCTCATTTTTATTTTTCGCAGGAATTGAATTCCAGGGATGACCTAAATTAATCGTTTTGTGGGAATTAAGTTTGGTGAAAAGTTATTAAACTTGCGAATCCCAAAAATTTAGTTTCCATGAAATTTCGTTTCATTTGAAAACAACAACAACTTTGCCACCAGGGCTATTTGCTCGTCAGAAGTGATGATGCATGACATAAAAGCCGGTTGGGCCCGATTATGTTTGTTCTATAAGTGAGGAATAACAAATTGTAGCACATAAGCCTGCCTGCCTCGATTATGTTTGTTCTATAAGTGGAAAATAATATAAAAGTGTTGCACATAAGTTGGCCTGCCTCGATTATGTTCGTTCTATAAGTCTCAAATAATATTAGACTGTCGTACATAAACCAGCCTGCCCTGATTATGTTCGTTCTACAAGTCATCATCATCATCATTCTCGGCTTAACGTCCGTTTTCCATGCTAGCATGGGTTGGACGGGGTATATTAATGACCCTCTTCCAATCTGATCTAGACTGTGTTAGATCTAAACTCAACTTCCTCTGTATCAAGTCTGTCCTTATAACCTCCTGCCAAGTCTTTCTCGGTCTGCCTCTGGGCTTTGCCCCAGGAACTATCAAGTCTCTACACTTTCTTACCCAATTATCCTCCTCCATTCTTTCCAAGTGCCCCAGCCAATTCAATCTTCTTATCTGGATAACATCTTTAATTCTACGGAGACTTAGCCTGCTTCTTAGCTCATCTGAACTCTTTCTGTCTTTCAGACTGGCGTTACACATCCACCTAACCATTCTCATATCATTCCTTTCTAAACGGTCAAGATCTTCCTGCTTCACTGCCCATGTCTCACTACCGTACAACATAACACTTCTTACACAGGCCTCATACAACCTACCTTTTACCTCAATTGACAGGACTCTGCTAGTCAACAAAGGAAGTAACTCTCTGAACTTTTTCCAAGCAGAACCTATCCTGCAAGTAACACTTCTTCCAACACCCCCTTCACTGCCCAACATATCACCTAAGTAACAGAAGTTCTCAACTATCTCTAACGAGCCACTGTTGTACATCATTAAAGCTGGAAATACTTCATTCTCTATAATCTCACCTTTGCAACGCTTGCATACAAACTGAATGTCAGCTCTTAACCTTCCACTAATACTACTGCACTTCTTATGTACCCAATGCTTGCAAGTCTGACAAAAAATTGAGTTACTACCAACCCCTTTCCTGCAAACTCCACAAGGCCACTTTCCAACTACAAGGTCACACTTGGCTGCAATGCTACTAATCATGACTTTAGACTTTGCTGTGTTTACCTTTAGCCCTTTCTCTTCTAGTCCTTTCTTCCACTTCTCAAACTTTTCAACTAATTCTTCCATCGACTCTGCTATGAGAACCAAATCATCTGCATACAATAACTCCCATGGACAACCTGTTCTGAACTCCATCGACAGCGCTTCTAGTGCTGTGTTTCTAGTGCCAAAAAATATTTTTAACTGTCGTACATAAGTGCCTAATAATATAAAAAGTGTCGTACATAAGCCGGTCTGCCCCGATTATGTTTGTTTTATAAGTGCTAAATAATATTTTTTAACTTTCGTACATAAGCCGGCCAGTCCTGTTTATGTTGCCCCGATTATGTACTTTCTACCCCCCTTATAAACAGGGCATGCTGCCGTACATAATCCGGGCAGCGTTCAAAATCCAGGCAGAACAGGGTAACACCATGTATATATAAACTGTTTTTCTTTCAGCTAAAGTTGCAGGAAATTTTTTTTAAAATATATTACACCCAAAAACACCTTAATAATGTTGTGTGCACTTCAGTCGATTTACGACCATACTGCATACCTCTCTGTACTAAAGCTCTCCACCTGTAAAGTTTTGTATAGCTATATATATATTCATGCCCTGTTGGTCTAATGGCATGACACCTTATGCAAATGAGAGATCCAGGTTCAAATCCTAGACAGGGCTAGGAAAAACATAATTATCTTGTACCTAAAACAACCAGGTAATCATGAGTATATATATGATATAACTAGCTAGCTATATTTGAGGGGATAATAGGCAAATCTTTTTAAGTCGAAAAGGGGGAGAGTTGCATACATTCATCACTTCTATTAAAAAAACCAAAAATGCTATGTTAAGAAAAGGCAGTTATACTTGCTCGACTTGCCATGCATCTTTTCAGAATAAGACTAACTACAAATTTTCGCTTGCCAACCTTTAGGGGACTCTGCGCGCTGCAACCCTTTCTATATATGTCTCCATTTTTCGGGTATGATTTTTAAATTAAAAAAAATATCACCTTCTCCACTGCTTTCACCTCTTCTTCATTGTTAGTACATGATGGAATTAAACTTTTAACAAACTCTATTGGGCCAGTTATTATTCGTGAAATGGTATTCTCCGGGTTTTCGTCTTCTTCCCCAGGATCCATTTTTTCATGTTGTTGACTCAGTTGCCCGTAAATATTGAACTTGACCCTACCATGGGCACGCTTACCTTTAAATATTTTTAAACCATTTTAACATTCTTTGTTATGGTAAGTAAAAGCAGTTTACCCTACAAGTAACGGTTTCTGAATAAGCGAAGCAAATATCAGTACAAATTTTGGCAGAGAGATCAACCAGAATTCCAAGACAAGATTATCAGAACATATAGCTAGGCAGAATCGGTCAGCTCTGTATCGTAGCAAGACTTTGAAATTTAACACATATTTCCCCATGACTTAATGGATGCTTTAGCTGTTGTAAAACATTTAAATTCTCTGGCTCAAAAAGTAGAAAATAGAGAGACAATAGTCAAGGTCAGTAGCTATGTTATATTTTTAAAATGATAAACTGAATTGGCATGTAAAATTGTTATCTACACAAATTATTGTAGCTATCATTCTACAGTGTACAGGTTTGTCATAAGAACAGCTGAAGCAGATCCTAGCTATAACCAATTTAAACTCTGGAAAATTTAAACAAACTTTTTCAATGCATACGCGCAAACTAGGTTGGCGACTTGCTGAAAATGCTTGTATATATGGGTGACTTCAGTAAAATCTGCGCTTCTTGTCCAATAACTGCTGAACTCGCTCAACTTATTCCTGAACTCGATCAAATTTTCTTGAAATGTAAAACAGCACTTTTAATTTGGTTGACTTGGCCACAAAAAGGCAACTTTCGAAGTATTACAGAGTTGTGTGGCTTTATTCTGTCCCAACTTAGAACACGGCTGTTCTGCCTGGATAATAAACGCTGCCCTGATTATGTACGGCAGCTTGCCCCGGTTAAAAACAGGGCAGAAAATACATAATCAGGGCAACATAATCAACACGTACGACAGTTAAAAAATATTATTTGGCACTTATAAAAGGAACATAATCAGGGCAGGCCGGTTTATGTACGACAGTCTAATATCATTTGTTGCTTAAAAAACAAACATGATCAGGGCAGGCAGACTTGTATGCCAGCTAATATTATTTGAGACTTATAGCACGAACATAATCGGGACGGGCCGGCTTTTATATCATTCGTGACAAGCAAATAGCCCTGACGGCAAAGTTGTTGTTGTTCTCAAATGAAACGAAATTTCGTGGAAACTAAATTTTGGGATTCGCAAGTGTAATAACTTTTCACCAAACTTAATTCCCGCAAAACGAATAATTTAGGTCATCCCCAGAATTCAATTCCTGCGAAAAATAAAAACGAACCCACCCATCCGCAAAATCTAGTTAGTTTTCAATGGTGTTTTATCATGCAGAGAAAAATTACGTCGAGACTTTTTTCTTTCGCTATGCCGAGTTTTCAATGGTGTGTTATCTTGCAGAGAAAAATGGTATCTCTATAATAATACGCCAGTTCCGTGTGTCTGTCTGTCACTTTTGCAAAGTGGATTATATTCTTCACACTTTTCTGTAAAAAAGTCTATAAAACATCACCTATAAATTTGTTCTGTAAATTACGAAACTTTGATGTTAAAATAATGTTGACGTCAAAGGAAAGTAAATTAAGATTAGTGAAGCCATTAAAATGCACTTAAAACTTTGAGGCCAAATAACTTGGAAACGAGGTGGTGACGTCAATGATTTTTCACCGCGTGGGGGTAACTAGGGACCACCTAGGACCAATTTGGGTAATTTTTCCAAACCTGGGTCCCCAAATCCGTTTTGGAATGGACGGGTTAATGACGTCATCACAAAACCTTCAAACCCTATTATCTCTGCAACCGTTTGTCAAAAGTACATAATCCTATACATTTTCTTGATCAGCTTTTCAAGATCTATACGATGAAGGCAATAGGTATACAAATTTCTAAAAAAAAATTTTTGGGTTTTAACGGGCCATTGCTGACGTCAGCAAAATTTTTAAAACCTTATATCTCCTTAGGCGTTCGTCGAAAACCTATGATCCTACACATTATTTTGAGCAGCGTTTCAACCTCTGACATTAGAGGCAACAAATAAACTAAATTTCACAATTTTTCTTTTGTATCTGCACTGTTGACGTCAGCAAAAATCTAAAACAACCTATTTTCCCAGTGTCCTTTTGCCTAAGTGGATTTTTCCACGAGCCTTATCGACTAGGCTCTATAATAATACGCTAAGTGTGTCTGTCTGTAACAGGCAAAGTGGATGTGTTCATTTTTCTTTGATGTAGCCGAAAAAGTTATGTCTCAAATGTTAAATTATCTGATGTTACAGCGCGACGTCAATATTACTATTTAACGTCAATATCTTATATTAAATTAATGAAGCCGTTACAGTGCACTTAAAACTTTGAGGTCAAATAACTTGGAAACGAGGTGGTGACGTCAATGTTTTTTCACCGCGTGGGTAACTAGGGACCACTTGGGACCAATTTGGGTAAGTTTCCCAAACCTGGGTCCCCGAATCCGTTTCGGAATGAACGGGTTGATGACGTCATCAAAAAACCTTCAAACCTCAATATCTCTGCAACCGTTTGTCAAAGATACATGATCTATACATTTTCTTGATCAGCGTTTCAAGATCTATACGATAAATGCAACAGGTATACAAATTTCTAAAAAATATTTTTGTCCTTTTGTGGTCTTTGCTGACGTCATCAAAATTCAAATAACGCTTCTTTTTCATTTTTTATCCTGCCTTAGTGGTTTTTCCACGGGGTTTATCGACTAGTGTGATAATAATTTATCAATAGTTTATTCACAAAAGTTCGAAGAAAATGCCAATCACAGCCTGCCTTAGCCAGCCATTATATCAGCGTTCATAATCCGGTCACCACGACATAATCAAGGCAAAAAACATAACCGGGCCATGCGTACATAATCCGGTCGTCCTGTTTATAAACAGGCCGTTTTCGCAATCTGGGCAGAACAGCCCGTCTTAAGACACGGTGGCTCATCTTTTGACACGGTGGCCCATCTTTTGACATGCTGCCCTGTCAATTGACGGGCCAGGACCAACTTGCGACATGGCGTTAAAAGGTGTTTGCATACATCAAGACCTTGTATTTAACGTAAACTAACTCCAATAAAGTGAAAAAACTGGACTGCTGCAACTTTTTCTGGCGTATTGTTGTATATGGCTAGCTGAGATTAAATCGAGTTATGCATTTCAAGATTGTTGTGGAGCAAAAACAACACTACTTGGTAACTCTTGGTGCAAGACCCGATCAGCGAATGCATTTATTAAAGCAGTTAGAGACTTCCTTGTTGTATAATTGGAGATGTTTTTACCTGGATTGTTGTGTGCATAATGACTAGCTAAATAATTATGACTCAGATATCAAGATATAACATTCAGTTCAGTGTAATGTCATGTTAAATATATATACAGGTTAGCTAAGCTATTGTTTAAGCTATTTATGTTTACTTTTCAAGATAATCTTCGATGGAATTATTGCAACTTGACCTATTACGTAACTTAAGAGGCAGCCACGATTGAAGCCACGATTGAAATATTTTGTTATATATATATATATATTTAAAAAAATATATGATTTAAAGAAATATTATGTGTTAAAGAAATATTATGTGTTAATTTATATTTGATGTGATGAGTCTTACCAGTTTCGAGCAATACACCCTTTCAATTATTTTCATGAGTGGTCCACAAAGGCAGTTCTGGAGTCTTTTTTGAAATTCTTGCCCAACTGGATGACAGCCTTATGTGGGGATCAAGCCCACAACCACTTGGACATGAGTCGAACGTTCTACTGACTGTGCTACTAATCCCCATTTATCAAATTTATTTGTCATTTTATGTCTGTGTTTGTTCATTTTTTAAGAAAATTGTGTCCTAACTTTAACCAGGAAAAGTAGACTGATATAAGGAGTCCACCAAGTACCATAACAGCTAAAACAAAGAAATTTGTGTGCTATTCTATGGAATTTGAAAAATTAGCTCTCAATTTCGACCATTTTCAGAGCGTTAAATTTTTTTTAGTGTATTACTTATGATCTTATTTTAGCATTTCTAGACACAGTTCTAAATTAGACTTTCAGAATATATTTTAAAATATATATAGTTTTATAGGATTTCAACTTAAAATTTTTTAAAAATTCCTTCAAGACAGTACATGTAAAACTTGAATTTAAATGTTTTGCAAACTTTGGATAGGGTACTTTGAATTTAAAGAAGATGAGATCACAGCCTTAGTAGTTACTGAGTTATAGATACTCAAACTTCCAATTTTGTGAATTCTTGCTGATTTCCTGTTAAGCCACCTTTGATGATAACTCTTGTGCTTACAAGAGCTATTGTCAAAGTTATTGTTTTTTCTCTTTAATAGTTCTGATATTTTTATTTTATTTTATAACACTTAATTGTAGATTTATATGCAAATTATAATAACACTAAAATTTTATTTAGGACCAAGGATGTTTGCCAGGTTTGGTACTGTTCCTGGACAACACAGATAGTGAAGTTGTACTCCTAGTTCTAAAGGTAAAAAAGTTGCAAAATATTTTACCAAATATTGCTAAGTTGCTATTAGCATCAAATACTTATTTGTATCATTGTAGTACATGTCAAGCACAGTATGTCATGCCGAAAGTTTTTGTTTAGACACTGCAGCTACTAGCAGAACATGCTCCCAATAGGAAGGTGATGGTGAATGAGGTGGGAATGATAGAATCTTTAAAAATTTTAATGCAAGGGAACAGGTATGTTTCATCCAATTATTTGTTTGTTTTATTTTTTTGAAAAATATTGTTGTTTTGTTATTGTTTGTTTGTAATGCTCGGAAGGTTCTTCTAATAAGAGTGTGCTTACTATTTTTATGACACATTGTTCTCACTGTTTTATTTAGATTCATAGATATTCCAGATATAAAAAGACGAGCAACCTCTCTACACAACCAACTTCATCTTCCTACTGTTCGCAAATCAAAACAAGCCCGTGTACATACCGTCGCTCCCACGTCTCAAAGATTCTTTGTTGGCTCTTCAAATAAAAAAGCTAAACTTATTGTGCTGCAAATCACTGGTCTTCACGATGAATCAACAAAAAAAATGTGTGAAGAAGCATTATTACAGGTATACTGAACTTTAGATGGAAAATGAGATACATGCTTTTATATGTCACCTTTGCTGAACTTTGTTCTGTTGTTTAGGTTCGTGGTGTGGTCAGTTTTACATTTAATATGACAAAACACAGGTGTATGGTACGTGTGGTACAAACAGTGAGTGGAGAAATGTTGTGTAAAGCAGTTGAAAAAAGCAAAATATTAACAGCAGAACAAGTAATCCGAAACCAATCCGGTGAAGAGGTAACTTGAATTCACAAAAGTTTTGCTCGCATGTAACTGGTCGTGTATGGAAGCGTGCTATCGCAAAACAAAATATAAATTGCCGACGTGAAACGCGCAACTTCCCGCGCAAATTTCCTACAATTGGTAACCTTCGTAGGTGGGCATGGGCAGCATTAAAACCCCTCTCAACTATGAAAAATTACCAACCCCACCCCCTACAGTTGAATTTTTTCCTCACGAAGTAAATGTTTGGTATTCCATAAAACGGAATATTACCGCTGTACTATTCTATAGGTTGTTCTATCGTTTGGACGCCATCCGAGTATTCCAGGCGAAGAAAAACAACAAACCGAAACGGATTACCCTGATTATTTGCCAGAAGAAGACCCAGTTGAAACGTCTAAAACAGTGAGTGGTGTCTAATTTTAAGTATCGCAGCAACTAAAATACCTTTCGACTGACTTTTACTATCTTTGTTTGTTTAGGCTATTTCTAAGCATGGTGAAAAAGATAATGGTGGAGGCGGTTGGTTTAGCGGAGTTTCTAGCTTTATCAGTAGCTCATTATATTGGTAAACATCTTTCTAAACTCGTGACAAGCTTGCAGTATGACTTTGAAGTCGTACAATTATTTGAAATATCTTTAGTTTTATTTTTCAAATATATAAATATATTTTTAAATTACGAGACTGATCTTCTGAGGTGATCAAATGTTCGGTCGATCTTACTCTCTCACAACAAAACAATGTTACAATATCTCCTTTGCTTGTATTGTAAATACGTAAAAACGATTTTGTTTTTTAATTCGACAGCAAATGTTGTATATTTAAATAAAAAAATTTACAAAGTTGTATTAAGTGTTCTTTTTTGTTGTCATGATACAGTGGACACTTTCTGAGGAACGGATGAAAGAAGGTCTCTTTTAAAAAAGCATCTATGTAGCCGACACTCCATAACTGGCACCAAATTCCAAATGTGCATTACTCACCAGATTATACTATTAGCGGCCAACAATGATGAGTCATATACAAAACAATTTTGTAAAAGATCAGTCTATATTTTCACGAAGATTTGTTATCTTATTTTTTGCCAGTTTGTGGCTCTTTTGGCCTATAAAAATGGAAACTTGCAGGGATATCCTGAATCTGTTTTACTTTTTAAATTAAAAAAATTGTATTGGCAGTTTATTGTCTACTCTATGTAGCTAACTTCGTCCCAGGAGCATCTTGTATCTTTTCTGACATGGGGACAGCGATACGAAAGTGTTATTCCTATCTCCATCTCGATGTCAGAAAATAAACAAGAAGCCCTTGGGACGAGGTTGGTATATAGCGTGAACCTCTATAGCGGACATTTCAGGTTCCAATTGTGTCTGCTATCGGGAAGTTTTGCTGTAATGCTACCATTTCAAACTTGCTATTGCACATATTCGTGCCTCTCTCCGTCAGTGACTTGTGGAGTAATTTCAACATTTCTGCTCTGTGAATTCCAAAGTATAGGGATTATTTTTTAAAAAGGTAAAAATCTATGGTGCGAAGTTCTGATATTGTGGGTTTCCTAAGGTGTAAGCGTTGCAGACAACTGTCTGTCGACGTTTTTGACTTGAAGTGGGTGGATTTTCATTCCAAGGTTTCTAACTTGTGTTACCAGACCTTCTTTAAGCACAACGTCTTAATTATGACTTCTTTATCAGTATATTTTTCTTTTTTCAAGAAACGAAGAAAGGGTATGTTTAGCTAGCTAATATATCACTTTTTTTACATGTAATGATCCCCTTCTTAGCCTTTCTCACACCTAAAGCTAGTTTATATAATTATACATATTCTGTTTTACTTCAAAACTAAAAATATTAAATAAATTAATTAATAAATGAATATAGTAAATACTCATTCATCAGTGCCTCCAACTTTCGAAAGAGAGTTGGTCAGATGAATGTCACTCAGGCTGTATTCGATCTTTAGTGAGCGTGAGCCTCTTAAACACAGCAATGTCGATCGGAGAAGGCTATACGATAGCTTCGTTCGTATGAAGTCTGTTACTCTTTGGGATGTTTCACCTCTTTTCTCAGCCATCATCTCGCACAAACGTTTGTAAAATGTTTTACACTCACGACCCATGCCACCACTCGTCGAAAACACCAAAGGCGTGAAGGCACCGTTCTCGATGTTGTTGACACGTTCATTGTAGTGCCTTTTCTTCTCCCCTTCATTCCTTCTGAAGCATTTTTCGAGCTCCAGACCCCTGTACCTCCGAGCGTTTAGGTCAAAGACCCTTATATAAAAAAATGCTCTTTCTCCAGGAGTCCAGAAACCCGTAGCGCTGATGTCGAGTCACGCTTCTTGGATTCTGTTCGCTGTCCGATGCGTCAGGTGAGCTAGTATAGGGATGGCGGATAGACACACTTTTCCAAAAACCACGGTCAAACTCTCATAAAAAATATCATACACAAAAACGCTTGTGACGTCACAGCTGTTCATCACAAAAATCATGCTGTGTTTACTCATGCACATCATCACAAGTTCTTGTGGTGCGCATACATCCAACACAAGTCCCTCATGATGCTGCAAATGAGTAAAAATAGTGTCTAGCGCATATCAAGGTAAAGTCTCTATTATGCTATGTTTATTCATGCATATCAAGGTAAATCCCCTACAAAAAATCAACGCATGCGCAGTAACATGTGACCAATATGTTGAGTAAGGGAAATTCCCAACTTCAATCGTGGCCACAATATGTTGGGACAAGACAACGAATTTCGAAGTTCGCCACCACAAGTAATTGCGTAGGCTCATTCTATATTAGATTCACACATCTTGAACTTGTCAAAGTTCACTTGTCAATGTTCAGAGTGGACTTAGGACTTGGTAAATACGAAATTCCTAAAATATGCTAATTGTTGCTGACGTCAGCAAGGCCATTAATCACGAATTTCGGGGCCTTCGTGGTCCCCGACGTGAATTATTTCGGTGTGCGGGCGTGCTAAAGAATGTGACTAGCAAATTTTCAACCCTCTCTGCCTGGCCTACTTGTGTGCAAAAGTAGCGACTTTGCAGCCTGCCGGCTGCAGAGTATTGACTATTTGACTGTTTTGTCCATATTTGTATAATGAGTAAAAAACTGCCTTAGTCTCAATATTTTTGTCCACGATTGTTGCTCAGAAATCACCGGACTTTGTTGAAATGTGTATATAACAAAGGGATGAGTTGGTTTAAGAATGTTATCAGCAAACTATATAGCACCGTGTCGGCACCAGTGGCAGCAACTCGTGACGCTCTTGCCGATCGATTACGAGATGTGCGGGATACCGTTGCCTTCTACTATAACAAGGCAAAGGAACAAATTTCGGGAGGTACAAGCTTCACGACGAGATCGAACAGGAGGCAAGGGAAGACTACACGGAGGACATCCAGGAGGATGATATCCAGATGCTGGAAGACGGAAATAGGATCAAGGCATGGCGGTTCAACAAGGATTTGAACCAACCTCTAAAGGACGCTATTATGCAAAAAATTACGTCACACATAGAAATGCGCGTTAAGGTTGTGTATAGTTTTGGCTGTGATATTTACAAGGGTGGGGGTGATGTATCTATTTACAGCAAAACTAAGAGCTCCAGGTCGCTGTCAAGTATAGCGGAAATCGAAGCGTTCATTGAAGAATGCGAGATGAAGCGCCTCGATTTGGAGAAGAATGGTGAGTTCTGGACTAAGGCTTATTTACCACCTGCTAGGACCACCGAGACCCCAGGAGCATACGAGGGCAAAATCATCTTTAGTCATGTACAGATCAAGGTGATAAGCACGCGTGAACCTCTTCTGGGATGCGGCCCTCTCCCGGACTGGCTGCATAACAAGAGGTGCATCTACGCCATGGATGGGAAAAAAGAACGAACAGACAACTTATGCTTCTGGAGATGCTTAGCTGTGAGAGAGAGGGCCAACGTTTATCAAAAACAGCTCTCACTTTAGCTCGAAATTACTACGAGGACCCTAAACTTAAGCGCGAAGATGTGAGACCTACGAGGTTGGTGGATCTGGAGGGAGTTGCCAAACAATTCAACGTCAACATTAGAGTCTTTGAGCCAAAGACAAGCTCCGAGAAAGCACCATGGCGACTCATCTATGGTCAAAAGCAGTACAAAAAGGGTTTAGACATTATCAATATTGGTATGCTGGATGGCCACTGTTTTTACATCAAGGATTTAGACGTGCTGACCCAGCACTGGGAATGTGAGGCCTGTGGACAAATTTTTAAAGAGGCTTGGAATCTCACGCGGCATAAGAGGAACGAATGCGAGGGCGTCCAGACGACGATTATCTGCAAGGGCGGGAAGGTGAAACGTATGCCAAGCAAGGTGGAGAAGGTCTTTTATGATGAGGGTTTTAGCTACGATGCCTCAAAATGGGTGGAATACATGTCGAAGCAAACCGGAAGGCATCTTCATCACGCGCTATGCGGGCACGGAGGAGAACGCGTTATCCGCGATAGTAAAGGAAAGGAGTGGAAAGTTGACGGCTATGAGCCTATTTCAAAGACCGTCTATGAATACAACGGTTGTAAATGGCACGGATGTCCCTGTCGGCCCGAGAGAAGCAACGCGGACAAGAATCGTTACGGTGCAACCCAGTCTAAGGAAAGGATGATACAAGAACAGGGCTACAACCTCGTCACGGCCTGGGAATGTGAGAAACCACCCAAAATTAAGAGGTACTTTATGAAGAAATTCAGGCCCTATCCTCACTATATCGTGTTTGATTTTGAAGCCCTTCTAGCACCGTTAAATTACCAGCAAACCCCTGATCTGACGTACCTTTCGAGACATGTTCTCGTAAGTGTTGGTATTGCCGATAGTTTGAATAACCACCCGACGTTCATTGAGCACGAGGATCCCAAGGTCTTGGTTAAACAGTTTGTGGAGCAGCTGGAAAAGAGGCATGCCCTCATTGTGGAAGAAGTCGAGAGAATGTACCCCAAACCTGACGATTTCGACATGCTATCCAAAAAGAACCAGGATGTGTGGAAAGAGTGGGTAAACCAAGTAGCTGTAATTGGGTTTAACAGCGGCAGGTACGACATCAACCTGATCAAGCGGTATTTTGTCGAAGAAATCGCGCAAGGCGATAAGATCAGGGTGGCGAAGAAAGACAATGACTATATGTTCCTCACCACCTCAAGGTTTAAATTTATCGACATTAAGAATTTCCTTGCTCCCGGCATGAGCTATGCCGGTTGGTGCAAATCGTTGGAATGTAAGCTCGAAAAGCTCGTGTTTCCATATGAGTGGTTAACGAGCCACGACAAGTTGGACCATGTTGGGCCTGTCGCGCACAAGGACTTTTATAGCCGGCTAAGTGGGAAAAACACACTATCTCCCGAAGAGTACGGGACATTCAGCGCTGAGTTTTACAAACGAGGCTGCGTCACCATGATGGACTGGTTGCGCGAGTACAATCTAGCCGATGTGGAACCGTTCATTGAAGCCGTGGATAAGACAAGGTTGCAGTATTACGCCGACGAGATAGACATTTTGAAGGACGCGGTAAGTATCCCAGGTGTATCGATGCGGTACGTTTTAAACAAATCTCTACTGTTGAAACCCAAGCTGGAGCTATACGTTCCGGGAGACCCCTGCAGGCACAGGTGCGAGGACTCTTGCTACACCAAGAGTTGTAAGAGTTGTAAGGAGGTACAGAAAGCATGTGAAAAATGTACGAGGAATGAGGCCTACGAGCTCTTGCGGACGGGGATGGTTGGCGGTCCCGCGATCGTATTATGTAGATACCACGAACGAGACGTGACGGGTATCAGATCTCACGTGTACAGCGAACCCCACAAGTGTAGGACCATTCTAGGGTACGACGCAAACATGCTCTACCCGAGTACCTTGATGCAAGACTTTCCTTGTGGGAAGGAACAGCTGATCAAAGTGGCTACACCGACATCAGCACAAAACTTAGAGCTACTGGCGCGAGGTGTGCGAGATGGGTCGCTCTTTGGATTTGCCCAAGTTGATATCGGGGTACCTGAGGATCTGCGTGACAAATTCGGCGAAATGGCCCCGCTGTTTGTCGTCAAGGAGATACCTGACGATCAAATCCCCGAGCACATGCACGAGT
This sequence comes from Hydractinia echinata, assembly GCA_030067915.1. Taxonomy (NCBI): domain Eukaryota; kingdom Metazoa; phylum Cnidaria; class Hydrozoa; order Anthoathecata; family Hydractiniidae; genus Hydractinia; species Hydractinia echinata. The sequence goes on along the minus strand of JASGCC010000011.1, from coordinate 3,864,757 downwards.
ACTTAAAAACTACGGGTCGCAAGCGTGTTCCGGGTACACGTAAGCTTTTAGGGTTGATGAGAGCCGAAAAAATCCTACTGTATACCCCTGTGCTGAAATAGTACCTTGACCATGGGCTGAAAGTGACTGCTTTTTAACAATTTCTCAAGTACACTCGAGGTAAGCCCTTTGAATGGTTTCCGGAAGAGATTGCCAATGCACGACGACAAGCTGATAAAGACCCCGACAAGCGTATTGCGGGAGATACGGCCAAGTTAAAAGGGAACAGCTTCTACGGTAAGATGATTGAAGACCTAGCGAGACACGCAGATACTACGTTCACCAGGAATGAAAAGGAGGTTGATGCAGCCCTGCGAAGCCCGTACCTAGAGGATCTTGAAGAGATTGGAGATGCGTGTGAGCTTAGAAAAGGCAAACACAAGTGTAGTATCGATAGAGCCTACCAATGCGGTATCGCTGTGTACCAACTAGCCAAGCTTCGGATGTTGGAATTTTACTATGATTTTCTGGACAAGTACGTGGATCGTCGAGATTTTGAATACATCTACATGGATACTGACAGTGCGTATTTTGCCATATCTGGGGAAGAGTTGAGAGATGTCGTTCGCCCTGAACTGCTTGACACTTACGACAAGGACGTGAAAAACTGGCTCGTCACCGATAAATACTCAAGTCGAACGGGAGGATTATTCAAAGCGGAATTGGTAGGGTTTCGGATGATTGCCCTGACGGCCAAGTGCTATTTCATTGAAGGTAAGGAAGGTACGAAATTTTCATGTAAGGGTATGTCGAAGAAACAAAATGCTGTGACCTGGAGCAGGTACATGAGTGCGCTGTGGGGTGGTCTAGACATGGCCAAAAACGTAGGCTTTCGGGTGCACGACGAACAAAACAAGCTCGGGCTCTCTGCGTTTTACGATAAAAGAGTTGTACATGCTGATGGGGTACATATCTCCCCACTTGTTTTTTAAACATTTTTGTCCAGGCAAGCTAGGCAACTTTTTGTCGTTTTTCCATTTTTCAGCACCCTAAAGGCATCCGGGGTTAACACTTTTTTACAATTTGAGCAGCTCTTGTTTTCCATATTGATTTGTATTTGCCTCTGGGACAAATACAAATTGTGGTCACTAATATTCCACGCTGTGAAACCTACCATCTAAGATGTTTAGCTGGGCATCTTGAAGCAGGTACACATAGCAGCGGATGTCCCCAGTTCCGTCGGCTTTCTTGGTCATGTGCAACGTGATGCCGTCACTAAGGCGTTGTAGGGGTCTTCCGGAACCATAGAGAGTATGGTCGGGAGAGGTTCGGAAATCGATAAACAGGGCGTATCGTTCTGCGAAGAATTGCCCAATCGTCACCTTGGAATCGTGACCTCTAAAAAGGCTCACGATCTGTTTGAGGTGGTCTTTTGGAAGCATGGCATGCGAGTACAGGTCGTTGGGCTCACCCTCCACAGTGATGGATATTTTTTCGATCTTGGGGTTGTAAAAGACCTCGTTTTTACCGGAGTAGGCCTTTACATCCGAAGGGTCTACAAACAGTAGCAAGACACCCTTTAGACTTTTTGCGGGAGTGTCAATTTGAAGGTTGTAGCTGGTATCTGCTTTTTTCATAGTTACTACCTTGCTTCTAAGAATTCGTTCATAGGGTAGCGCGAGACGACTATACCGCGACATCATGGAGCTCGCCAGACCCTCATGGTTGACCTTGTCATATTCTAGGGCAATATTGGTGATTTTATACGCAGCATCCGCTGCCTTGGCTGCGGTAGACCCCGAGGCTGCCGTACCTCCATCCTTGATAACGTGGCTATGTGGAGCAAAATGTAGAACGAACTGCAATCTGTCATACAGCCCGGCCTGATAGTACAGTAAGTCTCTCGTCAGTTCGAACATTTTACCGAGGGGGGACGGAAAAGGTGTTCCCATAAGCCGCGGCAATGGCCTTCTCCTCGTCGGTACCCACATGATCGCTGGTCTTTACCTGCAGAGCCCTGATGGTACCGTCATTAGGGTTAATACCCTCTAGAATTAGGTTATTCTCTCTCTCAAACTTAGGCAGCCACAAGTCTCTGTAGACCGCGAGGGGTCCATAGTCGCTTATATTTTGAATTTCATTGCCGTTTAGGGTGATACGTAGATTTCGCACTAGACTCTTCCCTATGTTGCTGACTAGGGTGCGTTTGGTATTGGTCCCTGTAAGCTCCAGGCTAAACAGTAGCCTGATGCTACCTGGAAATATGACATCATTCTGTCCCAGGTTTGGTACATCAACATACAGGTCCTCATTCTGGTTGATCGTAGAGGGTGCGTGACTCACTTTAACACGCTGCCTTCTCCCCTTGACCAGCATCGTTTTCACCTCTGCGTATGGATCCAATGTAGTTCCGAATTGACTCATTTATTTATAGGGGGGATTTTTAAAATAAAAGATATGACAACTAACTCAGTATTTACGCATGAGGATGATCTTGGGGATGAGGGTGGGACGGATGATAAACCTGGGGATACTACGACATCAACGCCAAAACTTCCATCAACGCCAGGGCCTTCAACGTCAGGAGAACAACAGCAGGGAGACATCGTGAGCACGGCCAGAAGGGAAATTTTAATATCAAAAGTTGATAGCCTTTACAAACATTTTAGGGAGGGGCTGGGGCTGCCTAATGCGGAACATTACGACAGGTTTAGAATGGAAGGGGATATGCTTATTGTCAAAGAAATTATGATAGGGAATACAATTTTTAAGGAAAAAATGATTACGAATGAGGATGGTCAATTAAAAACTGTTGGCCAGATACAAACGTTGTTAGGTAAAAAGCGTCTGATAGCCCTAGGTTTTACCGAATATACTACACCCAATAAAGGTAGTAAGGAAAGGGCCCAGACACTCCTGCAAAAGTTCGACCACCTCGATGAGAAGATCGGGGAGAAGGGTGATGATCTTGAGATGATGCCCTTAGTCGAGAATGTCCTAGACGAGACGGAAAGCCTTATCGAAGATACTTCGTTTGGTGGGGATGATGAAGGTATCACTGAACGTGAAAGAAAGGGGCTTAACCTCGAACTTCAAACTGTAAGAGGTAACTTGAAAAACTTGAAAAGTAAGTTGATCCTATATGATAGCGAGATTGGCAAGGCGGATGCCAAGGTGAAAGAACTCGAGAAACAGAAAGCCGGGGCAATCGAAGGACAAAGGGCTAGCCTCGAGAGGGATATCGCTAAGCTTGAGGAAGATATTGAAAATCTCCACGATAAAAAAGAGGCCACGCGAGAAGCACACGGCCTATTATCGTCCAGCATTCATAGTCAGCTGAAGGTCATCAAGGAAACCCTGATGAAAATCGCTGGAGAAGACACGTCCCTGCTTGAAAAGCTTAAAATCTTGTTCAAGGAGCAGGGGCTTACAATATCGAGTATCGTCTCTGCTATTGGTCTACTGATTTCCACCATTGTACTCGCAGTTACAGGTGCCGTAATAGGCGCAGGAGGAAGTGCCGCAACAGGTGCAGGAAAAGGTTTTGTAGAAAGGCAGTTGGAAAGATTGGGAAAATTCCTGAAATACTTAGCAGCCAAGGCAGGTGCTGCATTACCCGGCATCATTGGCACGGTTGTGTCGTTCATTTTGAGGGTAGCAGCAACCATTGTCTAATATGCAGTCAAGCATCTGTACATGACAATCGCGGCTGCCGTTGGGTTTGTTGTTGTCTATGTTGGAAAGAGAAAAAAAGCCTAATATAACCTATTTTTTAAGCCAGATGTAGGCAATGATGAGGCCTACCCCTGTCGTGATCAATGCGGCCTTGGTATCCTCGTGCTGTTGTGGGGGTTTGATATCTGCCGCATGTTTGATGGTATGCTCCATAGGTTTAGGGGTGGCATGGTATACCGGGCATGTTTGATGGTATGCTCTATAAGTTTAGGTGGTGGCTTGATATCTACCGCATGTTTGATGGTATGCTCTATAGGTTTATGGGGTAGCTTGATATCTGCCGCATGCTTGATGGCCAGCTCCATAGGCTTCACACTATTCACGTCAACTTGGACCCCAACGCTTACATTGGCAGGTGCGATCAAGATGTTGTTATTGTACCCCTCAATTTTACCGATACGCAGGTTCATATCAGAAGGCAGCATGTACACGCTGGGCATGACGGCAAAATTAACCGGTGTTCGGGCATATTGGAGTACTTTTTGGAATTGGCTTATGTCCTGCCCTACATTTTCTTCCCGTAGCACCATAATTTCAAATTTTTGCATCAGGATTTGCCTGGCCGTATAGTTGTCCGCACCGGAACCGAGTAGGGATGCCTTGGCTCCCGCCTGTGACCCCAGTAACAAGACCACATAGACGCGGATGCTTTCGCTTAGCTTGGTAAGACCTTCCGACGTTAGGCCTTGACTTGCCGGCATGATGAATTTTGCAAAGTCGCCATCAACCTGAGGCCACCATGAGCCGTTGGTTAGTGAGGCACCTACTGCTTTGAATTTGTACAGACTATTGGGGTTAGCACCGTACTCACGACACACTTGCGCGTATCCAGATGTTGAGTAGGGATTTTTGTACTGGGCAAAACCGTCGTCATAAGGCATGGGTACCTTCATTCTTGCCAGGATACGACGCATGTGGTAGTATACATGAAATTTGAAGATTGAGTTGACGAGTGGCACGGAGCCCGTGATGTACTTGGCGGAGATGCCTAATGCAGTGCTTGCGCAATGGGTTGCGAAATTAACCTGGATATTCCAATAGTCCAACGCCTGTCCCGTCCAACCCAACCTGACAGGGTCATTCAGCAAAATTGTTGGGATTTTGATGGGGAATTTGGTAAACTCAGGGAATACCACGGAAATATGTGATTCTGTAGACACATATAAGTCCTGGTGCTCCAAGTTTGTTTCACCAAGGGGCCATTCTCCCCTGTTGGACTTGTACCTTGCCATGGGGTTGTATGAGTAGATATACCTCCTTTTCCTTTAAGAAGAAAAGGATGAAGCAACTCTACATTACCGACATTGCAAAGCCTACTTTTTCGTTCTGTCAAAGATAAATTATTTAATAATTTATCTTTGACAGAACGAAAATCGCTTCTACAATAATTATTCTGGTCTTATTTTAACACTATTCTATTTCGATTTCTATGTATGCTGAACAGACTTTTATCTTTTATCTTATGTTTGTCATAACTAAATTTTTCCCGAGTTTATCTAGAGTTAATTTCCACAATTCACTGTCTTTTTCCAGATCTTATTCGTAATGTTTTTTCAGTATTCTTACCTATTTTACCCTTTAATTTACCATTTTAGTCTTTTCTACCTGTATGCTGTTTATGTTTTAATTTTAAGCTTATAACAGGACAAACACTGATAACATTTTTTTTATATAAAATATTTTGTAAATATGTATTTAGAAACTGAAGTTTTTTATCCTGTATAAATGTTCGCGAATAAATAAATAAATAAATACGATGTTTGAGCAATACCTAGGACAGGACACGAGAATTGCCCTGAAATCAATAAGTATTCGACCCGTGTGGCTGAACCTTTACAGCGATAATGAATTCGTCATTCGTAAAACAGGGCCTGATCAGAGGGTTATTCGAATTGAAATAATGAACGGTCTGTACAGGATCGAGGATTTGGCGGCTATTGTGAATAGTCAGGCAGAGGATAAGATTAAGCTGTTTGTGTTGAAAAATGGACTCTGCAGGCTCCGTGTCAGTGACGGGTACACAGTGGTGATTCATCGACAACTCCAAGAGCTCTTGGGCCTACCCTACGATCCTAGTAAAAAATTCTATCTGAAGGGCGACTATGATGCATACTACAAGACCGACGTTTATATTAGGCTACGACTTGTTTGCCCTCAGTTGGATGAATGTGATGCCCTGCTGGATGGTAAAAAGTCAAAAATTCTCGCTTTGCTGCCCACCAAGGAGCTAAGCGCTTGGGGTGATATGCTGACCTGGAGTTTTGATACGCCAATTTACATGCCTTTGAAGGGTTCTACGGATCGCCTCGAGTTCATGTTGACGGAAGAATTTCACCACGACAAAAATGTTTCGTTCTCTGGAATTACTATGCATTTGCTCATAGAATAAATGAACGATATAACCAAATTGTATCCGGATTTATCAAGTGCGCCGCCTGTGGACGATAATAGGCCGGAGGAAAGTCAAAAATATAGACTTGACAAGATTGACGAGATTGAAAAATATCTACGGGGTGAAATTAAGGAACGAGACAAACTCGCGAAAAAGTTTAAGATGCATGGGACCTGGGTACGCTACTGTGACCACGAACTGCTGAGTATTAGTATTATCACCTCGGGTGTCGGAATTGGGGCGTTAGCCTCGGGCCTTGGTGTACCACTGTGCATCGCCATGGGAGGAATAACGATTGCTGTGGGAATAGGGCAAGCTGGCTTGAGGAACGCCGGGAAGAGGCTGGGTGTCAAATCGAAGAAGCACGAGAATATAAGACTGCTCGCGGAGTCTAAATTGAACTCTATCATCGATTTAATCTCAAAAGCGGTAGAAAATGGGGTTATCAGCGACTATGAGTTTAGTCTCATAATGCAAGAGAAGCAAAAGTATCTGTTGCTAAAAGAACAGATGCGGCAGCGCTTTAAACGTATTGTTGACTCTATCAACGAACGAGAGCGTGCTCAGTTAGTTGCGAAAGGTCGGGAGGAGAGTAGAAACGATGTTTTAAAAAAGCTTCAATCTGTACAGTATGCCAGCGGTATCTAGATTCTTCACCTGTTTATAAACCCTAATTTGTATGTTTTGTAACCCTTGTAGGGTTATAAAACATTTTAGTCATCACTCAACAACCATTCGACTTTAAAGTCCACGTACCTACATTCCACAACTTGCACCTGTGGGTAGTAGTTTTTACCCTGCATATACACGGATGATATAGCTAGGATGGCACTGACTTGGCAGGGTACATCATAGGGTACTTTCATCCCATGAAATTTGGTTGTTATCGCGTCCTTGTAGTATTTTAGTTTCGCGCTAATATAACGCTCCTTTTTCACCGGTTCCGTCGTTAATCTTTGAGATATCAGCTCTTCAATCTTGTTCCAAATTTGACGATATTTTTCGATAAAATCAGGGTACTCCTCAAAATCAAGACTCATCGCTGGCACAGCACTGGCATTGTACCGGGTAACTCCATTCGGGGACCAGATTTTAGGTGTCTTTACCCTCAGGGTAACTATGAGGTCTTGCGTATGATACCCCACAATATACCGTTGATCATTGCCCTTGTTGGAAGGAATGGGGTCTGACACTGTCAGGTAGTCCACATTGATATCATTGATGTCAGTAAATGTATACGCAAAGTTATAGAATGATCGAGGAAACACAATTTCCTTCTCAAATTTCAGCATCTTTTATTGAATTTTAAACAAGGTCCGAGGATTGCTTCTCCTCGCACATACACAACTACCCCCGTTATATGTTATATATTCCTGGTAGCAGTACCAGCACAGCATTTTAGCTTTCACCACAAACCTCCGTCCGCAGGTACACCTATCATAATGATCCAACATACGGTCGCAGTCATTACATTGTTCCATTTATCTTATAGCCTGTGAGGGGCTATAAGATAACCTGAGGATATGCTAGCTATTCTAGGGCATCAATACGATCCTCTAAATCCTTAATTGCTTGTTCATTATCCATCTCTTTTGACGATTCTTGTACTAGGGCCAGTGCCATTAGTGGTAGGGATATACCAACTCCGGTTATAAAGATCATGACTACCGCGGTTCCAAATACTTCAAATTTTGATTGGGTATTGCACATTTATTATACTATTTTTTTTATCTTACATCACATATTACTGCGCATGCGTTGATTTTTTGTAGGGGGATTTACCTTGATATGCATGAATAAACATAGCAAAATAGAGACTTTACCTTGATATGCGCTAGACACTATTTTTACTCATTTGCAGCATCATGAGGGACTTGTGTTGGATGTATGCGCACCACAAAAACTTGTGATGATGTGCATGAGTAAACACAGCATGATTTTTGTGATGAACAGCTGTGACGTCACAAGCGTTTTTGTGTATGATATTTTTTATGAGAGTTTGACCGTGGCTTTTGGAAAAGTGTGTCTATCCGCCATCCCTATACTAGCTAGGTGTTCCCCATCCATTTCGACCAGCCTTGGTTCCCTTCTGACGTCAGGGCAGACTTCGTTTAACATGATTGACGTTAAATCACGAATTTCGTTATGTCGTAACGTAACGAAGCCTCCCTTCTTTCACGATAACGCGTGTGCCATGTTGAAACGGCTTCCGCATACACATTCCGTTGGAAGTCTTGGAAGCGACCAGCTATACCTGATGCGTAAGGCGTCTTGGAATTGCTCCTTGTTGAGCTCGTATCCAAACTCTTTGATTGGCAGATTTGTTAACCAGTTGGACGCTCCAACCATTGAGTTCGCCTCGTTGGTTCTTTTCTGCTCGTCACTCATCCTCGTTCGTACTTCCTCCAACATTTCTTTACTCCGTTGGCGTTGTTCGTTTTTGATCATGGCGGGACTTTTTGCCACTTCTTCCTCTTCTTCAGACATCCCGAGGATTTCGTTTTGTAGCTTTCTTGTCAGGGTTTTGGAGTTGTCGTGCTCGATTGGGGCTGTCTGACATACGTTTTTGAGTCCAAGACCACCAAGTCTTGGAGGCAATGTCAACAGCTCGCGCTCATTGTCGTTGATGGTCTTCCCTCCAGTGATCGCTGGGATGAACTGATGCCGTATCACGTCCTCGATAGGCTGCAGGTATCTCTCAAAGCCAGGTATCGTTCAGATGAAGTAAGTAAGTTTGTGTTGGTATCCGCTGACGTAGCATGCGTATGCCGCTTGTGGTTGAGTCACAGCGATTCGGGTTAGAAGAGACAATTCCTCTGACCATTTTTCCACTAGAGCTTTACAGTATTTTTCTTTGTAACCTTCACTCCCAATCACCGCGCCCAGATGTCGTTCACCTTCTTTTGTTACTTGGATGTTGGTTCCCCGGAAGCTTTCCATGGCTGCGGCCAAATTTTGTTCTTTGACGATTAGCCAAGATTTTTTTGGTTGAGGGAAGTAACCAAAATGGGGTCCTTGAGTTACAAGGTTATCCCACCAGGTTCGTAATGATCTGCATTTCCCTGTTGCAGTTATGTCGTCAGCATAGGCGGCCATCTGGTCCTGTTCCACCATGATCGACATCAGTTCGTCCAGGAGAGGTATATTTGCGTTTTTCCTTACGATTTAACAAATTGAAACGGGTTGTAAAAATTTCCGAAATTTGGTGGTTGTCCCCTCCCCTAAAATTTGGTTTCCAAAGTAGAACGTTTATGGCAGCAAACAGTTGTTACCAACCTCATCATGGAAGTCTCGCATGACATCACACAAAGAAATTAGTATGGAGATTGAAGCCAAAAGAGACTTTGATATCCCGCAATTAACGCAATGTCAATGAAAACTGTGACAATTGTCAGTATCCAATTGAATTTTCTTCTTTGATGTCTCTTTGGCACACTGCATATTTTTAGATGTAAATATCCTTTATTGGTGATTGCAAGGCTTTCAAGTATCTTTGGTAAATCAGCGTCTTTATTGTCATCTACTGATGGCACATTTCCCCCAAAAAATTTATAGCAATATCATTCTTCCAATCTCGTTCCCAGGGCTTCTTTTTCTTTACCAGAAAGCGAAAAAGAAGTTATGAGGACGAGATTGCTTTTCTTCAAATTTTCCTCTCTCTCTCTAAGTACCTTAGATAATTTCGTGTTTGCTAACTTTTTCTCCACTCATTGAATTGCTGCTTATTTTTCTCATTGGCATCTTCTACTTCTGCTACCGTATTAGCCAATTTCTCTTCCTCTACTTCATGTCATTGTCTATACTTGAATCTGTTTCATAAGCTGTAAATATATCCCGTGTTCTCTTCGATGCTTTTTTTACGCAACTGTTGAACTGCACTTCTTTTGTCTTCATCTTGATTCGACACATGCAGTTTTACAACTGTTTTCGTGTTAGCACGGACAAATCAATCATATTTTCCTCAGATGTCCTCATCCTCGTCCCCAGGGTTTGTTGCCTAATGTCAAAGCCGCTAGCGCTTACTTGACGGCTAAAAAGTTTCTTCGCCGCCAGCCTCGATTTCAAAAAGGCAAGAACCCCCGGGCACAAGGTTGCAGATGTCCTTAGCTTCGTCATTGCTCAGCAGAAGAAAACGACTTTTTACTTCTACTGTGAAAGGCGGTTAGAGTTGCGAAGTTCTAATCCATCACGAGGGTTTTGCAGGTGTTTTACAGGTTCGTAAGGTCCCCCATCCCCCATCCCCCATCCCCCTCTCCCCATGCTAGTAAAACAATTGCATGCCTAAGAGAATTGTACATCGATTTACACCATGTATAGTTAGTAGTAAGATGTTATAAATGTGGGATTTTCAACAATTCATATTCAAAATTAATTTCCAGTGTTTTCAAGGTCTTCTTTAAATAAGGTGTTGGTGACTAAGATTTCATAAAAAATTCCTGGAAGAATTTCCCATTGTTATTTGTGTTGCGTGGTCTTTATATATTGCATCATCTCTTTCCCGGGGTTTACGTTAAATCTGCTGGCACTAGTGATATGATTGGGAATAGTCGATTTCATACACCTTTTTTTTTTCGTTAGCCACATATCAGGAGTCGTTCTAAGAATACTCTATTTTAGATCGAATGAAGATCAGATAATACATATTTGTTAGTTGCAAGTAATAAAGCATTTCTATTTTGGCTTTGCCTGAAGCCTTGATGATCATTTTTTTTACCTTCGATTCCTCAGTCCTGTGCTCCCAGTGTCCGCGCACTCTCATCCTATTGCGCAGGGCGTTATATATTAAGGTGCCGCCATCCACATTAATCAAAAGAGCAAAAGCCCTGGGAACGTGTTTGCTGCGCGCGGGATCTGTGCCCCGCCCAGCATTTTGAAAATTTAAATGCTCTCTGGTCAACCTCGTCCCCAGGACTTGTTAGGCTTTTTATATTTGGACTCGTCCCCAGGACCTCTCTGATCTTAGTTTCGACTCTAAGGTTAAATTACAGACGGAAAAATTTCCGGACAAAAAGAAATCCGAAAGTTTTTCCGTCCGAAAAAATTCGTTCCTATCCTAATGGATATATGTTTTTAATATTTTAATTTTAAATGCTGCATAAAATAAATTAAACAAATTTATAATGAGATTGAGAGAATGTTTCTCCATATATAGCAGGAAATTTTTCACCCTTGGGGATCGTATCCAAAATACTATCAGAAAGAGCGAAAAAGCCCCGGGACGGGGTTGGAAATGTTTTTACTGAATTTTTACTGGCGGCCTGATAAAAGAAACAGGCCAAAAATTTAGTTGTTTAGTTGGTGTCTATTTCATTGAAGAAAAAATTTATCAGAGAACCATTGCGTAAGAATTATGAAATATGTTTAGTTTTACAAAAACGAAAATTAACAAGGGAACTTATTGATGTAATTAAAATGAGTCTGGGACAGAACTTGCATAGCAACCTAAACAAAAATAAAAACAAACAGGGCAACCACACAATATAAGTCACGGTCTCGGACTACAAAAGAGCAACCACAGCATAGCACGGAAGGGAAGAAGAAAGAACTCTGATTTGTTTGTCATGGTAAAACAGCCATTGAAGAAATTAATTACATGGCTTTCTTCATTATTTTCTGTTCTTTTTTGCATGTGCGTAAATAAAATTTTGAAAGAAGTTATCTGAAAAAGCTGTAGCTAGCCAGGTACCTGCCTTCCTGTCCAGCTACTTTTTGGTAGTTCTAGCTAAGCTAACCTACGTCTATCTACGACAAAACAATTAAATTTTACTAGTTCTAAGAGTGTTTTTAAGCTTCATATAGTGTGGCATTGTTTCATAAATAGGCAGGGTTTAAAACCCTAAGGGGCCTTCGAAAAAAATTTTGGGCCCCGTTAGTTAGCGGGATATCGCCGCTAGGGGGGGGAGGGAGTCTGAAGTTTGAAAAAAAAATCCGCTAAGGATTGAGAAATTTCAAAAATTTGTTTGTGGCCTGAAAATTCTTCCTCGTTCACGAGCATGGTTGCTCTCGTCATCAATTCCGATAACTTTTATCTACAAAACACGCCCCTGAGCATTCCAAGATTTATCCGAATGTGTGTATTTCACGGACGGAAATCCGCTAAAAGAGGGGGGGAGGGGGTCCAAATCTTAGCAGCGATATCCCGCTGGCTCTTCTAATCTGAGACTAAGAGGGTGAGAGGGATGGAAGATCTGGCACAAATTTATTACACTTTGTTAAGGAATTATATAACTTAAAGTAAAAGTATTTGCAGCAGATGTAAAAGCAGATGTTAAAGTATTTGCAGAACATGTCTGGTTGATGGAAATGAACTTTCCATCTGGTTGAATATCCTTTATTGATTATAAAACATGCTGAATTTACAGAATATGTGTGTTAACATATAATTTGCATATTTTTTATAGTTAAAATTTTTGAAAGTGTTGCTAGCTATACAAATGGGGTGCGGATCAAGTCGTTCAGCTGTTGCTGTTGTTGAAACCCAAGAAGGAACAACAACAAAATCAGATTTGATAAAAAAGTCCTCTTCCAGCTTGGATCATTTTACTGCAAAAACTTGCAAAGTTGATGCTAATAGCAATAATGTTATTGTTAAGAAATCTAGCATCAGTAGTTTAAGTTCAAGAAATCTGCGGGGAAGTAATAAATCTTTAAAGAATGAAAGTAATGAACGAGAAAAATCAGCTGCATCAATTAAAAGTAAAGACAGTGGAGTGTTTGATGATCGGCGGAGTGCGGCAGGAAGTCAGCTGTCAAATAACTCAGGTTATTAGTTTTTCAAAGTTTTAACTATAAGCATGAAGAATATTTTATTTATCTAATTCTTTAGTGGCCCCCAGTGGAAACAATCCACTAACTATAGGTTTTTGTGATTTTCTGGGCTAGCCACTTTAAATATTTATTATTATTATTATTATTATTTAATTCATCATATTTCAGCATGCTCTGTAAATTGTTGTGTTTAGAATCAGTAACATCAAAACCACAGAGTGCCACTAGATCATCTGCTAGAAAAAAGTTATTAAGAATTGACGATATTGTCACAGATAATAAGGAAGAGGAGAATAATATAAATATAATATCAAGGCCAGTGACTCGTTTTGGTAACCTTGCATTTGATTTGGTGTTGGATACACCAGAAACTGGCAACTTAAAAAAAAGACCAGCAAAACTTGCACAACTGGAAAACAAAAAAAAGCGAAAATCTAAAAAAACTAAAGAGGAGATAGAAAAAAAGATGCAAGAAGTTGAAGAACGCCGCAAGGTAATAATTCAAACTTTGGGGTGATTAATCATAGTTAAAAAAATTGCAACATTTAATCATGGGTTTAGGAATTGCTTTAAATGTTATAAGAGTAAAATCTTTGAATGCTCTTTTTTGATGGATTGGTGTAGTAAGGTATTTGAATTATTTTGAAATCAGATCTATAACAGAGTTTACTTAAGAACACTCACAAATCGAACCATGTACGCTAAACGTCAATTCAGCATTTAGATTTTACGTCAAAATCCAAAAATGTAATATTTGACTATTTTCAATCCCTGAATCACCAGTCCTGGACACACATTTCTGTGAAGCATGTATACAACAAATCAGTTGAAAATACTTTAAGTTCTCAAAAAATGATGTTTCACAATTTGAAATGTTTACATAAAAGGATTTTAACCTCCTTCCTTAACGTGCAATGGGTGTTTGGTGTAGGTTTTTCACTCCTTAGTAGAAAGTAAAAAATAATATTATTTTTCTGGTTCATAAAAATATATACCTAACAAAGTTTTTAATAGCTATTGTTATTAATTTCAGGTTCAAGAAGCTGAAAAACAAATAAAAGCAAAACAATTCCAGCATCTTGGAATTCATACGACAGTACAACCATTTAGTCCAGTGACTGACGATGAAGAAGAAACGTAAAGTGGGAATGTACAACAACATCTTATTAAAATTAAGCAAAAAGTGGCTGTACTGTTCAATTATCTGGGATAAATTAGGGTAATAGTTCCTCTGTCCATTACATGGACTTATTTATTGTCATCCAATCATTGCATAGAATGATGCGTCACAAGTGTCATTTTAATGGTGACAAACCGTTTACAGAATAGGAAAAAGATTATATGTATGCTTTTAAAGTTTTATAGATGACCTAAACCTTAGGTGTTTTTTTTAAAATTTTAAAGTTATTTTTCTTATGATAAGGTCAGCATAAAAACTTTATCCTAGTTTTTACACATGTACATATTTATAGGGTGAAGGTAGATATATTTTTAAAATATTGGATTTTGACTAATTTCCTTTATCTGGTCCTATATCACAATATATCTGGTTATTGAGACAATGTTTTATTTTTCTATGTATATTTTTGAACGGAAGCGTGATTCATTTTTTGCTCAAACGAAACAGTTGTCAACTTGCATTTATGACACAAACAAAAGTAGAATTCACAAGTTATGTTTAGTTTATTTTTTGTACATTATTGACATTTATAATAATATATAAAACGATGTAAATAAATATTGGTTGTAAATATAGTTTTATACATTAAATATAGAGTTGCTATTTTTATTGACACAAAGTTTTTTTTTAATTCTTTGCACAAGAAACGTGTTGTAATTGGAATACATTTTTTAATTCCTCATTTCTGGCTTTCGTTTTATATTATTTGCGTGATGATAAATGATGCATTCGATATAATTTCTTTGTTTTTATATCCGATGATTTATAAACACCATTTGCAACTTCATCCCCAGGGCACCTTGTGTCTTTTCTGACATCGGAACGACGATACGAACATGTGTCGCCGATCTGATGCCAGAAAAGAATCAAGATGCCCCAGCTTAGGGACGAGGTTGCACCATTTGACAGCTGACAGAAAAACAAAGCAAGCTTGTGTGTTGAAATAATTAATAGCAAAACTAATAGCAAAATTTAGGCACGGCACGCAAATTCAAAAATGGGATGGGGAGTGGGCTCACGGTGTGCATTTTGTCGTCACTAGATTGCCGGAGAATGGGTTTTCGTAAAATGGTCGACATAAAGGACAATCTTCGGTATCAAGTTGCTAGTTGAATACTTCTTTCTCTTCTTTTTTTCGTCGGTTGACGGTACGATCTTCCTCATTTTAAAAAGCGAAAAAAAGCCCTGGAGACAAGGTTGCTTCACACTAACATTTAAATACCACAATATACACCAAAATTTTTCATACAACAACAACCATCTTAAAACACATTCATTGTGGAGATTTTTTACAGGGTTTCTCTTAAAAAGAACTTTTTTGATACCGAATATTTATATTAAACTTTTTAAAAAACGATCAAGCAAAGTTAGTAAAGTGTAAGGGCCGGGGCAAACGATTCCAACATTCCATCCAACATTAAAAATGAATTGTTGGACAAATGTTGGATGAATGTTGGATGCCCTTAAAAGCGTTTAATCGTAACATCCAACATTAGCTTTATCCAACAATGTCGTTCATTCATTCATTAGCACATGCTCTACTCATTCATTTCAAACTAAACATGGCGGCGGCAGGAGACATGCTCCTCCCGATTATTTTATCAGAATTCGCTGATTCTGATGACGAAAAGCCTCGAAGGGGTAAAACAAGAGAGTGGGTCAAAAGGAGAGGCCAGTTTGGAATATATGAGACTTTGGTCAAGGAGTTGATAGTGGAGGATCGGATGTCGTTCAAGCAGATGTTTAGAATGAGCGTGGAAGATTTTGAGATTGTTTTGAGTCACATTGACGATCTCATTTCCCCCCAAGTAAGAGCACGTGGAGGAAATCGTCCTATACTATCAAATGAACGACTTGCATTAACGCTACGATTTCTTGCAACAGGCGAATCTTTTCACTCGTTGTCCTTCCAATTTCGAATATCACTAGGGGCCGTATCTTACATTATCAAAGGCTGTTGTGATGCAATTGTTGAAAGGATGTTGCACATCTTTGTACCTTTGCCATCCACTGATGAATGGGGACACATTGCAGAGAGGTTCGAACATCGCTGGAATTATCCGCACGCGTTAGGAGCAATTGATGGAAAACATGTTACAATTAAAAAACCCGATAATGGTGGATCATTTTATTTCAATTACAAGAAAACCCATTCAATTATCTTAATGGCAATAGCAGGTCCGGATTACCAGTGTTTATGGGCGGATGTAAGTTCAAATGGCAGAACAAATGACGGGGGAGTTTGGAACAAATCGCAGCTACAGTCATCTATTGAGGATGGAGGATGGAGTTGTTGAACTTCCAAAAAATAAGTCAATTTCAGATGCATATCCTAATATGCCATTCGTTTTTTTGGGAGATGACGCCTTTGCGCTTAAAACATATATGATGCAACCATATCCCCAAAACAATCTGACTGTCGATAGAAGAATTTACAACTACAGACATAGCCGTGCAAGACGAATTTCTGAGAATCTTTTTGGAATATTGGCAAACAAATGGCGAATATATCACACCACAATTCCACTTTCTCCAAAACGAGTCGAAAATATCATTCTGACAACGCTAGCCCTTCACAATATGCTATGTAAGAGCCAAACATCGCAGAATACCTATCGCCCGAACGTCTTAGTGGATTCATTTGACGACGAGGGAAATTTAATAGAAGGAGAATGGCGAGAAGAAAATGATTTGGAACACTTTCATCCTTTGCAAGTTCCTAAAACTGGTCACAATTCTACAGTTTCGGCCAAAACAACAAGAGAAAATTTTAAGGACTTTTTCATGGCAGAAGGTGCGGTTCAATGGCAGTGGAAGTATACATAACTTTTTTGATGGAAAACTTTTTTTAAACAACAAGAGTAATATGTGCTAGTATATATTCCTAATCATAAACAAAGTAAAATGTATATTCTACATGGTTTCATAACGTTTTGGTTTGAGTGAAATAAAGCTAAATATAAATAAAGTAGGTGTTTTTCCTTCCTTTTCCCTTACTTAATTCCTCAGCATAGCACTGTAAGGTCCGTGACTACTTGGACTACTAAAGAATGGAACGTTTCCTGTAGAATTTCCAGGTGTTCCATGTTGCAAATTCAGAACATTGCCACTTCCGGAATATATATTGTTGTTGTTAATTTCATCCATAAACTCAAGCTCAAAAATAACATCAGTAATTCTTTTTTCAGCGAACGCTCTCTTTCGGTCATCCAAACCTCGTAACTTTTCATCGATGTACAACGCAAATGTCGACATTTTGATCTCTTTGCTTTCTTTTTCTTTTTTGGCTCCTCTTTCTTCTTCGTAATTGCTTCGGTGCATTTTGCCAGCAATTCTAATTTCCGTTCAGCTACTGATCTTTTCTTCGACTTTGGTGCTATTGACGCCTCACCATCATCATGATCATCAGCTTCAATATTGACTACTTCAAAGTCCAGCTCAACTCCTGATCCTCGTTTCCGAAAAGTTTCTTTGCTCTTTGAAGCACCCATCACGGGAAGCAAGAAGCTTAATCGATTATAATGAATCCACGAACTTTCATATAGTTCATCAGCCGGTTGACCACTTTCGGTTGTAGTTTCTTTGGTCTTTTCTCGCCCCAGCTGAGCTCGTAAACCGTTGATTTTCGCTTTTATAGATTTGATGTTTGTGTCGAATGTTTCTGCCATAACAGAGTAGGCAATCTCTTTCAGGTCACGTTTGCTGTAATCTTTGTGAAAAATGTCCCAGAGACAAACTCGCTCTTCCAACATGTCAATGAAATAAAAAATTTCATTGTCTGTCCAATCTTTCTTGTCCTTCTCATCTGCCTTTGATGCTTTTTTACGCTGACCTTTCTCTGGTTGCTCTAGATTCTTCTCTTCTATATTCTTCTTCCCTTCCACTCCGGTGTTTTCAGCTTTAATTTCAGAAAGTGTTTCCTCGTCTTCACTGTCCATGTTTGTTTTTTGTTTACACACAGTTTATACACAGCTTTTCTACCATCTTTATTTATACACAATTTCTTTGAGAACTTTTCGAATAAAAACGTTCGATTTTCTTTCGATTGACGTCATCATCATTCGAATGTTGGACGAAAAGTGTTCAAACGATTCTAACAGGAAAATCGAGCGAGAAAAAGAGGCAAAAGTTGGATGAAAAGTTTGATGGCGAACAAACTTTCATCCAACTTCATCCAACTATTTTTTTCTTCTTTTGACGTCATTTTTTCTTCTTTTATAAATTTTACTTTCGTTCAAACGATTCCAACATTTATCAACATGGGTGTTGGATGTGTGTTGGATGGAATGTTGGAATCGTTTGCCCCGGCCTTAACGACAACAATCTTTTTCAAAATGTTTATTTAGCAAAAAAGTAGAGGGCTTGCCCCGCCTTTAGAGCCCAAGGCATTCAGTTAATTTCAAGGAAGTTAGTCATAACTGCTAAAATAACAAGAGGTTTTTTTCAGATAATGATATGTTTGAAATACCTAGTGTCTTGCCAACCTCGTGCCTAGCGCCATCCCAATCTAAAAAAGAGACAAGAGAAGGCTGGGAATGATATTAGGGGAGCCAGCGGTTGGTAGCCTCGACTTTTTTGGTGGCAAATTTTCTTTACAGCCAAAAATTACTTGCTTATCCATGGACTTCCAAAATCAAGTTGTTTCCCATCCTGATTTTTTTACAAACCTGTACTTTACAGACCCGAATGTCAAGAAACCATAAATTCTGAAACAAATTCTGTTTTTTCAAATCGCCTTGAGGTTAGCAGTTTCCGTCAATCCAAATTTGGGATGGTATAGCACACTTCGAGTTATGTACAGTTAGTGCGTACCATTTAAATACGTCTTGGGAAATAAGTTCTCACGGTAATTATTTAGTAACACGTTTTTTGCGAAATCCGCGAAAAGTCTTTTTCTATTTTTTCCCGTCGATTTACCAGTCTTTATTTTATGTTTTCAACATAAAAGCTCTTGAAACGTGGGAATAAATTGAGAGAAAAATGTTATTAAAGTCCTTTTTCGCAACAATTATTTCCCGCGAAATATTATTGCTAACTTCGCCTAAATGTGCATTCCAAGCTGCATTGTTTACTAAAAAACAAATAAACAAAGTACGTTAAATTTTAATTTTATTATTTACTTCTGTCGCACTTTACAAACAAGATCATGACAGTTTGCACTCGATGTTCAGCTTTTCCAATTTTTAAGTGAGAAATTATGAACAGGGGGATAAATAAATTTCGTTGTTTTTCATACTAAAAGCAATCTTTTTCATTCTAAATGATTTACAAATTTAAAAATATACATATCTCCTCAAAAAATTACAATTTATTACAACATAGTACTCATCTGACTTGTTTTCGATGTGGTGCTTAAATTCCTTTGCAGTTTACACGAGCCAGGACTGCTACTTGGTTGGACCATACCGTACATATCTTCGTCATCGCAAAAGCTTGATTCAGATGCGTAACCATAGTTCGAACTGTAGTTAGAAGCAGCGCTGTTTTTTGAAAGGCTTCTTTGAATAGCTCTCCTGGCATGGTAAGGAACCATGGAAATTTGAGAGTAAGGCATTTGAGCATAATCATTTTCTGATGTGTACCCACTTTGAAACCCTGGTGTAGCGTAACCAGGTGCAGCGTAAACAGGCGTAGCAAAGCCTGGGGTTGCATAACCAGGTGTAGCTAAGCCTGGGGTGGCATATCCTGGTGTAGCATAACCTGGAGTGGCATATCCTGGTGTACAATATCCAGGAGGTAGAGCATGAGCTGGTTGGTATGCTGGTGGGTAGTATCCTGGTGGTCCACAACCCATTCGTCTGGGAGGTGGTGGGGGATAAAAGCATGGATAGGCCGACATTGAGGAATGTGCCCGTAAGCTTGAGTATTCGGCATCGCTAAAAGATTGATTATGATGGTGGTTAATTGTAGGATGAGCGGAGGCGACGGAAGGTGCTCGGTCACTTTGGTAACCTCGATAATAGTCATCCTCCGAGTCATAGTACGCATGGGGATGAACATGGCGGGGATGGGGATAATTCAGGCTTCTTTGACTGGCTGTGTGGGGCTGGATCAATTTAGCATGAGCAAATACTAAACTGTCATCGTTGTAACCGAGCTCTTTTGAGGTGGGTTGAACAGCGTCGAAACCATTGTAAATTGATTTTTGACTTCCACGTCGCGTATTTAAATTTTCTGTCGATAACGATTGAAATTTATCGAGTTTAGCGACACTGGGTGTTCGTTTAAATATTTCTTTTTCGTTTGCATAATATTCAAAAGCGCCCTTCAGGTTATCCATTGATTTGGTGCGTGAAAACAACCCTTTAAGAGAATGGGTCGATCCAGATCGAGATTTACATAAATTTGATTGGTTGTTTGTTGCCATGGATACACTTTTCACGTAATCATTTGTCGAGTGTGCGCGTCGACGTGCAAAATCAAAATCCTTCTTTCGACCGAATTTACGGAAGATGCTTTTCTTCTTTTTATTAAGCACGTAATCGTCCAGGGGATCAACTGGAAATGTGTCCAAATTCTCACTCTTTTCGTTCTTCCTTAATACGCTATCCTTGATCTTTTTTAAGCCGGAAAATATTCCAAGAATCGATTTTCTTTTGTCGGACTGTTTACCGTACTGGCAAAGTGGATATTTGGTGTTATTGTCCACAACTGGCGCATCTTCCTCTTCTGTAATCTTAGTAAACTTCTCTTTCTTGTTGTTGAGTTTTCTTTTCTTCTCAACTTATCTCTGAATGATCTTCTATGATCTGGTTTTAAATCGATATTGTGCAGAACCTGATCCAATACAGCTCTTTCTTTAGGATTCCACGTTCCGAAATAAATATCTTTACTGTTCATTTTTAAAGTGGTTGTAGAAGCGTTTTTAAGATTAGTTTTTGGATCTTGTCCAGAATTCCCGTCCATTTCTCTTTCACTATCAATTCTGATCAGCGATGGAGAGTTTTTACTTCCAGCTCTTCTTCGGTTTTCTTTATTTTCAGAGTCATTTCGTTTACTCCCAGAGCGTTTCCTGTATCTGGGTTGATTCTGTTCTAAGCTGCTATGAGAATTTTCACTTCCAGAGTCATTATTTGTAAGAGATATTCTACTTGATCTTCGTTTATCTCTTTCAGACTTCGTTTTCCTTTTAACTCGATCCTCGGCAGACTCCACCTTTAGCTTTGTTGCTGTCGCTGTTCCTGGATAAATAAAAAAATGATACAAGTTTATTAACAAATGTTGTTATCAACAGTGCTGCATAAAATAGACTATTTTAAAAAATACTGCCAAATTTTGTTCAAATGGCAGCAATATCGCTTCTTTATGCAAAGGATGCATGAAATCCGCGTGGATTCTTCATTATTAATATTGTACGTTTTTACTAAGCATTCATGTTTTGTTCAAGATGTTTGGTGTCTCCAAGCAGTTGTTTATTGGGATTTACAGGTTGGTCAAACAAGAAAAGGAGAAATATCGGAGGGTATACATTCTTGGAAGGTATACTTTGACAAGACACAAAACTCTTGGAGGCAAAACTCTTTGAGGGCATACTGGGGGACGCAGGGTCAAGTTTATTTTGCATATTTCACAATAAGACATCAGAATTTTTAAAAAGAGGAAACAGTTATGTCATCTATAACGATTACTTACAAATTTTTAAGCTCGCTGAGTTGCTTAGCATAAATAAATAAATAAAATAAAAATGTTTCAGGGAGCAGGAAATACGCACCTTTTCTCGAGTTCAGGGACGAATCGCTCACATAACCAGTTTCCGCGCCATCATCCATGATGGCAGCTTTATTTTCGTGAGTAGAAGTTTGGTTCGGAGATGTCGTAACTGTAGACATGTTGTCGTCTTCGCATCTGAACAAGAACGAACAAACTGATGAGTAACTCATTGATTACTTATACGAGTACATTAAACTTTCATTTTTTGCAAGTTTATCATTCGTGTGCTGACGTCATAAAATGTTAAGCATGAAAGAGGCGATAAATTATCGATGTCTTTTCGAATTTTGTAATTGAAGAATACGATTAATTTTTTATAAATTTTCGACGATTATTAGCGCGTCATTTTTGAAGCTAACTAATATATGAGAGAAATACCATCACCTCACAGCTTCGCTACTCTTTTGATACACAATTTATATAAATACAATTTGGTTCGCTTTTTATGCCTTTTCTTAATTTGAAAAGATGTTTACGAAGTTGCAATCGAGTCCATAAGGGCGGGGCTTCTTTGTTATTGTCTCTGTCAATTCAATATGGCGACAGTAAACTGCTCAACAACTTGACAGTGTTTCTCGTTTTTGAATGAATAAATCCCGGACCCATGATTAATTTTCATTCAAAATTAACTTTTTTTCATTGAGACTAATATGGAAAATTTTGCAGAAAAATCTCAAGGTACAAAACTTGTTTTGATAAGTTTTATAACCGTTTTCCCAATTTGCACCTTCCACAGACAGTTAGCACTTCGTTGTGTTGATGTTCTCTGTGAGGCGTTAACTGATGTTCATTAGTAATTTATTATGAGTCATCAGATGACAAGTCATTATTGTGGTGACATGAAAAAAGTCGACTGTCTCCAGATATTCAGGTTTCGTCGACAACCTTAGAAATTGAAACAGCGACGGGGTCTTGATTTTTCGTAAATTATTTAAATTTTAACCCTAGTTTTCGAAATTTTGTTATACCAATAGTTTAAAATTTACACAAAATTGAGGGTTATAAAATAAGTTTATCATCAAAGATAAACGACATAGAGTTTTTTAAGGTTCTCTTTTAACTTTAACATCAACATTAAACAAATAGGTTTTCACTAAACTGGTAGTCACGTTATCATCGTCATTAGACAAATTTATGAGAATGGTAACAAGTAAGAAGGAACTTGTCAGGAAAAAGTTGCCATCAAGACCAACCTCGTCCCAGGGCATCTTGTATCATTCTGACATCGGGACGAAGATTGTCTCTCGATATAAAAAAAGATGCTGGGAACAAGGTTGCATTATATTTACTTATCGGTGTAAAATACTACAGCTTAGCTGCAAGATTTTTACTTGTGTTACAAGAACAAGTTTTTTATAAGAAATATGAGAGACAGGGATTAAATAGCAAGACTTTGTTGTCCACAAAGTTACTGTTTTTAGGCACCTCGCATGACGTGTTTTTTCAAAAGAGAGCATAATCCGACTGCATTCCCAAGTCTCTTTTCAGTTTTTGTGTTAGGAAATAGAACAAATTAAAAGGAATTTTACTTATTAAGAATACGTTTAAACAACGATACAAACTAATAACGAAATATTTTTACGAGATATCTGCTGCGACGTCTCATTGTTCCGTTTACCGTAAACACGTAAATATCGTATTTCGGTCCTCAGAGAAATAAAAAGCAGACCTATCTAAGAAAGCGTGAGAGAGTTTACTGTGAAAGGAGTTGAGTAGTCCATTAAAAGATAGTAGCTACCAAGTAGTTGTTTGTTTTGTTTAAAACGTTGTTGGTAACGCTTTAATGCGTTGGTCTGCCCAGCGCATTAAAGCGTTACCAACTCACCGGTAACCCAATCGATTAGTGTGTTGGTCAGCACGTCGGAGAGGATTAAGAACTAATTTGCAGAGCGTAGATAAATACCCCTGAGGACAACAATATTTCTGTTAAGAGCGTTTACAAACATTCCCATCATGTAAATAAATGCAACTTAAGTATAATCTATAAGAAAATGTACTCACCCAAAAATTCAAATTTAGAATATTGAACTTCCAGGATATAAGTATCCAGGTCAAAAATACTTTGTAATAATTAATTTCTTGTGAGGGTAGAATTTATGGAAGTGATATCCAGCTGATCATGAAAAACGTGGGTGAGTCAGCCGGGCTGTACATTTCATAATCTTTCTTATGAATATTTTAAACTATTCACTCTATTCCCTTTGATTTTTAAAAACAAAAAAATATCAATTTTATTGTGCACCACAATAATTTTCCCAGGGATTCTAAATTCACTTTTCGATGTCTTTGATGTCATTTTGCAATAAGAATGTTAGCTTACAATAAAAAATATTGGTTGGATTCTATATTCAATACGACACGTAGGCGCGAATTTTTCACGCGAGCCAATCAGAACAATCGCACCAAGATGAACCAGCTAACAGGTTACTCCAATAATTATTCTAGTGGTGACAAGAAAATGGATAACAACAAATTCTCCCTGCCAACCAACCTTGTTCTCAGGCCTATTTTTCTTAAACGACACTGCGCATTCTTATAGTTCTAGGTGCTAGCTTTTCTTTAAAGTGATAGGTCTGAACTAGCTTTCAAACATCCAATATTAGTGTGGCATTCTTCCACTCGATTATATGAAAAAGTCGGATTTGCCCAACATGTACAGCTATTATATCTGAATACGGATAGCTTATGTTTACAATCAGGACGCTGATTAACTGGAAGTTATAGTTTTGAAGAAAAAAATAAGTAAATAACGCGTAACAGGGATTACAGTTTCGTTATCGATGCTTTGAGGGTTTGTAGAATCAATGTAATAGCAGTTTACATATATTGTGTAGGTATGCTTCCGGATGATTCATGTTATATGCTTTTATTATCGATATAATACCTGACAATGTGGGACAAAATTCACGAAATTTTATCCGACGAATAATTACCGTCGGATTACTGTTTGTGCGATAGGGTAACATGCGTTGAAGTAGTATTTTAGTGGCGTTATTGCCACTGCCTTGACGCCTCAATTTCAAGTAAAGGAAATTATGTTATATTGGATTAAACTGTTGTGGTAAATAAATGCTGAAAATTTCAGACTTTTGATTAAGCGGGTTGGTATACAAGTTTGTTTATAAGTGGAAATTCTTCATCAGGCTCGGATATTCGTAATCGAAAAACACAACTAAGAATTTAAAAACTTAAACGTTGCCTTGTAAACTATATAGATTAGCTAAAATGGTCCTGGTTTACCTTTAAAAAAACAGGGACAAAAAGGTATAATTACACAAGACAAGATTCACACAGTATAGTGGTGTTAAGGTCCTATTGTGTAAAAGAATTAGAAAATCTGTTTCCAATAAAAATTCTCATAACACAAGACAAAACACACAGAAGGTTTCAGCAAGGCTGGATCATGTTTGGCATACGCTTAAAAACTTCATCTATCTGAGCCTGAATATGTCTGTGTGATGCTTATAAAAGAAAATTATGATTGTTTACTATCCTCTTAAACGGGGTTTTATTACTTTATTTTTTTTTCTCTTTCAAAAAATCGAAACAATGTGATTTTTGCAATGAAAATTTGCCATATGGCTATACTACCACCAAGTGAAAAAATGTTTCTTCCCAACCAATAGGGTCACAAAAGTACGTAAAGTTGGAAATTGTATAAGAAATATATTATCTAAACAGTTTTTTTTTGGACCAGCCGCGTTTTCTATATCAACAACTGTCTAGCTATCTTGAAATATTTCGGATTTTTTTTGTGCACTAGCACAATAGAACATTTAACAATAATTTGAACTTTAAAGGACGATAAAAGCGCTTTCTTTTATAAGAAAATGCTTTATAAGAATATCAGATTGGAATTTCAGGTTAAAAACAATAGGTTTTGTTTAGAACAATAAAGAAATAAGAATAATGACCAGCCTGGTTAAAATTTTGATATTTATATAAAAAAAAAACGTGTAGCCAAAATTAAATTTTAATCAACACGTAGGGATTTTAACAAAATGGAGCTGCTTTTATAAACAGAATATTAAG
Source organism: Hydractinia echinata (assembly GCA_030067915.1). NCBI lineage: Eukaryota > Metazoa > Cnidaria > Hydrozoa > Anthoathecata > Hydractiniidae > Hydractinia > Hydractinia echinata. The sequence continues at coordinate 3,838,961 of JASGCC010000011.1, read as the reverse complement.
CAGTTGTTAGGTTATGCTCATATCTATTATTCATGAAGCAGTCTAAATGCAGGAATTAACTCCGTTCCCATGAAGGGTATTTTGGCGCGCTTTGGGTCAAATACAATAAAAAACACGTATGTACTAAATAAATTTTTCTATTACACACCACGAAAAAACTATTATATTCTGTTTATCTTCATACCAACAGCATTAAATATTCCCTACAGGACAATAGTAATAATAATATATGTTTGTTTTAAGTAAAAACAATTAGCTATTTCAATTTTTAGGGGTTTAGCAACAACAATAAAAACTGACGAAATGAAACCAGTCTCTCAATATAATGCTAAAAACGTTTTTTCACATCATCAAACGTTTTGTACACGAAACAGCTGTCACTTAAAAAAAAGCAAGAATGATTTAAAAAAAACTGATATTAAAATTGATATCACACCATAAAAATATTTTTGGAATTTTTAGCCTCCATATTAATAAATATCTAAAAAAATAAAGATTCTTGTTTAAAATATGAATAAAAACACCTTTCTGACATAAAATTTCCCAACAGAAATATTTGAATCTATTTTTATCTAGTGGTTAAGGATAAAGTGAGGCTTAATTAGACGGATAGCATGCTTTTCTAATAATTAGAATGCACGTGATCCACTCATCTAGTCACAACAGTCTTTCCACGCCAGACCAGTATGGGATGAGTTACAACCCCCTTTTTTCCTCCAATAAGAGCCCTGTTAGCAAAAACAAAACCATTTCTAAAAATTTAAATTTTACAAGTTTTAAAATATATTTTAGAAAAAACAAAAGACTAATAATCATTTTTCACTTTGCAAACAAATTAATTTTTAAATAAGCATCCTTTCTCGCATAAGCAAGCATCCTTTCTCGCATAAGCAAGCACCCAGTTTAAAGCTCTGAAAATCTAATAAAGACAATCAATTTTCAAGGTAATCAAATTATTACATTACAGTAACGTATAAAAGGGACTGCTCATAGCTGTTTTCAAATCTTAATCAGTATTCCAAAAAAAACTTTAGAATAATACTTTAAATTTTCATATGTTATTAAAATTATATAATCAAGTTCTGATAAAAAAACATTGTTGAAAAGCAAATATACAACAAAAAATTTCATTAAAATACAATATTTAAATAAAAGCTCTGCTTTTCACAAACAACATCTCAAAAAAGTTCTTTGAAACATCATGTTGTCCCATTGTGAACACTGGACATCAAACTCTCTTTAAGTCATAATACGCTACTGTCTTACAAACTGCTTCTGTTTGGATTTTATCATTTAAGATTAGATTATTCAATAGCAATCGTGTAAAGCTTTGTTATTTTCAACACGAAAAACTAGACTTCCAACACCTTTCCCAAACAGAGCTTCACATTTAAGAAAAGATGAAACATAACAACCATCTGTTTTTTTTAAAGTCAGTTAAAATGAGAAAAGATATGCTCTCTTGTGTTATTCAGGTCGCGGGCGTGTTCTTGCATCAATAGAACAGACTCAACACTTTTATCTTGTAAATGATCTGGTTGGTAAATGTTTCGTTTTAATGCTAATTTTTCAAATTCATCTTCAAAGGAAATGTTCTCAAGTTTGGCGTCACTCTGCTGCGGGATATTTTCAAATAATAAGATAGGGCTCTGCAGAACTTCTCCTAAGTTAACCTGGAAGTCTCCAAAGTCAGTTGAAGTATTCACTTTGATGTCATCTTTTTTTACTTTACTTTCAGCAATCTCTGTCACTGGTTTTTCAACTACATCAGTTGTTACTGGAAAACTTGTATCCGTTTGTGTGTCACAATCACGTATGATTTCAAAACCATCTGGATGAGAAAAGGTTTTTATACCTTTTACTGATGGTGCATTCTGAAATTCTCTAATACATTCCTCAATCAGATTTTTTGCATGTTCTTCTTTATTACATAAATAAACATGAAGTGCTTCTGTGTTGGAGGTACCACGAAGTACAACTGTGAATATTTTTGCATGCTTAAGGTCACAAGTTACTAACAACACATTTGATAAATGATACTTCGTTATAATCTTAGAAGGAAATTTCCTTGTAGCCGGTTGAACAATTGTAATTCCCTCAGAATTTACGATGAACTTGAATTTTCTCAAATGAACCAGTGCCCCTAATGGAGAATATTTTTCATGATAAATTTTGTCTACAATGAATGAAAAATTTCTTGAGTGTAATGCAGATATCTTTTGATCTCCTAAGTACAACAGAAGGTAGTCTCTAACAGGGTTTATTACGTCATCATCATCATCAGCACCATTTGTTGACAACTTATTATGTTGACTGTATTTTCCTATGCCTAATGGCATGTTTATAGTGTCTATTGCTAAATAAAATATAAACAAATATAATTAAACATCCTGTATTTAAAACTTTAACTGTATTGACTGCATAATGAATACATGCATGTGTTTTGTGATGTTCCTTAATAAGTGCAAAATGGCATTTTAAATATAGACAAAAAGCAATGATTAAATTCTATGTGCACTTTGTTTTTTGTTTACTTTGTTACAAATCTATAGAATGATAAATTTTAAATTCATGATCGATAGACAAGTTTTATTAAGTGCTTTGATTTTTTTGCATTGAGAAGAATGGCCATCACGCTGTGTGATATAAACAACATATCACTGCTACTTTAATCAAAACCTATAGTTAAAAAAAAGGAAAATTTTCTGATTCATATAGTCATTTTATCCTAAATGTTTCCATCTATGACAATGTAAATGCATAAACAAAACTTTCATACATGTATTATCTATATCTGTTGTAAAATGTAAAAATTGATGCAGTTTAGGGTTTTCTCATAGTATACTTAGACTACATAATATAGTCTAACTAACCTATACATGTGTGCCATTTCCATGTGATGTTATTTGTTTGCATTTTTAGCAGTAAGCTCTTGGCTACAACATCTAAGTGACAGGAAAAACGAGTTTGCAAAATCTTTTCCCCTTGATTTCTTAAACATTGTTGCAGATAATCATAAAGCGTAGACTGATATCATTCGACTAATACATTTATTTAATGCAAAGATTGATAGCCTGCAGCTAGCCAAATAAAAAATTCCCAGATTTTACCTGCCCAAATAGAATGAAAATGATATCATCAACATCAACTTAAGTCTATCAACAAGAACTGTGTGAACCAAACATGGCACACGGCTCATGGTAGAAGTATTTATTAATAGTAAAACATCCACCCTCATATCCTGAAAGACCTGCACATAACTCTGCTAAAAAACATAATGTCAGACATACTGTGACCAGTACCACAATCAAACTGTGTTAAAGCTTGTTTACATAGAACTCTCAAAAATGATGTATTTGATGCTTTGTAAGCGTAATAGTTAGAGGCAATTTTAGGGAAGTTTGAGAGAACACTGCAAATTTTACTCAAAATTTCGCCCAAACTCGAGTTTATATATATATGTGTGTAAATACACAAATATATATATTACAGGCACCCTCATTATCACTGACCATAGGGGTCAAAAAACCAGCCTTTGTAATTCAAATGTGTTCGCATTGGCAATTTCTTGCTGACGTGATATGTTATTTACATGTCTGCTTTGTTAACACGTCAGCATCGCAGCAGCAATTGCAGAGTGCCAATGTGAATTACAAAGGCTGGAAAAAACCTATTTTCACAGACTTCTTAAAACTTAAGTTTGAGGCTTGAATACACCTTTTTACACTTTAAGTTGTTCGCTCATTTTCTGTATTGAAAAAAGGAAGTAAACAGAGTGAATTTAATAAGGCTTTAACGAATATTTCGCATTTTCTGGAGAAATGATTAGTCTCACAGCATGAAAATTTAGTATGTTATTGCCAGTAACCTACTTAAAACATTGTGAATGATTTGTAACTTTTCTTATCAAAATATTTCACAAAAAAATTATTTCACTTTTCTTCATGGTCAAAGCCTTCTTAATTCATAACAGTTTACTTCCATTTTTCAATTCTCAATAAGAGCGTTGTAACAAAAGAAAGATTTATTTAAACGCTGGTTAGCTGAAACTGTGAACTCGTTTATGCTAGCTAACATTAAAAATTAAAATGCAACATCGAGACTTAATATGAACAAAATTTCTTCAAAAAATGACACAATTTAAAAAAATATTTGGACACAGTAAAAATTCATTTCATTGCTTTCCCTGATCATGAATGAAAAAAAGCTCTGGTATTCTCTGATTATGATTCTCTCTAACTTTCCAGATGCTATAAGCCATGTCCTAATGGTGATGTCTTTTTGTGCAAAAAAACCTTACTTCACCTGGCACTTGTTTATTTCACTTGCTTCTGCTTCTGCATCTGCTTCACAAGTGTGACACAGGTTTAAGATAAATTTACTCTACTTGAATGTCCTGAAATATAATGAAAATATGCAAGCTATCTATTTTTATGCATTGGCTTTGTGTTTACTTTCTTTTTAGCTAGCTAGCTAGCTAGCCAGTTGTCAAAGAAAAAGAAACACTAAATATAAACACAGCTTTAAATAACTATATAATTATATTACCTAGAAATAGAATATAAATATACATAGCTATTATATATGTAATATTTAATTTGTATAATCCCATCCCACGTGAAAACCTAACTACGTCAGAAATTTGGGGTAGTCAAAACAACCAAGCCGCAAGAGAACAGAGCACACTTTGCAATGCGGGCCGTGATTCTTTGGACGGCCCCACACAACGAGCGCTCCCCGTTTTTTTCTAAAAATATTTGTTTGCGATATCACCCCCATAATATTTATTTGTAATTTCCTGTTCTCAGGGAAATCAATGCATCGTACCCCACGATATCGGACCTTGTTTCTCCCTGGGGCATTTTTTAGGAACAAGATTGAAAACATACATACACATTATATTGTTGCGAAAAAAAAAAAGTTGTTATTATAATATTGCTTCCTGTTTTTCTTTCTTCCCAAAATTTTCACATTTACGGAAGGTGTAAAGTTCACTAATTTTCTTTCAACTGGTGGGAGGGTTTATTTCAACAAATAATAAATTTGAAGATTATTAACCTCGTTTCCTCCATCCAGGTCATTTTGCAACATCGATCCCAGGATCTGCATCATTGTTGAAAAAAATCATCGAAAGGGGCGTTTAAATCAAGGGAGCGTTTAATAGAAATATGCGCTTACTCTGAGCACTAAAGGTGTTCCTATCCCCGTCTCGATGTAAAAAAGATACAAGATGCACTGGGCGGGGAAAAGATTGTCATGAAGATAGTTTAACCGGATGACGTGTTTTTGTAAGGCTTCCTTACGGATGAACATGATAAAACTAACATCTACCGGACGATTGTTCTTATAAAGCGCTGTTATGTAATGCGCCATCGTTGGCTTATTGGCCGTTAGTATTAGTTTGGTTTTTTCTTTTCTTCACAATTTTTGTCGCCCACTTCTTCAACATTAACATACAGGTAGGTAACTTGACAGACCACAAAAGCTTAAATGTTTATCACTCAAATCAACCTCGTCCCCAGAGCTTTTTTTCCTTCCGACAATCTCGAACGGCGAGAGCCCTGGTATCGAGATTACACAACTATTTAAAACTCGCATCTTCTAACACTAAATTGCAACCTCGTCCCAGGTCTCTTCCATCTATTTTGACGGAACGGCTCCGTCATAGGTGTAAAAGAGCCCCTGGAAACGAGGTTGTCTGAATTGGTAATTGTTTAAAGGATAAAGTATTCTCCCAATGTTAAATCGGAAACACTTGAAGTATAAAATAACATTCGGTAGAGCAGTTTTTAGAAATACTAAGAAATACAGTAAGCTTTTGCCAACACCCAGGTCGGCATGTTCGCAATAATTCTAAATTTTTTAAACGTTCGAGAAAAAATACTAAATATAACAATAGGAATAAAATTGTAACAATATAACTACCAAAATAATTCTAAAGGCTAGGACGGCCACGCTCAAGTGCAGAAATACCTAATTGCTCAGAATATGAAGTGGGTTGCAGCCACTACACTTAAAAAAAGCTTAACGAGTCCGGAGCGTAATGATTTAGGCATTCTGTCCGTAAAGGCAAAGCTACCTAGATATTTTTAAACAACACTGACTTTTTTATAAAAGCACAAAGAAAAATAGCTCTATATTTTCACACTTTGTTTATACTTAGCTAGGCTCTTTGTCTCTTTTTTTATACCAGGATAATAAATAAAGAAAAAAAGACATGGGGTCGAGGTTGACTTTCCCTTGGAGCTTTTTGAAACTTAATTCGATATATCTATCGTTATACGGCAAATAGTGTCTATATGCTGCAACCTCGTTCCCAGGGTCTTTTGGCCCCTGAGCCGTTATTACGGAGTTGCCAGGAAGTAGTGTTACTAATTACTAGTGGTAAAATGCCCCGGAGACGAGGTTGGATATGCTGGCCTACACTAATTTACACACACAAGCGAGGACGAATAATCGAATACACGTTTATACTAAGAATTCGAGAGAAAAATAAGAGAGTTCTTTAAGTTTATGGTATTTAAAGAGATGGTTTTTGCCTTAACAGTTTGAAAAGAGGTAGTTTACAAAAAACCTGTCTCATTAAATTATTACAAAACTGAATTCTATCAAAACTTAAAGGAAAAAAAACTTTCCTTCAAGATCAAAAAAATGGAAAATAAATAGCTGAAGATAATGCATACCAGTCCCTAAGGACTCGTTTCCATATGACTGCATTTTTCGCTACATACGCAAAATGCTCACGGGATTTTTTAGATTAGAGATTTTGCGCATGCGCTAACAAAGAAACTCGTGAGTTTGGACGCTAAAAGGAAATGTCCATGTAGGACTTCTTAGTCTTTTTATTCCTGGACGGGTTTATCGAACGGAACCAAAATTAGAATTTTAAATTCATTGTATCTCTATTATCAAGCGTTCAGGATTGAGCATTTGTTGAAACCATACGCTTAACTAATGAGCAAGTATAATGTACAACTGACAGTTTGTACCAATAATTACGGGAAATATTCCATATAACTGTCTGAGAAATAATTACGTTTTTACAACTCCAATGTCCACATGGAATTGAAATATCTATACATTTTACAAAAATGAAATCTAATTAAAAAGTTTTCTCCGGATATATGTGTTTTGTGAATCACAGAAGAAAAAACTTGAAAATGTAATTATCTTTTTTTTGCCCAGTTCGATCACCTATATAATGAAGAAAATAAGTAGTAACATATAACAGAAATACAAAGAAAATTGTTAAGTGTTTAAAAGAGGAGTGTTATTCCCCCTCACTTTTCGACCAACGCTTTGTGTTTTGCTTACTTAGCTTCTGCACTCTGCGATTTCTTCTTGCTACTGTTTGTTTATCTTGTGACTTGTCGGTTGCCGTAGAACTTTCCATGAATGAATTTCGAAGCAATATGGTTCATTATATCACTATGGTTGGTATACACCAGCAGGGTATTTTATGTTGTATCGTAACTTAGTTCATACAATTCAGTATGAAGTGCAACTTGGTCAAGACAAAGATAATGAAGTACACATGTGTTAGACACGCAGTTGCTGTATATACTAGATATATGAGAGACGTACCTTATCGGTAAAAAAAAAGTCGGCAAAAAAATTAGTCGGCAAAAATAAAAAGTCAGCAAAAATATTAGTCACTTGGACAAAATTTAGTCACTTTTTGCCGACTAAATTTTTGAATTTAGTCACTTTTTGTCGAGTAAGTTTTTGAATTTAGTCACTAATAAAGAATAATTGAATAAAACTGATAAAAATTGGCAACAAGGAAGAAAAATCGGCGAAAAGATGGTCGGAAAAAGTCGGAAAAAAAGTTAGGTCGGAAAGAAAATGTCGGCAAAAAACTTTGGTCGGTAATAAAAAAGTCGGAAAAAATTTTAGTCAGCACAAAATATTAGTCACTTAGCCAAAATTTAGTCACTTTTTGCCGACTTTTTTTTTACCGATAAGGTATATTATTTACTAGCTGTGTATGTATACTTCCAAATTCCACGATATAAAATTATTTTTACTCACCGTTTCTTTGAAAATAGAGAGGCGCGAAATTAAAAAAGAAATGCCACTGTATTGCAAAAAGATATACAACACAAGGAGGAAGTACAAGAATTTGACCAAATCAGTCAAAATTAATTGTGAGATCAACTTCATAACTATTGTAACAACAATAATTTTGGTTTTATTCTTCAACTGTGTGACAAAAAGTGTAACAAGGTCAGTACTTCACAGGTGGTACGCAACAAAATGACTACTTTTCTAGCTGCGAAGTACAGGTGGAAAGTTTTGTAGATTTCGAAAAAAGTTTCATGCTGACGTAAAATAATAACAATCTCATTTTAAGAATTCAGACGAGATAAGTAAGTAGTCTTACTAATTACTAGTGGAAAGAAACTTCAAAATTTACAGTCTTGTTGATTTAAGGGCGTTATAATATTGCGGTGAGCGTTAGGGTGTTGTAAATGTTGTGTTAGAGCAAGGAGCTGTTAGACCTTAGCGAAGTATCAGAAGAATTAACTTATTAGTCGCTTTAGCATGCCGGGTGGTTTGATTTACTTTGTTAGTTCAGACTGTTCGTAACAAAAAAACGTACTAAGTCGATAAAATGAGCAAGTTTTTAGATCGGGCGATCATTGTTGCACTTTGTAATGGTATTTTTTCGGGAAGAGAGACAGAGAGAGAGTGAGAGAGATCAGAATGCATTCGTTATTATTTTACAACTCTCTTTCAACATAAAATCAGTTGTGTTTATAGGCACTTCATCGTTGGTGTACTCTATATCATACTTTTCGTTGGAGGATTTAGAGTATCTCAGGTAGAAAAAGACTGTTGTGAGGGTAAAGGGATGACAAGAAACATAAGACGTACAGGCCTTGTCAGACGCACAGGCCTTGTTTTCTAAACTGCTTTCTGCTCGGATAATGAAATTGATTTATGAAAGAATTAAAGCTACACGACCTGTCATAAATTAATTGCAATCTGGGAAATATCCAACGTGTGTACAGATCAACTCTTTATTTGCCATGACTTCACACACCAAACTTATACATGTTCCTAAGAAAGCAGTTCCGGATAAGTTGTCTGTTTTCTAAAAATGATTTAGAATAAGTGGCTTGTACGCGTTAAGACGAATCTTGGAGGAAAGATTATTTTTTCTATGTGTTCGAGCATTCTCGGCCCCTGAGAACTACAAAGCCAATATGGTAAAACTATAAGCTCAACCTCGTCCCCAGGACATCTTGTGTCTTTTCTGACATCGGGACGGCGATACGAACATGTTCGTCTTCGTCGTCCCGGTTAAGAAAGAGAAAACAGGCGCTGGGAACGAAGTTGCTATTAGAATCCAGTGGAATTCTCGTTAGGCCAACCAAATAATTCAACAAAGTTCAGTGCACAAAAACCAGTCAACACTACCACCTAGAACCAACCTCTTTCTCAGGGCTCTATTTTCGCTTTTTTATATTGGGACCAAATTCTGGAAACAATGTCGCGCCAAGGATATCTTCTTGAACTGTGGCGCCTCGAAAGTACTTTCGAGTTTATCTCAAAGAGCTCTGGGGTCGAGAAAGAGTAGAGTGTCGATAGAGAATGCGTTATAAATCAGTGAAAACTTATTTTCGGTTGTTGCTTTAAAGTTTAACTTTCATATAATTTTTTTAAACAGCGAAATGCATTACTTTAACTTGAAAATGAAGTTTATGGGATATTTTTAATTATTTGAACGTAAAAGGAGCTTTTTAAACTAGCATATACTTTATCAATGTTCTCTTAGTTGTAAAGTCATGTAGATCCTAAAACATTTTTGCAAATAGTTCACGAGGCAACGTCGACCCGAGGGCTCTCTGTCTCTTCTTTTCTATACTGGGACGGCTTCTTTTTCACTTTCTGAAATGAGACCAGCAAAAAGCTCTCTTATAACCAGTTCTAATAGTCTGGCTAAATGCGATTTATAGCATTCAAAAATAGTCATTTTTGGTTTACCGTTGTATAAGTCTAATGCGCAGTGGCGTTTCAGTAAAAAAGCGGCTAAAAAATAACGCACTTAGTTTAGACGGAGAGCGAAAAAAATGGAAATTGTGTGGAGAAAAATAAATGCCCCTCAAAACATTCTCCTTTTGTCATCGGTCCTTTAAAATAAAGTTCGTGAGATAATTTTAATTATTTGCAATTATGTTTACTTTACTTTGCGATTTTGGGAATTCTTAGTTTGGAACATTGCGAATCAAAAAATCAGGAAAAGTGTTTTTTTGCCACGAAATTACAGATCCCTCCCCCCCCCTCCCCTAATTTCTTTATTCTTTGTCCCTCCCTGTTTTGAACACCACATCAATGAGAAAATCCGAAATTCGTCGGTTTAAATCCGATTTGTCATTTTTATCAAACCTGTTGAATTGGGTGACGAGGTAAACATCGGCCGCAGCAGGAAAGTGCTTCATGACATGACTTTGATTTATTATGTCAAAAACTGTCCTTTATCAAGACAAAGTAAGTAGCGTACTTCTGAAGTTTTATGTAGCTAACTAGGACAGTAGAGAGAGTTTATAAAAAATTTATAGATCACTATAGCTTAGTAAGCATTTTTTAGAACAATGACAACAAAATTCTTTACGCAAATAAAAATTGCAGTCGCTGAAGGCAAAATTTAATTAAGTGTAATAGTTAGTGGCTTTAACTACCTATAGATACTGGAGAAACAGCAAAAGGTAAAATGCATTTTATAGATAATTTGCAAAATGTTCAACAAAGTTTTGTTAGCTTAGCTAGCTAGCTCTATGTGGACAAGACAAGGAAAGAAGGACGCACATAAGCCAAATTTGCTGTTTAACCTTAATGTAATAATCTTGTTGCCAAAAATTTTTATTGTAAAACAGAAAGATGTACATAGGAAAACAACCTGAAAATTTTATTGAAAACTGTAAAATCAGAAAAACAGAATTGTTTCATTGAAATAGCAAACTTGCCCAATTTCTCTCTGCCTACAAAGCGACTATTGCAATTTATTACAGTACATGAATAGATAGATTATATGTGCATATTTTACATGGCTAGCCTCACAAATTATCAAAGGATATTATACTTGTGTCTATTATTTTCTGGAGGGGCCATGGCTTAGATGGGGAGTCCTAGGTATTTAATGCTCAATTTTTGAGCTGCGCTCTAACAGACAACTCCCTGCAACATCTAAACGGCCCACACATTATGCCATCTCCAAATTTCCCTTACATGGCTTGGGTTAACCCGGGCTATGGTAACATTCACTCCCTCATATTAAATCACCGCCAAGGGAAATCGAACCCCAGTCTCCCGCACAAAGTATGACAGTTATAACCACTAAGCTACAGCGCCACTAATCCATGTGATGATAAACACACAGCAAACTAACCACATGGTTGCTGGATACAAAAAAAAAATTGTAAGGGAGAGCATCATCTGTAGCTGCCATCGTAATGCTTTTTAAACAACAAAGTTTGACTATATGATAAATCGATCAAAGTTTCTGTGTATTCTTTATAAAATAAAGTTTTAACTTCATTTAACCTTAATTTCGGCAAAAAATTCTTTTGTAAAACATGTTTAAGTTGCTCAACCACAAAGATTTATTTTTGAGGAAATCACAAAAGTTATATGAAAATTTGTTCCTGTGAAAAAAATACAATACATCGTAAACTTTTAGTCAAAAATGGTCTAATAATTTATATATTATCAAATGTTGATTTTATTGTTAAAATAATAAAAATTGCAGTCGCTGAAGGCAAAATTTAATTAAGTGTAATAGTTAGTGGCTTTAACTACCTATAGATACTGGAGAAACAGCAAAAGGTAAAATGCATTTTATAGATAATTTGCAAATGTTCACAAAGTTTTGTTAGCTAGCTAGCTAGCTCTATGTGGAAAAGACAAGGAAAGAAGGACCACATAAGCCAAATTTGCTGTTTACCTTAATGTAATAATCTTGTTGCCAAAATTTTTATTGTAAAAACAGAAAGATGTACATAGGAAAACAACCTGAAATTTTATTGAAAACTGTAAATCAGAAAAACAGAATGTTTCATTGAAATAGCAAACTTGCCCAATTTCTCTCTGCCTACAAAGCGACTATTGCAATTTATTACAGTACATGATAGATAGATATATGTGCATATTTTACATGGCTAGCCTCACAAATATCAAAGGATATTATACTTGTCTATTATTTTCTGGAGGGGCCATGGCTTAGATGGGGAGTCCTAGAGTATTTAATGCTCATTTTGAGCTTGCGCTCTACCAGACAACTCCCTGCAACATCTAACGGCCCACACATTATGCCATCTCCACAATTTCCCTTACATGGCTTGGGTTAACCCGGGGCTATGGTAACATTCACTCCCTCATATTAAATCACCGCCAAGGGAAATCGAACCCCAGTCTCCCGCACAAAGTATGACAGTTATAACCACTAAGCTACAGCGCCACTAATCCATGTGATGATAAACACACAGCAAACTAACCACATGGTTGCTGGATACAAAAAAAAAATTGTAAGGGAGAGCATCATCTGTAGCTGCCATCGTAATGCTTTTTATAACAACAAAGTTTGACTATATGATAAATCGATCAAAGTTTCTGTGTATTCTTTATAAAATAAAGTTTTAACTTCATTTAACCTTAATTTCGGCAAAAATTCTTTTGTAAAACATGTTTAAGTTGCTCAACCACAAAGATTTATTTTTGAGGAAATCACAAAAGTTATATGAAAATTTGTTCCTGTGAAAAAAATACAATACATCGTAAACTTTTAGTCAAAATATGTCTAATAATTTAATATATAATCAAAATGTTGATTTTTATTGTTAAATCACAAATCATTGAAACTTTACTGCTGCAAGGTATTGAAAAATCTCGAATCTGAGAAAGTCTATTCCCAACAAAAATTTCTAAAAAAAGTTATATAATTTCTAAAATTTGTGGTGATTTGGATACTACAAAAGTCTCTTCCTTTAAAGTACTGCAAGAAGACTGTGTACCTGTGTAAGTATATACCTGGGGACATAAGTGGTTAGATGCTCTGAAACTTAATTCAGCCTCTTAGATAAATGTTCTTATGAATGATATTTACACCTGTGTTAACCTCTGCACTGGAGGCACATGTCCATATATTTTGCAAAGCTTGGCTACACACCAACAAAGGGGTTTAGATGGTAGCTACAATTATGATGATGGGTGAGATCCTGTAGGTTTTAAGCACATGCTAAACAAACTTAGTGATCTATAATAGTCAAAATAGCAGTTAATTTTGGAGCAGCCTCAGTTCTAGGCCTTTTTAATCAGATTTGTAAAGCGTAAATGCTAAACGGCACGGGACCTGCTTGAGATAGCAAGATATTCGGCATACCGCATATTTAAACATAGCGACTCTCGACCCTACCTGATGAGTTTCTTAAATTTAATTTCGTCTATTTCAGACATTTAGGGATATAGGTCTGCATAGAGGAGGGCATATTGATAGCAGTCCATTTTTTTGTTAATAACTGAGTTGTATATCCTCTTTAAAGATTTTCTAATAATAATAATTATAAATATTTGCATCAAACTCATATATACAGAATTTTTATAAACACATAGGTGGCAGAGGAGTCAGAACACTCCTATTTTTAAAACACACCCCTCCTATTATTAGGAACCCTGGCCTTCTTATTTTGAGAGTAACCCCCTATTATCTTGAGGTTAAACTATTATTTTCATCCTGTAATGGATATGTAATGCAAACAACCCTATTTTTCAACTCATATTCAAATACATCAGGAAAGCCCTTTTTTTGTTGTTGTAAAAAAACATGGAAGTACCACAAAATTGCCACAAACTTAGTTACTGAGTTTATTGAACCTTTTCAGAATTATTCAACTTCAAATGATTCCTTCTGATAGGTTTTGACAGGCAGAAACATGAATTTAGATATTATTAATGAATAAACAAATAGTGAGACATGGGCAGTGAAGCAGGAAAGTCTTCACCGTTTAGAAAGGAATGATATGAGAATGGTTAGGTGGATGTGTAACGCCAGTCTGGAGACAGAAAGAGTTCAGATGAGCTAAGAAGCAGGCTAAGTCTCCGTAGAATTAAAGATGGTTATCCAGATAAGAAGATTAAATTGGCTGGGGCACTTGGAAAGAATGGAGGAGGATAATTGGGTAAGAAAGTGTAGAGACTTGATAGTTCCTGGGCAAAGCCCAGAGGCAGACCGAGAAAGACTTGGCAGGAGGTTATAAGGACAGACTTGATACAGAGGAAGTTGAGTTTAGATCTAACACAGTCTAGATCAGATTGGAAGAGGGTCATTAATATACCCCGTCCAACCCATGCTAGCATGGAAAACGGACGTTAAGGCCGAGAATGATGATGATGATGAAACAGAAAAAATAAATAAATAGAGACTTGCTGCAAACTAAAACAATACAAAAATGAGCAATTTGCTGTTTCAAAGCTAAATTATATGATCTGTTTTACCTAAAGTAAACTATAAAACATGAGTTTTGGCTTGATACAGTAATATTTTGAATTTGTTATTCTGTTTTTTGTCCATGTCCCACGTCCCACTTTCTTTGTGATTGCTTTTAAGCGGAGATGGTGTAGTGGTAGCGCATTCGGCTTGTAATTTCAAGGTTTTAGGTTTGAATCCCCACTCTGGTGCATTTTATATGTAGTGTTGTCAGCCCCAATAACTACTTGTGTGACAGGCAAGCAAGCTAGAGCAATGCTCTACTTATCACCGACAGTAATGTAACAAAGTTACAGTCATAGGGGAGGAAGAGCCAGCCATTGGAATGGAATCCCCAAGGATATTAAAACTTACCGTCACTTACTTATTTACCTTTACTTACTTATTTTATTTGTTGGCTCAAACTAATGAGGTCTAACTGACATATCTTTTATTTAGAAACGAGAAAGTGGTATCTCAGCTTGTTTTTAATTACTATAAAGGGTTTTGAGTGTAAAAGACCAGCCTAAAATAGTCCCATCACAAACCTTGCAAGTTAAAAAAGACTGGAACTACTTATCTTGTTAAAAGTTTACACCATACGTTGAAAAAAATTGTAAATGCTTCAGATAGATCTTACTTTGGTAAAAAGTGAATATACAGTGATGAATTCCTCATGAATGGCTTTTAGGTTAGTCCAACTTGTAAAAATACTATTGGCATCACTCTAAATTGATTAAAATTCGCAAAGTCCTGTTACTACATTCTTGCAATTTTGTTTCACATTTTGAACGTTCATATATTTTGGTATGAATAAATTATTATTATGAAAAAGAAGACCCTACAAAGATGAAAAAAACATTTAAATACATTATTTTATATTTGGGTGGGTGAAAAATCCAGGTAATAAATCTAAATACTCTTTATTTTAGGCATAACTGGAAATATTAACCCCTGTCAACACATTACCTTTCTAAGCTTGGACAATGCTTTTGACATCTGTCAATATTTTCTTGTAATGCCCAAAACCGTTTGTAAAGTCTAAGACAATAAAGTATTAGCTTGTGTGTGTAGATTGCAGGTTATGTGTGTCTAAAAGATTCTATTTCTACTTCTAACAAAATTTGCGTTTAAATTTCTTCACATCATTAGGATTGTCTTTATCAATTTTTTTTCATCTTGATTCCACTATATATATCATCATATTCACTGCTATTGTTCAGATTAACTAGTGTTGGAATGCTTTGCCTTTTTTGAATTATTTACAATTTAGGTTGTTCCAGGCTATTTTTATCTCATTTTTTTCACCTGTCTTAATCATTCAAAAAAATATTATCAGAATTGTTTGTGTATTTCAGCCTTTACTTTGGCAACACAGCTAGTAAGTGCGTTGTTGTAAAGTGTTATGTATTCCAGCCTTTACTTTAGGCGATACAGCTAGTATCATCCTTAATACACAATACATCTGACAGAGAATACTGAAAGCTAAGAACAATGTGTGGTGTTACAGTGCTTTAATGTAATAGATGGTCAGCATCCTGTGACATCAGTGACAGACAGACAAGAAAAAGTAAGAGTCTTACCTTACACAGCTGTATTTAGGCAATGTGTTGTTTAAATTTGGCTTATTTTCATTTCAAGGTTTTGATTTCTGATCTCTGTATGTTATGAAACTTTTACATACCAAATCAATTTATTGGCTTTCATCGCCTTTCATCACATCAATAAATACTGTCAGTTGTACGCAAGTTATGTTTAAACACCCAAATACCGAATGACAAAGAACTGTCAATACAGAATCTTATGTTTCTCTTTATTTTATTCACTAAAGTTAACAAATAATGATCCACATTAAATTTTCAGCACGTTTTTAGTAACAACTGCTTTTCTTCCAACAGCCAACTGCTAATAGAATAGGTAAAAACACATGTAATAAAAATATAAATGAATATTCATTACATACATGTTTTTAAAATGTTATTATTTGCACACTTTATCATTCATATTTACAACTTCTCTTCACTCTATGTTAAATCTGTTATGTTAAGTTTTAAGTAGTATCCATTTTTAAACCAGTATCCTTTGCTAGTCCCGGTAAACTCAGCTATCTTTAGTCTTAATACCTAATAAAATAATTTGTGTTTAAGAAAAAATTTATTTTATAATCTCCAAAATTATCAATACACATATAAAAAATGTTGTTTTTCTTGATTTTTTTAGTTTTTCATAGTTCAAAGCATAGGTTCATAGCATCTTCTTTCTTCTTTCTTTCTTCTTTCTTTTATTTATTATTTACTTTCTTTTTTATTGCAAAGTAAATATTTGTTCAAAATTTTTTATATGCAGATCTCCAATTTATGCAATGGTCAACAAAAATTTAAGAGTCTGGGACAAGAAAACAAGTACTATATCTTGGCATAACTTTAAAGTATGAGTGCATGTCCCTTAACAGGTGTAAAATTACTGGGGACAGAAATATCAAAATTGGGATATTCCTAAAGTATAACATCAGTTATGCAGCAAAGGAAATTTTTAAGAATTTAAAAAGACTTCCCTAACTTTTTAAGCTCTATAATTATTAAATTTTTCACCTTTTTTGCCTTGTAAATATTTTTGTATATTCTTTGTACAAGCATTATGCATGTGCACTGATTATTTGACCCTAATATAACCATCATAATTTAGTGGGCAGATTTGATAAATATAAATTATAATGCATTGTTAGGCATACAATTTAATTTTTATAGAATATGATGATACAAAATGGATGGTAAAGCTTTCTAGAATTTACCAGTACTTCCACCTTATTTGGGAGCGATGTCAAGGAAGACATATGCATGTTTACAGATTTAACTGAAAAAATATTAAAGTGTCTAACATTCACAAATACTAGATAAAATTATAGATGAAGAAGCACAAAATGGACAGTTTGACATATCTTTAATTCCTGGTAATATTTTAAATGAACTTCACGCTGCTAAATGTCATCACGCAAAAGACTGTGAAATTGGAAAGGGTAATGATTTAGATCAGTGGTTTATGATTAGAATGGAGAAATTAATAAATGTACAAGCTGATTATGCAGTGCGTAACCACCATCAGCGTTTTCACCGGATTACTGCACAGCTAAAATTAGATCACGAAATTCCATTTGCTTATAACACATTCGTTAAAATTTGTAAAAAGTTATTTGATGAAGAAATTTCATGGCACAGGATTTTAGCTTTAATTTGTTTTGGAGCGGAAATTGGCGTATCAATAATAAAGCATGGCAGACCAGGAGTTGAGAAATTTCTGAACAAAGTTGTGCATTATGTTGTTGAATTTACTGTTAAGGAAGAAATAGCTCATTGGATATCGCAACATGGAGGTTGGGTGAGATTTTATTACTTTCAGAGTGTAATACAGCTTCTTTAGTACCTGTTAAATGACTGTTTTCCAATTAAATTTGTTTTTAATTTCTAATTAATTAGAGAAAGAAAGCTTACTATTACTATATTCTCTCCACAACCCAACGTCAAATATATAAAAAGAATTTGTGCTTATGCAGTGCCCAAATTATTGAAAAGTGGTTGAAAAAAGGTTTTCTTATTTAATCCATAAAAGAAAAAACCTTTACTGTAATCATTTAACAGTGTATAAGAAATCACAATAAGCTTGAATGAACTCTTTTCGGCATGTTAATGTCTTAAAATTATTACGATTTATTTTATATATAAGAGACAAAGGAATACTGTAGTTCGTCTGTAAGGAGAAACTGTGTTTCTTGGTGGTTGAAGCTCTCCCGTGTTCTGGCAATTTTATTAGCTTGCATGCTTTACACGGACTGGTTTAGCATTGCGCTGGCCCTTCGGGGTGTCAGGCTTCCTGTGACAAAGTACCAAATGGGGCCGCCAGTTTGATCGCAATCCAACAAAATACGGCAGAGCTTGGAGTGTTAGCATGTAGCATCTATACTGACTCTAACTACGTGTCTGTCATATAAACCTTGTAGTATACATCCGATGTTAAACAGTGACATTGTTTAGGATCTTAAAGTCAGTAATACACGTTTTAATTCGCTCACAATTTTAACCAAAAAATCATCAAATTTTCCAGCGGGTTCTCCCCCCAATAGGGCTCTGCCCTGTACCTGCTGGGGGGCTTACAGCGCCCCCCCTCCCCAGACCCCTAGTTTATTTTCCAACTTTCGCACTTCACGCTCGCGGTTACCCAAACTAACTCACTGTTATGGAGGTTTCCAATCTAATACATGAAGGCACCACCTTACCATTTAGTAATCTTTTTAAGAACAATGTAAACAGGTCTTGTGTCATCATAATTACCTACAGACATATTTGTATTCAGCTCTCAGTTACAAAAAGCAATAGTGAAAAACTCCAATAGTGACAATCATGATGGAGGAAAAAAATATTTTGTAACAAAAATGCAGAATAATTGCAAAAAACAAAACTACATGACGTGTTGTACAACTCATTGAACTTGTTTATATACTTTGTTTACTTCGTAAATAATTTTGACCGTCGATCAATGTTACATAAAATTTAGTTCAGAAAAGCTTCTCCAAGGCATTTGAAGACTTGACAAAAATCTTTCTCTGGACACCATTTACCAGAAAATCCTTTATAAAATTCCCAATGAGCCTACCAGTCCCAATTTCAAATTTCTGGATTATACCATGGCATGTGCATTCCCATTTTTTAAGTATGTCTATTGTATACTAAGTGGAATATTTAATATTAGTTTGTTTTCCTTAGATGGCAATTGTTGACTTGTTTGATTCAGAAAATTGTCCAGAACGAGCAAATCACATTTTAACAGTGATGGCGTTTTCAGAAGTTACAAATTTAGAAGTTTGGATGAAAAGAATTGTTGCAGTGGCTGCCATTACAGGCATTCTTTTTACTGTACAAAAAATAATGTTTCATCGCTAAGTATAATATTTTATATTTTCAAATGAATTTTCTGTTTTGTTTATATTACAACGTATTTTATCTTTTATGATGTATGTTAAGATTATTATGCATATTTATATATCATTAAATCTTTAAATGATTTCACTGCAAGGATTCAAGATTGTAAGTTTTAGTTAGATTTGACTTTATTGCTGCAAAAACATGGGAAATACTAGATCATGTTATGATATTTTATTTATTTAATTTTTATCTTGTCTGAAATTTATTCCAGAGTTGGCCAGTATACCTAAAACCCACCCTGTAATTTCGAAACCATTCTTGGTAATTTCATAGAAAGCCTTGTGATTTTAAAATGATCAAATATGCAGTATCTCACAGCTACTTATATTTACTTTTATGAATACATACACAGTGATATTTCCAAATAAATTACATATACATACATAGATCTGATTTGATTAGATTTTTTATGTGTTTACATGTGCAAGGTGTTATCATGGTGAAAGGTTCCTTGATTTCTTTGGAACGACTGTGGTATTGACAGGTGTAACCCCAGACTTTATTTTGCATTTTTATCTTACATATTTTTTTACATATTTTTAATATGGTTCTGTATTTAGTTAGCTATACCATATTGGTAAAAAACTGATATTTTTTTTTTCATTTTCCGGTTGCTTTATCCTAGATTGATGAATTAATGCATTCAGCTCCCCCTCCCTACCAGTGTTTTTTAATAACGCTTTCCTGCTATGTTGAAACATTAAGGAAATATTAAAATTTGTTCTAGAACTGAAGTAAATAAATCTTAAGTGCACATTGGCATTTTGGACAAATTTTAAGCCTCTGATGATGCCACAGAAAACATGCTGAAATTAACAAGAATCTTTTGCTACTGTTTTGCCCTTTTTTAAGATACTACAACTGTGCCAAATCTGATTTTATTTGGGAAAGCCTATCAAAAGTTAGGAGCAGGGGTAGAATCAGCCCCCTCTTACCCGTCATAATATGTTTAAACTTAAAAAAAAAAAAATTTGAATTCCACATGCCATGTTGTTAACATTTAGATGCCATTTATTACAGATGTTGAGCATTACGATTACGATCATTACACCTCAACTGTAATTTCTTTCCCACTCCTTAAAAATACTACGAGCAGTGTATCCTTAGTGTTATTATATGCACATAGATGTATATATATATACACACTCTTTTTTTATAAGCATAAAGCTTACTTCAGCTTACTCTCATTTCTTCCCAAATCAAGTGCAATGAAGTAAGATAAAAGAACACATAAATATTGGACAAGGTTAGTGATAAGAAAACGCAGCATTTTGCATTAAATGATCTTGGAACTATACTATGTACAAAAATGCAACCTGTAGCCAGGGTTTTAAAATTAAACATACTTCAAGCATAACTTCAGGCTCAAATTGAAAAAAAATTAAGCATTCTGAGCTTAAGCCTAATTTACTTGCATGCTTATCAAAAAAGAGTGTAGTTTTGTTAAATGAAATGTGTATTTTTAATATTTTTCACTACAACATTTATCACACTTCAAATTATTAGAAATCATATCGGTATTCGTTAATATTCTTTTGTTTCAAAGTAAACTGACAATTTTGTCTATGTGTAATAGAATTTTAATTTTTTCATACAGCATGTTTATGCATGTTCTATTTTCTGCCATCTTTAGACTTTCTTTTTTAGGCCTAAACACATGGCGAATCAAGTAAATGAAGTTGTAGAAAAAAAAATTCAGTATGTAAATAAAGTTGCCAAAGAAGACGTTCAACATGTGGCTGCTGTTGCAGAACAGGTTTTGAGATGTTCAATTTTTCGATTATTGGAAAAAGTCATTGATCAAGAATCTGCTGAAGGACAGTTAGATTTTTCGTCGATACCACAAAATATTTTAGAGGAACTGAGAATAGTGAAGGAAAATTTGAAGTCTTGCGAATTAGACGGTGGTAATAACGTTGATAAATGGTTTATTCATAAAGCTTTTACTGTTCTAAATAAACAAATTGATGTGATTGTGAAATCTTATCACAAGACATTTTACAAATTAACAATAGAGCTTGATCTGACTGATGAATTTTCTTTTGCTTATGATACATTTGTAGCAGTGTGTAAAAAAATGTTTCGTGCAGAAATTACTTGGTATCACATTGTAGCTTTGCTTTGCTTTGGTTCAGAAATAGCTGTTTTTGTTATAAAGCAAGGGAAACCTGGTGTAAAGAACTTTCTAGAAAAAGTTGTGCATTATGTTGTTGAATTTATGATAAAAGAAGAGATAGCTGAATGGATCACTATGCATGGAGGCTGGGTAAGATGAAAGATTTAAAAGCAATACAAATTTTCGATTTTCAGAAAGTTGATTTTTTTTTTATTTTTAGATGAAAATGATTGACTTTTTTGACAAACCTGATTGTCCAGACCGTGCAACTCACATCATTACCATTATGACACTGTCTGAATATTCTAATTTAGAGGTCTGGTTACAAAGGTTGGCAACATTGGCTGTTGTAACAGGGGTTATTTTTACAGTTGCTGGTGTAGTAAGGTTCTATAAATAGCCTGTTCACTTATTTATTCTTAGTCTTATTTTATATTCAATGTTATTTTTTCTTGTTGTTCTATTCAGTTTTCTTACAAAAGAATTATAAATTTATGAATCTTGTAATTTTAAAGTTTTTATTATTGTTTTTTATTGTTTTTGTATTTTTTTTTGTATTTTTTTATGTATAGTTTGACATTATTTACATTATCTTTACAACTAGTATTTTTTTTTAAATGTAAGTTGTTTTTTTTTTGTTAGCTTACTTTTGTATTATTTTTACTTTTTTTTCATGACAGACTACATGACACCAGTCAAAGTTTTAAGCATATAGCAATTAATTTTTATTTTTACCTGTAGTTTGATCCAAACTGCTTTTATCAGTTATGCTAATGGAGGTATCGCCTTGTTTTCTATGATGTAACAGATTTTCTTGTTTCATCTTTGTGTTGTAGTAAATATTCCAAAGAAATTTGATTACAAATGTTGAATTTATTTCTCCTACATTAAAATACACGATTTTTATAAGAAACCAGTTTACGAGTAACTTAATACTAGACTGCCTAAATTTAAGAACCAGGTTAGAAATGATAATATTGGTATACATAAAAAAAATCCTATGCAAAAAACATTCAACACAGTTTTAACTTCACAATTTTCCTATTTTCTTACAAATTTCCATTTTTACGAGAAATCAAATTATTTATTAAGAAACCCATTTTGAATATAAAACTGTGAAGGAGGATGGGGAACCGGTGGAAGTAGACACCTCGCCATGTCCCAAAAAACAAAACGTGTATTCCATATGCAGTGTTTGTTGTATGGTCCAATGTTGTGAGTAAAGTAACTGACACATCTCATTAGCTCCAACAAGCACTCCCATCATTTGTTAAACTGAATGAACAGATATAATAAAAATTGGCTGTTTTTATTTCATAGTTACTGTGTTTGGTACTACCCATATATAATAGTTTTTGGTAAATAAAATATTTCCAAACTAATTTTGAGCCGACAAGGGGCGGGGCTGCGAAAACACTCTTTTCTCAATTCCAACATAGTAAAACTTAAAAGACTTTAAATAGCGTTTTCACCAACGTAGAGGTTTTCTTCTATCCCTAAACCGTTTGAGCCTAGTTAGTCACTATAGCTGCCCCTCCATTTTAAGACCAATTCGTCGACCCTGTATTTTCCTAACTTGTGGGTTGTCTTTAGATTAAAGTAATAAAAAAAATCGACAAAAAGAAAAAAGAAAAAAAAGACAGAAAGAAGAAATGGCGGAAGCTCATCCTGGACCTGATGATCCAGAGGATGAAAAAGATGCTGATGTCGAACAAGTTGCCTCTGATACTGAAAAAGTATTTAAAAATTTCGTCTACAAGCGCTTGACAAGCCATATTGATAAAGAAGCTACTGAAGGAGATTTAGAGGTCGGTAGCATTCCACCTAATGTTATAAATGAAATTCGTGACGAGGAAAGACGCTTTAACGCATCAAATAGTAACCGTGGGGACGATCCCAACCAAGAGCAAATGAGACAATTAGGTAAAACTTTAGCTGCGTATGGGGATGAAATCCAAGAGAAGTATCACACAACGTTTACTGAGATGATAAGCAGGTTAAATCTGAGTAGTGATCAAGATTTTGCGTATGATTCTTTCACACGAGTTGCAATGAGACTGTTTGAACATGGTATAAGTTGGGGGCGTATACTTGGTTTGTTATGTTTTGGTTATGAAATAGCAATTTATGTGATCAAACGAAGCACACATGGGATTGGTAGATTTTTAAAAAAGATTGTCAGTTATGTGGCGAAATTTGTGTTGAAAGAAAAAATTGCCCAGTGGATCGCAGAAAGAGGAGGATGGGTGAGTGGTACTTCTTTTTTTTCGATGTGTTTAATCGTTCGTCAACTGTAATACCGTAAATACATCAATCATTTTAGTGACGTGGTAGGGTCCAGATTTTAGTGACGTAGTAGGGCCCAGATTTCAGTGACGTAGTAGGGTCCAGATTTTGGTGACGTAGTAGGGTCCAGATTTCAGTGACGTAGTAGGGGCCAGATTTTAGTGATTTAGTAGGGTGCAGATTTAAGTAACCACACATTAAAAGTATTTTTTTACGTTTTTAATATGCTAAATTGTTTTGTGTCGAGGCCTTTATATTTAAATTCACATTTCAAATCTTCAGATTTAACTTTCTTTATTGTTGTTGCAGGTGAAAGCACTGGTGGATATGGAAAAGCAGGATACTGATATTTGGGTTAGAAGAGGTGCTGCACTTGTGCTCCTTTTTGCCATTGGTCTTACATATCAATACATGACGAAAAAGTCCTGACGATGCAAAAATGGTTAACTGGATGGACCTAAATACGACACGAAGAAGTTATATAAATCCGAGATTACGTCACTTGCAGAGTATGTTTTACAGCATTGAATGTTTTAAAATATCTGCGTAGTGAAGACAGTTTTCACAGCATGTAATATTATGAACACTTTTCAATCAACTTTTTATATGTGTCAAAATTTGCCTTATAAAGCTTTCCAGGTTAAGCTTTCCGACTTTCAAGATTTGTAAAACTTTTGCTCTTTTGTTCTTTTTCACCGACCTTCTACTGTTCATTGAATCTCTAAATTTTATTTACGACTTTTTAAAATTCATCTTTTTCAACAGACTTTTTTCCCTTTGGTGACGCTAAGGAATATTTTGAGCGTAATGTTTAGGCTCAAAATTTAACATTTTTTAATATTCACGCTTAGCAAAAGTTCAGGAATTCTTGTAAAAAAAGGAGTGTATTGCGTTTTTGCGTCATTTGATGATTCAGTTCTTTTTAAATATTATTATTATTTTGAATAATGTATATTTTAAAAGACAAAGAAAAAAAACACTTCTGAAATGTAAGATGATGTTTTATTGCAACCTTTTTAGACCCCAAAATAATTTTTATTCGTTGATTGTGTGACTGTTTTCATTCACTGTACTGTTTTAAGCGAAAAAGAGAGTTTTCCCATTTCATGGGAAATTTATACAAAAAATTGTGCCAGGTGCAAAAGGACCAAAATTACTACACGTTTTTTTTTTCTTCGCTATTGCGGTATATTTTGACGTTATTGACGTACGGCATTTGAAGTTTGAAAGAAAAAGGGAACAGGAGAAAGTCGCTTGTGTAAGATTCAAGTTCTTAATTATTTGCAAAATGCAACTTATTATATATGCGGAAATTCAAAAGAATTGACGATTTTAATTACACTATAAAACAATTACGTAGGAGAGAGAGGACAAGGGATTTGCGTAGGAGAGAGGACAAGGAAAAATTGTAAAAAAGCCTCTTGTGTATATTAAGCCAATCAACGTATCAATATCTTTGATCTTCCTGTATTAAAAACATTACATGGAAAATAGTTTTGTTTCTTGCTAATTTTAATTTAACGCTTTTTATGGCATTTAAAAAAAATGGCCTTGATATTGAAAGATGTAGTTATTGCTAACACGAAAGGGAAGCAAGAAAAATCATTGAAAGTGTCATTTCGCGGTAAGTTTCGCCAAAATTAACTTTTAGATGTTGATTTTTTTGTTGTTGTTATAAAATAAAAATCAGTAAAATTTCCACTTAAATTTGGTTACAATATTTCAGATTACTCGAATTTGACGCACTAAAAAATGGGTGTCTGACAATTAAGCCTTATTCTTAGAATATTCTTAACATTTTGGAAATTGAGCCCTAATGATTCTTATCAAAAAAATTCTTATTATTTTTAGAATATTCTTAAAATTTTTGGAAATTGAGCCATAATGATTCTTATCAAAAAAATTCTTACACAAACGTGTGTCTCGTAAATATTATGAAAATGTTTTCGAGAAAATTGTTTTTAAAATAGTGCCGCATGTACGGCTTTTATGTTGGAAAAGCAGGAATTCTTATTTATTGTTCGTGTGAGAATCGTGATTCTTTCGTGTACGCCATTAAATATATTTTTTTTCTGTATCTTTTTTAATCTGTTTTATTTGGATTAATCAACATAGGTATAACTCACAGTCTCAACGCAAAAACAACCAAGGGTGAAGTTCAATTTCATGTAAGTAAACTTTTTTTTCAACACAAAAACTAAATAAAAATTGTTATTTCCATATTTTAACATATTTAATTATTTTTTTTTCCAACTCACTACAATGGTTAATCTCTACAATGATCGTTTTTTTAATAGAGATATTAAGAAATTCATTAAATATATAATGCAGTTTCTAAACATTAATTTTGTACAAAAATTAGTTAGTTCCTCGTTCAGGACTGAAAATTCTACCCCTTAAGAATTTTGAAGTAATACCGAGAAAATCTGGAATTTTGAAGTAATACTCAGAAAACCTGGGTTTTAAGCAGTACTGAGATTTGTTTTTTAATTCTTATGATAATGGTTAACGTCCAGTGTTGTTCCAGTCATGTTTTACGTCCAGTGTTGTTCCCGTCATGTTTAACGGCCAGTATTGTTCCCGTCATGTTTTACGTCCAGTGTTGTTTCCGTCATGTTTTACATCCAGTGTTGTTCCCGTCATGTTTAACGTCCAGTTTTGTTCCCGTCATGTTTAACGTCCAGTGTTGTTCCCGTCATGTTTAACGTCCAGTGTTGTTCCCGTCATGTTTTACGTCCAGTTTTGTTCCCGTCATGTTTAACGTGCAGTGTTGTTCCCGTCATTTTTAACGTGCAGTGTTGTTCCCGTCATGTTTAACGTCCAGTGTTGTTCCCGTCATTTTCAACGTGCAGTGTTGTTTCCGTCATGTTTAACGTCCAGTGTTGTTCCCGTCATGTTTAACGTCCAGTGTTGCTCCCATCATGTTTAACGTCCAGTGTTGTTCCCATCATGTTTAACGTCCAGTGTTGTTCCCGTCATGTTTAACGTCCAGTGTTGTTCCCGTCATGTTTAACGTCCAGTGTTGTTCCCGTCATTTTTAACGTCCAGTGTTGTTCCCGTCATGTTTAACGTCCAGTGTTGCTCCCATCATGTTTAACGTCCAGTGTTGTTCCCATCATGTTTAACGTCCAGTGTTGTTCCCGTCATGTTTAACGTCCAGTGTTGCTCCCATCATGTTTAACGTCCAGTGTTGTTCCCATCATGTTTAACGTCCAGTGTTGTTTCCCGTCATGTTTAACGTCCAGTGTTGCTCCCGTCATGTTTAACGTCCAGTGTTGTTCCCATCATGTTTAACGTCCAGTGTTGCTCCCATCATGTTTAACGTCCAGTGTTGCTCCCATCATGTTTAACGTCCAGTGTTGCTCCCATCATGTTTAACGTCCAGTGTTGCTCCCATCATGTTTAACGTCCAGTGTTGCTCCCATCATGTTTAACGTCCAGTGTTGTTCCCATCATGTTTAACGTCCAGTGTTGTTCCCGTCATGTTTAACGTCCAGTGTTGCTCCCATCATGTTTAACGTCCAGTGTTGTTCCCGTCATGTTTAACATCCAGTGTTATTCCCGTCATGCTAAACGTCCAGTGTTAATCCCGTCATGTTTAACGTCCGGTGTTATTCCCGTCATGTTTAACGTCCAGTTTGTCCCGCTTTGCAACCCTTAGTTTCCTTTTCGTTTTAGGAAGTTGATTGGACTTTATCATCTGTTATTTCAGAGTATGACTTTTTGGATTTTGAGTTGTATCATCACAACAAAGTGTTTAATGATAGGTGGGTAGAGTAATATTTGGTGACTTAACAAATCTGACTGCGTGACTCAACACACCGCGCAAAATGTTGATGTTTGTCATTCTCGACCCTAGAGCTCTTTGAGATAAACTCGAGGTTAATCTCAAAGAGCTCTGTTGACGAGAATGGATGTTTGTTAGATTGACTAAATTAGCAAAAACGTCACGTAAGAGGGCTATAAAGGAGAGTGGGGTAAATTATGTAGACATGTGCTTCTGCTTTTTCCTTTGGACTTTTTTATTATTAGTAGAATCATGTTTTAAAGCTTTTGTTTTACTTTGATTCTTTGCGCCTGCCAGAGTGAAGGATAATGGACATTGCCAGAAATTAATTTCAAAAAATTAATAAATTGGTTATGGACCCTTTAAGAATGTTTGGATCCCCAATAATTTCTTGATTTGCAAGTAAAATTAGTTATTACAACCTTTTATTTTATCCAAAACCGAAAGATAAAAAATATCTATGTCATGTAATTATCGTGATCCTTTGACTATCGATCTGATACCCGAGTTAAACGATTGCTTAGCAGAAGTGAATTTCGAAGATTATCCAGAATTTCTGGTACAAATACCTTTTGTTCACCCGTATACACGTACCGCAACATATTTTTAACGCGAAATACCCATTAATGGGCTAATAATTGACGCAATGTTTTTTCAATCCTCGCCAATTATCCACCGGAATTATTTTATAAATTAGAACAATGATATAACTCACGAGCAATTGCAGAAGAATTTAAAAAATCTGGTTTAAATGTGATTTAAATCATATCTTCCAGTTGGTATTTCTTATACAGATTTAGCATTACACAAACCTTGATTCCAGGACCTGTTGTCTCTTTTTGCATATCGGACGGCGATTTTTTCCGTCAGACCTATCAATAAGCGCAGCGCCGATGAGATACAAAAAGCCCTGGGAACGAGGTTGGCATTACACATCCGTTTATGCATTCTTTATTGAAAATATTTCACCCCATTAGGATCTCTAATCATGACGGGCAAGTATAATGATAAAAACAAAAGTTTAAGTTCTTGGCACTTGTTTCGTTTTTAACCAGAGTTGTTTGAAAACTGACAATGCTGCGTTTTTTTGGGTAGAGGTTTGACCATCTCAAATGACTTCAGCTCTGTTGATGAAACTTGACTGGTATCGTATAGCATAAAAGAAATTGATTTGCGATGATAAAATTTTGCTGACGTTTGCAATTTTTCTATGACGACATGATTTTTCTGAAAACAAATGTTTTTTTTTTACCTCTAACCATTTTATCGGACCACATTTTGCAACATCGTTGCCATGGTAGCTCCTAAAATTCTGATCAAAAGAAAGTTAAGAAGTCTCAAAGTGTTTGCCAAGTTCCGACTTTCCTTTACAATTCAAGACAAACTCACCCAGAAGTACTCGTTTATAAGAAAAATCTTCACGTACTAAAGATTTACCACTCTAGTGGAAAGTATAAACTTTTGCACTTCAGAATTGAAAAATAAAGAAGTAAAAATTGAACTCATTTTTTGGTAGAATACAAATACTTGTCCGTACCGTAAATGATCGATTAAGCCCCCGGGGGCTTATTTGTCAAAATGGGTTTTGGGGGAGGGGGCTTATTCGGGAGGGGGGGGGGGGTTAAATGGGAGGGGGGCTTATAAAATTATGCAAAAATCTAGTGTGCTAAAAACAACGATTTTAATAAACACAACATATCTTTCTAAAAGTATAATAATAAAAACAAACACTAATCGATCTCAATATAATGGTTGGAAAGAGAAAAAGGGAGGTCGGACTCGTTGTTCCAGCAAAGTATGTTGCTTTGACAGGGAGCAAGATATTCGGAAATATATTGTTCGACAAGTTGAAAAATGACTTAATCGATCATTTATGGTAACTATATTTATAATACGCGATTTTCAGTCTGTAAACCAGCTGCGAGTAGCGGCGGCCAAATACCCGTATATTTTTCGCAGGCTAACCACTAGTCCTAGGCTAGATTCGTGTAATTTAACCAACCAAAACATTTGAAATGTCTCAACCATATGATAAGTTTGTGTATGAGGAGTTACTGTACCATCAAGTATCGCATGGCGTATTAAACAACCTCGTCCCCAGGGTCTTGTGGCCCCTGGCCGTTATTACGGAGTGGAACTTCATCAACAAGCCAAAATGCCCTGGAAACAAGGTTGCATATTAAAGTATTAAATCAAACTAGAGTAAAACGGTAAAGCATATTAGTTGTGAATCTTTGTAAAACGTTTTTGAACCAGTCGAGTCAAAATAATTCCTCGCGAAATTTTCAGTCGCGCGAAAATGTTAAACATCGTGAGAATGCTTATGTTGTTTCAGAAAAAGAAATCGTGGAGAAACGTATTTTTTTAGATTATTTGGGGAATTAAGATATAATTTGAACGAAGTTGATGATTTCACAAAAGTTTGGAATGTTGTGGAAAATTTGTTGGATAAAGATGGACATGGGTTGGAGGTAAGTTGAAATTAGATGATGAATGAATGAATGAATGAATGAATGAATGAATGAATGACTAAACTGTTATTCTTATGAGTATAAACCAAACAAAGTGACATTTCTTATTAACGGAAATTTTTTTTAGTCAAAATATTTTCCATTACAGTAACAATAAAATAAGTCAGTACGTAACCATGGTAACGATATTTCCAAACATGGTAGAGTGTCTTGATGTTCGTTTTACCTTCGTAGGCGAGTATCAATTTCAACGTACAGTACACTCCACCAAGAAAAAACACGTACATTCCATTGGAAATCAGTTCTGTAAACTTGGTGGATACAGGTCATTTGACCAGCCTCACAACAAGCCAGCAGAATCTATTAGATTACGAAGGCGGTAGTCTGCATGCATCGCACGAATCACTAACTACTAGTGATGTTGCGTGAGTCATTGTGTTATTTTTAAACAACAACAACAACAACAACAGGTTTAATTGTTACTAACAATTTTATCATGTTTAGGTCAATAAATCCAAGAGCAAGATTTTCAGAACTTTCTATCAGTCACGAGAAAGAGTGGCAGGTAGATTGCATTATTTACAAAAATTAAACATCCTAATTTGTCAGAATAATTAACATGTTTCAATTGGAGAATGAATTGTTCTGACTTGACAGTCTAGCTTTGAGAAACTCGAGCCTAGGACTTTTTTTCTCTCTTTTATCAAGAGATAAACAATTCGAAGTTGAATGCTTATCCAATCTTTTACTCTAATTCTGTCCCATTCAATCGATAAACATTTTTATAAAAAATATCATTTCCTGTGTTTTATATTTTCAAATTTATTAGTATAATCACTATTTTTGTTCTATTTAACGTCTTATTAAGGTTCGAGTGGAGATCCATGAAGGCGACATGTTTGGTCAAGTTTCTGACCCAGTGGTGGATATTTTTGTTGGTGATAAAAAAGAATCTACATCTATTAAACAACAGACAAACAAACCCGTCTGGAATGAGAATTTTGTGCTCGAGTTTAAACAAAATAAAGTCCGTTTTCTAGATACTGTCTTCCAATTGAAAGTATATACCGGTTAGTTCTGGTTTTTGTTCAAAAGCCCCTTTAAAATGTCTTCATCCTAAAATCATTTTCTTAAAACCAACCAAAAACGATTGTACAAGCAAAACTTTTGGCGAATGGGTGAAAAAGCCATCAATGCCATCAATTCATGTTTCTTGTACTAATAAACTATAATATCACTTGAATCTACATTTAGGTAGAAGTGTCGCAAGGAAAGGAGAGTTGATTGGTCAAGCTGAGTTTGATTTATGGACTGTTTACAAACAAGATACGCATTGCTTCAATAAAAAGTGGACTGTGCTTCAAGATGTCGATGGATTCAGCGTCAATGGTTTGATTCTCACAACCGTTAGTGTAATCTGTGAAGGCGATGACATTTTTAATGAAAAAAGCTCAACTTCGAAAAAAGAACAAAATCATGAACGTTTATTACCAGAAGGTACAGAAGAACCTCGGGATGTTTACAAGTATTCAGTCACGATTTTTAAAGCGGAAAAAGTTCCAGCAGCTTCAGGATCTATTCTTGGTAGTATGAAGAGAGCTTTGGGTGGTAAGCATAACGAGTTGATGGACACCTATGTTGAGGTATGTTTCTTCTTTTTAAAACGTTTTTAATCCCAGTGATAAAATGTGTGAAAAACTGCAGTAAATATAAATTGCTGACATTGCAAGAGACAAATCGTTTTTTTCATTAAACCTTGCGGGATGTCTCTATAAAGTGTCGTGCAACAAGCACACAAAATAGCGTGTAATTTAAAGACGGACGACCCCAACCTTAGATTTTTCCACGGTTAATGACTAGTCTAGTTATAAACTTCTGCATCCGATGCTTTACCATTGACAATAACCTTGGAAGAAAGCTTGAACTTTTTTTTGAATAGTTCTTTGAAATTCAAAAGCAGATCTCAATGCAACTGCTGTTAATCTTGGAATCAAGCTCACTGGATTTTATTTAGGTTACCTTCGGCAGTAAAAAACTTAAGACGAGCGTTGTGAAGGGAAAAGAAGATCCAGAATTTAACGAAGTACTAACGTTTAAAGATTTTTTCCCACCCATGTTTAAACACTTTAAAATCCAGTTACGAGATAGCAATGCCATTGCAGATGAACCAATCGCAACGCATCTTATTGACGTTGATGATGTGATGCGTGCTGATGACGAAGATAGTGATATGGTTTCAGTACACTCTTTTCAGAAGGAAGAAGCAGGTATATATTTTTCTATTCTTTTTCATAAAAAGGTATTTATTTATTCCTAATGAAACAAAATGTGTACATTGTTTTTAAATCATGAAGGGGACGATCTAAGCTTGTCCAATATAGGGCACTTTGGCTTTGGCTTTGTTAATAGTTTGATAAGAAAATGGGTGTTTACGTATTTTATTACACAGTTGTAATTCTTCGTTTCAGGTCTTGTATCACTTTTTGGTCCCAGTTGGATCCATCTTTATGGTTCATCGCGTGAATACGATAGGTGGGCGTATATTAACGAAGGGTTTGCTGAGGGGAACAGTTATCGTGGAAAGCTTCTAGTTTCTGTCGTCTGTTCAAGTATCAACAAGAATGATATGAAGGAAAGTACAAAGGTCAGTAAAACAACTGACGTCGCCTTCACTGTAACACCGATCAAAAAGCAGTTTCTCTTATATTCAACGATATATGACGTTAGTTTAATTGATCGAAGTTTGGCAGAGAAACCTGTTATGTTCGAGATCACCATGGCGTCGAATGATCCGGCCGT
The DNA here is from genome assembly GCA_030067915.1 of Hydractinia echinata. Classification (NCBI taxonomy): domain Eukaryota; kingdom Metazoa; phylum Cnidaria; class Hydrozoa; order Anthoathecata; family Hydractiniidae; genus Hydractinia; species Hydractinia echinata. The sequence goes on along the minus strand of JASGCC010000011.1, from coordinate 3,806,062 downwards.
TCCAGAAGCTCAAGTAGACTTCAATTCTAATATCAATAATCCGAAACAACCTTTGCTGGTGTCGACAGATTGTCCGAAGATGTGCAGGAAATTCACAAAAGCGTACGTCTCAAAAATATCTGGAACACGAAAGTTTTGTCATCTCGACATTGGGACGGAAAAACCAAGTTTGCACTGTACGTTCTCTCACATGGAAAATACTTACCGCGCGTATCAAGCGACTATGCTGCAGAAAATCTTTTACTTCTTGGAAGACCAAAAACTAGAAATGAAAGGAAAAAGGGAAGGTTTTAAAGTTGATAAACTGAGGCTGCAAAAAGTCAAAAATTCACTCGATCATCATTTTAACTTTATTATTGCTGCAATCAAAACTTGTTTGAATAAAAATAACGAAGTCAACGATTTGGATAAAAGGATAATGCGTTACCGCTTGGATAAATTTGTAAGCTATCTTTCTTTTATTATTGTTGTGTTCCTAAAGTGCCGAGTCCTCCCGTTCTTATTCTTATTCTATTTTAACCCCCCCCCCCTGCGCTTACCCCCTTTATTAATTTATCGAAATGAGCAAAGTGCAAGTAGTTTGAAGAAAAGAATCAAGAACAATGTTGCATTTGGGGCATGTAAATTGTTCCAACTCCCCAAAAGTTGATTTTCATTACATTTTTCTAATTTTCGTTTACTCCCTCACCTCTTCCCTTCCCTTCCCTCACATATATGATAATAGGAAAGCAATAAAAAATTTATTCTCACGAATGCTGAGGAGAAGATCAAATTACAGTTGCATAGCTATCAGATGCCATAATGAAAATTCGCGAGCAAACCAGCTATACGCATAAAAATATATATTTCTCCATAAAAAATATATATTTCTCCTTAAAACTATAACTTTTCTTGCGCTAGAAACTTCTAAACAAGAAGATGTACGCTATAATGGAGAAGGTAAATGATGTGGTATCGTTGATTGAAGCGTATACCACTCTCGAAAAAGAAATGGCAACATTAATGAATGATCCACAGCACTCCCTCCCCGATGTTATTATTTGGATGATTAGTGGAGGCAAAAGGATGGCCTACGCACGCATTCCTGCCATGGAGATATTGCATTGTGATGATGACTTCAAAAGTGGGGTGAATTGTGGCATTCTTCAGACGGTTTTTCTTCGCTCTCCTTCGCATAGCAGTGCAGACAGGTATGAGAAATCAATCCAAGCAAAAATGGAGATTCGAATGTGGTTAGGTTATTGTCCTAACAACGATGAAGATCAGATTTATCTTACAAACGCACCGAGAGGTTACAGTTTGCCTTCTCATGAAAAACAATTTCCGCCATATTTAATTTATGAAGACTTGAATAAGTACACGTTGCGGGCGCACATGTACCAAGCTAGGGCGGTTCTTGGCTCCGATGCTTCAGGTTTATCGGATCCATTTGCCCGCGTTTTATTCGGACGTTATCTTGAAAAAACTAGGGTTATTCCACAAACAAGAACGCCGGTATGGGATCAAATGTTTACTTTTAAAGACATCACGCTTTACGGTGATGTTGATGACGTAATCGCGCGACCTCCTGTCATTTTGATTGACGTGTTTGATGAGGATAAAGATGACGATGAAGAGTTTCTTGGTCGCACGGTAGCTCAGCCAACGTTTATACAGAGCGGTTTATATATTCCAGCCGAATTGCAGTGGTATCCTATTATGATGGGCGATGAGCAAGTTGGCGAAATACTTGCAGCTTTTGAGCTATTCCCAGTATGTGTTTCATTTTGTGAATATTATCATGTTATATTACTTCAATAACTGAGTCAAGTTGTTATTTATTTTTTATTTAGTCCACTGCTAAAAACATACCTCTAGAGCCATCAATTGTTTCAAGGCGTGGATATGCCTTTTACCCAATTCCTGACGCCGTTAGACCTAAAATGGAGTCTTATCGCGTCGAGGTAATAAAATATTATTTTTTCTATTCACAGTTATTACTGGTTTCTGGGCGTTAGTTGATTATTATGTTGTTCTTTTATTTAGATGCTGTTTTGGGGTGTTCGAGAAATGAAACGGTTGCATGCTTTAAAGGTTATGAAACCCCAAATCCTCGCAGACATTGCTCATGACGTTAAATTTCTGTCTGATAGAAAAAAACATCGTAAAATTCGATCGAAAATTTGTCCTAATGCTCTTAAAAATCCAAACTTTCCAGACCAAGTGCTTTTATTCGATGTGGTATGTGGTGATACATCTCGATGTTTTTTTTGCACCCATTTTTATCCGTTGAGTTTTGCTTTAAACCATGCGAAATTCGTGATAAAACTTGGTAAAATATCAGTTGCAGTTAAACTCATGTAATTCGACTCTTCAGGGGGTCTCACGATTTGGTCGAATTACATGAGTTGTCGAATTAAAGGAGTTTTGTTGTAAGAGTTTCATTCTGAAGGGACCGAAGAATTTGGTCGATTTACATGATTTGTCGATTTATGGGAGGTCGATTTACATGAGTTCAACTGTATATTTAAATAAGTCACCCAATAGAATGTTGTTTATGTGTCTTTCATAATGGTGTTTAACTTTATTCAAATGTTTTAAACTTTTTTTTTTGAAGGAACTCCCGGCGATGGAGAATTTTTTACCGACTCTTACCCTTAAAGTCTACGAGCATCGGAGGTTCGGAAGATCATATTTGGTTGGCACGTATACAAGCAATTCACTGAAAGAATTTTTTTGTACTGATGTTCAAAGATATTTAAGAGAAAAACGTAAGAATCAAAATATGGCCAAAGCAAATTGCACCATAAATAATTTTATGTTGCAAATTGTATGATAGATAATTTTAACTTGAAGATCACAGGATAGATGGTTGGACCATGCAAATTGCTCGGTAAAACGGTAAAAAGCATCTATCGTGCCATTTGCAAGGTGAAAACTATTGATCGAACCATTTGCAAGGTGAAAACCATCTATCATGTGATTTGTAAGGCAAAAACTATCTATGTTTCAATGTTGTAAGGACCTTTGTTGAAATTAGAATCTATCAAATGTCGCAAAACGAAATGAGGAAAGCGAATGAATGGCATATAAATAAATCGTTTAATTGAGAAAGTTTAAAACTTTCATATCTAATACTTCACTTGCTTAGTGTGGAGTGTTGCGAGTTTCCAAGCGTGCGTTTCATCTTTAAAGAAGGTTGCGTTTCTTCCTTCCAGGAGGATGCGTTTCTTCCTTCCAGGAGGATGCGTTTCATCTTTAAAGAAGGTTGCGTTTCTTCATTCCAGGAGGATGCGTTTCTTCCTTCCAGTAGGATGCGTTTCATCTTTAAAGGAGGATGCGTTTCTTCCTTCCAGGAGGATGCGTTTCTTCCCTCCAGGAGGATGCGTTTCTTCCCTCCAAGAGGATGCGTGTCTTTTTTCTAGAAGCATGCATTTCTTCTTTTCAGAAACAAACTTATCGCCTTCTACGCTAATGGTAAAAGACAAGCCGATAAAAAGCCAAGATCAGAAGTCGACGAAAGACAAGGTATACGTTTTTACTTGCAACCATGTTTAAAAGCGTAGTTTGAAATGTTGAAAAACTTTTCCTTATTTTATGAAAAACGGGTTAGCAATCATGATAAATTATTTTCAATTTTTAGTCACATGAAAAGGCAGACACGCCTACGTTGAAGAAGAAATCTGCTGATGTTTCTGCCGACGGGACGGCTTTTAATTGGTGGACACGATATTACGCTTCGATAGCTGATTTAGTTGACGAAGAGCGCGACCAGACATCTGATGAAAAACACGTTCTGAGGATCACCGTATGTTATTTTTTAACCCCGCAGAATTATCAACTCCTTTCTTTCTTCAACTTCGTCACCAATACACCTTTTCGCTTTTGATATTGGGAACGGCGCATTTTACCCATTGAGGATTTTCAAACAAATTGTCGAGTTTTGTTAACCGTTACTAAGCAGAATCAAAGCCGGAATAGTTATTTCTAAGATATTGAAGGAAAGATTTGTCTGCGTAACAGTGAACAATATTATATGCTTCTCACAATGTTATATAAATATGGGCTATATCTCTAGACCATGTTACGTACCTTTAGACAATGTTTTGACTTATAGATATTCAACCATGAGTTGGAGAAGGAGTTCAATAATTTCAATGACTTTATAATGTCTTTTCCTATTCATCATGGCAAGCATAACAGACAAGTTGGCTCATCAGAGAATGAGAAAAACAAGAAAGGAAAAATTAAGGTGAGTTAAACCAAGCTTCCATGGTTAAAATCAATATCCATATTAGAATGCTCGCCGTTTATCCGTCCCTCTGTGTGTGTCTTGCAAAGGAGAAGATTGGCTCTTCTTCGCGGATCCCCTGTTAATGCTTCAGTTTTTAGCTAGGGAAGAGGGAAATGTATTCGTGTATCCGTTTTGTTTACTTTAGTGAAAATATTATATTTGAAACGTTCAATTTTCTAGGGAGCTGTACGCATTTGGAAGAAAAGTTTGTTACGAAATGCTAATATGTTAATGAATGGTCCTTACGGAACATTTTACAACCTTCCATCAAACGACCCTTTTAAAATTCTAGTGCGAGTTTACTGTGTCGCTGTAAGTAACTACACCATTTTTTTGTACAACATCTCACCTATTCATATCATAAACTTGCTTTCTATGTTCTAGGCTAAGCATTTATTTCCGAAGGATTTTTCTGGAAAAGTAAGTCACAATCTGTTCATTAGTCACGTTGTTATGGTTTTAGCTTATTCTTTTTGTAGTACCAGAATTGTTAGCTTCTTAGTTTCTGTGGAAAAGTTGCCCATTCATTAGTAACTTTATGAAAAAGGACGGGACCATCTACGACGGAGTAAATATTATTATTTTCTCAATGCGTAGGTGCAGATCAGGGGAAACCAGCTAAAAACAAAGTTAGCGTTCTCCTTTCGACTCGAATAGAACCAGCTAAGGTGTGGGTGAAACGGCCGGATGTTTTAACAAAGTAAAAATGCCATATGAAAATACTAACTGATTAAAGCACGCAGAAAAAGCTAATATTAGTTTTTTTGTCCTAAATTTTGTGTGTTACGCGGCTTGTTGTCAGTGTCGCATTTTTTTCTCAACTTTGACAGTTTTTATTTTATTTTGTGGTTTATTGCCTTTGTTTAATTTTTCGTAATAAATTTTTGGCGCGTTTTTCATACGACGGGCTTTCATTAAAAGTCATTGACAACGCCGTTACAGATAGTTCCTGTTCTTGTTCTGTAATCTCCCTAATGTTTGAGACATGTAATTTATGAAACTATAACAAGACACCAATTCGACGTTCACGCCCAATTTTGAATTTATTGCGCGGTCAGGGGTCTAGGGCAAAGTTAGTGTACACAAGAATTTGCCTTGGTGTACACTGAAAGAAAAGAAGGCTAGAATTTTGTTGTAAAGAAAGTAATATCGGATGGTAATTTCAAAAATTATCTAATAAGTTGTAATGTTTCATCTTGTAGGCTGATCCATTTTTGGTGGTGAAACTTGGTGATAAAAGAATTTCTGATTCTGACAATCATGAAACGGGAACGCTACAACCTGAGTTTGGAAGGCATGATGTTTTTTATTGTCATTCCATTTAATGTGTGCCTTTAACAGTTTTCATTCACTGGTGACGCTTAGCAAATTTTGGCCAAATTTTATGTCGCGAAATTTACCATTAATCCTTTAATTCGCGAAAATTAATGTTAATAATTTTTTCATTCTTTTTTATTCCAAGTAACAAAATTTATCATGCAAGTGCAAGTTCACAAAAATGGTCTATTTCAGTTTCAATTTTATGCTTTGGTAAAAAATAATAAGTTTCGAGGTTTAATCCTTGAAATTTTTAAGGTTAACTTTTGGTCGGTCGCGAAAGTTAATGCTCGCGAAATTTTTTAAAAAGCATTGAATCGCGATAATCTATGTTCGCAAAGTCTTTTAATATGGCTCTTTTACGAATTTTCCCATTCGCAAAAAGTTTTTTTCCACTAAAGTTTCTGCACTTAAAGCATGTTACAAGAAGTCTAACAACGTTTTTTTTTAAAAAATCTCATGACCATCTTCTCAGCGCGTTTTATCTAAACAAAGAAACAAATTCTGAAAAGGTTAAACATAGTCTAACCATGGACGCACATCCATAGTCTAACATAGTCAAAGTGAAATCTTAAACCGAAGCGAGTTGTATACATGAGGCTTTACTCTGCCCGAAGAAAAGTCAAAATTTCGTCTAATAAAACATTTTCGCACATAATAAGCCAATAGTGAGTATTTCTGTTTGTACTACTTTTTTATATTATAAATTATTTTCCTTATAAGTTCTTTGTAAATTGGTGAACAAATTAATTGTAAATTTTAGGTTATTCGAGTTTGAAGGCTTTCTTCCATTCGACAATCTTCTCACAGTACAAGTTTATGATTGGGACTTGCTGCCAGGTTCCAACGATTTGATTGGCGAAACGAAAATTGACATTGAAAACAGATTTTACAGCAAGCATCGCGCAACTTGTGGATTGGCACCAGAATACAAAACGTAAGCTTTTTAAATCGATAAGGTATTAAAAACATTTTGATGATGTAGCTAAATATATACCTTGTCGCCCAGGATTTTTTGTTCACGGTATTTTAAGTTCATGTCTTCTTCTCCTTTGTTTCAGGGATATTTGTATGAATTATCACTGTTAAAATTTATTTTTGTATGAAAAAAAAACTGTTGGCTATTGTGTAAATTGCTTTCTAAAAACATAAGATAATTTCTCCTAAAAATACTTGCTTTTCTTGTAGGGCAAAATAAGTCCCATGGCCTTTCTTGCTCGGAAAAATTATGCCAATATCTCAATTAAGTTCGTAAAAAAAATCTTTTTTTTTGCTGACGTCTGACAGAACTTATTCTTCAGGTCCGGTTACACAGCCTGGCGCGATGGTGTTAAACCTTCGACTATTTTAAACGACTTATGTGCAAAAGATGAACGAGGTAAACCAAGTTACCGAGAAAACGGATGTTATATCGACGAGTGCTGTCCTGCTAAGAAAGATACTCTGCGCAGAGGTATTTTAAGATTAGATATGTATGAATTTTCACTTTTATAATTATTTTATATTTCGTATGGAGGATACAAACTCTCATAATGTTTAGAGCATTTAAAAAACGATGAGGATAAAGCACTTGAAGCTTTACATGCATATCAAAACTTGCCCAATGGATATCGTCTTGTGCCTGAGCACATAGAAACTAGGACTTTGTATAATCCACAGCGGCCATCCTTGCCACAGGTATAGTTATGTTATAAAGACCTTCTTTTCCTGCGTTCCATTACTTAAAACTTGAAATTGTTTTCAAAAATTAGACGAATATCTACTATAATTTTGGCACATATTTTCATGTCTAGATTGTAAGCAGGTACCTCAGTCAATCTTTTAGCGTTTTTTTACTAACTTACTTTTTACCACCCAGGGTGAAATACTGATGTGGGTGGACTTATTCCCCATGGATCAAATGATAGTCTTACCTCCTGTGGATATTGCAAAACAAAAACCAAAACAATACGAACTACGTGTCATTATCTGGAACTGTGAGAAAGTTCCTCTCTTAGAGAATAGCGTTATGCTTGGTACGGCATCAAGTGACGTGTATGTAAGAGGGTATGTGGTGTTGTGTTTTACTAAATGAATGTTAGTGTCATGAATGTTGTGTGAGAATATTTTATTAACTTTAGATGGTTGGAAGGACTCTACGATGAGAAACAAAAGACAGACGTCCATTACAGGTTCGTTATTCTTCTTATTTGGTTTGATTATCTTTTGTTATTTGAATTCAAAAACAATTGGTCAAATATAGGTGCATGGATTGGACGGAACACGTTTACCGCTGAGATATTGACTCAGCGTCCCTTTGCGTTTTTGTAGATCAAATATTTCTCATTTAACACTTAAAGATTAAAGGCCTTTCTTTAGTCAAAAAATAAAACCTAACCAAAACTGCAATAGACGGTAAGAAAAAGACCTGAATGGTTCATGCTTCGTACAGTCAAGTAGCGTTAGTCATCCTCTTTCTAAAACAACTTTTCAAAACAGTCTACTCCTCAGGAGTTACGAAGGTCCAATTGCACAGAGGTTCTTGCCTGACTTTTGACATTATACATACGTCATCCGTCCTCTAATGGTTAACAAGGATGCCCTTCCTGTATGAAGTTATTCTTGATCCATTTATCTTTTCACTTTTTTTTATCTTCAGATCCACAGATGGAAGCGCCATGTTTAATTGGAGATTTCTATTTCCTTTTAAGTATCATCAAGCTAAAAAACAATTCGTTCACCAGAAAAAAGTATGTCAAAAAGATATGTTACCTTCACAGCCTCTATCTGAGACTGAGGTCGAATTCTTTACTTGAAGAGTATATATAATTAAAACACGAGCTAGGAATTCTCTCTTGCCGTTGAATTAGCAAATATGATTCATTTTTTTTAGCTGTCAGCATTCGCTTTGGAAGAAACAGAGCAGTGCGTCCCGCCTATCCTTACCCTGCAGTGTATGGAAGCTGACGTCATCACAGCTGACGAAGTCATAGGTAAGAACCCCTTAAAAATCTCCCATAGTAAATTTATATCAACGAGGTTGACCTAAATAGATTGTGTCGTTTATTGTAGGTCTTTTAAAGATTCCATTATTGAAAATTCCTCCATATTATGGCAAGCCTATCGGCTGGACGTACGACCAATATCTGCATCGCAAGAAGAATCACGATCATCCATCATTATTCAAGTGTCAATCTTTGAGAGGATGGTGGCCATTTTCTTCAGGAGATGGCGTAGAAGAAAAAGTAGGTGTCATTTAACAAATCACGTGTCTAAAGGATCCAAAACAATATGTTGTTTATACACTCCCATTTCAGGAATCTCTCTAACATAATCCTAGTTATTGTTGTGATCGTCACGTTAAAATCGACATTCCATTCTTTTTTTAAAATATTATTTTTAATAACTTATCAGCTATCATTATCTGCTTTGCTATTAAAAAGGGATTGGTAATGAGGAAGCGTCGTAGAATGACAATTTGTTTACGTATTTTCATTGAATACTGCTTGATAAACAACCTTGTTTCCAGGGTTTTTTTTGTCTTACATTGAGGCCGGTGATGTTGAGAGACAAAAACCTTAGAACGCAGTTGGGTTAATTAAATGAAATATAAAAGAATTTCCAGGTTATTCACTTGCTAGTCTGCCCAATAAGTTGCTTTGTGGGCAGAATAACTCTAAATAGGATGACAGTGCTTCAAGTTTACTATATTAAGCACATTGAATAAATAAATAAAACTGCATTGCTATGTACGGAAAACTACGTTCATACATGTATATGTCGCCTGACTTGTTTTTGGTTGAATTTAAATAAAAAATTGGAAAAACGTTCTCAGTGTTCAGCTATTTAAAAATAGACACGATCCATCCCATTTACATTTTGCTTTCATTAAAAATTTACAACACATTTTTTACTTCACGAAAACAAAAACGAATTTCTACCAGAAAAATGTTTAACAAGTCTTGTATATTTGTTTTTTAAAGGTTTTTCTCTTGTTGTTTTCAAAAAGGTGTTTTCGATGTTACTTGGAACTTATAATACGATGTCCGTATTATGTTAGAACACGCCGTGATACAATCTAAGCGTTTCTACGTACCTCTATATTGTATAGGGCAGAGTCGAGTTGGAATTAGAGTTAGTAACGAAGGAGGAAGCAGAAGGTAATCCTGTGGGAATACGAAGAGAGGAACCACATGCTTTGGAAAAACCTAAGTATGTGTTTTTTTATTGTTTTCGTCAACTGTTCTTCGACTAGTCGACATTACCATGGCAACTAAAAATAATGACGTAGATGCTTTATCTATTATTTAAAGCTGCGATTGGCTCGTGGAAAAATCACCCGTCATTTACATTAGCTACGTCGTGCATAATGATTTCGTGTATCCGTAGCACGACTCTTTTTTTACACACAAATAGACAAAAAAATAATGCTAATGATATTATAGGGATAATTCGTTCGCCCGTGCTTTATATATCGCATTTCGTGTTCCTGTAGCACGACTGATTTCTCGCGAAATCTTTCTATATTATAATACCCGTATACGTCTGTCCGTCTGTCTGTCACGGCAAAATGGTAGCTTAGCTGCGCAAGTAGCGAGACGCACGCAATGCGTTATAAAAAGGACGGCGAACCCGTGGATTTTTCCACGGGCTAACGACTAGTATTAATAAAGAAGGCTGGTTATTAGCCCGTGGGAAATAGGATTCATTAAAACTATATCGCTTTTGCTATTTTAGCAATATTTCATGTTTTCTGAAAAATCCCATTCGTATTTCAAAACAAATTTTTTTTTTTGCATTTATGCATTTTTCTATATTTTTTATTGTTTTTATCTGTAGTAATTTTTTTTATCTCTGTACGATTATCTTTCTGCTCTTATTTTTTAGTCGTCCTGAAGAAAATTTGCGTTTATTCCTTGGTCCCGTAAGAACACTACGGTTGCTTTTCAATAATTTCAAATGGGCGGCACTCAAAATTATTCATCGTTCTTCTGTTATTAATGTTGGTGGGGTTCTTCTTTTTACGCCCTACCGGTGAGTATCTCCGCCCCTGTAAAAAAGTGAATTTCCTCACTTGATATGGTAAAAAAATATCTTGACAAGATATTGACACCGTCAAAACATATATTTTAACGAGACCGGCCACGCTCAATCCTCATGAGGAGATTATATTTAGTTCTATTAGTGTTTTTCAAAGCGACAGCAACGCACTAGCCTGTGGTACATTAATTGCAATGTCATGTTGTAACACCGGCTAATATTGCAAAAATTTAAGAACGTTGTTCATCCTTAATGATCGTGTGGCGTTGATCAACTACCTTAGTTGTTGTCATGAATTTCAACAGATTGCTGTACTTGCAAGTCATAACAGCCGCATTAACGTTAACTAAATGTTACTGCGGTTTGTATGGTATTAGAATAGACCATTAAAGGTTGTTTCTTTAAGTGACTCACAAGAAGACTATTTAGCTATTTTTAAAAAATTCGTCAACAGTTAGCACACGGTATCTTTTAGCTTGTGTTTTACTCGCGCATGAAATTATGCAAATCTGTTATAAAAATGTATTGCTGTTCATTTTTTCTTTAATCCCTGACGTTTGAGCTAAAATCATTTTCGGAGGAAGTTAAAACTGCAAGTTTTTTCGTACCTGCTATTCTACTTTTCCTCTAGCATTTTAGTTCCAGTCCCCTCTCTTTGTGAGTTCTTTGAAATTTCTTATTATTTGTTTTATTATTTAAAACATTATATTTTAACGCGTTTTCTTAATGTAGATACACGTCTAATATACGTCGTTGTAATGCCGTCCTTATATCGTTGTCATGTCGTGCGTCGTTTTTTCTTTCATTAGGGATATCTGGCAAAGAAAACGTTATCTGTTTAAATGCGATTACTTTCGGCAGTAAAGATAACTTCACTTGGCAACTTCTTGCTTTCGTTATAAAAACAATTGTTGTCATCCGTTGTGTGCGTGGAACGAAACTGACATGAACGAAAGTGCGCATGCGTATTGCATCAGAAAGAACGATCAGTCCTACTTGAAGAAAGAACCGTCAGAACAATACTATTTAATCTCGATATAAATTTATAACTATATATTTCCTATCAGTAAATAACAAATTTATTTTTAAATATAAATCCTCCCCGTATTAATCTGAAACTGGAGATAAACTTAGCAATGTCGACCCCGTGGTTCTTTTTTGCCTTCTAATACTACGACTTGAAAGTCCTAGGATCAAGTTGGCTCCCATTCAATAATAGCAATATCCACAAGCTAACGTTGAAGAAAAAAACAGTTCGGAAAGGATACAGCAATATTTTTGTTAGAACGAATACAATAAAAATAAACATGAAAAAGAAGTGCCGTGGTTTGCACCCTTTATGCGTAACATCTTGTCTCTTTTGTACCCCTATTGAGCATTTTGTTTGGTTTTTCTTTGACAGAAAATATTCATAGCTGGAGTAATGGAAAGCTTTTTAAACGTTGTACATTGTTATTATTTCTTGTCAAATGTATCATGAATAATTGAGGTTCAATAATAAGCGCAACGAGGAAGTCTGGCACAACATTTAAAATTTCCTGACCTGCTAAAATTGTTGTTATATAAATGTAAGCTGCAGCTACTGAGTAAGCTGTGATAACATTTGAACAAGATATTTTGGAAGAGATAAATTCCGCATAACACTTTCTCTATCGTAATCTTCCATGTCCATCTTTTAAGAGTAAGGAAAAAAGTGTGGCATCCAATTTTATGAGGACGGTCTCTTTTTGAGCTGCTTCATTATTGCCAACCATTTCTAATGTTGAAATCTCTGAAGGTCTTTAAAATCTTAAAGAGCACTGAGGACGAGTTCTCAAAATGATAAAAAAAACTGATGCGTTACGAATGAATGATGAACTTTTTTTTAGTATTTATATTTATATACAATAAATTATGACAAATGTAATTATGAATTATTAAAAAATATTAATAAAAAATCTTTACGAGAAGTGTCCATTTGGTGGATATGAAGAATCATGTCTAAAAAATAAAACCGTTTTAAAAATTAATGAATTTCGTTGGAATGAAACAGATCTTTAATAACAGTGTGACATTACAGACGAATATCTTTTCTGTTTGTTAACTTACCTAGATTTCTTAAAGCCATGTAATTTTCACTGGTATAGCTTTGTCACCAGTAAACTGAGCGCTTTTTGCTTGTCTCCATAAGAAAAAGAACAAAATCGAGATGATGACAAAACAGGCAAGCAAAGCTCCTAGGATACCATACACAACTTCGGGTTCTAAAACAAGTCAAAGTATAAAAATTAAAAATGGTAGCCAGATAAAAATTATTGACAGTACCTTTGTATGCAGCCTAAAAATTCTTAAAAATTGCAAAGCTAATGTGAACTTACCAACTTCGGGTTCAGCTTTCGTTTCACCTTCCGGCTCAGCTGTCCCTTCTGGTGTCGCCTCGGGCTCCGTTGTCGCCTCGGGCTCCGATGTCGATTCAGGCTCCGATGTCGATTCCGGCTCAGAAGTTGGTTCAGAAGCTGGTTCAGTAGTTGGTTCTGGCCTCGTGTTTGGGCTAAAAGTGCAAGACGTAAAAATAAACATTGAATCTCATATAAAACTAAACATACAGCTAAATGGACAAAGTGACTTACCGAAGGTTGAAACAGCCAATACGCAAAGAAATCCGAACACAAATAAATTCTTCATGTTTTCAAGTTTGATACAAAAATATTTAGCGCAACTGAAAACGTCTTTTCCTTGTCGTACTCAGCTGCAACTACATGTATGGCCTCTTTTGAACTGGGAGAAAACCTTTTATGCATAATTTATGAGGAAACAATACTTTTGTTCATTTTTTATCTATGGCCACATAAATTGTTCGTTTATTGATTTATTTGAAAGACATGTACTGACTGCAGTGACTTTGCAGAAAGTAATAACGGTTCCCTGATTATCCCACTTATTAAGCTGATTAGTTATTTGCTTTGTTTTGCTATCGTGACGCGGTGAAAGAAATGTGTTATAGACTTTAAGTATTAATTAAGTCAAAATAATTTCCAAACGTTTTTTTTATGTTCCCACTATATCGCACATTATTCAATATGCTGGAAATGCCTTTTTAATTCCAAAAACATTCCATTCTTAAAAACAACTTTTCGATCGAAATGTTTTCAAATTGCACTCTGTCGTAATGAGAATATGCGTGTATGTGCATGACACTGCATATTGTTGCATACACGTTTCCATGGTTACAAAACAGCATTCCATACCACAAAAAAATATGCGTTTGTATCAGATGAAACATTACTAAATCCAACTAACTTTCATACTTGGGGAACTCGGTGTAAAAAAGAAATTGGAAATAGCAAGCATAATGTCATAGTCCCGCCCTTTTTTTGGAACCATGGGACATCAAATAGAATATATTTACACCTCATACAGGAAAAAAAGGTTTCGGGCCAAAAATGAAAGAAGATTAAATCTTAATTCTAAACCAATATTTCTTGTAAAGTTTTACACTCGAAGTTATTGATAACTTGAGAATTAAGCTGTTCCTTTTTTGTTCTTGATATTTCAGCTTCGCATAGGGTTAAGAATAACAAAGTGTGTATGAATGAATTTTGAACTTTATTTTTTATTATAACTTTTTATTTACATGCAATAATAATTGGAAAGAAAAAATGGTTAAATATTTGTGTATTTGGAGGATATATTCAGGCTCCAAAAAGCGTCCGGTTGAATTGTGTAGAGCTAAAACAAACAAAGCCAAGGTAAACAAACAAACAAACAAACAAACAAAATTTACCAAATAAAAAACATATCTTTACACTGAGGAGTGTTTTAGCCTGTTTTTTTAAACAAGAGAGTTATCTTACCATTAAGCCAGTGGATAGGCCTTTGATGGCAATTTATTGCCCCCCGTTTGTTCAACCATGCTTTTAGCTTGTCTCCACAATAGGAAAAACAGGATAGACACAATAACGAAACAGGCGAGCAATGCGCTTAGGATACCATACACAACTTCAGGTTCTAAAAAACAAATGGTCAAAACAGATGAAGCGAAATAGAACTTTCGATCAATACTCTTCTTTAAAATTGTTAGTTTAGTGGCATTTCTCGAAGAATAATTCGCCAGTTAATTATACGTGCTTACCAACTTCGGGCTCAGCCTTCGTTTCTCCCTCTGGTTCAGAATCTGACCAATCATGATTTCCAGTGCTATTTCCAGCGTTTTCATAGTATTTTTCGCTTTCAGGTATAGGTTCAGCTATAATAAAAATTCAAAATTTCAATTGGAATGGAAGTGTACAAGAAGGATGAGAAAGGATGCTTTAAATGCAAATTGATTTTTGCCTTTTTCATAACAAATTTATTTCTTACAACCTCGTCCCCAGTGTCTTTTACAGAGGGGCTAACAATAAAAAAAGGCAAAATGCCCTGGGAACGAGGTTGTTGTTCAGATTTTTTGTTTTGAATTATCAATAACATGTTTGGCTTTGTGTTTGGACTAGATGCATCGGAATTCGTATTCTATTCGTATTCTATTGGGTAATTGTCCTTCACTACTACGTTACAGAATGAATGAAAATGAATGCTAAATTTTTTACAATTCTTGTTAATATGAAATCCTTGTGTTTGATAACAAAAAACTACGCTTTGGAATGTCAAAACAAACCATGAGGCGCCAATATGATATAATTTATTGCGTGTTGATTTCATTTTGTGCAGTAGGTGTTCAATATTTACCTAAAAGTATGAAATTCGATCCAGTGCCTTAACAATAGCGCCGTTAAAAAGCAAATAAATCTGGGGAGAAATTTGTAAAAAGATCATACTGGGAAGTTTGGGCACGAGGTTGTGACCTCTTTAGTACAGTAAATATATAAGCGATGACAAGCAACTTACCGAAAGCTGAGATAAGTAAGGAGCACACAATCCCAAAAATAAATACGCTCTTCATAATGGCTGACAAAGCTGTTGTGTGAAAAGTTACAAGTATCACAGTTACAGCTCTAGTGAATCCTTTGTTTCTATGCAAGGGTTTTTATAGCAAATACAAAATTGTCAGGAAAGAAATGACAGTGCAAAAAAGAAATTGAAAAAACCACAGTAATTAGTCAAATAGGATTGGATACAGTGTTTTATTTGTAACATTATTCCGGCGACGGATGGAAAAATTATTTTTTCAATAGCTTTTCCCTGTTGAAAGGAAAGTATTACTGCATATATTATTGCTCTAAAAATATATATCGTGAATCGTCCAGAAATATCTCTTTACTCTATCTTTATCGTGATATTGTCAATACCTTTTTTAAAAGTTAAAAATGCAGATAATACTGAAGTACTTTTTATTTTTGACCACAGAACATGAACAGATTAAATTTTTTTTTAGCCTTATCAGAGATTTTGGGTCAGTTAATGTCGCTGCGCTAGCCGTTACGTAAAAGTCCTGGGTTCAATCGTACCTACCGACAACTCAGTGGAATAATAACACAGATTGGGTAATTCGACCCTTACTGTAGGATGCTGATAACTGATGGTTAGCGTGGGACTCTACCTCAGCAATATATATTGCCCTGGTGCAGCTCAGTAAATGTGGAGACGACGATGTCTGTTTTGATAACGAAAACATTCGGTTTAATAACGACAATGCTCTGCCGATAACGACAATGTTCGGCCGATAACGACAATAGGTCGATGATATTTAGTCCGACTTATTCACTTGTCAACTATTCGTCCTGCTTTTAAAATTGCATGCAACATCTCAATTTAACTTGGGTGTTAAAATTTATCTAAAATCAGAACCATAGAGTGTTTTTTAAAAATAATTGAAGGTGATCGCTTTAGAGCTTTCCTGCTATTAAGAAATCCGCATAATTACCGCGTTTTCCCGATTTTCCTTTGTCACCATGATTCAGCAGTATTTTAATGTTCTACAAAACAATGAAATAAATTAATTAATTAAAATAAATATCTTGTTATTAGGAAATGAACTCTTGTAACACTTCCCTCACAATGACAAGGTAACTTTGACCTGTGATAGCTACACGTGTTGTGCAGGAAGCTTCCTCTGCATGTTCTACACACATTAAAAAGGCTACAACTTGTGATCATATATAAGTTGAATTTTAAGTTCTGTGAATTTTATAGTTCCTTGAATTTTATTTTCTTGCATTGCTTTGGTTAAATATTAACTTCAAGTCCGTTATTTTACTAGCAGGCTAAATTATATTATAACTATCAAAAGTCTACGAAAGACTATATCTATATTGCAAACAGAGTGAAATTCTCTTATAATCAAAATAGTTATTTTCATTTTGTAAATATATGCGATTGAAAAGAAAAATCATGTATAATCTGCCAATTTCCTGTATATCAAAAGACAAACATTTTCCGCGATTTCTGTGTGTTAAGAAGATTGGGTACGCATGATTGAATAATTATAACATGATGTCTGACAGGTTGACACTTTTTAACGAAGTCAACGATGTTACGTGTGCCAGAGTGGACTTTTTGTCCATTTTTCCGCTTTCTAAAACAATTCTTAATCTGATCATTTAGATTTAATAAATTAGTTTCATAGCCAGAATAAAAATAAAATTAAAAAACTACCTTTAACTTATCTGCTAATAATACAAAAAAATTGATTTGGTAAACTGAAAACGTTGTCATTTTGATAAGAACTGATGTGGACAGGTAGGAGAAAGTTATAAACAAGAAAAACGTAAAATAAGTACTATTCGTTTCATCATAAACTGGTTTGTTGTCCATTGTAAGGATTCGAATTAGCGCCCAGCATCTTTTTAAAATGCTCCCTCGGCTAAGCGCCCATGCAAGTATCACAAAGTTTAATAAATAACAAGCGCCCGTATTTCAACAAGCGCCCCTATTACTTCTCCCCTTACAAGATGAATGGACGCTTATATGAAGTCTTATTTTGACAAAAGGTGATAAAGCATGATACAGCATTTTTTATTATAAAATTGGGAAAATTTTATACAGTTACTTTCATTTTTAGTTCAAATCAATAGTTTATCGGGAACTTTTGCTGTTAAAATTTGTATATACCTATAGAAAGAAAATAATGGAACGATCATCTTCCTCTTTTTAAGTCAACCGAATGTTTAGAATAATTTACCAGTGCCCGCTTCTTTAAAGCGCCCCGTTATCGTGTAAAAATTTGAAAAATTGATAACTGCGCCCTTGGTAATAACGGTATTGCTTGATTATATTGCCGAGTTTTAAACAAAACTTTCATCATACCTTTAAAATGCAATGGTTTTGACAAACGGGGCAGGGGGTGCGGGACACATCTAACAAAACACCTTATTGATTTCGTTTTTTACGCGGGATTAGTTATATACCGTGAACCTCTGAATAAACCCTACTCCCCCATGGAGTAAACCCTCCCCCCCCTCCTTGGATAAACCCTTCCCCCTTCTTTGGATAAGGCCATTTAACATTTTCCACAAAAAATTTTTGTGTGTATGAAGAAATAAAATAAAAGTAGCATGGAAAATGTTGCAGAGAATTGTGGAAAATGTGATTTGAGTCAAAAAAATGTTTTTAGCGATTCAAATGCAGATATATTTGCTGGAAATAAATGACAGTGAGTTTTTTAAAACTATTAAAATCGAATGCTTGGGTAGATGTTTCCGTGTTATATAATGAATATCTTCAGTTTCTTGATTTGAAACCAATAAGGTTTACGATATCAATAAATGTTAAATTTAATAAATACAAGACTCCCCCCCCCCCATCTTTACTTATACGTTCCTATGAAATAGGCGTTTCTGTGTGTTTAAATAAATATCTTTTCGTAATAAAAAGAGGTTCATATTTTTCCTGTTTTTGTATGTTTTTTTTATGTTTTTTTATCACAAAGGAGTAGTTATTTAAATATGTAGTTGAAATGGGCGAAAGAAACATTTGTATTGATTTGTTGACAAAATAAGCTGTTGCACATTCTCACCCAGGTGAGATTTATTCAAATTTTAGTATCTGTAACGCAACAAACTCAGATTTTCATAACTAAAGATTTTTAAAGAAGAGACACAAGCTCGACCCCAGGGGAGGGAAAGAGATTAAAAAGGAAAGAATAATGCCTTTTAAGGATTGGAAGCTATCACCAACTGCGGACGCCACATCTTCGGTGCCATATTTGTTTATGTCTCACTTTTGAGATTTTTGCTGACGCCAGCTAAAGTGGTTGCATCATAACTAGGGTAACGCCGCGACACGTGACCAGCCTGTTCCAGGCCTATTTCGCTAGAACTATCAGAAAGCGCAGCACCGTTTAGAAGCAAATAGTCCTGGGGACGATGTTGGAAGACACATTCGATTTTGAAAATCCGTGCAGGCTCTTTATCGTGGTTTACAAAGATACTAACAACAAAAGTCGAAAGCCGACAGCCATTTCGTAGCCCCTTTAATATATATACAGTTGAATCTCCAAGAGGCATAACTTATTCGGATTACAGAGAGATTCGGATAGTAGAAAGTCTCTCTAATTCGAATTTCCAGGTTTCAAGGGTGAAAATTCGGATAAGAGAGAGAAATCGAACTTTTTTGAAAAAAAAAAGAAAAGAAAGGAAGGTGAGAAATAAAAACGAATAAGTAAGTTTTCTTAACAATTTGATACATTATTTATTTTCAAAAAAGTGTTCAATCCTTGTTTGCTTCTTGTTACTAAGATTGTCTAAATCAACGGCCCTATTTACATTTTTTAACAGAGATTCAAATTACGAAAAACAAAAACATTCGAAAGTGTTAATGGTATATTTACACTTAAAAATTCGGATTATAGAGAGAATTTAGCCGAAGGGACCTGAAAATTAGTTCGGATTATAGAGGTTTTCGGATTACAGAGATTCGGATAGTCGAAAGTAAATTATGAGAGTTTCTTAAGGAAAATTGACGGTGACTTTTAATTTGTTCGGATTATAGAAAGATTCGGATTATAGAGATTCGGATTAGAGAGAGTCAACTGTATATATCTTTTTTCATTTTTCAAAATTATTGGGTGTTGCTTCATGCCTGCTTGGACAAGTATTATGCAATTTAACGAATACGCTATTTCAATGCCAGCATTAGCATAATTAAAACTTAGCAAGTATTAATAATATTTTCCATAATTCTTGAGAATATCCTGAACGATATTCTAGATGCTGGTCGTAGTTGTCGAAGTTGTCAAATGTTCGGTAAAACAAGTCATGGCTTGCGAACATCATTTCGCAAAAATTCATTTTTCGTAAGAACATATTTAATGCTTTTTTGGCGCAATATGTGGAGCCTACGAAACAAAAGGGTTTGCATCTTTGAAGCTATAAGGTCGAAAGGAGAGTTCCACAATGTGTAGCAACCCCTCCTGTAATGGGGGTACAGAGTGTCCGCGCAAATTTAAATTTTAATATCTTTTGAATTACTTGCACAAATTGCTATAAAACTTTGTGACTACAAATATTGTTATGACTGGCATCTTTTCCAAAATGTTTGACTCCCCCTGTTGATGACGTCACGAATTATTAGACATTGCTCAAAACTACCATAATAAACTATCTAAAATGGAGAAGATTTTGATCTAATGATCTAATGAATATGAACATGAAAATTTTACAAAGTGCCACCTAGCGAATCCGCTTTCCTCGATTTGCACGATTCTAATCTGATAAATAAAATTATTTTTCATTTCAGGATTTTGCTTATCCACTTTTATGTGCAAAAACTACGGAAGCCGAGAGGGGCCAAACCAAAAATCTTTGTAAGAAACCGCTATTTTTCTAAATAATCCAAAAATCTTTTCAAGAAACCATCTTTCAAAACCAAACCAAAGATCTTTTCAAAAAACCTTTCCTAAAAATCAAACCGATAATCTTTTCAAAAAACCTTCTTTAAAAATCAAACCCGAAACCTTTTTAAGAAACCATCTTTCAAAACCAAACCGATAATCTTTTTAAAAAACCTTTTTCAAAACGAAAATCTTTTCACAAAACCGTCTTCGCTTCGGTTTATGACCTTTAGACAAAATAAAATTTAATTTGTTGCGGCACAGTAAACAAACATGTCGCCGTACTGTTCAAAATGTGGCAGCAAAGCTGAACCTGTTCTGCCCAGATTGCGAAAACGTCCTGTTTACAGCCGGGACAGCCGGATTATGTACGCATGGTCCGATTATGTTTTTTTTGCACTGGTTATGTCGTGGTGACCGGATTATGAACGCTGATATAATGGCTGGTCAGGCAGGCTGTGATTGGCATTTTCTTCGAACTTTTGTGAATTAAACATTCTCTGGAAGATAGAACACCCCTAAAAACTAGACATGGCGAAAGAAAAACGTCTCGACGTAATTCTTAGTATAAAGTACTCTTGTAGTAAATACATTTCAACATAATATACTTTGAAGTAACTAAATTTCACGGAACCTAAATTATTCTTTTTGCGGGAATTAAGTTTGGTGAAAAGTTATTAAACTTGCGAATCCCAAAATTTAGTATTTGCCACGAAATTTCTTTTCATTTGAGAACAACAACAACTTTGCCACCAGGGCTATTTGCTTGTCAGAAGTGATGACGAATGATATAAAAGCGGTCGGCCCCGAGTATATTTGTTCTAAAATCTCGAATAACATTTGACTGTCATACATAAGCCGGCCTTCCCCGATTATGTGCGTTCTATAATAAGTGAGAAATAATATGAAAATATCGTATATAAGCCGGTCGGCCCCGATTACGTTCGTTCTAAAGTCTCGAATAATATTTGACTGTCATACATAAGTCGGCCTGCCCCGATTATGTTCGTTCTATAATAAGTGAGAAATAATTTTAGACTGTCGTATATAAACTGGCCTGCCCTGATTATGTTCCTTTTATAAGTGCCAAATAATATTTTTTGAGTAATAAGCCGGCCTGTCCTGATTATGTTGCCCTGATTATGTATTTTCTGCCCTGTTCTTAACCGGGGCAAGCTGCCGTACTTAATCAGGGCAGCGTTTATTATCCGGGCAGAACAAACCTACCCACAAGTGGTGCTCAAAATGTGGGGGGCAACTAGAAAAAGTTTTTGAGAATAGCAAGGAAGATGACGGTTCAGAAACAATAACTCTTAAGCAGTTTACCACAAGGGAAAACAAACGACAACTGGCTGTTGCGAAGAAAAAGAAAGATCACCAAACGGCTACTAAAAACAAGTACTTTTACAGAACGATTTGATGCTGGTGTTACAAAACCATTTCTCAAGTTTGAAGAAAAAAATGCAATTATTGAAGATATATCTTATCACTATTGTTTGTCCAATTGCAGCGAAGAAATGCAAGCAGTGGCTCAGGGTATTGATCTACTAGGATTGAAAACAATCTTACATGATCATTACAAAGACAGTGTGAAAGAGTTAATAAACATTGTGGGCAAACAAACTTCACAAGAGTTACTAAAAGTGTTTAAAAATGTGTCCTACACTCTCAGCAATGGAGGTGACGAGATCGAAACTGAAAAAAGATCTAGAGAAGAAGATATAGTATACAATTTCACAAACTTTGTTGAGAGCTTAGATGTAGAGGACTTATGCGTGGAAACCATTGCAATCGATTCAGACAGCGATGAAGATGAAGGTGCTGCTAACAAAAAAGTTGTTGAAAAAAATTTGACAAAAAGAATCTCTCTGATTGATTGCATACAGTTCTGCTCTGGTTCAAAATATATCCTTGAGTCTATGAAAGAAAAAGGAACTGTTACGTTTATGTACCCGGACAATGCTTCTCGTGGTAAAAGAATTGTTGTTAGTACTTGTGCCTTGGTGATTTCATTCCCTGTGACAGCCAGATATTACGGATCATCAGAGGCTTTCAACGAGCATTTCTGTGACAATATTGTGTCTTCACCTGGTTTTGGAAAGTTTTAAATTTTTAGGCATTTTTAGTTTTAATTTGATATTTTGTTTGTGGTAATATTAATTTTATATTTTACTGATCCTATTTTTATTTAGCTTGAAATGCCTAGGAATCTGTTTTTATTATATATACAGTATATACTTGCATACTGGCTATCAATTTGCTAATTTTATATTTTGTTGAAAATATGTTTTTTTCTGTCAACGTTCTGTTTTTATTGTTTTCATTGCTTGCTTCTGTTTCTCTGAGAATAAAAAAATACAATGTGCATAATGTGATAAACACTTTACATGGAACATATACAGTATTATCTCTCTAGAGTTTTTGTATTTATGTTATATACAAGATAATATATTTTTAGCTATCACAGAGTTCAATAATACTTTTTAGTCATATGGATAGTTCTGTTTAAAATAATATGTTATCAAGTCTTCTACATTGCTGCTATCTTGCAACGGTCGATCATTGTACTGGCAGTATGTTTTTGCCCCACAATTTGTACAAAAGTAGTTGATATTTTGTAGCACCACTCCACATTGCGTGCAAAACATTGTTAATAAGAAACATGAAGCACTGCTCATGAATGCATTGTAGGAACAATGTCCTTTTTAATTAATTTTCAGTTTCAAAATTCCTTTTGCAAATAAAATTTCTTATTTCTTACAAAGATTTTAAACTTTTTTTCGGATTTTATGATTCGTTATAAAGATTTTAAGTTTATGTGCAAAACATTGGGTTTCTCTGGAAGAATTTCAGTTTTGTAAAGAAATATTCGCTTTTTTTAACAGATTTTGGGTTTTCCTCTAATATTTTAGGTTTTCCTGTAACATTTTAGGTTTCTTATTAAGTTTTTCGGTTTGGCCTCTCTCGGCTTCCGTAAAAAACCGTTATGTTTATAACCATTTATATTACTAACATAAAGTCAAAACAGAATTGCAAAATATTGCCCAGAACGCGATTTTGATAGGTAATGGTACGACAATGTAGTTTCAAGTATACTCACTCAAAAGTTAGCTGAGACAGGTTTAACTCATAAAATTCAAGGACGCTTGTTTTACCGATACAGGCTGTGGTTTTTGTTATTCACTTTTCTCACTTTTCAACCTTAATTTGACGTTTCGTGATCATGGACAACATATCTTGACAATCATCGCCAAAAACAAGGCATCGGCATTTTCTGCCCCAAATGAAAAATTTCATTTGGGGCAGAAGAAAACAGTCTCCTGCAGTTATGATAAGATCATTTTTTACCTCATTCTCAAACATATGCTTCGTCAAAGCTTATCTCCACTGGTGGGATATTTTGCAAAAGTGGAGACATGGAGGTGTAATATGGTAGAGATGAGCGTAGTATAACTGTTGTTTTCTTGTAACATTGGCCTAGGTTAATTCTTAGGTCTGACTAATTGACTGAACCTCGTTCCCGTGTTAAACCAAATTTGGTACTGGTAACAAAAAAAGTATGACAAATGATTTCCACCCTAAATTGGTCAAATAAAAGCTTGTAAACAAAAAGCGTGATTTTTAATGTCAAGCGGGCTTTTTATTAATTTTTACGTTACGAAATTTTCAACTGTTTTTACTCTTTTTACTCACACAAAAAAATTTATCGATTAAAAAAATTATTATCTCCGCCTTCTAAGTAACGATGTTTTTTAAATTGAGAAATTGATAGGAAATAACACGCCTATATGATATGTTCTGAAACGATAAAATCAGTGGTCTAGAGAAAAAAGCTATGTCAGACAAAGAGAAGTCTGGGTACAAGCCTCATTATAATAAGCAATAATAAAAAAGTTGTGAATATATTAACCCCATTTTTTTTTACACTTCTTAGGAAGTAGCATATATTATTTAACACCAACCTCGTTCCCAGCTCATGTTTTCCCTCTTTTATTTTGGGGACGGCGATCCTGGTCGTCGTCAGATGTCAAGAAGATGCAACAGGAGCTGGGAACGAGTTTGATTTAAAAACTTGTAATTTGTGCACGCCATTCGATGCCCAGTGAAATATCAAATTCCCGGGGTGGTTACTATGCAATTAATAATATTCGCATCTTTAAGAAATATAGAATTTGATAAGTAAAATAAAATAGAAAATAATATTTTAGGTATTTTATGAAAAACAGTCACACCTCTCTCAAAAGCAATTCCAAAACCACTTAGCAAGATTTAGAGAAAATTTAGGAGCGTATCATTTGAGAAAACAGAGTACGTATCAGATACAGGAGGCATAAAAATACGTTTATAACAAAGGGGAAAGTTGCTTAGCAACAGACGCGCATGCGTGTTTATACCGTTTTAAGAAATATCATAACATCGGTATCTCCAGGATGCATAACTATGAAGAAAAACATAATAGCGAACATTTCGCAGCCACATTATATTCTTTCAATGATTTTTAAAAATTCAAATCAATGTTAAATGAAGTTCTTGTTAAAAAACAGTAAACATTATATTCTTCAATACACAACACGTTTTATTTTGAAGGAAATAACTTCCTCGCTCTAGATAACATATTTTTCTTTGTTTTCTCTTTTAAGTGTTTTTCATTGAAGAATCAATTATGGCTGTTTGAATTTCGTGAAACTTTTTCGTTCAAACGAGAAGAAGTTGTGTTGAAACGCAGGTTGAAACTGATTTCATCCATTACTTTTTATTTTTCATTTTCTAAATTCTAACTTAACAAAACGAAAAAACGAGCTTCTTATTTTATTTTAATATTTACATCTTATTAATGCAACGTGTCTCTCATCAACAGATGTTTTTTTAAGTTTTACTTTTAACTTTGTACTACCCGATTTTTTTCAAACTTTTTTATAACAAAAAGAAATGTAAGAAGCATAGCAAACTATATTTAAAAACTCTTTTACATTCTAGATGGAGGGCGAGCATGAAGACGCAACACGACTCTTCGAAGGAATTCCCGAAGATAAAAGGATCGGGATTTTGCGAACATATCATCATCGAATGTATAAAAACGACGAAAACGATCTGAACGAGAAAGAATCTCAGTTTTCAAGATGCTTATCATATTATTGTGTTAAAAACAAAGGCTCGTGTTTAGTGATATCTATCTCCTTTGCTCTTATTGTTGTCGGTGTTTTATCTATCACATATGGCTTCATGACACCTGGACTGTACAAATCTATCGGTAAAAATGGTAGCTACACTGAACAGTTAAAAGATGTTGAAAATTACACATACTATAAGGACTTATTCATTATTTTTGGCATCGTGATGGTGAGTTTCGGTGTACTGGCTGCGTCGTTTGGCTTCTTTGTGCCATTGTATAAAGACAGTGCGAAGAAGATGAGCGCTACGGAGGAGTGTCAAAGAACACCGATAATAGTGGATTACGAGCTCCCACCGTATAATACGTCACTACAAACGGGAAATTATTTGGAGAGTGATTCTAGTTGGCTAAGTTCTTGTGGCTCACCAATAGAACAGGAAGGCTTTAAAACATTCTTTATACAAGAGGAAAAATAGTTTTATGACGTCATAATATCGCAGGATCTAAAAACTTAAAAACTCTTCATCAAAGTATTGCATTCTTGAACCTGCATTTCCAAAAGACGAATTTTTAAGTTCCTCCAACCTCGCGCCCAGGCCCTGTTGAGGCTTATCCTAACGATAATCTGAGTACCAGTTGTGAATTTCTTTTGTTTAAAGTAGAAGTTTTCCTTTTGATAGTACAACTACATTATAAGTATTACTTCTTATTGTTTTATACAATTATTAGGAATAGGGTAAATATATTGAAAGTTAGTTATACGTTGTGCGTGTTATTTTTTTCATTTATTGTTTGCGTTCAACATCGAGTTGTTTATAAACATGTTGATTAATACTGTCTATCGTTCTCATCCGCAGAGTTCTTTGAAAAAAACCACAAAAGTTTACCTCGCGGCTTATATTAAAGAGCTCTGGGGAAGAGAATGCCGTCTATCTCCGTGTAGGTTTTTTTAGTGTATGGTTTTATTCTTACTGAGGATAGTCTGCTGTTTGAATGATGACGAAAATAAAATAATTACAAAATAAATCATTAAAATCAATAGAACAAAAGTAAAATTAGGCTTACAGACCTTGAATAATAAATGACGTTTTTTAAAACTTCAGGAAGGATCAATCATGGTCCCAGAGCTTCTTTTTCGCTTTCTGGATATGCGTGCTGGCGCGAAATCATAAAAGCGAAAAAGAAGCCCTGGGGACGAGATTGCACGAAGGATAAAATAAGCAAACGCGGCAAGATTTATCTTTGTACAAATATGGTCATACTACATCTATATAAACACTTGAAAACGACTAGGTTTGATAATGAAAAGTGCAAGAATAATCTAAAAGTGACGATTTTTCTCTCTCTTTTATAACTCGTCGACGACGGGTCACGGAAATATCCAGACAAAAATCGACTAAAAACTGGCGCACAGTTGAACCGCCATAGCTCCAGAGGTCTAGGTTTTCATGAAAAATTCTCCGTATTTTAGAAAGAAGATGAAATGGACCAATTTTCTGAATTTTTTGAATTTTCTCACGTGTAGAAGATGGGTTATGTTCGCTTCTATTGTTATACTTCTGGAAACTTCTGATACAATTTCGTATCAAAACATCAAGCCTGCTGTTGGCAATTAAATACGAAATTGACATTTATACAACCCACTTTAAACTTCTTAGCAAACATGATAATAGTTGTATTCTCAGGGTTATTTTTTACATTGGCTGTTTAGAAAACATTAATAAGCAGTACAAGCAACAACAACAACAACAACAAGCAACAACAACAACAACAACAAGCAACAACAACAACAACATAACCGCGGAATATCTCCGTCAATTTTTTTTTGTTAAATATCGAATACGTAAAAGCCATTCTAGATCCTACGCATACAAAAATAAAAAAAATAAAAAAATATGAATTACTCTCACAATGAAAGCTAAAATGTTTTATGACCAATTTTTGACGTCATCTACATGTAAATAAAACGGCGCAGAAAGTTCCAGTGGTTGAGATGAACAGCACCTGTGTGTATATCCAAAAAAGTAGCAACAACGTTGAGTCATGATTTGAAAACTTAATATTTACAACATATCACAATCGCCCCCTCGTTTCTCTTCCTCCTACTATGTCCACAAAAAAAAAGTATAAAAGGACTTCCAATGAAACCAACATATTGTCATCACGGAAGAGTATATTTCAATGCTGGTACACATTCAAACGGGATAGTTTAGAAAAACCCTAAGAAACAGTCACGGCAAGGACGGATTCATATTTGTAAATTTGCGTTTCATATTGAAGAAAACAAAAAAACAAAAAATTCAGGTAAGGAAGCGTAAAAATTATAAAGTGTTTTTGCAAAGTATAAACGAATCATTTATTTCTTTTCTCTTCAGTTTAGAGAAAACGAAAATGAAAAATACCATCTTGATCATCGTGCTGATAGCATTCTGTCTTTTTGTAACGACAAACACTTTCGTTGTTTCTAGCGGCAAGCCTTTATCAGGGAACGAGGTACGGAACTTTCAATTTTTAGGCAGCATGGTTCTCTATTGAAACTTTAGCAGTTCCTTTACACGCTTACTTGAAGCTATTGCTTTGTAAAAAAATATTTAGGAAAAAATAGTTAGAAATAGTGAAGGCCATAGAAATTGAGTTTTCTTTAAGAGCATCACTTTTCTGACCCAATTTTCACCTATCCAAGATTGTAGCTTCCTGCCTTCGCTTTCTCTTTTTTGCATATTTTTGCTGTTATGCAGGATATTTGAATGCTTCTTCTTGATCACGCCCTACTGTAGAAAGAACAGTGGTTTGTTTCAATTTACGTTCAAAAAAGCATTTGGTACTTTTTAGATAACAGCAGCCTTCAATTTTGGAAGATACTGCCAACTTCACATGACAGAGTGTTTGGAATTCTGCAGCAGTCTTGACATCTCCTTTGAAGATTGTTTATTGCTTTAACCTCAGTTATAACGGACTTTAATATATATTTAAAATAAGAATAAAATATTTATTGTATCATTTGTATCGTAGCATTTTAATTATCCTGCAAAATATTTATTTTTGAATTAGTAGTTGCTTTAATTTCGAGCCCTTCCAAATAAAACATCAAATGGATAGATAAGATATTATTTCGCCGTTAAAATATTTTACTACAGTTAAAAATACATTTTTTAGAACAAGTTGAAGAAGACGCGGATCGTCTTGTCATTAATATTACACGGTAAATTCTGCTGTTTTTCCATAGTAGCGTTGTTGTCGTTTTTAATCAGACTACAAGTACTAAAAAGTCACAACCTAGTCAACACATTGCGAGGATCGTTATTTCTCACCATGTTGTCGAATTAAAAACTACATTTTAAGCTTTTATGTGTTTTCGTAAAACTGTTAAAACAGTTTTAAATGTATGGACATTTACCGTAAACAGTGAAATGATTTCATGAATGAAGACTGGAGTGGCCTATCCACTTCTTCTTTTGCGAAATTTTGATGTACCAAACTTAAACGAAATACTAAAATCACAGCAGTTCTTTCGCATGAAATTAAAATTTCTGTAGTCGGGTTTAGTCGGATCAGTAAATCATAAGATGTATGATGACGTATAAGGATAAATCATAAGACGGTACGACGTTTATCCACAAAGTGCATGTGTTTTTTCTGAGCTATAAATAGTCATAGCGTATTAAAATCAGACAAAACAAAGTTTAGCTGCATAGAACATTCCAATTTAACAAAAGGCAACTTTAAAACATCAGAAATGGTTACCTATTTTGGATATGATTACAAAAGTGCTGACATATGACCTATAATTATTTTAGTGTGACTTACAGACATTAATTAATTGTTAATACGGGGTCAAATGACCACTTTCCGCGCGACGTTTGCTTTTACATTAATAACCAACCTCGTTCCCTCGTTCCCAGACCCATCGGCGCTGCGTTTATTGATAGGTCTGACAAAAAAGTTTGTCTCGCCGTCCGATATGCAAAAAGAGACAACAGGTCCTGGGATCGGGGTTGATTGATAACAATGGACATGCGCACTCATTCCCGTAGGGGTAGATTGTGTGAACAACAATACCACAGTAAGAAAAAAAATCTTTTAAAAATAAATTCCGCTTCGAGAGAAAAATACAATCGTCTATAAATAAGGTTTTGATCGAGTTGTACTTTAAAATTAATCATGGAAGATTTATAGGTTGGGTATACAGCAAAAATGTGTGAAATAAGCAACACCTTTTGTAAAAGACAGATGAAAAGGTTTTCGTTGAGTGGGAACATTCTTTTAGAACATATCCACCTAATTGATACTACTTTAAGGGCAGAAATTTTTTCGCGTTTTTGGCCCTTTTTCGCGAAAGTTTTTACACGCGTTTTTAAAATTGGCTATGAACATAGCCAATTTTAAAAACGCGAAAGTTTTTTTACGCGAAAAAATATTTTTTTCCAATGAAATTTAAGGTCCCTTTCTGGAATTCGTTGTTATCAAAAAAAATCAGTGACACATGGATGGGTATTATATTTATTTTTTCCGCATTCGCGAGAGTTTTTTCACGCGAAAATAACCTTTGTTATCGATTCGCTAAAGTTTTTCCCGCGAAATTTGTTCCAAAAACCGCGAAACGCGAAAGTTTATTCCGTAAATTTCGCGTTTATTCTGATACGCGAAAGTTTCTGCCCTTAAAGTATTGCTTCTGGTGCGCATCTGCACAGGGCTTTTTACTTTGAAAAAGCTAAATTTTTAAATGATTTTCCAAATATTTTTCTTAAGATGCATGTAATGTAGGAAGACCGTCGTTTGACAATTCGACTTCCAAAGTCGACAAGAAACGCGAGGCTCGAAATTTGAAAATACACAAGCAGGTTGAGCAAGGCAAATTTAACAAGCGAGACATATTTTGATCCAGTATCAAAACTTCTTTAATCTTTAATTAAATTTTCTTACTTCAGGAGATAAATTTTCAAAAAAATTACCCAAACTAAACTATTGCGCAGGTATTTCATAGAAAGGCACACATTCTCCACCGAAAGAGCTACAGGGGAAATACTTAAAACGGAAACCACACAGAACGTATTTGCTTGCACCTGCTTTTTTCTCAAAGAAAAAAGTCTAACATGTTCCAAGCAAAGTTACTTTACTCTTACATACCTTACATACGGTAGAACGAAACCTTTCGTAAAATTTAGATGAATAATTTGATTTTGCAGAGACGAAAAACAAGTGATAAATTATTATAACATTCTTCCATCAATAACAAAAAGGCTAAAAAAACTCAATCTAATCGATAATTCCACGCTTTTCGACCTGTAGTCGTGCAATGTTTTAAAAACAAAAAGAATTCCTATCAGTCGGGTCACGACAGAAGGGAACTGAGGATCAGGTTGTTTTTAATTGACGAGGTACTAGGAGAAACTAATAACCAATATTAAAAAAGATGAAATCGAGTATTAAAATTGAAAGTAAAAAACAAAATATATATATGGTCACCAGACTCCCGGAATACGAATATAATGTGATTTATCTTAAACTTTTTATCAAGACATTATATTATATAATCATGTTGACATATTTCATGCAACTTAACAGATCAAAAAATTCTTATGTATATAAACACAATTTAAATTATTCACCTCTAGAGAACAGAAGATGAGAAGGACACACCCAAGAACAAATTTCTTGTATTTTTAATCAGTCAGTTTCTCTGGATTCTCATCTTCTGCTATCAATAATATTTATAGCAACGATACTACAGCGATACAAATTAATACGGATAATAATAATGATAATAATATAGGAATACAACAGCAGTTTTACTGTCACGCTAACCATTTTTTAAAAAATTCAATAAATCTTAGAACAGGTGCGAAGAATGGAGAGGAAAATAGGTGCGATGGAGAGTAAGAATTGAAAAAATTTCACGAAGTGAAAAAATTTAAAAATTTTTGCGACTGATGCGATGATTGTGAATTCAAATTCAAAATGGAGGTAAATTATCCGCTATATAATCCTCACAAAAGAAACTTATCTAATCTAAATCAGAGGGCGGCACGTACGTAAAGCCAACAAAGGCGTCATCTGGATCATCCACGCTAGCTGAAACCATCTGATTTTCATTTACTTTCGTTACCGAAGCTAAAGTTAAATAAAAACATAGCAGAAATAATAATAAACAAGAATTCACAGCTATGATGTTACCGTTTAGTCACCCTACGCTAACGATTTCTTCTGTCACCTCACTCTCGTAGATATATTAGACTATTATCTGCTTGTGTTTATTTTGCCGTATCAATCGTGTTTTGTTCTAAATGGCAGCCGAATCGCTACCTTGGGTAAACGATGCACGAAATAGCAATGCCAAGGATATACACGACGGGTGATAAACTGAGGAGCGGAATATATAGGACTGGGGAATTGATAAGAAAACTTTAATACATTTATCGTTTATCAAGTTTAATACCTGGTACCGGTTCCCGCACAAATTCGGGATCAAAATGCTTTAAGTCTAGTTGTCCACTCTAAAATAGAATTAATGCTATTTTTATTAAAGGCGGAACAGTTTTTTCTTGAAAATCTGCAAAGTTTAAATGCTGTCAATTATGTGTTGAGAATTTGTTTCTCCGCCCGTTTCTGCGAGGTAGGACGTTTATGGTAAAAGCTTTTACGAATTTGACTAAAAGTCGCCGATGTTTAAACCACAAAAGAAGAAAATAAAAAGAGCTACGTACGACATTCGGGTTATACGGTGGGTCAATTTTCTTGTCATATAGATCTTGGAAATTAATTGTACGGAAGAATTGATGTGTTTTGATGTCACTCTAGAAGAAAATTATATAAACAATAAACTTACTTAATAATAACGCCTCGTGTTGCTAACAATAAAAAATGCACTTACAAAATCTGTCTCTGAATTTCCTAACCTTTTAGTTCTATCTTTTTGCAATAACTACAGAAAGAAAATTGGTACAACTTTTTAGGTGTAGAAACTTTCGCGAATATTGATCAAATTCGCGAAATTTTCCAAAAGCGTCAATCTGCGAAAGTTTATCAACGCGAAAAAAAAGAAGATTTTCCTCAGTTCGGGAAATTTTTTTTGACTAAGAACCTGTTTCAATTTTATGCTTTGATAATAAAAGAATACGCTTTGAGGTTCATTCCTTAAAACTTTAATAAATATTATACGACTATCGATTTGCGAATGTTATGTTTGCGAAATGCAAAAATTTGGCGAATTTTCATATTTGCGAAAGTACATAAAAAATACACCGAAATTTGAGCTTGTTCACTTCCTCAGGTGTTTTTAGTAGAAACGGTTGCGAGGTAGGGAGCTAAATTTGCTCTTTGTGAATAATACTTCACGAAGATCAGTCATGCGGACCAATATTTGGATGTTGAAAGTTTGTTAAAAAAAAATTCTTTACTATTCCGTTATTTGTCGGTTTCTTCACTGTAGGCCAGAAGAAAAATAAATGAAAGATAGACTGACTATCACTTAATGTCTGTAGAAGGCGTTTGCCAATTTTTAAAAAACAATTTCGAGCGTTTCGAGGCTATTTTTTCGTTTCTTGAAGGCTTTTGCTTGAATTTTCGCCATATTTCAAGGATATTAAGCAGGGACACAAGTAAAATCCTTTTAAAAAGCCAAAAACTCATTTCTTTAGAAAAACAGGCTGAAAACATAACGAGTTACAACGTCACAAATTTCAAGGTTTTCAAGGTTATTTTTCCGGAGATTGACGTTTTTAAGGTGACTTAATCTGGCATTTCAAGGTCTGGCAGATACCTTTCCTGAATAAATACCTAGAATAATTGCGCATACCTGTTCTAGTAAATGTCTTGCGCTTTGAGAAATATTGGTTCTTAAACGTAGAGGTTTGTGTAGAATGTTATCATACATCTCTGCTGTGTCACGTGAATAGAACGGTGGGAGGCCGTACATCATCTCGTAGGTGACAGCACCCAAACACCACCAATCAACAGACTTGTCATACGATTGTTTACGTAGTACTTCTGGAGCAAGGTACTAAAAAAAATGTTCTCGGTTCTCATCTATCGCAGTATCTCAGGGCTCAAGTATCGTCAGGGCTTTTATACCAATATACACGGTCTCACAGAAAGAAAAAAAAAATTTCCGCAAACGAGCACATGTTAAAGGCATTAAACGTACCTCAGGAGTACCACAAAATGTTGATGTTGTTCCCTTAGGCTCAATTCCTTCTTTACACAATCCAAAATCAGTCAGTACAACATGTCCCTGCGTGCAAGAATATTTTTTAAAAAAAATAGATAATTAATAATCGCCTTCCTTCTTAACCTGTTGTATCGAGTAGCCACTGGTACTTACCTTTGAATCCAAAAGAATATTTTCAGGTTTCAAATCTCTAGAAGAGAGGTAAGTTACTAGTTACAAATCATGATCTAGTTTGGCTTTCAACAAGGAAAATAACACCCAACCAAATACCTGTATATTATTCCAAGCTGATGGAGATAACCAATGGCAGAACCAATCTCTGCAGCATAAAACCGAGCCCTAACACAAAAATAAAACAAGGTAACGTGTCATTTTTACTTTGTTTATAATTTCATCAATAACAAATACTCGCTGCCACGTTATGTAGTTACTGAAGCTTTTTTTGAATTTGAATTTTTAATCCTACCTGTGCTCAGGAAAGTATCTTTCTCTTTGTAGGTGGAAGAACAACTGTATAAAAAAATAAAGATGAAGCAGTATTGACGAAGTTCAGCCAAAAAACAGATCAGACCAAAATAGATCAGACTTAAAGTTGATCAAACTAAAAATAGATCAGACCAAAATAGACATACCTCACCGCCATTAACATAATCCAAAACAAAATACAATTTGTCTGATGTTTGGAAAGAATAATGAAGTCCCTGAAATGAATGTAAATATGTAGAGTACAAAAATTAAACGATTAGATAGAGAGAGACAGAGAGTAAACATATTATGAATGACTTTCACTTACAACAAGGAAAGGATGTTTCACATTCTGTAACAACACATTACGTTCGGCCATAATATGTCTCGCCTGAAATATGAAGATAATTTTGCATTAATATGGTATAAATATGACAGTTTATACAAATTTTATACTAAGGCAGCTGCATACCTCATTTCTCTTGCGAATGGCAGCCTTATGTAATACTTTAATTGCATAGAACTTATCTTCCACTTTGTGTTTTGCTAGAAGAACCTAAAAAAAGGAATACACAATGTGTTTTACACCAAAGAAATATTACGAGACCAACACTTGTAGCACAATTTTCCAAAGATAATATTACAAAACTAATACCTTTCCAAAACTACCTTTTCCAATAACTTTTAAGAACACAAAATCACTGGGTTTGGCCCTAAAATAAAAATCAGGTATTTAAGACAATTAAATTCTAAAAATAATACCCAATATATTTATGAGTCATACATGTTTTTTTATTTTTTTAATATTTGATACATATAATTTCTTTGTAAACAGCTTATATCTTTGGTTATCTACCAATATTTACATAGGATTAAAATCAGATTAAGGCAAGAAAAAATATTATTTTGGAATAAATAATTTTAAAATGAGAAAAGCATTAGAAAAAGAATTTCTTTAATTTTTCTTCTTAACAAGATAAATTTAGTCAGCTTAAGCTATTTAATTAGAAATAGAACGATTTATATTTTTCACCTAACTTGCAATACCACTGAAAAACTTGATTGCTTTTACATAAACCAGTATATGAGATCAAACATTGATCTGAGACATCTATCGTTCACAAGTACAAACTTTAATAGACTTACTTTGTAGATTCAGATTGTCCCAAATCAACTTTTTCCAATTCTGTAGTCTAAACATGAACCACCTTTATTTGCTCAAAAAATGCTTAATACACGATTATTTCACACTAAAGCACGTTTAGAAGAAAATGTCTCACGGCACACGCTTCAAAGGGAAAAATCTTCAAAATTAAAAAATAAAAACATACAACAGAGTCAACACTGGGCTCAGTATCCTCTGGATCTTCATCATTGGTTATAGATGCATTTCGTGGATTATCCAGTTGCAAAAATTCTCGAACATCAGCACTTTGAAAAAAAATTATAATAAAAAAATAGAAAATGTTGCACATCATTAACATTTTTTGCAGTTAAAACACATTTTAGATTTTAGTACCAGCATTTAATTGATATTTTGTTAATAGGTAAGACAGAATATTTGCATGTGAAATCAAATTCATATAAACCGCAAATAACATTGATCAATACAATAGAGTAGTAGTTGAACATAAGTAGAATGCAAAAATAAGTTTAACAACTCTTTTCTACAAGCAAAAGAAAGTTTTTTTTTTAATCGTGAATGTAAATATGTGCTCCTTCATGGTCATTAACTCAGGGCTTGCAAGGATGAGATTTTTTTGTTTATGATTTATCCAAGTGACAAGGACAAGATGGCAGATATTTTTAATGAATTCGATTTGTTTGGTGCACATTCACTGTTTAAAAAATTTCGAAATTGTTTTCACTTTTTTGTGATTCATTTAGTACCTGAGCGTGTCCATTCAAAATAAATTTTCCTGACATTTTTTAGCAAAAAAACCTGACATTTTAGAATTTTCTCCCTATAGTTATAGCTGATAAACTAGCCGTCTGTTCAAGAAAGAGAAAATGCAATATACATAAAGAAAAAAAGAAACAAAGGATGAAACAAATACAAGCTGAAGATGAAAACTGATGTTGAAAAACATTAAAATAAGAAGCATATGCGTTAGGGGGACTTAGTGGACAGTTTAAAATTCCTTTCATTTTTCCCAACATTTTAGAAAATGACCAAATTCTTCTGACATTTTGCCTATATTTTAAATTCCTGACAGAGAAGACATCCTGACCTGAAGTCCAAATTTGTATTCTCCAACTCAATTTTAGAAAATTATTTAAATTTCATTTAATTGTTTCTGAAAAAATCTTATTTTGTTTACATTTTGTAATGTCATAAACTACCAAACCAGTGTGTACGAAAGTAAAAATAACTTACTTCATTGATATACTTGCAATGCTTAATATTTTAAACACAAAATCATTCAATCCTTCTCTTCTCATCTTAATAAACTCTAAAATAGAAAGTAAAATATTTCATAATATAAATAGTTTTTATTGATACAAGTATATTTAACCATTTTAAGTTGCGAAGCACATTGCTTTCCAGCTTTTTTTTGGAAAAATGACAGCCCCTTAGAAGGAAAATTACATTTCCCTATTAAGGATGTCATTAAAAACAAATAACGTTTCTACAAACAAAGGTTAAGGTGAACATTAGGGTACATCAAACACCTATTACTTATGATAGGAAAGATATTTCCCACATAACACAAATAAAGTATATCAAAGTATATGTTGTTTTCTAAAAAAGATTTTGACAGGAAAGAAAATTTGACACATTTACTGGTTTTCACAACAACCTGGGAAATTAAATTCCTGTCAAAATTAAACTTTTTTAACATCTGCTAAATTAAATTCTCTCCAGAATTAATTGCTTTTTGCTCTCCATCAATTTTAAAAAATCTAATTAGTAAGATTTTTATGAAAGGTTTTTTGGTTTTAGCATTTGACTTTGATGTTCCAAAATCCTATTCCAATATTTCCTGCATCAGTGGACATCCCGTATATGTCAACACAAAATTTATACGCACTATGCCACATTCTTACCAGGATCAAAGTTGTTTCCAAATAATTTCTTTCCAGGAAGTTTCAAATGAAGTTCTGGATAAACCTTTTTTAACTAAAATAAGAACATGAAATAAAATGTAAAAAAAAACAAAAATAAAAAAATAAAAATAATTCAGCTTATTTTTAAAATATATTGATAGGAATTTCCTAGGAATAAATAAAATTGTAAACAAGACACATTGCAGTAGGCGTGATGTTCAGGAAAGTGCAGAGCTTTTTAGAATGTTTTATAAAATAACAACCCTAAATTTTTTACTGCTCTTTTACACTCCTCAATTCAATCATGATACTATTTGAAATAAAGCGTTATTTCAGTTAATTTGTTACAGTGATTAATGAGAACATAGATGTCTTTTTTGTCTATAATGGAAAAATCTTATACACATCATTTTTTAAATTCTCAACCAAAACATTGCATCTTGTTTAACAAAGAATAAATGGTTTTAAGAAACGATATTATAAGACATACACAGTTTCATATATGCATTGCCATCAGCAAACATACAATCAATAAAAATATATGGATGCACACAAATAGGAAAAAAACACCCCTGACCTTACATTTTACTGTGTCATTTATTCATAATAAATTAATATTGCATCACATTATTTTACTCTTTTAACCAATAAAAAGGTACTAAGTTGTAAAGTACTTTTTAACAACGCTAAGTCCAATAAGGCTAAGTCCAATAATGCACTGAGTACCAGGGGACTAGGATTAAATTTTGAATATCATTTAAGTTACTATAATGTAAGCAATAAACAATGATGCGATTTCTGCATGCCTGAAGCAGGTTTTTACAGATGCAATGTATCACACAGAAGCAATTTCCCACCTGCGGCTGAAATATTTTGTTAAAATATCACATTATTTGAGTTATTTCTATTTTTGTTAATAAGTTACTAAGTAAAGGAAAGCACAATAAAACACGCAAAACAAAAATAGAGCGTTTTGAAATGCAATAAATTCCATAAATCAGAAGTTATGTACTGTGGTGCAACAACACCGAAATTGAGGAGCACACTTTCTCATTGTTTATAGTTTGCCTCTTGAAAAAAAGAAAAAGCTGTAAAAAAATAACGTAGATTACATCTAATTTTTTAATTTCTTCTTGAGGACAATTTTTTTTAGAAATACGATTCCACAAACAGTGAAACGATGTTACTGTCTTTCATGAAACCAACAAATTAACACCTACGTTTTTTATGTGCACTGGGACACTAAAAAGTATAATTATAGGATCTTCATAATTAATTCTTGAGTTCAGTCCAAAAAACTGTTCCTTTCCTTTGAGGCTGTATATAAATGAAAACAGTTAACCGTAATTTCTTTACAAGATGAAAAACAATTTGAGTAAGGGAAGTGCATCATAAAAGACAACAAAATTAGCAATGTCAATTACGATTTAATGCCAGAAAGGAAAGGTATTAATTAAAATAAAAAAAACTGTACAAAACAATTTGTACTGACACTATGTGAATACACATTCATATTAATCTTCAGGCATATATATACTTATCCCTCAGGATTTATTCTTTAGTGAAGAAGTCAACAGTAATATTTTAACAGCACAAAAAGCTTTTGTTGAAATACAGTGAAATAGATGTATATTACATATAAGAAAAAGGTGTGAAATTTTACAGAACATTGACAAAACCTTTTAAACATGCAAAATTAGTTTTTCTTCACTATAATGAATGGCAGCTTACACACTGCTAAGAGAGTGGATAAACAGTCATTTTTGCTAACAGACATATTAATTGTCATTGTCCAACAAGTTGTAATTCACAAGTCATTTCTTTTTTTGCATATCAGAATTAAGCTACTAAACATAAAATTGCAGATCGAAACTTAATTTTAAAAAAATAACAAAACACATCTTTATAAAAAAAATAATAGCAACAAAGTTTGTTTCACTACATTAAAACGTGATCGTATGGAGCCTGAACAGCATATTTTATTTATGACGTTCGGGCTCCATACATAAACTTTTTAGGGAATTTTTTTTCACAGATCAATTTTAATATTTAATTTGAACCCTGTATGTGTTGTTGTCATATTGTTTCTACACTATGTATAGATCACACTTTTTATAAGAATCATGTTTTTTGATTCTTAGAAAAACTATATTTTGAGCCTTAAATAATTCTTACAAGTGTTAAAGGAAATGACATTGAGGAGGCCGATATTTGATAAAAGAAGCAATGTATAGCAGCATTTTTTTGAGAAAAATATTTTAAAAATGAATATTTCAAAATATTCAATTTTTTAAAAAAAGGTCTAACGATTGAGCATAAGCATATAAAAACATCGGGAAATCAAGCTAAATGATTCTTATACAGGCCTATCAATAAGAAAATAACACCAGAGCAATAAATCGCTCCCTCAAGGTTACAATAATTTAAACTGGGCGAGCAATCTGAATAAATAGAATAAGATTATAAACGCATATTTTATCACAAAGTCTTACAAAAAAGTGTGTACTGCACTTCATACACAACAATGAGAATGGAAGACAAATAAAACAACAGTTTTCTTATCAAATCGCCTAGCCTTGTTTAATTAGAATGTATTTACTACTCCATACAAATAAAGTATAAACAAAAATTTACCCTGAATAGGGGTTTACATCATTTATTAAAATACTAAAGATAACTATTAAAAACATAATCAAATTAATTAACTTTTTGCACTTGAAATAACATGAAATACACTTTATTCTAATGATATATACACATTTAGTATAAATAATGCAAAAACATACATACCTTATCATAAAGAGTATGAAATTCATTATATCTTCTAAAT
This sequence comes from Hydractinia echinata, assembly GCA_030067915.1. NCBI lineage: Eukaryota > Metazoa > Cnidaria > Hydrozoa > Anthoathecata > Hydractiniidae > Hydractinia > Hydractinia echinata. Next base: position 3,766,085 of record JASGCC010000011.1, on the reverse strand, counting down.
ATAAAATAATTCTTTTCCGGTGTTTTTATCAATACTTTGTAGACCTAAAATAAAATTTAAGGCTTGTTAGAAGTTTTATTACTCATAGTACATAAATATTTTATGAAAACATCTTAAATGTCAAAATCTTTCATTTGGTGTTAATATCACCTATTTGGTAAAACATTAGCCATAGTAATTTTCACAGTTTAACTTTATGCACATACAAATGTAAAAGAATACAATTAAAAAAAAAGTAAAATAAGGTAAAAAGTTCTGGGTTTTGAAATTTGAAAGTAAACAAAATTATTTAGCAGTATCAGTTTCACTAGAAAACATCTGCCACAAATACTTATATAGGCCCTTTAATATTTTTCATGTATATATTTTGAGTTTACTGTAATAATAAACTTTACGGACAAGAAAACATTTAAATTTAAAATACAAGGATGGTACATTATTGAAATCAGCTTTTGCATGCATAATATCTTATTGACAAAATTATAACTTTTTGCCACCTGCCCAAAAATAATAATACACATTTACCTTCTGATATATTATCATAATAACTAACTCACAGTATATTTCTTCGCGTTTTTGGTGTCAGAGCTCAACGTTTGGGAGTCAGGAACACTAAGACCTAAATCTTTATTGTTATTGGTTGGAGGAGCTGTAGTAATCGGGCTCTTTGGCATCTTGAAAAGCTAAAGTAAATTCATAAAAAGTAAATAAAAAGGGTATATATATATAAAGTAAAATCATATCCATTCATAAAAAAGAATGAAATAAAGAACACGTCTTCAATATACCTAACATAGGAAAAAAATTTTTTATTGGTAATTTAATGGAAAGTGGCCAAGTGACAGAATATTTAGCCAAAAGCTAAATAGTCAGTTATTTCAGGGGCAAGCAATAATTATTACTAAAAAGTTAATTTTTTGCTTATTCTTAGTTGATATGCACAGCAAGGTGGTCAAAATTTTTTTTACAGCTGGTGAATTAATATGATAAAATTTTTTTTCGTTACAAGTAAAAAAATCATTAAAAATCCTAATAGTTGGTACAAGTGCTTTAAGTATACGAAATACAAGATGCTCATATAGTTTATTTTATTAAATTGTATAAATACACAAAGGGTTCAATTTTGATCAGAAAGTTTCCCTCCAGGCTTTGTGTTTGGACAATTTTGCTTTTACATTAAAAAATATATATACATATAAATAGCTTAAAAAAAAAGAAATATTACTAAAAAAAATCGACAAACATTAGACTTTAAAAATGAAAGTTAAAGACAATGTTAGCCAATGTCAAACACAGAAGGTAAAAAATTATGTTTTTAATATATATAATATTCTAAAGTGCGCACACACTTGATTTGTTTTATAAGCACGAATAAGCACATAATTTTCTGTCATTTTCCCAATGTTCATCTGAAATAGAGTGAAGTAATGAGCTGTTGATAAAAAAGGAGAAATAAATGTCCTTTATTTTGTGTAGTTATTTTCCACGCTAGTGTGAACTGCAATATTCCATTCGCAGCAAATAGATTTTTTGTATTCCCTTTATTCATACTCATTTGACTACAGCAAATGAGTGTGAACCCACCTAAGTCACAGATTTACCAGATAAACTGCAAATTTCATTCAAATTGCTACCCACATTTGCTTGTGTGTGTTAGCTATGCTAGATATAAAAAAATATACAAGTATTTGGGGCTTTTTGGCAACCTGTAATTCTATTTTGAGAATAATAGTAAACAATTTAATTTTTAAAAATCAGTTAATCAACCAGCACATAAACATAAACTGAATGAAAATTAATGAAAAGCGAAAAAAGTTCAGACTACTGGAAATCTAGCTTTTATGGCTAGCTATATATCCAGCACTTTTCACTTTTTTAACACTTTTTGGTGATTACTCATTTCTGCAATGAAATGCAGTTTATGCAAAAGTACAAAAAGAGCATTTTTCTTATATTAGGAAAAACAAGTTATATATAAAATTAACGATAAATAAAAATAAGATCTTACTGATATTAGTTTAAAAAACAGCAATGCATATACGTTTGCCCGGTTTCAGGTCACTCCGATTCTTCACTTGCCCCCACTTGGTTAAAGTGGTAAACATCAGCCTCAGTTTGATGTGGAATGTTTATTTTATACGAGGTCATATTAAGATGTCTCGATAAAAGTGCAGAGGCTTGACTTAAAAAAAACCCAGTCTAGTTCAGCAATTACCCATAATGCACTGACCTAAACACTCTTTATAACACACTTACCGAGATTAAAGTTATAAGTAAACCCATACACATTATTTTCAAGTTTGACCACTGATTTTAAAGCGCAGGAAGGGTAAAACGAAAACAACATTTTGGCCAAGGCAAGTAGTTTCTGGTCTGGCGTCATTATCATAATGTCATGTATTTTACCATACTGAATGGCACGAAGGATAAATTTTTAGTGTTAGAATGTCATTATTTGTTTATTTTTTCCTCGGCTCTCATTTTATTGTTTTTCGTCCTCTTTAGCCATGGAAAGTATATTTTTCCTTTACATTAAAATTTGGTGCACAGAGAGAGTACAGTTTAGAAGCCTCTCAGCATTCTTAAAGCATTCATAATGTGGCCTATCTTTATCTTATTAGTTGATTTTAACTTAGCAAGGTAAAAGTACATGCAAGCATTAATATAATATGCTAGCTCTCTTTATGTGAAGAAGGCAGAGACGTCACTTCAAATATGTGGTTTTAGGACTCATTTGAGCCCTGAAAAATCTGTTGGTTGGCGAATAAAAACCCAAAAATTTAAAACAAATGCCGTCCAGCTATCCAGTCATACTTTGCGGCATTAAACACTTGCATGCCTTGTTTAATTAATTAGAGCAAGAGGGTGCTGATAAGCCGCAAACGCACGCGAGGGCGAGTTCGGGCGACTTTTCGAATTAAATTGGCGGTTGTCGTCCGAAACCGCCCATACTTTCCCGAACTCGCCCAAAACATTCCCGAAATGCAATTCCTTGTAACATACCATGCGGACGATAGTTGGAAGAAGGCACTTGAAGATAAAGGAGTTAAAAAAGTTTATATATAAGTTATTTATAAAGTAAATCTTATTATAAACTATAAAAAACAGTTCTTTTAAGAACTTCCCTACCACATAGTAAGTTTATTTTAATTTTTATAGTTTTTTTGAATCATTAGTGTCTGTTTTTCTTTTCTTTTTCGGGCATTGTTCAGGTCTATGCGGGGTTTTTTCGGGCAAATACTTGAAATTTTTTCAAAACGCTGAACTCGCCCGAAAACGCCTGCACTTTTTACGGCTTATTGGCACCCTCGTATTAGAGCTTTCTTGTGCACTATTTTAAAAAGGTTCTTCAGGACCATTGGTAATGTCTGTGGGGAGACAGCGAGCATATAATATTTCATTAGCTCTAGTTGTTCCAACTCTGTCAAAAACTGCAATAAAAAGCCTGATACGCCTTTTTTGGAATTAGTCGAGCCATATTTAAGTCCCTACTAGTGGAGCAAGTTGACCTTAAACCCCTATTCTTAGTAGCGAAGCCTACAAAAAGTGCTAAAATGTGAAGGCCTCTTTTAAGATATTTGCAGTTTCCCTCAGGATGTTTTTGCTTATTCTTATAGATGAGTTGCAGTGTGCTGTAATGTTTTGATTTTGCATCAAGAACAATGTATATAAACAAAATTGTGCTAAGGCAGACGATAAATCTTGTGAAAGAGCCTTTCTTTTTTAGTACTTCTTGTATGTTTCGCTACCGCATATACCTTTGACAAATAGATAACATGATGGCACTTGTAATGGTATCACCAACAAATTTTGGTAAAGTTTGCCTGACACAGAGTTCTCAAGACAGTCAGAGAACTGCTAAACGTGCATTCTTTTGCACACCTGTGAAAGCCTGCAAGCCTCACTGAGTTGGTAGTATTTCAAGATGTCACAAGATTCCCAAGTTTCCATGATTAACTTGAGAGCAAAATAAAATAATTATGTTACAACAACATTTTATATTGTTATGCTAGATTATACTTCCTTGCATATTTTCAAAAATAATACAACTTTTTTTAACAACATATTTCAACATGCCTATGTCATCTTCAGAATTAAGTTTACAAATTTGCTAATCCTAATATACACACACAAATGTGTTACTGTATTTTGCAATAGAATATTGTATATATTAAATATTTTGCAATATTTCCACGTCAGCAGGACTTTGCTGACATAAAATGTCATTTGCATTTCTGCTTTATTAACATGTTGGTAATTTTTGATTGCTAATGTGAATTAGAAAGGCTTTATGGTCAAACAAACAAAAAGGTGATCTAATTTTATAGTATCCAATTTTTCTTTGTAGTTCATTGTAATATTTCAAAATGAAGACAACTGAAGATGGAGAAATACGTATTGAAAATTCAAATGAAGACAGACGGGCACCATCTTGCTGTTTTTGTTTAGATGTAAGAATTGGAGCCATTTTAATTGGATTGATGTATTTGGTAAGCACTTAAGTTTAAATATAAACCCCTGAATATAAATCCTATTACCAAAAGTCCACTAGTCTTTACCACAAGTATATGCACACACACAATATTTAAGTACTGCAAAGTTAATTTATCTTGTGTACTTACAACTTCTTTAGATTGTATATTCCGCAATCATGGTTGGAAAAACATCAAAAGCATTAGTGGAAGAGGAAAAGAATGATCAAGATTGGAAGTACTATGTTGATATGCATGAGGTGATCGCTCAACGCCATAATGGTAAGATGCAGCCTTTTAATTAAACAATAATCTTTGGTTGATTATAGGCAATCCAACTGTAGAACTGCATGCTATATAAATACAGTGTTTTGGTATGGAGATTCGTACTCATGATATCATTACACATCTTATCTTTACTTTCTATAGTTGACCAAAAACTAGTTGGAATGATAATTGCATCATTGATCTTCGTTCTTGTTGTGTTGATGATTTACGGAGCTGCTTTGGTAAGAAACTAAATATCATTTTTTTGTGAGAACCAGGAAATTTGAGTTCAACCTTAGGTATTCTTATTACTACCTCGCCTGCGAAGGACAGTATTGGTTTCTAACTTGTAACTAACTAACTATGTCCCAAAGTTTCGTTCGCCATGTTTTATTTAGAAAACTGGCTCCTAGGATTCGAACCAGCACCGCAGCAGACAATTGCATTTAAGTGCAACGCACTAACCAACTAGGCTCTTATTTGATTCGAAATCTAATAAACACTTTTTTGTGTATCAAATATATTTATATCAAAATTCTAATCAGGCTTATCATTATTTTTTATTTTCTATTTTTTAAACAATAGACCTATTGTTTTTAACCCAAAATTCTTATAAAAGAAAAAGCATGTTGTACACTATTCACTTTATTTAATGCTTCCCTACCCAAGTTCTCCTTGTTTTGCTTTATGTTAGCAACCTTTAACACTCATTTTGATAACCATCACCGCTGCCCCTTTAATTATTTTGGTTATAATGTATCACACCTTTTTATAAGAAATTTTGTTTATTGGCTTTTCTTTCAGGTTAAAAAAATTGTTGTTTAGAATAATAAGAAGTAAGAATAATGACTAGCTTATAGTTAGAATTTTGATATTTTTTAAAAAAGGGGTGTATACCCTGAAGCACCATGTTTAAAATAGTTTCCTCGAAGAATTACTTTTTTAATAACGCTGGTTGCACTATACTTAGCTGCTTTAAATTTGGGCAAACTTAGTTAACATCTTAAGGTTTTATTGTGTTACACAGGCCAAGTAGCATGCAGTGCATGCTACTTGGCCTGTGCAGCACTACTTTTTTTCATGTGTAAATTAAACAACAGAATTGGGGTGTGCCACCATTGTGAATGTATTGCAGTTGCATCTTTTTAAAGTGAGATAGTTTATGCAGCTTCTGCATTTGGTTGTTCTTGTTTTTTTTTGTATTGTGAGCATTTGTTTATTTATTTTACCATGCATTAAAATTTTTTCAGTCATTCCCAGCCTGTATGGCTTTGTTGTTCACATTATTGCTTTAATTTTTTATCCTTTTATTATTTAGAGAAGATCGAATTTCATCGTTCCTTTTTTTTGCTGGCAAGTGTTTGAGATGTGTCGATCAGTTTTGATTGCTGCTACCACCGTCAACCAAGCTGCTCGAGTGAAATTTATAATGGAAATGGTAAGAATTTTTATGCATAATTCACATACGGTTTATTCTGTAATTTACACTCATAATTCACTTTTTTGTGATCATTTTTCTGTCCTTAGCAAACTGGTGATGACAAACTTATAAATATGAGCCTTCCTCGATTCCGCATGATATTGATCACTGTTTGGCTTATTGTTCTCACTATTATGGTAAGATTTTTACATATCGTTCTTTTTCATTGTGATTCCAATGTTTTCTATATGGTGGAAAATGGATCAATTCCTGAATGAATGTGTGAAGGAATAAATGAATGAATGAAAGTATTCGAGTCCAACAGATTAATTTTTTGTGACTTCGTATGTTCTAGTTGTACCTGATGACTGTGATCTGGGTTTGTTTTAAACACTGCAAGTCAGTTGAAGATCGACAAGAAAGGTTGGAAGCAAACCCCTCATATTTCGCGTATCATACTGCGGATATGGATGCTGAGGTATGGACACTAAACACCTTTTGTACTGTACGCCTTGTGAATTCTTCTGAATGCGCACTTTTTTCCATTTGCCTAAATAAAATACTGTCGACACTATATTTACTTGTTATATTTCTTTCAGAATCTTCTTCCAAGCTACGACGATGTATTGAAGGCCAACCCACCACCCGCGTACACACAGTAACGAGACAAGAAAAAAATTGTTTTAAAGGAGATGGCAGTGTTTTTTGTATTTTGTCACTTTTAGGTGAACTGTAGTAGTAATATGTAAGATTTAGTTAAAAGCATCTCGTAATATTTTGCTCTATATATAATACTCCATTAATTCAAATACAACAATGCTGCAACGTAATCTCAACTGAAATATAGATCTACTTGTTCAACATCCATATTTACGTTAGAGTTGAGTTGGTAACATTTTATTTACTCCACACTTTTGTTTATACATTGTAACAGAAAACGAGGGTGATGAATTAATACTTGTAATAAAAAAAAATTTGGGAAACTGTTATTTTATTTCTCTATCCCTCCCTTGTGTTTCATTTTTCAGCTATTAGGGCTTGATAAGTCTTCAGAAATATTGAAGTTGCAGAGGTGTTGTTAGACTGGTAGATATCAAACATGAAGGTACCTCAAACCGCATACCAGTAGTATTGGTAGTATACGGTAAATTATGAATGCTCGCTCGCTGCGTCTGTCAGTGACATATCTGTCATTGTAATTTCTGTCTCAATATGATTAAGAATCACATTTTATCGAGGTAATTTGTCAGGAACATACTTCGATTTCTGCACTTAAAGTATGTTGTATCTTATTTATGAAGCCAAGGTTTTTGTGTTTAATCTAAATAAAGGGGTATTCCTTCTTTCATGTAGGAAGGTCTCTTATTAATGGCGTATATGATACATTGCTCGTAATGCGTTGATACAAGAATCAAATTCTTTACCAAAAAGACTAGAAAAGGATCTACCCTCCTAGTTACCAGCTGCTCGAATCAAGATATCCTTATAAAAGAACATGTATGTTCAACCACGTCCCCAGGGCTTAAGTTTTTTATTTTGACCAAAATAAAAAATTTATAAGCTCTGGGGACGAGATTGGCATATGTTGTAACTTGCGTACTGAGCTTGATGACAAGGCCTAATGTCTTTTACTTGTTCCTACCATTTTATTGCAAAAAAAAATAACGTATATCAATCAGGCCTCAAAAGATTTGTTTTTATCGTACACATAAATCGGGCTCGGTATTCAAGTAATGGTACACGATCGTGTACGATCAGAATCAGGTACGCCAACAAGAACATACGTGGAATCGGGCGCCGTGATCGTGTACGTGTAAACCTGTTCACGAAGACCTATTTTTATATATTACATGCACAAAACATTTTTTCTATCGTCGTAGAGCATTGCTTTTATGTGAATTATCAACATCTCAAGGACCAAGTGATTTGTTATGTTGCAACAGAATAGAAATTCATTCTGGGTGGGCGTTGACCTTGTTGGTGCTGGGAATTTAAAAATTCTTACAAATTTCACGTGGACGACTTTTCGGGCCCCATCTTTGATGTCGCGTACACGATCGGTGCCCGAGATATTCATTCCCTTCTTACGAGAATCAAATTGTGACAATTGTAGGAATTTTGTATCAAAATTTAACTTTCTCCTTTGATTTTAATCTTTTGTCAAGCTTTGTGAATTATCGTCAATTCTATAATTAAACCCCTCTTCCAATTAACACAAATGGATCATTTTTCCAACCTCGTCCCAGGGCGATATGACCATCGTATCGCCGACCCGATGTCAGAAAAGGTAGAAGTTGCCCTGGGGACAAGGTTGTCACTGTTCAACAATTTCTTGGAAGTCGCGACTTTGAGAAACCTGTGGGTTATGAAGAGGGATCTGTGTCATAATTCGTTTTAACAATCGGCGAGGCGGGCATGAAGTCATCGAACCAGTTTACAAGTCGTCGTATATCAAGTCATTGGAGTAATCGGCAATTTGGTCAATAAAAAATAAATCAGTTTAATGCATCGTATTGAATTGATTGTCGTCGAATCAGTTCATAGAAGCGAATTAAAACATCGAATCGAATGTTGATAAGGCGAGCAATATTTATTTTGTGCAGGGCTTTTCAGCGGGACGATTGGCGTAAAAATGGTAGCTGGAGTAGAAAATATAACAGAAATCTTAAATGAAAAATTGTTCTTGATCATTTTAGCTGTCAGATTCTTTGTTTCCCTTCGTTTCTCAATAGGATATTAAGCAGATATTGCAGGACCGTTCGTTGAATATCAAGATTTATCCACTCGAGGTGAGCAATATTCCACGAGGCGTCAGTCATTGCGTCAGTTATTGCACCGACCTCGCAAGCTCGGTTGGCACTTAGACCTCATCGTACTCTCAAAACAAAAGCCTAAATCAATTATTTTAAAACATTTTATTTGGATATTTTACAGCGTTCAAATTTCACGAAAGTTTGTTTACTTTTTTGTTTAGATTTTAGCTGGTCGCTACAGAGAAATAGCGCCCGCTCACGTGATCGATATAAGCCAATAAAGACGTCAGATATAAAGAAGACATTACACTGCCGGGTACTAATTTGCGGTACAGCCCGGGATAATCGGTTATTATTGTATTAGTACGGAACATTTAGATTTATTGTATATAAAAAAGAGTTGACAGGTATATAATAATGTTCTTTGTTGAATTTCAAGAAAAACAGCAGTTTTTTTCAAGTCGGCAATTTTTCACCTGCCTGCTTTGTTTAACAAGTTGGCATTTGCGTCAGTATTAGCTACCTTACGAAACAAAGATGGAATCAACTGCGAGGAAGAAAATTCAATGCTCATGTGCAGATGCAGGGTAAACCCTCAAAAACAAAGTTGGGTAGGACGTCAAATATTTTAACGAATTAAAATGTCATATGGAAATATTCCGGTTAAAAGCACGCAGAAAAAGCGAATACAAGTTTTCCCCTAAATTTTGTGTGTTACGCGGCTTGAGTGGAACGGTCGGATGTTTTAAAAAAGTAAAAATGTCATATGAAATACTACTGATTAAAGCACGCAGAAAAAAACAATAAAAGTTTTTGTTCTAAATTTTGTGTGTTACGCGGTTTGTTGTTAGTTTCGCATTTTTTTGCAATTTTAACAGTAGCCATATTTGTTTCGTTCAAGTTGTCGCTTTCGTTTAATTTTTTGTTATCAATTTTTGGCGCGTTTTTCACACGACCAGCTTTCATGAATAGTTATTGACAACGTCATTGCAAATGGTCCCGTTCTTGTTTCGTAAAATCCCTAATTGCCGATTTGCGACGTGATTTAGAAATGCTTGACACACGAGAATAAGATTACCAATACCCTAAGTTTACAACTTCATAAATAAAGAAATTAAAAAGGTGGAATTCATGGGAATTTCATTTGCTTATGGCGAAAGTTGCGGACGTTTAAGTAACTCCACGCTAAATTTAATTTAATTCTTGTCAGAATTTTTCTTTAAGAATGAAATTGCCACGTACCAGTTGCTGATGTGAATCTTCAAAGTTTTGATTTTCAAGAACTGACAAAAAAATAAACTAAAACGAGCTGAAACAGTTTTTTCCGGTAACTGAGACGTTTAAATCCAGAATGCCTCCCACCCCTAGACGGCAACCCTGGTGTCACCTCACATTCGTAAATAACTTTCCAGTATAAAACTTTTAAACTTAAAAAATGCGTCAGGGGCCAGTTTAAGTATCGTGCAAGAAACACACAAAAAGAACTATTTAATGAACAGTTTATTATCTATAAGTTTCTACAACAAATATATTTTTTCTGCTTTAGCTTCGTTTTCAAATAAGAATAACACTAGAAAATGAAAGCTGACCTTCCATAAAAACAGCATTTTGTTCTGTGTTATATTACTAAACTTCGTCGAGGTCTATCCTTTGTGCGTAACAAAAATATTACCAAATTTCAAAAAATATTAAAATATACAGTCTATGATACAGTGTACACAGTTTATTTAGGATGAAACTTTTTCGTTGGATCGCGCGCATGCTCGAGAAGTAGTTTACAGGGTTGAAACTGGGCGTCTCCAATCTTAGCTTGGAATTTCTCCAAAAGTTTGACTAAATTATCAGCACCGTAAGTGTCGACGAAACGGAATGGACCTAGAAAAAAATGAAGGGGAACCTATTTAAATAATATAAAACGCACAAACAAACGAACAATTGAGAAAACAAACGAACGAAAGAACAAATAAACAAAATGCACAAACAAACATACATACAAACAAACAATTACTTACCACCGTGTGGTGGAGGGAAGCCGATACCAAATACTGCTCCTATGTCACCATCAACCTGAACAAAACATGTTGCATTTACAGAGAGATTCAACAAAAAATGCTTGAAAACCGTTACTAAAGATTACACTGCCCTTAAAAACTGAATGGATATTTATTTCGCTATAATCCCTTGGTACGCGGTCGTCGATTAAACGTACTCTTTCAATGATTTTTTTAAAAACGGCTCCTCTCATAAACTCCTCTTATAGAGGGGCGTTTGCTGAATGTTACCAAAACTTTTGAAAAGGAACTTAAATATTCGAAATATCCAAACAAAATATGTTCTACGCTGCACCAACTGCAAGAGAAAAAAAATTACAAAAGTTTATTAAAAGCTCCCCTGCAGGAAAAAGAAAATTTGACTTGGTTTAGATTAGTTGCAGACTAATTCTTTTCAAAAAAATTTGTAATAAATGCTTACTGGTGTTTTTAAGATTCCTTCTTCTAGACACATGACAGCTTCATTCGTCATTCTCGATATCAAACGCATCGCCATTTCGTGGTCATTTAATCTAAACAAAAAATTCACGTAACACTGCAAACACTGAAAAGCATTCACAACAAACGTCAAGAGGAAAATATATTATAAACCCACCCTTCGATGGGCGTTTTCTGGTACTTCTTGACGATTTCTAGTGCACCTTCGTTCACCTAAATACGCAAAAGCAAAACATAATCTCTAATAGATGTGGAAAACAGTAGACATCTGACAGCAATAGAACAGATGAGATTCAGATTAATTACCTCTCGCTTTCCAGAGTATTTGTAGAAACCTTTCTTCGACTTTCGCCCTAAAACATTACAGCAGTAGCGAGTCTTGATGCTTCAAAACAACAAAACAAACACAACAAAACAAAACACAAAACAAAACGCAAATAAATAAATAAAAAAGTTTCATACCCAGAAATCCTCGAGCAACCATATCATGCAACATGTTAAAATCACCTCCGGCCATTCTAAAATTCACGTAAAGTACGATAGAATAAATTCGATGCAAGTTAAACTATGACAGTGGAAGTTATTTCTGCGTACCGATCAGAAAATGTTTTTCCAAGGAAGTCTGCAATATGCGCTGAAACATCGATACCGACCTAAAAATAGGAGATGACAGCTGTAACAGCGAAACGAACTTTTATATTTAAAGCACAACAGGAATTCGAGTAAAGCGCAGGATAATAAAAATGTAGACGATTTCTAACCTCATCAGTTAATGTGATACAACCAACTGGGAAGCCAAAGTTTTTCGATCTTTTATCCAATTCAGCAGGAGCAACACCTTCTTGCAGCATGCAGAGAGCTTCTTGTAATGTGGGCATCAGTATACGAGTTGTGTAAAAACCAGGACCATCCTGAAGTTATTTCCCACATTTATTAAATCGTTTTTATTACGTAAAAAACATACTTAAATTTGAGAGAAGAAAGTGCTTGCGATAGAAACTTTTGCGGTTTTTGGAAAATTCGCCCAAGTTTATTCCTGTTTAATCCAGTTTTCAATCAAAAATGGTTTCAGAGAATTTCGCTTTTATAACACAAAATTTATAAAAATTTGTAGAACGACGAAAGTTTTTTCCTGCAAAATGCCAAAACTGAGGTAAAGCTGAACCACGAAATTTTCTTCCGCAAACTCTTTTTTCATAAAGTTAACACTTGCTTCAACTACGATGACTGTCTTTCCTTGCTTTAAACCGACATCAACAGCAGCAGCTAAAAGTCAAAAAATATCAAAACAAACTATTAAAATCTATCAGACACATTACTGCGATTAATTTTAAAAATGTCCGAGGGCCTACCAGTTGTTTCTTTGGAGGTTTGAGGTGTTGTGATGATTTCCAAAAGAGGCATTTTATCAACAGGTGAGAAATAATGCATTCCAATAACTTTGTCAGGTCTTGAACTTGCAGCAGCAATCTATGAAAGATCAGTATGTTATATTCTACTGTCAATAAAACAAGTAAGTGAGGCAACTAAACAGGTAACTAAGGCAAACTTGACAACATACATCTTTGATAGGCAATGCTGAAGTATTGGATGCAAATATACAATGGTCTGGTGTAACGGCTTCGACTTCTTTTAAAACTCGATGTTTGATGTTGATGTCTTCAAACACAGCCTCAATAACCATGTCAGCATCTTTAAAGTTCTAAAATATGAAAATATTATGATGACAAGTTACCCTCCATTAATAAACCAAAAAACAAACAAAGAAAAACATAAAACAACATGTTTACTGTATAATCTATTTGTGATGTCATCTTAGACATTATAACATCTCTTTCGAAGGTTGTCATTTGTCGCTTCTTTGCTCTTTTGTTCATACTAAAAATAATTTAGTAGCAAGTTAGTGTGTTTTTACATGTAATTTACATGTAATCCCACAATGCAACGCGTCATCTTACTTGTTGTACACTTGATCAACACCACGTGCTAAGCCTTCCACAGTTGCGTCTTTTAAAATGACCTCATGGCCAGCTTTGTGAATGCTCACCTGAAATTACATTACCAACATATTAGAATTACGGTTGTCTTTTCGGCTGCCGTTAAGTAGAAGTCGCATACAAAAATAAAATATTCTTTGTGTCACTCACTTCAGCAATGCCAGCCCCCATGAGTCCTGCTCCAAGAACTGCAATCGTTTGTGATCGTCTTTGAGGCGCTCCAAAGTGATTTTTCTTACACTCAGTCTGAATTAAAGAGAGCAAGTAGTAATTATCCATGTACAATAAAATTTTCCTAGACGTCAAATACAGAAGAAGAATGAAGTATGTGTGTATGTATCTTCAGAAGAAGCAGATTAAACAGAGTTGGATTTGTATTGTAATTGCATATCAAAAACTATATATTTTGAAAATTTTATCAGACAGAATCCCTTCCCATGTCAATAAGGTTTTACCTGTCCGTTAAATAAACCAATCAACGACGCAGATTCTTTAGTTTGTGTCAGCTCACCAAATCCCTAAAAATAAATAAATAATATGAAAATATTGGAAGCTGAAAAACAACTGCATGCAGTTTTGAAGATACTAACTTTGGCTTCTTCTTTATATCCAGCATCTGGACCGTTTTCCAAACCAACTTTCACAGCCTGTCAAAGAAATTATACCATGCTTGTCAGGTCTCACAATTCTTCCGTTATTTAATTCCGTTTTTTTTCCAGCTTTTAGCTGTACCGTTAATAGAACATATTACATATGGGTATACCTCAATTATCTTTAAAGGGGCTGGATATAAGCCCATCGTCTTCTTCATAACAGTTTCAGTTGCTTTTTTCAAAACAAAATCTCGCACTGGTGCAACACTGAGAGGTACATTGTGTGATAACCCTACGAAAATTATTCTTTTTAACAAGAGTATGGAAGGGAAGAGGGATGAAATTGAAACTTTCATATAGCATTGGAAATTGCAACTCACCTGCAATGTTGGTCCATGACTTTCCTCGATTAGCTTTCAACTTTCCATCACCCAGTTCCCTATAACATTTTTTATACATATAGATTGGAAAAAAAAAATGAATAGCCAGCAACAGAGATTAAAATTTAGAATAACATTACGCATGAATACTTGACTGAGCCGATTTAATTTTTTTTTGTGCATTTTGTAGATGAGGGTCCATTGAAAAGAATGATTGAGATAGTGTAAAAGATGTAGCTTCTGACCACCCTAAAACGTTTTTACCCCTACCAACCTGTAACAGGCCTTCATGGTCAATTGCAAAATAGAACACACAAGTATAAAACTCCTTTGTTACCTCCTATAGCAACAAATTTTATTACCATATGGAACTCCTTCAAGGTGCTTAAACAAATTAGTTCCTTAGGCTGGACTTAAAAATATTTGTGTTAAAATTGGGTCACCGTTACAAAATTATTTTTTCTTTCTGCAGATGCACGAAAGCCAGCCTTAAAACGAAACCCAATAAAAAATGAATTTTGTAAAACATAACCACAAGTGCAACGTTGAACACGATGATGTGCCGGCAGATTTGCTATATGTTTTTGGTATTAAATATATTTCTACACATTTTTGATTTCTCTTTCCCCTTTTAAAAAGATTTTTTATACTTTTTTAAACATGTTTTTTCTTTGGTATTACATCACGAGAACATTTGTTCGAAAGCTGTATTAAGGTACAGGGCACCTAACCTCTCCCATGTTCTGGTTATATTTAACTTGCGTGGGTGCGCACTCTTCTCGCAGTATTCTCTGTGACGATGAAGGTCGGACTGACTTGTGGCATGGTTCCAAATGGTCTTCCGTCTTTCGTCCAAGTCTCAGTGTACTGCACCAGCGGAGCATAAGAGTGTCAGCATGAAGGAAAGGGGCCGACTTTAATGTTCTCTATACCTTACGTTCTTCGTAATAACACCGACCATTTTTTATTCCGAGCTTCATAAACTTTGTGTTTTTGGTGGCGCTTATTTAGTACATTCTCTTAGATATAAGAAAAATATATCGTAGAATATTGAAAATAAAAATAAAATAAAATCCAGACCGACCGACCGGGTCAATGCTGAAACCCTCACCCGGGTGACGCAAACATATATATTTTTAAGTCCAGCCTTATAAGAACTTTGTAAAGCTGTGAAAGGTTTAACGTTTTTAATAGTAAAATAAGCAGGGCATGACCACTAATTTCTATAAAACACATAAATTTCGCAAAATGTGATCTTTTTATGACTATGACAATCATACTTAGCAATTTGAATAGCGACATTCTTCAGATGGTTTTGCGTGTTAGTCTTTTCATCAGTAATACCAGGTCCTTAAACAATAGACACATGAGTCAAACATATCCGAGAAAAAAACACAAATGAGAAGACGGAAAGTGCATACCCAATGCTTCAACAACACGATCAACCAGACCCATTTTCTTTGCTTTCACCGCTTTTATTGTTTTCCCTGTTAATAACATGTCGAGTGCCGTTGGCAATCCAACCTAGTGAAAATTAATAAAATATGTCACATAAACCAAATGTCCATTAAAAAAAGCTTGAACAACAACCAAGGCCTTGTTATTTCTTAGTGATCAAGAAATATTAGATTGAGGAACACAAAAGTTATTATTAAGTGATCCTACGCGAGGCAAGTCAGTAGTAACTTGTGAAAAATAAAAAATACTGTATTAGATAATGAATACCGTATTAGATAACTCATTATCTAATACGGTATTTTTTATTTTATTCACTCAAACTTATTAAATATCTTAGATATCACAAAGAAGACAACTTACTAAAGGTGGTAATCTTTGTGTGCCACCTGCACCTGGCAACAAACCCAACATCACTTCAGGAACTCCCAGTCCAGTTTTAGGACTATTCACTGCAACACGATAATGACAAGCCAAAGCAAACTACGAGGTAATTATTCATTATTTAGAGTATTCACAAAATCCTCACAGCTTCCTGGATCTTTACTCCTGAACTCATTGTTGCATTTACCAGCTGAAAGGATTACTGCTAGAAACTCTGGATACCTCGCTATGGCCATAAAATGTAAAAACATCTCCCACTCAATATCTTATACATGCATGATAATTTTTTAACAATAGTAAAAAGTGGGGAAATAAATCTTAATTAGAGAGAGGGCTATCCTTGTAAAAAACAACATTGGTTATAGCTCACTTCAAGTCCACCACCAAGACAGGATCCATTGATAGCTGCAACCACTGGTTTCTTGCTATTGGCAATCATATCAAACATCTTCTGACCCCCAGCAGCCACTGTAGTACCTAGTTCAACAGAGTCTACAGCCTTTAACATGCTGATATCTGCACCCGCAATAAAGCAATCAGGTTTCGGAGACATAAAAACAACACTTTTGATATCATTGTTGTGTGTTATTTCCTTGAAAATCTAAAAAAATGACAACTGCTTAGTTTTTCTCATCAATTAGATGGCTTGATAGTACTTGTCGATTATGAGATGGGCACCGTACCATTGTGACCACCCATTACATACCTCTGTCAATTCATTTGAAAATGCCTCATTTAGTACATTCACCTGGAAGTAAATTTTAAGAAAATATTTAGAAGCAGGTATAAACATTTTTGAAACATGAAATGAAACTAAAAAATCCTTGACTGTTTCCTCCCGAAATTAAATGACCCCCCCCCAAAAAAAAAAAAAAAACCCATATATAGTGGTATATAGTGGGTTAAATATTCTCAATAGAGTAAAAACAAACCTTTGAAGTTTTATCATTTATTTGTACGACGGCAACATCTCCATGAACATCATAGTTAATTATTTCACGATCTAAGAAAATAGTATCAAATCAATGTTTATCGCCTTTTTCCCAGGTAAAAACATATAAATAGAAATAAAATTTCACTTTTAATTACTTACTGCCGGTGGCTGACGAAGCCGCTGCTGCTGCATAGCTACGGTGCAAAGATGATATAATGGTTCTACTACCTAAAAAAAAGATAAAATTATGATCTTTGCATATTGAATAGATTTATTTAGAAATTGAGGTTGTAACAGCTGTTAAAACTCTTAAAATTTATGCAGCAGGGTCAGCCATGTGCACATTTCATTTTCAAATTGTACTGAAAATTCTATTTAAATCTGGATAATTAGGGGGTTCTAACAAAAGAGGTATAGATTTCCAATTTTTTTTAATATGGAGGTGTTAATAAATTGAAATGGGTGGTAAATTTTTCTGGTGTATAAATCTATTAGAACTTTCTACCATGAACATGATATTTGTTAAGGGTCAGTTATAAATTTAAAAGTGTTGCTAACCATCAGGTTATTATGCTTAATAACCTCCCCCTACTGCATCAAAATGATAAAAACATATGCAATTTTGGTAATCCTGGAGCAATTCTTACAGACATGAAAAGCCTCATAAATTAGGAATAGCTCAAATGAGACATGTAACCCTCGTATGAGGTTTTTTTTTAGAACACTTTATGCATAAAGTCAGTGTATATATTTACAATGGCAGTTTCAGAGAATTCAATCAAAGATTGTAGACATAACAAATGAGGATAAGAAACATCAACAATAGACCATTTTCCACCTGTGGTAGGCAATGGAATTTTTGGGAGTAGTAGCGCAGTGATTTATATTTTATGTAATTGGCCTAATTTCTAGACCATGTCAATTGTTTCCATGGGGATCATAAAGGCAGTTTAAGCTTCCATTTGAGCCACAGAAATCTCTTAAGTTTCTGACCAATTAGACAATGGCTTTGTGTGGGGATCAAACCCATGACCTTCTGACGTGAGACATGTGCTCTACCAACTAAGCTAGCTTATACCGGCCGTATACGTGAAAGTCAAATTATGTGATTTTATTTTTTCTTGTTAACTTTCTGTTTACTGGCAAAACTACATGGCCATGACATTTATCCTTATAGCCTAAAGTGTAGGATTCATCATACTACCAATTCCACCAGCACATAAACTTAGGTGTAATTTGCAGAATTGACAGCTGAAACAACACTGGGGTAGCTCACCAATGAGAACATTTGTGCGCTGTGGGGCATCACATTTCAAACTATTATTACCTTACTTTCTTTTATAAGTACAACACTTATAAGCATATCCGGGCTGAGATAAGGTATGTGTATTTTTTCTTGTGTATTGGTATTTTAATTAAACACACTTTTTCAATTTCTTACACAATAAGAATTAATTAACACCGCTAAACTTTCTTAACTTTACAGGCCTTGCCATGAGTTTTGTTGAGTGTGCTCAAACAAAGAAAATTCAAAATCAGGCCTAGGGATATGCTTATGCGAAAAACACAATCAGGCTTATAAACTAAAACATTATACAAGCAGGTCTTGTCATGAGAGGCGTGCACACATGTAATTTTGCTCAAACAAAGATGATCTAACTAGCAACCAAACTCAGAAAAAAGATGGCACAACTAGACATGGTTGTCGAGATAATCATAAAAGAAGAAAATTAATCTCCTAAATAGGAGATGATCTGCTAACTAGTCTATGGAAAATGTCCTAACTAAGCTACTATCCTAATTTGGCGTGATAGTCTAATTTGCAGTTGTCCCTGACTGACATACATCCTTATTACATGATTATCCGAGCAACTCCTTTTGCTACATAACTTTATGGTTTTAAACCCTTAAAAGAATTCTGTTTGCACAGTGCAAATTTGCACAGGCTTAAAGGGAACCCAAGGTATCAGCAAAATATTAAGAGGCCTGGGCCGAGCAAACAAGTGTCATTTCGGCAAAAAAATTTATGTTAATCAATTTATCTTTATAATATATATGCATTGATAAAGTTTGAATGCACATTTTTCCTTAAATATTAAGTTTGTTGTTGTGTCTTGAGCCGGAAAATATTTTCTTTAAGCACTTATTTTGTAAGAATATGCTCTGAAAAATGGGTCAGAAGTTTAGAATATCCTAAGAATATGTCTAAGCTTGATAGTTTGTTTTAAATATGAACATTTGTATGACACCCAAAATTGATTAGAAATTTAATTTTTTTTTATTGTATAATGGGCCGTTACATGCAGTAAAAATTGTCATTACAGTAGCTATAGCTATAGTAACTAATAGCAGGATTTAATTTATTAAGGAATTATATATTTTCAGGCCATAGTCATGCTAATAACATATTGAGAATAATGAGGATAGCATTTGTCAAAAAAGTTAAGACCATCGAGGCTGAAACTAAGATACACTTTTCTTATAAAATCAGCGTGTATATCCTAGATAAGAATTTACATAAACTGTAAAAAGTAATTCTTCCGTTGTCACTGTTTTTAACACTACAGACTGTGTGATTCAGTGTTGATGTCGTTATAAAAAACCTAAACCTAAAACCTAAACTTAAATCAATGTTTACATCTGTTACGTTACGATCGTTTGAAATATATTCGATTCTTAAATTCGAAAACGCTGAAAAAATGCATTGTTATCTTCTTTGATTTTATGCGCGATTTTCCTGATTATAAGTTTTGGTCTGTTAAAGCAAACTGTTCTTTTAATATTTTGGATTGAAAGATTTCGGTAGATATACAATATACCAAATGATTCAAGTTTTTATATTTCTCTTTTATGTATTTTCAACTATTAATTTCTTATATTTTGAGTACAACTTTGGAAGGTTTGCCGTATGCAATAGACTGAATAGTTGATTTTGCATGACTTAACGAAAAATTTTGGTTTTTTTTTTTAATGTTTGGTGTCCTTTTTTTCCCTGCCGTACTTTTGGAATGGCAAAGCAAGTATATAGTTTTCGCGTATTTCGCTTTTCGGTTGTTAGACACCTTTGATTTTTTTGAACATTTTCCATTTTTATTTCATTATTTTTTTAATTTTTTTTTAGTTGCACATGCTTATATTTTTAGACGTTTTGTTTCAGCGGTTATAAACATAGAATAATGCAGATTGTAAGCAACCTCGATCCCAGGGCTTTTTTCTCTTTTTGCAATCCTGTTATAAAAGAGAGAGCCCGGGGTCGAGGTTGAAATGTGAGTTTTGAAAATTCAAATTACTGTGTTGTATGTTTTTGTTTGGTATCCCTTACATCGGTTTAATAAGAGATTCAGCGGATTCTTCCACGGGAATTCAGCTAGTCATTCATTAAATCCCAAACAAACCTATATTATTATGAAGCTAGACAGGTTGGAGAACATTTTAAAGAAAATTTTTTATTACCACGTGTGCTCTACTCCACAGATGTCCTTTGGTAATTCGCTTCACAATTTTCCTAATGTCACGTCTGCCTAGTATTGCAACCATTTTAATCATAAATTAGAATTTAAAAATAATTCCAGTGGATTTCACATTGCAAAAAAACACATCACAGAATTAAGACGTAAAACGGAAATAGGACGTTTTAGTCGATTTCTTTTTTGCTCAACCCTGCGAAACGTCCACTTTGTTCACTGGCTTATAGTCAAAACCATAAAGTTATGTGGCGAGCTGAGTTGCCAGATCGTCGCTAGAACTGTTTGTTTAGGTAATCACGTAATTAGGATGGTATACGCTAATAAAATTGTTGTAACTATGCAACAGAACAGCAATAGGCAGCAAAAACCATGTTGCCAAATTGCCCAAATAGCCTATTGTAGACTAGCCTATTGTAGACTATCATTCATAGCCTAATATGCGGTTATCCCTGACTGTGTATGTGCTACCAATCTTCAAATTGAGTTGAACTTTGGACCCTGGCATTTTCAGTTCGGGAGTTGAGACGAAAAGGGAAACCACTACCCATCTGGGAAACGGTTTCCCATTTGGGAAACTTCATGGTTTCCCATTTGGGTAACCGTTACCCTAAACGGGCGAGAAATACGGCAATGGTTTCCCAATCGGGAAACCACCAAAATAGAAAGGAACCTGCGCACGAGCTGGTTAAGAAGCGCACTAAAAATTTTTAACCAATAGAAAGGGAATATTTTCCCGCAAATTTTCACAGAAGAAAAAAAAAAATTATCGTAGCCTCTTTCTGTAATTCCGTTAAATGGTCTTGAGAATGGGTAACGGTTTCCCAAAAGGGAAACCCAAATTAAAATCAAAAAAATTAGTTTAGGAAACGGTTTCCCATATGGGAAACCATTTCCCTATATGACATGGGAATTTCCCTATACAACATGGGAAACCGTTTCCCTTTTAGTGTCATCTCCCGAACTGATTTTTGGGAGAAAAGCATATATAAGGTGGTTAAGGGGTAACTTTTTAGAGTGATTGATCACCTGCTTCTGTACATCTTTGTTAATTTACCAACTTATCAGTATTAATCTAAGACCCATAAACCTTGTCCTGTGTCATGTTATTCTCCCTCGGCAAATGTCTCACATGTAATTATGTCAGCTTTTATAAATCAGGGCAAAATGATCTATCTATCTATCTATATAATCTTCGTTTCTCACTAGCTATAGGTAACCTTAAATCCAATTTGATATAACCTTACCTGCTCTGCTTGATGATGGTGAAATTATATTTTGTAGGGATCTTCTTGCTTGTGAAGTAAACATGTTTAGCTTTTGGCTTGACTTGATAAGGTTAGTTTAGGTGCAGTTTACTCCCTCACTTCTTAACCTCTTATATCGTACTCCAGTGCTAAAATAACGTAAGGTGTATATATATAGTCGAGTTTCTTCCCTAGCTTACACTTGATTTTCTTGCAGTGAGGACAGATGACAGAACCTTTTGGTGATGAGAGGCGAAGTCCAGCAAATAGTCCAAAGTCCAACTCTTTGAACGGTAACTGTTGAATATTATACGGAACAGTGAAACATACAAGATATGTGTACATGATGTTTTAATCACTTTGTAACATATAATAATTATATTTTCAAAATCAAACAACAAACTTCCTATTCTTAATATTCAAATTTCCTCCTATTCAAAATTTATAACCTTTTTTTCAAAATAAAAAGCATTTAACAAAAACTAATGTCTATTATGCACGCGTAAATTGTAAAAAAGAAAATGGCGACCCATGTGGTGTATCTAAATGGTACAAAAAACCTTGATAATTTGTTGGGATTTCTCAAAGTAAATTCATCGTTAGTTAAATTTGATAAGAAGAAGAATGTTGGATTAAATGAGGTGAATTATACGTTAATTTTTAGTCAATTTTTGTTTTGATAAAGCTAATTTAATTTTGCTAGCTAGATAAACCATAACGAATTATTCTCGGATCTGGGTTATCGTCAGCCAGCAGCAGAGCAGGGATAGTAGCTAGCTAGCTACAAATATAGAAACAGTTTCCGTTTGTTTTTCTGTAAAACATAAATTGTTTCGACTTCGGAAACTGCTGTTCCTGTGTTTTTGGCTGGGGGTAAAATAGCTTTGACAGTATGGCACTTTATTAGCCAAATCTGATAAACTATTACGCGATTGGGTAAAATTACCTGATCAAGTAAGTCTTCAACTTCCCAGGTGAGTATATTTCTGTGTCGATTGGGGGGGAGCCATTGGCCTAAAATGCATTCTGATTATATTGTTGCCATGGAAGGATATACTGTTAAATTTTGTGCTGATTCACCAATCAAGAAAAACATTACCGTGCCGTTCCGAGGCAATATGGATGGTGACTTGATTTAGATTGCCAGCATGGTATGCATATTAATATTAGAGTTGACAAAGGTTATAATCTTCATGCTTTTCTTTTTCTCACAACTATCCTTCCACAAACATATAAAACTTCAAATCTTGTGAAAAGGAAATGTATATAATGGGTCCATGTTTTCGCATATGAAGTGAATTTCCAACTGGACGATGTCATTTATAATGTAGCAAGTTAAAGCAGGACTGCACTAACATGTGCCATGACTTACCCGATCGGGTAATATCACCCTAAGTAACACTTACCTGATTGGGTTAAAGTGCCGTACTGTTTGAGGCAGATGTAAGTTTAATACGAACTCCAATAGTGAGGGAACCCAAGTAAACCCTGGTTCCATATAATATTTTTGTTATTTTCATTAGTAGGGCTTTCTGTTAATCGAAAAATTATAATGCGGAAACCCAAGATCGCTTGCGGAAGACAGAAAAACTGAAATCGGTTTCCGTATTCTGAAAAACATGGATATTTCGCTGTTCTATTGTTAAGTAAAACCTCTGAATTCCGCACAGATAATATACACTTTTTCTGCCAGGCACAACTTACAAACTCTTAATCCTAGTTTGTATAGAAAAGCACGAGACACAATGCTTCACGTAATGACTCCTTAGTAGTTGACTCCTTCTGTTTTCTCCTTGTCTTTCAGTTGCCACACGAGTTCAAAAAGTGTGGTTTATTTGCGTTTTTTATGACAAAACGATTTTGTTGTTGTTTTATTGTCTTGTTTCAAATTCCTCCCTCGCACAAACCGCAGTATGATGTTGTCGTGTTGTTATACTTAACATCAGCTTTATAGACGATTTTTGTTGCTAAGCATTTGCCACTTAATGGGGAATTGGTTTTGTTCCTGCAAATACATGGTCGGCGCTGTGTACGGGATTCTTTGTTTAGGATTTCCGTATTGTGCTGTTTTAAGATGTTTTGCACGAACAAGAATAACAAGCTTTGGTTTTTTTTGGTTAAGTATCTTGTGGTACTTATATTAGTTATTTTGAAGTGTTTTGCCTGTCTGTTGGTTGTTGTACGTCATTTTGTGTTTAAACCAACTAGCAAAGAGTGCAATTTCGTATTGGTTTTTTGCATTTTGCATTATTATTTCATCACAGGATGTTTCATGAATTTGCATCATAATCATTTCCGGAATCGCTTAGAGAACGGAACTTAGGTGATTTGACTTGATGTTAACATATAGGGGGTTGTTTCCAGGTTTTCTATAATGGACTTCTTTGTTGTTACATTTAAGGATACGTTCAAAAAATCTGTTTGGAAAGTTTTGTTTTGATTATAGAAAGTCCTTCCTTTTACCTCTATTCGGTCCTGGGGTTTTCGAACCTAGCCCCGCCCCCTCAATAACTTTTGATATACTAGTCCAAATTGATTCAAACTTGGTACACTTACATGACGTCATTAGAGAAACAAAATGGCAGTGATAATTTTTTGCTTATGTCAGCACTTTCTGTATATAATTTGTATAGACCAGCGCAATGAGGTATTCAAGATAGCAAAGCAAATGAAGAAGACTAATCAAGATGTTGTAGGTGAGAAGTGTATACGTAATGATGAAGGTGTTTTGGCTAGCACAGAGGAGGAGAAAAGGGTAGCTTGGAAGAATTATTATCAGAGGTTGCTTAACACTGAGTTTGATTGGGATGAAGATAATTTGTCTGATGATGATGTTGTAGAAGGGCCAGCTATGCAGATCAAGACAGAATGGGTAGTGGAGGCTATTAGGAAATTGAAGATTGGCAAGGCTGCAGGAGTATCAGGTATTGTTGCAGAGATGGTAAAAGCATCTGGATATATTGGAGTTGAGCTTATTACAAGTCTTGCTAACCAGATTATAAAGGATGGTGCTATTCCGAGTGAGTGGCAGTCGAGTGTAATAGTGAATTGTTTCAAGGGCAAGGGTGATGCATTAGAAAGGGGTAACTATAGAGGTTTGAAGTTGGTTGATCAAGTAATGAAAGTTATTGAAAGAGTGATTGATAAGTTACTTAGAGAAAGGATTGATATAGATAAGATGCAATTTGGTTTTGTTCCAGGGCGTGGCACTACAGATGCAATATTTTTACTCAGACAGCTTCAGGAAAAGTATTTAGGAAAGAGAAAGAATCTCTATTTTGCCTTTGTAGATTTAGAGAAAGCTTTTGATAGAGTGCCACGTAAAGTTATTTGGTGGGCTATGAGAAAATTAGGTGTGGATGAGTGGCTAGTTACGATGGTACAGTCTATGTACAGCAATGCTAGAAGTCGTGTCAGGATTAACGATTCACTTAGTGATGAATTTAGTGTAAATGTTGGTGTACATCAGGGTTCTGTACTTAGTCCTTTGTTGTTTGTTCTAGTCTTAGAAGCGCTGTCGATGGAGTTCAGAACAGGTTGTCCATGGGAGTTATTGTATGCAGATGATTTGGTTCTCATAGCAGAGTCGATGGAAGAATTAGTTGAAAAGTTTGAGAAGTGGAAGAAAGGACTAGAAGAGAAAGGGCTAAAGGTAAACACAGCAAAGTCTAAAGTCATGATTAGTAGCATTGCAGCCAAGTGTGACCTTGTAGTTGGAAAGTGGCCTTGTGGAGTTTGCAGGAAAGGGGTTGGTAGTAACTCAATTTTTTGTCAGACTTGCAAGCATTGGGTACATAAGAAGTGCAGTAGTATTAGTGGAAGGTTAAGAGCTGACATTCAGTTTGTATGCAAGCGTTGCAAAGGTGAGATTATAGAGAATGAAGTATTTTCAGCTTTAATGATGTACAACAGTGGCTCGTTAGAGATAGTTGAGAACTTCTGTTACTTAGGTGATATGTTGGGCAGTGAAGGGGGTGTTGGAAGAAGTGTTACTTGCAGGATAGGTTCTGCTTGGAAAAAGTTCAGAGAGTTACTTCCTTTGTTGACTAGCAGAGTCCTGTCAATTGAGGTAAAAGGTAGGTTGTATGAGGCCTGTGTAAGAAGTGTTATGTTGTACGGTAGTGAGACATGGGCAGTGAAGCAGGAAGATCTTGACCGTTTAGAAAGGAATGATATGAGAATGGTTAGGTGGATGTGTAACGCCAGTCTGAGAGACAGAAAGAGTTCAGATGAGCTAAGAAGCAGGCTAAGTCTCCGTAGAATTAAAGATGTTATCCAGATAAGAAGATTGAATTGGCTGGGGCACTTGGAAAGAATGGAGGAGGATAATTGGGTAAGAAAGTGTAGAGACTTGATAGTTCCTGGGGCAAAGCCCAGAGGCAGACCGAGAAAGACTTGGCAGGAGGTTATAAGGACAGACTTGATACAGAGGAAGTTGAGTTTAGATCTAACACAGTTTAGATCAGATTGGAAGAGGGTCATTAATATACCCCGTCCAACCCATGCTAGCATGGAAAACGGACGTTAAGCCGAGAATGATGATGATGATGATATTATACAGAACGCTACAAATTTGACAGTTACCACGAGCACAGTCATAACATGAACCTGATTTTATTATGTCCAATTATTTTTTTGTTTAGGGTCCAGTCTACTTCGTTGATGACATCAAAATATCTGGACATAATACAGTGGCTAAAACATTGGTGAATTTATCCGACCATAAGTCTTTATTGGGCCAGGATGAATTCGAACAGGCAGAAGTGGATCAATGGCTTGATTTCTGTCAATGTAATCTAACCAGCGGTGACAATTTGCAGACAAAATCGATCTGCAAGGTACCTTTATACTCTTAAGTTTGGACTAGGATTAGGTGGGGTATTGGATATATAACATTTACAGGATATAAAATGTGATAGTAAATCAATAAATAAATTTCTGAGTTATATCCTTATCTATTTTCAATTATATTTGGTGTAAAAATCAAAGCCTTTTATTATATTAGCTTCTTAGATTGGTAAAACCTTAACCTGTTGAGATATGGATATTCGGTTAGGCCTAGTCAGATGATCAGGGTTAGCGATCCTCCATTGTCTTTGTTAGCTATTAATTTGAAATTACCTTTTTCTGCCATTGGTTATAAGGGGCCTGCAGATTAATTTTTACCCAGAGGAAAAAAAGTCTAGCACCATGAACAGCCCTTAAAATTAGAATTTTTTTACGTCGGCAATAAAACTGCCGACGTGAGATACATTTCAACTGATTTGCGTCGGCATTGCGTCGGCAATTTTTTTTTTATAGTAAATTTTTCGGCTGGCAAAAACTTTCGTCATTCACCTTGTATTGGGGCTAGACATCACATAAATTCGATGTATTGATCTCCTAAGACGATGACAAATGGAAACGGAGTACAAGTCCCATTGACCTACCTTCCCGATGGTGTACTTCGTTAAGTTAATAGTTCACTGCTAACTGGCATTCTATGTTTCGAGATGAACTCATTAGGAAGTACGCTGTGCACGTGCTATTTACGAACTGAAGGTCAGGGCATCAATAAGTTGTATATCGCAGAAGTCGCCGGTGACATGCTTCGAAAATGCATGTCACAGGCACAGTTTAACATGAAGCAGAACTGTACAGGAGACTCAATTTATAGAGTCTTCACAGAACATCTCTCCTCACAAAACCGAGGGCA
This sequence comes from Hydractinia echinata, assembly GCA_030067915.1. Taxonomy (NCBI): domain Eukaryota; kingdom Metazoa; phylum Cnidaria; class Hydrozoa; order Anthoathecata; family Hydractiniidae; genus Hydractinia; species Hydractinia echinata. The sequence goes on along the minus strand of JASGCC010000011.1, from coordinate 3,738,535 downwards.
GGGCTGACTTATTGCCTGCTGTGTCTTGTGGGAGAGAGAACTTCCGGACTTCTTTGTAATACGATATACAATTTTTCGATTATTATTGCGAATCGAATGGCACCACGGTATTTCTGTAACTTGAATAATTTTAGCGATAATGACCTAACTTACTGATTTCGTTGATGTTGAAAACGAGTTGTTTTTTTTTTTAAATTTCACAACAAAATTACGTCGGCAATTTTTTTGCCGACGCAACTACGGTTTCGTATTTTACGTCGGCAATTACGTCGGCAGTGCCGAATGCCGACGCTAATTTTAAGGGCTGCATGAAGGATTTATTTGTATATGTAAACCTGCACATTAGCCTCCCAAGTGCTGCAAAGAAAATGGATCGAGTGAGACTGGCACCCACGACCTTCAAAGGTCTGCACAACATGCTGTCGATTTATTTAGATTGTAACGTGTTTCTGACTTGCTATTTTTTTCAGGATAATGTTGTTTTTTTTCAATTACACCAATTGTTTTTTTCCTTTTTTAGAATTTGAATGCTTATTTATCAGACAAAACATATTTTGTGAACGACACTTTGACACTAGCGGACATCATGTTGTGTTCGTACCTTCGAAAAGAAATGGTAACTAAATCAAAGCTTTAATTTTGAATTTAAATTTATTGGCGAAGTAGCAAATTAGGCGTAGTTTTATGAAAGTCCGTCCTTACCTAATTATTTTGACTGTTTGTAAAAAACCTAAATTTTCAACTCGCGAATTTTATGCCACAGCGTTTTGTTTCCCTGCATCTATTTCAATGTGAAGCAAGCTTCTGGAGGATGTTAATGGAATCTTAAGTTAAATAATTATACTCGTGTATCTAATTTAACAATCTTACTTTTTTCAAGGTCAGTCTAACTTGCGCTGAGAGAGAAGAACTGATCAATTTATCAAGATGGTATAACCAGGTAGTTGAAATTAATAATATGCATAAAATTCGTGAATCCGTCAAAATTTAGCTGAAAATATTTTTCTATGTTTGTTTTTATTTATAGATGCAAAGTTTACCAGGACTTTTACAAAAATCCAAGCCAATTCTTATTCAACGTACATTGTTGTATTAAAAAAATCATTAATATTAAATATATTTATTACATAATTTTACATCTGGTTGAAAGAATTTAATACATCTACTGGTAAACAATAGCACGATATTCAATATCCTTGTTTGGATCAATGATCATTTTCTCCCAGCATGACTGAGTATTGTTCATCTCTGTGAAAGGCATATAAGGACCAATCAACGATCTTCCAACGCATTCGTTTGTTGTGGAGTGTTTTTCAAATAACTGTAACAGAATGTTTGTATTGTGAATATGATGGGGAGGGCCGAGAAAGAAGTTAAACTTTTTATCGATTGAAACATCTGCAGCGGATGAAAAGATTCCTGTTTTGTGTTCCATTACTTCCACGCTGCCAACAAATAACGTTGCTTTTACGAAAAGGTCTGCAATAGAAAAGTGGAACTTGATGAGAATATATGTAATATCTGATTAATTGTTAAAGTTATGGAGCGCCAATATTGTAATGAGTCAAAATTCCAACACCTACCCTTCTCTGTGTTCGATTCACTTGAATATTTCTCATAACGGCAAGATAAAATTTCACCATCGAAGCTTTTCTTGTTTGAATTCCATTTTAACCTGGTAACTATTTCACCTCGAGATGTTGCATAACGTGACTAAGATAGAAAGCATAATTATAAAAATTGCCACCTGCCTCATCAAGGGATGCGCTGGAGTTTACGCAGTAACTAAAAAATACTTGAGATGTAGCTTTGCGTCAATCATTTTTGTCAATACAACCAATGGTCCATTCGAAATTCATGTTTTTTAAATCATTAAAATAAATTTCGCCAACATTTCTTTTACATTGTCTTGCAAGAAGAAAAAGAAAAAAAATCTGTGTGCCCGGTTTTGAACGGTCCAGCAACCCATACCTTCTGGGAAAAAGGTGATAGAAAGTGACTAATCCTTTAACTGATTTTAATTTTTTACCGATTTTTTTTTTAACGAACAGTCAATTTTACCGTCATTATTTATTTTATTTAAGTTTTTCCCCGAATTTGCTTTTTCTTTTTAGTGCGGAACCCAAATGCCTAAATATTTAGAGGCTATAAAGTTTGGATATTCCCAGTTCACGTTTTCAGTTAAAATTTTTATGTATAAAAGATAATGCATTTCCTTTTAGATGTTTGCTTGTTTTTTTTTTCATTATTTCATATAAAACTAGTGCTTGTTTTGAAAAAAATGTTTCCATGAATTATTCCGAATATTGGTTGGTAATTTGAAAAGTTTTTTTATGGTGGTTCAGTCTTTATGTGGTTCGGTCCTCAGCGCGGGCATGTTTAGCAAGTGTCTTTACCACAGCTACGGGTCAACCCATGCCATGTGAGGGAAATTGGGTAGGCAATGCCGAGGTATACCTAATGTATACATTCAGAACACAGGACCCACATTGATAACAGTGTTTCCAACACTGAAGTGGCTATATCCTGTATAAATATTCGGAATAATAATAATAATAATAATAATGAAGGAGACTGTAAAATTTATGAAAATGATGTTTAGGTAATAATTGTAAATGCGGTAAGCCTTATCCAAAGCTTAACACAAGACATTTATGTTTTTTAGACTTGACTGAATATTAATCTGTCAATTTCGAAAAAAATTGAGCGCCAAGCTACTAATGTATCATCTTCTGATATCCACTCCTTTATTCTGTTCCTGAAACAAGGTTTAAAAAGAATATGATCGTGCAGAAAGTGATAGTGTAAAACGGAGAAAGTATTTTTTTCGACAAAGGAGCAGTACCAAATTTTGTAATTAGATTGTTGCACGCTGTGTTCCTTTTCAAGCTTTTGTTAAAACTAATGCTAATGTATTTAGTTTCTTTATAGCTACAAACGGCATAATTTACCTGTGAATTGGGTACAATGTCGTCTTCAACAAAAAGTGCATTCTCAGCCTGGGCAATATTTTCAATTGGCACGTGAAAATAACCTATTACTAGTTCTGTGTTATGTCGGTCTGCATCATACAATGTAAGGCGAAGATTATAATCTGATGGTTGCTTATTTTTAAAAGGTAGTTCACAACAATGACCAGTAGTCCATACAACTTCAGTTTTTTGTGTTATACTTTGAAATACCGATTGTTTTCTTTTTACAGTCGGTGATTGGTTATTTTTTTTAACTTCAATTTTCATCAACGGCTTTATTATCCATGTGGAACCATTAACGAAAGATGATGGGTGATGTTTGACATCCACACTAAGAATTTCAACTAAAATCTTATTTTTCAAAAACTGCAACGAACATTTTATTTTCCCAATCTCATGCGTTCTGTCTTGATTATAACAACAATCAGAAAGGTCAGGTTTTTTCTCCTTTGTTTTGTCTTTATACATTGTTAAGTCAATTTCTTCTAATAATGTTCTACTTCTGTTTCTTCTTTGCTGTGGAGGAGTGTTCACTAATGGATTTGACAATGAAGGTATTTCGAATTCGTATGTTTCTGAAATAAGAAAATAACAATTTAATTACCATTGCGTCAAACCACCTGCTTATATATTTTTGTCTATTTTTTCCGGGTTACTACGCCTTCTCAAACCTCCTCAATTTTCCTTAATTTTTAAAAGTCTCCACACAACTCCTAAAATCTCCTCTAAAAATAGATTTTAACATCTTTCTCCACAAATCTCCTCAATTTTAATTTTATATCCTGTTGCGTTTTTTCATTCACAAAATGCAAAATGCGTCTTTTTTTTATATGAAACATTTTTTTTCGGTTCACCTCGACATGCATTCGTGTTGCTGGCATTGTCCATTCTCGACCCCAGAGCTCTTTGAGATACAAAGAGCTCTGGAGCTCTTTGAGATACAAAGAGCTCTGGGGACGAGAATGGGAATTGTCGCTTTGTTTAAGCTTACCTCCCGTGCAAAAACATGTAGTAGCAACAGTCAGCACAATGCATCCATATGGTCCAAGAAGAGAAGACTAAGAAGATTGATAAAAATAGATGTTGTATACTAACCTTGGCCACATATGACATTTTCTGCTAAACTTTGAGTGCGAGCTCGAGACGTAAATGCCAGGCTAGTCATACTTCTGTTGATCGCATCAAGTGAACCTATAAAAGTTTATTCATATAAAAAAAAATAAGTACAATTTCTTTAAAAAGTTTTTTTAGGTAATTCTTCAACAGAGTTCTTTATGCGAACGTAAATTACAGGAATTTTACGGTTCTCGCAAAATGTTGTACAGTATCACTGAAATTTTTACTAAATAATTTTTCATTCTGAATAACTAATAGTTTCGAGTTTCTGTTTAAAATTGCATGGTATCTGCTCACGGTATCAGAAACAGGAAATTCTGGAAAATGTGAGAAACTCTTTAGTAGTAATTACCATAGGAAAAATTAAATTTCGCGACTTTGTAAATTTTTAACGAATTCGCGAAATGGTAACCTTTTCGGATTTCTATTCATAATTTTTCCATTTCAAGTCATCAGGAGAGGATGCTTTGGATAACGCTTACCACATTGACAATTATTACCTCAACATTATTTTCATAAATTTCGACAGTCTCCTTCAAAAAAGTCTCCTTCAACTTTTGAAACAACTTTTTTTGAATCAATATAAACTACAACTCAAATGCTATATTACAATGGTAAATTATATAATACGTCATAATAATTCTCGCGAAATTTCCTTAGCATTCCCTTTCGCGAAATTTAATTCTGGCGATATCTAAAGAATAGGTTATTTTTCATTCACGAAATCGCACACAATAATTCTCGCGAACTAGATCAATCTTTCCAGTCACAAGCTACTAAAAAAAATTTACCAGTGTTAATGTTTCTTGCTGGTTTCTTTTCTCTAAGCGTGTGTGATCTCGTTCTTCCAAGCTGCATTTTGTTTACCTGTAAAGCAAAACAAAGATTGTTACCCGCGATTTTAATTCTTCTCAAATACATGAAAAACTCTCTACGACAAAATTTAAACATTAAAGAATATTTCACTTTCGTTGTATTGGCTTCCTTTCAGACTTTACTCTGGTATTTAGATGTTTTGACTTATTGAATCTGAGATATGTTCAGCTGTCCCACCTTTTAAGACTTTCTAAGACGTCAAATAAAAGTTGTTTGAACGTAGCAACTGTTTTATGTTTACTTCCAACACAGGGCAAACATACAACGAGAAATTAACGTGCTTATAAATTGTTATTGTCACGTGATCAAAACAAAACAATGTTTTCGTATTTCGTTTACATTAGCTTTTTATTCGTTATTTTAAATTTTTTTAAATTTTCTTTTTTTAAATAGCTTCAATGGTTCTATTCATCGGATGCAGCTTAAAGAGAGCGATTTTCTTCTGTTTGGATATTTTATCAGGCCTCTTATTATTGTTTAAAAATTGTTTGTATTTTTTATAAAAAAATCTGGATTTATTTTCGAAGTAATTTCTTGTGCGTGCCATTAAAAGAGTTTTTACAAACTCATTCTTTTCCAACTTTGTCCCCAGGCCTTTTTCTTTTTCTGAAAATTTCGGACGGCGAGAAAAAGCCATGGGAACGAAAGAACATTTTTTAGATTTTCTGAGAGCGTCACAAAAAAATCTGAAAGAATGATAGTGGTGGGAGCTACTAGTCCTATAGCTGCAATTTCTGTAAATCTTTTTGCACCTGCAATTTTTAATCACTTTAGCTAACCCTTTAAGGATTTGCAATCACACATTTACGGTAAATTCTTCAACAGCGAAATAATTATCAAGTACAAACTATCTCCTCAGGTGCGGTGGAACTAACATTTTTAGTCTTCAAAAATTAAAAATGCAAAACACAAATCGTAGGTGAATGAAGATCTGTTAATTAAAAAAAACAAATAATAAAAAACATGTTATAAGCACATTTTTTTTATCGTTTATTGATTTGTGTACGCTTAATGTTTGTTAAAAGATCTGAAAAAGCGTGCCTGGCAACGTATAGATAGGTTCTTACGTGCTTTCTACCCTTGGAACATTTATCACGGTAGGGAACATCTAACAACGTACACGTAAATGTGTTCCCACCAAAAGCAGTACAATAGCGAATACAGTAAATACGCATTACAAAAAGCAGGCATTCGCAGGAATTAGAAACGTACCTACTTTCGATTTTTACTTCACTAAATTCCTGACGATAATTCCTCAAGAATAAAATTTAAATACTTGATGTGAGCTTCTCTCAACAGTCTCAAAGAATACTTATCATAGAAGAGCGGACATATCAAAGACAAAAGAACTTCGTTATCAGGATTCGAGGTCTTATATGTAAATCATTTCTCCAAGAGCACTGTGTAAGAGGTTGTTAATGTTGAAGAATCTTTCTTTGGTAGAGCGCAGGCGATAATTCCTTATTAATAATTCGTCTTAGTAAATCCGATTAGAGAGAAAATGGCGCTTAACTTGTTGCCACTTCACAGAAATGTTGTTAACAACTTGCGAGATTTTTCTCTGATATATTTTATTTTATTCAACATTTATAAAACCTTACGTCATTGAAAACCAGACTAACTGCCGACTAACCTCTTTACCAGGACTTGTTGCTTCTTCGAAGAAAGGAACACAAGCAATTTATAAGCTTTTGTGACACTGAATGCGTACTTCTGAGAGGAAAATTATAAAACTTGTTCAACCTCAAGCAGGAGCTTAGCTACACAACATGAAAAAAAACCATCCAATAACTGGACTGTCCTGTCCAATGAAATTTCTCTGCTGTATTCACACACGCAGCATGTTTTTTTGTGACATTTCCAACAACAAAAAAAGATAATAAAAACGGATGCGGCATTCTCGTCTCAGACCTCTTATTAATAAAAAAGGGATTGATAATAAGGGAATAGGTAGTTATGGTTACGTATATCTAGAATTTACAAATGCCCTTTGATCATCGATCGTGTCCAATCAAAATAAGAATGTCTACAACTGCAAAGCAGTAATATTTTAAGTCCATCTCGGTGGGATATTAGCTAACATCACGTTTATACTTATCGTTCATTTTATCGCTTTTAGCGCCATACGAAACTCAAAAAGTAAGGCCCTTGAATTTTAACTGTGTTGACGTAGCAAGTAAGGTTAAAATACTCTTTAGCTCTGAGGATTAGTGTAAAATATATTTATCCTCGCTACCTACTCCTGTCAACCGAATAAAAGAGTTCATATGGGGAATTGACAAGGGCATCTTGTATGTTTCTGACATCTAGAGGACGGCGATACGATGTTCGTATCGCCGTCCCCGTGTCAAAAAGATACAAGATGCCCTAAGGTGGAGGTTGGAGGATTGAAAGAATTATTTTAGTCACAGAAATACCTTCGCGAGTAGAAGCGTTTGCGAAAACTTCTATATTTTGCATACATAAACTTTCGCGAATCATCCAAAATTTAACGCAAAAAAGTAAAACTATTTTTCTTGCCAATAAAAAGTAATTTTCAAAAATAGTGAATACAACACTAACTTAAAACAACAAAATTTTTTTCAAGCTTTTCATTGCAAGTCTTTTTTTTCGTGTAGCTACATCAACTTTTGCGGATTTGACGAACAGTCGCTTAATTCGCGAAAGTTTCTGTTCCCGAAATCTTTCACGCCTAAAGTAGTTCGAAAATTTGGCCAACACGAGATTATGTTACAAGAGCTAGCCACCAATTATTTTAAATTGAACAAAATAAGAGTGTGATATATCACGAATAAGGAGAATTGGTTTGGCCCAATAGACCACAGTGACTCCGCCATATTAAATTATCATGCCGAAACGTTTTGAGACGTACAAACTAACACTACATCTACTTCAAAAAAGAAACTTTCGCGTAAAAGAAAATCGCAAAATTCGAGGAATCAATTTTCGCTAACCAGATTTTTTTTAAAATTTGCGAAAATAAACTTTGCAGAATAAAAATAGCTTCCAGAAAAGTAAATTAATTCATTTTGACTGCAGAAAAGGTATTAGCTTTAGTCTTCAAAAAATTTGAAAAAACATGAAAAATGATTGCAAATAAACCTTGTCTTTATCAGTAAGATTTAAAAAATCTTATTTTTTGTGTGTCGGAAAGTAAATCTATGTTTTTATACACAGCCTGAAATCAAGGAGGTTTACTGGAACTGAAAGAAAAACCTTGAAAACTTAGATAGCAATATATACACAGGATTAGCGCTTCTAATTGTAAGCGAGTCTTCAAATCCAGCGAATATTAGCCCTGAATGTATTTATTGTTTCCACATAGAGTATATTTAAATTCGGGTTTCAATGTCTTATGTAGCGCTTGTTTAGTGTATTCAGAATTCTTAAGAAGGATTTTAGTAGACTAATAAACGTATTATTTATATGGTTCCAAGGTTGACACACTCTTTGTAAACTTTTCTTTCGACTTAGGGCACGGTTGATGATGAAACGAAAACCGTTTTTATTTTCCCACCAGTTCTTCGTACGAGCCAGCTGACAGTGTCATAACTTAAAGAAATCAAACATTAAGTATTCTCTTGCGCATGCGTTGGATAATTAGTGTAATTATGCGACCTTACAAAAAGTTTGTATGGTGTAGTGTTTGGAAGTGTGAAGTGATTATGAGCGTGCATACGACGCCGCCATATTGTCATCGTCATAATATCAACAAGCAGTCTTGAGCAAGCTCGAATGAAGACAGATCCACCTGAGTGATGGGACAGAGCAAATTCTTTCACGATGGTGAGTTTATTATGATTTTTGTTTTCAGATGTTGTAGGTTTTGGAGGTGTGAAGGGAAAATAATTTATGAGATATTTGCAAAAACATCTTTACGTGACGAGAAATTAAAACACCTCTATTAAAAGGTACAGTGTTATTTTGGTGGTTTCTTTCGGAATTTCCTTTCTTAATATTTTAAGAAAGTTTTATAGGTCCTAGTAAGTCCCGGTAAGTCAAAATATGTCAAAAACATAAATTGCTCTTTTTTTCCCCTAAAAAGAGTGAAAATAAAATACAAAATTTGATGTACTAATTTTAGTGACATAAATAAACGAAATGAGCATCTTATCTCATTAGCATATTCGATAGACTGTTTTATTCCGTAAATTGCATTGTTCCGTAAATTTCATTGTTGTCTTAATTGGTTTGTCTCGTTTTTTCTATGCAAGGTGTATCCTTTACACAAATCGTTAAGCGTTCCATAAAAGACTTCACACCTTCAGGCTTCAAAACAATTTAGTTTTTGCATGATCTTATTTATATCTTTTACTATTTTATTGAAATTAAGGAATGCTTTTAATTTTTAAAAAGTGATTGGAAACAAACAGCTTTAATTGTGTAAATGTGATTCGGAGACAATGGGATGAAATAAAACGGGAAGAAAAAAACAAAAATACAACTTAATACAAATAAAAAATAAGTTGGGAGACTCTTCAAAACATATTAAAATTTAACCTGTTACTTTACTAATACGGGTTTTTCGTGTGGTTAATGCGCTGTCGTATAGGTTCCATGAAAACCAGTCTGTAGCCCGCGGAAAATCCACACGGATCATTAAAAATAAATCGCATTTGCTATTTCAGCCAAAAATATTTCATGCATTTTTAACAGGAACGACAGATAAAATATAGGAGACATTACTAATAAATAAGAAAATAAAAACTTTTCAATAACTTTTTTAAAATTTTGTGGTGTAGATAAGCAAATTAAACGGGTATCATTTAAAAATTGAGAAGGTCGCGCTTAATCGGAAAATTAAATCTATTTTTTTCGTGGGGGAGCGGGGTGCATTCTTGTTTTACAATTTTTCGTCGCATTTACTGAAGTAATTCGCAAAATTAAGCCAATCCTAAATACATTGACGCCTTTTTTAAAAAAAATTAAAAAAAGTTCGTAAAAATTCTATGAACGGAAGTTTATACACTCCCCCTGCTTTTTCATTCCGGGTACATAGCAGCGCATTCCAGCCACGTGGGGACTCCGCCCCCAAGTGGACATAAGGTGTTAAAGTCAGGCTGGCGTTTAGCTTTACAACCAACCTGGTCTGAAAAATATAAAGTACTGTACAAAGTTATTGGACATTTTTTGAGACAACATTGGGATTTTTACTCTCCTCGTAGGAAAATTTAAAAGTGTTACCATAGCTGGTAAAAAATCGGCTAGTAGGGTGACTCACTCTAGAGAACAAATAAATTATTACTAGAAACTGAGTTCAAAGTTTGGTCGTAGAATTTATTTTTAAGCTATTAAATTCAATACCTAACCGGCGAAAAGTCTACAAAAAAGTATAACATGATAAAAAAGTAACAGGAACCTCTGGAAATTTAATTGTTCATAATCGTTATTTGTTTTTCTACTGTGTGTAAAAATATTTACGAAACATAGGTGTGAAAATGGCGGCATGTTTATAGACATTTTATTGTATCGATATTCTATAGTTATTCAAATTTAATGACTGATTTTATTTGTTTTGAAAATCGATGTTTTAAAAGGGAGTGTCACATTGCACTTCTGCATAGAGCTTATCCATCAATGCTTATTCAATAAGACAATGGAGCATGCGTGAAGTACCCTTGTGGGGAAGAGGGGTGTCAATTCGATCATGCTTTAGTGTTGAACGCACAATGCAATCTGTGTACAATAACTGCGAGAGTGAGTATAACATTCACACCAAATTTGAAAACAGAAGGTTTTTAAACCTTGAAATGAAGTTTTAAATCGTCCACTTTGTTCAGGCCTTTTCACACCCCAACACAAAAACAAGTTAATCGTTGTATTTAAACATTATTTCACGAAATGATTTCTTCAAACCCATATGTTAACAACATTCTACATCTGGTCCTTACGTTTTGACACGTTCATCTCCATAAATATGGAGAAAAAAATGGTCCCTGATACAATCATCTTGCGATTTGTCATAGGCTATCACAGCAAATCGAAATTTGATATGGACTTCTATCCAAGATTACCGTATGGTAGCTACAAAAAGTTGTATGGACAGTTCTACAATCCACCATATCACACATACCCTTGCAATCAGGGCGTCAGAGGATATGAAAAACCACCTGTACCCTTGTATCCAGTAACGCCTATTTACCCGATGAAAGAAAAGAGGTTGGTGATCAAGGAAGCAAAGAAGATATATCACTTCACAACCGGTGACGTAGACGCAGTGTTGTATGGTTACTTGAGAGATGAGAGTAATGCCATCCCACAGTTACATTCGCTATCTGGTGTGCGCTTTGAAAACCACAATCCTTCGGGTTAGTAAAAAATAATATAGATGTCCGTCAATACATTTATCGGTCCCTAATAATCTCTGAGACAGTGATCTGCACAGAATTTGAAAAACCAACTCATAGAAACTTCATGATGATTTTTTGGCAAATCACAATTAAAAAAATATCTAAAACCACTTAAATGTTATCGCTTATGATTTGCTTTGCTGTGGTGCCCCTGGCTGGATTCAAATCATAATGCTACAAAATTCTCCCTGTAAAGTTAACACGTATTAATTATTATTTCTTTAGATGCTCTGCAACCGATTACAAAAGGCAGACTATGCACAACCCGTATACCTCACCCGGAATTACCTGCATCACTGGCCATCAAGGAAATCACACTGGATTGCATTTTGCATATAGGTAACACTTGCTCGTGTTGGTAAAATTCATATACCGTAACTTTCATTTTAGATCATAATTAAAAACATTTTTCTCTATTTTTTCCAGGCGTGTTCACCAATGAAGTTATTCCTAAAGGAACGAGATTCGGACCATACGCAGGATCTATAGTCAACCCACATGACATCGAAAACGCAAAGATGGGCCATCCTCAGAGTTGGGAGGTAAGAATTGACTAAATTTTTAAAACATCGTCAAACATTTTTTGTGTTTGTTTGATATTTTAAATCCTCAGAAAACACTATAAGAGCAGATGAGTTCTTGATATTCTTTATACAATCACAATAATTTGAAAGTGAAGAGAAAGTTGAATATACGCAAACATTTTTAACACTAGGTATTTAATGGTGGCAAGCTTAGTCATTTCATTAACGGATCCAGTAATCCTCACAATTGGATGAAATTAGTGAACAACGCCAGATACAGCAGTGAACAGAATCTCGCCCTGGTGCAAAACCGGTTAGACTTATATTATGAAGTGATAGAAGATATAAAACCAGGTCAAGAATTACTGGTGTGGTATGGTGATGAATATGTCAAGTATATGGAGCTACCAATGTCTCTCAACGAACGTGGTACAGTCCACTTGACACCCAGTCCACCTACGCAACGTAAGTTTATTAAATTTGCTTATTAATTTCTTTAGTCTCCACTTTATTCAGAATGATGAGTCCAGTAATCCAATTAGGAGAGGTTAAAGGTTAATTTTATGAGTTTGTGTTTGCTTAGAGAACGAAAATCTAAATGTGTTTTAACTCAAAACTATTTAAATTAGAAATCGGTTAAAATATTTATACGGCAGCCGAAAAAAAACTTATTACCGCATCTTAATGTTATAACTATACGTTATTTTTTTTATTTTCCAGCTGCTGCAGTGGGCAGTTTTCCGTGTACAAGATGTGGAAAGATATTCTCATACGAGTACTATCGCGAGAAGCATTTAAAATACACCCGATGTGTTGACATGGGCGACAGAAAATACCCTTGCCATCTTTGTCAACGTTCATTTGAGAAGAAGGATCGCCTTCGTATACATATTCTGCACGTACATCAAAAGTACCGACCGCATGTTTGCAAAATTTGCGGAAAAAGATTCTCCCAGTCGAGCAGTTTAAATAAACATTCCCGAGTTCATACTGGCGAAAGACCATACTCGTGTCCACATTGTCCGAAATCCTTCACAGCGTCGTCCATTTTGCGGACACATCTTCGCCAACACAACGGAGAACGGCCTTTCAAATGTAAATTTTGTGGTAAAGCATTTGCGTCACATGCTGCGCATGATAGTCACGTGAGACGTACTCATGATAAACTGAAAATCTGCTCATGTAGAATTTGCGGAAAAACATTCTCCATGGAATTCGAACTGAAGTTTCACTTAAGCACGCACACCACCGCAGAGATTGCAAATCTTGAAGACGACAGCAATAACAATACGGCTTATTTAGATGGAAACAATAAAAAGAGAACTTTATCCGAAAAAAGCGACAGTTCGCTCGTTATAGATGTTTAAAATGAATGCCGCCTGTTGCGAATTTTTTGGGATTGTTTATTTTTAGTTGGTTTGTGTATTTATTAAATTATTAATTTATTTATTTATTAATTATTTAATTTATTTACTCGTTAATGGAAATGTTTGTTATTACTGAAATAAAATATTCTTAAGTCATGTCCTGCTATTTTTCCTGTTGTTTGTGAGAGGTGACGAAATCTTAAAGTTTACATCCTGCTCCCAAATCACTTCTTTTTTATAAGAATACCCTTTATGAATATCAGACTGGGAGTTCAGGTTAAAAACAAAGGGTCTATTGTTTAGAACAATAGAGAAATAAGAATAATGACCAGTCTGGGTAGAATTTTGATATTCTTATTCAAAAATGTCTGTAATTTCACACAAATACAAATTGTAAAAATTAGACGTCTTCGTTGTCTCCACTTCGGTCACTTTTTCTGCACCGTATCAGCATGATTATTTCAACCATGACGTCATATTTTTGCTCATAGAGGGCTGGATACGAAGTTTTTAAAAAGAATTAATCAATACATTTAAATTTTTGGATGACCTGTGTTTTTATTATAAGTTATAAATAAAGTCTAGTTCCAAAGTTTCTAACTTTTTACCGCCATTTTGGCTACAAAGTTTGTAAATTTCACCGCCATTTTAGCTCCAAAGTTTCTAAATTTTCACTGCCATTTTGATTCCAAAGTTTCTATATTTTTACCGCCATTTTGGCTCCAAAGTTTCTATATTTTTACCGCCATTTTGGCTCCAAAGTTTCTAAATTTTCACCGCCATTTTGGCTCCAAAGTTTCTATATTTTCACCGCCATTTTGGCTCCAAAGTTTCTATATTTTCACCGCCATTTTGGCTCCAAAGTTTCTAAATTTTCACTGCCATTTTGGCTTCAAAGTTTCTATATTTTTACCGCCATTTTGGCTCCAAAGTTTCTATATTTTCACCGCCATTTTGGCTCCAAAGTTTCTATATTTTCACCGCCATTTTGGTTCCAAAGTTTCTAAATTTTCACTGCCATTTTGGTTCCAAAGTTTCTAAATTTTCACCGCCATTTTGGTTCCAAAGTTTCTAAATTTTCACCGTCATTTTGGTACAAAGTTTCTAAATTTTTACCTTCATTCTAGCTCCAAACTGTCTAAATTTTCACCGCCATTTTGGTTCCAAAGTTTCTAAATTTTCACCGTCATTTTGGTACAAAGTTTCTAAATTTTCACTGCCATTTTGGTTCCAAGTGTTTCTTTATTGATTTTTGGTATAATTATTTTTTGCAAGGGAAAGGTGTTTCTATCTAAATGGGCATGTTTATATTTATGAGGTGAGTGAAAATTATTACTTAATGCTCTATTTTGGAAACATGTTTTATGAAAAAGATAAAAAATTAACATACGTTATTTGCTGTAAATTTTTTCTTTTTGTATAAATTTTGTTTTTAACTATTAAAATTATTTTTATATCTCGTGTTACAGCAACCATTTTTGCAATGATTTACGCATGCGCGATAAAAGTCGCGGAATATTTTTAAGGATCGATATATTTATACAAATTATTAATTGTATTATGTGTTTATGACGTAGTGGGTAGTCACATAGAAATTGAACAATGGAAGTAAGACCTGATAAACTTTGTTAGATCGGCTTTGAATCATCAAGGAAGTTTTCTCGCAAGTCGAGTAAGCATATTTCAGTAAATCCAACACTTAATAAATGTTCTCCCAAAGTTTTTGAAACGACAAAAAGCATCCACGGAATTCTCGTCTACAAAATGGCGTTGAAGTTAGCGGTCAGTCATAAGTTGTAGATGTAGTAGGGGTTAAGATGGTATCAACAATAGTGCGGCTACAAGTTAAATTCATTTGCAGAGATCAAGCAACGCTAGCTATCCTATACAATCAACTCCTGTTGAGTTAGAAACATGAAACAGCACCTAATTGACAGTAGTCGACAACTTACTTTCCCACAGTTATCTAGCTAATTCAAAGTTTTTTATAGCTTTATAAGGTCGTTTGGGGGTTGTAAGTGATGTAAAACATTGTGGAGAAACAGATAACATCATTTTAAGGTCATGCTTACCAAATGAGCATAAAAATATGCTCAGTTGTTGCAAAACCATACGTTAAATGCCTTAATTGACTTTATCTTCAGCTTATTATCGCGCACTCCTTCTCAATTCCTACAAAGAATCGTCTGTTTTCAAACATAATGTCCATCACTGGTAGGGAGAGCGACTAAAACGCTTAAATTTGTAATTAATTATGCTAGCAAAGGAATTGTAGAAGGACCTTTAATGTATGAAAAAGTAATAAAAAATTAGCTTCGTGGGAGTCAAGCCTGAACAATCTGCATATCTTTTGCGAGTAAGCAATATTATTTTTTATTTTTGATAACTCGTTATTCCTCAGTCAGCAACACATCCGGCTTTATTTGTAAAACATTTTAGAGTAAGAAATATTTTCATGTCTTTATATGACAATACGACACGTGTTTTTTTATAAGCAACCACTTTCTAAGTGACTGTACTAAAACCTACAAACTTTCTAGGCAACTTCATTATAGAAAATATTGGTTACAAGCCAGAAATAACTTTTACGGGGGTCTTCTTTATTTTAACATTATCTTTGTGTTACCTTGGAGGAAAGGTGTTACCTAAGATAATCGTTTATACTCATTTATGCGACAGTCCTATTTCCCTTATTTGGGTATTATGCTGGGTATGTAGGTAAAAATTTGACATTAAATCAAACAATGGTGAGCGAGCACCGTTTTTTCTGATATTGGAATTCCTTTCACTTCTTCTGCTAAGCAACCTTTTTAAGAAACTTATCTTTTAAGTTTAAAACAAATTTTGAGCAACTTAAATACCAGGTGGAATTAAGTTCCTTGTATTTTGAGACCTGGATTTAAACCAATGTTTGAGGGTGGTTTTGAGTGTGTAGGGCTCTATAGGTTGATTGTCTTGGTTAGAAACACAAGTGGAATATTTCAATACAAAATAAATACTTATTAAAGTTGTGAGAGTTTTTTCGTCTGGTTTAGTTTAATCACTTTTCCATGGGTTTTTCCCCGATTAGGTTTTCATGTGTATTGAATTTTAATTGGAGAACGTGGAATACAAAATTATTGGTGCCACGTGTACAATTTGTTAGGGCTACTAGTTCATGGCAACTTGACCATGAAACTGTAACTGCAGCGCTATTGTTTTTCCATGAAATATAAGTTTAAAAGACAGGCTTGTTATATGTTATAAGTGACACTCATTCTTACCAAAAATTGGAGTAATTCATAATGTTTTTAAGCGAGTGATTTATATCTTTGATGTTATGATGAAATACAAATGTTCTTAGTAACCGTAATTGATCTGCATAACTACATCACGTCATTTCTGCGATGTAACTTAGCTACACACGCCACGCACAAAAACTCAAATTAACTTTCCATTGATTGCTTTTTGATGTTTATCTCTAAAATTTTCATCATACATTTTAGAAATTATAAACTGTATGGACATGATATAACAGGAACAGAGGTGCTAAAAATGGCGGGCGGAGATAGGCAGTGGTGGTGGGAAAAATTATTTTCATTTACACATCAAAACAATGAGGGATTTCTTCACGAGCTGGTTTTGGTTCGATTTCACTAACGGAGAAAAATATAGACCCTGTTGTTTTGATCAGGTCAGCAACAGAAGAAAGTAAACAAGGAATTGAGCTAACAATGATATATAAGAAATATTAATTCCAAAGATTATTAAATTGCCTGTTGAAATGGGATAAATTGGATTTGCATTCTTGTCGGATTATGTAAAATTAGAAAAGGAATTTACAAAAGAAGTAAAACAAAATGGATTAAACACGAACGTCGACCTTTCACCTATTTCTGGCAAAGCAATCAAACTAGTCAATATGATTGTGATGACTATGATTTTAAAATAAGGTAAAGACAAAAAAAGCTAAGGGAACAAATAATTTTAGAATGGCTCCTTTAGGAAAAATTGACAAGCGAAGCCAGATGGCACTCTTTCGATTACAGCTAACTATGGTAAAAAAAGCTCGACGCAATTTGACTTCGTTTTTCAATTTTTCCTAAAACCAAATGAGATGTCAATTTCGTCAACAAAGCCTTGGTAAGTTCTTCTAAAATTATAAACACTTCAAAAGAACCTACCAAAACCTTAATCTGAAAGACTATAGATTCTTCGCACAAAAAGGTGCTTGTAAGTTAGGCAACGCAAAAAACCCTAATCGATTTTTGTGATATTTAGTATTATTATTATTATTACTATTATTTACACAGGATAGCCTCTTCAGTCCCTAATAGAACTGTTATCAATAAGGGTCCTGCGAAGGGGGTCCTAGTGCATTTAAAGCTTCCATTTGAGCAACGGAAAGCACAACAACCGCTCAACTAGAAAACCGCCTAAGATATCAATCCTATTCTCATGCTGAACGTTAAGCAGAAAGGATCGATTCACAATTTTATAGTCTCTGCCATCACTCGGCGGGGGGTGGTGAACCCAAGACCTTCCGCACTGAAGGCAAACGCTCTACCACAAGGCCACCAGTCGGCCCTAAGCCCTTTGACGTTTATTTTGTATGATTATAGCGAACACATTATTTTTTTTAAGAACAAGGTATAAAAAAACATTAGCTTCAGAGGTCCAAAACTTTAGAACATGTTCAGAACATTTAAGGCTTGTTAATACCAAGAAGTACTAAAAATGACAAAATAAAAGGAAAATTAAGAACATTTTAAGGTCTCAAGTTGAAAACGTTAAAAACATTTGAAGACTTCGTTCAAGTTGAGTGTATACGCGTATTAAAGTTAAACAAGCTTATCACAAAAACATTTCTTGAAAATTTTTTCTCTGTTGCGGTTCTTCAAGGGACTATGTCTTTATACTGGTAATATATTTTTTAAGAAAATCAAAATTATAGAAATATCTATTTTGTACAATAGATATTTCTATAAAAAATTTATAGACTTTTTTTCCATATTTTCTTCAGATTTCTTGGAAACATTTATATTATCCTAAACCATGCAAACATTGAAAACAACACCAGAATCCAATTTTTTTTATTCTAGTGTGAATTTTGCCATTGAGATGTGAATTGCATAACTAAACACGTTACTCGACTACGATGTAAAATGAACTTATATTTCTTTCGTTAGTTTTGTTGTCGATCGGTGGATAGTAGTGGATAGCAACCACGTTGTTCTTAATCGCCTTTTTATTGTCGGATAAAATGTAAGATGCCCTGGAGAGACGAGACGAGACGAGGTTGGATGAAATAAATCAAGTTGGTATAATGTAATCTTCATTGAAATGTATAAATGCATGATTTGCTCATACCTATGTGCTTTTAGAGTCAAGTTTTACTTCCTTCTCGAGATCAAATAGATGTGAAATAATAACAATTTTTTTGTAAAGTAATTTTAACTAGAGATAAAAAAGAGAGATAAAAAGTCAAACAATTTTTCGAAATGTTGCTGTTCATGTAGGCTAGGAGAATACAAGAGGGAAGGAATCATATCTTTTTTTAAAAGCGACATAAATTCTTAATTTTTGTATTCTTTTTAATTTCAAAGAAATTAGAAGCTCGTCCACTCACCCGAATCTTTTTTGACGAAAAAGTGATGAAAGTTAACTTTCTCTTAACACGCAGCGCAGGTTGTCTTCGCGGAAAAACCGCTCAATATTACTGCTTTACTCACCACGATTGACTCCATCCTCCTAGATGTAGGTCAATTTTGTTCCTGTTGTTTTTGTTTGTTACAGCGGTTGGATGCAGCCAAAGAAATATCAAAATATTTCTCACAACCAACTTTTTTCTTTGCCATTTCGCCGATTTTTGTTTTTGATTTTTACGTTACATAACGAACTAAAAGTACTATATATGGATGAAAGGGCTGAATATTTTTAGTCTTATTTTTTACTAAAACTGTTATATAAAAAGGAGAATTTGTTAATAATCCCCTTTTCACGTGTGATTATTTATTATCCATTATTTTTCCAAAAATTAGTTGAAAAGTAAAAATGTTCAAAAAAATTTAGTTTAAAAAGTGACTGAATCTCGCGGAAATGACTGATACTTTTAACGACTAAAAGTCTTTGCCTATATTTTTTTAACCCCACTGTTTTGTTACCGATAAAGGTTGGTAAAAACTTGTAAAATATGTAAAATATTTTTCCACGCGAAAGTTACTCCCATAACATACGTGAGGTTATAAGCAATATGGTACTGGGCAATTACACCCCCCCCCCCTGCCCCCTGCTCCCTGCTTCCTGCCCACTGCTCACTGCCCCCTGTGCCCCCTGCTACCTTCCCCCTCCCCAAGGATAAGTTAGGATCAGGGTTAGGATTAAAACAAGCGAAAAACACCAGTAATAGTTGTTTCAATGGGGCAAGTTTGTACTAGAAAAGGACTTTTGTGAATTTTTTTAAATTTGTAAATGATTTTTCTTTACAGATAACCAAAGCAGCAATTTCATGGGATCTATGTTGTGAAGATTTTTCTCCCAAAACAGAAAGAATGTATTAGTTCGTCATGTTTTTAAATTTGAAAATTAAAAGCAAATATTTTACTCCTTGTCTTAAGTCAGGAATAGAAGGATACTAAAAATAGATTTGTATCGTCATATCTATACTATAAATTTCATTGAAAAAAAATTATCGGCAGGTGGCAATGAATTAATTATATGTCGCATGTTTTTACTATCTTGAATGAAAATTGAAGAGGAGAATAATCTTTACAAAAACATTGAGACGTGAAATTGTTGAATAGGGTACGTGTACAAGTTATATGAGGATTATTTTCTATTTTTCAACGAATTTTGTCTCGATTTTTAAATCTGTAAATTATATGTAGATATATTATCTAGCTATATATATTTTAGAAATTTAAAAAACAGAAAACTGAATTGAAAGAAAACAAAATGAATTCACGTCAGATAAGAGGTTCAGAAGCACGTCTTGTTAGAACATCCTATGGATACCGTCATGGAAGTTCCTCGCACGAAAGCAGCTTCTCAGCGAAGTTGAAAAAGTTATTGAAAAAGAATTTACTTGTTGTTTTGATAATAATCGGTGCGTTAATCGGATTCATAGTCGGAATCAGCATCAATAAGCCAATCCAAAAGCTCGAACAACCCGATCGATACACAGCTATTATAATTATTGGATTTCCAGGAGAGCTACTTATTCGAATGTTAAAATTGTTGATTCTACCTTTGATCACATGCAGTTTGATTGTTGGATTAGCCAATCTTGACAGTAAAGTTTCTGGTAAAATTGGAGGAAGAGCTGTAGTGTATTACCTATCAACAACTTGCATGGCAGCTATACTTGGTTTGGTTCTTGTCTCAACTATCAAACCTGGAAATTCCATGTCTCCACCTGAAAATCCAAAAGAACAAGAACTTGTGCGTCCTTTAGACTCTTTCCTGGATATCGTCAGGTACTTCTTTGTTTATTCCAAATACACTGTGGTCTTAGACACAAACCTTAAACTTACCTCTTTTCTGCTTTTGACGCTCTGCAGAAGTGACCGTCATGCACAAAATGACAGTTGTCGCTTTACTCGCAACAAAATTTGAAATGGGGTAATCTGAAATACCTACTTGGTCTTATGTTAATTCTAGTCTGTCACTGTGCCGCCAATTTTTCATTGTTTACTTCCCGCCAAAAAAACAAGTTGATTTCATACGAAAATACTTGATAAGTTGTCTACCGTAATTCTTCTAATTTAATGCGGCCAAAAAAAGAATTATTTTGGGCACTAAATAGAGAAGATAAATTACCGTCATATTATCCTCCCAAGTCCGCACTAATAATTAGAGGAAAATTTGATAATACACGTTTCCCGAATTAGTTTTCTTTGATGTACCGCTGCTGTTTCTCGACCTTTTCAGACAAAATGAATGTGATTTTTGAAATCCTCACCTGAAACTTGATAAAATGTGAAATCTATACAGCAAACAAACAACCTGTTAATTTTGTGCTAATTGACCTCTGGTTAAAACCGAGGCTTATTAGTACAAGTGGAAAATTAAGAAGATTTTGACCGTAACATTAAAAACACCAAACAGCATTTTTACATGTCGGATTAAGTTAAAAATTTAGACACACGCCAATTTAATGATGTTGAATATGATCTTAAAGTCAAAACATAAAAATTCTAAAATTTTAAAAAACATGCAATTCCGGAAACGTGTATTACCCACTAAATTAGAGTCGCCAACACGTGGTTGATAGGAAGGAGAAAACTTACAACGCCATTTCATCTGACATTGATATGGTAACAACAGACAAAGGAAAAAGTTCGAACTTGCTTTTTTGAGAACTATTGTATGGAGAATGCAAAAATCTTCAAGATGACGGTTTACATCACTTTCCAAGCTCTTTCATATGAACTTAGCTAACTTGTTTTCTCACAGGAGGTAAGCTTTAACGCTGCGTGAAGAGACGACGAAAATAAAATAGTAATTTGTTCTGTTTAATTTAGAAATATGTTTCCATCAAATATTATCAAAGCGTGTATCGAGCAGGTATTTTGAGATTTATAAATTCCCATTCAAATTAATCAATTTTACCCCAAATCACAATGTTTTTTTATGTATTCAAGGAAAAACATTTATGCAGGAAATGCAAACAATGAATTTTACGTTACTATTTATTACCTCAGTTTAAAAACACAATAGCCTAAATACTCCTAGTTAGCTAGCTTGCTGGCTGGGCTTCTCCCCAAGATGAAAAGCTACGTTTGTAGGCAAAATCCTCAACTTTGTTTGCTTCAGATTTAAATATGGCTCGAAAACGTGACAATGTATTTTTCCATGGAAAACATATAAAAAACAAATATTACAAAAATAAAAAGCTTTTTAAAAGACAAAAAGGTCAAAAGGGACCTCTAAGCCTCAACACCAAAGGTTCAAAAATGGCTGTCATGTATTGCAGTAGTTATGATCGTTTTTTTATTTAGGCTTTTCCTTACGAAAATTTTTCTCTGCCGTTCGTATTTCTTGCTACTTCTTGTAACTGGGTATCACTTAATAAATATTACTCGCTTCCTCATA
Source organism: Hydractinia echinata (assembly GCA_030067915.1). NCBI lineage: Eukaryota > Metazoa > Cnidaria > Hydrozoa > Anthoathecata > Hydractiniidae > Hydractinia > Hydractinia echinata. Next base: position 3,716,258 of record JASGCC010000011.1, on the reverse strand, counting down.
GAAGGGTTTATTTTTCTCTCATGATTTCTCATTTACAGGTGTATATTTTAATTTAATTTTTTTTATTTTCATATTTTTTTTCTAGGATAAAACAGTCATTAAAGAAAAAAAGGTGAACAAACGATATACAGAAAAACCATTCTTAACTGGAAATTTGACGAACATTCAAATAGACATTCTTCTACTGGAGAAGAAAATACAGAAGTATGAAATTGATGGAAAAGTGTCTTATACGAAAACAGTGGAGCGGTATGACACCTACAAAGTTGGAAGCGGATTAACCACAAAGGGAAAAGCCAATTTTCTTGGTGTGATTGTGTTCGCTATTGCGGTTGGTATTATAGCTGGTCAAATGGGAAGTGAAGCCGAAGTGTTTGTGAAGTTTCTCACAACATTTAACAACATCATCACAAAACTAATTATTTTGGTTATGTGGTAAGTACTAAGTAACTAATAATAACAACATTTCCTCCTTTTACGCGCCATCCTCATCACTATCCAGATTGTGCATACCCCTGTCACACTGCTGTGAATGAAAAAATTGGTAAAATTAACTATTGTGATTGAAAAGAATTTAAATACTAATTAAATGAAAAAAACACTGAAATAATAATTTAAGTTGTTCGAAATTGACTCATTTTTCACTGTGCATGTTTTAGGAGACGCACACTAACGCCAAGAAGTAATATTTTTTATCAACAAGGAAAAATGCCCTTTTTTGGATAGTAAGGTTAATTAATCCTGGAAAGTTTAATCTGTGGTATATAGTATCTACATTTTATACTCAGGTATTCACCTATTGGTATCATGAGTCTGATAATTGCAAGATTTGCTGAAATGGAAAATATTGGGAACACCTTCGAAAGTCTTGGCTTGTTTATAGTCACCGTCATTGTTGGTATCGGAATCCATGGATTGATTGTATTACCGTTGCTATTCTTTGCAATCACAAGATCAAATCCTTATGTTTATCTCAAAGGTGTTACTGCTGCTATGGCAACTGCCTTTGGTACTGACTCCAGGTAATAAATACGTAAACATCCTATCCCCTCAATTTTCAAACCCTGGATCAATTTCAAATATATATATATTTATCATATTTTTAGTGCTGCAACATTACCAGTGACATTCAAGTGTTTGGAAGAAAACTTACATTTGGATAAAAGAATCACTCGTTTCATCCTGCCTGTTGGTACAACAATAAACATGGATGGAACAGCTTTGTATGAAGCAGTCAGTGCTATATTCATTGGTAAGCACTAATGTAAAATTATGCATGATTATACAAAGGTGAAAGACGTAATAAATATAAAAATGATACCTCTTTTCTAGCTCAGTCTATTGGTCGTACCTTAAGTTTCGGCGATTACGTGGCTATAAGGTAACCTTTTACTATATTTTTCATAATGAATACCAATACATTCCTTCAAAATTAATGTGCACTTGAAATTTCATTCAGTTTTACGTCAATTCTTGCATCAGTTGGTGCTGCAGCTATTCCACACGCTGGTTTAGTTACCATGTTGATTGTTTTGGATACTGTTGGGTTACCTAGTGACATGGTAGCTGTCTTATTCTCTGTTGATTGGTTTCTGTAAGTCATTTGAATAGTATTAAACGTGATATTAAAGGGGTCATTATGTTTTCCATGTACAGGGTCTGTTTAAAAGCAATTTCTTGATTGAAATCTGGTTTTGGTTGATTAAATACAAAGTTATTCTGTTAATTTTGTTTTAAGTGATCGATGTCGAACCATGATAAACGTTCTTGGAGACGCGTATGGTACAGGCATTGTGCAACATTTATCGAAGGCTGATCTTGCAAAAGACGACGAAAAATTAAAAGAGAAGAATTACAATGACGTTTTCATACAAGAAGATAAAAAACAGCAACCAGTATATTATTTGAATAAGAAGAATCTCACTAACGGAGAAAATCACAAGTCGAATGATAATTATTCCGAAGAAAATTCGGAAGATGATTATTATCCAACTAGAGAGAGGAAAACAACATACCTTTAAAAGATACTAAGCGGGTTTTAGTTTTTCTACTGGACTTGTAAGATACGTGGCGCTAAAAAAGAACTGTGTTTTCATATATTTTGATTGGCATATTACTTGAAAATAACTTTAACTTTATCTATTCGTCAAAACATCCAGGGTGTACACAATGTATCAAATTAGCTAAGTTACAGTCACCTGATACTTCATCTTATAAGTAGGAATATAAAAAACAAGAAATTTAGCTTTACCCTTATAGTTTATCAATATATGAAAGTCGGAAAATGAAAAATAGATACTTACTAATTACGGGGTTCAAGTTGCAATCAAAATAGCAATTATTTTTTTAATATCTACGCTTCTCATTTACCTTATTTTATAACAACTTTTTGCCGTCATTTTACACAAGCCTGTCAGTTAATACAATTTTTTTACGAGTTCAAACAACTATTAGTCTATACAACTTATCAGTTCTACCAATCAACACATCTTTCTTCCAATCCATACAACTACCACTCAACGCAACTTTCTTCCATTCCAAACAGCTACCAATCAACACATCTTTCTTCCAATCCAAACAACTACCAATCAACACAACTGTCTTCCAATCCAAACAACTACCAATCAACACAACTTTCTTCCAATCCAAACAGCTACCAATCAACACAACTTTCTGCCATTCCATACAACTACCAATCAACACAACTTTCTTCCATTCCAAACAACTACCAATCAACACAACTTTCTTCCAATCCAAACAACTACCAATCAACGCAACTTTCTTCCTTTCCAAACAACTACCAATCAACACAACTTTCTTCCAATCCAAACAACTACCAATCAACACAACTTTCTTCCAATCCAAACAACTACCAATCAACACATCTTTCTTCCAATCCAAACAACTACCAATCAACACATCTTTCTTCCAATCCAAACAACTACCAATCAACACAACTTTTTTCCAATCCAAACAACTACCAATCAACACAACTTTCTTCCAATCCAAACAACTACCAATCAACGCAACTTTCTGCCATTCCATACAACTACCAATCAACACAACTTTCTTCCATTCCAAACAACTACCAACCAACACAACTTTCTTCCAATCCAAACAACTACCAATCAACGCAACTTTCTTCCATTCCAAACAACTACCAATCAACACAACTTTCTTCCATTCCAAACAACTACCAATCAACACAACTTTCTTCCAATCCAAACAACTACCAATCAACATAACTTTCTTCCAATCCAAACAACTACCAATCAACACAACTTTCTTCCAATCCAAACAACTACCAATCAACACATCTTTCTTCCAATCCAAACAACTACCAATCAACACAACTTTCTTCCAATCCAAACAACTACCAATCAACACAACTTTCTTCCAATCCAAACAACTACCAATCAACACAACTTTCTTCCAATCCAAACAACTACCAATCAACACAACTTTCTTCCAATCCAAACAACTACCAATCAACACAACTTTCTTCCAATCCAAACAACTACCAATCAACACAACTTTCTTCCATTCCAAACAACTACCAATCAACACAACTTTCTTCCATTCCAAACAACTACCAATCAACACAACTTTCTTCCAATCCAAACAACTAACAATCAACGCAACTTTCTTCCATTCCAAACAACTACCAATCAACACAACTTTCTTCCAATCCAAACAACTACCAATCAACACAACTTTCTTCCATTCCAAACAACTACCAATCAACACAACTTTCTTCCATTCCAAACAACTACCAATCAACACAACTTTCTTCCAATCCATACAACTACCAATCAGCACAATTTTCTTCCAATCCATACAACTACCAATCAACGCAAATTTCTTCCAGTCCAAACAACTACCAATCAACACAACTTTCTTCCATTCCAAAAAACTAGCAATCAACACAACTTTCTTCCATTCCAAACAACTACCAATCAACACAACTTTCTTCCAATCCATACAACTACCAATCAGCACAATTTTCTTCCAATCCATACAACTACCAATCAACGCAACTTTCTTCCATTCCAAACAACTACCAATCAACACATCTTTCTTCCAATCCAAACAACTACCAATCAACACAACTTTCTTCCATTCCAAAAAACTAGCAATCAACACAACTTTCTTCCATTCCAAAAAACTAGCAATCAACACAACTTTCTTCCATTCCAAACAACTAGCAATCAACACAACTTTCTTACAGTCCAAACAACTGCCAATCAACACAACTTTCTTCCAGTCCAAACAACTACCAATCAACACAACTTTCTTCCATTCCAAACAACTACCAATCAAGACAACTTTCTTCCATTCCAAACAACTACCAATCAACACAACTTTCTTCCATTCCAACCAACTACCAATCAACACAACTTTCTTCCATTCCAAACAGCTACCAATCAACACAAATTTCTTCCAGTCCAAACAACTACCAATCAACACAACTTTCTTCCATTCCAAACAGCTACCAATCAACACATCTTTCTTCCAATCCAAACAACTACCAATCAACACAACTTTCTTCCAATCCAAACAACTACCAATCAACACAACTTTCTTCCAATCCAAACAACTACAAATCAACACAACTTTCTTCCAGTCCAAACAACTACCAATCAACACAACCTTCTGCCATTCCAAACAACTACAAATCAACATAACTTTCTTCCAATCCAAACAACTACCAATCAACACAACTTTCTTCCAATCCAAACAACTACCAATCAACGCAACTTTCTTCCATTGCAAGCAACTACCAATCAACACAACTTTCTTCCAATCCAAACAGCTACCAATCAACACAACTTTCTTCCAATCCAAACAACTACCAATCAACGCAACTTTCTTCCATTCCAAACAACTACCAATCAACACAACTTTCTTCCAATCCAAACAGCTACCAATCAACACATCTTTCTTCCATTCCAAACAACTACCAATCAACACAACTTTCTTCCAATCCAAATAACTACCAATCAACACATCTTTCTTCCAATCCAAACAACTACCAATTAACACAACTTTCTTCCATTCCAAACAACTACCAATCAAGACAACTTTCTTCCAATCCAAACAACTACCACTCAACACAACTTTCTTCCAATCCAAACAACTACCAATCAACGCAACTTTCTTCCAATCCAAACAACTACCAATCAACACAACGTTCTTCCAATCCATGCAACTACCAATCAACACAACTTTCTTCCAATCCAAACAGCTACCAATCAACACATCTTTCTTCTAATCCAAACAACTACAAATCAACACAACTTTCTTCCATTCCATACAACTACCAATCAACACAACTTTCTTTCATTCCAAACAACTACCAATCAACACAACGTTCTTCCAATCCATGCAACTACCAATCAACACAACTTTCTTCCAATCCAAACAGCTACCAATCAACACATCTTTCTTCCATTCCAAACAAATACAAATCAACATATCTTTCTTCCAATCCAAACAACTACCAATCAACACAACTTTCTTCCAAACCAAACAACTACCAATCAACACATCTTTCTTCCATTCCAAACAACTACCAATCAACACATCTTTCTTCCAGTCCAAACAACTACCAATCAACACAACTTTCTTCCAATCCAAACAACTACCAATCAACACAACTTTCTTCCAGTCCAAACAACTACCAAGCAACACATCTTTCTTCCAATCCAAACAACTACCAATCAACACAACTTTCTGCCAATCCAAACAACTACCAATCAACACAACTTTCTTCCAATCCAAACAACTACCAATCAACACATGTTTCTTGCAATCCATACAACTACCAATCAACACAACTTTCTTCCATTCCAAACAACTACCAATCAACACAACTTTCTTCCATTCCATACAACTACCAATCAAGACAAATTTCTTCCAATCCAAACAACTACCAATCAACACAACTTTCTTCCAATCCAAACAACTACCAATCAACACAACTTGAACAAGTTGAAACACTGGTTACACAACGAAAGGATGGTTAAGTAATATTATTATTATTACTTCGCATATTTATACAGGATATAGCCACTTCAGTGTTGGAAACACTGTTATCAACGTGGGTCCTGTGTTCTGAATGTATACATTAGGTATACACCGGCATTGCCTGCCCAATTTCTCTCACATGGCATGGGTTGACCCGAGCTGTGGTAAAGATACTTGCTATAGATGCCCGCGCTGTGGACCGAACCACAGACCTTGTGATTACGAAGAGAACTACGTAACCACAAGGCCACACGTCACCACGGTACCGTAGGGTGGTACCGTTGCAGCTATATAAACATTGTCGCAGTAATTGTAAAAATGCTGACCCTTTATTGACATAATTTGCAGATAATTCGCATTGTCTTTTAAAAAACACCTTTCTAAATAACTATAATTATCAAAATGAAAAGCCTCCATCAAGTTACCATCAGATTATGCAAAAAGAATTTACTGCTTTTTGAACCAACCAATCGAAGAGGATTTCCACATGCTGGTGATATATCCTTCCTTTCTGAACGATGCAAATCATTCAAGTCAAATGAAAAAATTCAGACAATAAAATATCAGGAAAATTTTGTAGTGATTTTAATTTTTGGATGAGTGCTTAGTGCTTAGTTATCAAATAGCTGTTTCTGGCAGCGTTTCGGCATATTATGTCAGTTTATTTGTTTAGTGTTCTTATTATTTAATTTTACAAACAGGGAAATCGTTGTTCAAAAAGGATTTTCAAATCTTACACATTTGTAAAGCCTGGGAAATAAATTTCAAGCTGTTGCTTCAGTGTATATTAAAGTTTGTGTTTAGTAGGGTTAAGGTCAGAAGGAAAGACTAAACAGAACTAACATATGTTCAAATACTTTGTCATCTTTGTGCATGTCTTCTTCGGTAGTTCTGTCTCCGTCATCAAACGATGCAATATAAGGTGAATAAGGATGCACGTATTATAAACTATGATCAGCAACTGTACTAAAATTTGCAACTTTCTGAACAAGTATCAACAATATACACGAAACAAATTATTCATAGCTTGCTTTTTCGTGTTCCCCAGATAATTGTTTATACTTATTGACGGAACAGCTTTTTCTGATTTGGAATTAATAACGTAGGTATTAGGTGAAGTGTGATATTAAATCAAGCAAACATCGATAATTTTTGGTTGGGTTTTTGTTAATCTTGAAATTTTTTTTCCACTTTCTGTTGAGCAACCTTTAAGCATCAAAGCAATTTTTTAGTAACCGTTTTGCATAGGGCGGTGCTTATAGGAGGGCGGTTTTAAGAAACTACGATAATTTGATCTCATAAATGTCATGATATTAAATTTTCAATAATTACAAGATGTTATGGTTTGTTTAAGGTAATTAGACTGTGTAATTGCATGTAACACGCCTGCTGATTGTAGTGTAATTTCCGATAATTAATTCATTCGATTATTATGGCCAATTTTTGTTTTGAATCTAAGCATATATCCATAGTCTAAGTAAGATAACTGAAACGCAAACTAGGGAGGGGGGGGGGGGGGGCAGAGGCGCACGAAAAAGTTTTGTTTCGCAAAAATAAGTCGACGCGGCTTAGCCTTTGATTATAACACACACGAAGTTGTGAGGAAATTAATACAATGTCGTAGAAAAAAAAGATAAAAAATGAAATTTTTAAGGTCGAACGCTAAGGTTAAAGCGTTTGTACTTAGAAAATATTAATTCTAACTTTTGAAAAATAGTACTGTCTATGAAATATAGAAGATTTGCCACTTTGACTTAAAAAGGAGGCAAAATATCTAAATTTTGATATCTTTATGATGTTCAGTATGAACATCATAAATATACAGCTTTTTTGGTGCAAGCACCGACTTACTAATTATTTAAAACGGAAAGAACCACTCAATGAATGTGTGACAAGAGCAAACAAGGCATGTGGTTAAACGCAAAGTAAAAATATCATCTTGTTGTAAGGGAACAAGTCTGTATTAACAAATCCCCGTCCATGATTTGTTGTAACAAGTCGTGTTAGCTATTACCCCTAAGAACGTCAATTTACGTATTGATATCTGCTGGATTTAGTGGCCTATTATAATCATTTTCGGTTTAACAGCCGTTTTCCGTGCTTGCGCATGGGTTGGACGAGGTATTTCAATGACCTTCTTCAAATCGTATTTTTTTTAATTTATTCAAAGGAGAGGGCGAACATAAATCTATCTTGTGCCATCCATCGCATCTGGTCTTTAAAATGAAGAATTTTCAGTCACCAGCAAAGTCCGCGGCTGTTTGCTCCCCTCTCCCTTCCCCTTTAACGTTTTTGTGATAACTATCCTCTGCAACAATCGATAAACGATGAGTCAATTAAGAAGAATCCAATTAAGAGCCGTTGTTATAAGCGCGTGTATTATTTGCCAAGGTCGTGGAAATGCGTATATTATTTGCCAAGGTCGTGGAAATACGTGTATTTATTTGTTGACAACGGAGCGGTCACAAGTTAAAATTTAATTAAAAAATTTAAGCCTGTTAACGGATGAAAATATTTTCTCTTAATTCTCGCCTTTGGATACTTTTAGAAAATCAGTAAATTTAAATTTCGAATGATGCATATCTTAATTCAAAATTCCTCGCCTCAGTTCCCAAAACCTAATTAAGCGATGAAATAAATGTGGCTTTAATATGCTGATTATATATATTCAATTGTCAATAAAAAAAAATTTAATTTCCAATAGAAGCATCAGACAGCAAGCAAGTCTAACAGGAACTGGTAAGTTTATAAGCATTTGTGGACAACGTTTTTTTCTTTAAAAATACAAATACATTGGGTCAAATGTTCAGACAGGGTAGAAAATGATATCTTTTGGTTAAAATTAAGTAAATTTTTCAGACATCCTCCATAGCAAAGATTATTAAAGGCTTTTTAACAGTGACAACAAAAAATATTGCCGTCACAAAATTTCTATAAACTACTAATTTTCGCACATTCGCGAGAAAAAAGTTGGTTTCTGCGAAAATATTAGTACAAAAATTACTCACAAAACGTTTTAAAATTAATACTCTCCAAAATTTCATTTCTTTCAGGAAACAAAACTGATTGAAGAAAGGCGTTTCAAACGCATCTATGTTTTGTCAAAACCGTGTATTATACTATTTTTTCCTTATCTCGGGGACGAGGGGATTTGAAATTGCGCGAAAAGGGGCGCGGAAACATTTGTCGCCATGTCCTAGGACAATGTTTCACTCGTGTTTTTTTCATGATAAAAATATCTTCTTTATTACAACTCAGATCTTATCTTAATAATTCTCCGCGTTGTTATTATTTTCAATCAGAATTTATATTCGTCAAATCAAGCGCGCGATCGCGAGAAGATTCTCCGTGACATAGAATATTTTTACAGATATTAATAGCTAGCTACTTGTGTTAAAAACGTCTTTGTTTTCAATATTTTAGCTAACGTCATTGATAAAAAATTAAATTTTAAAGTATTTCATGTAGCTATGGTTTCCATTCCACGCTGATAAATACGTAAAAGATTATAACCAAGCTTTGAAACAACAACCTTTTTCTTAAAACTGAAAGGAAATGGACAGCTATATATAAAAACCGGCAACGGAAATTTTAACTAACTCACTTACTTAACTGCTATAAAATCCAAAAAAATCAATTTTTCGCCAAACCGTACAATAATACATTTTGGCTCTTCGTGCGTCTAAACCAAATGGTGCTACGGAACACAAGAAATATGTTAAGCTTGGTACACACTAGGCGTCTAGGCACGTCTAGTTGCGTCTGAAATGGTATAAACGCGTAGACGTACAAGTGAGTATTACTGCTAGACGTTACTAGACGTGAATAAAATCTTGTGGTCGCGCTGTTTTTGCTCAACGCATGGAACAAAAAAACTCTGTCCTCACGTCTAAAGATCAAGGACACCGTCTAAACAAAAAAACAACGTTTTTAAAATTCGAACACTTTTTTGAGAGGAAATCTTCTCTTCTAATTTTTTTGGTGGTTTTATATTGTTCCTGTTTTTTTCCCGTTTTTCCAAAGAAATAGAAAAAACAACTTTTCCAATCATCTAACTCACTATCAGACCCTTTTTTACATATGTACTTACTAGCCGTCAAACCACGTTTAGTTGCTTCTAGAAAATGCTAGACGCTGCTATAACCAAACGCTAGGCGCCTAATGAGTACCAAGCTTTACGCTGAAAATATGGACGCAGGACGAGCTACTCTCCGTGGGAGGTGGCTAACGCCTTGTTAAATTATGTTAATTATTATTATGCATGGTTAAAGAAAATTCCCATAATTTAATATTTGCATAATATTTGCCACAGCTAATTAACATACTGTCTACACAGCGAAGTTAAAACCGAACTCGTTCCATATTTCTTGAACAATAGTTACATAATTATTCTTTTCTACTGTTTACTTTACAGAAAAATATGTCTAGTATGTATAGATAGATGATTGAGGATGATTCAGCAAAATAGTCAGTAACACAATGTCAAACATGAAGTAATTTTTTTTATTAGTATACCACAATGATATTTGCATTGTCATTTAACTCCAATTGTGGTATTCTTAAAGCTATTATCGGACTTCATATTGCTGGTTATATTTCCTTTCTGTGAATAGTATTTCTTTAATGACGATAACTGAAACTAGCTTATTTCTTAATATTAGTTCGTTATCTCCTTAGGAACTCTATTATCTCAATGACATTAGCTAGACAAGCTTTTTAATCAATTTTTTTTTCATCTCGATTTGCTCGAGCAAAAGATCAGCGAATGAAAACTGTTCAACATTTTGTCCATGTATGACACTCGGTACTGACGCAGGGCTGGGATTTGGAATGGACGCGAAATAACGATTGGATTAAATTCAATTTATTAATCTGTTTCCCGTTCATTGCTACAAAAAGCATAAAAATTGAAATTAGTATCACAAATCTAAATGCTAAGGCAGACACAAATAAATTAATTTAAAAAATTACTAAACGCGTTCCAAAATAATCACAATGATGTCAGTTCGTATCTCAAGTTTCTTAACTATAAAATTCTTTTTGCAATTATTTGACATCCGAATATGACTTTCAACCGAATTATTTTTCACTGTTCAAAGTTATTTTCCACATCTACTTTGCTTATCACAGACACACACATTTAGAGTATTGATATCCACATCTACTTTGCTTATCACTGACACACACATTTAGAGAATTCATACATAAGACTAGATGTACAAACAGTGGAAGAAATCCACTTATAGCCCACTGAAAACCTTATATTAATAATTTTTGAGGCTCTCTTGTCTAACTAAGTAGTTTAAAATGGAGGAAAGCGAAAAAAAATTGTTTCTTGTTTATATAAAAAAGACGGTATTTCTCTTCGGTAAATCGTAACTATTAGGCTGTTTATATGAGGTGAGCTGGCCCGGTTAGGTGGACTGGTATTTTCTTATTTTCACATGAGGCGAGCTCACCTGGTTAGGCGAGCTTAAAAAATTCAGGAAAGTTTGTTTATATTTAACAGAGCGTGACTTTAATTTGCAAATTTTTTTTACAGAAATGTAATTTATTAAAGTGCTTATCAACACATGCTTATTTTGTCAAAACAAGGCTAAAACACCACAAAAGTGGAGGGTTATACATTACTTGTTCTCCATGCGTATAATATTTATATATATTATTTATATATATTATTTTATAAATTTACATAATTTCGCTGAAAACTGATTTTTCAATATTTTTGGCATTTCTGTACAAGAAAAGCATACTTTTCTGCACATAAAGTAACTTTAATCAGGCACAAAAATCCGATTAGCCGGACTGAATTCGAAAATTACGTTTATGTGAGAAAAAACTGCCCTATTATCCCTGTACCAAAGTGCCAAAATCTCGGTTAGATGGGATGTTTTTTGGCATATAAACGCAAGACATTTTATATTAAAAGAACGCTATTAATGCTCCCAGTTTACAGCGCTGTTTTTTTCTCCATATTAACACACCTTATGATTGTTGCACAACAGTTGCTTAACCAGCACCAGGAATCAACAAAATACCGTCACAGCAACACCTTTTATTTTTCAATTTGTCATTCTTTTGTTCATCAAGCTATCAAATAAGCAGTAAGAAAGTATACAATTATTAAATTCCGCTGTTGTTTTTAATATGTTTTCAATTAACCCGTAAAAAATGGTCCCAATTATCCGGGATCTCACTTAAAGGAAGTATTTTTGCTTGGATTTAGTAATGAAGTTCAAGGGACCAAAAAAATTGGGTCCCAATTAGTGAAAGCCCCACTTGTATTGTAACACCGTGCCGAAAATGTTTTGTAAAGAAAACACAAAAAACCATAAACTAAGTTTTTAGACTAAAAATTGAATGCTTTTCCGCAATATATCTTATTGTTGTTTTACAAACTGAATTAAAACATTCAATCATTTTCAACACAGGTATCGAAGTGAACGATAACAACATGGCTGAATCAAAAGCGGCGAAGATTTGGCGAGCACATAAGCTTGTCTTCATGATTATCGTTGGTGCAAGTTTGGGCTTCCTTATTGGTATTTTGATCAATGATCCAATACAAGACCTAAATCCAGATGATCGATACACAGCTATTATTATTATTGGATTTCCAGGAGAGCTACTTATTCGAATGTTAAAATTGTTGATTCTACCTTTGATCACATGCAGTTTGATTGTCGGATTAGCCAATCTTGACAGTAGAGTTTCTGGTAAAATTGGAGGAAGGGCTATAGTGTTTTACCTATCAACAACTTGCATGGCAGCCATACTTGGTTTGGTTCTTGTCTCAGCTATCAAACCTGGAGATTCCATGTCTCGACCTTCAGATCCAAAAGAACAAGAACTTGTTCGTCCTTTAGACTCTTTCCTGGATATTGTAAGGTGAGCAAGTTGTTACTTGCATCTAATTTAATGTCTTTTACTGGCAAAATTTTATTGACCGTATACTTCGCTTTATTACAGAAATATGTTCCCATCAAATATCGTCAAGGCTTGTGTTCAGCAGGTAACTCTTTTTATTCCAATCTTCTTCAATTTCCTAAAAAGTCTACATCGGTTAATTGCGATAACTTGTTTCAACACTAGGATAAAACTGTTATCAAAGAAGTGAAAATTAAGTCAAGCGTTCACAAAATATATACTCCTTATAATTCAACTGGGATGAAGGGTGCGGAACTCACATACATGGTGATGCAGAAAACGATTAGTGAGAACATGAGTGATCCAAATAGCTACTATACAACAAAGGAGGTTTATGACACCTACAAAGTTGGAAGCGGTTTGACAACGAAGGGAAAAGCAAACTTTCTTGGTGTAATTGTATTTGCAGTTGCTGTTGGTATTGTGGCTGGTAAAATGCAAGGTAAAGCAAAAGTATTCGTGGAGTTCATGTCCATCTTCAACGATATTATTACGCAACTGATCATTTTGGTGATGTGGTAGGTAGTTTAATGTTTTTTTGTTTAGTATCGTTGCTTTAAAACGCAGAATCGGTTTAGTGTTAAAAAATGAATTTATTTTTGTTTCTTTGGCGCGCCTTTATCACGTGTCCTAGTCTTTTTACGGGTGTATCGTCTTACGACTCATCACAAGTCGATAGAATTGACCCTCCCACCCACCCTTAGATTAGAATGATATTTGTAGGACACATATTGAGGGAAGAAATATATACGGTATATTTTGTGTTAGATATTGTATGACACTCGCTGTACCTTTCTAGACTGACTCTGTCCTTTCTAGACTGACTCTACTAAGTGATAAAGAAGTAAAGATAATAATAAATAAAGTTATTTTCTTTTGAGGTACGAATTAGAAAATAAGTATTTTTTATCCTTGCATTATAAAATATAGTTCGTATTATAGTACCGACAATATCTTCCTAATAATAACAATAATAACAGTAATAACAAAAATATTAATATTTCAAAATATGGTACACTCAAAATATGATATACTATTAAACATACTCAGGTACTCACCTATTGGTATCATGAGTCTTATTATTGCAAGATTTGCTGAAATGGAAAATATTGCGGACACCTTCGAAAGCCTTGCGTTATTTATGGTCACAGTCATTGTCGGTCTTGTAATCCATGGATTGATAGTGTTACCATTACTGTTTTTTGTAATCACAAGATCAAATCCTTATGTTTATCTCAAAGGAGTTACTGCTGCTATGGCAACTGCTTTTGGTACAGATTCCAGGTAGAATTTCTTGTCGTGTAAAATCTTTCCTTTTTTTCAGCAATAAACGCTTTAGTTGTTAGAACTTTTAAAAACTAAATCCCTCTTGCATTCAGTGCTGCAACATTACCAGTCACCTTTCGATGTTTGGAAGAAAACTTACATTTGGATAAAAGAATCACTCGTTTCATTCTACCTGTTGGTACAACAATAAACATGGATGGAACAGCTTTATATGAAGCAGTCAGTGCTATTTTTATTGGTAAGTACTAAGGTAAAATTATGCATGGTGAAAAACGTAATAAAGACGTAATAAATATAAAAATGATACCTCTTTTCTAGCTCAGTCTGTTGGTCGTACTTTAAGTTTCGGCGATTACGTAGCTATAAGGTAACCTTTTGCCATTTTTTTTTATAATGAATACCAATACATCTCGTCAAAATTAATGCATTTGAAATTTTGTTCAGTTTTACGTCAATTCTTGCATCAGTTGGTGCTGCAGCTATCCCACACGCTGGTTTGGTTACCATGTTGATTGTTTTGGATACTGTTGGGTTACCTAGTGACATGGTGGCTGTCATATTCTCTGTTGATTGGTTTCTGTAAGTCATTTAAATTGTAATAAGCCTTGTTATAATTTTTTTTTTTGATAAAAGACTAAAATCTTTTTATTTTTGTTTTAAGTGATCGATGTCGAACCATGATAAATGTACTTGGAGATTCGTATGGTACAGGCATAGTGCAACATTTATCCAAAGCTGATCTTGAGAAAGACGACTTGGAGAGAGCACTGCAAGAAAAGGAGGACATGAAGAAAGGAGAATTTAAGGATGATGAAATGGAATTTAATGGTGCAGTAAATCGCTCCTATCAGAATGGAAAAGCTGATGAAGGAAACGCTGATAATTGGAACGCTGTGGCGGTCAGCACTACTACGGTTTTGTGAATGAAATACTTTTAAAGTGTAAGAACAGTGGCAAGAACATCATGCTTAATATTATAAGAATGTAACTTATGCCCTTAATGATTGTGTATACCTCTCTTTGCACAATATTTCAAGTTGGGTGTAGCCTTCTTAATTTGAAAGTAAAGCTAAAGTTTTGATATTAACATCAATAAGTTTGAGAAAAGCTTTGACACCCACTAGGTTGAATAAGCACGAAATATATTGAATAAAACTTTGCATGTGAGTAGATTTGAAAAAGCCTCGGCGAGATTTTTTTTTGTAGAACAATAAACTCATCAGCAAATTGAAAGCTTTTATTGTGTCATGCATAACCCGCAAATTTTTGCCTTTTTGCATAACAATTTAAAAAAATCTTGAAATTGGCGAAAGTCACAAATTCTTTTATAGTTTTGTATCCCTTTGCATGTTTTTTTTTTGTATATATGTATTGTAAAAAGCGAACACAAACAATTTCAAAACTTGCCATAAATATTTAAAAAAATTACACTTGATTTAATGTGTGATGCGATAACTGAAGGAAAACCACAACTCTTTTTGAAATTATCTAAATATCTAAATACAACGTTTCCTATCCTCAATAGAAATATTGCATAAATGTCCTTTGTGTCTATTGTCTGATAACATTTCTTAACGTTGTCCCTACGGACAAAAGTAAGACCATTTGTACATATATATATCGAATTTGTTGTTTGAACTTTGTACTTGAGAATGGCCGTAGTTCATCCGAAGCGTCGTATAAAAGTATATTTAGAGATTTCGTCAAAAAGTGTTGTGGTTTTTCTTCAATTAAGACTTTTAATTCGTTATGAATACATTAAGGTAACTTTTGATTAGTTATGACAAGTTGCGTGTAATAGGAACCTCGTTAAACCGGACATCCACTTAAGGAAGTGCATCTCTGAAGCGAACAAAATTTTGTGTCCTGAAAGTACCTGTTTTAAGGAGGTTCCTATTTTTTAAGTGGTAGCTACCTATTTTAAGTGGTAGCTACCTATTTTAAGTGGTAGCTACCAATTATTCAGGTGGTAGTTGATTTGTATTTATAACATTAACTGTATATTTTATTTTATCGCACAACATTGTTTTATTGCATGTGTATAGCAAATACGGAATTTTGTAATCACGTTATATATTTTCTACATCCTTCTGTTGCCTAATAGCCTTTTCTTGACACGACAAACAAAAACTGCAAAGAAACATTTAAGCCGTGTCACCCAGGGCATATAAGACACTCTATATTAAATTTAGGAAAATTTTGAAATTCTAGATTTACTTAAAAAGAGTGGACAACTCTCTGAATCTGAAAAAATTTCATTCTCGCACGTGTCCACTTTGGGGATGTAAGTGCAACCTCGAACCCAGTGTTAATTAAATCGTCGGATTTAAATGATACGCGGAAGAATTTATCACCCTCAATCCCCTCATTCAGGCACAGGTTTTCATTTTTTAAGAATCATCGGGTAAAAATAACGATGACTTACCGCCTCCGCCGGATATCGCTGGATCCCGGTGGTTTTTTCGCGCCTAGATTATTGCTACATGTTAATGAAAAATGCAAAAATACAAATATATATGCCAACCTCGTTCCCAGAGCATTTTTTTCCACTCCGTATTAATGGCTGAGGGGTTAGAGACTCTGTGGGCGAGGATGATGGATATTTCCAACCTCGTCTCCAGGGCTCTTCTACGCCCATGATATTCTGATAGGACAGCTCCGTAATTATGTAATTGTACATCTCTGAAGCGAAGACTAACCCCTTAATAATTCCTGCTTCAAATCCGTACTTTGAATATCCGTAGCTGGATTATCCGTAGCTGGATTAAATGAGCGACAATTTGCAATGAAAAAATACTGAGCTTTATTCTTCATTAGAAAAAAATGGAATGTCGGAAGACAATCAGATGTTGTATCTTTTGTCAACATCTGACAAAATGAAAATGACTAACAGATTAATCCAAACTTTTTTTCTACAACCAATGCAGACACGATTTTTTAGCAACGCAAAGCTGAAACAACGCCCTTCTTAGTTTCGTTTAAGAAAAATGATCTGTTTAACTAAGCTCTTTTTCAAATATTCTTTATTAATGAACAAGCTAGTCTCTCATAATAAACCAATTCAAGCAAAAGGTAACGAAGAGTATAGCCTTAAAGGCATCTCTGAGACAGCGTTGAAAAAGCAACACGAACAACATCGAATAACTCAAAACGTAGCAAAATGATTTCAGTCTATCGACTGATACAAAACGTACCAAAATGATTTTGGCATATCGACTGACACAAAACGTATCAATATGACTTTGGTCTATTAACTGACTCAAAACATACCGATATCCTTTCGAGAAGAAGAACATATTTTGCGTTTGCGAAATTTTTACACATTAAAGTTTTTCTTTTTCTTGAGCTAGAACGTAGAGGTCAGCTGTCAAAGGGAGTTTGTTTGTTTTGTTGAAAAAAATGGAACCGTGTGGTGATGTTTACGTGGGAGTACGAAAATCAGTTTTTCGTCAGATTTTTACAAAAGAAACTTTCACCCTTTTCATGCCTATGGAGAGTTGGTATCAATTAAAACTATAAATGTAAAATGCTTGTAACTTCTTTTCCTCAAGAATCGAATGCTGTGAAAACGTGTTCGATAATTTTTTACGCCTTT
Source organism: Hydractinia echinata (assembly GCA_030067915.1). Lineage (NCBI taxonomy): Eukaryota > Metazoa > Cnidaria > Hydrozoa > Anthoathecata > Hydractiniidae > Hydractinia > Hydractinia echinata. The sequence continues at coordinate 3,698,422 of JASGCC010000011.1, read as the reverse complement.
CCATATTTTCGACAAATAATAAAGAGATAAATAAGCTTTAAGAATTCATATACTTCTAAGAATATGCTTTATAAGAATTTGAGGCTGTTTTTTTCAGGGTAAAAACAATAAATCTATTGTTTAGAACAACAGGCTAATAAGAATAATAACCAGCCTGGTTAGAATTTTGATATTCTGAAAAAAGCGTGTATGTAACGGTTTTGTTCCGGTACTTTGGAATTGACTGTGAAAATACAGAAGATTTAAGTCCTATCGCCTTTGTAAAGATGTGAATATTTGAAATTTTATCTCTAAATCCTAACAAAGAAATGAATTTATCCTAGAGCTGAGTTTAGTTGACTAATCATTACCCAATAATATAGCCTCTTTATTCTCTTATTAGATAGCTAGACAGAAATTAGCTATATTTTAGCTGCATGGCTTGTCATCAAAAGGTATTACTTTACGAAGAAGTGCTTCTCGCCGAGTTTACCGAATCATGAAGCTGCTAGGTGCAGGCCTGAATATCAAATAGGCGAAATGTTAAATCGGTACCGTAACACTTGGCAAAATCGTCCAGACACGGCAAAGCACTCAGAAGGATAGATAGCTGTAAAAACGGAAGCCAATGCGAGGATTTAAAATAGCGCACTGGGCGACCAAATTTATCTTTAGGCAAGTGCCGAGTTTGATGTGTGAATATTCTCATTTCAGAGTCTTCGTTTTTGTAACAAAATCTTAATTAACTCTGACGCAAGTTAATGTCGCACCTGGCCAAACAACACTTCAACTCTCCAAAACAAATGCTTGAGAAAAACAAGATAAACTGACGCAAAAAGCAGTTGTTAAAAATAATAAAAAATGTTACATTTTCTTATTTTATTTGTTGTTCTTTATGTTCTTCTTTGTGAACGGTGGTCAAAATGTCGTCGAAATATGTCAATCTCAAGTTACTATTAGTGACCTACGACTAAAAAAGCATTGTACAACACTCTATATCTTTTGTAAGTACAAGAATCTTGCGTTTTTTTGCAGAGTGAAAACGCAATCAAGAAAAGGTAATTTTTGCCTTATTGTTGTTTTTGTTTTGTTATTGTTGTTTTGTTTTTGTTATTGTTCTTGTTTCCGTTATTGGTTGTTGTCGTTTTTCTGTTGTTTTCACGATTTCAACGAAAATGAATCGATTGAATCAATCGACGTTTAGTGACGAAGAGTATGTAGTGTATCACATTGTAATCATGTCACACACACACGTAATCCAGTCGCAATTTGTAATCCCACGTTGTCACGCTTTGTAATCCCACGTTGTCACGCTTTGTAATCCTACCTTGTCGCGCTTTGTAATCCCACCTTGTCACGCTTTGTAATCCCACCCTGTCACGCTTTGCAATCCCAACTTGTCACGCTTTGTAATCCCAACTTGTCACGCTTTGTAATCCCACCTTGTCACGCTTTGTAATCCCAGCTTGTCACGCTTTGTAATCGCACTTTGTCGCGCTTTGTAATCCCACCGTTTCGCGCTTTGTAATCCCACCTTGTCACGCTTTGCAATCCCACCTTGTCGCGCCTTGTAATCCCACCTTGTCGCGCTTTGTAATCCCTCCTTGTCGCCCTTTGTAATCCCACCTTGTCACGCTTTGTAATCCTAACTTGTCACGCTTTGCATTCCCAACTTGTCGCGCTTTTGTAATCCCACCTTGTCACGCTTTGTAATCCCACCTTGTCGCGCTTTGTAATCCCACCTTGTCGCGTTTTGTAATCCCACCTTGTCGCGCTTTGTAATCCCACCTTGTCGCGCTTTGTAATCCCTTAACAATGTGTAACTTCTAACTTATGTATAACTTTTATAATAGTTTTGATCACCAGATACATTTTCAGATACTCTATTCTGTTGATATGCTTGTATTTTCGTGTTTTAAACTTGAAAAACTTTTCAACTTTAATTTCATTTTAAGGACGGTATCGTATTCTTCTGGAGACAAAACTTGAGCTTATCAGTTTAAAAAAATTAAAATGTGAATTATTTTCTTTCTCAGCGAGATACGTTAACTGCCTTTAAATTTTCGCGAGGTTAAAACTTCGCGATCTCGCGAATTTTTGGGCTTTTTGAGAAATGCTAAAAATATTTGTTCGCGAATTTTTATCAATTACGTCATTCGCAAAATTAAATCCTCACGAATTCATTTTTTCAAACGTCTTGTTCTTAAGGAAAAATTGGGACCAATAAGTATGTGTTTGCGTAAACTAACCAATATTTGACCCCGATTGCCACGTTTCTATCTTAATAACAGAAATAATTTTTATGATAAGAGGGTATTGGGAACAATCCTTCGTCACAATAGGAAAGCATTGGTTCCAGTAAAAAAAAATTAATGCATATGTAGGAAAATACACTAATGTTCTGTACGGTCTGCAGTTCGGAGCGTTCTAAGGATAACACTGATCATAAAGGCCACGTGCCAGTCCAAATATTTTCAGTCTTCATTTCGATTCATACTATAGGGTCCTTTCTAAAATATTGTTTATCCTTAACCTCCACAACTAATCCGGAGAAATGACATCTGAAGTTGAGGGTTGATTGTTTTCTGGTTTTGTATCTCTAAATCAGACGTCGTTTTTTCTTTGATCGGACATCTTTCCCTTCCTCTTAGACATGAAGAAAAACCCTAAAACACCTTCGGTAATTAGTTCAGCGTATAAATCGTACTAATACAAGTCATACCTTTTTCAAAATCAGCCACGATGTAACTTTAAAGTATTTCGATTGTTATTTCACAAGGAATTTCGAGTCCCCTTCTTATGAGCTTCTTCAAATCCTAGTGATTGGCTATTTGCGAAAATCTTCACGAAATTTATTAAAACTATTCATTCGCGAAATTAAATTCTCGCGAGAATTAATTTCCACGTATATTTATTCTGTTAAAGTATCTCCTTTAGAATGGCTCAGCTTTGAAAAAATCAAACGTTGTTGAGTCGCTGATTATATAATAATACGGAAACTGTGTGTGTCTGTCTGTAGGTAAAATAGATGTCTTAATTTTCCTTTGATAAACTCTATATCAATAAATTAACATAGTTACAGCAGGAGAGGATGATGGACCAGCCTTTTTAGGTTGGGTATTTCCCAATAACATTAAACATTCCGGTACTTTACTTTACTTTACTTTACTTTAGTAGTTTTTCTATGGACTATGATTTACATTATAGGCTACAGTGATGTTAAAGCTTGGCAATAAAAAGAATAGTTAGAATTTATTTCTACGTGTTAAGTTTAAGTTTTTCCCCTATTTAATACAAAAAGCGTTTTAAAAAATTATGCTATCTCAACAATAAGGAATTGTTCTATCACAGAAAGTATTCTATTATATCGAGGATTACAAAGTGTGACAAGGTGGGATTATAAAGTGTGACATAAAAGGATTACAAAATGCGATATGTTTGTGATTACAAAGTGCGACAAAATGGATTACAAAGTGCGACAAAACTAAATTACAAAGTGCAATGGAATTACAGAGTGCAACGGGACTACAAAGTGATACACTTAAATATGTTCTGATTTTGTTTTCATGTTGTTTAAAAAAAAAAGGAAAACCATTGGCTTAAAAATTTTGATTTAAAAAATGCAAAGCTGATCATTCTTTTCAGGTCCCTAAATTTAACAAATATTGATTAAAACGTGCAAACACTGAAACCTTTGTGAAGCAAATTTGAAAAACAAATAAATGAAATTGAACGAAATGTATAGCAACTGCACGTATTTGCAACAACACGAGAATTATCTACAATCAACACGAAAGTGCTTCATCCGGTTTCTCTATTTTATCAAGACATCTTGAAGGGCAAAAAATTTTTTGATGTTTTTATCTTCCTTCTTTTTGATAGATTTTAAATTACTGTCAAAATGGCGACATCGAAAGTGATGAAATTCTTATCCAAGCAAAAGTTAGTTGTCATGATTATCACTGGTGCAGCCTTGGGATTTCTTATCGGCATATTGATCAATAAGCCAATCCAGAAGCTCGAACAACCCGATCGATACACAGCTATTATTATTATTGGATTTCCAGGCGAGCTACTTATTCGAATGTTAAAATTGTTGATTCTACCTTTGATCACATGCAGTTTGATTGTCGGATTAGCCAATCTTGACAGTAGAGTTTCTGGTAAAATTGGAGGAAGGGCTGTGGTGTATTACCTATCAACAACTTGCATGGCAGCTATACTTGGTTTGGTTCTTGTCTCAGCTATCAAACCTGGAGAATCAATGGCTCGTCCAACAACACAACCAAAACAGCAGTTAGTTCGTCCATCGGATTCATTTCTAGATATCGTAAGGTAACGATATTCTCTCTAATTTTCCCATATGATATCAGATGAACTGGAAGCCACGCGAAAAACTTGCAGGTTCTCTCGAACGGTCAGTTTTAACAGAATCTCTCGCGCACCAGGGGCTAAATAGTTTTTTTAATATAGCCTTCGATGACTTACTAGCAGCCGTGATCGACCTAAAAATCAACTTTTCAGATATAGCAATGCCATACCAGTAGATTTAATTGAATAACTACGTGTAATTACTTTTGGTAAAACATTGCTTCGTCGTTTATCTTGGAAGTGAGTACGGCGCTTGATAAGGCAAGATTGTGTTTAGATAAGCTTTGAGAAAGAGTTTTTTTGCTTGCTTGTAATAGATTATTTAGTTGGCAGAAAGATGGCTAAATAAAATTTCAGTCAGCACCCACGGGCATTCAGACGTTATTTCTACAACTACAGCTGATAATGGTGTAACCAAATTGTTACACCAACGTAAAGGTGAAATAATTGCAAGCGAAAGGCATAGTAAAATTATTAGCAATCCATTAATCAAATATTTTAAATCCTTTGGAATTTATTCTTAATATTCTGTAAATCTTTCTACCCGATATTTTTCTTATTAAAATATGTCCAAACTGCCATCGGTTTCACCTGAAACACGGCAGAAACCATTATCAGCCCAATCAAGTTGCCAGCAATACCTCCGGGAGACGTTACTTTTACAAAAAAAATAGGCAGAATTGCAATGGGGGATCCATGGCTTCCTGAGCACAATACTCTACCACCTAATGTCGTCCTCAGGGCTTTTTTTTCACTTTTTCGATATGTGGCTAGCGCATATATCAGAAAGCAATAAAAGAAGCCCTGTGGACGAGATTCCTCTACCATCGCCACTGGTTCGATGGCCCATCAAACATATATGCTCATCGATTGTAGGCTTACTTTAAGAAATACGTCCAAGGAAATACCAAAGTAAGAGTATTGAAAAATTGTATACCTCCTTATATATTTCTGTCTAGAAATATGATCCCCTCAAATATTTTGAAAGCATGTATCCAACAGGTATGTAAGTTACAGATTTTTTCACAACTAATTAACATTGTGGATGATGGAAACTTAGGACCTGGCATGTAACAAGACATTTAATTAAATATGTTTATATTTTTAGGAGAAAACAGAAATCAAGGAGGTCAAGACAAACATTCGATATGTAACACAGCTTGTCAATACCACAGGTTTGGCGTCCTTACAAATTGACATAATGTTGTTGGAAAATAAAATAAACAAAACAATCAACAAAACTGGAGATGTTGTTTACACAAAATCAGTTGAGAAATTCGACATGTACAAAATTGGGGTCGGATTACAGCCGAAGGGAAACGCCAATTTTCTTGGTGTGATTGTGTTTGCTATTGCGGTTGGTATTATAGCTGGTCGAATGGGAAGTGAAGCCGAAGTGTTTGTGAAGTTTCTCAGTATTTTTAACAATATTGTTACACAGCTGGTCATGTTAGCAATGTGGTACGTATACCCTTTTGGAGGACCTACAAGGGTTTCCTGAATTGTAATCTTTACCAAAATAATTGGAACAACGGTATTTCTTCCGACTTTTTTTAAAGATTGTGCACAAATGGTTTACTACCTCAGTCAGTGGGCTCCCGAATCGCTAATTTTACAAATGTGTTGGCCAGATGGACAGCCTTTGGAAATTGCTAGTATTTTGACAAAAACGTTACGAAAAAATTACAAAATATTAAACATGTACCATAGAATGCATGTACATAATGATCGCTCAGGAAAAACGTTTTTCTAACAAGATAGACTTACCAACGGGACTTTTTATTAAAAAATGCTGCAAACGTTTTTTTGGCAAGATTGATTAAGCATCGAAACCTTGCATGCATTCATTCAGTTTCAAATGTGAGAACCTTTACTATACTGATCAAAAATAATAGGTATATTCAGACTTATCAACAGTATACGATGGCATAGCTTCGGAGTTTGTAATTTTTTTTAATTTTTCAACAGTAAATTGAACTTACTTTGTTTAAGAACTGCAGGTAAGGTAATCCTAAATCTAAAATCTCTTTTGATTAAGGATAGGTAAATTTTTTTCAAGGTACTCACCTATTGGTATCATGAGTCTGATAATTGCAAGATTTGCTGAAATGGAAGATGTTGCAAAAACATTCGAAAGTCTTGGCTTGTTTATAGTCACCGTCATTGTTGGTATCGGAATCCATGGATTGATTGTATTACCGTTGCTATTCTTTGCAATCACAAGATCGAATCCTTATTTTTATCTTAAAGGTGTTACAGCTGCAATGGCAACTGCCTTCGGTACTGACTCCAGGTAAAAAGCTTTCTTTAAAAGAGCTTAATTGTATTAATACTTACGTTTCAATATCATTGTTTCAATATAAAATCAAATCGATAACAGAAACAACGATCTAATAGGAATATTCAGTAATTGTTTTGAAGATATGTTAACCATCATTATTTTTATTTACCAACTTTGCCCCAGGGCCCTTTGTATCTTACCGTCGCTGTGCTTATTGACAGGTCTGACGAAAAGGTTTGTCTCGCCGTCAGATATACAAAAAAGACCACAAAAAGAGAAAATGGTCCTGGGATTGAGGTTGCGTTATTTACCAAAAACTTAAAATTACAAGTTGAATTTACCTCACCGCAAGAAACTGGCATATCACTTTTAAATAAATATGTGTTTTGCCGCAACGATGGTAAAAGCTTATCCGGTTTTATTTTAGCGCTGCGACTCTTCCCGTTACAATAATGTGTTTGGAAGATAACTTGCATTTGGACAAAAGAATCACTCGTTTCATCCTACCTGTTGGTACAACAATAAATATGGATGGAACAGCTTTGTATGAAGCAGTCAGTGCTATATTCATTGGTAAGCAAAGAGGTGAAAATGGAAGTTGAGTAAGCTATGTGTAAGAATAAAAATGTTGCATTTTTTTTTACATTTCAGCTCAAGCAGTCGGTCAATCCTTGAGCGCTGGTGATTATATAGTCATCAGGTAATTATGCTAACATTATCTAAAATGCTGAGAAAAGAAAGTTTAACCCTACCTGGTGTGGGCTTTTCGTCTCCCTATGAAGTGTGCTTTGATATTTTCTGATAGGGTTAATATTATGTCATGAAATTTGGTACAGTTATGATTCAACATATTAGGAACAAAATTATGGAGAAAAAAATTTAATCGCTAATTGGCAAAATTTATGCCAAAAAATTGAAAAAATTGATGTTTTTTAAAATAGCCATTAAAAGAGATAGAAAACACACATTCTCCTTCCTTTTTCTTATTTTTCAAAGCTTATACTATGTACAAAATGAAAATAAATGTTTAAACTAACAATATTGTCTAAATGTTCTCCTACGGTGCACCAAAATTGAAATAAAAAATAAAAAATTTGTAAACCGTGAAAAAACAAGAATTTTTTAATTATTGATTAATTCTTCATAACTTTTAATTGAAAAGTGCTGTTAACCTCAAATTTACAAATGAAATGAACATTCAAAATACATCTGATAAACAGTAGCAGTAAACAATTAGTTCAGGCTAGTTTACAAAATTTATCGCAGCGAAGCCCACAAAGGTATTATTGATATGGATATGCTATCCATTCAAAAATTGCAAGTTCAATGTTATTTATGTAGGAAAACTTTGAGCCTAAAAGTAAAATTATTAGTTACAAGACAAAGAGCAAAAAAAAGCTGTCAATGTCAAATTCCTGAATCTGCGCAGCAGTCGTAAGATGCCAGTGGCCACAAACAAACAAGCCACGGTGCTAAAAATACTGGACCGATGAAAAAAATTGTTCACTATAAAGTTTGATGAAAAGTCATAAAATTTCAGCTTCATAGCTCCAACGGTTAAAAAATACCGGTCAATTAAGGTGGTTCCCCTAGAAAAAATTTCTAAATTTCAAGAATTGTCATTCAGCTGTTTTCTGACAGCAAATTCATCTTAGAATACCGTGGCAAGTAGTGCTTATGACAAATTTAGGTTTTTATTGCGCATTCTGCCACTTTTTCCAACTAACCGCAAATATAAGAGCATAGCAACGCCCATAGCAACCATTTTCGCATTTTTACACAGCTTTCTTCCCCCTCCGTCGATGTTTAATTCCTTGCAATAGCTAGATGATACTTTAGGGCCTCCTAAGACAATATATGACAGTTCTGAATATTAAATGTGGTGTTCCACAAGCATTCAGAAAGCTGTCTTAACGACGCACCCTCCGAAGTGAACTCGTCAGAGTTTACTACACAAGTCAAGAATGTCCATAAAATAATCTTTAAACAAGTTTTTTGCCGTTTAAGTTCGGAATCCACGCGAAACAAGAATTCTCAAGATCGAAGCACCCACGCTTTACAATTTCCTCTGTGGATGCAGGCATTAGTACCACCTAGTGTTTAAATGAAACCAATTTTCAAATCGAAATTTTGTTTTTCAGTTATTTTGTCGAGATATTGCCTGTTTCGCCCTGTTTTAGCTTTTCTGTCGTCCAAAAAATACCGCATCAGTTCTCTGGAAGACGAGTCAACCTTGCGAAAATGCGCTTCACTCAATCCATACACGTGACCCTTGAGGAACAAAAGCGGCCAATAAGGCGCTTGAAATAACGCACGTTATTCAGTTATTTGGTTAGGTGTCGAGCAGCAAAATGTCATATTTTGCCTATACTTCTCCTAGCAACAGGTAACCATGGCAACCAATCAATTAAATTTTTGACTTAATTTTGTCGTACTGTCACATACTATGATATCCTCATCAAGTATCTTCAGAAAAGACAATCCTCTGCGATATAGTTTTTTTCTAGGGGAACCGCCTTAACTAACAATGTGCCCCCCCCCCCAAAAAAAAACCCAGGTAGGGTTAAAAGTATGAGTATATATAAAAATTTACATAATAATTGTTCTGTTCAAGTATGTCTTCCTCAAATTAACATCCCGCTTCAATTTTAAAAGAATTTTTTTTTTATTCAGTTTTACGTCAATTCTTGCATCAGTCGGTGCTGCAGCTATTCCACACGCTGGTTTGGTTACCATGTTGATTGTTTTAGATACTGTTGGGTTGCCTAGTGACATGGTGGCTGTCATATTCTCTGTTGATTGGTTTCTGTAAGTAGCACTGTGAAATTTATACAGAAGTCAGCGGGAAGGCTTTATCTGTTCTTAGTAAAGAAAACAGGATTATAATGCAGACTATGTACAGTTAACTCCCGGTAACTCGAACCTCCAAGGAACCGAGGAAAATAGTTCGACTTAACGAATGTTCGAGTTAAACGAAGCTGCCGTTAAGTCGAATTTTTTCTAAAATGAGATTATAGTTAGAGTTAAAACAATTTTTTCAAGAGGTGGGGCAACAGTTACCGGGAAAAGGTGCAATGTTGGCGATGAAAAAGGCATGCAAATCCCTTTGTAAATTAAGTTTTCCTCAAAAGACAACATTATCTGTTTATATTACATTAGAAGTTAATAAAAACTGAAAAAAAAATTAAAATTTGACATTTATCTAGTCCTTGATTTTCTTTTCTTTTCTTGTGTAAAAAGTTCGAGTTATCCGAGGTTCGAGCTAACTAAAGTTTTTTATAAGAATGTATTAACGAAAGTTCAAGGAACCCAAGAAAATAGTTCGAGATAATGATAGAGATGAAGTTTGAGTAATTCGGTGTTCGAGTTATATGGAACGTAACTGTATGCTGCAAACACCGTCCAGGCTACAACTTATTTTTTCACGTATCCTCTACAACAGACATGCCAAATTAAATTTGTTTTTCAGCGATCGATTGAGAACAATGATCAACGTACTTGGTGATGCTTTTGGCACAGGTATTGTACAACATTTATCAAAAGCTGATCTAGCTTCTGACGATGAAAAAATGAAGAATAAAGAAACACATGATCAAAAGAAGGAAGATTCAAACGGACACATTGTAAACAATCCCGAAGAAGGTGCAACCGATTCACTTGGTTACGTAAACGGCGAATGTGCTTCTGATAACTCGCTTAGTGGTGAATATAAAACCACTCGAATGTAATTGCAGTATATTCGCGTTACGGGGGACCCTAAAGAAATCGGTCCCACTAGTGAATGTCACAATTAGCTGAATATCCTGCTAAGTGAAACTTTTATGGCGACAAACACTATAAGTTAAAGTTATATGTTGTAAAAGATGACATATCTACCGTATTTCCTCTTTTTAGCGCCCCCTTTTAATAAGCGTATCCTCTAATTAGCGCCTCCCTCTGATAAGCGCCCTACTTCATCCGAAAATAATTTTATAAGCGCCCCCTCTATTAAGCGCCCGGGCGCTTATTAGAGATACAATAATACGTTCAAACTCCTAAATAAGCGCCCGGACGAGGACCACGACGTAGACATAGACCAGCAAAACATTACATGAACTATGATTAATATTTCTTTTATTTACTGTACATAGTTTTTTAGATTGAAGTTGAATGATAAAAGTGCAAATAAGTATTTATTTTTAACACCTCTCACAATTTTATGTAAGGGTTTTTTGAAATTATTTTATAAGCGCTTCCCCTCCCGGGCGCTTTATAGAGGAAATGCGGTATTTATTAGAAAATAAAAAGGGTTACAAACTATTCTAACCTAGGGGAAATTTTTATGTTCTTGAATGTTCTTAAATGTTTTTAAATTTTTTGCTAAAATCTCAGCTGTTTCAACGCTGTTGAACTAGATTTATATAAAACATAAGAACCTTTTTAATTGTACGTAGCAAGACATTGCAGTAATTATTAGAAGATGAGAATGTTTGGGAAATGAAAATTCCACGCGTAACATAAACGTTTCGTTGGCGACAAACTTTGTGTAATCACGAAGTGCAAATCACACGATAGCAACGTTATACCTAAAGGAGAGCGATGTCGGAATAAAAAATTATCGTATGTCCAATGAAAGAATTGTAGTTACAGGTATAAAAAGCGCACATCTACAATTGGTGGTACAGTGTTGGTACATCTGTCTACCTTAGAAACGATATTGCTAACAATTTTTCAAATTTTATTGTTTATATTCTGAGGTGGGAAATCTAACACTGTGTTGTTTATACAGGCAACCAGACGCTAAAACTCATGGCCACCCTTCTGCCGCAAAAGAATTCCACGAATTGATATCAAAATTAAAGTCTATTCTCTTGGAAGTCCAGCCTACACCCGATATTATATATGGAGGAGACTTTAATCTTCCCACACTATATGAACGTCAGAGAGGCCTACCAACGTTTGTCCGAGAAAAGAAAGTTTCGAGACGAATTGAAATCCATCCCACTTGTAAACCCACACACAAAGATGGAAGTGTTTTTGGATCCTGTTTTTACCAACAACTCACTGCTTTTATTCAATTTTATCATGATAATGTTATTTGGGAAGGATTTAATTGTGCACTTTCAGCCCAAAAGTGGGATAATTCATTCAATAGGAAAACAACCACCGAGTTCCTTCCAAGTTTTTACTCTGTATGTTTAGAACTATAAAAACAAATGTGCCTTTCAAAGTTACCAATAGATATAAGATATCAACCTCAGACAGGTACCGTTCTAATTTTTGTCGCAGAAGAAGAGGAATTAACAAATTTTTACATTTTTACAAATTTATACATGTAACATCCCCCGCAGGTTGGGGAAACTTAATAACGAAAAAATCCAAATCGAGATAAAGTTGCAAGCCTCTTACAAAGCTAGTAAAAAATACTGTTAACAAAAAGCTACTAACGCAATAAAAACCACCCCAAAATATGTTTTCAGTTAAGCAAAAAGATTTTCAAAAACAAAAACTAATGTAAGTCCTTTTCTTCTTATAAATGGAACATATACTTCCGACAGTTTCCTTATGGCACAAGCATTATGTGAGCAATATTCTTCTCTTTTTTCTACACCAAAGGAAAAAGTTGTTATCCATTCACATAAATCAACATTAAGCGACATAAATCTTAATGAAGAGGATATAGCAGTCGCAATTAATGAAATTTCACTTACTTCAGCAGGCTGGTTCAGACGGATTCCCAGCGATTCTACTAAAAATATTCAAGACCTCTCTTACCATACCTCTTAATATTTTTTGAAGAAAATGTCTTGATGATGGAAATATACCACCTCCTCTTAAAACTTCATTAATTACCCCCGTTTTTAAAGGTAGAATGAAAACATTAACATCAAATTACCGTCTTATAGCTTTGACATCTCATGTGATTAAAATATTTTAAAAAGTTCTTTGCAAATATCTTGTAACGTTTCTTGAGAGTAATGATCTTTTTAACCCAAACCAACATGGTAAAGTGCAAATGTAATTTATTCGGATTTTGCCAATACTTTTAATAAAGTTGATTTTAATATCGTGCTAAATAAAATAAAAGGCTTGGTATCTCTAGTAAACTGTTCCAGTGTTTGAAAAGTTCTTGGTCAGTCGTACTCAATCAATAACAGCGGACAGCAAAAAATCAATACCAGTTTATGTTCAGGTGTACCACTAGGAATTGTCTTGGGGCTTCTGATATTTCTGATTATTATTAGCAAGGAGGTTTATTATTAGTGATATTGATAAAGATATTAAACACGGTAACCTAAAATGTTTTGCTATTGACAGCAAAGTCAGCCGAGCAATTGCGAATGGAGACCTGAACATAATATATGAATGGGCTGAAAACTGTAACTAAAATTTGATGATAAGAAATTCAAAGTTCTCAGGTACGGTGCGATGATATACCTTGAAACTATGTCACAAGCTTCCTAACATGTTCAGGATCAATTATCACAGAAAAAAGTCAGAGATCTTGGCGTAACTAAATGACAAACGATGCCTAGTTTGACAATCACATACAAAGTGTAGTTGATACAGGGAATCTTCCTGGATATTACGTACGTTTTGTACCAGATCACAGGAAGTGATGTTAACTCTATGGAAAAGCATTTTACCTCGAATTGAAAATTGTTCACGGCTGTGGTGTCCAACCACTGCTGGCATCATTCCACAAATTAAATTAATTCAGTGGTACTTTTTACGCAAAATCAAAGGTAAATACATTTCCGACTATTGGGATGCACTCAGAAAATACGTCCTATACGGAATTATCTATGTTTAGAAAATCATTGAAGGCTTGCTTCTCTATTTACCCAGGTCTTGGTAGAAATTGTTTATTACCACCTTACCGCACCCTACCTAGCAACTTTCAGAAGCTAAGAGCGTCCTCACTGCCACTGCATGGTGCAAAATTATTTAACTGCTTACCAAAAGAAGTAAAAAGTTGTACAAAATGTAATGTTCAAGTGTTAAAGAAGCTGCTAGATAGTTTTCTGTCTATAATTCCCGACGAACCCTTAATCATGGGGCCTACAGCAAATAGAAGGGCAGATTCAAACTTACTTTTACATATGGAAAGATGAGACTGATGTGTGCCACCTGATGTCTTTTTTTAGGGTGGCATTAATGGCCATTGAAGACGGTCATTTTGGATGATCATCTTAGAGCATCGCTTTAAAAGCCAAAAAGAAAAAAAAAACTTTTTTAAATTTTCTGTTTTTTTTTTAATTCCTAAATTTCCACAGATTTCCACAGTTTAAAAGGTACAGGGTCTACGTCCCCCCAGCGGAGAATTGAGGGCGAGGTTGTCCTTCTTGGCAAGTTTACGCCAGCCCGAGGCTAAAGCATAAGGTGGGATAAGCAGCAGAAAGTGAAAATGAAATTTCCGTGCCGCTAGTTGTTGTTGTTTTTTAGGACGTGGCGTGTGTATAGACCTTTTTGAATGTTTACATTTTCCGCGGTAAGCCCTTTCGGCTTTAACAATTGTGTGGCAGGCAAAAAGATGGGGGCGCTAGGTGAAGTGAGGTCCTTTTTAGTCTGTTTCTTCGCACAAAGGTATCATTATGACTTTATATGAATATATGTCAGTCAGAAGTTACCCATCTACACTCGATAATAGTTTAAAGCCTCAAAAATATTTCCGTAGAAAGAAATGGGCTGAAAAATACCTTTCTTCAGCAAGCTTCCGCATCTTTCTGCCTGCCACGCAGTTGTTAGAGCCAGAAGGGCTTACCGCGGAAAATGTAAACATTCAAAAAGGTCTATACACCACAGGCACAAAACCAGAATACTTGTTGACAGTTCTATCGTTGATTGTTATGCAGCTAAGTTATTTTACGTCATAAGGTAATCATAACATCTTATACTTGCACAATTAGTCCACCAAAACGTTAGCAATCTAGCTTTCAGCTAGCTCTCTAAAATGTTGGATAAGAAGGTGTTACGACAAGCATACAGGGGCGTCTTTTTCGGAAGTATAATAAAAAACAAGCACAAAATCTATAGCTAGCTAGCAAGACTGGTTTTCTATGCAGTCTTCAATATATTATTTTGTAATATTAATAAGAATTAGGCCGCCATCAAAAATATGTTATGTTCGCGTCCTCCGACCGACTCACTTTTGGCAATAAAAACCCGAGTCGGTAAGTCGGAAAAAACCCGGAAAAAACTTTTTGATCCAAACGATATATATTTGAAAAAAAAAATTTGTGAGAACTAATTTTCCCAAAATTGACAAAAACTCGCGAAAATTAATTCCCGTAAAAATTAATATCTTTAGGGTACTCATGGCAAGTTTACAGACAGGGCGGCGAAAAAAGGGTCTGTCGAGTGGCGCTATACTGTTTTTTGGCCCTGGGAACGAATTTTGCCCCCATCTGAAAATCCCGGGAAAAAATACGCCCGACCGACCGACCGACTCATTTTTGCGGGGTCTTCAGGACGCGAACATAACATATTTTTGATGGTGGCCTTGTCATAACATCTTTTGCACGCTGTGGGCGTGTGTGTGTAATCAATTTCATTATTCAAATGTACCTGCTTTTATCACATGACCACGCTGTTTTGAAAGCCTGCATTCATAATACTGAATCTGCTGACTCAAAAAGTTATTATTTACGCAGATAGAAAATATGCCGAACAGGGTGTGAGAGAAAAAATACCATAATGTTTTTGTAGTTTTATGGCTCTTGAGAAGGTTGGATTACACCCTGTTCTATTAGCTGCAAATGTCATCTCCATTCTGATTTTTTTGTTGTTGTTTGAATATCACTTTACTTAGTCAGAGAAATCCTGCTTTCGCAGGATACCACAATTATAGATACCATTTTTCTAAACATCCCGTGATTGCGGGATAGTATCCCGTGATTGCGATATAGTACCCTGATTAGTGCAAAAACCTTAAAGGGAACCCAAGCTATAAAATGATGTTGGGCTTATATTATAGAGCTTAAAAGTTTGTTAACAAGTCTTTTTAAATTTTTGAAAAAGCTTTTTTCGTTCTTAAGATATTCACATTTAAAGAATTTTAGATTTAATTATGCTGCATAAATTATGATGTCATATTTAAGTAACAGCAAATTTTGACATTTGTGTCATCAGGAATTTTAGACCTGTTAAGGGATGTGCATTCAAACTTGATCAATGCATATATATTATAAAGGTAAATTGATTAACATAAATTTTTTTGCCAAAATGACACTCTTGCTGACAACCTCATAACATGCGATCTGCATGTCGGTTTTTGCATGTCATATACCAACCCAACGTAATTCTTCCTCACTTGTTTGTGGATTAATTTTTGTACACATTTTCACATGTTATTTTTTGTCAGTATTGCTATCATCATTGCAATCACATGTAAGCTGGTAAGCCTTTATTGTCTTTGTCTGTATTATTTCTATTATATTTTTCTACATTTTAGATACGCAGAAACACTACATTTTCATTTATGTGACATAAAGTGTACTGTTCAATGTTATCTCAAAAGTCTGCAAAAAAAGAAGCAGAAGGAAAGTCATCCATTATGTATCGTATAGCATTACAAAGACGTTTTTTGTACATCAAAAGAATATTTAAAATACGACACATGGATTTTGAATTTGCCATTTGGCAAATGGTTTATTTGATCATCGCCCCAAAGAAAGTGTATCGAAACTTTTCGTACCACCAAGAGACTAAGAGACAATGGGCCAGAGATGATCCTGCTTTCTTAGTTCTGCTAAGTGCATGGCTGTTTTTTTCTTCAATAATATTTGCAGTTGTGTTGAAGTTAAGTTTTGTTGGGTTTATAAAGTTATTGTTTTGGGTGATATTTGTGGATTGTATTGGTTTTGGTTTAATTGTTGCTGGTTTGTTGTCATTATTTGCAAACAAGTATCTTCGTTTTCCTGGAGGTGAAAAGCACAGAGAAAAGGTGGAGTTTGGATATGCTTTCGATGTCCATTTAAATGCATTTTTCCCACTCCTATTAATGCTGCATGTGGTTCAACTGATGTATTTCCTTTTTGTTCCTACTTCCTTCAGCGCAAGATTTTTCGGAAATTCAATATGGTTAATTGCTTTGTTTTATTACTTTTACATAACTTTCTTGGGTTACAGCGCTCTTCCATTTTAAAAGGCACTGTTTCCCTTCTTTTCCCAATTGTTGGTGTAGTATTGTTTTATTTGGTTTCACTTATTTATCCATCGTTAAATCTGAGTCACATGTTAATGGACTTTTATCGACTCCGAGTATCACATTATGCCGTATGAATAACATTATTAATTATTAAACTGGTTTGACTTTTGCATGGTTTTATTGTTGTTTGCAGTGTGTTTTTAGGGGTGTTGCATTAAACCTTTTAATATAAAATGATTTACCAATAGGTTATTTAACTTCAACGTACTGGCTTTAAAGGTATAGCCTAT
Source organism: Hydractinia echinata (assembly GCA_030067915.1). Lineage (NCBI taxonomy): Eukaryota > Metazoa > Cnidaria > Hydrozoa > Anthoathecata > Hydractiniidae > Hydractinia > Hydractinia echinata. The sequence goes on along the minus strand of JASGCC010000011.1, from coordinate 3,681,372 downwards.
AAAAGTCATGGATGTTATCTATTTTTCATTGTTTACTATCTGTAACTGGAATTAATATTTATTACATAAACTATTTTCTTTACTTTGTATTTTCTGTAATGGACTGAGACATCAAATATAAAAAATATGCTAGGTGAATTACATTAAATTATAATCTGTTGACATTTGACTTGGTTTCTTTGTAATTTTTAAGATTTTTGCACACCACCGTTTTTACATATCTAACAAATTATTTTTATTGTGCATCAGCCGTATGATAAAAAATGTAGTGTATATTATTGTTTCTTTAGTCTTTGTTTTTGGAAATAATTTCTTCTCTATTTCATGGTTTTGTATTGTTATTTTTTTACTTTCTGAACACATATATAAGAACTGATTCTTGATACTTTATTTTAAGGATACTGTAATGGTTCAGACACATATTCAGTATATTCATTATTTCTCAAAAGTTCTGGTTTATTTTAAAAATTATTTATCGGATATAAAAGCAAATTAAATTGTCTATAAGATAACATTAAATTTTTTTTCCAGGTAGCCATAAATTTACATTTTTATTTTTCACTAAAACGTTCAAAACTACCTTCTGTTTCATTTTTTATTGTGTAATAGTTCTTATTCAGTTCAGCATAACCATAGCGGCAATGCTTTGTTAATTTTTTGTTTAAAAATTTTTATGCGTTAACCTGTCTCTTTTATTAGATAATCAAAATCTAGATAAAATGTGACACAGCAATTTGCAACATGTGTGCAAAGTTTTGTCGATATTATCTTGACAATACAGTATCCTTAAAATAATTCAGTTAAAGTTAGGAACAAGGTGTAAAGATACAGATTTGCTAAGGTGTATAAGAACTTAAAATATAACCTTCAGAATTCTTCAGAAGGTCTATCAATTGTGAAACAACAAAAATTGTTAGATAGGAAATTATCTTAAAAAACAATTTTATACTTTTCAGCCAGGTACAGGTACATTCTCATTTTGCATGACATGAAGTGCTTTTAATCATTTTTGCTTGCTTTTATGCTTAAAAAAGCACATTTGTTGGTGCTTTGATAACTCTGGACGAATGAATAAACAGAAAATGTGGTTTATATGTAATGACACAAATAAAAGACTATATGTATGCAATTTGCATATTTTGTTTTATTTACCATTGCCGTGATTGTTGTATTCTGCATGTTGCAAGTCATAAATTAGGTTTTAAACAGAGAAACAAATTAATTTTTGTAAAAGTGAAGCAAGGCTTGTATATGAAAAATATTTTGTATGGCATGAGGTATTGTTTCTTAACTTCAATTCTTATTGCACATACATACCTATTTTTTGGATCAATAAGGCTGATGTCATTATAGCAATTTTCATAATCATTACAGTTAATAAATAACCCAGTCACTAAATTAATGAATCCTGCTTAAAAAGTGCCTGATACATTTCGAGGGTAAATCTTTGCACAATTTTTAAACTGTATATATATTTTTTCATTTGAATTTTTTGTAAAAAACGCTATGAGGGAGAAGATGGGGGAAAAGCTTAACAACAAACCAATGGCATTATGGTAGAAAGGAACCTTATAAATAAGGGAGATAGTCAACATGGTTGTTTGTGTTCAGTTCAAAAAAACGTACCGAAAAGAACTCTTTATAAGATATTAAAGATATTAAAAGCTAACACCAAGCAACAGTTTTGGGTGTTTGTTACATAAAAATATTTAATAAAACAGAAAACGTTTAATTTTTAAAAATTGGAAAATGTGACGTGTGCCACTTTGTTACTAAGGGTGAGGTTTATTATATATTTTCCTTACATATTCTCGTGAATGGCAGTTTTACAGTTTATAAAATATGACCTTTGACTTGCAACAAGCTATGACATGTGATGTGCAGAAAACACTCTGCCCTAGCTATGATAAGGAGAGACTGTTTGTATATTTATGTAAATTATGAATGATTATGAATGATTTCAGCATTGACATAAACTCAATTGCAATGATTCTATATCTTCCAAAAAGTTAATGGTAGTAATTTTTTCCATGAGAAACCTTTCTTAATTTTAGAATGAATATTTACATTTATATAAATGAAAGTAAATGATGAATACAATATGCTAGGTAAAGCATGGAGTTATCACAAAGTGGTAAGTTATGTTTACTTTTCTCTCCATAATGTAAAATTTGAAGTCAGCAATCATACTGAAATTAAAGAATAGGTAGACAAAAAATTAAGATGTACTTATCAATGACTTAATTTCAAGAAATATCCCCCCTTCCTCTATTGTTTGATAAAATGGTATATATGGGAGTACTAAGTAAGTGCAAGTGCACAGTTAAGATGTTTACAGTTTAAAAAATTATAAATAACATCCATCTATCTTGTTTGCAGCTGTGGAATTAGTTATTTGTCCTGATTAATAACATAAAATTCAAGATGTCAGTAGCATTGTTATGTTGACATCAGATCGTAAAGTTTTTTTTCAATGCCAATAAAATTTTATGTTTCTGTTTTATTTTTGTGAAGAACAATTACTATAACGTGGGTTGTAAAACCTGGGAAAGAATCCATTTTAAGCTAATTTGGTAGTTAGATGATTTGTGTCAGTGCATCAATAACAACATTTAAATTTTTCCTTAAAGTTGTTTCATTTCGACAAATAGTTAGCAAAATAATACAATTTTGTGTTTGTGCTTTCATGATGCAACAAATATTTTTCTGTCTTTTAGAAATACATTCTGAACTTGTACAAGCTTGCATGACAGGTGATTTGAAAAATATTCTCAATCTTCTCTACTACTATAAAGAAAGCGTAGAGAAGCTTATAAAGGGTGATGTTGCATTTACGTACAAAACAAAATATGGGGCGTACAAACCTGGAGAATATTTGTTTCTTGCTTGTGAAAATAATCATCCTCCACTTGTTGAACATTTGCTAAAACTTGGTGCAGATCCTACGCAAATGCACAACTCAATGATGACTCCACTGTTAAGTGCATGTCAAAAGGGAAATCTAGAGGTAAGACTGACTGGAAAGCATACATTATGTACTAATATTGCAATGAACTTTCCAAACTGTGTAATTTAAAGTTAGATTTGATACTCCAAAAACACTATTCATATTCTTTACATTTAGGTGCTCAAACTGCTTCACTCCCATGGAGTAGAGCTTCATCCAGAGGAAGTATTTTTCAAGGATTCCCCAATATACCATTGTTGTAGGCATGGTCAAGTCAACATTTTGGAGTTTATCATTGAAAACGTGCCAGGTGTGCTAATGAAAACAACACATGGTGGAATTGGAACAAGCCCTGGTCATGAGTATGCTGATATATGGGCTGGACTTTCTAAAATTGCAAAATCTGAAGGTGGTTTTGTTATAGGTTAGTGTTGTTAACATTCACGTAATGGACTGCCTTTACCTGTAGAAATACCTTTCATAAGATTTATTGTTTAGGAAATTTACTCCTTTATGTTGGTTGCATAAAAAGACATGTAAATGTTGTCAAGTGTTTGGTTAATAAAGGCATAGCTGTATATGACATATTGCCTGGAAATACTTTCTATTCTGCACTCCAAAGTCCATTGTCTGCCGCTTGTCGTAACAAGGACCTTGAATTGGCAAAATACCTTTTGGAAGAAAAGGCAGAAATAACATCTTCAATAGCAAATCAATACCCAGAATTCACTGCTACTTTGTTAGAAAGGTGCAAAAATGTTTTTCTTGTGATGTTGGTGCGTTTTCAGCCATGTTTATGTTTTAACTGGTTTTTATATTTTCACATTTTTTTTAGAAATGTTAAAAAGTATCGAAGGTCATACAGCATCTCTGCAATGTCTGATAGACATGAAACACTAGTAGAAAATCCATTATCCATTTACTGGGAATCGATTGGATTGCATAAAATACACCGACACTGGCTTGAAAGTAATGCAAATTGCATATGCTTGATTGATATCCATGACAACAAGATCACGGATTTGCCAATGGATTTTTTTGAACTATTACCAAATTTAGAGGATTTGGATTTATCTTGTAATGAGCTGATTAACATTCCTAGCCAAGGGTTGGAAAATGCAAAGTAAGTTCTGTGACAAATCAATATTTGTATTCAATTTGTTTATAATATAGGGTGAAACACGGTACTTTAAATCATGAAAACTGGTACCACAATATCAGAATATGTAATAAAAAAGAAGAAAAGTGGATGAACCCAAGCTGTTTAAATTTTGTCTTTAGTTGAGATTTTGGTAAAAAGTTTGACTAATGTCTTGTGACAAAAAGTTAGTTCTCATTAAAAAATGTATCTCCATAAATGTGTACTTTTCTTGTGATTGTCTATCAATTTTTTAGTAACTGAAGTATTAATGCACTAAGGAGCCATTGACAATTAGGTTTTGTCTGCGTTAACAGCAAATTAGTCATCACTTCATGCCTCCTTCCTCTGCCTCTCCCTAACGGCATGCTATTATTTGACTTTGTATCATAATTTAATACTCTATAAATAGAACAGTACTTCATGGAAGAGTTTGTATATAATATTCAAATATAATATTCAGTTCTTATATGGACCTTTATATAAAGTTCTGCCCAACAAATCAACTTATATTTATCTCTCTAATTCTGTTTCTTTATTTTCTCTCTACAACGAAAAGATGATAAAGTTAGTTTTCATCTCCATTTTTCTTATTTTAACTGCAAGCTGCTATATACCTCTTTCTCCACATTACAGCCAATTTTTTGATAACAACCTCTAATGACAATGACTATTACAGTATTTCTACTTTAAATTTTTCTGGTGGCGAAAAATTGCATATTTAATATGTTATTTGCCTGCTAAATTTATTTACACGTCAGCAAGTGTGAATCAAAGAATTTGACTACCCGTATGGAAAAAAGTCAAAAATTAACACTTCACAGGATTAATTACTCTAGAACCAATTTGGTCACTGAATTGACAAGCATAACGAGCTGTAATTTAAGATTACAATTTTCATGTTTTTATAAGTAGCAAACTTTCCTTGTCATCCAAGTTTTGGTACAATGATACAATACAGTTTTTTGTGGATTGTATGAGGACTGTGTGCTTCTCATGTGAAATATATACATTTCAGATTAACAAGAATCTTGGTGTGCAAGAACAAATTAAAGAAAATCCCCATGAATCTGTTTTTAAATAAGCATGTCAACACAATTGATTTGTCTCAAAATCTGTTGCAATACTTACCACCGGAGCCGGTGACAAATAATGGACTTACTGCTTCAGATGAACAATGGGAATGTGTGTCATTGACATTGTTGAAATGTTCCAATAACGCATTACAGAGCATTCCACCAGGAATAAGTGGTGCGATTGGTTTGAGGAAGCTAATACTTTCAAATAACATGCTGTCCAGTTTCAGTGTAAATTGGAAGTGTCCCTTGGTAAGTTATAGTCTGCCGAATGGCTGTAATTGTTTAGTGATAGTGATGTAATAGTGATATAAACATAGGCATCATTTACTGCAGTAACTAAAACAGGCCAGTTTATCTTATCTAACCTAATAAAGTTGTTTTAGGATGACCTGTTGTTTTATTTATTCTTATTCTTATTCTTATTCTTATTCTTATTCTTATTCTTATTCTTATTCTTATTCTTATTCTTATTCTTATTCTTATTCTTATTCTTATTCTTATTCTTATTCTTATTTTCTTTCAAGAATGAACTGGATCTTACACACAACCAACTCACAGAATTCACCTGTTTATCACAGATAGTTTGGTCTAAAACCTTACAGAGATTAAATCTCGGACATAACAACTTGAGAGCATTATCATCAAATATATGTCATCTTCAGTCACTGCAACATTTAGACATGCGTCATAATGCTTTGAAAACACTACCTCCTCCAGGAAACTGGAGATGTAAAGTTTTAAATAAGTTGAACTTATCACACAACATGGTATGTTTTTGTAGTTTTATAAATCAGATAAAAACATAATTCAATACTATAAAAATTTTATTTTGATATATTTTAGCTTACAGCTAGTTGTGGACCAGAGGGATTTGTTGCAGTAGATAAAAAGAAAGTGGCCGATAGCATCAGTGGCTCTATTCAAGCCGCCTTTAATACAAACTGTGAATTTCCTGTTGCCTTGCTATCGCATTGTCTACAAGTACTGGACTTAAGTTATAACCAATTGGAGCATATTCCAGATTCCATTTGTTGCTTGACCAGTCTATGTGAACTTGACTTAAGCCAGTATGCTTTATTGTTTTTATTATCTTTCTTTAACATTCTTTGGTCAAGTTCGGAAATTTAAAAAAATAAGATTTTCACTAGGGGTGGGAGGTGTTTTGTATAATATTTGAACAGGTATATTTGTTACATTATTTGAGTTTTCGTTTTAGCAATCCTTCGCTTCGCCAACTACCAGCTGAACTTGGAAATTTAAAGAATATATGGAATCTGAGGTTAACGAACTTGAACATCAACGATGTTCCCTTTACTTTTGATGGTGAGTTTTTATGTTTTTCATGGGAATAATTTGTGTTAATGTATTTGTTGCAGTATACATGCAATGTGCTTTAAAAATGTTTAGAACGAAACCATGCGAAAACTGTTTTACCATATCTTCGAGTGAAATTAAGGAAATCGGTGCCTTTCAATAGGATGAAGTTAATGGTTGTTGGTTTGCAGGTACCTTTTACATTCTGCTGCTTCGAAGTATGCTTTTATATTCTTCTGCTTCGAAGTACTTGTTATATGGAAGTAAGGTCCTGATTTCGACGTATTTATTCTGTTTAGGGACGAGGGAAAACAACTTTGATTGCAACTTTGCAAGGTAAAAAGCCTCCACCAAACATATCCACTGTCGGAATATCAGTTGAACAATGGAGTCTGTCGTCACCATCAAAATCTGTCGTTGGATCGTTATTTCGAGATTCTGTAAGTTGTACTACATTTTCAGAAAATACGCATTCCTAAAATTTTATTACTGCTTATTTTCTGTTGCACTTTTATTCCAAATGACAAAATCTTAAATATGAATATTATGTTCTTCTTTTTAGAATGAACCTAAAGATATTTTATTCAGTTCTTGGGATTTGGCTGGTCAGCATGTCTACTATGCTACCCATCAATGTTTTTTAACTGGTAAAACTCTGTACTTAGCCGTCTTTAATACAACTCATGGACAAGAAGGAATTGACTCGCTTGGTCCTTGGTTGCTAAATATTCAGGTACTAGTCGGTGGCCGGTAGATAAATCCACTGGATCGCCCGTCCTTTATATACCGCATTGCGCGTGTCTTCGCTACTTGCGGTACGATTTTGTGCAGAGACAGACAGATGACGGCTATTATTAAAGAGATATACAGAACCTCAGAATGGTAGTAGTTTGAATTTCACATTCTTTTTAGGCACGTGCTCCAAACTCTCGTGTCATAGTAGTTGGCACGCATATAGATAGCATTCCAAATGGGAACAGAAAGACGGTACTTGACAGAATGGATCAAGAAATTAGATATAAATACGATAAAAAAGGGTTTCCAATAATCAGTGGTTGTGCCTTTGTGTCTAATACCACGGGAGAAGGTTTGTCCTACCTGCGTGAAAAAATTTACTCAGTTGCTGATCAAATGAACAACTCGAATGAAGGTATTGGAAAAATGGTATGTATTTTTTCTCACATGGAAACTGGAAACAACAAGAATCATAATGTTAATTGTATATATAATGTTCTGCTACGGAGATATTTATATGCATTTTTACCTTTAGCAATTCATCACTAGCTGTTTTCTTTAGATGTATTCTTTGTTTTGATTCTAGGCTCCTTTGAGTTACATCCAGTTATATGACAGCATTGTTAGAGAAACTCAATATAGAAAAGAGATGGAACTACCTCCTGTTTTAACCATGGATGAAATGTTAATACTGGCTCAGGCTAATCCTAACAACGATATTTTTGATGTGGAGGAGCTCATCACAGGTGATTTGACCGTCATCTTTTTGCTGTTATATTTACACGTTACTTTTTTAATATTTCTCATTAAACATCAGAAGTAAAAACAGGTTTTCTGTATTGTACTAGCTACTAGTTTAAACTCCATTACAGGTGTAACTAGTAGTGCAATACAGAAGACTTGATAATGGGTGTACTGAACACCTGAAACGTTGTTTTCCCTTTTTAATGTTTAAAATATCCATCAAGTTTCAATGATTTCTCTTTTGTACTGATTATTTTCGCGCGTATTACCTTTTCGCGCAGTGAAAAAAAATCTATTTTGTGTGTTATGCTTTTCGCGCAAATATAAGTTTTCCTACGGAAGAAATATTTGTTCTCCTTTAGTTCTTGAAAAAAAATTATTTTCGTACATATTTCATGCAAAAACGTTTTTTTCTGTGCTTAATACCGCGCGTTAACGAACGCAAGTGTGAAAATTAGTATAAGGTATATTTCAATTGTGTTTTAGCGGCTAAGTTTCTTCACGAAAATGGCATCTTGCTTCATTTCAACGACCATTTACGAGAACTGAACACGCTGTTTTTTATTGATCCCTCGTGGCTTTGTGACATGCTTTCTCTGGTTGTGACTGTTCGCCAAATAAATCCGTTTATTGTCGGTGGATATATTAAAAAACGGGATTTAATGGTTATCTTCTTGAAAAATCCAAGATTACCAGAACAATACATTCCCCAGGTATGTTATATACAAGGCAAAGCTTTCTTTCAACAACAACATCTGGTTATATATATTTCCCATTACTTTTAATGCTTGATTTTCATAGTACTTCAGACTGTTGGAAAGATTTGAAATCGCACTGTGTCTGGATGATGAAACCTTTCTAATACCAGCAATGTTACCAAAGGAACGACCTGGATTAGCTATGGAGAAAGAAATGGCTAAATATTCCAATCCTGAGAAAGGTTTTGATCCGACTAGTGAAAAAACCAATGATCATATCAATCGCAACTATCATATGAATTATATTCCATCTGGATTTTGGAGTCGCCTAATTGGTAAAAAGCTTTTATGTGATTGTTGTGTGTATTAGTAGGTTTTTCTCTGTTTTATTTTAACTTCCCTATGTCATGGTGATCACAGTCCTGGAAAATCCTGACGAAAATAAGTTCTTCAAAAAGTACTCAAAAATCTTTTTTTTCAAGTCCTCGAATTCCTGGAAATTTCTCAAGTTTAGTTTTGTCCTGGAATCTCAAACAATTTTGTCCTGAAAAAAATAAGAAAAATGTTTCGGACTGTCCTGGAAATCAGATTTTAACTTTCTGTAATATGTATGTACATTCTTTACTTTATCAAGTAAATAAAAAAAATGCAGGAAAATCTGAATTACTTTTAAATTTGGAGCAACTGACTTGACAACTGTCGAACACTCTGTCTGTGTTGTTGATCCTTTTTAGTCATTTTATTCACAGAGTTCTTGATAATTCTTACTACTCAACTTTACTTCATCATTTAATGTTATTTTCTACCTTAGCTCGTATTATCATAGCTGTACATAAATGGGGGATGATTTTACAAGCAAGCAACAATGATGCAAAGTTGGAAAAACTAAATGTTACAAATGAGTACTCTCTTCTTTTTTGGAGAGAAGGAATTCTTGTTTTGTATGAAGACGGATATTTTTTGGTCGAATCGTTTTGTGATGAGGTAGGTGTCTAACAATCATCTCCAGAAGAATGTCAAGTATTTTTATTATCTCCCGAAAAACATCGAGTATTTCTTATTATCTCCCGAAGAAAATCTAGTATTTTTTATTATCTCCCGAATAATATCGAGTATTTTTTATTATCTCCCGAGGAATATCAACTATTTATTATCTCCAGAAGAATATCTAGTATTTTTTATTATCTCCAAAAGAATATCTAGTTTTGTTTTCATATGATTTTCCACAAAGAGAAAGATGTCGAATATTTTTATTACCTCCTGAAGAATATCGAATTATTTTGATCTTAGTAAAGACGTTAACACCCCAGAATCTTCTTTGCAAATTCCTATGGACAAAATAATTCTCTATGTTACAAATTTAGATGGAGTATGAGAACTACAGTAATGAAGGCGTCGCCATCTCCGTTTGGTCAAAAGAACAAGACTTTTCTGTTATGGGCTTTATCGTCGACCACTTAGATATGCTCATTACCGAATGGTACCCAGGTTCAGATATTACGTTTTTGTTATTCTCCATTTTCTTTTAATTTTATTTTAACAAATAAATACAATGGCAAGGCTCAGTTCTGAAAGTATTCTATTTCTTGTATATTATTTTATATTATTTTTCTATTTATTTTATTTCTTCTATATTATTTACAAATAATGCGACATTTTTTTTATAAAAAGTAAGAAATTTGCACTCCCAGAAGAATATTAGCGTTTTCAATTTAATTGACGTATTTTGTGGAAAAGATTATTGTTGTAAAATCATATTTTTGGAAATAAGTATAACATAAGCGTATTTTAAATAGAAAAAAGTAGAAGTCTGTTACAGCACATACCCAAGCTTGTTTTTAAATTTTCATAATAAAAAAACATTTTTTTTCACATAAATTTGATTTTCAGGACTTGAAGATGTAGACGAATATGGCTGCCCTTTGATTCAAAAGTTAATTCCATGTCCTGTATGTAAATTTGCTCGACAACAGACACTAGAGAATTTTCATGGTTTAGCTGGAAACTTGAAAGAGAATTATGCATCGTTTTTTCGGGAACCGAAATACGTTAATCAATTTGACCTCCAGGTATGCGCGTTAGCCGCAACAAGCTTTAAAGCAATCAGTTGTGCAAGACATGCTTCAGAACCAGTAAAGCTGCGGCTGGTAGTACCAGACCTGCTGTTAACAGATCTTCCTAGTCATTACGTGATCAATCCTGACGAATTTGAATTCGAACCATCCGAACAGACACGCCTTGGTGAGGGAGGAGCAGGAGGTGTGTACCGTGGTTGTTATCAGGGGAAAACAATTGCGGTCAAACAGTTCCATTCTGCTACAAAAACAAGGTAATGATGCAAATTTTATAGTCTTAAAGATTTAAAAAAAAAGACTGGATAATACTGGATAAATAATGAAGTTAAGACAAAAAAAAATACAGCATTAGTGAATTTTTAGGTAACTGAGTATTAAAAGTATGAAGTAGGAATAAATTTTGGGTTAAATAATGACTACCACAAACGCTCTGATGAGTTTTCAAAAAAGAAATTGAAGGGTGCAAAAAGTTAGGAAACAATAATTCTGTGTAAAAATCACAACGCACTTTAGCAAATCGGGAGTGTGTGTTATGGTGTATGTTAAGGAGGTAATAATCTTACAATACAAAAACTTGTTAAAAATAAACATTTTTTTTAAATAGATATTTTGATAGGTCGTTTCAAGATGTCAACTCGAATTGGACGGACAATTCTTCTGATGTGTTCATGCCCACAGATCAAACTATAGAAGATCACATGGAAGATGGGAAAGTGATAAGAGCGTTTTGGGACTTACGTCAAGAGGTCAGTACCGCTGCAATAAAATAATCTTGCAGGGGGTAATGTAATGTCAATTGTTTACTCTCTTAAATTTTTTCAGGTTGCTGTTTTATGTCGCTTGCAACATCCGAATGTTATCAACTTCGTCGGTGTTTGCCACACTCCTTTGTGTTTTGCTCTGGAATTAGCACCCATGGGGAGTTTGCAAACTATTTTGGAGAAGTTGCAAAATGAGAGAGAGGAGAAATATCGAGGTGTTCCCACGTTTAACATGTGTGTTGGGTCAGTACTCAGCAAGGAAATCACCCACCTGATAGCATTTCAGGTAAGTTGGCATAAAGCGAACCAATCTTACGAAGAACAATCATGATAGTTGAATACCTCTACATTTCTGCATTTAACAACTGGCTTCTTGTGTTTAGGTCGCGCATGCGTTGTGTTACTTGCACGAATCAGAAATCATATATCGTGATTTGAAATCTGATAACGTGCTCGTGTGGTCGTTAAATCCAGATGACGATATTAACGTTAAAATTTCAGATTATGGAATTTCAGCGTTTGCAACTCCGCAGGGCGTTATTGGAGAGGGCGGTACGCCGGGTTTTCAAGCACCTGAAATTAAAGTAGGCTGTGCGTATGATGAAAAGGTATAACTATTTTTTTTTTTAATTTTAATTTATTTACACTGCCAAAAAAGTCAATATTCGTTTCATTTTTTTTTAGGTTGACATATTTTCTTACGGCGTGTGGTTGTATGAACTGATATCTGGCTTTCGACCGTATCGAGAGTATCGAACTGCCGCGGAAATGAAGAAGGCCGTCAGTCGTGGTATTCGTCCTTCGTTACGCAAAGATGGCCTAAACCCGAACATGCCTTATTTAGAACTTTTAATGGAGGTAGTCATTTGTTCTCATGTGAACCACTGAGAATGTTCACGTGTTTACAATTTCATCATTACAATTTTATTTTCACCGTAGGACTGTTGGCGTGCAAATCCTGTAGTACGACCTACATGTACTGAAATCTTAGCACGGTTAGAAGCACCAGAGATACGTGTACTAGACAATGTGTTCCCTTCCCTTGATGGCAGTGACTTAGAAAGCGTAAAATGTGTATCGTTATGGAAGAACCCGGATAAAAGTAGGTACCGGATTCGTTGTATTCCAATTTGTTTTTTATGTTCGTTACGAATCACAAGCGTTTTACTGTTTCATTAAAGATGACAGCAACGATGAAGAAGAAAAGAAAAAAATACTTCTATGGTGTGACCAGGAAACGTTTCGAGAATACAAAATAATCGATGTGTACAAAGAGCGGGTCGTCTTGCATTCCATATGTCCCGGACCACGTGTTCTGTGTACAATAAATGTTGGAAAGCACGTGTGGCTGGGAACGGAGGTAAGTATTGTATTTATAAAAGGCTATAAAATTCTGATCGGTCTTTCCAATGTGAGTGAGTCGGAAAATGCTTTTTACTTTACTGTCATTCGTCAGACTAAAAGAGATATAATTTTTGTCATGTTAACAGGGTAGACAAATTGAAATATTTGGTCAAATCAATTTATCTGATGAGCTGACGTCAGCAAAACCATCGGTGTTGTGGACTGTATCTGTCAGTGATCCGGTCATGCAAATGGTGACGTACGAAAAACAGGTTGGTTGGGTAATTTAAATATTTTTTGAGGGCAAGTGGGGGAAATAAGAGATTTAATAATTTACTATTGCATGAGGCCCCGCCATGCTTCAGGCTGAAGTACCAGAGGAATGTTTTTTGACTTTAACCCATTCGATTTACTAAAATCCGTCCACTGCATACAGTGATCCAAAAAACAATTTTCCAGGCTTCTCTCCCCTGGCTAATGCGACCCTGCTTTCGAATTTTCGCAACGTTAATACTTTGGGTGTTATTTTCTGCATATTAGTTTTGATATAAGAAAATAATTATTTTCAGAAAAGGAAAGCTAATTTTAGCGGATAGTGTATATTTTAAATAAAAAATAAAAAAACTTCTGCGTTCATTTTCCCGTGCAGTAATAACTGCGCGTGTGGAGTAATATCTGCGCATGCGCTGTAATAACTGCGCATGTGGAGACATAACCACCAAAAAGTTTCGCCTATGATTCATGAATGAACTTTTCAAGCGTTTAAATTTATCTTTCGTAGAGATCGCTCAGTCTTCGGGTTATATGAAACAAATCGATATGAGCATTTAAATTTTTTGTGTTTTTAACAGGCTGGTCATGTATTAAGAGTTTTCGCTTCACTTGCAAATGGAACACTTTTGGTTTTAAGCAAGAAAGAAGGCGAAGCAGATGAAGATAAACTTTTGTTTAACGAAGAGATTGAAGATATAATATCCAATATGAAAGAGAAATGGTCTGATCCCATTGTAAGTTGAAAGAGTGCGAGGCTGCAAGTTTTGTCCTTGCAGCTCGCTGCTACTTTAATTGACATAAAAGTGATATTATTTTAATCTTTTTTTGATATATTTAATAAGCGCTGCCCTCCTGAGAAACAGACGCTGGTGCGACTGCCTTAACAAAACACATGCTGAGAGAAAATACATACAGTAACAAAATAGAATTTGTTTTAGAAGTTCACAAGAAATACTAACCTTAAATCAAATTAATTAAAAAAAAGAAGATAATTTAAGGACTTAAAACAGAGTTATTTTAAGCAGAGTAAGAAAAATAATATTTAGCTATAAGCGCCAGTTAAAAGCAGCATACAAGTGTCTAAAAGTAAGGGAGACTTTCTTATCCACACCCAAAAAGTGTTATATCTCCGTAAAAATCGACAATTTATCTCCACAATTTTGAGCTATCCTTGTGCAAAAATGGTACCGAAACTGCATTGCTAGATTTCTGTAGTATCTATCATTCTTTTCTGTAGGTAATTAACCTTGCAACAAAAGGTCTTCCAGCTAAATGCATGACTTTCACAAGAAACAACACTGAATTGTGGGTAGGCTCTGGTAACATGATCATCATAATTAATCCCGATACGTACGAAATTCTGGAACAGATTCAAGCTTTGCGCATGAAGAAACACCATTTAATTTCATGTATGGCTACTGATGGAAGTAGCGTATGGTTGAGTGATCGAAAGAGTTCCATTATCACGCAGTGGGACGTAGAAACCAGGACTAAGTTGTTGAAATTGCAATGTAATATGGAAAATCCGTTAAACCAGAACCTGGTTCGTCCAGTGGAGTTTAATGATGCAATTTCGTTTGAGGAATCGTTTTCGGAACAAGTTGATATGAGCCCCGTTAGTGCTAACAGTGGTATCAGCGGTAATGTCGCTAATAGCGGTGATATCGCTGATAGCGGTAACATCGCTAACGGCGGTAACATCGCCAACAGCCGTAATAATGAGCGTGAAGATGCCGTTGCGCCTCTTGAAAGCCCAGTAGGCGCGACCACTCCCAATTCAAGAAGGCCGAATAGACTGTCGGGTATATATTCTAAATTTAAAGATGCGATATCGCGAAAAGATGCGGACACAGTTGATAACGTTAAGACAATATCTAACGCAGTACCTCTCCCTAGCAATTCTGTGCCTGGTAAACAACGATCTTCGTCCAACGCAGATTCTTTGCAAACGTATAAACCATCGAATGAAAGCGAAAACACTACGGAAAAAATAAAGAAGGAAGCTGTTGACTTCACACCATCCTCTAAATTATTGACTAATCTACGAAAAAAGCCTTCGTTAATGGTATCGAAGAGAAGTTCGAAGCGCAGAAATTATGCACCTAATAAAAAGTTGTTAGAGCATGATATTCATGACGAAATGAAAAACGCTGCGATAACACGACCACGCGTTTCTGCGTGGTCAGGAACGCTCAACAGAGTGACTGCGATATGGTATTCTAAAGGCGCGTTGTGGGTGGGGCGAGCTTCCGGTGATATCTTGGTGATAAATATGGCTGGCGGAAAGTTACCTAACGAGAACAAAGAAATTATTGGTGAAATTCAGGACACGACAGATTGTGATTCCGAACTTGGTGTGGTGATTGCCATTTTAGGTGGAACGGTGAGAAAACAGGAAAACTGCTCCAAAATGGTGACCAGCTTTGTGGAGATGGGTACTTCCAAATTGGCGTCTGTTCTTAGAATGGAACCCAGAACGAGTAGATCACAGTCAGTTAGTGTAGCAATGGGAAGAAGAAGGTCCGTGTCACATTCTTTCGATAAGTTTCAAATCTTCGTATTCGAATTGTGGAGTATGCACGAATTTAAAAAATTTATTGGAAAGATAACATCCTTAAAAAATATTGAGGATGAAGAAGAGAAATATTAAAAGTATGTTTAATATAAAAAAGCTATTAAAGAGATAATTAGTTAAGGATTAGTTGCTTTTAAAATCCTTGATGTTTTGAGGATCGTAACATGAAACAAAAGTCGACGTGTCATTTCTAGTTCTCGCTTTATGTTATGTGTTCGCGGTAGATCGAGTTTTTAAAAGACTGGTTTCCACTAATCTTGACTGGACCGGATTTTGATCCGCGCATGTGCAGAAGAGTTTTTTTTTTTTTCCATCCAAAATGTTCAAAAACAGTTCCAAACCTTTTTTAAAAAAAAATTGTCAATATTTTTCTGGTCAAAGTTTGGATCAAAGCTGGGTCGATTTTATAGCTGAACCAATTACCGTTTTTACACGTCATATGAATGCCAACTCGAAAACGAAAAGGATAGAGTTAATTTTTGTGAGAAGAATATAATTTTTTAAATATTAGTGGCTTAAAAATTTTACATTTTAAAGCAAAAATGTCAAAGAATAATGTCTTTGGTTGATCATAAATAGTGAAAGCAATGATGAGAGCTAAATATGTGGTAAGGAAATAAAAATTGGACATACGGCTCACGATTGTGCCTTTATTATAAGTTCGTTACCAGAACACTCAATTCCACCAGTGTAAAAAAACAAAAACAGATAGTGATTAAAAAGGAGAGAGAAAAGGGAAATTATTTTTTGACAATTTTTTGTTAAAAAGATTAGCCAGATAGCTTAACAACCTGATGAATAAGCATCTTGGTATTTCGCCTGTTCGCAAATATTTGCCTAAATTTACAAATATTTATTTCTCAAAAGCAGTAAAATCCGTTCATGATTCTTAGTCGAAATGGTTTTTATCCGTTTCGGGTCCGATTCGGGCTGATCCAATTAAGTGGAAATCTGCCTTAAACGTAAATATACTTTCACTATATTATAAATTTATTTTTACACTTTTTTTTTACTATATCTAAATTTTATATATAATTTTTATGTAATGTATTATTTTTTAAAAATATAAAGAGATTTATGCGTATATCAGTTTGATAACATTAATAAAATGTTCCTTTTTGGAATTAGAATAATGAACGTTCGATTAACAAATTGCTATGTCGCATCTTTGCTGTGTTTTTTTTGTTTTTGTTTTAAGTTGTTTTTTTTTATCATAAATCTTATCGTTTTAAAGTTTTGTATTTAGAAAAATATAAGCTGTAGTTTTGTATAATAATTGTTCTACTGAAGAGATTTGTAGATAATATAATGTGAAAGTAGAACTCGTCAAAATTTTTTGGGAGTGGTTGAGGACAGACAAAATAAACTCTCTCTAATTTTCTTAACATACCGGCCGAACTCTGGTCAAAGTCTCATAAAAACTTTCTAAAAAGAGGATACTTCAATTAGCTGACATATTTTTATTCACGAAATGGGTTTTTGAACTTTATTCTTTCTAATACATACTGCAGAAAATAATGCACTGCTCTTAAAATTGATTTCTGTAGAGAAATAACAAACGAAAAAAAATGTTTTTTTACCTGGACTTTTATTCTAGTTGCTAATTTGAAACATTTAGAAATAGTACAGTTAAATCTTTTGTTCTGTTTTTTTATAGCTTTTTTACCAACAAATTTGTGACTTTTACTGGGCCGTAAAAACAATATTGAACTAGATTATCAAGTACATATCTTTCACGGTTCTTTGTCTGAAACAATCCCACATCTTTAAAAAACCTCAAAAACACATGAAATATACACGATTTATCGAAAATAAGCGGGAAAAAATCAACTTTTTAAAAAGCAGACACATCTTTTTAGCGGACGGATTTTTTGGCATCAATGGTGGGAGCAAATTAGAGAGATTGTATACATTCAAGTAAATTTTTTATCATATTTAACATTAAAAAAGTTTCATTCGATTTGTGTTTTTAAAGGCGTCGAACACACCACGCTAAAGTGCAACACAACTTTCATGGCGTGTTTTGAGAATAAACTTTTGCGAAATAAATGAATTTTTTTTATATAAGTATGAATTAGAAATTTTTCCACATATTTTTGGTTTTATGTTTTATTGTGATATTATATTTTGATTTTTATACAACAGGAAAATAATAATAGTATGGAAAGAGTGGAATATCTTCTGTATTCTTGTGTCGCTCAAGCTAAATGGCATTTAGAACAATACAAGAAATTTAATTATTATGCGACATATTATCGTTGTTTGTATGAGTCGTATTCGAGTAAATGGCAGGAAGAAAGGTCGAGACGAAATACAGATGTCGATGCAGTAGATTGGAATGAAGCCTACACAAATATTGCTGGGAATTGTAGTTATGAAAAGACAAATATTTCACCAGAGAGAAAGAAGAAGAAAAGGAAAAAGAAAAGAAAAAGTTATGCAGAAAAAATTGAAAGTGACGATGAAAATAACGAGTTTGAGATGGATGAAAGTTTCAAGGAGTTTCTTCTGAAATCAGCTGAACATAGGAAACAAAGGGGTTCGTAGTAATTTGTTTGCGATAAAGAAATATTGAGTGGCGCAATAATGATATGGTTTGTTGTAGATGCAGAAAAAGCGAAACAAGTTGACGAGAAAAGTGATGATGTCAGCATGGAATGTGTCGAATATGTTGATGGTATGTTAGATTTGTTGTTATGTTAGCCCCCTGTTTTGTCATATTAAATTTAAATGTGTTCTATTATCATTGTCTTACAACCCTAGACATAATATGTTGGGGAAAAGGGAGGAATTTGAAGTACACTCAATCATAGTGCCGTGTTTTTCCTGCGTGCGCAGAAATGGAGGTAACGTATCCGCTTGGTTTGTTTACATTTTTACCTCCATTTCTTCGCGCGCATCGGGCATTACACGTAATCACTTAGATGCGCGCGCAAGTAAATATCGGGACTGTGATTCTATGTATTAAGAACGCCATTTTTATATGAGTAAAGCTCACTGCGAACTTTGTCAAAGTTCGCTTGTCAATGTTCACAGCAGACTTAGGACTTGGAATCTTTTTTTTAATTGGTTTGATCCAATATTTTAAAGTGTGCTTATTTCTGCTAACGTCATCACATTGGATTTTACCGATTTTTCGGACCTCTCCAGGTCGTGGAACGGGTTGTTCCATAATTCGGACATTTGTAGAAAGTGCATCTAGCGCATTTTTGCTTAGTTGATTGGCCTACACCCCTGCCAAGGTAGAACTTTTGAACCCTATTTTTCCTAAGTGGAAATTGTCCGGGGGCATTTATCCACGGGAGGATTATACATACGCCTATACATAAGCCTTCTTTGGTTTTATTATTCGTGTAGAAGTATGTTGTCTAAATTAAAATCCTTCATAGTATAGCATATTTGTGACCGAGGCCTCAAAGTGCTGTAAATGTATTGCTAAATCTACAAAAGGCTGGGTTTTTAGTTTGCAAAATGTCAACCTCCCTGAATAGAATCAATCTACCTAATATGTAAACAGTATAGTTGTTATAGACGAGATTTTGTACTTCAAATATATAGGCAATCTGCAAGACTAAGAAATTAACCCTCGGTTATCGTTAATGACCACAATTTGGTAAATCATTTTCACAATTAAAATTGACCACCTGTTGATTTTTTGTGATAAGTACAGTCATATAATTAGAGCCTGATTATATGAGGCGAGTTGGCTCGGTGTTGGCCCGGTTGGCGGGTCAACCCGTTGAAAAAATTTCATATTATATGGGAAAAGTCAACCCGGGTCAAGACCTACACTGCTGCCGGGTTGAAAAAAAATGCGCGCTTTTTTTAAAAAAAATGGCGGGTGCAAGATGTAAACAAACAAGCGAATTTTAATCAAAATTATCATTAAGTATTTTGGTCGCCAATAGTTTGTTATTCCAAATCCAAGGTGTTCTGTATTTGTCATTGTTTCGAAGAAATCGCCTAATACAGAACATAATGACATATTTTTTAACAAAACGAAGGCAACTTTTAAAACTTTTGAAACACCTACAAGGAAATCCACGTAATCTGCTCCACAAGTTCTAAAGTCCATTTAAACTTCTTGTCTGCTGCTTCGCTCCCCATTATTGTTTTTCTTCTGTTTTGGATCGCAATGCGCATGCTCTTTTTTTTCAACCCGGCCCTGGCTCGGCAAAGTGATATTATATGAACCGAGTCAACCCACTTAACCAACCCAACCCGGGTTGAAAAAACGAGCCAGCTCGCCTAAGCGGGTTGACTCACCTCATATAATCAGGCTCTTAGTGACTATATATAAATTTACGCGTGTAAATGTTCTAATAGAGTGGATTTTTTCATAGTCCTTGAGCCTGTTTTACATCTATGAAGCGAATTTTTGTAAGCCAAGAGAGGATCCTGATATTTTTCACGCTTTAGTATAAATTTTAATCGATTTTATTAGCATCATTTTGATATTCTTGCTTCAACGCGTACTTCATGCTTCAAGAAAGTTCACACAGTGCTTGCGTCTTTATTCGGGGATCGCGGCACGAGATCAAAGCAAATAGTGGAGGTGCAGATAGATAACGAGAGTAATAATGTTGTCTTAGTTGGTCGACGAAAAAAATAAAAACGCTTTACGACTCCTAAAACCGCTTAAGTTTTTTATAAAGTACTTTACCTAAAGTAATATTTCTTTCTCTACAAATAACCTAAAAATACCTCTTCCCCGTCTTTGTAACTTGCGAACCTATTTTGACTGATTTCTGAATGTTTGACTAACAAAAGTTTCTCGTCTCGAAGGAGATCTCCATCAGAGATTGATTAATTAAAGTAAGCATGCCTGGAGCATTTTATTTCCAATTTTCCAAAATTACCACATGAAACGAAGCTCCATTTAAGTATTGTGACCGAACTACATATAGTTAAACGGATTCTTTGTTTTGTTTAATTTTAGTTTTGCGAAAAGGTCCAGAAGGAACTGTTCTTCCTCCCACAGCATTTAATAGAAAACAATTATACGAAGGAAAGTATGGCGCAAAAGGAACGACGATACTGAGCTTGGAAACAGCTTTGCAATGGAAGTACAACAAATTTATTGATAGCATGCCAACATCTCCGTGGCCAGCATTACCATTGAGGTTTAAGTAAACACGTGTGCAACGTTTTGATTGATGTATGTATTTTTGTATATAAAAATTTAAGTAGCGACATTTTAACCATATCGTAATCTATCACTTTTGTGAGCATATTTTTTTTTATTTCTCACTGAATTATAGCGGACCTGTGTTTACAACGAAAGCGACGTATCCATTTATCCAGAGAACAAAAGCAAGCTACAAAATTAAAATTCTGCGCACTTTTCATTTTAATTGCGTAGAGTCTGCTATATCCTACATGTTTACATGCCTTCAGTGGTATTAAGTTTCTTATGTACCATCCCTGACAACAATATTGGCGAGGCTGCGAAAATGCAACTTCTGTATATACTCACATACGTTTAGAATGCGCTAGTCGCACTTTCTAACATGCACACTTATGGAATAATCCAGATCCCAGGAATTGCCGAAATGGCGGGAAAATGAGTTGTGTTTGGATTTAACCAAATAATCTAGTCCACTCTAGACATTGATAAGTTCAAATTAGGTGAGTCTAATTTAGAAATACTACTTGTGTGAGGGGACTTCACTTTCAATGATATATTATTATGTTTTGGCAACAGGGTTTCCTTTTTTGCTTCGTATGAATAAAATTCCGTTCCTTTTCACTCTGAGATAAAAAAAAATTTTGAAATTTTTACTGCATGTTCTAAAGAAGCCTGCTGAAACAAATCAGTTGGAATTATGTGTACTTCAGACTGCGCATCTTAACCCTATTGAGTCCCCCATTTCTGTTTTTTTTTAATAACTTTTTTTTTTGCTCTGTTGCATGGTTCTAATACTTCCTGGGTTTTAATATTTATTTATAGACACCTGCATGGCAAATTTTTAGGTCCCATAACTCTTAGTGGATATTGGCTATTTATGACTCAAAACTACCCCTAAAAATCTCTATGAAATCCTTATAATCTGGAAACTATAGTAACTTTTGTGAGGATTATACTTAGAAGTTGAAACTTTATTTGACACACATTGATAGACAGTTTGGTTTTTGTCTTTTACTTCATATAATCCATCTTTATTTGATTAAAGGGAATCATTTTGTAAATTTTGGACACGTGATTTCCCGATTTGTTTGGATTTCATCCAAAACTCGGTTTTTCGGGCAATTTTCGGCATATTTTCATGCCAACTATTTAAAAACCAGAAAATATGTTTAATATCTTTTATTTAACTATCGAAACTTCAAACAGAATTTGAAAATTCGCTCTAGAACTAAAGTAATTGAATTTTAAACAGACAGTGGTATTTTGGAGACATTTCAAGCTTCTGAAAACATTTAGCAAACATTTTGACGTCACAGAAAAGTGCTGACAAAAGCAAAAATTTATTGCTGCCATTTTGTTTCTTTCATGACGTAATGTAAGTGTACCAAGTTTGAGTCAATTTGGACTAGTCTGTCAAAAGTTATGGAAATGAAGAAGGGGGTGAGGGGTAGGCGTAATCTGGCCCCCGGTCATAATATATCCGAAAAAAACCCGCACTGAATAGAGTTAAATAGAACCGATTGCTGCGGGTATTTATTTTCTTGGGTTGAAAAATAAATACATTTGGAAGGGTATCATAAAAAAAAAAATTTAGCCAAAAAATCATACGTGTCTGTCAAAATTATACCATTAGATAGAACAAAACAAAAAGCAACGTCAATATTGATAGGAACTTCTTAACGAAAGTTGATCAACAAACATTGGTTATAAGTTAGCAAACATTTTGTTTGCGAAACTACTTTCACAATATTGCTTTAAATATTAAGTAATGAAAATTAAAAATATTTAAAAAGGACTGGTAACTAATAAAACAATTCGCAGCTGTGTATATTTTCATCGTTTTTTTCTGTGAAACATTTATGCAATGTTTTTCGTAGTTCCAGTACTACATTTTTTTACCCTTCCACTTTTTGCACGCGATCTTATCGACACAATGATGCTGACGCTGCAAAAATTGTTCAGGCTAAAAAATTTGACAATGGCAACATTCCTTTGTTATATTTTCCTCTTGTTAAACTTCGCCACTGAACTGTGATTTTGAAAAACTGTTTTATGCAGCCAGTGAGTGATTGGATTGTCTTGATGACAATATGGAGCTCACCCTCCTTCGCACTTTCGTTAATCTGAAATAGTATACGAACGGATCCAACACACAGTTCAACAATGTGATGGTGTATACCGTTGACATGCCATAGGTCACCAGCTCTGCTGTTTTCCCCATAATTAAAACATAGATGGAATAAACAGCCAACGGAATGAAACAAAGCACAAAAGTGATTAATATTCCCACAGCCATTCTTAAAGATCGTTTATGAACACCTATCTTTTTTCTTTTTTTCAACTTATTCACACTCCCTTTCTTTTGGATCTTTTCAACTTCTTTGTATACTCGAAAATGTATCAAAAACATGGATATGACAACAGGGATGGTAAGAAGAGCTCCGATGACTTCATATCTCTGCCAGCAACGTGATGAAACAATGCTTGAAGTCAAACTTGAAGCCATACACAGGGACCACATGAGTATTGCCACAAACGTGGCTCTGCTTTTCGTCGCAAACTTTTGATACAAAAACGGGTGAAGAATAGATAGATAGATATCGACTGTGATTAGGACAATTATTGTTACCGACATGAGAACGAGGCTGTATCCAGCTGTGAGAAGATAAGTAGGGAGAAAGCAATGCAGCTTTGCAAATAGGATTTCAACAATCTGCACAACCCAGCCAGGCATCACAGCAAGAGCTGCTAACATATCCGTGACAGCCAACATCATAAAGAGGTGCTCAGAAACGCTTGTCTTGCAAACTTGTTTCGACATGGCGAGTAGAAATAAAGAGTTGAAAAATATTGCAGAGATACATTGTGCGGACAAAATAATTGCCAGAGGGAAAAAATACGCTTGGGTTGGAATTATTCTCACACCGAATATGTCGCATGTGTATTCAGTATCGTTCATATTTTCTGTAACGGTTTTCCTCTTTCATATTTTTCTTCGTTTTCACCTGTGTTTTAAGTAATAATCATTCTGTTTGTACTTTTTACGAAAAAACGTTCCTCAAACACTTTTAATAAGCGCACCAGTTGCAAAATAAAAAGTATTCTGTAAAATACACATAGCGATTGGCGGGAATATATTTATTTGAGAAACTACGATTGACCTTAATTCACTAAACACTAAAGTGGCTGGTTACGCAGATATATATTTGAAGGAGAAACAAAAAACGAAAAACGATGTGCATGAAATAGTATAGAGCAACGAAGTTCTATTTATGATTATTTCGAACGATAAGTCTTAGCTTATCGCCTGTCAGAGCACTGGACTCGTGAAGCATCTCTTAATCTTGAGCAGTCACTGTCATGTAAAAAAGGAATTCGTCACGCTTCGAAATAACACACGACGCGGCATATCTTCTTTCATAGGTCTGCAAAAATGTAAAGGTTGAGACTGGGCATATTCCTCATATCGCGAAATTCATGCAGAACTTCCGATGAACAGACATAACGAAGCAGCTCTTGATATTGCGAGTGGGAATTTTTAAGTTCAGCTGGTAATGAAGCAAGTGTAGATGCTTAAGGGTTCAAAGGATAAGTTTGAAATAGTGAATGTTTTGTGATGCGAGTAGTGGAGGTAGCGAATACTGACCAACCTTGTTTCCAGGATGTGAGGATTTTTTCGCGCCGTCTTTAAAATTCTAAAAATTGGCTGGAATGTTGACGGCATCTGCCATTAAAACGAAAACATCGGATTGAGATTCGTCGTCACGATTTGAGGGTCAACCCTTAATCGATTCAACTTTTTGAATTAAAATCTTTTTTTTTCGATAAAAACCTCGTCCACTATAAACGAGAACAATTTTTAACAACTTTGTTAAAACAAACAAAATTAACAAAAATAATATGCAGACGAATTTCCCCTTTACTGAGCATTTAGGACCTAAACGCCCCCAACTTGAGCCACCTGACCATGTGATTTTTATTGTTCATGATGGAAAAAATTGTTCGCGTACTAGTAGGAGATCCTGGAAAATGAATAACGTTTAAACTGTTCTTTTATCTTATGACCTTATTTACACAAAATTTTGTTTATTATACACCTTTAAAACTGCAAGAAAAAATATCCATCAAAAATAGTTTTTAGTAGGTAAACAACCAACCCAAAGATGTATCCATCTTGAATCGTATTCGTCACCATCTTCCATTTAATTGACTTCAACACTCTCCATCGCAGAAGTTAAAAACTTGCTGAATTTGTCCTTTATTGGAGCAAGCTTTTACACATGCTGTTTTCGCCCGATAACAAATTTTAAAGTTGTATCTAGATTGTTGTTTGGCAGTATTGATGCACTGATTAAACATTGTGGTACAATTTCGCCTGCATCGTGAAAGCTGGCCAATCACGTGAGTAAACAATACAAAATTGACCAAGAGAAATATTGCCACAGTGGAAAATCGAGCGGCCATCTTAGCTAAAAAAAATTTAAATCCTTTAATAATATTATTTTATGGCTTGCAAAAGAATAAAAGAAGAAGAATATTTCCCAACTACTTACCTAAAATATTTTCTTTTCCTTCTTTTTTTTTAGTTGATGGTATCCAAAAGCTTTTTGTTTTTGTAAAACACTTTTTCCTTCCACCTTTTATAAGGAACCACCTATTTCTCACTTGCGGTTCCCTATGGTACTCACACGTTAGTAATCCCACACTTAAACGTAACGATACGAAAGCATAAACAAAAAACAATTTGTTTGCTACAAGTGGTATTTTTTGTTTGTTTTCTTCTTTTGGAATTACATAATAGAAAGCCAATTAGTGACGTGGATTCAACGGCAAAATAACTAACGGTATCCACATGTTACGTCATTAGCTCTGTTTTTGTTTTTTCTTCGCTCCCATAAGAACTATTTAGGCACACCTGACGTATGCAAGCTTGTACTTGTTTTAAGCACTTGTTTTTGTACGAATGTGTAAACACTCTGAGGTGGTATATTGTAAGCTTAATTAGCTGTCTATAAAATTTATATTTTTGATCAATTTGGTAGGTCGCACAGCTGGTATTTTGCAGTCATGTGTCCCCGTTGCTTAGTACACCCTTTTTCGTTTATAGGAATATGCTTTATAAAAATATCAGACTGACATTTCAATAAGATCTACTGTTTAGAATAATAGAGAATTTAAAATTATGACCAGCCTGGTTAGAATTTTGGTACGTGTAATACATGTTGTACTGCACTTGAGGCAAAAGTCGACGCACACAAAAAGAGGTTAAACTTATTAAAAGTTTAAACTTAAACTTTGTTTCCCTTAAAGCTAACTCCATCAATAGCTCCAAAAAAACAAAGAAACGTCTTTTCTTCCCCAATAAACTTCAGTTTGCATTGCACGAATCCGAAACGTGGATAAAAGGTCAGAATTAGACAAAATATGAGACATTGAGGAAAAGGTTCGACTGTTCCTGTTTCTCTGATAACTACTTTTATATTCCCAGTACTTAGAATTTCACGAAGAGTAATTACTAAATGCTTTTACGTGCAGTTATTAGGCTTTGCTCGACTTTGTGGGAAATCATTACCCTTTATTCGACTTTGCGTAAATCATTACCCTTTACTCAACTTTGCGTGCAGTTATTATGCTTTGCTCGACTTTGTAGGAAGTCGTTACCCTTTATTCGACTTTGCGTGCAGTTATTACGCTTCCCTCGACTTTGCGTGCTGTTATTACGCTT
Source organism: Hydractinia echinata (assembly GCA_030067915.1). Lineage (NCBI taxonomy): Eukaryota > Metazoa > Cnidaria > Hydrozoa > Anthoathecata > Hydractiniidae > Hydractinia > Hydractinia echinata. The sequence continues at coordinate 3,654,836 of JASGCC010000011.1, read as the reverse complement.
CTCTCGATTTTGTAGGAAGTCATCCCCTTTTATTCGACTTTGCGTGCAGTTATTACCCTTCCTTCGACTTTGCGTGAAGTCATTACGCTTCTCTCAACTTTGCGTGCAGTTATTACGCTTCTCTCGATTTTGTAGAAAGTCATCACCTTTTATTCGATTTTGCGTGCAGTTATTACGCTTCGCTCGACTTTGCGTGAAGTCATTACGTTTCTCGCGACTTTGCGTGCAGTTATTACGCTTCTTTCGACTTTGCGTGAAGTCATTACGCTTCTCACGACTTTGCGTGCAGTTATTACCCTTCTCTCGACTTTGTAGGAAGTCGTTACCCTTTATTCGACTTTGCGTGCAGTTATTACGCTTCTTTCGACTTTGCGTGAAGTCATTACGCTTCTCACGACTTTGCGTGCAGTTATTACGCTTCTCTCGACTTCATAGGAAGTCGTTACCCTTTATTCGACTTTGCGTGCAGTTATTACGCTTTTTTCGACTTTGCGTGCAGTTATTACGCTGTTCTCGACTTTGTAGGAAGTCATTACCCTTTATTCGACTTTGCGTGCAGTTATTACGCTTCTTTCGACTTTGCGTGAAGTTATTACGCTTCTTTCGGCTTTGCGTACATGTATTACGCTTTGCTCAACTCAATCACACATGACAAAAAAATTGCGTGGAGAAGTATAAAAACTAAACAGTTGATTACGCTGATAACAAAGAATTTTTGAGAAATATCGCAATTGCTACATTCACACATAGACGAAAGTATAAAGACTGGTTGAAACCACGAGGGAAAGAAAGCATCGTGAGACAATCCACTCCAATTTTTTACCGAAACGGAGTCATTGTTGTTGTAATTCTCAACATGAGTTAGAGGTGTTTCAACTATTTCGTTTGACGTAAATCTCGAAATGTTTTTGTTTCTTTGCAATCCTTATGACGCATGAAAATTTTTATCCGTATATGTTTTTGCAACTAAGATTTGTTGTTTTTTTGGGTTGATTTTGTTTAATTTTTCGCGCCCAAAACGTCTTTAAATAAAGCGCCAAGACCACCAATCTTCCGTGGCGCGGTTTGTGAAATAGGCAAGAGAAATCTACGACACGACCCTCTACTAATTTAAATATTAAGTATTGACAGTGCTGACATACTTGTGATGAGCAAATAATATTCCAACCAGGAAAACAAAACACTTGTATGAAAGGTACAACCACAAGTTGCTTTCGCTTTTAAAGGGGCTACGAAACGGCTGTTGGTTTTCGACTTTGGTAACTTACACGAAAGTCGAGCTAATGGCGGTGGAAAAATATATGATCACTGACAAACAACAACAACTTAAATCATCTTAAATATCACATTAAGCATCCAAATATAACTGAAAATGACAGAAAGGTTCCCTACATATATTGAATATCCATGATGTATTCGATATAAAAAAACTTCAAACCTAGCTAGCTATATCATTCGAAATTTTGCATAGAAACATATAAATTTATTGTACATAATAATGCCAGTATTAATTACCTTCTTAAAGCTAACATAGCATTTTTGAAACATATAAAACATATAACATATATTCTCGTGTTGTCTCTGTTCCCTCGTCGAAACAAACTTTCGATTTATCGATATTTAATATATTTTACAGACCGTAGCTTATTTTACCGCCAAAAAGAATATACTGAAGTAGAAAAAAAAAAAAATTTATCAAATTCATCATCACAAATTAATTATTCATAACAGGTTGTCTAGACGTCGATGTGGTTCTAAATCCGTTTATTATTTGGTCCGTTTATTACACGCCATTCTTCGGAAATTAGGGGATTGAGCTCTTTGAATCATTTCGTAGCTCCTTTAAGTACAAAAATTAAGGCTTTAGAAGAACTTTCAACTTCTTGATTTGCACTATTCTTCAAGAAACAAACCCATACTGGCCATGGTACTATCGTTTTACTTTAGATAAACGTTCTAACCATTTTTTAATTTTTCCAACTTTTAGCCTGGTTTTTATTCAATAGAAGTATCTATTTGTGGATGCGGTCTTTGCAACAATGACTATGTAGCAACAATAACAAAAATGATAGTCAAAGTTTTTTTACTTGCATTACTTATGAATCCATTACATCCGGTATAAGATACTTCCGCAATTTTCAGTAAGATACAAATTATAAAAATCGTGATATTTATAGATATTTTTTATTTTTCTTGAGTTGAAAGAGGGCGTTATTTCAATAACGCGTTTACTTAGGGTGGGGAGGGTAGCATACGGCGTTTTCCAGGTTTTGAAAGCAGCATTTATTTTAAGCATGGACCTTTAAGTTAATCCGTAAGTTTTATGTTTCAAGCGGGTTAGATTGTTGATTTCTTGAATTTTAAAATAAACCTCAAAGTTTGTACTAAACTCACAAAATTTTAATTTGAATCGTCATAACTTGATTCAATCATATTCAGGTCCCTTTTTTTAGGAGGGGTGAGATATCACTTGACTTGAAACCTAGTGGTAGAGCGTTCGCTTCCAGTTTAAACCCCGACCGAGTCATGCCAGAGACTATAAAAGTGTAAATCTATCCTTTCTGCTTATCGTTCAGTATGAGAATAGGATTGATATCTTAGGTGGTTGTCTAGTTGAGCGATTGCTGTGTTCGCACGACTTTCGTAGCTCAAATGGGAGCTTTAAATGCACTAGGACCCCCTCCGCAGGACCCTCGTTAATAGCAAGTACCAATAGGAACTGAAGAGACTATCCTGGGTAAACAATTCCAATAATAATAATTCCAGTTCACAGAATTCTTGATAATTATCAGTTCTGTCGTGATCGCGCCTAAACTTTTCACTAGTAGCTTCCGTATACACCTTCAAACGAAAAAAAGGTTACAGAAAAAATAAAAAATTTATAAATCGGTATGGCATTTGCTTAAAAATTCTAAAAGCTGTTCGGGTTTTGTTTATTCCAAAATACACATCTTTTGACTTCTTCTATTATAGGGAATAGAGGATAACAAAATATAGCAATATGTTTTGGGAAAGAAGAAACATAGTTATCTTAACTGGCGCAAGTCGCCAAAAGAATTAGTCTTCACAACACACACCTATTTTTTAGATAGATAGATATAAATTCGCCTATAATAATCTATGGCTGCAAGCAAGTCTTGTGTAAGCCAAGGAAAAGATATTTTAACACGAAAGAATAATACCTCCGGCTGGACATGTAAAGGGAGAAAGAGTTGTGTCAGACATTTTCGCAATGAAAATCCCGTGATTTCTTTATTTCGCGAATTCAGAATCAGACCTTCAACCGTAAATTTAACCTCTTTTTTTAGACCCCATTAGACCTTTTAGCATTATAACAGAAAACTTGTTTTACATAAACATTAATTCTTTCAAATTTTATTTTATGTTATTCCGTGCATCGCAAAATATAAATAGGCTTATTATTGTCTAAGCAACCTGGGGTAAGGAAAAACTGAAGAAGTGATGATAACAGGTGTCCGCTACTAACAAGACATTTGTCCCAAAGTAAAAACGCGCTGATGGCTGTTTTTACTTTGGGATAAATGTCTTGTTAGTAGCTGTATTTTGTCTGTAGTGCGAGCCGATATCGTGCGGAATAGCGATGACTGAAATTTGTACAATGGACGCGAAAAACTGACACCCAGTATATGTATGATAAGCGAACCCGCAGATTTTTTAGGCCCACGAACGACTTATTCTATTCTGTTACGTTTCAAAGGTTAATTTTTAAGCATTTGAAATTCTTTGTTACTAATATTATGTTTCTTTCACAGGTGACATATCCCGGCTTTGTCGGCCTTTTGTTGTCAAAGCTATACTCTGAAGCAAGGCTAGGGACAAGAATATGATGAACACATATTATTTTTGTCTTGCAAATTCCACGCCTGGGAAAAGACAACATGAAAACGTTTTAGAATTGATTTAGAATGTCCATTTGTGAATTTGATAATTTGATAAAAATAAAATTAAACGCAGCATAACTTCTATTTTGAATTAAATGAATTTTTAAACACATTTAATCTCAAGAGACAATAATCTTGTTCCACTTTGTTGAATGCAACAAGAAGCGTGTTGCAAAAATACCGTATTTGATACATCTTGTTGAGTCGCTCGCACAATCATGGCGACGGGTGTAATATCAAAGAAGAAACTTATTGTGTACAGTGCGTTAGCAATACATCGAGCATTTCGATTCTCTATGTTCTCCTCAACATCATATTATTACTTTTTGGATATCTTGCACAACAACATCAAGAAAACTAACGTATATCAAGGCTACATCGCCTCCTTATTTTCAGCTACTGGTTTCGTAAGCATGTTGACTATTGGCTATATTTTACATCAACAACATTGTTATAAGAAATCACTAGTTGTATTCAGTGCTGTATCAGCGATTGCAGCCGCCATTTATTTGATACCTACACCAGCAACTCCTATGATAGGAAAAGCTCTCATTGGTAGCGCGCTAGGTCACGTGGCTGTGGTCAATTCTGATTTGTCTTCGTATAAAAAAGGAAACAGGTCTTCGAAATTGCTTTTGTTTATCAATCGCGCTGGATACGCAAGTTCGATATTAGGGTTACTTCTTGTGATGTTCGTCTTGCCGTATGTTGATTTTCAATTTGGAGGATGGAGAATATGGGAAGGAAACGTACCAATCATCTTGGTTGTTCTATGTAATACAATATGCTTCTTGTTATGTGTTTTTCTACTTCCAGAGGATACAGTACCGCATAAAGAGGAAGGTTTTAAAGAGAAAGAAGAATCAACTTCATTAATAAATTGGGAGTACTGGAAGAATATAAAATTACTCGTACGGAATAAGAATTACATGGCTTTATCATTGCATACACTTCTTCTCCACAATGCACGAGTGATTCATGTAGTCTATTTGCCTGTTTTAACCTATCAGTGTTACGATTTTCAACCACGTGGCCTCACAGCCATCATTTTAGCTGCAACTTTAAGTTTGAACGTTTATTTGTATTTTCTAAACAAAATTTTAAATTACATATCTGGCCTTACCGTGGTTATCTTTAATACAGTTGGTTTGTTGTTATTGGAAACTATGCAGTCTTTTGGGAAAGGTACATTTGTCTGTGATCTTGGTATCGTGATATACATGTATATAACTATCTTGATAGCTCCTTGCATTCGAGTGCTAATGGTAGCTGAGGTTGGGAAGACCGTTTCCAAAGATTTGATTGTCACTGCTCAAAGTTTTTTAGAAGTTTCTATCCTGATTGGTAGCACTGTAGGTGCGGGGTTTGCTGGTAGATTTGCGAATAACATAGAACCAGTGTTGATTGGGCAACTTTTATTGGGCTGCTTAACGACTGGATGGTTGTTAACACGTAGGAAATCTATGATGTCGATTTCTTGAGTAACAGTATTTTATACCTTTTTTTTGGTGACAAAAATTGCCCAATATGCAAATTCTAGAATAGAGTTTTATAGAGTATATATTAAAGAATCGCCAAAGATTCGATATGTTTATCTTGGATTGTTTGTTTTTGTTTTTTTGTTTATTTGTTTGCTAAAGAGAAATTTGTACAAGGCCTTGTTACAAGCAAGTCCGTTTGCGTTACCTAAATCTTGGAGCCTAAATAAAGCTCCTAACAGCAAAATTTAATTATTGCGAAAATTGCTGCGGTTTAACGATTGGATGATTGTTAAACACATACAAAATCTATAATTTCGATTTTCCTTATAGCATCTATATGGAAATTTAACATTTATTTTTAAGAAATAGAGTTAATATTGAAGAATTTCTCAAAGAATTTATATTTTATTTTGTATTTTTGAAGAATCTATTTTCTTATTTTTAGTCTTTGTTTTTCAAATATTTTTGGAACATCTTCCAGCCCATTCTCGACCCCAATCTTTAATCTCAAAGAGCTCTGGGGACGAGAATGCTTCTAGCCAGTGCTCTCAGTTCTATATCTCTATTTTATATCAGATTTATATCAATCTGACTCCTATTTATCTACGAATATATTTCTTCAGATCAGTCTATTATGTATTGTTAATAGGATTTTGTGACAGATTTACACAAAGACCATATCTTCATACAATGTGTGTATTTTCTGTACCGTAACCCATGGGGCTTTTGATTTTTAGGATGATTATTGGAAGAAGGGGACTTAATGTAGCGTTGCGACGCTTTTCGTGGAATCTACTATATTTAGACGACAAGTAAAGCTTTATAGCAGACACCATCGGGGCCTCAAAAAAGTATTCGCTGAAAGGTGTTCCGCAACGTAACCAAATTCGTTTATATTGTTTTAAAAACCTGTTCTAGAGTGACAAAAGTAATAAATGAGCATAATTATTTTTTTTGCACAATGTTTTGTGTGACGTCATCAAAAACTTTCAAAAATTATTTCTAGCATATCATCCAGAAGTGGATAAGTACTGGCAAAATCCCGAGAAATACGATATATTTCATATTTATATTTTGAAAATTGGGGAAAACGGATTCGACAGGTGAAAACACTGCTTAGTCAAAATGTCCAAAACAAACACTTATAGCACATATAACACTAATAACTTATAGCACATATAACACTAATAACTTATAGCACATATAACACTAATAACTTATAGCACATATAACACTAATAACTTATAGCACATATAACACTAATAACTTATAGCACATATAACACTAATAACTTATAGCACATATAACACTAATAACTTATAGCACATATAACACTAATAACTTATAGCACATATAACACTAATAACTTATAGCACATATAACACTAATAACTTAGCACATAACACTAATAACTATAGCACATATAACACTAATAACTTATAGCACATATAACACTAATAACTTATAGCACATATAACCACTAATAACTTATAGCACATATAACACTAATACTTATAGCAATAACACTAATACTTATAGCACATATAACACTAATAACTTATAGCACATATAACACTAATGACTTATAGCACATTTAACACTAATAACTTATAGCACATATAACACTAATAACTTATAGCACATATAACACTAATGACTTATAGCACATATAACACTAATGACTTATAGCACATAAAACACTAATAACTTATAGCACATATAACACTAATAACTTATAGCACATATAAGACTAATAACTTTTAGCAATTTCCATTTTCCTATTTATTTTCGTTTCGAAATATTAGTGTGCCGTTACACGGCACACTAGTTCCAGTCTTAACATTATAACACGTGCAACAACTCCCACCCTTCTCACAAGTCGATTAACCATCAGAGCTGTATGTAACAAGTTAAGGAGAAAGAATGTCTAAATCACGCTCAAGATCACCAAGTCCAGGCGACGAGAATCCTCCAAAGCGCCAAAGAGAGGATAGTTCATCAGCTTTGAACGATTTGAAGAATTTGGCTGCGAGGTACCGGAGAGTTTTTTTCCTGGAAAAGGCAAATCTCTAAGTAAAGCTTGCACTTAAATCAGTAGAAAAAAGGCGAATACCTTCTGATTGCTTGTTGTTTATTTTATATTATGTACATTATATTTTTTGATGACGTAAAAAATTGTAACGATTCTGAAAAAGTCTAGTAAAGACCGATATTACTGTGTAATAAAGATTGATATTATGATGAAAATAATGCTGACTGTTAGTTGAGTCAAAGTTGTAGCTTAGTAGAGAAGCCACGGAGGCATATTGCTAAGCAGGAGGATGAGTTAAAAATTCAATATCGTTAACACTGACCTTAGTAGAGAAGCCATTGGGCATATTGCTAATGACAATTAGGCCAGATATGCTTTACATTTTTATTTTTACACTTTATTTACGAACTTGTACAACTCTGATAACTAAGACGACACAACCCTACTACACTACTAATACCGCGTTATTCTTGTCCCACATGGAGTTTAGAAAATAAATAAGGTTATTTTCGGTTGAGCAAAGCGAATTAGAAAATAATAGGGAGTTTGCTACGATGGGTTTGAACAATGTGAATAGGTCGTGACGTCATCAATAGGCGCAGTCACAAATTTCATAACAATTGAGCTAATTCAACAGATTTTAAAATATGAATTTGCTGCGGGCACTTATCCCCCACACCATATAGGGTAAAGACAACACATTGTAAGTAGGCTAACCCTAATTTAAAAAAATAAAGGACTCAAGATTGTCCACGAAAACTTTGAGATTTGGCTTTCTCTTGAAGCAGGCTGTTTAGTACTTTTTGAATTTGTAAAATATAGCCTTGATTAAAAAAAAAGCAAAATTCTTATAAGAAATGTTTTATATGACCGATCGTTGGGCGAATCCACTATAGATAGGTCAGCTCTAGGGAGTACCGTAAATTGAGACCTTGAAACAACGACCGCTATAAAGAGATACTCGCCATAAAGGACGACTAACCGAAGCCAGTGATATTAATACTAAGATCAAACGAAAATAATTACACCCACGAGGAGTTGTGATATAGAGAGATATTGTGCCTTATTGTTTTCTTTGTCTATTGTCCCTTCCAAGAGATTGTATAGAATATTTCAAAATAGATATCAGTAGGGTAATGCTTTTTTATGTAAAAAAACCCACGGTATTAGAGGGGGGGGGGGGGCAACATGATGAACTGACACTATGCACACCAACCTTATCCCCAGGGTTTTTTAGTTTTTTATATTGGGATGGAACTTGAATTTCGTTGAAAACGCGTTTTTATTTTTTCCTCTACAACAATCATTTTGAATAAGGTTTTGTGCTTTGTAATATACCCCTCTTACTAAAGTCAACGATTCTGCAAACTGAAACTTTTTACAAAGAGTTTTATATTTCTAAGTGAAAAAGTCAATCGTTTTACCCATACACCCGCCCGTCCACCCACCCACCCACTTACGCAACAATACATTCATTGGATGTTGCCTGTGCCAGGGAACAGGCACTTAGTGTTGACTTTTAGCAGATTTTACTGGTGTCGTGATAATCTTTACGTATGAGTACTTGTGATTTTCATTAGGTTTTTATGATTCTTCGTTAAAAAACCCTGAAACGTTATTTATCAGATGCTAGAAATATATTTGTATATACTTTATCGGAACTTAAAAAAGTAATGTTAAAACAAGGATCAACCTCATTCCTAGGTCAATCACTGGATGTCAAAACAAACTGAATTCTTTTTCGGATGAACGGATTAGTAATTGAGTATCTTTTAGAATAAGACACGAGAAGTTGCTTTTAGACTATTTAACATTCTTCGATATGTTGAGTTGCAACAGGTAGGTCCCTCAAACCAATGTGATACAGCTCGCAATCTTTATCGTGTATAATATATTTCGTCATAGTAATTCCAAAAAAAAAATCAGTTAGCCTTGATTTTAATCAGTTTTGCCAATCCTTCCAGGACATATTGTTTCTTTTCGTAAAAAGAGTTAAAAAGCCCTGGGGATGGACAATGTGGCAGATTTGGAGTCTTGCATAATTAGCAAGTATAGCAACTTGAATTACATTGCAGTGAATTATTCTACAGATGTCAAATAATTATCGATCCAGTCGATATTGCTTCAGGTTCAGCAGTTTCTTGAAAAATAGACACAGTACGTGTTAAAAAATGTATTCAATCGCATGAGAAGTCTACGAAGTTATAACTGTTAAATCAACCTCGTCCCCAGGGCATCTTGTATCTTTTCTGTAACCAGGTGGGGGGAGTCATCTGCGATGACAAAAAAAGGCACTCCGCAACCAGAGGCTCCCTCCTGACCTCTGTGAAGAAGGGTGAACTTATAGCCATGTTGATTTATTCAATTCAAAATGGCGAACCAGCAGGGTGAAACGTGAGAGTAAAATGGATGAGAACGCGCGTTTATTTTACGTATTTTACTTTATTTTATATTCTTGTTCATTGTAGCTAGCTAGTCTACTTTAAGAAGTTAACATTACACAGTTTTTTGTATCAATATCCAATTCCAGTAGCCAAGCTGTTGCACCTCGTCACAAACCAACTAGCTATTTTCTGGTTATTTGTAAACTATTGTTTCTAAAAATACTAAAGTTAAGAAGTCAGTTCCCAGCTAGCTGACTTATAGCTAGCTAGAAGGTTTTCCGGTAGCTAGTTATGCACGATGTTCAAGAATCATATTCTATCAACTAACACTATCAAAACTGTTAAAAAAGCAAATGTCTTTTAAAATCTCTCCTTTCTATAGCTAGCTAGCTAGCTATAGCTAGTCAGTTCCAGAGCGCAGGCTAGCCAGGAGACCCAGCATACCACCAGGAAATTGGAATAGTTAAGATGGGAAGCATTACAAATTTCTTGTTGTCAGAATACTGACTGCGCTTTTTGATTGGTCACTTCTATTGTTCTTAATTCCATGTGGTGATCAATATCAGGAAATCCTTTGTTTTGGAGTGCAAATGGCCTTACTCACCCAAAAAAATATAATTAATTCTTGTATTATTTAATTAGGAGGGATGTAAGAAATCAGTAATGGGGTCCTTAGTGTTGGAACTTTACGTCATCGGACAATGAGTTTAATTTGGTTCTGTAGCTAGCTAAGCAAGCTATATATAATACACAATTGTGGTATTAGGGTTACCATCTTTAATTTTCTATCACAGTGGGACAAGTTGGACTTTGACACCTCTGGTGTGTGGAGCACTCAAAATTATATGTGAATTAAACACGAGGGTGCCGATAAGCCGCATACGCCGTAAAAAGTGCGGGCGAGTTCGGCGTTTTGAAAAAAATTCAGGTATTCGCACGAAAAAACCCGCATAGTCCCAAACAATGCCCCAAAAAAAAAAAAGATTCACCACAAATGACTCTCGAAGAATTATTTAAAAAAGTATAAAAATTAAAATGAACTAACTATGTGGTAGCGAAGTTCTTAAAAGAACTGTTTTTTATGATTTTTGATAAGATTTACTTGATAAATAACTTATATATAAACTTTATTAACTCCTTTCTCTTCAAACGCATTCTTTCAACTGTCGTCCGCCATGTTTATGTTACAAGGTGTTGCATTTCGGGAATGTTTCGGGCGTGTTCGGGAAAGTGCTGGCGGTTTCGGCGGACAACCGTCAATTTAATTCGAAAACTTGCCCGAACTCGCCCATATATATGCGGCGTTTGCGGCTTATCGGCACCCTCTTAATTAAACTAGGCACTTAAGTTGCGTGACTTAAAAATGTCTCGAATCGTGAGGTGCGACTTGTAAAGACAAGTTGCCTCCAGCCAAAACATAGCGACCAGCGTATCTACCCAAGTGTAAATTGATAAATTCTTATATCAAACAAAGAAAAACTACTCTTATTTGGTGAGATATCTTTTGTTTATTAACAAAATTTGATAAATGGTGCCTTGTGGTCAAAAGAAAAGATTACCACCTGGAACTGAAAACTGTAGGGTATGTAGAATAAAATGTTAAATAATGTTATAAACTTATCCTATTATCTACCTATGAAAATTTTATTTTTTGCGTGCATGCCTTCTAAACTTTCACCTGGGTGTTGTGTGCCAGGAAAGTGTGTGGCCATTTTAAGTTATGAGGAGGTTAACACACCACTATCCTTATCACTTTCAGGTAATTTTATTATCGGAATATTACTTAAGAGATTGTTGCAAGAAATTAGAGTATTGTACTTTCTCTATTATTTTTTTCTAGTTAAGCTTTACCTATACATAGGTACTCCAGACCAGGTTTCTTCTATTTTTAGAGCTTACTCCACAACAAAGTTTTAAATGGAAGTGAGTAGTAGTGGCATTTATTTTCATAGCTTTATAAGACTAGGAAAGACAGCAAGACTATTCAAATGAGTTTTAGCTAGCTAGCGTTATAATTTTGAATTTATTAATTTATACTTTATACTTTAAAATGCCATAATTTAGGGCACATGTACACACAAGGTACAAAACTTTGATAGTATATCTCTTACAGGCTAGTCCAGCTTTCAGCAGCTTTGTTAAAAGCATCACATCAAAATCAGTAGATACATAGCTAGCTGCCATGCTATCCTGTAAGTAGAAAGGGCATATACAATTCTAGGTTTTCCTAATGCCTATTTTATCCACTCCTTTCTGGTCAGGAGCTTGTGTATTTCAGTAAAAGATGTCGAACTGAAAAAAAATATCTATGATTTCTTTATGTCCGTGGATGATACATCAATTGTAAATGTGTCTGTGAAATACCAGGAAGATTTTTGCCCATTTAATTGTTCTCAATTATCGTACACCAAAATAAAACGCATGGTAGAAAAACAGGTTACTTGCAGAAGAAATGATTTGTTGGAATCTACATTTGTTGTGCCCGAGAGGGAAAATAATTTTCAGCAAGCGTTACTTTCTGCGGACACTAATAAAGAAAGAAGCTTTATTAAACCAGTTAACACATTAAAACATACATGCTTCTTTGAAGAGAAAAGCTGAAACAGCATTATATATTGAGACTATTATGCAGGATTATATATATCAATAAAGTGAATAAGACTACAAATTGAGACTACAAACGAACAGTTAAAGTGTCAACTTTTTACCAAAATAGTTTAAAAAGCGATTTCAAAAAATTGAGGTTTGACTATAAAAGAAAGAAGCTGAGCTAGCAGAGTTTGAAATAAAATTTCAAAAATTATAATATAATTAAAAGGAAAAACAAATTTAGTTAGAAACCTCACAAAAAAGATTAGAAATCATGATGAGAAAATCAAACAGAAAGATGTAGAATTTGAAAAATTGAAGGCTCAGTTTGGTAATACAGAAAATGGGGTTTCAGAACTGTATAGTCATGTGGAAAGTTTAAATGGATCTTTAAATAAAACTCTTCTTACAAGAACAGGTGTGGTATGTTAGAAAGCAATTGAGTAATAAAAAAGACTTCATCAGTAAAAGTGATTTCAGACAATTTGAAAAATATTTTAAAACTGTCAGTGAGAAAGTAAAATTGTTGGATAAAGAGAATGCAGAGAAGATGATGAAATAATGACATTTGCAGATGGTAGATATTCAAATGATATTCGGAAAGTTATAATGGAGTTACTTTCACTTGATGTTAGCATGACAAAAGTTAATGATGTCATCAAAATAGTACTTGCAGGGTTAGCAAAGAAAGGAGTTACAAAGCTTCCTTTTGCTGGTGCAAAGCCACATATAATTCCAGAGTCTTTAATTCTTGCACAAATGCAAGTTGGAGAAGCAATGTTAGAAAGTGAAAGATCGATAGGTAATTGTCTGCATGATGATGGTACAACAAAGTATTGTAGACATTACCAAAACTTTCAAGTAACCACATCCAGTGGCAAAACACTTTTATTTGGACTATCTGAAATTTCCAACGATGATGCGGCCTCAACCTTAAAATATTTCGCCAATATTAATGACATGTGATGTAATGATAAATGGTGAAAAAGAAGATAGTTATGCTGCACTTTGACCTCCGTTAAAACAAAAACAGGAAGAAGAGGAAAAAAATTAATGAAGAAATCAAGTGCAGTCAATAATTTTGTGTCAAACAATATGATCACATGGATGAACATTGACCAGGCAAAAACACATTTGTTAAGTATTAATGATGGAAAGGTGAAGCGACACCAAATATCTGCACAGTTACATTTTTACAGATATGTGATGTGTGCTAAGTGCCCAAAAGGAAGTAAACGTGTAGAGTTTTTCTCTGAAGCATTGCTGCAAAATTTAAGACGTGTTATGAAACTGAGTGCTTTACCAGAAACACCAATATTGTGACACCACTTACTTATAATAAAATTATTGTTAAAATTGTATTTTTTATAGTCTGCAAAATACACGTATTGGTCATGTGACATGTTCGAAATTATTAAATATTATTTTAAATATTATTTTTTATGTTAATATTAATTTTTAGACCTCACCTTCTTATAGAATTTCTTTTATGTGATTATTTAATTGTGATTTAAATTCTGGTCTGCAAAATCCTTTCCGGTCTACAAAATACACGTTTTGGTCATGTGACATGTTCGAAATTATTGATATTATTTTTATGTTGATATTAATTTTTAGACCTCAGGTTCATTATTTCGGTGCCAATTTTCTTTTTAATTGCCAGTTAACGATTTCAAGATTTTTTTTTGTTTTTTGGTAACTTCAAATAATCATAACTTTAGATTGGTTTGGACTTAAAAGCTGGTTGACCCCTTGTTTTTATTTTTTTTTATTTAAGAATAGCGTGTCTTAACTTTGGTGTGCTATCTGTTGCTTGCCTCAGCTCTGTCAAGGCATCTTTAAAAATTTCATTTCCTCACTTATTAGAAAACTGCAGCAATTTTGTAACTCGTGTTGGCAAAATTTTGTCACCAATATTTTTATAACTTGGAATAGATTAGATAAATAGTGGTATTTTTGTAACTGCATGCCTATTATGCTTTTTTTGCACATTTTAACATAACTTGGCATGCGGTCTTATTGCTAATTTGAAAGAGTAATGTGCTGCATGTGGGTGATTTTATTCCTGACCAGGCCTGCAGAAAATTCATGAAAATTTGAAAAGGAAGCACATAAAATATTTTTAAAATATATAATGCTATCTAAAAGAAAACATCTGAGTTATTAAAAAAACGCTGCATGTGCTATTTGGGTGTGACATGCCAACCAGAAGGTAAACTTTCCTTACCCTCAGCATTCGTTATAAGGTTAACATTTATTTTGTATAAACAATTAAAAATCATAATGCAGATGCCACACATGAATTGTAAGCAAATTTCATCAATGTAAGGGGTTAAGCGATTCAGGTAAAACTTTGTGCCTAGATTGTTTGCTCATCCCAGTCCTCTTAAATTTTTGTTTGTAATTTCAAATGAACCTGCTTGTCTGTCAGTTTGCAATAGAATTATGTTGGTTAGCTCTTTTGTAGGACCTAATATTGTTTACTTGAAATATTTATTGTTCCAAAAAAATTTTTAAGTATTGTTATTAATATATAATTTTATAATCAGGACAATACATTAACATATAAGAATAAATATACTGGTTTTAATGACAATGCCACCCAAGGTAAGTGTACAATAATTTTTTATGTTACATGTGTTTCTATGTGCGTATTTCAAACCAGGGTGAGTTCACTGAGCTTTTGTCCCAGGAGAACTTTTACCCCTGTGCTACTTAAATTTGATTTTAACAAGTCTACTTCTAAAAAAATGTATTTCACCACTTCATGATAAATATCATCCCAGCTAGTGTAACACATGCTTTATTTACGGAAAATTTATTAAAATATTTGTGCTCAGAATAAAGTTCAAGTTTTAAGAATATTAAAAATGTTACTTTTTTTATTTCACTTTTTAATTATTACTGATTGATGTTATTATTATACTGCCATTAATGTTTTACAAAAATACAAGGTTTATTCTATCAATTTTGCTAAATTTGAGGGACGCAAAATATTATATGCAATCTTTTCTTTAGAAAGAGACTATTGTAACACAATGGAATTTATCAGAACGTGGCCGAAAGGCTGAGAGTTTGCTTCTAGAGACTCCATATGATGTAGATGCATGGGGTGTATTGCTCCGTGAAGCGCAGGTATGTGTATGAATTATGTGCTTGTTGTTGTTGTCATGTCTTTTAATTCCACTTAAATTCACTATTGATATGCTCTTTAGAATTATCCAGTGGATCAAGCCAGAGATCTTTACGAACGACTTGTTACACAATTTCCGACTGCTGGGAAATACTGGAAGTTATACATTGACCAAAGAGGTTGAGTGTTCTTATAATTTTTTGTATTTCCTTCAAATAAAATTCTGTTTTATATATCTTAACTTAAATTTGTGTTTTATATAGTGTGATTACGAAACTTCAATTCGACAGGGGAAATAAGCTTGTGTTAAATGTACTGGAAGTCATGCATATTGAGGAATATGTATGAAGACTATGTGACTCGATTACTCAGCTGGCCTGAGTCTAATGTTAATATATTTATATAGAATATTAGAAATTTATTTTTTAAGATTGAAAAAAATATGGTTCTGGTAAAAAGAACCTTTTAATATACATTGGTCCTCTTTTCTGTTTGTTATTCATTTGGTTGTTATTTCTTTTGTTGTTGTTTCGTTTTCTTTCTTCGTATGTTGCGGGTTAACAGTTAGTTTAAAATACCAGATTAGGTCATCTATATATAAAATTTGTTTATCGTCATTTATGGATTGAAACGTAAATGGGATATGCAGTGAATACATGGATATTTTAAAAAAAAAAAGTTTCCTATACCTTGTTGTAAACTTGTTGTTATGGCTGGTTGATGGTTAAACTTGGGTCTCCACACCGCAAATAGGAAAATCAATATATTTCGATGTGAGAGAATTTTATCCATGTAAAACATGGGTATATCTCTGGCAAAATCCTAAACATGGCACTTAACGATGAACAATATCATAAGTATAGATGGCCTTATAGCAGTGACGTTGTTCTCATAGTTTTAGAACGTAATAACAGTGCCACCTTTCCCGCAAAACGCTTTTACGCTGTAGATTAGTCTGTTGCATAACTGAGATAGATGAGTCACTGACAACAATTTTTATTTCAGAAGAGAGTTTTGCTCCTTGTGTCAAAACATTCTGAAAACAGAAGTGTTTAACTAAATAAAGGTTGTGTTTAAAAGGTGAAATATAAGTGTTTGGGTGGGTGGGGGATAAAAATAGCAGTATGTAACTAGTGGAGTATTTATGAAGAAGCAAGTGGTGTCATGAAGATATAGTAAGTATATGTGGTTGGTATTGTTTCATACAGCCATGCAACTTTTTTATGTGTAAACATTAATTAAACTTATTTTTTATGTTCAGATGAAATACAAGAATTTTGACCGAGTGGAGAAGGTATTAGTCAGCTTATGTTTTTTTCTTTGTGTATATTTATAGGCCTCTAGCATCTGTTTGTTAAAAGAGATTTTCCACGTCTCGTCTTCTACATCTTGAAAATCCTCTCCTACAAATTTAATTTGGACAAGTAGTGGAAACCCTGCAACTTTTCGTATTTTTAATTTTTTACAATTGTGATATGTTCTAGTTATTTCAAAGATGCTTGATAAAGATACTTAATATGGACCTCTGGAAGACATACCTTTCATATGTAAAAGAAACTAAACAGGCTCTTGCAAGTTTCAGGTACTTTAGGTTCATTTAAAAATGGTAACTGTTGTGTTGGAGTGGTTTAAAAGGGGTCGTTTGAGTTTAACGGCAAATTATTTATGCATGTGGTTACATTCAGGGATAAAAATTGTTTGTACAATTTTAGGGAGAAAATGATTCAAGCATATGAATTCGCCATTGATAAGATTGGATTAGATCAGCATTCTTACCCGGTATGTATGATAATTTATGGTTGTAATGCAACAATCGAGTGTATTGGAAAATGCAAGTAAATTCCTAGAATGTTATTGTCAGCGATTAAGTGAGTTCGACTCAGGAGTTATGGATTAAGCGATATTTAACACAAATAAAAATTTTCATAATGGAGTGATATAAAACATTTCTGCAACAATGGAAAAGGACTTTGACCATGTGTTAAAGGAACTCAGGGATAAACTAATGCCAGGTGATGTTAAGGAGAAAGTAAACAGAAAAGCATCCAATTGCACTCTTCTGAATTTAGGTTGGGATAGAGAGGCTTTAGTTGGCTATTTCTGAGAATGAGATGTTCGAGATGGATAAAAACAGCCTTTCAAGCATTTATTTGCGCTACTTTCTTTTTGCTTTTCATAATAATTCAAGTTTTATTTTAAAGAATATTTAAACTTTTTTTTTCAAAACTTAATTCAAAGATTGGCTTTTTTTGTTGATACAAATTTATCAGCTGATTTACTTTATAAGGATTTGTAAAGTAATCAGCTGTCACGTCATCTTATTTTTTCTCAGTTTGAGAAGCTTTGAACTGTCTACATGATACGTGCAAACTGCAATTCACTTCGGCCTTTCGACATGAAATTACACTGGGTGTGTAAAACCTTATGTGAACAAACTCAGGTGAAAGTGGTGCTACTTTAAAACAAAGCTGTGACCCAAAATTGTATTTAACTTCGGGCGAAATGAAACTGCATAAACATTACAGCAATTCACTCCAGCCTGAGATTTCATTTTGTGCGAAGTTAAACTTTTACGTAAATACTTTCCAAGCAAACTACATTCTTTAGTTTTCAAAATGATTCATGAGATCTAACCCCACCAATCTAACCCCACCACTGACATGTAATTACAATATGATTTGTCCTTTTGTGTAGGTATGGTGTGAATACATCAATTTTCTTAAGGCTGGGTAAGGCTTATACTTTTAACTTTGTTTTTCTTTTAATTTACAGATTTTTAGTGGTTGTCTATGTGAATTCAATAATATGTTATAGGGAAGCGCAGGGTGCATATGCTGAAAATCAGAAGATAGGACAAATCCGCAAAGTCTACAGTGTAAGCGTTGTGTAAAAAATGAAAACTATACATATCGTGTTTGTATTCAAATTCATATCAAGTTTTACTTCTTATTTTGTTTAGAGAGCAGTGCATACACCGATACATAATATTGAGGTGCTGTGGAAAGATTACAGTCACTTTGAAATGTCCGTTAACAAAATGTTGGCGGAGAAATTGATACACGAGAAAACAAGAGAATATCAAAATGCTCGACGTGCAGTAAAGGTAGAAAACCTGTTTGTAGTAAAGTGGTTACACATACTAACATGTCTATGAAACATTTTTTTGTGAGCATAAGGTTTGTAGGAATACTAAAGGTAGAAAGTTTTTAGTATGTTAAATCTAAACAAGAGTGACTTTCAGTATTGTGATTGTTCAGATTATTATGCTTTGCTTGATAATCCCTAACAGTTTTATTCCCAATGTCTATAATTTAGCAATATAGATTTTGCCCAAGATTAAAAAAAAATTGCAGCTGAGACAAAATTAATATTTTCGCACCCTGCACAACTTCAACCTCAGATTGTGCTAGGAATCAAAGCTCTTTACTTTGTTTCTGACTGCCATAAAACTTGAAATATACGAGCCTTTAGAGCTTTTAATAAAATCTAGCTTTAATAATGTTTGCTAATAATAATTTTTGTTGCTTCCTAGGAGTGTGAAACCGTCACACATGGTTTTAACCGCTCTCTACCCGCCACACCACCCACCGGTGCTGCATTTGAAAGCTCACAAAAACAATTGTGGAGAAAATATATAGGATGGGAGAGGTCGAATCCCTTGAAAGCTGATGATCAAAACCTGGTTGTTAAGAGAGGTAATTACGTCAGTTTATACAGTGATCGTGCTCTCGAGCCGACTTCATCTGATTTCTTTCTTTGTTTTAGTTATGTTTGCATTCGAACAGTGTTTATTGTGTTACGCATTTCACCCGGACATGTGGTATGAAGCTGCATCATATCTTGAAAACACAGGACGAGAATTAATTGAAAGAGGAGTATGTATAGTTATTTTTTTCAGTACATTTTTGCTTGACATGTCTATGAAATATAGTTATAGATTGCATTTGATTAACCCTTACACGATGGACAAAATCAAGCAAAAACCTGGCCCCAGTTAGACCGCTATCTCTCCTGTGGATTAGGTTCTGTTTAAAAAGTAAACAAATGTTTTAAAGAGAGGATAAATTATGCTACCCAACATTAACAAAAATTAAATCATGTTGTATGCCTTTTCTTAGCCTCTTATTACCAGTCAAGTTCTGGAATGCTAATTAATTTTTGGGGGCTAAGAAAGGTCTTTTTAAAAACAGATGCATATTCATAATGGCAAAGCAAAAATGTAAATGCAAGTATCCTTGATTTTTCAGGACATGCAATCTGGACAGAAGTTGTGGGAAGAAGCAGTGGCATTATATGAGCGTGCAACGTCTACATTTTTGAAGAACAATTTGTTGCTTCACTTTTCATACGCTGACTTTGAAGAGGTTGTTAGGCTATGTTATTTTGTTATTTTTTCTTGGTGTATTTTTTGCTTGACCTAGACCTGTAGGAGTACTGACTTTCGTTAATACCAACTTAGCTAACAAACTAAACAGAACTACTGTTTCTCCGACCTCCACGTCATATGTGTCCCCTAAAACGTAATTCTTAATGTATTTGTTTGTTTCTTTAGAGTCGCAAACGTTATCAAAAGGTGCACAGTATATATGATAAACTTTTGGAAGAAACTGTTGATCCGACATTGGTACGTAGTTTTTCACCTCACGTTTCAATGGAAGACTAACAGATTAATTTTTAAAATCATTTTTCAAAATTTAGGTATATTGTCAGTACATGAAGTTTAGTCGTCGTGCTGAGGGTATTAAAGAATGCCGTGAAATATTTAAAAGATCGAGGGAGGACGGAAGAGCTCATTTTCATGTGAGTAGGACTTCATTCTCTGCTTGTATATGTCCATCTTCACAACCCTAACATCTCTTCATTTTTGTTTGTAGGTTTTCATATCGGCAGCACTTATCGAACACTACTCTAATAAAGTAAGAACTTTCGTTAGTGTAATTCTAAAATCTGTGAAATTAGTTTTACCTGTGTATTTTTTCAACTGTCAAATAAAGTGTTTTTTTTTTCTAAATTTATTTTTTAACTTTATATTTAGAATTCGAAAGTCGCAACCAACATATTTGAACTTGGACTAAAAGTATAACTTATAATATTTTGAGAAATATATATTTAAAAATACATAATCACAAATATCTACCTTACTTCGGTCGCTTGAAAATCGCCATTTGTTTATGATGCCATCTAACAGTAACACGAAATCGTGGTCGCCCTAGGTCAATGCTAACGACTCACTGATAGCATATGAATTTAAAAGAGTT
Organism: Hydractinia echinata; assembly: GCA_030067915.1. Lineage (NCBI taxonomy): Eukaryota > Metazoa > Cnidaria > Hydrozoa > Anthoathecata > Hydractiniidae > Hydractinia > Hydractinia echinata. Next base: position 3,634,057 of record JASGCC010000011.1, on the reverse strand, counting down.
TAGTATTGTTTGAAAGCTATGTAAAATATATTTAGAAATACGCTGATAATGAAGATTACATCATGGCTTACATTGACTATAAAATTGCGCAAAATGGTTAGTTAAATCACTGATTACTTTCTCTTATAGCATGGAGACTAGTAAAATTAGATGACAGTATTCTTTTCGCTGTTCTTTTAGAGGACAATAACACACGCGTTTTATTTGAACGATTGTTAAGCATCGTGCCAAGAGAAAAACAAAGGTATGCTTGTCCTCTATATATATTTCATGTTAAACGAAAGAGGTTTACTGTTGATGAAAATGTTTATCTGTTTCTTCGAAATGCGAGGTAGTCTGTCTTGCAGGTCCTGGTTCTTTTATTTATTCTAACACGGATTCTTATTTATTATATACTGGTGAACCTCTGCAGCGCCTCCCGTAGTTACCCCCCTAAATTATCTTGGTTTTTTAGGTTGGTTCTTGGTCGTTACATGGAGTTTGAAGCACGGTACGGTGACTTGGCCAGCATATTTAAAATTGACAAAAGAATGAGTGGATCGAACTCGTCCCAGGTTTGGACATCATTTTTAAGAAACGTGAAGCGATTGTTTCTCAAAGAAAATATGCATGTTTGTTAGTATTTCTATAAAATGTTTTAGACTGGTTTTGAAGAACGCGATCCTACTATGTTGGTGGAACGTTACAAGTATATCGACCTGTTACCATGCAGTGCAAACGAACTGAGAAGTATGGGATATACACCGGTATGTGTTCAATAGCATTCAATACCTATGCCCCATACAGTTCGTCTATCAATTTGTAATCATCAAGAGTTAAGCGAGGCAACAAATTGATTGTGATGAGCATTTAGATCGTTGATTACGAGATGTTAGATTGACATAACGCTATTATTCCCGCTGTTGGATTAGATTTTCAACTTGAAATAAAGGCGAGTGTACTGGAGAGGTGGAAATATTAGAGACGAGATTATTTTTTTAAAGCATTGGAATTGAGTTGGTATTATTTTAACGTGAAAAATCTGTTTTTATGATTCATAAAAAAGCATGAAAACACAAATAAATTGAAGACAAATTTGTTCTGTGCAATGAAAATATTTACATCCCTAAATTCATTTCTAACAAGTATGTATGTGAATTTTTTGTAAAATGCTACTTACACTGCTATATGCGACAGAAATATTGATAAACGTAGATACGGTACAGACTCGGTATAAATTACAACAACTCCGCATGCAGGATTACTGGAGAGGCGCGATTCTTTTTCAAACCCGTGCCAAAAAGGCGGCTTACTAGAAATTTGGGAATAATATAGTAAATACGGTCCTAAACGTTGTGTTGCAGTTTACAAGTTGACTTTTGCAGTATGATTTGACGAAATGAAACTTAAAGAGAATTCCGATTAGTTAGGATTAAAAATTTTTAACTTTATCTGTAGAGAGCAGCGAAATCAAATATCACAGATACCAGTTACACGCCTGCACCAGTTACTGAAACATCTGTCGCTGTTGTGAAGAAAGAACTTCCGAAACCTGACTTCAATCAGATGAAGCCATTTAAACCAACCATAGCAACCAGTGCAAGAAGTATTTTTTAAAAACATTTTTTAACTTAGTAACATTCTCCTTTTAGGTCTTGGTGTGTTTCTATTTTCTGTTTAGTGGGAACTAACATAGCTTCGGGTGGTGTATTCCCTGCGCCACCAGCTGTAGCGGACCTTCTTCTTCAACTGCCACCACCGACGAGTTTCAGGGTAAATAAATTCATAATCCTTTTTTTAACGAGTATAAAAAAAATGTGTAATGCAGTGTATCGAGCTTGTTTGATTTTTAAATCCAGGGTCCATTTGTGATCGTTGATAAACTGATTGAAAGCATGATCAATGTGGATCTCGATGACGTCAAAAGTAAGTTTCACTGGTCACTTTTGTATCTACAAACATGGTAATATCGGGTCGAAAAATATCGTATTTCGTTTGTAGTAATTTTCGCGAATGTAGTTAAAATTTTATCAAATATTTTTGAAAAGACTTTACACAAGTATACTTTTAATGATCCTTTGGTTTTGGCGTCACTGTTCTATTCTCTTGTTTGTGAATGAATTGCGCTGTTTCTTATTCAGAGATATATGTTCACGAGTTGATTTAAAATTTTCTTTTCTTTTGAAGGTGATCAAAGTCTTACAAACGGTGACGATAAACGAGGTATCAAACGTTCACACGATAGTGACGATGAGTCTTCGTATCAGCCTCCATCAAACGATCTGTATCGATCACGTCAACAAAAAAGAGTTCACCCTGTCACATAGACTACCTTCAAAGATGTATATTTTAGTTTTTAACAGTAAATATAGTATTCATAATAAAATCACTTGTTTGTGTAAATCTTGGAATAATCAAGTTGACCATAAGTCCTTAAAAAGTCATGTGCCTGTTTCATTTTTTAAACAATGTTTCATCTTTTGTTGTGTGCACCTCATATTGAGATGATTTGTTTTAATTATTTTTGTTTTCATTTTTGTTTCTTTAACATGAATATACAAATGAAAGAAATTAGATTTCTTAGGAAGCATTTGTGACCACCCTCTGTCATTTTGGTCGAATAAAAATGCTTTTTTCGCTGAAATAATGGCGCGCGTGTTTTTTCGAATGCCATTTGAACAAGCTTTTTTGGGCCTGCAAATCTATAATGTAGTATGATGTATTTCTGTTCCCACGCACTTCACAGTATTTTTTATCTCGCATAGGACTGTCAGAAAATTCAGATTTAAATGGCCAATCTGAACTATTTTTTATTTTTTTTAGTTTCTAAACGTTTTTTTTCCAATAAATAAATATCTGTACAGAATTATCAGGAATTTGAGTTGAAAATTAAGTAGTAATATTGACTGGGTCTGTTCACTTTTAATGTACTGTTTGACAAAACCAAGTTTTGTAAATACTAATACGTACATACACATTGGGCAAAAAGTTTTTGACTACAATAAGGACCTTAAGGTAAACCACAAAAAACGTAAAGATGTCACGTTACATGTCTCAATATTATTTCTAAAATATCATTTTTGCTCAATGAGTTCTAAAAATTATATAAGCCATAGAATTGTCAAATTATTTTTTGTTTAGGTTTTATTTTTCTTCGCTCATTTTAACAACAGCCGTTTTGTTTTAACAGTAACTTCTTTAATAAAACTTGTCCATTCTCATTCTTGTATGCAAAATAGGTATTTACAAGAAATTATAGAACACAAAAACTTTTTGTTAATCTTAAAACGAATGTACATACTATTGGTAACATAATTGTATGGGAGGGAGGCGGTATTTTCCTTCAAATCGATAGTTGGGGAGGGTGGGGAATGATTACAAAAACGTAAGGAAACCATCGTGGACGTTAAGAAAGAGTGCACTGGTAGTTTACTTCCATTATCGAATTGAAGGCATATCTACAACAGCGAGAAGAAATCTTATTAAAAGAACACGTGCTAACGGAATTATCAAAGCTGCTTTAGTTGCCTCAACTTCAAACGATACTGAGACGCAACTAGCTATCGCAGACACATTCGTCAACACAATGCCTTTAACTTGTTCTGACTTCTTTTTCAAAAAGTATTTTTTAACTGTTATATTTCTATGTTACAGATTGAATAGCTTTTATTTATATGAATACTTTCCTTCTGATGTTTTTGAGTGTTACTCTATTGCGCAAGTTTGATTTTCTCTGGGTGTGAGGCTATTGTGTGTGCATCCCAACTTATGGTGGTCACATTTTTAGAAAGTAAGCAAAATGGATTTAATTATAATTCGCGTAAATGCTCTTATAAACGCTCAGGTAGAAAGTAGGAAAGTAAAGTAAACGCCTATCTGCAATAAACACCTCCCTAAATATCTAAAACTTGATTTAAAACACCCCTTTTTCAAATTTCTTAGTTTTGTTAAAATACCTATAATAAATTCCCCCTAAAAACCTCAAAACCTAAGGCCTGAGGCATTTATTAGAGCATTCCTGATACTTTCAGGTTGATAAATCACACGAAAAAAGCAGATTTAAATAGACAAAACAAGAAAGGGGGTCATAGTTTATTTAGAAAAATTTACAAAATATTTAGAGATTAAATATCAAAATTACAAAAATCCCTCCAATATTACGAGTTAAAAACTGCTCTGAAATGGTTAAAATATCCAAGCATGTCATTCCCCAAGAAATATATGCATAAAATATACGTATTTGAATTATAAATATTCCTAAAAACTATAAATGAAATAAAATCATGAAAGAAAAATTTGACCACTTATTTTCAATCTAAGAATGAGTTTTGTGACCTCTTCTAGAGGTGAACAGGCACCAAAACAGTTTTTTCTCAACTTTCAAGGAGTATATTCTATTCTTAGGAGTTTCTTGTAGTGGTCACCCGAACAACACTTCGCAGCAGTGTTACAACATACGTAACAAAATATTACCTTTGAAAATCAGGCTATCATCAGTCTACTATAGACTCACAGTTGTAACTCGCTGTTACAAGATTCTTGCTCATGTTAAACGAACTACAATTCAGCAACGCGTATATTACTAACCAAACACCACTGCAAATATATACCTTAAATTACCTACAAATTTCATGAAATCATCTCACTGTAATTTTCACGCACATAAATGTCTTGTTTTAGGTTAGTACATAAATTATTAAAATTAGGTAAATACTTTGGTTGGAACTAATGACTCGTTCGTACCCGCAGCCGGCCATAAATTTTGATGTAATAAAAAGTCCAATGGTTTCTCCACAAGAAATCCACGAATGTTTTTCAACATGGAGCGAGCTTGAACTGGATCGGTAATATTGAGACCATTGATTTTCTATAGAAAGAAAATGCACGAACAGAGGTTAGCATGGCTTTTTCGTTACATGAAAAAACAGCTTTATAAACTTAGTACCCTTAACCCTATTTCTACCAGGCATTCTCTAGGTGCCTTAAAAAAAGGGGCGGGGTGAGGGGAAGATTTCGTCCCAAACTCTGTAACTTCTGTTCTAGAATTTTTTTGACAATAAAACTATGTAGGATTAAGACAGTTTGAAACAAAATTAACATTTAATGTAAAAATGTAAAAAAACCTTTTAAAATTAGATCCCATTAATCTCTACTTAGGATTATTATCTCCCCGAGCGAAAAAAATTATATTAGAGATTGTTAAACAACATACCTTGTACTGCTCTAGCTCCACAAAAGATTTTACTTCTTGTGTAGGTAAACATCTAAACACCTACGCACAACACAAACGTTATGTTAAAATTAAGCCTGGCAGTGAGCGGAGTTTGATCGTTGGGTTCGATATTTGCCTCAAATTGATTACACAGATTAAACTCGCCCGAACGGAGGTCCGATCGAGGGGAAGAATTCTCGGTAGAGAATAAAATACAGGGATGAATTATGATAAATCACAGAGGTTTACATTGTAGATGTTACAAACGTTTGAATTATAAGGAAGTAAATACCTGTTCGTATACCGTAGTATTGTTACGAGCTGTGGCCATCCAAGCATTCTAAAAAATAAACATTTCATCCATACAGAGTAAGTAGACGTTAACTCAGTTTCTGTAAACATTGTTTTATGTTTACGCTACCAACCTTGTAAAAATCATCACTGATAGGATCAATCACATTCGCGTACGGCTCACCAAGTAAATGCTCTTGAAATAATTTTCGTCTCAATTTTGCAGCAAACTGGCCAACTTTAACTTGCTTTCCATTCATCACGCCATGTATCTGAAATGTCAACAAGAAATGCTGTTGGTACTAAACTCCAATTTACAATGAAATAAAGGGAAGATAAAACGTTCATTCCATAGCTTCCATTCTACTCTATTAGTGTACTATTATTGCGCGTTCTGCGGAGAAAGTACGAGGCACAAACAAACACAACCACAGATCTATACAAGGACATGATTCATACTAAGAGCTTAGCATAAGGTAAAGATTACATTGTTGCTAGTACGACTAGAATAAGATTTGAACCGTCCATCCCACAAGACCGGAAAGAAAGCACTCCACCACATTGGTAGAAAACACTCCACGACGTTGGTACAAAATGTTCCATCACTGGTGCACCACAGTGGTAAAACACTCCACCACTTGAATTAAAACACTCCACTACTTACCGTGCTAGTATCTTGAACGCATACAGCCAGTTCTGAATCACGACTACCAAGCATACTTCGATCATTAATGTTAGCTAAACGAAACAATTACAAATGAAGGCGCCATTTACATGAAAGTTTTTTTCGTCTTAAGTTAAATCTCAATCAGAAGCAATTTGGCGTTGTGTATACAAGGTTTCACTACGTCTGAAGTGAACTAAATTTTCAGGTCGCGCCTTGTTTTACGCCAATGATAACTGCACATACGCAGTGCTACTCACTTCGCCTGAATTTCAATTCGGTGTGCTTCTATAAGGGATTATTACGTAAGCAGCTTAAAGCTTCATAACGGAGACTGAAGTAACTTCACCTCGCTTCAGGCGAAGTGAAACACATGTAAATGCCGCACTAATGTTTCAAAAACAACATAATAGAAACAAAAGTAAGGTGTGACGCGTACCTGAACCCATAATAACAACGTTATCGTCCACTATCATCAGTTTACTATGTACATATACAATCTCGCTCACCTAAAATGTAAATAAAGAAAATAAAAACTTACAACCACTTCACACGGAATATTTTATGACGAACAAACACTTACCATCTTTCCTCGTAAGTCCGCATAATTTCGTAACCCGTAAAAATTGATGTATGCCGATGGATCCTCAACTAAAAAACAACAATTACAGATTGTACTAAATATTTTACGAGGTATTACCGATTTAGCAAAATATGTGAAGTACTTACCTCCACCTTCTTTTAATTTGTTGATAATATTACGACTGCTCTGTAAGTTCCAAAACTCAACAAAACATGTCGCAGTAGCGGATGCGGCGCCGATTTCTCCTGAAAAAATAACAAGAAATTTAAGCACTTTTTAAACTTCATATCTGAAAAGGTTGGGATTTTTAAAATTAAAGAAATAGGTTTGACAGCATATCTTTATATTGACACAATACAAAGATATAGCTTGTACCTTTCGTATCAGTCAGTTTTAAACAATTAAATCATATGAACAAGAATATTTCAGTTGATAAAAACAACATCCCTTACCTGGAAAACATGGAAGAAGAGGCATAACAACATATACTCGGAATGTTTCGTTATTGCTAAAAAAGAGAATAAAGACGATAATCAACTACAATTTCCAATGTTTTCGTAACACTTAAGAGGAGGAGTAACATACTTATACGCTAACAGGATCCTTTCAACCAATGCATCTCCAATTTTGTTCAACACATAGTTGTCAGGCAAAGATGTTATAAAAAATTGATTCTAAATTTAAAAAAATATTATTTATACTGGCTATGACGAATTTTCATAACATTTGGTGTTATCAGTGTTTTTGCATTACTAAAAATATGACATACTTACTTCAATGTATACATAATATTTCGAATTTCGAATGTGTTCTTGGTATGCTTCGTAAATCGAATTTTCTGTCGAATTTTCCCCTACTGACCATGTCGAAGCCGAACGAAGAATCTGATAGTGGACAAAATACAGAAAAAAACATTTAGTATTTATAGATTAAAAAGTTTATACCATTTGCATTTAGGCAGATTCAGATTATTGAAATTATTATTGAAATTTGTTTACCCAGGATAGCCTCGTTAGTTCTTATTGGTACTGCTATCAACGAGGCTCCTGCAAAGGTAATCCTAGTGCATTTAAAACTCTTATTTGAACTACGAAATTCGTGCAAGCACAGCAATTGCTCAATTAGATCTGGCATGACCCGGCCGGGCTTTGAACTCAAGACCTCCCGCACTGGAAGCGAACGCCCTACTACTGGGTGACCAGGATTGTAAGACAGAGTAACACCTTACTTGAATGTCGCATTCTGTAAAGTTGTCAAAGCCTTCAGGTATCTTCTTAGAGTCCACTTTAACTTTTGGAACAAGAAAAGGGATTGCTATATCCTCTTTTGCTTTTTGATGCTAAAACAACAAATATGAAAAATTATTCACAAAGAAAACTTAATAGAACGCGGTATTTTATTTATCTTAGAGAGAAAAGAAGCGCAATTCCGTTTACACAAAAAAGAAAATGGAACACTGACGCTAAGGTCATAACAAAGAATCAACAAAAGTGTAATTTTGGGTGTTAGTTAAAATTTTGCGTTCATACTTTTCTTCCATAAATATTTAATACCGCGAATATCTTCTTTAATACGCGAAAATATCTACCCGCAAAAAAATAGTACCATTAACACAATCACCTTAGTAAAGTTCCAACGTTGAATAAAGTGTCTCGCCAAATCTCTTGCAGCGTTACCATACGCCACACAAGCTATATCGTGCCATGGCATTCTCGGAATCAGATTTCTGTTGAAAAGATCAGTGAATGGTTTGTCAACCTCTGTAACATCCTGAACATACGGATTAGTGTAGTCCTTTCCAATAAACATTTTAGTAACTCCCTGTGGAAGTTTGCGAAGTTGTTCGCGATGATATGCACTGTCGATAGCGTCAGGATTCAACATTAAGGCTGATAAACCCACAACAGCCGATTCCTAAGCAAAATGCGGTAAACATAAGATTCGGAATAATGTTTAACATGTTTTGAGTTAAAAACCGAGTAAAACAAACAGTCTGAAAATATCGGATAGCATACCGTTTTTCCGAAAAAATTTGGAGTAGCTGATCCGAAATCTGTCAGTCTGTGCGTATTATCATCCCATCTTCCATAACACAAATCAAGACCTAATCAAAAGAAAGCAGAAATCACCACTTACACTGAGATTAATCATATTTGTAAACACCTTTTTAAGAAAATCACACAACTGCTATGGTAACCACAAAAAACCGACGTGGAAGCTCTATAAAGTGTATTAAAATTCTGATGTTGAAACAAAAATTTTAAGTTTATCCTTGCAAGTACTTATAGGCTCATTAGATTCTATATTGGAATCTCAGATTTTAAATTTGTCATGTTTATCGATCTAAAGTTAGATTTACTAAGATATAAAGAAAGTGCAACTAGCAGATTGTAAACTCTGGTAATCTGGCTTAAGTGTGCACAAAAGTATCGATTCTTGACCATTTGATGCTTCCAGCCATATTTGAAAAAAGGCGAAAATTTGCCCTAGTATCAACAATTTTATCCAAGCTAGTTTTCCGCTAAAAAAACTGATTTCAGCTTTTAACATTTAGAAATTCAAGAACTCGAGTTGGTTCACCCCATCACACGCATCTGAACAGGCATTTTTTTTGTTTTTTTTTAAATGTCGACCAGCAATTATATTATTATTATTATTCCGAATATTTATACAGGATATAGCCACTTCAGTGTTGGAAACACTGTTATCAATGTGGGTCCTGTGTTCGGAATGTATACATTAAGTATACACCGGCAATACCTACCCAATTTCCCTCATATGGCATGGGTTGACCCGTAGCTGTGGTAAAGGTACTTGCTAAACATGCCCGCGCTGTGGACCGAACCACGGACCTTGCGATTACGAAGCGAACTCCATAACCACAAGGCCACCATATAAATTTACGAATGAACATATCTTATGACAAGCAAGTAATACTGTGTGTCAGACAGAAATTGTAATAAAAAAATTATAAATTTAGTAACGCAATTTTAAACTATGAAACTGGTTATAGTTTTGTAAAAAGGGGTGGGGAAAAACATAAGATTGGTTTATTACCTCCAAAAAAACAAATCGTTTGATCGACACAAACTATCTTCTCGTGGTGTGCCCACAACACTGTGGCGTTTCCACTAGCAACATGGTCAGGATGCCGCAGGACCTATGAAATCAATTCATCGCTAAATATTAATGTCACTCGCAGAATACGTCATTATAAAACGTTTGATAGAATGATAAGCATCACTGCTATTTAATGAGTCTAGGTAATAAAGAAATTACCTTTATATTAGGGTGTAGTTGCATTAAAGTTCTCTTGGAATAAGCACTGTTAATACTTAACGTCATTTCAATTTCCTTGTATAAAATAACGTAAATTCGAACACCATTTTCAGCTCTTTCCTTAAGAAGCATATCTAACCTATACTCGTCGACATGTTCTGTGGGACGTTTTAGAATTAACTCAGGACTCAACCTAAACACATGTATAACAAAAAAAATCATTTAAATTATCTCAATGGAGGAGTTTTTTGTTCAATTCTCAAAACCAAAATTAGAAAAGATTGAAAATATTAAAAATTCATTCAACAACCTTGCTTACCGGCACTTAAATATAATTCAAGAAAGGTCAGTCATTATTCGAAATAAAAGAAATCAACTGAACACCAAGTTTGGGAGATCAGAGTTTCCACTCATTTTTTAGAGTCAAATTTGAGGACTTTTACTGAGAATTTTCAAACTTTATTGAGAAGATGACGCTAATTTCCATAGAAAGTTTAAGGAGATTTGAGGACATTTTAAAGGCGATACCAGGAGTGAAAAATAAAAAATTACTGCTATACTTGTGTATGCCTTTACCATTAATTCTGTGAAACTGAAATTGAAAAGATTTGAGGAGACTTTCCAAAATTGCAGATAGTTGAAAAGTTTGAGGAGGCGTGGAAATCCTTTTATTACAACCTGTAAAAACCACAATAATTCCTGGTTTGGGTTTCAGAAGAGGAATAACCACTCTCAACTCACCACCAGTCTGTAATAAAAATTTCTTCTTTCGCACTAGTTATTGCATCAGCAACTTTTGAGAAATAATCTTCTCCATCAACAAACCTGAAAAAAATCACTCCTTTCATAAAATCTCCTTATACTCTTCACATATCAACAAAAATATAAGAGAAACGTACCACTTTATCCAGCTGTTTCTTCTTACCGGTGCGAAAGAGTTATACCGGTGCTCTCGTATGAAATCTACACCGGTCTCACTCATGACATTAACAATCTCACGCATCCACTCTCTGAATAAAAATAAAAACTCACAGAACATAACAGAGAACGTAAAATTTTTTGTTGTTGATAAAATGAGCTTAACTGGAACTCAGAACTTTTAATTAGTAGTTTTACTAGGACATAAAATTTCTGAATAAAAGTCATACCTTGCATGTCTTCCAGACGCACACTTGACAAGTAAATTTCTATAACAGCAAAGTGAAAGCATTAAAACACTGCTGGCCTTCGTAGAAGCGTGTTATAACATGGCAAGATAACTTGACCGATTAAGGTAAGGCTTCCATACAAAAAATAGAAACAATTTGACTATATATACCTCGAAATATTTGAAATCAGTAAGCCATTATGAATCCCAGTGACGGATTTATCACAAGACACAGTAAAGCCTTTATCCAACAACAGAACGTCACGAATGAGGTTCTTCTCAGCACTATTAAGGTAACATGACAATGCACAGCGATGTAAGGTGGATGCACATGTATAATTCAGTTGCAGTTATTTGAAAAGGTCTACTTACTCAATGTACGCCACAAAGCTACTTTTCGCTATCAACCACCTGTAAAGAAATGTGATAAAATGTGAGACATGGGAGTGATATTTATTTGATGACAAACAAGAAGTAAAAGATTACCTGTCATGCCAAGCAATGTTTATTTTGAAGGCTCCAAATAATCCTTTATAAAATGTATGCCCACCAGCTCTTTTAGCTACTTCTCCTTCTCTGCAAAACAAGAATTAACATGAGACTTAACATGATACTGCACTCATGATACTGCAAAAAGTCAAAACGATTTAGAAATTGGAATACTTACTTTCCTTTATCACCAAGTCCATGTACAAACGATAAAAAAGATACTTCTAAAAATTCCAGCGTATGTCTATTATTCCTAAATCTATCGCAGTTGACAACATTTTGTAAAAATCTTTGCAACTTTCTCATTTGCTTGTCTTTCTTCTTGGTTGTTAAGATGGTGATATCTGGTCGTGCAGGAAATTTTGGAACTTTGTCTAATCGCGTCGCCATAGTGGGGTGTTGCACAATAGCCTTTGCGCGATACAATTCAAGATGGCTGTATAGTTCCCGGAAATGATTGTACCTTCTTTTGATTTTCCATTTATATATTCCATGAGTTATGTTGATAACATAGCTAAAATGGATAGAATTTTCTTAGGAAAAACAAATCTCTTAACAATAAAAAGTAAAAGCAAAAAATCAACGCACAGAATTGGATTGAGTCTATGCGACGCAGGCTGATGGATTCTTTCAGTAATTGTTATACGAACAGGAACACAGGGTAGGAAATATTCCTGTTTATGCTCTTGTGTTGAAAAAATAGTTCCAAATGGAATAACGACATCCTTGTAATCTACAATAAAATGCAAAGCATAAGCAAATAAAATAATCAATCCTAACACAGGGTGATAATGGTGATGATATCAACAAGAATAAGAAGGTCACTGCACAATTTAAATCAAAAACGCTTGGTACAAAATAATATTGATATTACCTTCTGCATCTTGATTTAATTCTTCATCAATTTCCTGGTCACTCTCAGATGAGGAGGATGAGGTAGAATGACTTGATGCTGTGGAGTTTCTTTTGGTGATTGGCTCTTTCTCATCCAGAGGAGGCTTAGATTCTACAGCTTTCTAAACAGGTGGAAAGAAATAATTAATCAGTTAAAAATATTAGATTCCACATGTAAAGCAGTACAACACTGACACGTGACTAACGATTTTCTTACCCCAGTACCATTTCTTATTTCAACTTTAATTGACCAGTTATCATGTACATCTTCAGCCATAATCCCATTGTTTCGTTTTTATGCTTTCATTATTACACTAAAACAACACTAATGTTGAACACCACTTAACTTTATAAGAAAATCATCAATTCAATCAACATCTTTTTAGGCAATAAAAAACGAAGCAAGAAGGGACTTATAATATAGACAACAGCTTATGATAGAATTTGGGTATTAAGCCGTATTATTGAATTGAGTGTTGTTAGGCCCCCTTTAATATCAAGACATGACAAGACGGTGATATGATTGTCGAAAGAAAATACTTTGTAAAACCCAATCTTAAGAAGCAAAATCCCCCCCCCCCCCCCCCCCCTGTAAACACTCCTCTTAAATTACATACTTTGTATGGGCAGGGATACTAAGTCAAAGAGGGCATTTATTACATTTTTCACCTCAAGGAAACGCTCATTTAATGTGACATGCTCAATCGAGCAACACAGAACTATCAAACATTTTCATAAGGAAATCGTTTGTTGGAATTAAGTTAAAGTAGCAGATGGGAAAGTAACAGTTGAATCGAATCCTGGCCGAGAGAATAAAACAAGGATGAAGAATTAACCCAACGTTTTAGACAATTTTTCTTTTTTTGTTGAGACATTATTCTTTTGCATCACACACGAACTATAAAATCAAATAACCAAACAAACAAAAAATACATTGGATGTTAAACATTAAAACACAAACAGCATATACATTTTCTTTTTTTATTGTTACCAATAAGATTTGTTGGGGACAATTTTAAGTTTATCCATCTCTACTTTATGTTTTCACTTTATGTTTATTACGTTACACAAAAACATTACAGAAAGTACAGCTAACAACCGTACGAGCAGCTGACAGTTTTGTTTCAGTAGTGAAAAAACAGGATAGTAATTTCCACAACAGCTAATATCACAATACACATATTTTACAGGAAACAAGGCTGTAATAATTGTAATTAGTTATATCAGATAAAAGAATATGTACAAAATATAACAATACTATTTGGGTAAAATTACATCCACAATAATATTTTACAGGATATACAGAATTATAAAATAAATTATCAAATCTATTATATACCAGCTAAGTCAACCACTGTCACCTTTTTCCTAAAAAATAACAAATTATGAATTTATTCCTCCCCACAACACACTTCCTGGATATACATATCACTTATTTACAAACTGCAAGAAGAAGACGCAAAGTGTTTCTATAAAACCTTGAAACTTCAAGATAGATGTCCCACAAGACATACTGCTACCAAAAATCCAAAGCACTCTGGACCAGTGCTAATTCTTTCCCTACTTTAATTATCGATTTTTTTTACAATCGCCAAGTTGGCCTAGTATACAGCATTTACTGAATTTTTTTTAGTCAGGTAAAGACAGATTTGTTTCAGTTGTTTGCATTCATATTTTTTTTATCTATACATGTGATTGGCATAGGTGATGTTTCTGTATTCAGAGTAGATAATTAATTTGTCATCAGTTTACATCAAATTTCTACACCCATTGCAGTTTACTCAAAGGGCTTGTCAATAAGATCTTTTTGTTCTACTTCATTTCTCATAGTAAATACGCAATTGCAAAAAGCACAGAGAGAGCAGTTGTATTTATTTCTTAAAAATAATCTGAAGGTAAAATTTTATCAAACAAAAATAGAAAATATAAGTTTCTGTCAAATAAAAAAAATTAATCCTAAATCTAGTGTCAGTTAATTTTTCACTATTTAGAAGGTTTTTCCAAGAAAACCCACCTCACAGTAACGATACATTTTATGAGACTAGATATTAACAGCTTGTTATATTGATAAATATTATACCTTCTTTTGCTTCGTTAGCTTTGTCTATAATTTGATTTAAACATCTAGAAAACTCGTCTATAATTGAACGTTCTGTTTCTTCTTCAGAAAGATTAATCTATAATAACAGACAAAACATTAAACTTGATGCAAGGTTGTTGCTTATTCTGAGATTTGCTTTCAATAAACATAGAACATCAAAGTGGTGTAACAGAGTTTTTTGTGAAATGTACAATATCTTTACTACGTTAAAAAAGAAGCTTTTAGAAAAAACGTTTTGTAAGGGACAACTGTTGCAAATCAGTATTTTTTTAAACAAACTGCCAAAAAAGTTTAATCAAGGCATGAGAAACAGAAGTAGTTGTTCTATTAAATTTTTAGTAAACCTAAGTCTTTAGGAATTAGGTGCATTTTCATGAGATAAAAAGAGGGAATTTTAAATTGAATTTCTTAAATTTCTTGTGGATATTTTTCACAAGAATGAACTTTTGTAAATATGCATTTATTTCGTGGAAATAAATGTTGGTTAATGTACCCCAAAATTTACCATAACTTTTATCTTCTTGAAATAAATTCCGAAAACGCATTTATTTATGACAAAGAAAAATGTACATAGTGAAATAGAAACTTTGAGTTAGAGCAAAAGTATTTGAATATTTTAAAAAAAAAGGATGTTGAAGATAACAAGACTAAAGGTTCATCCCTGTATAATAATTACACAGTCAACAGGATGTGTTTGTGGAATAAAATTAAAATCTTCTCACCCTAAATCAATCAAATAAAAAATACATACTGTTTCTGCTTTTTGAGCACATGCAAGTAGAATGTCACACGTTGCTTTTGAAACATCTGCTGTCATAAAATTAAAAGGTAGCCTGAAATAAAGGTTAAAAAATGTTTAGTTACATAAAAATCAAAGAACAGAATTCCTCATGTTAGAAATGGATCAGTTTTAATATCAACATTATCATCAACAACAACAACAACAACAATAAAGACCTGTTAAAAATGTAGTTGGTTCATGTACTTTGGACAAAGTGATGTAGTTATAGAAAACTTTTTAGACTTACTTCTCCTTTTGTGCTGTAGCTATCTTTTTATCAACATTATCTGTCTGCTTTGCTAATTTATTTTTTGCTGCATTTTGTTGAAGAACTCTCACCTCTAAAACAGTAAAAGATTCTCCATAAAAGTTTGCAGTTAAAATGTTTACTGGCCCTAATTTTTGTCACATCGTCATAATTTAGGGTTCACAAAAAATTTGAGACATTTTTAAAGATTTGTTACCTGATTTCGAAAATGGTGAAAAAACTTGATAGCCAGGTAGCAAATAAAACCAAAAAAGCAAGTGAAAAAATTGGCAGAAACCTAATTCTAATGGATAAAAAAAAAAAAAAATATAGTGTGGCATCAGGAACTCCCAATGTAAAATTAATGAGAATACATTATGTTTCAGCCTAAATATATGTTATAAACTGTTTTTTCATTATTCCTCAAAAATTCTAGTTTTTTTATAAAATTATTTATTGGATGTAAAAGCAAATGAAATTGCAATATAAATATGAAATTAATTTCTTTTTCAGGTAGCCATAAATCTACATTTTTGTTTTTCACTAAAACTCACTTTCGTTTTATCTTTTTATTGCGTAATACTTCTCAATCAGTTTAGTATTACCATAGCAACAATGCTTTGCCCCCATTTTATGTAGATTTTGAATATTTAATAAAACAGATGAGTTAACGCACAAAAGAGCAAGCAAAAAAATTTTCTTGTACATAATATATGTTAAATATTTTTGTCAGTCTATATATTTTATGACCATTACTAATTTTTGGTATAAGTGCATTACTATGCAGGACTTTTTATTTAATCATTTTCCCAAAATAAGGATCTATCCAGACAAGTTTCATTGTTAAAATAAAATGTGGATTTTATTTTTATAACACTCACCTGCAGGACTCATCGTTACATTCTGTATTCAAAGCTTTCGGTAGAACTTCTACCATTTTCAATGTACAGTCGTATAAATTTTAACAAATTTATATAGAACGTTACAATCAAGTAATAAAATAAATTTATAGGACTGTACATTGAAAATGGTAGAAGTTCTACCGAAAGCTTTGAATACAGAATGTAATGATGAATCTTGTCGTTTTTATTGTCATTTAATTTTTACGTTCTACTTTATTTGACTCACCTGCAGCATCAGCAAGATGCATAAGTGTTTGACGATCAGCTGACTCCTCAAAATTTTTGCAACCAATGCATTTACAAAGCTCTGAGCAAAGAATTTTTGCCTGAAAACAATAATTCAGTTGATTGAAATAAACAATTGTCAAGGTAAAAGGAAGTAATTGAGACAAAGGTTACTCACTTCATAGCATTCACAATAATTCTTCAAACATCCAGATCTTCTGCAGTTGCAACCTTAAATGATAAAAGTTTAGAATTTAGCATTAATGTTTATAATTAAACATTTAAATGTAAATGTATACAGAAATTCTAAATAAATAACTATTAATCTCTCCGATGAATATTTTTTTCACAATTTTACAGAATTTAATTTTTGAGATTCACTGGTATTCACTGGTATTTTCATACCTTTTGTATGTCTTCTTTCATTGTCACCCTTCACTTTTCCTTTACCAATTTTTGGGTGAAATGCATATGGATTCCGTTCTAAACAGGCCTAAATATACGGTTAAAATATTATGCAAAAATGCCCAGTTTGATTTATCAGAAACTTGGTAAACTTTAGTGATTTTTGGTAGTTTTAGCATAAAACTAAGTTTACCAATGAAAATATTATATCTAGGAGGATCCTTTCTCAGGCCATCCTGGGGACAGTGGTGAAGCATTAAACAGTGCAGGCTAGCACACGCACACACACAACCCCCCTCCCCCTCCCCCCCCCACAAACACAAAGTGAATATGATGCACTATTAATAGCACATGCAAAATACTAAATTTAATAAGAGGTAGACCAATGAGGCACATGTAAATTACACCTTAAACAATTGACATGTGCTTTTTGCTGCATGCAATCTTCCTAAAAGCCTTACAGTGTCTCATATGAGGACAGTGGCTAAAGTATTATTATATTAAAATGGGGAAGAATATTGGATTGATGAAAATCAGTCTTATGCCAGAAAAATCAATTGGAACTTACAAATACATAAACTTACAGTACAAAAATAGTAGCAAAACTTATGGTGAGGAGAAGTTTCTATTTCATTATGTTGCTTTAAAGCAGTTTATAAAGTAAATGGTATCAGCATTTTTACCATTAAAGTCTTGAAGAAATAAAAATAAAGACTTAAAATAGATCAAGGACAAATTATATCACCTTAATTGCTTTTTTTCTTTCATTTTCATGATTGATGTTGTTAAAACAGAGTCGACAGTTGCAGTTGCTGCAAAATTCACCATTTGCAAAACATTCACAATACCTGAACACATTTGAAATAAATGTAAATCAGGTGCAAGTTTAACATACAATCGTTAAAAAGCAGCTCACTATTCTTTAAAAATGAATTTCTTTCAATTATGTATTTTGCCGGAATATCATAAAGGTGTCAAAAAATGAAAAGTTTTTTCTCGTAGCAATATAGATAAAAATAATAAAGAATTTAAATCATAATAGAAAATAGGTTATATTTTATCGCTGCATGTGTTACTTATGTATAGAAATTAAGTTCTTAACAAAATCTAAATAGATAGAGGTACCATTTAATTGTAACATAGCAATTTCACATAAACTAAAAATAAAACAACTTACAGTTTAAGACACTGTGATTTTGTGCAATTGCAAGGTTTTTTAACTGGCTTAGAGTCAGTGACTGACCTAAAATATAAGTCCATTTTTGCTGTATACAATCAAAAAAAAAGAGTAAAAGTTTGCATTGGTGAAAAAAATACTTACCCAACCGTTGCTGCTTTAGCAGTAGATTTTGAAATTGTTGAAGCAGGTGCAGTATCATGTTTCTGTTGTACCTGAAAGCAATTATAACCTTCTGCAAAACTCTGTATGAAAATACTAGAATAAATTGAAATGCAATGACTTCAACAAAATCAAACATTAGGCACATGCTTATAGACATGAGCTAACTGCTTCTAAATTTTATTTTAACATATGCAAAAACCCCGCAACTAACAGCTATCATACTCGAAGATGGGTGACATTATGAAAAGATAAATGTGTTACTAGTTTAAACACGTAGGTTCGTGAAATTTACACAAATTTGTCTAGTTTTTTAACAAAAAAAAGCCAAAAGTTTAAAATTATCTCGCTTCAGTCATTCACAAGGTGTCAGAATTGTTTTTTGTAGGAAAATTATAATTCTTTGACTGATTATTTTGCAATCTTACCCAAAACAAACTAAATCATTTCAAAGTATGCATTAGTGTGATCACTTTTAACCTTAACAGGACTACAAATTCATACCTTGAGTACACTAATCTTATATTGTTAATATGTTAATTAACCATTACGTCAATTCATATTATATACAAAAGCTTTTATGTCATGTTTAAAAATTGTAATCATGATGTAAATACTGACCTGGGTAGGGTTATTTTGTTGTGATTGAACAATTTTTTGAGGAACTGATTGGATGATATACTGTTGCTGATTGGAAGATTGAACGGGTATTAGAATCTTTTGATTGCTGTTATTAAGTAACATGTTGTTTACACCTGCTGATGAGGTTGATGCTATTGATCTGGGTGCAATCTAAAAAATATTAGGATTATCAAATTTAATCAGTGCTTTTAGAACTAGATTTTATCTGAATCAAACATGAAAAAAAAATACTTTAACTAATATTTTTTTTAATTCACATTGCTAAATAATCTGATCAGTGAAGTAGGAGTTCATAAAAATGCATCAGGCCTAGTCATGAATGGTGTGCATCGCACGCGCACGCTTCGTCACACGCCTAAAAGGAACTTGGGAGTGTGATGTCTTGCACGCCTCAGGATCTGTGTGGAGAGTGATGTACAAAATAGAAAATCAACAGTTTGATTTTCGATGTTAAAATGAAAATTATTTGCAGTTGATAACAACAGGTTTTATCTACAATTAAATCCATGATATGTCTGTTCCGCCTGTAAGTGCAGTTTTGCAGACTTGCTTCATCCGTGCTCCGTTGGCGTTCACCTCCGCATTAGTTAAGAACCGCATGGCTGGATTACTTGTGTAAGACTTGGTTACCAATGACGAAGGGGCCAGGCATTAGGGATTCATGTCTACGTAGTTCTTTTAACTAAGTCAGGAGTTGGTGAATTAGCTAGGATGGTCAGGTTGGCTATGAATAGGCTTGCTCGTGGATTAAAAGGACTAGAACTATTCAATAATTCTGAGATCTAAACAAATTGAATTGTCCGACCAAGACGGAAATCTATTGGAGGTTTTGTCTGACGAAAGTTCGAAGAGCTATGGACATGTCCGACCAAACTGGAAATGTTGCGGACATTTCGTCTGACGAGTCTCCAAAAATTATTTCGAGGTCTGCCTTCTAGGAAGTTTTTTAGGAATAAATGCTAGATTTTTTATTTCATTCATTGAATTAGATCTAGTTTTTATTTTCAGGATTCTATTTTATAAAATTCCACCAAGCAAATACTGCACAGCGAAGTGAACTCCTGGTCAGTCCAAAAAGAACTAGAACATGAGCTTATTTAACCTATTCTTAGAAAAGGGAAACCACCATGAAAGTCTGACATATTTAAAGGAATTAATGTTGACATTCATCTGCAGGAGCTGCTCTTTAAGTAAAACTTGCTCTAAATCAGGAGCGGATGGTCATAAACATACCGCAGGAGAATCATATATGATAAGGCCAGTTACCCATCTCTGGTCTACTATGGAATCAGAAAAGAATGCTAGGACGGCTCAGCTGGGACGTTTGACTCTGATAACACAACTCTCTCATTAAACAATCATGATGGTTGGCCAGGCTTTAAATTCCTGTTTGTATTTACGATTTTAATATTAATATCCTTTTCACTATTTAAAAGGAAAGCAAAAGATTTTACCCCTTACATCGACTGCCCCCTGTTCAAAACAGAAGGTAGGGAGCAAGATCTTTTCACTGCTTTAGCATCAAATCAATTCAACACCACTGGTTCTGGCTGATGAAATGAATATGACCCAACACACTAAAATAATTTCAGGTCAGTGACTAACCCTAAGCCGGTATGTTATTTACAAACCTTATTACAGTAAACTTTTCTCAACATTATGGAACTTTTGTATAAGCAACTTCCCAAATACACACCTGTTTGTGTAAGTTGTTTACAAAGCTTCTTCATCTCTGGCAGAAAGTGTCCAACACAATTAACTTACTATCACACAATATTGTATGAGTAAAGGTGGAGTTTCTCCGATTCCAACGAATCAGAAGGAGAACTCCCCTATGGATTTAGAGGTTCGCAGCATGTTAAGAAAAGGGACCATTAAGAGACCTTTTATAAGGGAAATTTAGTATACAATTTTTCTTTTTCAAAATAAGGATTTCAAAATATTAAATTGCCCACTAATAAACTTCTAAAAAATTGATTCCATATATGCATTTCAGAATAGAGGAACCATTAGTGGTAATGTTACATCCAGGGGACTTCATGTGGAAGCTGGATCTGGAAGATGCATAATTCAAGAAAATTAATTCACTTGCTTTGAAAGAGGCAGTTCTACAAGTTTCTATGCCTACGTTTCAATCTATTAAAAGCCTGGTGGATTTTCACAAAACTAAAAATTCCAATATCTATGCTTTTGAAGATAAGGATCATAATTTATTTAGACATGTTACTGAGGGCCAAAACATTAGAAGAGATATTGATAGCCAGAGACACAATAATTTATTTTACTACAAAACCTGAGTTTTCTGACAAATGAGAACAAGTCTGTTCTTTTGCCAACTCAGTGTCTGGAGTTTCTGGGAGTGACAGTAAACTCTTAGAGAATCACCATAAAGATGAAAAAGTGAAAAACGAAAGTGTCAGAATCTGTTGTTGCAGGTACAATAAGGGAACTATCCAAATTAATAGGGATCCATCCAAATAGGGAATCTACCCTTACTGGTATTTGCAGTATTCTAGGCTCCACTTTAATACAGGTTTTTACAACAGCAAGAGATAAGAGGACTAATAACAAAGCACAATTTTGATGCTCAAACCAAACTTTTCCATCCAGCTTACATGTAACTTTGATTTAAAGATAAGTTCAAATGCCTTAAAAGGGGCTGGAAGGCTAAGGGGCTTTTTTGTTAAGAGCTGAAGACAGGGAGTCCTTGGACTCTACAGGCAAGAGGTCCAAAGCTAAAAACAGTTTATCAACCCCTGAGCACATTCACCTTTTTAGAGAAAAAGGAGTAGCAGTCCATGTGAAGTTGGACAACATAACAGTCCATGGCAGGCCTGTTACATATCTAAACAATCTTTTGGTCTTACAGCAAGAGTTTTTTGTTTACTGGAAACTTGTAAAACTCAACTGTATTTTTTTTTCCCTAGACTGCATTTGTGTTATTTTTATCTGCCTGTTGTGTTGCTCATAAAAAACATGTAGCCCTATCCACACAAGTCTGGAAATGTGTTGCCTAATATTTTATCTATATATTAATACGCCTTGTGTGAGTGTGTATGTGTGCGCACGGTGAGGCCCAGGACAAAAATATACGGGTCACTTTCTTATTTCTCATGCATTGTGTCCCCAAAGCGTGGCGTTACGCTAAAACTTACTAAGTTAAAAATCGCAAATCAGGGGGTGACTATTTAAACATTTAATTCCTTTTTCTTATTACTTTAAAAAATAAAACTCTGTTTTTTTATTTTATAAAACTAATTTATCTATTTTTTAAATGTTTTTATTTATTTTTTTTGTTTTAAAAGCCCCACGGGGTCGTTATAGATAGAATAATTTAATTCTACCCCCAGTTTACAATGTGCGCGCCGTATCTCATGGAAACAAGTTGTTTATCAACTGAAAAAGGAAACCGAAGCGAAGAAGGTTGTCTTTTTTTCAAAGTAATCCTGAAAAAAGTTATTTCAAACAAGGCATGCCAATGCTTACTCATCATAAGGTTAGCTTAAACATCATTTTTGTGTTCTGGGACCAAGGTGGCTTCCTTTTATAGAAAATCTATCGAATTCGAATATGAATGTAATTTGAATCTAAAATGTAAAAAAAAAACTGTTGTTGTCGAACGAAGTTGGTGTTGTTAGTTAGAAATACTTTTTTTTTAAAATAAAAATGTACGATGATATAACATTACAAAGAGAATTGATTGAAAATGTATCAAACAATTGTATACGCTTCCAATTTATGAAGCAAAGTTTAGTATTCAAAGTAAAAAACTGATTGAACTTTCATCCAGAGAACGCTAGCAAGCTACCTACTGAGAAAGCGGAAGAAAAGCAGGTGTGTTGTTTAGATTATATAGTAGAGAAATGAATTTGGGTGTATAACGATTTTTTAGCCGTTTTAGCTCTCAGAGCTAAATTTTCCCTTAAATATTAACTTTCTTGTTGTGTCTTGAGCTGGAAAATTTTTTCTTTAAGCACTTTTTTTAAAAGAATATATGTACTCTAAACAATGGGTCAGAAGTTAAGAATATCCTAAGAATATGTCTAAGCTTGATTGTTCAAATATGAACATTTGTATGACGCACAAAATTGATTTGAAGTTTACTTTTTTATTGTATATCAAACAAACTGAACTGTTTTCTGTCCAAGCAATGGGCCGTTACATGTAGTAGAAATTGCCATTAGCTATAGTAACTTATAGCAGGCTTTATTTTTTTTAAGGCATTATGTATTTTGGGACCATGGTCATGCTAAGAAAATGTTAAGAATAATGAGGATAGGATTTGTCAAGAAAGTTAAGAACATGAAGGCTGAATGAAACGAAAAAAAACATTATTCTTATAAAATACAGCGTGTATATCGTAGAGAAGAATTTATATAAAATGTAAAAAGTAATTTTTCCGTTGTTACTGTTTTTAACGCTACGAAGTGGTTGATGTCGTTATAATAAACCTTAATGTAAACAAAGTTAAATCAATGTTTACATCTGTTACGTTACGATCGTTTGAAATATTATTCGATTCTTAAATTCGAAAATGCTGCATTGTTATCATGCACGGCACGTTTGCACGATGGGAGGGTTGCTGTATGCAATAGACTACATAGGTGATTTGGTATGATGCATTACAAACTGTACATCATCATCATCATTCTCGGGTTAACGTCCGTTTTCCATGCTAGCATGGGTTGGACGGGGTATATTAATGACCCTCTTCCAATCTGATCTAGACTGTGTTAGATCTAAACTCAACTTCCTCTGTATCAAGTCTGTCCTTATAACCTCCTGCCAAGTCTTTCTCGGTCTGCCTCTGGGCTTTGCCCCAGGAACTATCAAGTCTCTACACTTTCTTACCCAATTATCCCCCTCCATTCTTTCCAAGTGCCCCAGCCAATTCAATCTTCTTATCTGGATAACATCTTTAATTCTACGGATACTTAGCCTGCTTCTTAGCTCATCTGAACTCTTTCTGTCTCTCAGACTGGCGTTACACATCCACCTAACCATTCTCATATCATTCCTTTCTAAACGGTCAAGATCTTCCTGCTTCACTGCCCATGTCTCACTACCGTACAACATAACACTTCTTACACAGGCCTCATACAACCTACCTTTTACCTCAATTGACAAGACTCTGCTAGTCAACAAAGGCAGTAACTCTCTGAACTTTTTCCAAGCAGAACCTATCCTGCAAGTAACACTTCTTCCAACACCCCCTTCACTGCCCAACATATCACCTAAGTAACAGAAGTTCTCAACTATCTCTAACGAGCCAGTTGTACATCATTAAAGCTGGAAATACTTCATTCTCTATAATCTCACCTTTGCAACGCTTGCATACAAACTGAATGTCAGCTCTTAACCTTCCACCAATACTACTGCACTTCTTATGTACCCAATGCTTGCAAGTCTGACAAAAAATTGAGTTACTACCAACCCCTTTCCTGCAAACTCCACAAGGCCACAAGGCCACAAGGCCACAAGGTCACACTTGGCTGCAACGCTACTAATCATGACTTTAGACTTTGCTGTGTTCACCCTTAGCCCTTTCTCTTCTAGTCCTTTCTTCCACTTCTCAAATTTTTCAACTAATTCTTCCATCGACTCTGCTATGAGAACCAAATCATCTGCATATAATAACTCCCATGGACAACCTGTTCTGAACTCCATCGACAGCGCTTCTAAGACTAGAACAAACAACAAAGGACTAAGTACAGAACCCTGATGTACACCAACATTTACACTAAATTCATCACTAAGTGAATTGTTAATCCTGACACGACTTCTAGCATTGCTGTACATAGACTGTACCATCGTAACTAGCCACTCATCCACACCTAATTTTCTCATAGCCCACCAAATAACTTTACGTGGCACTCTATCAAAAGCTTTCTCTAAATCTACAAAGGCAAAATAGAGATTCTTTCTCTTTCCTAAATACTTTTCCTGAAGCTGTCTGAGTAAAAATAGTGCATCTGTAGTGCCACGCCCTGGAACAAAACCAAATTGCATCTTATCTATATCAATTCTTTCTCTAAGTAACTTATCAATCACTCTTTCAATAACTTTCATTACTTGATCAACCAACTTCAAACCTCTATAGTTACCTCTTTCTAATGCATCACCCTTGCCCTTGAAACAATTCACTATTACACTCGACTGCCACTCACTCGAAATAGCACCATCCTTTATAATCTGATTAGCAAGACTTGTAATAAGCTCAACTCCAATATATCCAGATGCTTTTACCATCTCTGCAACAATACCTGATACTCCTGCAGCCTTGCCAATCTTCAATTTCCTAATAGCCTCCACTACCCATTCTGTCTTGATCTGCATAGCTGACCCTTCTACAACATCATCATCAGACAAATTATCCTCATCCCAATCAAACTCAGTGTTAAGCAACCTCTGATAATAATTGTGATAGTACATTGTGGAAATTTTGCAATAACCTTTTTTGTGTGACTTAACGATTTTTCCTAATGTCTGGTATACTATTTTCCCTGGTGTACTTCTGGCATGACAAAGCAAGTATATAGTTTTAGCAGATTTAGCTTTTTACATAACCGTTGTTAGACACCTTCGATTGTGTTAGACCTTTTGAATTTTTATTTCATTTTATTTTGTTGCATGACCTGCTTATATTTTTAAACGTTTTGTTTCAGCGGGTATAAATATAATGCAGATTGTGAGCAACCTCAATCCCAGGGCTTTTTTTCTCTTTTACTTTTATTTATTGCTGCAAATGCTTATTTTTTTGGACGTTTTGTTTCAGCGGGTATAGATATAGAATAATAATGAAAATTGTGTTTAAAAATTCGAATTACTGTTGATCTGCAAGCAATGCTTTCCAATTTTACTAATGTTCTGTGCAACAGCAATTCTTCATTACTTTCCTTCTGTCTATATTGGGGCAATAATCACCAGTTTTTTGGGGACTTAATTAGGACAAATGATAAAAATTTTTATGCCATATTGTTTTTGTGATATGTAAAAATGTTCTATTACAAAAAACATTATGTCAGTTTTTTCGTTAGTTCTCCTTTAAGAAAAACAGGAAATTAATTATGGAACACTGATGAATTCAAAAATGTTTTAAGAAAATGGAAGTTCGTCTGAACTGAACATATTTGGTTGAAATGTAAGTCATTGTTATTATTGAAGCCTTTGTGTGTTTATTGTTCCTTCAAAATTAACTTTCCATTTTTAAGAAACTTGGTTGTGATAAGCAATCATCTTAACATTTTTATTGCAAAAAACAATTTTAAAAAAGTGTAAAAAATAAAATATCTTTTAACCTGCTGTTGCTGTATTCTTAACGTAGTGGATGGACCAGTCTGACCAATAACTCTTTTTGCACCCATTAACGATGATGCTGGATTGGTCAAGACAGATACATTGTTTGCCATAGTGATTGGAACAAACATTGAACTTTGATTTGAAACGGGTGTTGTCTTTGGAATAATGACTTGTTGTTTATTCATGGTAGGTTGATTACCACCAAGCATCATGATGGTACCTATTGGTGATAACACATTATACACGATTGAAAGGGTTACAGTGACAACTAGAAAAACAACTTCCTTATAAATACTAGCGAAAATATATTATTTTTACTTTTAGTTCTGTTTTTAACTTTAGTATTGCACAGCTTACTGTAAGCGGTTTCCTAGAGAGCCACTATTTTTTTACCAAATTTATGCTTTTACTAGAAGATCTTAATCCTGGTATCTGTGCAGCAAAGTGCACATGCCAAGCTATGTTGTGTTGGTCAACTTTCCATAAAGTTTTGCATGTGTCATTGATAGCACACCTAAACTGTTTTGCAAGTGTGTAGATGTGTGCGCACAAAATGTTTCAGACTTGTGATAAACAAGTCTGAAACATTTTGTATGTTGCCAGCACATATTTTACAAAACACAGTATTTCGCAACAACAAATAAATGGGTTCAATGTGCAGTGCGTTTGAGGCAAAATATGATTTGTCATGTAGGAAAAAGTACAGTGTTTTGTGAGCATTTTTGATTCTTCAGTAAATAGTTTTCAAAACCAACAAGAATATTTGTGATTTTAAAATAATATTCTACAGATTTTAAATTTTTAAACAGATACAAAAAGATAAAGTTTTTCCTCTAATAAACATAATGGTGTTTAAAGTTCAAATTTTGGATGCAGTGTTCATTTGGGAGGTGCTTTAAAAAAAGAGAGTTTTGATATGAGTGAAAATTAAGAGAAGAAAGTGCAGTTAAAAACAAAACACAAAGATAAAATTTCAAAGTACTGCATTTATTAAAACGTTTCACTGAACAGCCATTGGGAAATAACAATGGCATTCAGCAATGCTGCTGTAACTGCCTTCGTACTTTTCATTTACAACGGCAAAAACAAATGCTGTAATGACTTCTATCTAATTTCTCCCAATGAATGAGATGACCAATTAAATTTTCTTGTTGTAATGTAATGTTTAGAAATGACATTTATAATCTGTTAAAAGTTATCATCAACACTTCCATCCAGAGATGGCAACCTTTTTGCCGTTGCCTTACATTCTTACAAAAATTTAATTAAAATTGTCATCACCATAATTCTTGGATTCTCATGGTTGACTGAAAAAATAGAGGGCAATGTAATTAAAGTGTTGTTTAATAGAAAGTAAAATACAGTATACTCCTTCCTTAATATTTTGGAGTTTTAGGGTTGTAGGAAACAAAATATAGATACCTGGAAAACCTTTTGAGCTGATTTCTTCATTTTTATTGTGACTATGCTTGAATACTAATTGCTGATTTGGTAATTGTGGTGCATGTTGGGCCACGAATTGAGTTAGGGATCGCTGTTGTTGCAAAGAAAGTTGCTGTTGTGGATTTATCGCTGTTAAAACTGTTGGCAACGTATTTGCAGTGCTATGATTTACGACTGGTGCATTTGTAGGATTTTTTACTAAATGAGAAATAGTCAATAATGAAAGTGGCAGAAAGAGAAGCAATTTGTCTGAAAAAGGAGTTACTTACCTGCTTGTAAAGCTTGGAATATACTTGATGATGTTACTGGAGTGGCGATTGCTCCTGCTTGTTTCCTCACCGGGGAAGCTGGGAAAAATGCTGCAGCAGAAACATTTTGAGTAATTGTGTCTTGTTGAACGTTTTGCGATAGAAGGCTGTTTATGTTTACTGTTGGTGTAGCTTGACCAACAGAAACTGTTCCCACTAAAGACGATGCCGAAGATTGTGGTGATATTAATATTTGTTGTCCATTAAAACTGCCATGAACTTGAATAGGTGTAACATTTGCTTTTTTCTTTGGGCTTATATTTGCATCTGCTTGCTCGGATTGCATTTTGTTATTTACTTGGTTAGATTGTTGGAGAAGTTGTATTGAAAGATGAGGTTGACTAATGTTTTGCAGTTGAACTTGATTATTAAAAAGATTAGCTGGCACAGAGACAAAGTTTTGTTGTACATTTTGTACAGACTGAGTATTGTTCGATTGATTGGATAGTGGTTGCAGACAAATGAAATTAGAACCTTGTTGCATGTTTGGAAGTTGAATTTGAACATATTGCTGACTTGTGTTGTTTTGTTGAGGAATGATTTGTGGTTGAATGGTAATGTATGGGCTTGCAGCACGAGGCACATTAACTACCTTTGAATAAGAATTAGCATCAATTGAAATAAATCTTGGCTGCACATTGTTGGTTGGAACATGAAGTATACGAGTGTTTATGGAACCAACTGAGGTAGGTGTGTTGGTGGCACCAATCACGGTAGAGGAGCTGACAGCACTTTGTGGATTATGCATTTGATTTGCTGCAACCCTTTCATTGACATCCAACACTCACCAATATTTACTATGGTAAGTCGAAAAATAGATAAATTAAATAATGAAATTTACACTAACCTTAAAATATGAGGTTAAAGTGTATGGAATATGAAAAGTTTGCTTCAACAACAATAACAACATTGCATGTATGCAGGGTGTGATATGCAAACACTTGCCCAAGCTCAAAATTTAATAATCATTTTTAATTGTACTTTCTTCATACTTACACAAGGGCATGAGGAACACATGATGTGTATACATTAAGCAAGTTCTAGCAGTGCACAACCTAGGAATTTTATATACACCAAATAGTCATATATGTCATACCTTTAATTAAACTGTGCTTAAATCAAATGACAATAATTCTATTATTGTCAAATATTTTCTGATATCTTTAGTTGTTTTATTTTACTTATCAAGCATTTTCAACAATGCTGTATTTTCTTCGTTAAAATTTCCTTGAAAGATGAACATACAATTAAACACCCAAAATAGAGTGCACAAAGCCTACATATATAAACTTTTTATAAGCATAATGTTTATAAGCCTATGTTTAGCAGTATGTTTATAAAAATAAACATACTGCTAAGAATACCTGGAAGCTCAGAAATTTTACTGCTTACTCCGTGTTTATGCCAAAAGGACACAATGTAAGATCCGATCCGAATATCAGATGCCGCAAATCAACTTCATTATTGAGAAATTAGCAACAAACTAAAGAAAGAGGTTTGATGGTTACACATTGATTACACATTAGAATTCACAAACTAAAACCAAAAAAGACAAATTCTTCAAATTTCTTTGATGAACAGAGGCCTCAAAAAATATAAGCATACCAATATGCATAATTTTAGGCTCAACTTGCAATATTCTTAAGCATATTGAGAATAAGCTAAAATTACCCCTATGCTTATAAAAAAAGAGTGTATACCCATACCATACCCATACTCACAAAATTATCAGATATTTGCACATAAAGATTTTTAGATTTAATTATAGTATAGTATAGTATAGTGTATTCTGACAATAATTTCAGGTTACTACAACCTCTAGGGTCAGCTCATAATAAATAGATAAATAGTATTAACATAAAAAAACAACAGAAAATTAAAAAAATTAAATAATAAACTCCCTGGACACGAATTGAAGCTCAGTAAAGAACATGGATAAGATTTGAATAAACCTTATAGCAGCTACCTAAAAGCAATTGAACAAGGAGGCTTCTCAGTCACTCACAATTATGCTGCATAAATTATGATTTCATGTTTGAGGCTTGGCAAATTTTGAAAACTTTTTCTGATCAGCATTTTTCAAACTGAGTATGTTGCATAGATGATGTTACTTTTAAGTTAGAAATTTTGATATTTTGTCAAGGGAAATGTATTCAAACTTCATTAAGGATATCATAAGGGTGAAAGATGGCACTTATTTACTTGTCCCAGGCCTCTTAATTGTTGGATGATGGTTCTATAACTTTAGCCATTGTTACCATTCACAAGAGAGTCAAATTAGAGAAGATTTGAAGACTATTGATGAGAATTTTCAACCGTTACAGTACAAATATATATTTTCATAAAAAACTTGGGAGATTTGAAGATATTTTCACATTTTCTTTTCAAAATTGAGGATATTTTAAGGTGACTTTAGGAGTGAAGAACAAAATTATTCCTGTAACCTTGTAGCATTTCCATGCATTTTTAAAAATAAAAACATGCAAGAAGTTATAAACATAAAATTGAGATTTGAGAAAGTTGTTAGAAGATTTATTTAAGACTCGCTATTAATTATAAGCCTTATTTGGATGATTGATGTTTCTTAGGGATTTCTGGTTCTGGCTGATTAAATGAGAATAATATTGTTTTTAGCAAACTTTGGCAGACTTATAATATCCTTAAGTCAAATTTGCTATTTTTATAGATACATAATACCACCATCTTATAAACAAAGTTTTTTTCTTTTTTAAAAGTAAGGCTGTATGCTAAAAATAGGAACTTTGATATCCATGACTTCATAGGAGATGATTAATAGTGTTGTGATTAAAACCACCATTTTAGGCCAAAATGTAAAATTAAAACTCCAAGGCCAACAAACTGAATTTGGCATTGCCTCCCACTACAATGAAGTTATCAAGAATTCACATTATTAGGTTTTATTCATAGGACCGAAATAACTCTTGCCTAAAACTAGCTAGCTATACTGTTAAAAAAATTGTCAACCTGTGAATGGCTAAATACTGACATCCCAGGCAACATATATAATCCTAAGACACTAAGGCCTAAACAAAGTGCACTTTTTTTGAGGCTGAATGCACTTATTCTTTTCAGTCTTGAATGTTTGTGTTTTTCAGAAAAAGTTGAAAAAATAATTTTTTTTAAATAGATGTCAAAATTGTCTTACTGTCAAAAGATACATGTATTAGTAAAAAGGGAGGAAACTGTTTCAAAATAATTGTTTTTTAGTAATTCTAGAATCACATTATTTTGTTCCTAATCCATGAAGGATTTCAGGCTGAGTACGTTTTATAAACTAGTTATGTATGCATACTGACTAGGCAAAATTTATCCATCATGCCCTACAGTTATCATGTCTTTCTGCTCTGCAGTGGAAAAGTTTGTTTGTAAAAACCTTTGGTTGACCCAAGGGGAAGTAGTGTGCACCTGATGACCTTTTTAATAGTTCTCAACATCACTGTCTGAGTTTAGGATGGGGATCAGCTATGCTACAAAAGTTTAAAAATCAGTAGCCTAATACAATATTAGCTTTTAAACTTTCTGAACAATCATGTTGACGGAAATGGTAATAAATTTCGTTGTGTGCTCTAGCTAGCTAGCCAGGCACCAAGCTCGTAGGAAAAACTGAACTAGCTGCCCATGTACGAGTAAAAGTGGTAGCATATTATATATATGATGTGTTATTAAATAGTCATTAAGGTTAATGCTACAAAAAGCTTAAAAATCTGGCTAAAATCCCCAATATATATAAAACATATTTTCTTTGCCACATCCAAAACAAATTAAAATCTTCGTACGGAGGAATGGGGCTCGCAGGCAGCCTCGTTTAAAATCACGCGCTTCAAAGAATGGAAGGTGAAATAAATGCCTTAGAGGGGGTTAATTAGTTAAGTATTAAGGCATAATAATAATATAACTCTTTGAATAAACTTTTTTTTATTATACATTTCATAACAGTTTTAAATTATATATGCAGTTTAATTTTTAACTGAAATTATTTTCCAATTTTATTAATAATGACAGCAAAATTCTATGCTCGATTCACCCGGCTAAAACGTCTACTTTATTTAATTGTTTTTATAGCATTACGTCCAAAGCTCGTGAACTTGCTTAAAGTATTATTTACGACAATCGGACGAGATTAGTGTCGAAATATGAAATTCAAGCGGGAAATGTATTTTTTAGCCATACTTCAATGGTACATTTTTATAAAAATCTTTGTTGGGACTGCTGGCATTCCAACCCCTTTGTAATAAAAACACAGGCTTTCTTTTTTCTTTTCTTCTTTATCGGTAAAGCAAGTCGGTCGATGACAGCCGTAGCTGCTGAAACGTAGCCTAGAATAAACTCACTAGGTATTGACTGATCTACAATCGAAATCACACAAGTGTATGACATGACACTGAGAAAAA
The DNA here is from genome assembly GCA_030067915.1 of Hydractinia echinata. Taxonomy (NCBI): domain Eukaryota; kingdom Metazoa; phylum Cnidaria; class Hydrozoa; order Anthoathecata; family Hydractiniidae; genus Hydractinia; species Hydractinia echinata. Next base: position 3,601,415 of record JASGCC010000011.1, on the reverse strand, counting down.
ACATGGAGCACCGGGGAAAAGAGGTTGCTAAATAAAAGTTTACCGATTAGATTGTAAACGAGGGCTATCTATTCTATAGCGTGGAATCAGTTTTCAAGTTGCTAAAGTTTGTTCTAGTCAGAGTCGTTTAAATAGTGAACTGATCAGCGTCGTAATCACATGCCGGATTAAAAAGTAAAATGGAATGTTGATGAAGCAAAAAAATCCCGGTCTTGTTTTGTTACTTGGTTTTTTTTGTTTTGTTTTTTAGATTTTTCTATATTTGGACCATAGTCACAACACACAACATATTAGGAAACGAGTCTGTAAAAATGAAGTTACCTTTTTTTAAAACAGTAAGGAAAAATAACTATGGGGCTTGGTTAAAAGGTTAAATTGCTTTCTGCAAGCTCCAGTCAGTCTTTTAAACGTATGGTTTAAGATCCTTAATATTTTAACTGATGTAGCTATATGTATATTTTCATTTACTTTTAAACGATACGAACATACATATATATAAACAAACTTGTAACTTCCTTTTGACGAAAAAAATAAACACAACAACATTAGCTAAATTTAGCAGACCTTCTCAAAACAGGGACAAAAGTGGTGCAACTCTTGGCGGGGAGACATAAATAACCAATAAACAAATTATGTAGCTAAATCAGAAACGATAAAATGGCAACTTCGTCCCAAGGGCATCTTGTATCTTTATGGAGGCAAGAGTGCATTTAACAAACTGTTAACTTAATAGTTTTGTTGCGCAAATATCTTCGTAAAGGCCACATTGTCGAGCGAAAACTAACTCGGATATCCTTTTACAGCTTGTTTGTTTAATGACATCTTTTTTTGCACCCAAAAATAATGTCTCCTAGTAACCTCGATTATTCCGGTTTTAATTGTTCACTGCTTACTCAGTTTAATCTGTGTCACCAAGGCGTTAATTAATTCTAGCACATGCGCAGTAGAAATAAATTAATTGAAACCATAAGCAATAATAACACGCGGAGTATGGCCTCTGTACGCGTTGTTAGACCGGTTACAGATAAAAAAAACTCACACTATTCTAAGTCCCTGAGTTTAAGGTATGTATCATATCTACGGTAATCGCCATTTTCGAAATTTCTTTATTTGGTTAGGGGTTGGGAAAATGTAGCAAAAGAAAATAATTTGTGTTAGTGTAGTGTCATACGGATTTAAAGAAACGCATTTGGCGTACAAATTTTTGTCACACGTTCTCCATTTACGCAACGAAGCGCTTAAACTGCACCATTTTCGTTCGGGGTTCTACCGAAAGGCACGAAACACATTTGCTTTTCAAATACTTATCTCATTCCTCTTCGTTGTATCCTTTCCGCGCAAAACAGGCATCAAATTTCTTTGCGTACACTTCTCCCTAAAAGTATTATGAAGGACTGAGAAGCATCGAAACGCTAAGTTTCAGAGCTGGGGGAATTCGAAACTCTCTTCTATAACTTTCTGTACTGAAAACTCCTTTAAGACAACGACAAGAAATGCTTTGAATTGTCGTTAGCTTGCCGGCGCTGTTTCGAAATACCGCTACATGTACTTGTTGTATCGGAAAAACTACAGAAGAACATTTAGCTCCAGATGTCCATAAATTTAGATCATGTTAAGAACATTTCGGGCTTTGTCAGTACTAGGAAGTACTGATCATCATTATGATCGTGTCGAGACTGCTCGGACTTCGTAGACTCGCTTTTCCCAGTCCATACAATCACCCGTTGCAGTTTTCCATCAGGAAGCTTGCATCGTGCATTCGTTAGACAGGCCAGGTCTTAAAAAGCACATCCTCTCTAAGCATACCCGTGTTCTCAGAGAAGGTTACAGCTTACAAGTTTAACCTTGCTTCTGCAGCAGTGCCAAGGATAATAAAGTTTTCTACTTCTTTTCGCGTTGCACTGAAATTCTCCTTTAAAATTTAAAAGTCGCAAAATAAGGGGAAAGTTAAGAATAATTTAAGAACATTTTGATATTTCAAATCGGAAAAGTTAAGAACATTTGATGAAGAATTCCTGCACGTTTAGCGTTCTTAAGAGACGTTTGATATCTGCGACGGCGATAACATGTTCGTATCGCCTTCCTGGTGTCAAAAAGATACAACAAAATGCCCTGGGATCAAGGTTGATAAAATGGAAGACACAGGCGAGGAAATAAAACTGTCTACATTTTTTTATAGAAAAAACATAAAATTTGTCTTCAGTCTAATTGTTCTTATTTTTTCATTTTTTGCACTTGTCTAGTCTAAAATTGTTCTTTTTTTGATTATAAAGTTTCACGCTTTTTTCATTTTAGTACATTCGTTAGAAATATTTGTACAGTACAAAGTTTTGCAAACACGAGACAATTGCCTTGAAAGATGTAATTCCCCATGCTTTTTTTGTGTTTTTCTATTTCAAGAAAGATAGAGAATATCAGAAAATTTCAGCCTTACTATTGTTTTTATTTTGTTCTTATTTTTCAGCCATTTCCAACCTTATTGTTCTTATAATTTTTTTTTTAAAAAGGTGCACCAAATGGAAATTGAATGCGTGTGGCACAAGCTCGTCCCCAGGGCGTCTTGTATCTTTCTGACATCTGGGACAGCGATGTTCGTATCGCCGTCCCCGTGTAAAAAAGATACAAAATACTCTAGGGTCGACCTTGCGTGTGGCATTATTTTACAAATACTGCATGAAATATGGGGAACAAGTGATGTGGGATGGGTTTCGATCTCACCCTCGTTCCCAGGAATTTTTGCTATTCTGTTGATTCTCATTTACGAACATCCTCGTCCCAAGGGTTTGTTGCCTGATGTCAAAGACGCTAGCCGCCGGCCTCGATGTCAAAAAGGCAAAAGCCCCTGGGAACGAGGTTGCCTAAACCTAGAAAGTGCTGAGGAATAAAATCATCATGATTATGTTAAAACGTGAAAGCCAATCATATTCCATAATCCGCTTAACGATACCAGGATATCTTTTGCGGTCTTTTCCCGTATTAAAAAGGCAAAAAAAACTGGGAACGAGGGTGTGTGTTGAGCTAAAACCAAATACAGAATAGCATTATTTTTTGTTCCTCAAAGAACCGTTTTTGTTTCTGCACCAAGATTAAATATATTTTCTACAGATATTCCATTGAACTTCTACAAAGTTTCAAACCGTGTGATTTAGAATTAAAACGTTCGCTCACTTTCGGTATGACGTTTGTTTCATGTTGAATAGTGAAACCTGTTTATCATGGCAAACAAAACTGTGTGGGGGGCAATAGATGCGTTCTCTACCAAGGCAGTGAATTTTTAGACATAAATAAATTATAGTAATTAGTGAAATAAGAAATTTAAATTAAATATAAGAAGAAGAAAAGAAGAACAATAAATACGCTAATTAAGAAAAAGAAGTAATGCAATAAATTACAGTGATAATTATTTTCGTTATATTTTTACTGTATGGAGATAATTTGCAAGATTTTACTTTTCAGTTGACTTTGAAACATATAAAAAATATGAAACGAAAAAGGAAATTCCGTTTCCAGGTACTAATATTTGTTTGTGTGTTATTAAAACAAGTTTCGTCCGTTACTACGAATAATTTTAAAAGACACGACTTCTCTCAGCGCGAAATTGCTGATACCTACAGCGACGCTCGTAATAATGACATGCAAAGGAGGACGTTACATAATGACGGACATTATGGAATTATAGATATACATACTCCAAATCACAACAAACTTTTTCATTTAAACACATACAATCATATCAACAAGAAAAGCACCATTCGACAGACTTCATCGAACCATAAAACGAGAAAACGAGACAAAGTTCCAATACAACCTGACAAGATAAGCGTAAATACGGGACAAAAACGCGCTAATTTACGAGAAAGCGAGCTTACGTTTACTGCTAATTCGCATTCACATTCAGATAACTTAAAATTTCAAAAAATTGCAAAAGATAAAATCGAAAAAGATGCTACTGAAAAGTCGAGTAATGAAAAAGAAGTTGAAAAGGAAACAGAAGAAGAAGCTAAAGATTATTACGGAAGGTAAAAGCCCTGCTTGTATACGACAAGAATGAAAATTCAAAGTAAAGGAGGTCCTAACGAGTGAATATTGTTTTTATAGCAAATCAAGACCCGCCAAAAGTTGTCGCGACCTCTTTCTGACCAATCGGGATACTCCTTCCGGAAATTATTGGATTAAAACAGCTGATGACGAGCTACTCATGGTGAGTTATTTATATACACGAGATCTATTCCACAAATAAACCATCAATCCTTTTCGCTTTTTATCGTGTTCTATATTTGTGCCCAGTGGTCTGTGAGTCTGTATTTTATGTGTGTCACGTGATAGATATATATATATATATGTACTTAGCAATATTGATATATGATTTACTATGCACGTGTTTTCTATCTACTCTTCAACAATTTTTGAAAAAGTACGATCGTTTGACATCTTTCTCCTGATTAGGTGACATGTGGTTTTCCCTCTCGTCATGAAGAGGCTGGCGAACTTTTGAGTAAAGAAAATGAAGAAAATGAGACTAAGGGAAAGGGTAAGGCAAGCACCAAGGCATCAAAAACAAAAGTTTATGCCGTAAAATCCAAAGTCGTCCCATTTTTTGATTTAAAAATAAATTTAAAAAGCGATTTAACACTGATTTAGAAGTTACGCCAGGTTTAGAAATTACGACAGGTTTAGAAGTTACGACAGGTTTAGGTTACGACAAGTTACGACACGTTTGGAAGTTACGGCATACGCTCTTGTTTTCAGGTTTACTGTATGAGAAGCATGTACATTGAAGGAAATCTTACTGATAACTCAAATCATTCGAAAACAGTTTCTTCAACGACTATGTTAATTAGTAAACCAGACACTGCAACCAAAGTAATTAACATGGTATCACACGAAGAGAAAGGTAAAAGGAATTTTGCTCGATTGAAAGCTTTTAAGAAGCTGACGACAATATGGAAGGAAATACGTACTTTATTTTTAGTATTTTATTCATGTAGCTAACCGTTTTTTATAGATCCGGATCAGATGCAAGGAGGTTCATGGCCATTTGGCAATGCTCAAAAGGATATGCCTGAAATGGCCAAATTTCTTGAGACAAATAATATATCCATTCCAACAATACCACAAAATGCTAACAGTGTCAAGGAAGAAAAATATCAAAGTGAAAAAACAAACCAAAAAGTAAAACCTACCGCGAACACAAAGATAGCTGATTCAACTCCAATAGAAAAAGAAAAAGGCAAACCAGAGCAGAATTTTCCTCCCAAAGTACCGCTTGTTAATCCAGCTCCGAATACACGACCCACTGGTCCTTCTAACTCGATGAGAAAGGAACAGCCTACACCTCATCCAACAAGAGGTAGCAAAAATACAGTACAAAAAGAGAATAAAGCGAATGCGCTACCGTATGCAACGCTTGTTCCAAAACCTCCACCACCTACGGAGCCAATGACAAGAAGGCCTAAAAGAACAACGACACAGAGAACCACACCTCGACGGACTACCCCATTTCGGACAACACATCTGAGAACTAGTCCAAATAAAATGAGACCAACACTATTACCTTACCGTCAGTCCCCGACGCGCAAAAGAACACCAACACGAAGGAAAACAACAATAAAAGTGAAAACAACTGTCGTACCTACACGACTCCCTCTGCTTCAAACTTCAATTCCACCAACACTGCATAAGGTTACTCCTACAAGACCAAGCACAAAACATCAGGTGAAACCAGAAACGTTAGAAGAATTTGAAGAGTCGTCTGCGAATAAACTTGTGGAACCAAAGAAACCAGCTGACCCTAAAAGTCAAGGTGAAACCAAACGACCTTCTAAGGAAAATCAAGAAAACCTACCCCTTCCAGGAGAAATAGCATTTTCTGGAAACAAACAGCAATCTGGAATCGTTCAGACAAGTCTACCAATGAAGCAAGAGGAAGTACTAACGAGTCCAGAGCAGAGACATTCAGCAGAAAAGGTGACAACATCAGTTCAACAGAATGAAGAGACAAAGACTGTTGCTGGCTCGCCAAGTTCTAGTGAAGTTGCAATGCCTCCTCCGGAATTACCTCCACCACCAGAAAGATCCCAAAAGAACGCTCCGTTTGTATTAGTGAACGGTGCTTCATCTGACCCAAAGGAAGATGCAAGTCACATTCAAAAGGTTCAAAAAGCTATTGAAAATAACGCTCTCAGTGGTGAAAACCTAGTTGTTTCGTCTCCCTCTGCATCAGGACAACCAAACACGAAGACGCAGAAGATCATACCCCAAGTAGCTCTACCTGAGCAAAATACAATTTCGGCTGCAGCCCCTGTTGTAGCTGCATCTTCATTGAAGCCTATATCTGTAAAGGGATCGACTTCTTCCTCACCCGACACAATAACACAAACAATAATACCAGAAGAAAAGACGTCGAGTTCTGCTGCGAAACAAGAAAATCTCGCCCAAATATCTCCTCCATTACCAATAGCTGCTGCAGCAAGACCATTAGCCCAGTCAGAAACGAACCCAGTAAAAGTTGAACAAGTTTCATTGCAGAAAAGTGAACCAGTTGCATTGACGATCTCTCCTCGTCCGGATGGTACCGTCCAAGTTATTCCACAAGTTGCAGCCCAACCTGCTCTTACTGCGGATCAACTCAATTCTGTTACTATGGAGTCAGCTGCTCCACTTAAACCTTCCGTTAAGGAAGAAAATTCTCCTCTAAAATCAGTTTTGGACAATAGTAACGCAGTCAGCGCTCCTGTAAAAGGTATTCCTGTTAATGGAGCAAATAGTGAAGTCGATAATAACGCGAAGATGCAAGTACAAGGGGCCACCAAATCGTTTTCAAAGGTGAAAAATCTAGGAGTGGCTGGAGATTTGGGAGATCTGCAAGAAGAAAGACCAACTATTGAAGTAAATCAAAATAGTATGGATACAGATGAATTATTTGGACGAAGAAAAGTACCAAGATTGACTCCAAATAAAGAGGATCTGAATCCCGAATTATCAATAACTAAAGATTATAAAACAGCTATGGAGTTTGAAACACAGGCTCAAGTTCGCAGTTGGTCCAACAAAGACGAGAAAATGATGGCAAAACATGTTTTTAACGACCAGTATAAAAATTTTGACCCAAGCGAAAAAGATTTAAAGGCTGAAAAACCTTCCAATGAAAACGCACATGCAAGAAGTTGGGCGAACAATCAAATTGAAATGAAAAATAAGCAAATACAGAACCAATATGATAATTTTGAAAAAACAGAGAAACAAATAAAAGAGGAAGAAAGAAAAAATCAGTATACAAAACAATACAATGATTTTGAAAAACCTGAGAACGAAACATCAAGTAATAACACTTCAAACGAATCACAAGCTGATGACAAACAACAAAACGATGGAGATAAAAAAGCGGAGGAGCACAAGGAAAATAAAAAACAAACGGAAGACGACAAAGAAAAGAAAAAAGAGATAGTAGACGACAAAGAAAAGAAAAAAGAGACGACATACGAAACGAAAGAAGAGGTAGGAAAAAACAAAGAAGATAACAAAACAAAAAATGATGAAAGCAGGAACAAAGAAGAAAAAGTATCGAATGAGAATAAACAAAAGGAAAATTCTAAACCCGAGGATGGTCAGGATGATTATACTAATTATTTGAATAGGATTGACAACGATCCTGCTAAGAAAAGCAAAAACGAAACAGAAGCGAGAAATGAAACATCTTCACAGGTTCCAATTCCTACAAACAGTTCAACACCGTACAACAACAACACAAATGAACTAATCAAAGTTAGTGACGGATCCCCAACTATGTATACTAACGCCCCACTTGGAACAAGTGTAAGCAACGCAACAACTCTCAAACAAGTTGATGGTCAAACTGTCCCTGTTGAAGAGGCAAATGCAACTGTTGCTTTGACGGCTCGTAAGCGTGAGAAAGGATATGAAAAACCCTTCAAACGAAAGATTAATCCTAATGAAATACTAACAAATCCTAAACCACAAGAATCGTATACCGGCTCACGTAAAAATATCGTTTACGATAATGACAACGACGATGCAATGTCATCTTTTTTTTGGAAACACTCTGATGAAGAAAACAAATTCAAGCATCAATTAAAACAAATCAGTGGCCCGCCTAACCATAGTACACGAGAATATATACTCCCTGGAACTTATCCTGGTTTGATCAACCAGGGAATGAAAAACGACAATAACGACGATCCAACTGCAGATAACACGAATAAAAAACATAACATACACGAACAAAGCAATGAAAGCAAATACGATTTATATAACAGGTTGCATGGGAAAAAAACCATGGTTCACAAGGAGGCTCATGGGGTTCAGAAGGATGGAGGCACCGATGATGACGATGGAAAGCCAAGTAACATATACGTAGACAATAGAGTTTTCATTTACGGAAATGTAAAAGGTGACGGGGATGAGCCGCCGACAGTTGACCAAACAATGTCAAAAAACGATAAAGACGGAGTCGAGAAAATTGAAAGAAAGTTGATATTTGAGGGAGGATCTCCTAAACTGGCGGAAAATGGTCTTTCTGAAACGAATATCTTAAGTCGCAGTGGCTCTTCTAAATCCAGAATATATGAAGCGGATGAAACGAAAATGTTGCCATCATACATGCGTCCAAATATTGGGTTGCACAAACCACTGCAAGAAGTGCAGACGTTTGATAAAAAGTACAAACTTAACGATCTCCTTAAGGGAGCTAACATATCTGTAGAAAATCATGTTCACTCCACAGGGACGCTGAGAACATTGGTAAGTGCTTCTTCCGATGAGAATGACGAAGAAAATAATCTTAAGAATTCCAAACACCCACTAAAAACAGTACCCAATCCATACAATTTCATCGTACCCGAAACAAGAAAGTTTTCTATGAATGGCGAAGCTTTAGATCGAGTGCAAGACAATAAAAAATACGAAGCCTATTTTAAAAATGAAAAGAAAAAAGAAATTGAACATAAAAAAATGATTAGTTTTATTCGCGCGCAAGCCCTCAGTAAAGCTGAAGCTACACTAGGAAAATTCACCACATCACGCCTCAAGCAGTTTGCGTATAAACCATCCCCGCACTTGGATTCAGTAGCGTTTGTACGAGAAATAGATTCAAACGGACACGGTATACAATCCGACAAAGACTCTTCTAGATCTTTCTTGAAAACAAAAGGAGGTTACAAGAAACATGGTCCAATCAGCTTTGTTCAAGAAAACGATGGGGCAGAAGTCAAAGTGTCAAAGCCTAAAAAGAATCTATATACATCCCTGATTAATCAAGAAAACCTACCAGGAGCAGATAGTAGTCTTTTTACTGCAAGATGGAATGTGCAAGACATAAACAAACCGCTGTACAACATTGGAACTAACATGCAGGATCTGGTAACTTCAGCACAGCATAATATGCAAGGAATTCCCGGTTATGATCAGAAAGCTAGAGATGAGGAAGAGAGGGCAAAACAACAGAAGAACAGGCCTCCGCCTCCAAACGTGCAGCAGCAAGTTTCTCAAACAAAAAAACGACATAAGAAAAAAATTAATGATGAAGAACTACCTGGTATGTTTAAACGATGGCAAATTACAACCGCACCAATGTTTGGAAGACAGAGATACGAAGATACAAGTTTTGAAGATGGAGTGGATGACAAAGAAAACTCACATGAATGGAAACATTATAGCATTCGCAAGAGAACAAACCTACCGACAAATAAAAGGAGCATGATCGCACAAAGTCGTCGTCATAATCATCGTCATCGTCATGATAGCCGTCCTTCTTCAAAAAGAACTTCACGGCACCACTCGTCACATCGAGAAAGACGCTCCATAAACAAACGTCAAACAGTGATCGCAACGAAGATATATGACAGCACTAAACACCATGCATCAAAAGAACATAACAAATCTGGCACTAATTTCCATCATTATAAAATATGGGGAGCCAACTCGACAAATTTTACTCCGAAGTTTAAAAAGCACTTCCCAGCATACGAGATTGGAAGTAGGAGGAATCAGCTCCTGAAGAGTTTCCACCGACACCACCACGATAGACACAGAAAACACGGCGTACCTACAAGCAGTTATCTGACACAGTCCAAAGCGGCTCCGACTAAACTTGAATATATCTCTCAAGAGGTAAAAGAATTAAATCCTGCCAAAAGAGAGTTTTCACATATGTCTCAAAAAAAAATACAGGAATACAAGAAAGAGATGTCGGATGTAACCAAAGACATCGTGGAAGCTATTAAACGATTGGATATCGAGTCTTTAGCACCACTAAACGTTAAAAACATTGATACGTTTGCCGTGAAAAATCATACATTAAATGTCATACACAATGTTAAACAGATCAAGACACCGGAAACACAATCACTTGAACAAAACAAAATCCAACCGGCCACCAAAACTGGAAAAGTTGGAAATGTTAAAATTGAGGATAGCTCACATACGGTTTCGCATGATGTTAAACAGGTGTATCACAACAAAAGCAAGGACATAGCAATAACACACAAAAGATCAGACAAGACATTAAGTAACATAAAACCTTTAGTCCACAACATCGAACAGTTCGCTCTTGAGGATATCAATTCGTTAACATCCCGTTATAATGAAAAACCAGTTCATCGTGAGCAAACAAAAAAAAAGTCTTTTCAAACGCCTACTAAGAAACTTAGCAAAAAAGCTGGGACGCTACGGCAGTCGTCAAATTTCAGGAGATTCAACAAAAATGGAAAGCACCAGTTTCGTGAAACACAACAGCACATTAACTCAAATAAAATGCTTTACAAGAAAAAAACCTCTCAAACTGGTCCAGTCCATGTGAGGCAGAACATACAAGAGACTCCAATGTTGCATTTTGGTGATGTTAACGCGTTTAACACAAGCCGTAACAACACTTTAACGGTTAACCACAATGTTCAAGCAAAAAATCAAAACACAACTGAGAAAGTCAACTCAACCAGCGCGAAATTGGAAAATCAAACAAAGGTTACTAAAGCGTCTGGTAGAACAAACGCGACGACCCCTACAACCAATGAAACATCTAACGAAGACACGACTCTACTTACATTCCACAACATAGATAAAATTCACACGATAAAAAACGATACATTAACGGTTGTGCAAAATGTTCACCCGTTACATGCAAATAAATCGGAAGATAGAAATGCAGTTATGAAAAACCTTACAAGTCAAGGTGGAAGAAAAACGAAAATTTATCAGCTGTCACATGTTGAAGCGAGACAATATATCTCAGATGTTGAAAAACTAAACGATTCAAATCAAGACAACGTTACAATAACTACGGGTAACGTTACTCGACACGAGATCGATAACAACACGTTGACAATTGTACAAAACGTCCATCCGTTATTACAAGATATGGTTAAGAATGCCGATGCGGACAGCAGCTCAGATCCTGAAGTTTTGTTATCTGTCGATGATGGAGAAACTCCTCAAGTAGCTACTAACGAAACAAAGGTACCAGTAAAGATAGATAATGTTGATCGTTTTAATTTTAGTGATAATAACATTCTCACAGTAGTTCGCAACGTTAAACCAAAAACTTTCGGTAAAGAAGACAAATTAAAACATGATGCCAAAAATGATAGTATCAAAGATGCAGCATCAGGATTGGAGGGCAAGCACCATATAAGACAAAACATTCATGGGAGTTCACAAGATTCCACTGTCATAGCTGTCAATGACACTCATCAAAATAAAACAGACGGAACCAACGACACTCTCGGAGCAGCCTTGCGGAATAGTACAGATGTCGAAGACCACAACAATGGCACAAATAACATTACAAAGGATAATTCAACTTTTGTAAGACCCATTGTAAATAACACCAATCACAAAGTAGCTGATAAAACCAATGTTGACAACACATCCGTCATCACAGTAAATAACGTCCACCAATTTGATGTCAATGGGAATGACACAATGACCGTCATTCATAACGTAAAACCTCTACATGATCACAACTCATCTCGAGCAAATCAAAGTCGGGTAGCTGATATAATTCGAAAAGAATTACTTCTTCACTACAATCGGAAGAAACATCATATTCATCCATTAAATGATACAAAACATCTAAACAATAGCGCAAGAAACACAATCCAGGAACGCAAGAAACGTCCTGTGACGGCAGATATGAAGACTGTACCACCCGTCACTGCATCTAAGACCAGCTTGTCTAAGAAAGGACTTAATGTTTCCGCTGATATGAAAAATAACAGCTTACCTCTTGAAGTCAAAAACGTACATAACCATTTCATAGATGACAATACCTTAAGTATTACCCAAAATGTAAAAAAATTGCCTAAGCAAAACAAAACTGGAAATAGTAAAAAATCAACAACAGAATTTTCATCCGTACTTCAAGATCTGAAGAGCCTCTTATTCAATGGGATATTTCCTGAGCCTCTCACAGGTAAAACCACTCGTGACCACCAAGCGCGAAAGAAACATGACGTTGTATTGTTTGGATCACGTGGTCGAGATTTTCGAAACAACGTGTTGATAAGTAACAATACTTTGGTTAAGGCGGATAAAACAGAATGGACACCAAAGAAAACTAACGTACCAAATTATGAACAGTTGTACCACGAGTTTGAACTTCTAAGAAAACGAAGGTCAACCAAGAAGCAACGGGGGAAAGGACGCAAGAAAAAACAGGTTCAGAGTATCCTTGAGCGAAGACATATTTGCAAATCAGTATGGAAACTTCTAAATGAATTGGAACCTTTAAAAAAGCGAGCATCAGTCACAAAACTAGATCGTGCAATTAAACGATATAAAAAAGATTGTATAACGTTGTCAGATGTAAAAGGTTTCCGTGTCACAAAAGATGCAAATGGAAGCGATATTTTAAATATCGTTCAAAATGTTAAAAAGATATCACCTCAGAAACATCAATCGAAATCTACTGAAGGAGTAGCGAGAGATTTAATTCCATCTCAAATAGGACAACTGCAGCCTTCGAATATAAAACCATTACCTCCAGTTGGTCACGACCCAACTGAAGATGAACCAGTACATTATGATCCAAATACTGAAGAGAATCGGCAACCACAAAAGCCAGCAGCTCCATCACAAGCGCAAGTGTCATCTCCACCGCTGCCACAACCGCCGGCACCATCACCTGCAAAGCAACAAGAAGCAGCACATGTGCCACCTCTAGCGCCATTACAACCACCACAACCACAACAACCAGCAGCTCCACCACAAGCACAAGTGTCGTCGCCACCGCTGCCACAACCGCCGGCACCACCACCTGCAAAGCAACAAGAAACAGCACATGTGCCACCTCTAGCGCCATTACAACCACCACAACCAGCAGCACCACCACTGCTGCAACCACCGGCTCCACCACCTGCAAAACAGCAAGAACCACCACAACCGCAGGAACACCCAACACAGGATCAAATTGCGAAAGGAGGCGAAGAAAAACCCAAACAACAGAAGTCCACAGAAGAAAGTAAGCAAACAGATGAGGATGATAACGAAAAAACAGACGATGACGGGCCACCAGTAGAAGCAGATGGCAAGCCACATGCTGATTCTGGCCCACAACCAGAGAAAGTAGAGGAAAATTCAGCTAATGTACCAACAGAAGGGCCTAATGTAAACGAAACAGCACCAGATGTGGGAGAATCTGGCAAAAATGAAGTTGGAACCAACTCGCATGGTCTGTCGAATAACAAACATCCAAAGAAAGAGAATGGTAATCAGGATGAATCAAAGTTAAAGAAAGAAGGGAAAAGTGTTGATACTACCTTTGAAGCTGGCTTGCAAGAAGAAGAGAAAAACAAAGCTAGTGGTAACTTACCAGACGATAGTAACGAATCAGAACATACGGTAAACAGCAAACCAATAAAAGACAGTGATGGAAATATTGACCTTGGAGCGCAACAAATTGAACATGGTAGCCAAGCTACGAAACAAACAAAAAACGAACAAAACGCCGCTAACCTATCTGGCATGGCTAATCTTACCACATATAACCAAGCCATCAATATTAGTGCTTTTGAAACGGCAATAATGGAACTTTTAAATAGAACAGCACCACGAGCAAAACCAACAAAAAGTGAAAAAGAAGCAATGGAAAACTTGATGAACAAAAAATATCCCGAATTAAAATTACCACAGAAAAATGGAGACTATGTGCCCCCGCCGGCGGAGGACGAGATGAATGAAAAAAGCGAACCTCCACCGAAACCTGTCACTACAAAAGCTAAACCGCATCTTCGCCCACCATTGCCACCAATACAGCAACCGGAGAAGTCTGAGAGTGATAAAGATGAAGATCTTACACGTATAGTAGATTCAACACCAACAGAAAGTGCAGATGCCGATGATAAACCCACAACTGCACCACAACCTCCACCACCACAACATCCACCACCAACACCTCCACCACCGCCACCACCACCACCACCACCACCAACAGCGGAAAATGAAGGTAAAAACAATGCCGCCGACAATAGCGAACCAGTTGCCACCACAAGCAAAGACAAGCCAAACGTTATTATACAAATAGGGCAACAACAGGAGACAGTCAAGCTGAAGGAGGGAAATAAAGATACAGAGCAAGAGGAAAGTAAACAAGACAAAGTTGAGCCGAAGAGTCAAGCACAAGAAAAAACCGAATCAACGAGTCAAACACAAGATAAAGCTGAACCAACGAGTCAAACACAAGATAGAGCTGAATCAACGAGTCAAGCACAAGACGATCAAGCATCTGGTATCAACCCAGTTGCCGTAAATACAGAAGGAAAAAATCAAGCTATTCCTTTGATACCAATCCCACAAGAAAGTCCTTTAGGAAAGTTGCTCTATCCTGCTCTGGAACCTCCGTCGCCTGATTCAAATGGTTCATCTCCACCATCTGAAGCCAATGCCAGTGTGTCACCAGCCAATGAAAACTCTAAAAATACAGCAACATCAAATGCTAACGTTATCCGGTTATCTCCATCATCAAACGGTAAATACACACCAAACGTTACAACCACAACGAACAGTGACGGCTACACTCAGATCGTAATCGATCAAACCAAACAACTTTTGAGACAAAATAAAATAAATAGAGAAGATTTATTGAAAATACTGCAAGTGTCGCGAAATGGTAACACACGCTTTCAAATACCCACGTACAAGATAAATAAAAACGATAAATCTCTTACTCGCTCCAACGTCGATCACGTGACTGTGGGCAAGAAGGCGCAGAAGATTATGAACAGTAACATACAAGGTAGTATTCACATCTCCTTACTTAATAGAAATGGACAAGTTGTCTTGGTACCAAATGAAAAAGAAGCATACGAAAGGAAACTTATACCTCAAATAAGAAACTTAACTGATATTAAATATGCATTTCAAGATCCACTGCAGAAAGAACAAACGTAAAAGTTAAAAACTTCTTAAAAAACTTTTTGATCTTGTTTTCACTTTAGTACTCGTCTGATGAAATAGGGAACTGTAAAGATGTTTATTTTCAGGACCAGAACGTCAAGACAATACAACATATTATTATGTAAATTCTCTTTCTTCTAGTGTAACTAGATCTGTATATATATAAATTTATTACATTCAAATTTTATAAAATCAAAAAATACTGAATTTGATCTGGTTTTGTGCAAACGTAGTCTACATTTAGAAGTCCGTACTTTTTCAATTTCATCATGATAACAAGACACGATCATGGAAAGCCTTTTTCAATAAATAAGTTGCATTTTAGCGGCCGCTGCAAACTTTGTTGCCTAGTCCTAAAAACATATTTCCCAGCCTCCTAACGAAATTTTTTCAAGTGTAAGAAGATCGGTGTTAACTGTTCGAATGAGGGTTCAAAAGTACCGCCTATAAAGGCGTTAAATTACAGCCGACAAATAAAGGGCGTTAATTACAACCCGTCTAAAAAAGGACTGGAAGATGTTCAGGTGTCACACTGATTGGAAAATTATTAATGTGTTTAATCAAAATTCCTACTTATAAATTTATATATACAACTTTAATATAAACAAAAGAGTTTCAAAGAAAACAGACAAACCAATAATTTTTGTGTAAAGTTCCAGATCAACATCGACTGAAATTAAAAAGAAAATCATCCAGCTATGTTTCTCTGTTGCTATGACGACACAATGAAGCAACCACGTAGTACATCAGAACGAAAATGGTATTGTGAAAATACGGACAGTAATTATTGCACAACTTGGTGTTTGAAATCTTCGAAGATGTATGCGGGGATGTGAGCTTCCACGATCTAAACAATACAAGTGTTATAAGACATATAAACATGCTTCAACTCTAAAATTGATAGCAAGAAATTACCACCAAGACACGTTGTGATAATGGAAGACATCATAGAAAACGTTCTAATAACGTGCTCCACGAGCCGACAAAAAAGTTCAATCATTTATATTATGAATGTGGTAACAGAAGCAATGTATGTTACCTTTCTTGACAACTCGCCGTACAACACAAAGTCTTCCAAAAAACAGAGAGTATTTACAACTTCCGATGACAATTCCGATATCTTCGGGCTAAGATAAAGAAATGGATTTCTATGTTATTGCGCATGTAGTTCGAAAACATAAAAGGATAAGGTTTTTTATTTACAAGGATAAGGTTTTTTATTTACAAGGATAAGGTTTTTTATTTAGAAGGATAAGGTTTTTTATTTACAAGGATAAGGTTTTTTATTTACAAGGATAAGGTTTTTTATTTAGAAGGATGAACTTTTTTATTTTAACATGAATATTCTTAACTTTTAGGCAAAAATTATCCTGATGTATTTTTAGCATATTCTTAATTCAACTGACAGACAGACAGACAGCTCGATTTTTCGGGGGGAAATACTTCAAATAAAACTTGTTCTTTTTTGCTTGTATTACATTTACAAAGCAATCACAATTTCAAGATGAGCATTTTCTTAGGATATTCTTAACTTTTTGTCTAATTCCATCTTGAATATTTTTTATAAAGTATATTCTTATAAAAAAAGCATGTATTTGACATCTCTTTCTATACTCACTTGTTGACATTTGCTTCAGCCGTGGAACGTACATACTGTCCTAGTATGGTGATGAATATCTCTGTGCATTCCGAATGATACTGTTTTAACAGCGTTAATAGACCCAACACGAACGCAGTGCTGTCCAATGGATCGTTAGATTTCTTTGCCACCATACCACCTATAGGAAAGAATGTTGAAGAAAATAAGTTTCGAACGCTAAGAAGAAGTAAACAAAAAACGTTCGAATTAACGCGATGTTGATCTTATTTGATTCGATTCCTTGTAAAACAATATGAACAGAAGTGAGTCTGAAATTAAGTCGAATTATATTATTAGCAAGAAACATGCGTACTTACTTAAATTCTTTGAAAATGATAACTTTGAGAGTTGACTAATTACCAAAAGAGCAGCCAAGAAGGAAAAATAAGGAGTCATCTTTCCAGTGGTGTAGATCTAAAACAAACCAAATTCTTGGAATTACATACTAATTTTGCGATTTCAAATGTCTACATTCAATACAACGTGTAAACAAACCTTTAAGAAGAGTTGAAATGTCTAAATATTATACAACGTGTAAACATACCTTTAAGAAAGGGTTACTAATACCAGTGGATTCCAGGTAGGACGTTAATTCATATAATAAAGGATTGTCTTCAGGAGGATATGGCAACGTTGGATCTTTGTAATGTGCTTGTATATCTTTCATAATTGTGCTAAAAAATTATTTTCGATAACGTGATTTTCTCACGCCAGTGTTAAAACATGAAACAGGAAAAAGAATAGTTTGGGTAACGTAAAAAAAGCTGTTTTAGAGGTCTCAGAGTTTTTTAGATGAAAAAATTTTTCTTCGTCATCATGATTCGTAACCCATCTGATCCACAACTTCGCTCCATGTTACAAGTCGCTCGCAACGCCCCATGTTATAAGTCGCACCGCCCTGGTCTTAGGCCATGTTCGTTTGCCGTAACCACAAACACAAAAGCAACATGGTTGATCGGTTGACAATGAAACTTCTGAAACACGGTGAATATCACAGACAAAATATAATTCTGGTGTCATTTTGTTTTTAGCCTTTTCAGAGGTTACACGACAATATAAACAACTCACTAAATATCTATATTATAATACCCGTATACGTCTGTCCGTCTGTCTGTCTGTCTGTCACGCAAAATGGTAGCTTAGCTGCGACGGGCGAACCCGTGGATTTTTCCACGGGCTAACGACTAGTATTCTAATATTATGTAATAGCTTAGATAGATGAAAGGTGATTTTCAACATAGTAGGCCGGAAAGTTGTTTTGAAGAATTACGGATAAAATCACAGGGTGATGCGTTGTTTCACCTTCTTGTCATCCGTTAAGTGTATAGATGTTTGAACACCTTTACACTGTATCCATACACGTTTTTCTTTATAAGCATAACGCTTATAATTGTCCACCCTTGGTGAATAATTTCGACGAGTGCTTTTTGTTGTGTTATGGTTTTTTTAATTAGACAGAGACTTTTTTAATTCTTTCTAATTCTTCTATTTAATACCACTACATTGTCTGAACTTGCTTCGTGTAATTACACCTTTAGTTTTGTTGTTGTTCTTTTAAAGGTAAAAAACTGGTCCATTTTATCTTAACCCATAAAGCAGCGTTTAAGTTTGTAAATTGTTTCTGCAACGTAAGCATACTCTCAGCCTGATTGTGTTTTTTGCATAAGCATATACCAGCCTGAATTCGAAGTTTTACTACAAGCAACATAGTCCAAAATATTCAGCAAATTGGTGTAAATTAAACGTGATATTTACATTTCAAGCATTTAAAAGTGGACTGGGACGAGGTTATGAAATCGGGGAACACAACGGTTTTCATCGCGCGAGTCACCAATTTATTATTTTTCTTGTGCCTATAGTTAAATGAAATAAAAACATACTCATTGAATGTTTGTAGAGCGTTGAATAGCGGTTTCGAGTCAAATTTGCACGAAAAGCCCAACTGGTTGGCAATCTTTCTGCGAATAATTTGCATCTGGCCAACCTTCAGAAGATACACAATGAAAGAAAAATGATAACAACACGAAAAATCTAAGGTCAAGTGAATCTCATCCTGTGACAATATGACTCACCTTCACTACAAAGTCGCTGTATGTTGACAAATATTTCTGTATTTTATAAATAGTGCTTGCATACGTCTTTCCAGGATTGGCTGAGATGAAGAAAAAAAACACGTTAAGTATACCGTGTTTAAATCAAAACAACTTTTAAATAATGAAACATGACTTACAAACAATAGATTTTAACGGAGCTATTGTTTTTGCTAGCTCAGCAACAAGTTTAAACGCGGTAGCATCTCTGTAAAATCCCTTATTTAAAAACGAAACATGGTTCTAAAAAAAAAAAAAGTAAATGAAATATAAATAAAAATCCAAAAATATTGGACTGAGAACATAAAAAGTAAATCCCTGACCTGTAATTCTTTAACAATCATAAAAGACAACAATTTATCCAAACCGACCAATCCTGGCGTCCCAATACTCTTCTGAACCAATGAAAAGATGCTTGAATTCAAGACTTCTTCACGTGTTCGACTATCATACCATGCGTTCATATTCTCTATGTAAATAGTAGTCCTAAAAGCAAGTTCAATTTTTGAATAATTCATAAAAGTATCTTGTTGAGACGCCTACAGAAAGGTGTTATATCTGAAGGCGCCGTAGCTTAGTGGTTATAACTCTCGTACTTCGTGCGGAAGACTGGGGTTCGATTCTCCTTGGCGGTGATTCAATATGGGCGAGTGAATATTACCATAGCCCCGGGTTAAAGCCATGTGAGGGAAATTGGGGAGATGGCACAATGTGTGGGCCGTTGGATGTTGCAGGGAGTTGCCTGGTAGAGCGCAGACCCTAATTAGGTCTGCGTGGCTTAAAATGAGCATTAATTACTCCAGGACTACCTATCTAAGCCATGGTCCCTCCTGGAAATAACAGACAGGGTATATCCCTCGATATTTGTGAGGCTAGCCATGTAAAATATGCACATCTATCTATCTTTATGAAGAAGTTTGAACACATACTTGGGATCGGTTATTCTTTGTATCTCTCTCGCCAGTCTGCCAATAAAATTGACAGAACTGTCAACTGGTAGAAATCTTGGGATGGGTATGGTGGTAGATTGATAGATTGATTGCCAGTCCAAAATCTAAACAATTAAGAAATTAAATATTATGAATGACAATTGACAGTAAATATGACGACTGGTTTAAATTGAGTTTTTCATTCATTGCCAAAATTCATTCATGTGAACTAAACTGACCATTCATAACAAGCTAGTACTTCCACAAACCTTGGTTCGAAGAAAGCTATTACATTCTTGCTCGATATTATAATTTATGATTCTCGACACTTCCTCTTGCCAAATTTTCAATCCATATATGTTTATATAGTCTTGAATATATTCAAAAGATCGACAAAATGCATCCATAGTTTGACCAAGTGTCTTCAACTTCTGAACTAACTCACCAGGCTAAAAAATAGTACACATTCTATAACCAGGTCACCAAAAATTTAGGTGATTTCGTCCAGGCATTTAATTTCGTGAATTTTTTAACATTTTTTGCCTATCAAATCTAATATAATAGAGCATGGTACGTAATATCGCCTCAACTAAATGTGCTTAAATTTGCCCTTCTTTCGCTCTTAAACAAAAATTAATGAGAATTCAAAAGCTGTTGAGAAATTTTTACAATATATATACTAGTCGTAAGCTGGAATTCACCAGTTAAAGAATCAGAAAATTTCGCACGTCGCTACTCGTTAGCCCGTAAAAAAATCTGCGGTATTTCGCCCATCGCAAAAAAATAAAGACAGAGAATGTACAGCTAATATTAGAGATATCTGGAAAAACCATGACCAGTATGAAAAGGTATCAAATATAATACACTAGGCAAAGCCTCATTAGTAATTATCCTAAATCAAAATTTTTTTTCAGGAATTTTACATTTTATTTTCTATTTAAGTAGTTTTTATTCGCGCATGCGCCGTTAAACGGATAAATAGATTAGTTAACAACGTGTTACTCTTACTTTCAACTTTGCACTAAATATCAATCCATTGTGAAGAGCATATGAAATTTGACGTACAAGTTCTTTTCTGATACCATCCTCAAGAAGCTGTTTTGGATCGATCTAAGAAAATTCAGACGTCGTAATTAGTAGTGACTTTATGGGGGTAGCATCATTTCGAATGAAGGACAACCTCAAAAAAGTGGACGCAGTAAAACAGATTGAACGTGGAGTTTAAAACATACCTTAATGATACCAACCAGTGTGGTCTTCATAAGCAATATACCTTCAGTAAATACTGATATAGCATGCGTTCTTTTCGCAACCTAGTAAAAAATAGTAGAGATGAATTTGTCTTCAAAATTTCGAAAAAAAAATCGCGGTGAAATGTATCACAGGAATCCAATATAAGTCTCATCTATAATAAAAGCAACTATACTTCATATCTTTTCATCAATTTGAGCATATTCCCTCAGTTTATCTTTATCTAAACGTGTTGGAACCTGAATGAAATATTGATGACATGATGACAGGTGTAAATTCAATCAGTGTCAGCTTAACAACATCCGTTTTAGTACGAGTTAAAAAAATTCACATTTATTAAACTTTCGAATTAATCTGCTGGAAATATGTTCTAATTATCATTGCAAAGTCTATTTCAGTCTATTCATAGGCTTTGCCCCAGGAACTATCAAGTTTGGACTTTCGTAAAAATATTATGTTTAAAAAACAGAAAAAAAAAAGAAAAGAAAAACAAACAAACAAAAATCAAACGCTAACCTCCTTCATTTTCTTGGAAAGTATGTTTATTAATGACAGCTAGTAACGAAATATTGATTCAGGAAT
Source organism: Hydractinia echinata (assembly GCA_030067915.1). Taxonomy (NCBI): domain Eukaryota; kingdom Metazoa; phylum Cnidaria; class Hydrozoa; order Anthoathecata; family Hydractiniidae; genus Hydractinia; species Hydractinia echinata. The sequence goes on along the minus strand of JASGCC010000011.1, from coordinate 3,579,516 downwards.
AATTTGAAGGACCTACATAAAAATTGTATACATTGCTGAACACTATTCCTGAACTCCTGTATGATCAAGTCTTTAGCAAGGTTCTTACCTTTCTTAAGTACGCCACCAACACACCGGAATAATACTGTGATACACTCATCAAATCCGGACTGTTCGCTTGACTAATCCGAACCAATGGCAACTCAAGTGCAGATGCCATCTAAAAAAATGGCATTATAATTAGTAACAAAACTCGATTTATAAAAGCGAAAAAAATCGCGTCTTGACAATTTTTGTAGAACTATAAACTTTGTTAACATAATTATTCTAAACACATCAAGAGCTAACGCTGCAATGACAATATAATTATTTTCTACACAAAATCTTTGGGGTCGCGCATTAGTCGACTTTTGTTTGTAAAAATAAATTGTTAGTAACGAAAATCTACCTTGATAAAAGCTGCTCTCAACTTAATGACAGATGTTGGGTGATTCTTGATACCTTCTTGCATCAGAGGTGTGTAGCTGAACATAAAAAAGTCATAATTTTCGTACTTCGTACCTGATTACAAGTGGGTTCAACCTTTTACTGTCAAAGAGACGCGTTTCAACAAGACCTCTGATAATATCATAATCTTTTTTTACTCGGGAACTTCAGATATTGCTGTTTATGCCCAGATTATACAAGTAGTTTCCAGCAATAACTATTTACCTGTCCATAATTTGCCAAGCATAACTTGTGTCACCGACCAGTTCTATTGTTATCATAACCTGTCAAGATATAGAAATATGACGTCAAAGCAAGTCACTCTATTTTGATGAAAGTTTGCTACAAACTGTACATACTTCTTCTTTAATGTTAATTGTTCGAATCATTTGATGTAGATATTTTCTCGTGTCACAAAGAAACTGCTTAACATGAAGATTGGTTTCCAACTGATGAAATTCTTGGACCTGTGAACGAGAAAAATATAAGCAGCATTACTCAACAACTTCGTAAGGGTTTAGTTTACCTTTCAACAGGGGTACCGGTGTGTACAGAAATGGAGATATGGCAATGTTATAGTTACAATGAAGATTTATTTGAATACACGTTTATTCCCACTACCCAATGATGAGAGAAGTATCTACCGAGACATTGCAAAACGTAAACATTTGGGCATGTATACACTTCTTAAATTATGAAATCACCTCCTCCAGAGCTTGAATAAGTTGAATCATTTTTCTTCCAGCAGAAGTGGAATCTTCGTAATCTAACGAACTAATTTGTTTGGACATCTCCTGAAACCACGCCATGAGATTTTCTAAATAAAGTTAAATTTTTTGAAAATCGCAAACTTAGATGATTGATGCTGCAAGCCCACAATAATATTCACTCCTGTTTTTTTAAACACATTCTCTAGAAGGACTTTATTCGTGCTAAATCTTTTTTTCTCCTTTTTCAAGATTTGGAGAAAAACAGCTAGCTACAAACAGGGTAATTTAACTGTTTACACGAAAGAAACAGATTCATATTTTGTCTAAGACCTTGAATTTTATTTTTCCTTGTTATTTTGCGGGAAAATTTGCCCTTGCGCAAAAATAAGTACGAATAAAGTATCTCCTGAAATCAATGACGTCATAAAAATCATCATAACATAATATTCGGACCAATTAATATTTTTATGACAACCGCATCGTGTCTGTTGACCAAACTAGTGGCCACAATCGTGTGAACAATGCACGAAATATATGTTTCAGAACAGCTATGTTTATTTATCTATATTTTGGTGAATTGACTTACCATTCTTTTCAACTCTAGTAAGAGGTTTTGTACCGCTAAACACTTCACCAAGCTCATCCATTCGTCCAACACATTCGTTCTTATACAAATCCCACTTATCTTTTTTGCTAGCCAACATCTGCTTAAACATCTAAAAAACGAAAAATAGAACGCTAAGGAAGATTGACAAAAAGGGTAGTATGAAGGTGAAAATCTTAAAGTAAGTCAATGAGGTTTCTTTGAGATACTTTTAAGGCATATTGGACATGCTATAATACCAATGTGGGTCACTAAGATAAACAGCACTCAAAATATCATACCTCTTTGAGCTTGAACTCAAACTGTGACATGTTCAGTAACAACTGAAACAGTAGTCTTGGGTCATGACCAAAAGATATAATCGCGTCACGAATTTGACGACACTTTTTGTGTGTGTCAGAAACTAAATATAGATAGCATATATAAATAAAAATAGATATAAAAGAAAATGTGTAAAAAACAATGCGAATTATAAATTGTGTAAACATGTTACAACATACTTCCTTCAGCTGTGTGCAACATCAACCACCTGTACGTAGCATTACATTCACGCAACAAATTCATCAGTTTTGGAATATTATCCAACACAAACTCTTCCACCAACACACCCTCTTTTAAATAGTTTAAAACCTTTGAAGATATAATATAGATAGTGTTATCCTATTCGCGCAAGCAAAACTATCTATCTTATAATTCATTATATTCCATCCCTAAATGGATGAAACTTTCCCAAATTTAACTTTTGTTTTGCTTTTGTGATACATTTCATGTTAATTTCAATCATTTAAATTGTTCGAGTATTAATTTTTTTGTTCTAAACTTAATTACTATACCTGGTTGGTTGCGCCCTCGAGTAGTTAAATCTTGATACAAATAAACATAGAATATACATTTTGTTGCAATAACAAAAAAAACAATAAGAGTTACCTGTGTATTGAGAGTCTTGACTTTCTGGATATGTCGAGTCGCCTATAATGTATTATACAATAAACAGTTTTAAATATTTCAACATGCTCATTCACACTGCTAAAAAATCCTGTAAAAAAAGGTTAAGGTTTCTATTCAGAAAAAAAAGTATAATACTACTTGAAATATCAACCAACACATGGAAATTCAAATTGTTATGGTGTAATGGATTTTTGCGAACAAGCCATGCCTTTTTGAATTATGAAATTAACCTAAAAACACTTACAATTGCACGGACGTTCTGTAGATCCACAGTATTGTTTAACGCATTGCGCGAAGCTCTGTATGGTTCCCATGCTTCACTTAAATTGACAATAAGTCCCATGTAGATGCTGATAACCTGAAGAAAATAACATTAATTTTACACAAAATTAATTCATATATCTGTTCATAGTGTGAAGCCACTTCAATCCATCCGAATAAACATCCCAAATAAATTAGGTATCTCAGGATTTATTTTTAGAGCCCAACCCCCAAGAGCAACTCAATTTTATATTTGCAGCAACATGACAAAATTTCCGGTCTCTCATGCAAGTCCAAAAATCAGCAAATCCCCCAGGAGTTAGTATTGGGGGTGGGTGGGTTCACACTATGATGATGCTGGTGCATCCAGTTTTTCATGCTTACCCAGTTGTCAGGAAAGTGCTTGTCAACAATTTCCCGCATCTTCGCTTGTTGGTTGTGTAAAACGTCTGGTGCAAAGTATAATATCACATACAACATAGCAGCTTGATTGGCTAATGCTGTACTCCTGTGCTCGGGTAGCGGGTAGGAAGCCACCTATAATCAAATTAGTTGCAATCGTCATCAGAATAAAAACACACACTCGGGTGACAAATTGATTGACATCTGGTGACATTGAGGAGCTTGTACACTTGCAAGAAGATTGGGGCAGAGCAATAAAGAGGACATAACTAAAAATGTTTCAACCAAGTGAAAAACAGAGGGTAGACGTGCATTTTTGACTGGTGAAAGAAATAAAAAATTACACTACACTTTCTCATACCTGATTATAGATATCATCAGATCTTAGCCTCCCAATGACCATATCAATAAATGTAGCGGAGATTGGCACACGCCTTAAAAATTTAAACGTAAAGTTTATGTTATCTTAGTTTACGTACCAACTAGACAGAAAACAAAATGGCGAAATATTACATGCTTCAAGAAAAACTAACCCAAACAAGCTGGTTTTCAATAATTGAAAAATGAAAAATCGAGTAAATCAAAGAACGATTTTTGCACATACTTAAAATAATCTTCTGGGTACTTTGGAGGTCTCTTACTTCCAGGAAGACTGTTGTATCCAGTGCTTCTCAGCAATTTGCAAACATCATCCATGTAGGAGTCGATTGAAGCTGTTGATGCACTGAAAGGTGTGTGACATTGTGTGAAAAAATCAGCAAAGTTAACAAAGAGCAGAAAAATGTAAATGTTAAAACAGAAATGTTGATGCACTGAAAGAGTGTCAAGTTAATAAAATAGTAAACCATTTGTACATACATTTAGGGGATAGCTTTTTCAATCTATGCAAACTATTTTTAAACTGGCAAAAAGACCATTTTTATCACATACAGCATACATTTTTGTCAACATTAGACATTAATATCAACAGGAATTAAAAAACAAAACAACAAAAAACAACAAAAAACAACAAAAAACAACAACAACAACAACAACAACAACAGAAAATAAATATGATATGAACAAACCAGTATCTGTGATATGAAACTAGCATTCTTTCTCGAACATCGCCTTCAAAACGCATGTCAACAATAAGCAACATCATTCCATACAAGTACAATGATTCACACTGAACAAAAAAGAAAAACATTTGTGTTCATCACTCTGCAATGTACCTTCTGACATCTCAAACTCTGAAGAGGTCCACAATTTAAGATATCAAGTAGACGTTTTTGTAAGACAGTAAATTGACTAAGAAACTTAGATCGTTAAGGTTCGTTTTTATTTGACTGCATTTTCCGCTGTAGCGCAAAGTTTTTTTGTTAGTGCATGGCACTTTAAGAAAATTAGAGGTTTTGTCCAAGTATGCACAGGCTGCTTTTAAGTACACATTTTTTGTGTGACCTACCATAAGTTGCTTGCCATCATTGATAAGTAACACACTTTCCAATGTTTGCTGAATAAATATACCTTCATCCAAATCTTCCAAATACCTAATAAAAAAAGGTATTTTTAAATGATAATTTCTAAATAAACTTCATCTTCATTTTTATTCATAATAAATCCAGCAACAAAAAAGCTTATCATAAATCATAATCTTAAGGAATGTCTCACCTGTTGAGATCAGTGACATACTTATAGATACTCTCGAATGCAAGATAAAAGCGAGTTAAAATCTCAAGATGGTTTTCTCGAAATTCTTCATCAAGGTCCTGGAGATCCTACGATGAAATTCAATCTATTATATAACATTCAACACACAAAAAAGTATGTTTTTGGTAGAATAGAGGGTGAACAAGCATATTACGCACTGGTTTTGAATTCAGTTTGTGATCAAATAAATCAATTGATCGAAAATAAATGAAATCCAACAAAATCTCTCCATATTTTTCCCGTTCTTCTTTCGTTTCCAACTTAAAAACAGGTGGTACAAAATCTGAAAGTCGAAGCAACTCTGCTATAATTGCATTTCCACGACTGACAAGTTTGAGTAAGGTTTGCCCACATGCATTGTTCTCTGCAAGAAAATCAGCCATTTTTTCCTTTACTTAACCTAAAAATCAAATTACAACTATGTGTAGCACATTCTATAATGGCATTAACATGGAGAAACAATTGTTATCAAGGATACAGTTACCCCTTAAAAAAATTTATTGCTATATTCCAAACGTAATTTTGCAAAATAAAGATGCTGGGTGACTGTTTTTTTTACGAAAAGTTGTAGTCTGTTTCAGGAATTTTACTTTTTTAAATGCATTACATTCGAAAGGTTTTATCGCTGAAAGTGCTCCACAGGATTTGCAAAACACAATATACCTGCTAAAATCACCCAACAAAGATACCAAAAATGGTCTACTTGCACTAAAGCGCTTAACTTGGCATTCAACACCAGATCACCCAGCTAGCATCTTTCATATTACATACATAGATTGATATTTCCAAGACAACCATAAAAACCTTGAAAATTACAAACTAACAATACATTAAATTCATGATTTCTGAACCAAAACACTAAACAAAGCACACACTACGTTGACATTCTAAGAGCTCAACTTGAAATGTTAAATTTTTCTTCATGTCATTCAGCTGACATTTTGTTTGTGTACTGTAAAATTTCATACAGTTTCGTATCGTTATGCGCTTAAGTTTTTCGTGTTTGACTTCACATAAAAATGCACAGGATATTTGATTCATATCAATGAGGTGCAGATGCTCCAGGTTTTTAAACTTTCCAAGCAATGCAATTATACCCTCGTTATTGTAGTTTTTATAAGCTTGAATGACAAGCTTTCGCAATGATCTCTCAACTGCAGGTGACAAATTCAACAAATAATTCAAAGAGTTGTGGCAATCCAAAAGTTTCAGAGTACATAATCTTGAACAAACAGGTAATTTTGTTTGGTAAAAAAATGCTTTTTGTAGTTCTAAATAATGCAGATTTCTAAAATTATTATGTCTCCAGTACTTTGCAAAATATGGAATGATACCATGAATGCAGATTTTGTTTAACTCTGTGTGTGTTCCATCAAGTGGAGAAATAACAGTGTTAATACATTCAAATGATAGAGTATTCATGGGTAACATAATTCCTTTTTTGTTTATAAAAACAACATCGTTAAACGACCAGTGCTTTATATTAGACGAGGCAGAAATAACTTTCACGAGCAAGCTTGGTTTTTTTCCATTGTTAACAGTAAGTGAATCAATTCCAAATTTTTTGACATGAGCAGCATTTTTGATAACTACAGCTAACGCAGCGGCTGAATATACTTGGTTTCGACCTTTTAAAATAATTTCATTTAACCATTCCAAGTCAGATAAGCATTTAAAATATTCTTGATGAAGATCCTCATTGTGTGAACTACACTGATCCAATACATTGTCAATTAATTTTAATCTATGGATATGTTTACATGATTTTACAATGTTATTCAAATCTTGAATTTTAACACATATGTCCGTTACATGGGATAACGTTGGAAATATTTTACAGAATGATTGCACAGCCAATGACTGCAATGAAAGTTTAATATGTCGACCACCATTCAACTTTTCCATAAATTCTACAAACTTAGGTATAATATATCTTGGTCTAATATGGAATCGCCTAAGAACATCACTACATGAACAGGTTTGATAAAATGCAGAACAAGTAATTCTGAAGTTCAACAGATCAGAGTGATTTAAATAATACGTTATGTTCAATAAGATCGACTTTGGTAAGTGTGGTAACGAATTGTACTCCATCCTACAAAATACATTAATAATGGGTTAAAAGAACATAAAACCTTTATTTCCCATGTTGAGAACAATTTCTTATTTTTCTCAAATTACAAAATCAAAAGAGGGAGGGAATAACTTATGTTAGTTATAGAGCTCAAAAACATTTTTTGTAATTTTTTAAAAATCTTTTACTCCGATATTCACAGGGATTCTGATATTTAATTTTTCAACATAAATGATGTCATATATTTACCCCACAGAAATTGTCAATATTCTGTATTCTCATAATTTTTGAACTGTAAAAGGATGATACATACTTTGTCAATTTAGAAGCAAAATAAAAAAAAATAAAAAAATTTTAAAAAGGAACTAGTACCAGACCCCGTAAATTTGGCTGATCACTCAATCAATTCTTACTGGAAAAAAAACAGACAACGTAAAGAAGAACAATATTTCAACGTTGTCTTGAGACTTCTAAATCTTCTTACCTTTAAGCCCAAACTGCAGAGATATATAGAGTTTAACAGAGTAAAAATTGTTTCAAGACCACAATACTTCAAAAAGTTAAACAGATAATTTGAGAGCACTATTATTATTTGTTTACAGAACAAGTAGGTATTACCAAGAACATGTTTTTTAGGAAAGTCGCAGGTGTAAAAAGGCATTTAGCTTCCATTTACTTCTTATTATCTGTTGCGAAAAAAGGACCCCTCATTTTGGTGCCACCCCTCAAAATATTCCTTTAAATCAAATCAAAAATAAAATGCGATTTGTTAGATAAAAATTATTTAACTCAGAAATTAAAATGACAAAATTATAACAACAAAAATTTATTTGATGCAGAATCTTTATAAAGTGTTACAGGAGCCATTACAGCTATTTCATAACAACTTTTTTTAAAATAAATGTAGGTTACTAATTTGTCACTGAAATTTGAAAACATAAAGTTAATGAAGAAACACTAAACTTAAAATTGTTTAGAAAACCTAAGACGAATCTAAGCGTTGTCTTTTGCTCTGCAACATGTGATCGGTGCCATACTCATAATATGTAGACGCTAGCTCTAACAGCCATGGTAATTTGATTACAGTTGCATCTCTCATATAATCCTTAGAGGTACACAGTACTTGATGAAACACAACAAGCTTTGGAGGCTTTCTTTCAACAGCTAACACAGAAGTAGGATGCAAATGAAGTGGATGGTTGTCTCGTATCGTTCGATATTCACCCGTGGGATGATATTTAGCTACATTCGCAAAGAAACCTGATATGATACATCTTCGTATGGCTTCATCATCTGCTCCACAAGACACTATTGGTATATCATAACGTTTAAGCAGGGCTTTCAGCTGATTCCTGATTCTCTCCACTCTACACAGTGCTTTATAATTTAAGAAATGTTTATGACACCATTGGGAACTTTTGTTGTAACTTAGGAATGCACGGTAAACATTTATAAGGGTTAAATGATCACCCTCAAGAACAGAAAACTTTAATTTTATTCTAGCGATTTTATGCCTCTTATTTGGAACTGAGACAAAGCAATTTTCTATTTGAAGCATAGCAGCAAGGGTAACAGCTTCTTCGGAGCATCCAAACTCACCAGAAGAAAGCAACATCTTTGATAACATTGGATCTAATGGGAATTCAGCCATTCGAACCCCAAGTGGTTCTGTTAAACTTCCATTATCATCCAGAGCTCCTAAAGCATATAGAAGCTCAACACCTTGCACCATTAATTGAGCAGGTGGTCGATTTAGAAAACTGAATCGTAATACATTACTAATTCCCAGGCTTTTTAATTGTAAAACCACTGTTGCTAGGTTTGTCCTTTGAACTTCAGGAATGGTGAATTGATCCAACTTTTCAAATTCACTCTCAGGATACAAACGATATGCTTTACCTGAACGAACTCGACCAGCACGACCTGCTCTTTGATCTGCAGATGCTTTGGATGTGGGTACAATAACTAAAGATTCAAGTCCACAAGATGCATTGTATGTACGGAGCTTAACAAATCCTGAATCAATCACATAAACAATCCCGTTAATAGTAACCGATGCTTCTGCAACATTCGTAGAGACAACAACCTTGCGTGTATTCTGAGGAGTGCGCTGAAATACTTTAAGTTGTTCAGACATGGGTAAGCCTCCATACAATGGCAAAACCAAAACATTTTGTAACTTTTTAGGAAGATCCTGAACCTCAGTATTGATCATTCGTATTGTACTTTCTACCTCATCTTGTCCTGTTAAAAAAACTAAAACATCACCAGAGGCTTCATTTTTATGAATATCTAAAACAGTTTCCACACAAGATTTAACATAACTGGGTACTGGACTTTGCAAATAAAAGATATCAACTGGAAAAGATCTTCCTTCTATAAATAGCACAACTGATGTGTCCTCCTTTTTGTTGAAGTACTTTTTCAAGTTGAAAAACTCTTGAAACGTATTTGCATCTAAAGTTGCTGAAGATATAATAACATGAAAATCAGTTCTTTTTCGCAGGATTTTTTTAAGTAACCCAATTACAATGTCAGTATACAATGTTCTTTCATGAACCTCATCAAGCATGATCACACTATATTTCGTCAACAAGGGATCAGACATCATTTCTCTCACTAAGTAACCATCTGTCATGTACTTGATCTTCGTTAAACTTTTATCACTACAATCTTCGAAACGTATAGAGTATCCAACCTCTCTCCCTACAAATGTTCCCATCTCTTCAGCAACACGGCTTGCAACAGTTGTTACAGCAACACGTCTTGGTTGCGTAACTCCAATGATTTGGTGATCATTGGTCCAACCTGCTTCAAATAAATACTGTGGTACTTGAGTTGATTTACCTGATCCAGTTGAACCAGAAATTACCACAGTTTGATAGTTTTCAACAGCATACAAGATATGATTACGATATTTAAATACTGGTAATCGTTGACGTTGTTGTTGCATTGATAAAGACACATTTGGGTTGTAGGCGAGGAAACTTCCTGCACCCTCTCCTTCATTTTGGCGTTCTACTTTCAGATCAACACCTGGTTTACTTTGACCAGGTTTCCAAAAGAGATTTTTCGTTGACATTTTAAAGCTATTCTAAAAATTAAACATAAATATTAGCAACACACTAAAAAATTCCCAATTACTTTTATCGATTTCACCTTACAAATTTATAAAAGCTCTGAAATTTCTTTAAATAAATTTGTTTTGGTGAAAATAATAACAACCATTCACTTAATTCCTATTTTAAGACTGAAATTTTGATTATAAAGAATCAATGTGATCAAGAGTCAATGTGACTTAAAAGGTGGGTTTCGGTGCAGGTTTATTACGAGATTAATGACATTGATGTTATTTGAACCAAAAAATAATAATTTCTAGTTTTTAATATTAAGAAAAATTCTAATGCAGAAAAATTAGCATGTGATCTTAAAAAAATAACTAATAAAGAAACAGATCACATTATAAGGGATAATAGAAAACCATGGCTGTAATGTATTGAAACAGACAAAAGCACAGTCACTGTATCCTAAATTAACTTGTGCATCAGAAAGTCAATGTATTGATATGATGTTAAAAACTAAATAACAATCAAAATAAAATGGTAATAAAAAATACACAAACTTCATAATTTTACATTCCCTATCATATTTACTTAGCCTTTTTAATTTATACCACTTAGAAAAAGCACACATAGTTTTACAAAGGTAGTTAAATTAATTATTTTGGGGAAAAATGACCATTCCGTGTCTGATAAACCCATTGTGATCATTATTTTTCAAAGTGGCAGTGGCTTGAAGGGAACCCAAGGCATACAATGATGTTGTACTTATATTATAGAGCTTAAAAAGTTAGTCAGCATTTTTTAAAAAGCTCTTTTCGTTCTCAAGATATTCACATTTTAAGAATTTCAGATTTAATTATACTGCATAAATTATGTCATTAGTATTTTAGACCTGTAAGGGATGTGCAGTCAAACATTATCAATGCATAGATATTATAAAGGTGAATTGATTACCATAAATATTTTGCCAAAATGACAAAATCTTCACATACAAAATATTCTGCAATGCTGTTGCATGCCTTAACCTTAACACTGATACATGTCAATTGGTGTAAGGCTAAAATACCAAAATTCAATCTAGTGGTCATAACTAATAACCACTCACAGCTTGATGTCCATATGAAAAAAAAAAGATTTCGTTTCCAGCTTACGAAACTTTGTTATGGTTGAAACACTTGGTGGCCAGAAATTTACTTTAACAATAAAGGATTGTTGACAAGAAGGAGTGGGTATTTAGAGTTTTTTAAAAACATGTTTTAGAGTCTAAGGGTTAATAAAAACAAATAATAAAAAGTTACATGTCATATATTTCATAAATCTGTTCTTACAGTCCCTCGATTCACAAACTATAAACAATGCTTAATGCATACAAAATATATTTTAAATTAGTATCTAAATAATGTTTAGTCAAATATTTTTATTTACATCTATTTTAGAAATATTAGTTGTAGTTTAATAAAAGTGATCTATAATATTAAAACGCTACCATGCTATAGAAACTAATCCTTATTATCATTTTGAATGAAAATATAAATACAATCTATTAACCCTATACAGGCTGGGCTTTTTTGGGGAAAAAGCGAGGAAGGGATGGCTACAGCAACCTCTTTCCTACAAGTGATCAAACGTTTCTTTAGGTCATTAGATGATAATATTCACTTTATGATAATGTCATCATATATAATCTCTAGAAGTTTGTTATTGGTTCAAACTGATTTTACTTTTTTATGACTTTATAATTTAAAGAAAAAATATTGACTAATTTTGTTACTACCTGTTTACGAATGAGTCATCATGACAATAAAGCATGATGTCACAACAAAACATTTTGACCACCCTAAGTTGAAAAATAACCCCTAGCATACTTAAGAAGTTATTACGAAAAATTCAGGAGACACTATTTTACACCTCCCTTCCAGCCTGAACAGGGTTAAATTACGTCCTTAAATTACAACTGTGACAATTAAGTTACTTCAACAGATGAAAAAATGACACCATCACTGTCACACAAGCTTCTTTTCTTGACAACCGGGACACCTATCAACAACAATATTTGAATTCCTAGGATGCCACACAACATATAATCTAATATTCCAACTTTACGTTTGTCAGAAAACCATCCAGATAGCTGTGTTATTACAGCAGTAAATAACCCACTAATTACAGAACAGAGAGCTAAAGAGGTACTGTTATTGATCGGGTATGTGATTTCGGAGATAATGTCAGCTAGTACACCTGTGGTTGGTGTGAAAAAGAACCAAGCCAAAGTTGATACAAGATAAATCACATAAACTGGATAAATATGGATTAAAAATTCCAAAAACAATGCAAACAATGCTGAAGAAACAATTAACAGGAGCATAAGTATGGTTTTGAATTTCTTTGTTTTATCGAGAATCATACTGAACAACACGCAACCAACAAATCCAATTGCAACAGCCAATATACCCATCACTGAAACTAATTTGTCACTGTTATTGTAACTGGGTGTGGTTAAAAGGTTTGCTATAACTGGGTATGTCACACCAAATGCACCATTAAATCCAAAGATAAAAGCAAATATGACAAATCTGTAATCTTTAATAAGAATTTTTATAGAATCTATAGTCTCCAAAAAAGAGATATTTCCAGGCCCAGTTCGTTGAGCTTGTGATATAGAAGGTGGATATTTTGGACTTTCACGATAAAAAAACAAAATCAAAACAAATACTAAAAGACATGGCACACTCTGACTGTAGATTAAAATATTGAGATGGTTCTGTAAGTCTGCATTTGACATAGACTTTGCATTGTTGAATAACAACATGGTTTGAAGATAACTAATTCCGAAACCAACATTCATCATTGACATATTGATATTAGTTGCAAGTGCATGTTGATGTGCTGGAAACCACACTTCAGAAACATCTGTAGCCAGCTGATACATTATTCCAGTAGCAAAACCCCAACAACATTCACTTATAAAAAACCAAATAAATCCATTAGCTTGAGCAGCGGGAATATACAAAGCAGCACCAATAGCATTGACACCTGTTCCGATTAGCATTGTTGTTCTTAGACCATATTGAGAGGGTAGGAACATGCCCAAAATAAATGACAGAAAGCATATAACACTTGCAATTGTTGATGAGAGAATAAATATCGACTCGGATACACTGTAATGCTGACATACCACATCACTAATAGTAAACAAAGTGACTGATATGTTACCATTTGAAGCCAGTGCAAAGTTATAAAGAAACAAAATAATCCAACGGTATTTACATGATTGAATTCTTTTTTTACCATCACTGTGTTGTTCCGGAAGTTCACTTTTTATGTCCATTTTACCTAGGACATTAAAAAAGGTTTTACAGTTTGATCTAATTTTTTAAATCAAAAATTAGTATTATATACGTTATACATTTTTATTCGCATTTGATCGCTGCAGGTATACTGCTTAAACTCACTTACATTAACTTTAATTAGTATAATGGAATTAAAGAATATGCACAAAAATCATGTATCAGTTAAAGCCACCTCTAGTTGAAATGTTATTCATCATCGTTTTCAAAACCTTAAACTTTGATGCGGTGCACAATGTTTAATTTAAATTTCTTTAATTTAGTTTCACGACAAGTTAAACAAAGATTTTCCAAAATCCTGTTTTAAAACAAAAAAACAGAAAATGATCTTTAACAATTTTACAATAAAACACAGATATGCTTAGGCTTTGTGCAAACATTTATTGACAATTTCATAATCAAACCTAAATACAATGACGTTTAGGCTTCAAACAAATTACTTTATTGAGATGCGAGTGGATGAGCATGGCAAACATTTTAAGAGGTGGCCTAACATTTGGTGCAAACCTTATTTATTTCAAAAATAAAAGCACTAAAATGTTTTTGACCAACAACTAGAGACAGTAGGCCAAAATTCAAATCTATTATTATGATACGCACAGTTTTTGATTTCCACCAACGTTTTTTAAGCACAATTATACATTTTAAATGTTAAAAACGACATTTTAAATGAACAAATTTCATTACAAAGTTAGTGAAAAACAATTTATACATTAAGGAATAAAAACTACAATACGACTCAATAATCTTGCTTGCTGAAGTCAATTCTCAAAATTGGATGCTTTGACACATTTTCACAGCGAAAGTCAATTTAAAGGCTGCTAAAATTGCCAAAAAACCAACTTCACCTTTCTTATAAAATGACGCCTTGAAAACATATAAACATGCTTTACAAGTTGTTATTCACGTTATAACAGGATATATATCTTTATCATTTTCTCAAACTTAATAGGCAGAACATCTCACTTTTTCAACATTGAATCTCATTGTGGCACATACTCTTTGATTTAATGAGAAAAACTTACTTAAATATCCAATCTTTCAAAATTCAGCAAAAATATAAAGGACGTAAAAGTATGTGGGGGATGTTTAACAAGTACAAACAGCCGTCTAAATTAACGAAAGCTTTCAGCTTTTGCCGTTGGGGATCTATCGTGATCTAAACACACAGCAAGATTGTGTTGTCACAACTTTTTGTACAAAAAAAGAAAGAATGTTGCTGACTTTGGGAAATATTTGTTTATAGACATAACATGATCAATACAGGGTTTTCCCGTGCACACACGACAAACTGAAGCTTTCGCAAATTAAAAAAAATAAAATAAAAGACATGCCCCTTGGAATTATTGTATAGATTTTGACATTAAAGTCTGAATCTTGAAGTCAAGATAATTTTTTATGAATGTCAGTGTGACCTAAAAATCTTATTTACAGGAAAAAACAACAATGTTAAAGGTATGGTCAAATGTTAAAATTAAAAAAAATAAAACATTTTTCAAAACATACTACAAAGATTTAAAAAATTTTCCCACTTCTGTTGAAAACTTTGTTGTTAAATTCTGAATTGCAAGTAGAAACGTATCAAAAAAAAAGTTACATTTATAATGTCAAAATAATATAATATCTACCTCACAATAGATGTTCCGTGTGTAAAAGAAATGCTATATTGGTGATGAAATGCCAAAATAAATTAAAAAGAGAATACACAGAACTTATGTATTAATGAAAACATTAATAATTATTTCATAAAACAAGACTTTTTCCATCATTTTGACATTCTAACAGATCTACAAAAGCATTTTTCTATGGCAAGTCACTCCTCGAATAAGTTTCAATCATTTTGTTGCTGTTACAGAAGAAACGGAAACGATATTCGAAATATCAAAAATTGAGGCATTGAAAACAAAAAGTTAAAAAATGTTGAGTTTAAATAATTGTGGTAAAATTCTGAATTTTAATGGACAAATCTTCCAGGTTCTTTTTCGCTGAAAGTTTGCTGTGCCGAATTTTTTAATTCTTAATATACACAGGGTTCATTTTTGTAATTAAATATAAAATGTTAGTGGTAGTGTATATAAAATCATTGCCTAAACAATATTTTTCAATATCCTAAATGATAACTACTTTGAGCATCACTAACGTTTTGCCTGGCAGCGAGCAGGATTCGATCCGTGGTCTCCAGAACTAGTAGTGGCAGACAGTAGTTTATTCGAATGACGGGTATATATATTCACCTATATATACACACCACTCGGATAAACCGTGTGGGTGCATCACTAACATATTGTTGCATGTAGTGTAGTGGGATCGAATTTCGCTTGCTGTCAGGCAGTATGTTAGTGATGCTTAAAATAGTGCTACTTCAATATGATTGACACCAATTATAATCCCCCAGAGATCAGAGGTCTGACCACGTGCCATAATAAAGATTCACCTAAATCTTAAATGATATTAGTGTGTATTAGTCTTCAAATTATTCCATTTGAAAAATTAACTTTCTTCTTCCAATGTAGAAATGACACCGTCACTGTTGCATAAGCTTCGTTTCTTAACAACTGGAACCCCTATTAACAACAATCCTTCAATTCCCAGGGTTCCACACAATAAGTAAGTCATGGCTCCAATTTCTTGTTTATCCCCAAGCCATCCAAATATCTGTGTTAATGCAATAGTAATCAAGTTGCCAACCACAGAACAGAGAGCAAAAGAAGTGCTATTATTTACAGGATAGGTAGTTTCAGAGATGATGTCAGCTAATATACCAGCAGAGGGTGAGAAGAAAAACCAAGTAAAAGTTGATACAAGATATAGTGAATAAACTGGATAAATATGTATTAGAAATTCTAAAAACAATGTGAAAGATACTGATGAGCCAATTAACAACAACATAAGCAGTTTTTTAAATTTTTTTGTTTTATCGAGAATCATACTGAACAACACGCAGCCAACACACCCAGCAACAACAGCTAATATACCCATCATTGAAACTAATTCTTCAGTTACTGTAATTTGGCGTGATTAAAATGTTTGCTACATTTGTGTATATGTTGTTAAAAGTAGAGTTGAATCCATATATAACTGCAAAAACAATAAATCTTAAATCTTTTACAAGAACCTTTATGGAGCCAAGAGTTTTCCGGAGAGAGATATTTCCAGGCCCAGTTCGTCGTGCTTGAGATAAAGAAGGTGGATGTTTTGGACTTTCACGATAAAAAAACAAATTTAAAACAAATGATAAAAACATGGCACACTCTGACTGTAGATTAAAATATCAAGACTGTTTTGAAACTCTGAATTTGACATTGGCTTTGAATTATTAAATAAAAACATTGTTTGAAGAAAACTAACTCCACAACCAATGTTGGTCATTGATAAGCTGATATTAGTAGCAAGTGCATGTTGATTTGCAGGAAACCACACTTCAGAAATGTCTGTAGCCAACTGGTACATTATTCCAGTAGAAAAACCAAATAAGCATTGACTAATAAAAAAACAAATAAATCCATTACTCTGAGTAGCTGGAATACACAAAGCAGCCCTAATAGCAATGGCACCTGATCCAATTACAACTGTTGTTTTTAAGCCATATCGAGAGGGTAAAAACATGCCAAACACATACGACACTAAGCATATAACGGTAGAAACTGTTGTTGAGAGAAGAAAAATAGAATCTGATACGTCATAATGCTTACATACCATGTCACTAATAGTAAACAAACTAATTGATATGTTACCAGCGATATTTGCATGGCGAAATCGTCATTTTATCATTATTGAGTTTCTCATGTTTCGAATTCATGTTATCTAATGATGTAAAAACATTTGTTAAAAAATTTGACTTTAGAAATTTAATTAATAAAACTATGCCATGGTACATAACTTCATAATATTTATAATCACAAAACTGTCACACAGAAAAGTTCTTTGAGAGCACCTGGATGTGTTTTGTCTGGTAAGGCAGATTATAATTGTTACTGTGTTGTATCATGGCTTGTGTTTTGCTGTGGATTTATTACAGACGCTTGACTATTTACTTAGAAAACTCCCGATAAATGATGATGACAACACAGATGAAGGCTCCACCAGTATTTGATGAGCAGGATGATTACAGCAGTTGGAGAATGTTCACAGAATTCTAAAAAAGGAAACAAGGTCGTGCTGTTTATTCATCTTTAAAGGGTCATGCACGTGAAGCAATGTGGGAGATAACTACTGGTGAAATTGGTGCAGATGATGGGTTATCCAAAATTAATGCAAAACTAGACTCTATTTAATAAAAGGAAAGCACCGCAGCTTTTATTCCGTTCAGAGTTTTAACAATTGTTGAATTTGAAAAATTGTATAGCAAACTAAAGATATTTAAAATAGAACTACCAGAAGCATTCAAAGCTTACCTCTTTTTGTGCACAGCAAACATGTATAAAGGTAATAGAAATCAGCTCGCACAACATGTGATGATCTCAAATAGAAGGATATGAACGATACGATAATTCAAATATTTGGTGAATTGAACTCAAAGGACACGATGGGACATTGCCTATTAAAAAAGAAGAATGTTTGTATGGTAGATACAGGGAAGGATATGAAAAAAAACCCAAAGTATTCTGAAACAAATAAAACTAATTCTGTTGATAAAGATGGAAAACATCTTCTCTGTCATGAATGTGATTCCATTAAGCATTTTGTTGAAAAATGTTTGTATAGAAATTTAAAAAAGGATGAAGAGTGGAGAAATTTTAAATCAAATAAAGAAAGAATGATAACAACAATAGCAACAACAGGAGAAAAGCAAATGAAGTTCACATAATACTATTTGCTGGGGCGCCTGATCAAAAGTAATATTGTTTGATTGGTGAATCATGTGGCAGAGAACTCCTTGACTCAAGATGCAAAAAAATAGTATCAGATGAAACTTGGATACATGGATACTCTGAAGAACTCTAAAGAATACAAAAAAGATAACATTCAAGACAATTCAACTTGAACATGCAGATTTGGAGACGTAGTTGAGGTAAATGCACATAAGAACATCATCATACCTGTCAACATTGGCAATATTAAAGATACAAATTAGCAGTCGACGCGGTACAGAATGATATACCATTCCTTGTTAGCCAGAATACCATAAAATCATTAGGCACCAAATTGGATTTTGAAAATGATCTAGCTATTATGGGTGATGATAATATTGAGCATCAACTGGACACTACTGTCTACCTTCAACTTAATGGGACCTCAATGTCGGAGAAAAACCAAAAATTGTTTTACATGGTCAAAATTTAAAAAAAGGAAAAAAAAAAAAAAATTTAAAGGCTAAAAAGTTACATTGTCAGTACGAGCTGATAAACAAGTAGGATTTATTTTTTAGAATTTGCCCATACTTTAGGAGGAAAAAAAATATTTTCTTTGGAAAGCCAAATTTTAGACTTGTTCGGTATTTTCAGTCACAGACAAACACAGCCTATTAAATATAACAGACCACATTAACCCGTGAAATAATCCACTGGGCCGTCCGTCAACAAATTATCTACTCTGCGGGGGACCTGGAATGCAGCTACGCACCACCATTTTAACACACTGAGATAAGTGCTTTTTTCATTTTGTGAGACATGACAAAGTTATCTACAAATGGCTTGAATTAGACATTCATAGCTTTGTGTTAATGAAATACATAACCAATCTTTCTCGCTACTACCAAGAATGTATTACAGAACATTTATAATCTTCAAGTAAAAAATAAAGGTCATAAGTGTTTCTATATCAGAGTATTTTAGCATTTTTAATGAGAATTCCCTTTTTTTAGTCAAGGCTCTCAAAGAGTCAACCTTACCAATTTGCTAGGGATTTGAAATCATGCCTAAACGTTACCTTAGACCATCTAAAATAAAGAATTAGTTGTTGGGATTGCTAGTTTTAATTCAATATATGTGACTGTCCAGAGGAATTTGATAACAAACAAATTAGCGTTAAATTTTAATGTTATATCGCTACAAAGAACAAAAGAAATAATGCTAATTAACGCTAGGAAAAGCCCACTTTAGCGTTATAGCGTTAACATGAGATAACACTATAGCGTTAATTAATTGCAAAATAGCGCTAATGTTGGCTAATAACGTTAATAGTGCTAAATTAACGTTAACAGTGTTAATATAATTTAACATTCTAATGGCTCGTCAAACGGCACAAAATAATCATTCTCCATTTGCCCCTAACAGCATTGAGTCATAAAATAGGACGGGAACACTGGAAACTAAGTTGTTCGTTTTTTTGGTGCAACTTTTTTGTAAAATACTATTACAAGAACGTGTAATAAGTGCCATCCTCATCATCATCATCATTCTCGGCTTAACGTCCGTTTTCCATGCTAGCATGGGTTGGACGGGGTATATTAATGACCCTCTTCCAATCTGATCTAGACTGTGTTAGATCTAAACTCAACTTCCTCTGTATCAAGTCTGTCCTTATAACCTCCTTCCAAGTCTTTCTCGGTCTGCCTCTGGGCTTTGCCCCAGGAACTATCAAGTCTCTACACTTTCTTACCCAATTATCCTCCTCCATTCTTTCCAAGTGCCCCAGCCAATTCAATCTTGCCATGCTCTTAATTTATCTTGCCATGCTCTTAATTTATTTTTCAAACATTTAACCAACATGAATCATTCGCTATTCTCCCATCGCAGTATCAAAAAATCGGACGTAGCAATATTGGAACTAAGTTGCTCAAAGTTTTATGAATATTTTGTTAAAGTCTGTTCTGCAAATTAGCTTAACAAGACCATGTGATAAGCGCCCACGATACTCATTTTCAACCTTTTCTAACGTACTTCGGAAACTGTCAGACGCTACGACGCTACACCGTGCAACCAGCAAAAAATTCATAGTAAGTAAATTTAAATCATCAATGTTAACTATTAGTAACTAAAACTTTAATTCAACATGTAAATAAAATAATTATAACGCCTAAATCCACTGTTTTTAAAATAAAAACAAGCTAGCTCAGCCAGGCTGAACAACAAAACTGAATCTTTATACATAAGTAACAACGTGGCAAATTTTAACTGCCTAGTAAGTTAATTAACATTTTTTATAGATTGTTTTTTTTTTACTTTTTAAAATTGTTTAGTGGCTCATCAAATTACCTACTCAAAAAAATCAGAGAACGACTATAACAATAGCAAGAAAGGTTAGTTATAAAAAACATGTAAATAGTTGTGGAGAATTTGCCAGGGCTTTTTAGTTGGTTTGTGTCGAATTATATCACTAGCTAACAATTTCAGAGAAGGTGCAGATACAGAAACAGTTTATAGGGTTTTGTTCATTATTCTTTAAAAACAGTCATTGTTTCTGGCCTTAAACTGTCGAAAACGGAAAAGTTTTTCAGTTTAACTATCTATTTGTTGGAAAATATTATTGTTTTTTGTGCCTGAAGTTTCTTAATTTGTGTTGCAGTTTATCATATATGCTAGTGTTCCATGTCTCTTCGGTTGCGTTAAATTGTGCTAAAACGAAATGTTTAATCCACTGTATTTTAACAGGACCAAGCCTGGTGCAACCTCTCTTTCCTGTCTTGATTTCTTAACAACCTCGGAAATGCTGTTAAAATTAAATTGAATGCACAATCAACCGTATTGGTTGACTGTGAATTAATCATTGTTGAAGGAAACATGTCTGCTCTGTCTTCAACTTCAGAAAGATAATTGTTGCAGCTGTTAAAATTAGGAAAAGAACCTGGTAAGGTTGGCCGTATTTCTGAAATTTCGGGTGCGACGGTTGGAGAAGTGAAAGCTAGTGGAGGGGTTACATCGAGTAGAGGAGATACATAAAGTGGAGGTACATTTTCAGGTGGATGGGATACATTTTCAGGTGGATGAGATACATTTTCAGGTGGACGAGATACATCATTCGCAGCTGTAGAAGTTGGAACATCATTCTCGGGTGGAGGCACAATCTTTGCAATGTTGGTAAGAATCAACTCCACATTTTTATTTATTTGCTGCAGTGCTGATTCAAACGTTTGCTGCATATTTTTAATTTTTTTTATCTCCAAATTTTCCAACCTCTCATCTTGGACGCTGTATGTTTGTGTTGAAATATTTTTTTTTACATTTTTAGTTTGCTCCATTGCCTTTTTTTTAGGTAGGCGTTGTACGATGTAATTGATCCCTAAATGTATGAAAATATATATGTAAAAATTATATTAAGAATTTTATTAGTATTATTTTTTGTGCCTAAAATTTCTTAATTGTGTTGTAATTTCTTGTATACACTAGTGTTATCCACTGTATTTTTTAAACTGTTGCGTACCTTTGCTTTATAAACTGATTCATTCTGACCAGTGTGTACAATAGATGAGTTCTGAAAAAGCAAAAATGTCAGTTGCAGAAAAGTCAAAATGCATCCTCCTTTTTAATTGATATAAAACTTTTGTTACCTTCACTGTTTCTTTTGTGTTGGTAACCATAACATCTTGTTCGTATTCCTGTATTAAAAAATATTTACTATATATATTGTAAAATTATTTGTCATTGTAGAATGAGTTGTTCTTGTTAAAATGCCACAAATGACCGCGTCATTTTCTTGCAATAAAATACTTAGCTCACCAAGCTTTGCAGTTTTCTTTTTATGTTTTTTTGGTCGTGAATGCGCTCCAATGCATCAAGCTCTGTCGTTGAATCTAAATTGTGGAATTTAAAATTTTCTGTGTGCATTATTTCTTTAAAGGAGTGGTCCCACGAAATTTTCGAAATTTTTTTTATTCGTTTTTTGGATTCTCCACTATTTAATTAGTATAGAGTTTTTTTGTTTTTTTTCGAGAAATTGTTTATTGATCATCTAATCAACGCGCAAAGATCGTCTTTTTATTAAGAACCTTTTGTTGTGACGTCATAATTGGCGATGTTAGTTTGGAGAGAGAGAGAGAGAGATTGTCTTTGTTGCACGGAAGTGGATGCATTAACAGACGAACAATTCCAAGGTATATGTGCTTAAATATAATTTTTTTAAATATGATTAAGCTACATAAAAATTATTGTTAAAATATGAAATAATAATATCTATCGTACAAATATCCGTTGTTTTTTAGGAATAAAATGTATAACTGAGAATGAGGATTTCAAGCAACTTTGTCTCGAAAAAGTTATCTTACAGAACGTTTTAATATGCTTACACGAGACAAGAGGGGAACGACTGGAAAAAGGCAATCGCCATGTTATACCGTCGTGTGTCGTGTGGAAAATAAGACAAGTTTTCCCTGAAGAGGATGGTGTATATGTCCCTTACTCGGAAGAATAAACAAAAAATATATAATATATAATATGTGATTATAATCATAGAAAAAAAATATTTCTAAATATGAAATCGCGATCTTTGATTCTCTAGAATATCCTTTTTTGTGGGTTTTTCAATTGGAGCGATATTTTTTGGTAAATTAGGAGGAAGTTCTGTCAGCGTAATTTTTCTATTTTCAATAATTGAACTCTCTGTTTGATCAACGAGTTTAGAAAACACTTGCAGGGATTTTGCCTCTTTGTATGGCTTTGCAGACCAAGTTTTCGTGATCTTCGAGTAGCAAAAATTGTAAGAGCCTTTTCCACTTATAGTTTTTGCTTGATCGAGAGATGATCCTTGATTAAAATCAATAGCTGCTAGCCTGCATCGTGCAACCATTCCTTGGTACGAAAAGTGTGTGCTCTTTGGTTTGTTCCATTTGGTATGCTACTTGTAGGTCCGCATTCGTTTGTTTTCGCTTCTTCGAATTCTTCTTCTTCTTCTGAAACGGCATTTTCCATACAAAATGAAACGTCGCTATCCAAAGTCATTTCAACGTCGTCACATTAAGAGGTTGGGTCTTCTGCGTGTTGCTCTGCTTTCTTCTTGAGCATAGACAGCATCGTTTGTGTCTCCACGGATCGTACTGACGGAGCTACTACGACGAATTCAGTTTGGCAGTATTTCGAATTCTCAAGCAGAAGATTCTCTCTGTCGATATGTTCCATTTCGGCGTTGTTCTGGATAGCTTCATCAATGAGCTTGCGCTTTGTCAATGCAGCGTCTCTTTGCTCCAACCTTTGCGATGATTTTCTTTTTTGCTGTGCTTTGGAGTAGACAAAAATTGTCGGTACAGCCCCCTCCGTTAAAATCCGTCTCGTAGGCAAACCAAACATTTCATTCTATAAAAAAAACGAGATGGTAAATAAAATGATGATAATAAATGAATGTAGTATAAAACATAAAAAAAGTTGATTATAAACATTACAGTACATATGGTTGTCATTTACGAGTATAATTTTCTTTACCTTGAGATCTCTTTTGAAGCAATCACTATCAAAATGAAAATGACACACTTGGATGTTTTCTTCTTTAGGCATGTTGTCTCGTTTCAGCTTTGAAATCCACATCTTTTTTATCTTTGCGTCTTTTGGAAGTTCGAAAAAACTGATTTTTTCATCATTTTTTTTGCTAGAACTTCTAGTACAATCGAGTGCTGCACAGTGAACCATACTTAATTGTTGTAATATAATTAAAAAATCCTTCTTCTTATCTTAAAAGAACTTCTCTTACTTATTTAAGGCGGTTCCCCTAGAAAAAAACTATATCGCAGAGGATTGTCTTTTCTGAAGATACTTGATGAGGATATCATAGTATATGACGGTACGACAAAATTAAGTCAAAAATTTCATTGATTGGTTGCCATGGTTACCCGTTGCTAGGAGAAGTATAGGCAAAATATGACATTTTGCTGCTCAACACCTAACCAAATAACTGAATAACATGCGTTATTTCAAGCGCCTTTTTGGCCGCTTTTGTTCCTCAAGGGTCACGTGTATGGATTGAGTGAAGCGCATTTTCGCAAGGCTGATTCGTCTTCCAGAAAACAGATGCAGTATTTTTTGGACGACAGAAAAGCTAAAACAGGGCGAAACAGGCAATATCTCGACAAAATAACTGAAAGACAAAACTTCGATTTGAAAATCGGTTTCGTTTAAACACTAGGTGGTACTAATGCCTGCATCCACAGAAGAAATTGTAAAGCGTGGGTGCTTCGATCTTGAGAATTCTTGTTTCGCGTGGATTCCAAACTTAAACGGCAAAAAACTTGTTTAAAGATTATTTTATGGACATTCTTGACTTGTGGATCGACAAAAGGTGTACGCCAGCACTATTTCGACCTGAAAAGCACCAAATACCTAAGACCTAAGTCTTAAGTCTAATTGATGACGAGTAAACTCTGACGAGTTCACTTCAGAGGGTGCGTCGTTAAGACAGCTTTCTGAATGCTTGTGGAACACCACATTTAATATTCAGAACTGTCATATATTGTCTTAGGAGGCCCTAAAGTATCATCTAGCTATTGCAAGGAATTAAACATCGACGGAGGGGCAAGAAAGCTGTCTAAAAATGCGAAAATGGTTGCTATGGGCGTTGCTATGCACTTATATTTGCGGTTGGTTGGAAAAAGTGGCAGAATGCGCAATAAAAACCTAAATTTGTCATAAGCACTACTTGCCACGGTATTCTAAGATGAATTTGCTGTCAGAAAACAGCTAAATGACAATTCTTGAAATTTAGAAATATTTTCTAGGGGAACCACCTTAAAAATACATTTCTATTTGCTGAATTTTCTTAACACTCAAAAAATCCATTCGCCATCTATATAAACAACAGAGAACAGGATTGTAAAAAAGGGCCGAATAAGAGCAAAAAAAAAAATTTTTTTTTTAAAAGCTTTTTTATGATAATAAATAAAACATTTCCAATAAAATAAGATAAAATTATTTTTTTTGATTTTTCGTGGGACCACTCCTTTAACGAAAAAAAGATAGATTATATAGATAGATCATAAGAACGCAAGTCTGATAGGTACTTTGACTGCCTACTCGCAAGTTTTGAAAGATTGAAATAGCAAGTAATAATCTTATGCTGGATAATCTTTCAGAAAAAATAGGGACGGGCAATTTACTCAAAAAATCATACCGTTAAGTGCTATGATTATAGCCGAATAGGGTTTCCCTGGAAATTTTACCTAATTTTAACGCGAAGTGTTTGTTGTCAAATTCCCCTGGACAGTCACATATCTCGAATTTAAAAAGAGATATCTACGCTCTATATACTCCCCCTCAACAAGTGATATTTTGAAGTTCACTATATCAAACCTGTACTTGTACCACTGGATAGAGCTCGAAGAGAGAATGCAAAAAATGGTATTACATATCAATTTAATCATTGCCTTACTAAGATACACTACGTTAAAAATATAAATTACCATTTTTATGATGATGTCAGCAATTTTATGCTGAATTTTGTAACAAATTAATGCACTCATTTGACAGAGGGATAAAATGCACTGGTTCTCTATTTTACTTTTTTAAAAGACAGGATTCATTGTATATTGGCAAAAGTATGCCAACATTAAGAAAAATAAATGAATGAATGGATGAACGAATGAATGAATAAATGAATTAATGAAATGCAAAACCAGTATACGATAAGAAAAAAAAAACAGTGTTCTTAGAAATAAACATTTCACTGTTGACCTAAACCACGTCATATAGATTCCACATTCCATATAGATTTTAGTTCACCAGCAATCACTAATTTATCTATTTCTACAACACTCTACAATTGTTTGTTTATTCATACAGCAAAAAGAAAATGACTAAACTGCACAACTTACTTTAATTGCAATAAAAAAATATAAAATAACCAAAACTGCATATCACAACATTATATAACAGGACATTACAAGATAAGACCAACAAACGAGACCACTGCCCAAATTACAAAACAAATACAACTGACATGTATAAAGGGAAGCAAAAACTTACAACAAGCCATGACGGTACAAAAAATACAACAGAAAACCATGAGACCTTAAAGCATGTTGCAAGTGTTGTAGTGAAAAACTGATTCTATGAAATTTTATACCATAAAAATTTAACATATATATATGACTAATCAAATAAGTCAATAATAGCAGCAATCAAAATATCATATGTTTATCCTATAATCTTAAAAACAACAAATTATAATCTAATATAACCACTGCTCAAAAAGTATTGGTGTATATTATTTCATACTGGTGGCTAATACATCTTGTAGATTGTATCTATGCCTTAACGAATGAAGAAACCACACTGTTATTATCACACAAGCTTCGTTTCTTAACAACTGGAACTCCTATTAATAACAATACCTGAATTCCCAAGGTGCCACACAATAAATAAGCCATGACATCAGTTTTACGTTTATCACCAAGCCATCCAAAAAGTTGTTTTAATGCAACAGTCAGCAAATCCCCAAGTACACAACAGAGAGCAAAAGAAGTGCTGTTATTGACAGGGTAGGTGATTTCAGAGATGGTGTCAGCTAACACACCAGCAGAGGGTGTGTAAAAGAACCAAGCCAAAGTTGATACGAGATATACCACATAAACTGGATATATATGGATTAGAAATTCTAAAAATAAAGTGAACAATACCAGAGAGACAACCAGCAGCAACATGATAAGAGATTTATATTTTTTAGTTTTATCAAGAAGTAAACTAAACAGCAGACAACCAATGCATCCCACAACAACAGACAACAATCCTGTCATTGAAACTAACTTTTCACTGTCGATGTAACTTGGTGCTATCAAAATATCTGCTATCACAGTATAAATATTGTTAAAGGCAGAATTAAAACCCAAAATAAGGGCGAAAACACCAAATCTGAAATCTTTTACAAGAGTTTTTATCGAACCTACAGTTTCCTGGAGGGAGATTTCTCCAGGGCCAGTCCGTTGAGCTTGTGATAAGGAAGGTGAATATTTTGGACTTTCACGATAAAAAAACAAATTTAAAACAAATGCTAAAATACATGGGATGCTTTGACTGTATATTAAAATATTAAGACTGTTCTGAAAGTCTGCTTTTAACATAGACTTTGTATTGTTGAATAAAAACATGGTTTGAAGGTAACTAAATCCACAACCAATGTTCAACATTATCATGTTGATGTTGGTAGCAAGTGCATGTTGATGTGTAGGAAACCAAACTTCAGAAATATCTGTCACTATTTGGTACATCACTCCAGAAGAAAATCCCCAAAAACTTTCACTCATAAAAAACCAAATAAATCCATTACTTTGACTGGCAGGGATAATTAAAGCAGCCCCAATTGCATTGGCACCTGATCCAATCACAACTGTTGTTCGGAGACCATATCGAGATGTCAAGAACATGCCCAACACATATGAGATTAAGCATGTGATAGTTGAAATAGTAGATGGAAGAAGAAATACAGAATCTGATATGTCGTAATGCTCACATATCATATCACTGATGGTAAAATAACTGATTGATGCATTCGTATTGGAAGCTACTGCGAAGCCATACAAAGCCAGAATAACCCAACGATACTTGCATGGATGAATAATTTTTTTATCATTACTGTGTATTTCTGGAAGCTCATCCTTTGTATTCATGGTTTCTAATGATGAAATACATTTGTTAAAAATTTTGATTTGTTAATTCTGCAAATGTTGGCTATCAGAGTGCAAGTATTGTTTAAGGTAGACAGTTCACACACTAGGCATTGGGCTACCATCTTCAAACTAGAAAACAATTTATTGCTATTTTCTTATATACCTTTGTTTTCTGTAATTCAGAATGTTTATTTAGTTTAACCGAGTTGAGTATACCACCATATCAACTTTAAAAACAACTTTTAATCCTCCATAAAATAATTGCATTTGTTAGAAATTCTCAAATTAAAGCTGTTTTTACATTTAACAGACTGTAATTCTTTAATGCAACAAGCAAACAAAAAAACCTTGCAGTTTTAAAACTTGTCCTGAGCAAAACCTTGATGTGATGATCATATGAAGTGTTATGTATATTGTTTCTAGGGATTTAGGAATCAAATACGGCATGTTTGGGCAGGCCTGGGATGAACTTAACCTTATGAAGCTGTAAAAGCAAATCGTTTTTTAAATACTTGCATGTTTTAAATTTCGATAAGATCTCTAAACAGGTATTTTTTTAAAGAAAAAGAAATATGTAAAGAGCATGCAAGCATCACATATGTTTGAGAGAATATTTCAAATCAATTATATATATATAAAAATGAGTGAAGATTTAAAATAAGCCACCCTTTTTTTTTTTTATACATAAAAATTATTATTTTTTTTAAAAAGGAGTTTGTACATAAAACTGAAAGAAAAAATACCCTTATCGTTATAAGAACACACACAACAGGCATACTAAAATCGTCCCCTAGAAATCTCATGTGAAGACAAACTAATGAAAACAGAGTGCAATGGAGCGCATAAACTCACTCGCAGATCAACTTGCATCAAATTTTTAATTACAAGAACACATTCAAAAAATGTGCTCAAAACAGATAGCAATAACATAAACTTTCAATTTAATTTTGCTCATAAGAATTATTCAAAAACGACTGGAAGGAGGTTAAAAAGTTACAGAAAAATCTACCAGTTTAAAATATAGCTAAAGATTTTCCTACTCCAAAACTTTCATAGTTTCACATTTGCACATTGCTATAAAATTCAGATTTTTCAACAAATTGGAAGATGAAAAATTCCATTTCTTGTCAGACTGCAAAAACAACTAACCCAATACTCCCTCTGTAAATCAGCAAGTGTAATTAATTTTACATATATACAATTTTTTAGACCTATCTGTTAGTCTTATCCAGTCGTACAAGCAGTTTTTGATTGTGACTTTGAAACGTGTACACCTGTGTCGGGATAAAAAAGTACAGGAGTTTTTATGTTTCAAGGAAAACTAATACACCTTTGCCAAATTAGTTTTCCTTGATGTACCACTGCTATTTCTCAACTTTGTCCACAAAATGAATGGGATTTTTGAAATCCTCACCATTTTATTGACAAATTGAATGTGAGTCGCCTGAAACTTGACAAAATAATGTGAAATCCTTTAACTTTGTAACAACGCTTTATTGGCTGTAAAATTCTTAAAGGAGTGGGAACATTCAAATAGGACATTCATACAGAGGGGGAGGGTGAGAGGCTATGTAACTTTGTTTGGTGCACGTTCCTTTTCTGCCACCCTGTCAAGTTTGAATTATCATCCAAATGATTTGACTTCAAGATGATATTCAGCATCATTGAATTGGTGTGTGTATAAATTTTTAACTTAATCCGACATGTAAAAATGCTGTTTTGGTGTTATTAATGTTATGGTCAAAGTCTTCTTAATTTTCGACTTGTACTTATAAGCTTCTATTTCAAGCAGAGGTCAATTAATATAAAATTAAAAGATTTCACATTTTGTCAAGTTTCAGGAGACTCACATTCACTTTGTCAACAAAATGAATGGGATTTTTTAAATCCTCACCGTGAGTATCTTTGTGTATCTGTAAAATTCAAAGAAAATTTTACAGATACACAAAGAGTTTTTTTACCAGTAATAGCCAATGAAGTGTTGGAAGGTGATGTCTAAGTACCAAACGTCATTATGTAACATACGTAAGTAATTAGCAAAAAGAAGTTATCACAAGAAATTGAATAAGAAAAGAAATATATTCAGCCAATTACCCTGGATATAATTTTACACTAAGTATCTGTAAACATCTGTAAGTTCCAAAAAAGTCATCCTCTCTACCTACTTTGAAACATTATCAACAAAGTTACTATCGTGGCAGCTACGCTACTTCTTTTGTTATGTTCACAAAAACAAGTCTTAGATCTAGCCTTAGAGTTCGTTGATATACCATTTTTAAGAAACTAATTTTACAGGACAGTGTCCTTTCTACCATTAATAGACAAAATAATGTTCTTTTTCTGTTAAAAATAATTTAAAATAATCAGCAGTAAACAATATTACCAAAAAAGTTTAGAATTATGCTTGTGTTTTGTGGTTGTAAATGTTTTTCTTCCACTGAAGTAATAGCATTATTATTGCTACACAAGCTTCGTTTCTTAACAACTGGAACCAATACTATCAACAATATTTGAATTCCTAAGATTGCACAAAACAAGTAAACCATTATTTTAATTTCATTTTTATCACCAAGTTTACCACAAATCTGTGTTAATGCTACTGTAAGCAAGCTTCCAACGACAGAACAGAAAGCAAATGAAGTGCTGTTATTGATAGGGTAGGTAATTTCGGAGATGATGTCAGCTAATACACCTGTGGTGGGTGTGAAAAAGAACCAAGACAAAGTTGATGCAAGATATATCACATAAATTGGGTAAATATGGATCAGAAATTCGAAAAATAACACAAATAAAACTGATGAGACAACTAACAATAACATAAGCAGTTTTTTAAACTTTTTCGTTTTATCAAGAATCATACTGAATAACACAGAGCCAACACATCCAACTGTAGCAGCTAATACACCAATTATTGAAACTAATTTTTCACCATTATTATAACTTGGTGTGATTAAAATGTTTGCTATGACTAGGTATGTATTATTAAATGCACTGTTGAATCCAAAAATAATTGCAAAGAGAATAAATTTAAAATCCTTTACTAGAAACATTATAGAAGCCACCGTCTCTTGGAGAGGGATATTTCCAGGACCAATTCGCTGGTTTTGTGATATAGAAGGTGGATATTTTGGACTGTCACGATAAAAAAACAAGTTAAAAACAAATGATAAAAGACATAATGCACCCTGACTATAGATTAAAATATTGAGACTGATCTGCAACTCTGCATTTGACATAGACTTTGCATTGTTGAATAAAAACATCGTTTGAAGGTAACTAATTCCGTAACCAACATTCACCATTGATAGATTAATGTTGGTAGCAAGTGCATGTTGATGTGCCGGGAACCACACCTCAGAAATATCTGTAGCCAGCTGGTACATTATTCCGGTAGAAAACCCCCAACAACACTGACTTATGAAAAAACAAATAAACCCATTAGTTTGAGCAGCAGGGATGTACAAGGCCGCACCAATAGCAGTTATACCTGATCCAATTACCACTGTTGTTCGGAGACCATATCGAGAAGGTAGAAACATGCCCAATACATATGAAACTAAGCATATAACAGTTGAAATTGACCATGAAAGAAGAAATAATGAATCTGATACATTATAATGCTTACATACCACATCACCTATATTAAACAAACAGATCGATATGCCAGCATTTGAAGCCATGGCAAATCCATATAGAAACAAAATAATCCAGCGGTAACTAGATGATTTAACTGTTATTTTATCATCATTGGAATGTTTGTGGTCCATGTTTTCAGTGTCCATATTTTCTAATAAAGTAAGAAGAAAATTAAAAGTAATATCGGAAGTTTGGCAAAAATACCTTGTGTAGTAATACTTAGAGTTCATAATGTGAACGACAGAAAACTGCATGATACAAACACTCCTTATTAATTGTGACTGTCCAGGGGAATTTAATAACAAACAAATTAGCGTTAAATTTTAACGTTATATCGCTACGAAGAACAAAAGAAATAACGCTAATTAACACTAGAAAAAGCCCGCTTTAACGTTATAGTGTTAACATGAGATAACACTATAGCGTTAATTATCATTGCAGAATAGCGCTAATGTTGGCTAATAACTTTAATAGCGCTAAATTAACATTAACAGCGTTAGTATTATTTAACATGTCAATGGCTCGTCCACCGGCACGAAATATTATTCTCCATTAGAGCCTTACGGCCTTATGTCATAAAATAGGACGGGAGCACTAGAAGCTTTTTGGTGCAATTTGTTTGTGAAATAATATAACAAACATGTAATAAGTGCCATGCTCTTGATTTATTTTTTAAACATTTAACCAACACAAATCATTCGCTTTCTTCCCATCGTAGTACCAAAAAATCAGGCAGAACAACGCTGAATTCGAAGTTGCTCAACGTTTTCTAAATATTTTGTTAAAGTCCGTTCTGCAAATTAGCATAACAAGAATATGTGATAAGCGCCTACGATATTCCTTTTCAAACTTTTCTAGCGTACTTCAGAAACTGTCGGACGCTGCAACACTATGATATGAAAACGAGCAAAAAAGTTCGAAGTAAGTAAATTTTACTACCATTAATGTTAACTTTTAGTAACTAAAACTATAAAATACAATAAAGTACAATAAAATAATTACACTTTGCCTAATTCTGCTGTTTTTGAAAACATGCAACAACAAGGTAATCACTTAACAAATTCTAACTATCTAGTAAGTAAACTAGATTTCCAGGGCTTTTTATTTGATTTATGTGAAATGTCAAATTATAAAGCTATCTAGCTAACGATTCCAGAGAAGGTACAGATTTGGAAACAGTATGGGGTAAAAGTTATTTTTTGTGTCTAAAGTTTCTTAATTTATGTTGTAGTTTATCATAAACAACATTGTTCCAAATTTCTTCGTTAGAATTGAATTGTGCCAGGACATAATTTTTGATCCACTGAATTTTAACAGGATCAAGCCTGGCACAACCTCTTTTTCCCGTTAAATTCGACTTTTTCACAACCTCGTACGGAAAGGCTGTAAGGATCAAGTTAAATGCACAATCAACCATATTGTTTGATTGTGCATTAACTCTTGTAGATGAAAACAAGTCTCCAACTTTAGGCAGGTAATTCTCAGTGTTTATAGGAAGAGAGCCACCTAGTAACGTGTGTTCGAATTCTAAAATTTCAGGTGCGATTTTTGGTGAGGTAAAGTCAAGCGGAGGAGATACATCAGGTAGCTGATCAGTTGGACGAGATACATCAGGTAGCTGATCAGTTGGACGAGATACGTAGTCAAGTGGATCAGCATTCTCGGCTTGAGGAGTAATTTTTGTGATGGTGGAAAGAATAAATTGAATACTATTATTTATTTGATCTATTGTTGATTTTATTGTTTACTGCATGTTTGCACGTCATTTTCTAAATTCTCTATCCTGGTAACATCAACGTTCTCAGTTTGTGTTCCTTTGGTTTGGTTATTGGGGCATGCTTGAGTAACGGTAATTTTGTTTTTTTTTTTGTTTTGTTTTATTTTTTAATTTTTTCATATTCTTCATAGGATGTTGATGTTGATCCCTAAATATATAAAAAAATAATATATATATATATGTATAAATTAGGTAAATTTTTATTAAGAGCAAGTTTTATTAGATTTGTTAAACTGTTACACACCTCTGTTTTGTCGACTGACACCTTATAGTTAGTTTGTACAGTAAATTCTGATTCCTGGGAATAACATTCGGTAATCACGTCTTGTTCGCATTCTTGTATTAAAAATTATTTCTTGTATATATCTTGTATATATCCATTATTTGTCATTGAAGAATTATTTTAAAGTATGTGTCTGTTAAAATGCCACAAAACGCCTTTTTAATAATAATAAAAAACACAATTAAAACGACCGTGGCATTTTCTTGCAAAATTAAATTTATCATTCATTTTCTGTCTAATTATATTCTGCCTATATATTCTGAAACTTTAGAATTTTTTTAAAAATAATAGGGCTACGGTCGTGACTTAGTATAAATGTTACAAAAATTTGAGTAAATATTAGTCCCTACCATTTCTATTCCATAGATTAAAAGAGATAAGCTGGAAGTAACCCTGGAAGTAAAAACCAACCATGCGTTCTCTAAATCGTGCAGGAAAGGTCTCGGCTTTGTTGGCATGATTGTACAGCTCACGAAAAATCAAAATGGCGTAATCATGCTTTTTAACGTTAATAGCGCTATTTTAACGCTAATTTTTATTATTGTCTTAGCGTTATTATCATTACAACAAAAATTATATTAGCGTTATTAACGTTATGGCGTTAAATGTTAGCGCTAATATTAGCGCTTTAAACGCTAATTAACGCTAAATGTTTGTTATCAAATTCCCCTGGACAGTCACAATTAGCACACAGAGCGAAAAAATCTACATAAAGTTCACAAGCCACAGGAGGAACCTTGCATATTAGGGTACAAACCTATACTAACATGTTATATGGCAATTTAGGTTAACCCTATTATAACTGGGGGGGCACAAAGTGCCTGCAGCCTCTTTGACTAGGCATAACTTTGGATACACGTGATTAAGTGCTAAAATTTTGTGACTATTCCTAACTTTTATTAGGGCTTCTGATGAAAAAAAAATTTTTTGGAAAGATTTTGTACTTTGCTGGGGGTATTGCATTTTTTGGACGGGGGTAAATTTTTTGGAATTTTTAAAACCGTTGACATTCATGTAAGAATGTTATAAGATGTTGTATTGGGTAAATAAATATTTATTACATGTATGTTGGTTACTAAGTGGTAACCAAGGTGTTGCTAAGGTGATATATGGTTACTAAGGACAAAAAGCAGACCAGATTTGAAGGAAATATCGATCCAGCAAATTGACGTCATTTCGGATCCCAATGACGTCATTATATTGTTTTCCTTACCTCAATTATCTTTAAATGCCCTGTTCTACATATATGCAAAGTTTAATGACATGAGCATCAATATTTCTGGTAGAACGGGTCTTTTTATCTTTATCGTTAAAATAAGAAATTTTCTTGCCGAAATGACGTCATTTTTTATCCCAATTACGTCATTAAAATTACTTTTTTCATGTGAAACACATATTTTGGTATTCATTCCACAAATCTACCAATAATCAAGGCCGTATCATTAGTAACACGCGAGAAATTAAAACATACTGAAAAATTGACCATTTTTTATATGTGTGACGTCATTTCTAATCCCTATGACGTCATCAAATTATTTTTTTACCTGGATTGAGTTTGTACTAAGACATTTTCCAACTGAGGCAAGTTTCATCACTTAAGCACAAGTGGTTCAGGATTTATGGCCCGCGTGCACTTTGTGCCCCGCGGGGTTACAAGCGCCAAAAAAGCTCAGGTATAATAGGGTTAAACAAAAGCGGTCTTAAGTTAAAAGAAAATAGCAACTAGAATAACGTCACAAGAATGCACAGAAATGGTTATGAAATAACCTAGCAAGAAACAGTGAAATGAAGCCTGCAAGAAGACTGGAACAGACAGTTAAATGTTTTTTGTTTATTTGACAAAGGGAAAAGATATACTTGCCACAGACTGACTTTAAAATAAAACTACAAGTCAGAAAAAGCAAGCCAGAAATAAATTTAGAAAGTTTAATCATAACAAGAGTATATAATATATATATATTACCCTAAAGTTAATTTTACACCAAAGAAAAATGTTCTGTGTTTTTGTGCATTATAACCACATCTAGAAGGTAAAAAGTAGTCCAGAGACTCGTTACATAGTTTTCTGGTTAATAGAAGCATGTTTCCATTGCATTTCTAGAATCATGTGATTTTTTGTTATGTACATAGCAAAAAAAAAGCAGTTACTGTAAAATTGTAAACAAAAAACACTTCTTGACCCATTGTGGTACCATGTTGCAAAGATTTTGCATTTTGGTGTGCTTTTTAAGCGATGGTTCAACGATATCACTTAGATTTGTTATTTTAAAGCTAAAATATCTCTATTTTACAAAATTAATTTAAAAGATTATTTATTTACAGAACGTGTATATAAAAAAATATAAAATATAAAATAATAATAATTTCAATCGAAAAATTTCTACGAGGAATTCTGTTAGAAATTAATTTGAATGAGAAAATTCCAGAAAAAAATTACTCATTTTTTATTCACAAGTACAACCAAAAACAGATAAGATAAACTTCAGTGGACAACAACTTCTTTTTACTATCATTGCAGAGCACTAATGCAACAGAGAATTCAATAATATTATAAAATCACGTACTATTGTGTACTGCTTTCTATGTTAATCCTCCTTTTTAAATGAAATTAACAAATTGGTTTTATTTTTTCTGCTTGCATGAAATAAACAACAAACGTTTTGAAAAAAGCAATTTTACCAAATAAAGGCAATTTTACAGTCTATTTCATCAATTTTATTTCATTTTTAGTACATTTTATTTTAGTTATTGTGCTTTTTCTGCAGTAGATGTAATGTGGAAATGGGGAGCGAACAACATTTTTTAAGATTTGCACTGTCAGAGATTTGTATGCATTCTGATTGAACAAAATATATTTTCTTTTTTTAATTTCGAATATCTAATAACTCCAAAACATGAAGACAAAAATAAAAAACAGAAATTACCAACACGTATGCTCAGAACTTTTTTTCCTTCAGATTTTTCAAGCAGAATGTAGTGTGGAATCAGCATATTGTGATTAACAGATTTTTGAAAGCATATTTATATACTTACGTAAAGATCAAAATAATATATAATATGATATATAAAATAATATGATATATTATATAATATAATTATTCAGGTGAAAACAATCAAATTGTTGTACTAAATTAGTTCAGATGAGAAATTTATATTTTAGACAAAAAAAGTATACGAATGTCTCAAAAGTTGTTGGCCTTTCATTGAGTGCTTAATTTTTGCATAATGCAATGTTATATTGGAATTTCATATTTTGGAAAGTAGTTTATGCTAACAGTTTATTATTATCAGGTATATAAGTTATTAAAAAAATTATCAACAACAATCTACAACGCTTTGGGTGTCATACAAAGTATCACAATTTTTTTACAATGTTCAGTTAATATATACAATCGTCTCTTAGTTTAGGCTTTGAATTAGATCTCCCCTAAATCAGTATAGGCATGTCCAAATTAGCCTAGATCAACCTCAGTTTTTGCAGCCTTAATTGATCAAATATAATGAGAGTTGTCAGTGACTGTGGAAATTCAGATGCTGTTTGCACAACAAAAACAAAACAAAGTGACCATTCTAATGAAGTAGCCAGGCTAAAATACATTTTGAACATTACATGCCCAACAAGCACATATTTTTTTGACCTCTACAATACAATGTTAACGTTAAAAATGTAAAAGTATTCTAAAGAAATCGAAAAAATTAGATTCATATTTAAAAATTATCGTATGTCACATAATTTTAAGCAGATACAAGATTGCTGTCATTACTGTCCGATTCCATCAGACTGCGCTTTTTGTCAATTTTAACACCCAATACCAACAAGATTTGAACAGCTATGCTTCCTATGAGAATCCAACAAATAACATCTGTTTGATTCCTATCAGCAAACCATCCTGATAGTTGAGTCAATGCAGTCCCAAGTAGAAGACCTATTACAACACACAAAACCAATGCAGTGCTGTTATTCACAGGGTAAGTAACTTCTGCTATGATTTCCACTATTATACTTTGAGTAGAAAAAAAGAAGAACCAACACACAACAACTGTGGCACACACAATATAAAATGAATACCTATGAATAAGTAACACAGAAAACACTACCATTAGCACTAACGATACAACCAATTGAACAACGAGTTGCATTTTATATTGGTGAGTTTTATCTAACAGCATGCTAAACAAAAGAGTTCCTATAGCACTACATAACACCACAAGAATACCACATATGCTTACGAGCCATTCACCATTTGCATAATTCGGAGTTATCAAACTGTTGTTTATCAAAGGATAGGCATACCCAAATGCAAAGTTAAAGGCAAATGCTAATGCTAACACGCCAAATTTCCAATTTCTACAAATTATTTTTAGCGACTGAATACTTTCCCAAAAAGGAATATTTCCAGGGCCACTCCTTTTTGCTTGTGACATAGAAGGAGGTAGCTTTGGAAGATTCTTGAAAAAAAATAAATTAAAAAAAAACACTAACATGCATAGTGTGCTTTCGGTGTACATAAGAATTTTCAGCCGATTCTGAATTGTGAACTTGGACAAAGTTTTGGCATTATTGAACAAAAACATTGTTAATAAGTAACTAATACCCACACCGATACTCTGCATCTGAAAGTTTATACTGGTAGCTAGAGTATGTTGGTTTGTAGGAAACCATACAGCTGAAATATCAGGAGCCAACTGAAACAATATTCCAGTAGCTGTTCCAAAACATGTTTGACTAACAATAAACCAAACATAACCATTTTTTGTACTGGCTGGAACAAAAAATGCTGCCCCAACAGCAAGTAAGCCGGACCCAACCATCACTGCTGTGCGCAAGCCATAACGCGATGGTAAAAAAGTAGCTGGAATTAGTGTAGCCACAGTAATCGCATTACCTATTGTTGAAGCAAGAAATAAAGATGATTCTGATATACCATAGTATTCACATACCAAGTCTGTGATGTTGTATAAGCAACATGTTATGTTGCCAGTAGATGCTATTGTGATGCCATATAACATAAGTATGATCCATCGATACTTATATGTCTGAATTTGAACTGTCTTTTCATCATTGCTTTGAATGCATTCAATCACATTGTGATTATCTGATGTGTTAAGACTCGTTTTATCCATCTTATTGACACTTGTACTATTTTTGATCTAAGTAAAACAATGTTCTGTCATGATAAACAAACAGTACAAGATTTTATGGCACACGTAAGAAAGAAATCCATAAAATTACCCTTTTACCACCCAATAAGGAGATACGTAGGATGTATAGCGTGTGTTTTTAAGTTTGATAATTTGTAAGAAGATTGTGATGACCATATACAAATGGTTCATTATTTCCTTTTGCATTTGGTAAAAATCTGTTTAATTTGTTCAAAGATATTATGTACCTAGTCTGTAAAACATATCTCTAAAAGGTATTTGAAACATAAATATGCACACACACACACAAGAAAATTAACAAGTAATACTGCTTAGAATTTATTTCAAACAAAGGACACTCAAAAACCAAAAGTGTGAATAAATAATTCAGGATAAAATTAACAAGTAATACTATTTAGAATATATTTCAAAGATATCCATTTAGAATTTGTTATTTGATACCTAACATGAAAACATAGACATTTTAGAAAAACTAAAGAAAAAATCAATTCCAGAAAAATGCAAGTAGATTGTTTTATTTTAGAATACAAAACACCAGGACAAAAATAGTGCTACACAGAAAAAACAATAAAAAAATTATGTGGTTTTAAATTTGAGGGTTTACAGTACTTAAGTTTAGTATGGTGGTACTGTTTGTAAGCTAATTCAAACGGTATCAAACTGCAACTCTGAAAAAAAACATAGAAAAATAGAATGGCTACGGAAATCTTAGTTTTTATTGTAGGACATGCACTGGCTTCCTTTTCGGAATTATAGGAAATTTTAGGAAGTTAAAGCACCTTAATCAAGTTACATACCAGGTTGGTCATACTGGCCAGTACTATTAAGTATTGCTTGCTTAAATGTATATCCCAGGCGTTTTTATTGCCTCACTTGAGACAAATCAATAAGCATCTGCACATGGGCTAGTCCATTTTAGAAGTAGAAAGGACTGCCAAGCTGCAAGGAGCTGTAAGGCTTAAAGACCCCAATTTTATATTGTAGGTAGACTTGTATTGAATTTGCAGGACTTTTTTTATGTGATACTAAATTCAACTTTCTTAATTCAAATGATTTCTCAACCACTTGAGGTAATTCTGTCAAACAGTTTGACTGGCTCATCACTCAAGGATCAATAGATAAAACTGCACGGTTACAGTAGCAACAACAACAGCAGCAACAGCAAGACTACAGTCCAACCTGATGGAGATGTTGGTCTTCCTATGTCAGCAAAATTTTGGATAACTGGATGTGTGTGGCCTGTTTATTACATTATTACTTGATACTGTGTAATAGTAAATAAACCAAGCTGTTGATTAAGAAGATTATGTCAAGTCTCTGATCAGGGTCAAGGTAGTAGCTAGGCAGCTTGCACAGATCTATAAAACCTTTTTTGATACTTGCTTAGATAGGTAAGAGGTTTGCTAGTGGAGGTTACGAATTATGGAGTTACCAGAATTTTTTAAATCGATTACAAAGACATCCAGTCAATCCTATTTTTACACATAAATTCAGGTTAAATATTTCAGCACTGCGTATTAAAAGACATTTTTTTAAATAGTCTTTAAACATTTTATGACAAGAATTTTAATGGAGTTCTATTGAACGGTAATCGTCTTAGAATCGTTTAAATTTTTTTAGCGTTTAGATGTTGAACCTTGCAAAGCAAAACTAATATTAATAAAAAAATAAAACTTTTTTTTTAATTTTAAACTTCTGGATAAAAAAGATACTATATTTAAAAAAAATTTCTGTTGAAGCTTGAAAAAAATACATACAATACTTTTGTGATTAAACACACATGTTTAACAGTAAGATTTCCCTTACATCCTAAAATGTTTCACCCGATCGGACCTCCGACCATGACGGTCAAATATAATCTGTGTATCCCATATTGAAAAGAAGCTACTTTGTGCACCACTACTATACTGCCTTACAGTGAGCGGGATTCGTTCCGTGGTCCCCAGAACTTGGAGCCGCAGACGAATCCACTACACTATGTGCAGCAAAATGTTAGTAATGCACGCAGATAGTTTATCCAGATAATGTAAATATAGGTGATTTTTATCATTGCACATCCGTTTGTTTATTTGAAACAGAGAATGATTCACCTTGATGGGACCTCTGATCATGATGGGTGAAATAATCCATGCATACCATATTGAAGAGAAACTACTTTGCGCATCGCAGTATGTTAGTAATGCGCAAAGTAGCTTCTCCTCAATAAACCTCTGATTTGGTCTAGCCTAGTAAAAGTTCAGTGTGAAATTTATGTCTAAAAATAGATTTTTTCTGTTTAGGTAAACTTGATCAATGCTTGTGTTTTTTGCTGTTACATCAACAATTTTAATTTGGTAGGGTTATGAACACAGTGTTTAACTAAAAACTGATACCGATTGTGCAACTCTTAGTCCCATATTTTGACATTTGGAGCGGTTTTTTTAAACTTAGAATAAAATTGTTTTATGAAAAATTCACACCTATTTTCATAGGAAGTCACTTCATCACAGGCAATGGAAAAAGAAGGGTTTGTGAGATGTATAAATACTATTCAATACGACTTTGGCCTCAATATACGCATGATTTCTACGGACAGACATGCGTCTAAAAAAAAATTGATGCGGAAAGATCCAAGATTCACAGAGATCATTCATCAATTTGACCCGTAGCACATCGGGAAGGGAATCTTGAAAAAAATGATTAAAGCATCTAAAAAAAAGAGTAAGTATATATGATCCACCGTTTCTCTAAACCTTGGCCAGAGATGTATATTATGTTATTCTCGTTTAGCATTCAGAGTTCTTGCACGCTGGGCTCCTGCTGTAGTAAACCACTTGTACTGGGCTATAGCAACGTGTAATGGAAACGGAAAAGAGTTAGCTGAGAGATTCGTTTCCGTGGTTCATCACACAGTAAATAAACATGAGTTCCCACATAACACACTCTATAAACAGTGTGACCACGACAAATTAAGTGCAGACAAAATACAATCAAAAGAGTGTGGCTGACGATGGGATCACCTGCGCATACTGCCCTCGTCCAAATTATCACACAAGATACCTTGGTTAAAGACCTGGGACAAATGAATGAGCAAATCCACACAACAATGCTTGAAGTGTTCCATGCTTTGAAAATTAGGTATTTACCTAAAAGCAGTTTCTTCAGAATGGAGAAAATGCTTGCTGGCACACAACTCGCGATTCTTGATCACAATCATAAATGCAACTGAGAACAGGTTAGTAAGGTGGGATCGAGGTTGTCAGGAAATTATCGGAAACAAGTCTGATTATCACATAAATTAAAACTCTATTTTCCCCTTATAGAAAGTTCAAATAGACGAGGAAGGCGCTATCAAACCCTTATTTTCTGTGTGCTATTCGAAACCGATGAAGAGGTTTGTGGTGAAACCCATTAAAAAGGAGAAGGAGTTTGAATATCTAAGATATATCATTAAGAAGGTCATTGTTCGTGCGTCAAGTGGAAATAAAAGTAGGGAAAAAAGAGAAAACGTCAATGCGACAAAAAAATTGCGCCGACAGAGCAACCTGACAGGGATAAAATCATTGAGAACTCCTTGAAATGCAAAAAAATAAAATTGTAATTTATAAGAAACCCGTAGAGTTATTATTTCATTATCATTTCATTAGTTTTCCACCTACATATGTATCCCACAAGGAATAAAATGATAAAGACATCTCAATGTTACTTAAGGGGTTTATGCTTTTTTTTGCTTTCAGTCCCGAAAGTGGTATGTGACCACTGATGGTCAAACGCATAATTACACATATTAAATTTTTTACCCAGTCTCTAACCGCGCAAACATTGAGAATGAACAAAGTTGTGCTTCGACAAGGCCACATAAAATAAAGTTTTGTTTATGTTTGTTTTTATCAAAGATTAAAGGGAAAGGTAGCAGTTTTCTTTGTAAGTGTACAAATATAAGTTAATACAGCCATTATAATTTTCAAGCAGTCAC
The DNA here is from genome assembly GCA_030067915.1 of Hydractinia echinata. Classification (NCBI taxonomy): domain Eukaryota; kingdom Metazoa; phylum Cnidaria; class Hydrozoa; order Anthoathecata; family Hydractiniidae; genus Hydractinia; species Hydractinia echinata. The sequence continues at coordinate 3,536,679 of JASGCC010000011.1, read as the reverse complement.
TACCTTTAAGCAGTTTATGGCTCTATTTAAAGGCTCTACCAAAGCAGCACAAAGGTTCTATGGTAACTGGATCCCACATAAACTTTACAGTTACGAAATCTTGTGTACCATGGTGCAGCATTGTCCCAAACACCCACTTGTCTTATTTTGTAGACTACTTAACAGGAAAGGTCACACCAATAAGATTATGGTTCTATCGGGTTAAAACCAGAATGCTATTATAGTATCCAAATTCGTAACAATCCAAGGTGCCAGAGGGACTTCAAATTTAAAATACATTATTAACCACTTTGTTCCACCATCAGCAATTGCTACAACATTTGCCACACCTTTTATTCTTTTCACTGAATTATCATTAGTTTATTCTTTATTAATGCTACGTATACCTAGCCTGCTTTTTAGCTCATCTGAACTCTTTATGTCTCTCAGACTGGTGTTACACATCCACCTAAACATTCTCATAGCATTCCTTTCTAAACGGCCAAGATCTTCCTGCTTCACTGCCCATGTTTCACTACCATACAACATAACACTTCTTATACGTCATACAACCCACCTTTTATCTTAATTGACAAGACACTGCTAGTAAAAAAAGAAAGTAACTCTCTTAACTTTTTCCAAACAGAACCTTTCTTGTAAAGTAACACTTCTTCCAACACCTTCATTACCCAAAATACCACCTAAGTAACAGAAGTCCTCAACTATCTCTAATGAGCCACTGTTGTACATCATTAAAGCTGGAAATATTTCATTGTCCATAATCTCACCCTTGCAACACTTGCATACAAACTTGTTAATGTCGTGTGTCTTATTGTTTATACAATCGTCTTGTGCGCAACCGTGACGATATACGCGTTGTACCGTAACTTTGTATGTCCCAAGAGTGTAATGTTGTATGCTTTATAATAGGAATTTTATGTTAGTTTTCTCAGTCTACAGAGAAACGTCTTTGAGAGAAGTTGTCATAAAATCTGTTAGTAAAGTCTAACATTTTAAAATTACGAACGAAGGTTTGCAACTTGCCAAATAGCGACTCAAGCACTTGTAGCTAGTAAGTTGTTTAGTTATATATATGTCTATATTTGCTTGTACATATGTTTGTATAACAACTTCTTTGTATGATTATTTAGCCACAAAATATATGATATTGTGCGTATCCTCCTTGTGTTTTGATCCTTTTGGCAGCCGTAACAAACTGAATGTCTGCTCTTAACCTTGCTCCAATACCACTGCACTTATGTACCCAATGCTCTGACAAAAATTGAGTTACTACCAACCCCTTTCCTACAAATTCCACAAGACTACTACATTATCACACTTGGCTTTAATGCTATTAATCATGACTTTAGATTTCGCTGCATTCATTCTTAACCCTTTTTCTTCTAGTCCTTTCTTTCACTTCATAAACTTTTTAACTAATTCTTCTTCTTTATGAAAATCGAAATAAATTTTCTTACTCCTAAGTTTGTGCTTTCATTGGGCGTTGCTAATGAAAACACAAACTTAGGAATAAGCAATTAACATGAGCTAAACACAGTTCTGTCAATTAATAAAAAAAGTCAACAACACTAAAGCTGGCATCAATACCATCATCAAAAACAAGGGAACTGCAATTAACATGATCCTCATCAATCAGATGGAATGGCTTGCATGCATCTTTCACACCTGAATCAGAAATCTGTCCAAAAGAGTTCTCTTGTGAAATAATCGGTAATTATTTGCAAGGCTTCCTTTAACCTGGCGTCTCCGTTCAGACAAGCTCCTTCCTTTTTAAAGCAGTGAATCATTTTGTCTTTGCTGCCATCGATCTCTAAGTTTAGGGCACAAGTTTTGAAAGATTTAATAATTAGGTCTTTGGACAATTTGTTCCATGCTTTAAGGACCCATTTTCATATTTCCCGCCTTGGGGTACTGGTGAATTCCAGAGCTCAGCCACATATGGTATTCGGATATCAAATGAGCTTTAAACGGTTTGTTCCAAGATACGTCGGGAGCTTGATCATTTTGTTCGAAACTTGTAAAGAAAGAGATAGCGATGATGAAGAAAAACAAGAACTTCTTGTTGGGCGCATACCTATAGAACTTTCAAAACTGACAAGCCAATATCTCCAAGCAGACGATTCTAATTCAGTGATAGCAAATGTAACTGGAAAGAGAAAGAGAGAGCTTGGACTTGTAGTTCCAGCTAAATTTAAATGCTTCACGATGAGCAAAAGACTTTCAAAAGTCCTTGATGAAGTAACTGGAGAAAAAGAAAAAGAAATGTTCTTATCTTGAACTAAATGTAGAAGATATTGTTGATAAGAAAAGAGTAGAATTTAAATAATCAAGTGCGGTGCTAATCAGAGGGCGGCGCTTATTACGAACTTTAAACTTCAGGTATATTTATATATTTTCATAACAACCCTAGCATGCGTGTGTAATATATAGAGGACTCTGTAGATAAATACATTTTTATATAAGATATATTATATATACACACACACATTTCGATATTTTTGTGCTAAAAATTTAGATTTTTTTTAAGCTTATTTACAAAACCTTTTTTTCGTTTCAAAATATTGATCTGCTTGTATCAAGAGTTTGCTTCATATTGTTCAAATAATTTGACCGTGCTTTAGAAATAAAAGAGTGTGGCTTTAAGGTATCAAGTGAATCAATTATATATGGCATCGATAAATGTTGGGACATCACTTGATAATGTCAGCAGATTTGCTCTGTCTGTGGTTTTCCACTGTTTGTATGTCACCTCCAAGTCATTGTCATCATCAAATACTTCGTAAAGATAGTTTCTGAGATCATCAGAATTTGGACATTCATCGCAATGTCCCAACAAACAGTTCTTTGATTCAGGACAGCACAGTGTTTTGGCAATAAGGTCGTGGTACGTTTCATTTGTGTTTAATGCATCCATATACAATTTCACATTTTGATGAATGGTACATACATACACTGAGTGTGTGCCACTGGTTCCCACAGTTACACACCACTTTGGTCGAAGTGAACAAAATTTCGAAAACCCAATTTTGTTGTTGGGATATATTTGTCGAAATTCTTCATGTAGTTCTCTTAGATTGCTCAAGAGTAGACGCTTCTGCATATGGCTATTCTTTGATATGCTTACACAGTCTTTTTTGCCAGGCATCATTCTAGAGTTTGCATCATCTTCGTAGAATGCTCGTAATAGTGACTTGGTATGTACTGACAGGCATTTTCCTTGTTAGGAGGTGCATGATTTCCCTTTTATCAGTAGTATTATTGATTTTCTCTTTGATTAGATGTATAAGCTTTTCGAAACTCCTAGCTTTTCTCTCCAGTTGATTGAATTCTGACAACTGTTCTTTTTTTAAAACTGGACTTGAAGAAGATGAGGCTAAAGAGTAACATTGCTCGACTTGCTTCGACTAGCTAGTTTTTGTTTACTTTCTCTTGATTTCACATTTAGTAATAAAATATATCATACAATGAATCACCTTGCTAATACCATATGTTATTATTTAAGAAGCTAATCTCATCCTACAGTCCCTAAATGGTAGCTTTCTACCATTTAGGGACTGTAGGATGAGATTATGAAAACTATGCAAAATACACCTCACTATCAATTACTTATAACTTTAATATGGATCAAAAACTTTTGATGAAACTTCTTGTGCACATAGCCTAGTTAAAGTCCATTTCTTAAAAAAAAAAATTTTGCAAAATTTTTATGTGGCGTTTTGAGGAATCGGCTATTGTTTCGCGGCCACCTTAAAAAAACATTAAATCTAAGATTGGTTTACACTGAGAGATTGCTTTATTTTCACATCTTTTAACCTATTTTTTTTAAATCTACATGCAAAAATATGTCAAAACTGATATTTTTATTGTCCCTGGACCATGAGAATCAGAGCTGTGACTAACAATAAATGGCGTAAATTTCTTCATGTCATGTAAATAGACCCTTAAAATTGGAAACCGGGTCTTAACTAAAACGCGTATAACGAGAGAACCACACAATATCATAGGCTAAAATTTTGTATGTGACCTTTTCTTGATGATACCTACCAGATTTGAAAAAATTAGCAAAATCCAAAGACATTGGTGTAATTTTCACAAAATTTTAGGTGATTTGACATGGAATTAACCTTTGTGGTCTGGAATATTTAAACAGTAACGATTCCAGAAAAAAAAGTCCATAAAGAGACAGAGTTCCTTCATGTTGTTCAAAGTTTAAAACAAGATATCCTGATTTTAAACGTTTGTTTATCCTGATTTAAAACAGTGGTATAAATCCTGTCTGGTTTTGAAACAGGACGTCCTGATTAGGAACTCATGGTAAAATGAAAAAAACATATATATATTTCTAAAATAGTAATAGAAGCAAGTTGGTGGCAGTTTTCTAGAAAGTAGCATTATTTGAAAAATCCAAACGTCAGGTACGGGAAAGAAGATTCAGATATTACGTAAACAAAAGCTGATTGCAACGAACTGTGTTTAAAAGATATTTTGTTTGCTCCAAGAAAAAATGATATCGAGGTAAGCATTTTTAATCGTGATGCATCACACTTTGTGTGGTAAAATTTTGTTATAAGAAATTATCAAGGCTCAACTTCAAAAACCTTAAGGATATTTTAAGAATAAAATGCTGAGCCTTGATCATCACACAATAATTCGGAATTGATGGCATAGATTTAACAGTTTCGTCTGTTGTACTGTGTATTAGCATTTGGAATAGTAAAACATTGAGCTTAGTGTCACTTTTTGCAATTTTTTTGCTCAGATCCAGGCCAACGTTACATCATCTAAATTGCCAGATGGATATTTAAGGGTTGCGTACACCAACGATTTTTTTATGATATCTTGGAGTGACGTTCATGGAAAATATAATTAAAAATTTTAGGGTTTTATAAAAGAATTACAAAATTAAGTTTGCTCTTTTCTTTGTTGCAATGACAACTAGAATCATTATTTATTCTACCTTAATAATATTTATTTCAGCAGCTGTTAAATGGCAAAATCGCAAATTTACGTACCTGTAAAGTAATATTAAAGATAAAATTCATGAAAATCAATAACAGCGAAATAATCAAGAAGTGACAAATAATACACCTTTACGATAATTCAATTGTACATGCGTTCCTACGGCTCTCCATCGTTTTACAATATCGGAAAAAAGGAGGTGAAAATCGTGTTTTTATGAGAGTTTGTTAGAGACGAAAGCGTGTTTTCTCCAGTTTTTTAACTTCCGTCGTATCAATTTCTTTCAAATTTTCAGGAAACGTTAATAATAATAAGATACAACTTATGTGTACTTTTCATTAAAAACAAAAAGCGGCAAGAAAAGTCATCACGAAAAAGCGTGTTTTCTCCTTAATAAACTCTTATAAAAGTGTGATGTTTACCTCCTCCGTTTTCAATCAAGATGGCGTTTACAAATGGGACAGAACAATTTCAATTAATTCTAAAAAAGCACTGAACACGATCGTGTTTGCTTTATATCCGGGTATCTTCATTTGTTTATATTTTTCTCGCAGCTGCTGAACTAGACCGTTTTTGGGAGAAAGGTCACCATTACTGCCTAAGGTAGCACATTTCTTAAAAATTGTAAAAAAGCATGCAGTGTTTAGATAGATAGATTTATGGCGCTGTATATTAGTGGTTATAGCTCTCGTACTCTGTGCGGGAGACCGGGGTTCCATTCCTCCTCTTGACGGCGATTCAACATGGGCGAGTGAATGTTACCATAGCCCTGGGTTAACCCAAGCCATGTGAGGGAAATTGGGAAGATGGCACACTGTGTGGGCCGTTGGATGTTGCCGGGAGTTGTCTAGTAGAACGCGGGCTCTAATTGGGTCTGCGTAGCTCAAAATGAGCATTAAATACTCTAGGACTCTCCATCTAAGCCAAGGCCCCTCCTGGAAATAATAGACAGGGTATATCCCTCGATATTTGTGAGGCTAGCCATGTAAAATATGCACATCTATCTATCTGATCGCAAAATAAGCTGCGATGGAGTGTTAGTTTTCCCGAATTATCGTAAAGGTGTATTCGTGAAATCCTTATTTTAGAGCAAAACAAAACAACAAGCCTTTAAGTCTTAAAAAGCGTAATTTTGTGTTTTATCATGAAGTTGCTTTTTTTTCCATAACAGGTTTGAAGCATTTTAAAGTGGGATGGGTAGTGGTGTCCCATTTTTACACGGGACAGACAGCTTACGAACAGGTTTTGCTTTATGGACCCACTCGCAAACGGTCTATGCCGTTTTCAAACATGACGGCCAAAGCGTTTTCAATCAAGATGGCGTTTACAAATGGGACTGACAGAACAATTTCAATTAATTCTAAAAAAGCACTGAACACGATCGTGTTTGCTTTATATCCGGGTATCTTCATTTGTTTATATTTTTCTCGCATCTGCTGAACTAGACCGTTTTTGGGAGAAAGGTCACCATTACTGCCTAAGGTAGCACATTTCTTAAAAATTGTAAAAAAGCATGCAGTATTTCTAAGTTAGCTAGCTAGCTATATTATTTAACGAATTATGCAAATAAAAGTAAACAAATAACGTCACGCTGGGGAATTCATCTAGCTATATCATTAGCATGCAGTAATGGAACTTTTCATATATAATTTCATACAGTTTCACTATAGTGCATGTAGCCAGAGCTACATGCACTATATATATGTCTGAGCCTGATAAACGGTTGTTCGCTTCACACTGCTTCTGCGCCATTTTATCTGCCCTTGTGATCACGAATAAAAGTTATAAGTCAAAACCTCATAACAAACCTACGGACCTCAAGGGCCATCTGTTGCTTGGCCAATTTTTTTGGTGTTTTAGGAAGAACAAGAATTACCAGGTTTAAGGTTTTCGTGACAATATTTTTAAGGTTTTTGTGACAACATTATCAGATTGTACTAGCACACTGTGTTCCAAAGTAACATGCATTAAAACGGCGGAAGAATTACTACACAGTATAAAACTAAATGGATGAAATATTTTATATCCAAATATCCCCCACACACCTTAGCAGTCACTTCACCTAATTTATGAAAAATAATTATCCATCCCCTGAACCAAAATGTCTATCATCAATTTAAGCCATCCACAGGAAATGACCTCTCTTCTTCACCAACAAAACCTAGCATAATTTCCCTACCATCACCCAAATGCCAAAGAAAACAAATAACATCGCTTCATAGAAATTCATCTATGGGGGATGTTGTCATACTGTCTATATGATTATCTAAACAAATACTGACATGGCAACTCCACTTTCTACATAACATGGTAAACTGGGCAAATTTTGGCATGGTCATGTGTTTTATGTCTCGGTTTAATGATGTGTTAATATTTCATGGCGGGTTGTGATACTTCTTGACTTGCTCCAGATGTACCTATTGGCTGCTTCAAACATCACCATGATCTTTATCTGATCTGAAATTTACTCAATAGTCAAGTTTTGGTGCCAGTAAATTGGTATTATGATAGATCCCTGACTCAAGGCTGAGGATGTCATTATAACCGCTTTTACTAAAAGTAGGAACCAGCAGTAATTTGAAGTAACCACCAGAGAACCACCAGTATTTTGAAGTAACCAACGGAGAACCAGCAGTTTTTTTAAGTAACCACAAGAGAACGACCAGTTAAATAGATAAAACGAAATAAACGCAACTATCGCTTCGAATGTGAAACATTTTATAATGTACACAACACAGTTCATGACCCATTATTCTGAAATGTTTATGTCTGGTGTGCCTCAGGCTTTATGCAACAGTTGAGACAGAAGGCTTTTAAAACCACACGCGAGAATTAACAAAAACAAAATTAATATTTTAATAACGAACTAATATCTGAATTGTAAACCAAATATAACGAAAAACACTATACGGAGGAGAGTCCAAAACGAGACAAGTTCGAATGAATTAATAAATGTTGTGGAGAAACATCGTGTCATCGGACAGAAAATATACGTTTGTTTTTCTCACACATGGTTTTTGTTCAAGTTAAAAATTTATGCTTTTGATATGAACGTTTTTTAATTGAAACGTGTTACATTTTATTTCAAAGAATGAACTTTAATCTTGAAAACACTATTTTCGTTCTGTTCTTCTTGTTTCCATTATTGCGGAAAAAATAAATAAATAACTTAAGTTGGTTAATTATCGTTAATTATTAAAATTAAACTTTGCGGAATGCATTTATTGGACCTCGTGAAAACAACCTAAAAGTAGCTAGTTAGCAAGAGCATAAAGTATCAGAAAAAAGCCCTGGGAACTAGGTGCCCTTTTATTTATCGTATTTGGTAGTTTTAAGGTCATGAAGTATTGTGCATAAAAATCACAACACCTTAGCGCCGCTGTTGCTGCCTTATCTGGAGTAAATTAATAATAATTGCTGGTTCTCTTGTGGTTACTTAAAAAAACTGGTGGTTCTCTGGTGGTTACTTCATAATACTGGTGGTTCTCTGGTGGTTACTTCGAAATACTGCTGGTTACTGCTGGTTACTGCTGGTTCCTACTTCTAGTATCTACGCATTATAACCATGCAGTGCTGCCAATGAAGAGATGAGATGGAACGAAAAGAAAATCACTTATAATTATAATTTATATAAACGCTTTATATGTTTTATATGTAATATGGATGGTATAAAATTTCCTTTCTAGAGCAAATTATAAACTGAGGAAAACAAGATGTAAAATTAAATATACAGTTGGCTGTTTCTGAAAATGCCTTCAAATTCAAAGGTAGCTTTATGAATATGCATTACTAAGTACACCTCTCCAATTTACCTTTTGACAGCAAAAATCTAATGTGTTTTTGTTCTTTCTAACCCTTATTTTATGGAATAGTTTTACAAATCAGTATCCTTTCCACTTCGCTTTTTACATTTAAGGTTATAGCAGCCACTCTATTGGTTTTCACAGGAATCTTTTATATCGTGTTTTATTGTATGGCATCACTTGCATCTGGATCATTTAGGTATGACTTTTATAAATTCTGTGGCCCTTGGTTTACAAGGTTTCTAATAATGTTTATGATAAATATTTATGCAATGTGAGTTTATGCTTCATCTGTACAAATTACCAGTTCATTCGTATATTTGCTTGCACTAATACAGTGTGCATCTTTGCTTGGTTGTATTTCCATGAAATCTTATATGTTTAGTTTAAAGCCTTTCAATAAACGAATGCCATTTGACTTTAACCAGTGCTGCTTCACAAGTCCTGCAGATCATGGTAAAAATCTTTTTTAAAGGAATCTTCTTTATAAGAAGATTTGTATGTTGCTGTGGTATTTTTTTTTATTTTAGCTCATTCATTTGCTATGATTACAACATTCCTTTTGTCATGTGTGATATTTATGTTGCAATTGAAAGAAAAGTTATGGGACTATGTATTATCGCTTATCATAATCCATGTCCTGGTTAGTTCCCTAGGTAAGTACTCTACTGATGCAATTTAGGGTAGCTCCTGAGTGACACATGTTTGACGTACAAACACTTGATTGTTTACTGTTATTTATATTATGTGTCAAATGTTAGCAGTGAAAATCTATACCCATTGTTTTTAGTTATGCAAGATTTTCCAAGAAACTGGGAATGGTGGACACTTTTAGGTAAATGTGATTACTGTGCTGTTGAAAAACCAAATTTTATTATAATTTTAACTTTTTCTATCATCCTTTTTATCTTTGATTCCGTCTGTCATATGCATAATCTCTTTTTTTTCCCAATCTGCTTTTAAACATTTTTAGCCTTATTTACTCTATTGTTTTTATTTAATTTTATACAATTTATTCGTAGTTATATTGGACACACGTTAATAACAGCTTGTATTAGTTGTAGTGTATTTATCCAATTGAAATATTCGCGAAATAAAATAAAGATAAATAAATATGTGTCTAAACCATTAACGCTTAACGCTTTGTCATAAGTTTTGTTTTTGTTTTTCATTTCAGTGTCTTCTGGCGGAGTGTCCATTTTAGTTGGTGAATGTTTTATCTACGTGCGTTATAAAAAAAACAAAAATCGCACAGACAAAGACAAAGATCCATGTACCTGATTTGGCGTTTGTTAATATGTAAATAGGATTTATTTTTGGATTTTATTTTTATTAAATAATTTATTTGCATTTCATAATATACTTGTATGATATAACAAAGAAGAGGCGAGTTTTGTACTTCATGTCAGAATTTTACTGCAAGTGTTAAAAAAAACCTGGACACATAATGACTTGTTTTTTTGCACTGGAGTTATCTCTGAATTTAATTTAAAAATGCATAAGTACTGTAGGGAAGCGAATTTTTTTTTCGAAATAAATTAACGCAAAACTTCATGGGCTGTGCGGTGTAACTCTTGAGAAAAATTCATAAAGCGGATATTTTTAAAACAGGAATCTAAATAAAAATTTTCCAGGGCGACTCTTTATAAGGCGGAGACAAAATGTAGAAAGACAACTTTTATTAGAACGTACGCACAGTGCAATTTTTAGCAGCTTGATTCAATACGTACAAGAAAACCAAATATTTTCAGTTAGAAAAGTGTTCCTAATTTCATTGCAATTTAACGGTACTTGTACTGAGCATATGCATTCAGTTTTGACAAAGCAAGAGCTGGAGATCTTTTCTCACAACCTTATTAAACGAAGTTAAAGTTCAGTCGTTAAAAAAAGTTATACCCGGAAAAGAACAGTATCAAGATAAAATTCAAGTGATTGAAAACAAAGACTTTTCTTGTTATTTTAGTGAGTTACTGCTAATTTTCAGCTTGATACTATTTTTTCCCCTCAAAAGTTTGGTTTCCATTAAAATCTGTAATTGTTGTGCAACTGTTGTAGAGATCTCTACAACATTTGTTGAGCAACATCTCTTGCGTCGCTTTGTTGTAGACTTTTTTTTGTAAACAATTGTTTTTTTTGCACTTCGCCCCAAACATTGTTTAGCTACTAGGGGAAAAACGCCGCCAACAATTGTTTAGTCATTGTATACCTGGGTAAAAATATACGGGGTGAATTGTTTATTTCCATTTGAAGTTGAAACTCAAGACAGATTCTGCCCTTTTACACGATCTACTTTGTCTGTCCAATGACTGTTTAATATCAAATTCTTAAACGCTACTGTAAATCAAAGTTTTTTTTCTGACAAACTATACTTTGGACTTTGTTTGGCAATTGTTTAAATGTTTGGCAATTTTTTGGGCGATTGTTTAAATTTGACATTGTTTATATAAAAAAGTGCACCCACGTGTTTTCAGAAAAGGCGTACAAGTTACTGTTGCACGACTGCTGTACAACAGAAGAAAGACGAAAAAACCCTCGCTGTACCATAAAAAAAACGACGAAACACCTGATATTCAATTTTATGACTAAAGGTTTAGTTATAGACGAAGAATACTGAAACACATGCATCTTCCCATTCAACGCTAATTCTATTTTACGTTTACGATGGTCTGGCCATGTTGAACGACTTTTTATAATAAAATTTTCCATTTCTCGTGTATTAATCAATGCCCATCTCATCATTTGTGGATTTCTTATGCTGCTGTAAACAAACAAATAATTTATTTCCCTGCCAATACTCTCGAGTGCCAAATAATCGTGCCCCCCCCCCTCCCCCCCCCGGTTGTTAATTTTCTAACTTTTTTCCGATGCTTATTACGAGAAACGAATACATTTTTAATTTATCGCTTATTAAAATTCTGGTATTTTTCCATTTTTATTTAAAAGTTACTTTTCCGTTATACCTTACGGAATATATTTTCGCGTGAATTTAGTTTTGCAAATAAAGTTTCAATAATTTTCGCAATAATTTATTTTCTTGAATGGCCAATTTCTGTTATAATTGACTTGTTTAATGTTTTTATTTAAGTTTAAGGTTATTCATCAAAAAGTTGAACGCATTTTTTTCGCCCCCAAACAAAAACGACTTTTTATGCCTAATTTTTGCTACAAACAAGGTTTGAAAAAATCAAAATCGCGAATTTGATTCAAAACAAAAATTTGTGCACAGCAGATTTTGTAATACGGTACACTCCCGATAACTCGAACCCCCAATAACTCGAACATCCAGTAACTCGAACTGTTTTTGAATTCCCGTTGAACCTTCACTAATACTTTTTCACAAAAATCACTCGATAACTCGAACCCCCGATAACTCGAACATTCGTTAAGTCGAACCATTTTTCCTGTCCCCTGGACAGAAATTCCCCCGATAACTCGAACTTCAGAGGAAAAATGAAAACAATCTCAGTAAAAAGTGACTACTTTTCTTTCAATAATATAAATTGTTCTTCCAAAGTTGACAAAAACTGTTTTTCTCCTGTAAATTGTAAAATGCACGGAACGTTTAATCTTTTTCCAGTTACTTTAGCTGTGCAATTGTTCAGTGATGTATAACCTATGACTGTATACCTTTCTTGTTAGAATAGAAAAGAAAAAAAACTTTTAATAACTCGAACTATTTTCAATTATCGGCCAAAGTTCGAGTTATTGAATGCCCCGATAAGTCGAACATTCGATAACTCGAACTATTTTTTTGGTCCCTTGGAGGTTCGAGTTATCGGGAGTGTACTGTATTTGCAAGTAACAATTGATTTTTTTTAAATCTAAAAAAGGGGGTTATCATGCCCGCTGCCCAACTAATTTGTATCAAAAAATGCTACAGGTTCGACATTGCTAATTACTAATTCACCTGCGAGGATTGTATTGGTTTCCAACAGGTTAATAACTATCAATGTCCCAAATTGCAGTTGCAACGTATCATCAACGAGGTTTCGTTCGCAAAGCTTTATTTTAGAAAGAAGTCTCCTAGGGAGATCGGAACCAGCACCGCAGCAGAACATTGCGTCTAAGTACAACAGTAAACTTCCTGTGTGCAAAATAAAAAAAAGAATGACGATTCTGTTGTGCAGAAAACAGAAACAACAATTTGGGCAGATTAGCGAAAAGAGAATTAAATTAACTTGCAGAACTTGCTTTAAAATGTATCAATTTGAAAAATTTTATTGCTTGTGCTGCAAAAGTTTCCGTGAATGGATTTCAAGCTTCTGAAAGTATACATTAACATTACTTTGGTTTTGCAAAAGGTATTTTTACCTAATTGTAAAAAAATATACCTTAACAACATGGATTTATGGTGTCTGACAACGGACAATCCTTTCGCATGTGGATTAACATTTCGCGAGCGCAAAGTGTTAATTTTTTCTTTAAAATACTGAATACAACGTCCAGCAGCTTCCCTTCTTTATACCAGCCAACTTAAGGCATAGACGAAGTAAATTAATGCGTCGTATATATTTAATTTGAAATCTATTACATGCTTTATGCATTTAAGAATATCAAAATTCTAACCAGGCTGGTCATTATTCTTATTTCTCTGTTGTTTAAACAATATACCTATTGTGTTTAACCAAAAATTCCAGCCTGGTATTCTTATAAAACATATTCTTATCATCGCCGCCCCTTTTTTATTTTGGTTGTGATGTATCACGCTTTTATAAGAATCTGGTTTGTTTGCTGGTATTTCAGGTTAAAAAATAGGCCTATTGTTTAGAAAAATAGAGATAAATGAAAAACAATAGAGAAATAAAATAATGGCCAAATGTTAAGGCCCTGTTTGAATTTTGATATTCTTAAAGAAAGCGTGTGTACCGTTAACCATCACATTTTTAAAATTGTTTCCTCAAAAAAATATTTGTTTAGAAAATATCGCTGGTCGCCCCATTTAGCTGCTTCAAATGTGCGCAAACTTAGTGGTTTCATCTAGACGACTTAAGTTTTTATTGTGTCCATAACGTTCTTTTAGCAACTGACCAGAGTCATTTAAGAGGCTTCAAAACCTAGCTTGATTTGTGGTCACAGGCCAAGTAGCATACACCACTTTGGTTTTCCCAAATGTAAATTAAACAACAGAATTGGGTGTGTCACTATTGTGGATGTATTGTAGTTGCACCTTTTTAATAGCGATATAGTTTATGCAGCTTCTGCATCTTGTTTCTAATCACCCGCAAAAATAAATGATAACCCTTTTTCTAGCTATCATCCGCGAAATTAAATTCAAGAGATAATTAGTATGGCAAGGTAGATTGTGTAACAGGTTAACGATTAGTGCAGAAATAAATTTACAAAGTATATAATTTGCTGTTTGTTTTACTGTCAAACCCACACCAGTTGTTTGCCCCAAAAGAATGGACACGCCATGCTATCGTGTTTGTACAGAATAGCCATTTTACGGAAATTCTCCACTAGACGGCAAGTTTTAAATATCCACGTTTCTATTTCTCCTCCCCAATCTTTAATATTTTCTTAGTGAAACACCTTCCTTTTTCCTGATTCCGCACCAGACTGTTATTTAGTCTGGGCGGTAGACATCAAAAAATGAGTTATATTTGGAAGGTTTTTATTAATTGTATAAGCTGCTTAAATGCCCGCTAAACAACCGTAAAGCAATTTATCTATCACCTGAAATATTCTTCAGAAATATTCTTTCAGCAACTCAAGTGCAAGCTGAAAGTCAAGTTGCATACATACGTGTGCATCGGCTGCCGGTTTAAAAGAGAACAACAAGATAGTCAATGATTGCAAATGTTGTTGAAATATAAATATGTACAAAATAAAATAAATCTCTAATCATTATTTTTTCTTTTTTCTTCGGTTACGCGTATGAGGTTTCTGACTTTCGTCTTTCGCCGAATAATAACATATACACTACAAATAATATAAATTTATCTTAGTGGGAGACAAAAACAAGAAATACAGGGGTGCACGTTCGAATCACAGCAGTTCGTAAAATATAAAAGCACGCCATTTATGGTTACTCATATGTACCAATATTCAACGACTCAGATATACGATTTTATGATAACATATAAAATGACTATATGACATATGATGCATAAAGGATATATATGACTGTTTGAATGATATATATGATGTGCAAATGGTATATAGTATATATCTGGTATATATACAGGCTTATACAAGCTTATATATATCAACGGCTCATTGTGATATATATCCACAAAGTGACTGCTTTCAAAATATGGTGAACGAAATAACGATATAAAATTTTCTGGTCTGTGTTTTAAAGGCATTCCTTCCAAAGTTGATTGCTTCAAAAATCACACATACCTAGTCTCGACATTTAAACTTGTCGATATTCCGGTCCCTCAAAATATATATATTCAAGATTTGTACATAGCATAATTTAGATTTGTATAGGTGATAAAAATCCGACTTGAATTTAAATATATATACAGTAGACTCCCGGTTATTCGAACCTGCACTTATTCGAATAATTCGGTTATTCGAAGTGAGATGGCGTTCCCCTTGGATCTGCTTACCCAACTCAGGCAAAAACACTCTCGGTTATTCGAACTTCAGTTATTCGAATAATTCGGTTATTCGAAGTGATTTTTATTCCCCTTGGGGCCAATTATAGGCTAAGTCACCCTCAGTTATTCGAATTTTTCTTATTGGGAGATCGTCGAGTGAGAACATTGATTTTCTGCGATTAAAACACTTTTTTTCTTCAAAAAATCAGGTTTCAATATTCATGGCTATTTACACTCTTCAAGCAATTTCTTCAAAAGTTCAATATTCTCCTTCGGTCCAGAGAATTGAAGCAAACAGGGGATCCTCAATCCCTTATCATCTCCAAAGTTAGTTCTTTTCCCTGTCACTTTTACTTTGCAAGTACACAACATCTCTGACTTCAGAAAATCTGGCGGGAAACGAATTTTTCAGTTATTCGAACTCCCGGTTATTCGAAGTAAATTCTTATCCCCCTTGAGGCTTCGAATAACCGGGAGTCTACTGTATATATAAAAATATAAATATGGAAGCGAAAAATAAGGTTACACACAAGCACAACACGTTTTTTACTGTTGTATCCAGCGATGAGAAAAATACAGACTGGAAAGACCCGAGTAAACGAAATAAAGCACAACAGATCGTATATATGATCAATCATATCATAAATATGGTCAGTTACATCATCACATCTATGATCAGTTACGTATATATAAGTCGCTGAATATAGCTACATATGAGCAACCATAGCCATTTAAAACAACCTTCTTTCCTTTTAAACGATTAACGTTTTGTAAAATTCAACACAGTAATGCTGACTTCAGCATATTCATTAATCAGCATTTTGAGAAATTCCAACTTAAGGGGGCTACAAAAGAAGGTGAGAAAAGTTATGAGCACTGAGGACGAAAACAACATCTAAAATCATCTTGTCACGTTGGACATCCAAATATAACTGAAAATGACAGATAAGTTCCCTAAGTGTATTTGATATCCATAATTTATTCGGTGTAAGCATTCACCTTGCTATTAAATCAAGTTTTCTGATAAAATAAACTTGAAACTTTTTTGGACTAGCTTGCTAGCTATATTCTTCTAAATTTTATATAGAAACATACAAGTTTATTGCACATAAAGCCAGACGAAGCAACAACGATGACTTTAAAAATTTTTTAGAGGTATTAATTACTTTCTTAAATATTTCTAGTAACATAGCATTGTTTAGCAAATACAGCTCCTTGTGTTGTCCTTGTTTCCTCATCAAAACAAAATTTACTCATATTTACCATATTTTACAGACTGTAGCTCATTTAAATTTTGTATCTACAAAATCAAAATTCTAACTTTGTTGCGAACTCCATTGCACAAAATTGAATGATGATAGAGAAGTAAAAAATTTTTTTTATGAAAATAGATAAATCTATTTTTTAGGCTATTTAAGGACTTTAAAGATTTTTAAAAAAAAAGTCAGATAAAATGATGATTTTGTGGAAAATGTGACAAAACAGGTTTTGTATAGAAATTTTTACTTAAAACTTCACTACTTTTTTGCAATTTTTCCGTTTAATTCAAAAATTTCCATCACAACCTTAGTTTCTTAAAAAAAAGGTGTAATTACTTTCGCCCGTTTTAATTTTTTTGCGCAAGACTATTTCACACAGCACTTTCACGCGTAATAAATGCGTTTTTTCGCCCTCTTTATACATTTGCGCAAATTCTCAAAAAATATTAAGTCAATTTCAATATATTTTTATTCCTTTCGGAAAATCATCTTTATTTTCAATAGGAAACTAAAGTCGAAATTTTATATAAGCACCTTAAATCCTCAGTTATCGAAATTTTATTAATTCGAATCTTTTTGAATGGCTTTGATTTTTACATACAAAAAAATTGTATAAAAAGTATATAAACTAAAAAAAAACATTTCGTCTACCTGTTCGTCTAAATACTTTTCCAGTGTCTTTTTGCTACATTTGATCGAATTCGCCACGATTAAGCTTAACACTTCAGAGAACTCAAGCGGCTAAAGAAATCCAAGCAACATCTTAACAACATAAACATACAACCTTTCTAATTCACGTCGTCACCCCTGGGCAATTGCCTGGGCGACGTTAGACGTGTATACATTCTTAATCTTATTCTTATTATTACTATTATCCATTCAAGATAGTTTTTTTAATTCCCAACAGAACTGTTATCAATGAGGGTCCTGCGAAGGGGGGTCCTAGTGCATTTATAGCTTTCATTTCAGCTACGGAAGGCATGCAAACACAACAGACGCTCAACTAGACAACCGCCTAAGATATCAATCCTATTCTCATGCTGAACGTTGGGCAGAAAGAATCGATTCACACTTTCATGGTCTGTGGTATGACTCGGCCAGGGTTTAAACCCAAGAACTTTCGCACTGGAGGCGAACGCTCTACCACAAGGCCACCAGTCTTAAATCACGTCGGCAACTTATCCGACGTGGTTTTTATTTGAGATAGATGGGATCTGAACTCACAAAGGTTTTACACTCTTAACAAACAACGGTTAAATTTACAACTGTTGTTCGTGTTCGGGAGCGTACGGTTGTAAAACAGGATATATCAGGACATAAGTTGCCGACGTGAAACAAATTGAATTAGAAAGGTTGACTTCATATTGGATGTATCACAAGAGAAAGTACCAACCTCGTAAGAAAGGATTTTTGTATGAAGTGAACGATCACTTTTGATTAAGTTGTTTAACATCTAAAAAAATAACGTTGACAATATATTTGCACTGGATGATTTACAGTGAACCACATTTACCATCCTGAATAACTTTAGATGGAATTCCCACATATAGAAGATGCATATTTAAAAGTCAAGGTTATGCTTGAGTGATTTGTCTTCGACAAAGGAAGAACTGATCTTCACACCCATCCCCTCTCTTGAATATAACTTGAAGATTTTAAACTTACAAAACGACTTTGCAAATAAAAAATAAACACGCCACTACCTCATGAGTTGACGGACCTTCAGTATTTTCTTCAGTTTTCCTATAAATTAAAACAATACTTCTTAAAACAAAACGATGACAAAATAGTGTAGCTTTAACAAAATAGATATACTGTGAATAATTTTTTGCAAGGAAAGAAATCGTTCTTACGTTGTTACTTTTTTACGTTTCTTCCCACTCTCTTCTTCGTTTTTTTCATCAGTTGTTTTATCTTCTTCGTTGGTGTTTTTTGCTTCTTTTTTCTTTCTAGGTTTTCGTTTCACGTTTTTACATGGTTCTTCTTCCCAATTGGTAACTAACAAATAATATTGGGACAGATTGAAAAAATCTTCTTAGTTCTTACTTGGCAAGATGATGACACTTTGGGTAAGCGCAAGAAACTTTTACAACCAAGGAAATATTAATTTAGTTATTAAGAAACTTCACGAAAGGGGAGAAAATTTTTCCTAGTAACAGATTTAGAAATGCACTAAAAAGGCAATTGTATATTTGACGAAGTTTTTAACTAGGAGTTCAGGCAACTTTGTCTCATTGTTTTACTAAACCTGAATTTCTTACCAGGTTAAGAAATTACAAGTGTAAGCGACCACAAAAAATTACCAGTAAATTAATCGGTTATCAAGCTAGCTGAGTACTCACTATAAATGTATTTATTCGAAATGTTACACAACAGTGTCACATGTTGGGCAAAAGTGTCACATATTAAACAACAGAGTCGCATGTTGGACACACAGCAGTGTCACATGTAAGAAATATAACAGTATTGCATGTTGGGCAACAGGGTCACATGTCAGAAACTTAACCTCGATTAATAACTACTCAGTCACGTGACTTACAATTATGTTGGAATTTATAGACTTCCTTCATCTTTGCGATCATTTTTGGTTTTGCCATATTTCGCAATGCATATTTTTTTATTTCTTCCTAAAAAATAGATAACAACAAAGTGACTGGCACGCACTAAACTCCACACATATTGGTTCCATGTTTCAAAATCACCTCCTGCTTTGCCTTAAAATTATTTACCCCTGTTAAAACTTTTAGCTTTTTAAAGGGATTCAAATGTTGGTGACCAAAATAATAAAATTAAATATTCATTTTATACAAACTAACTTTTTTATAAATAAATTTTAAAATATTCACTTTTTATTCTTCTTACTCATTAGGACTGAACACACACGACTAGTTTAGACATTTTGACCTCCTCCATCCCCATCGACCACCCCACCCATTTTCCCTAAACCCCATTATCGTTAAGACAGTCCTTATAAATTTACCTGCAGTTGTGGAGTAGGGTAATTCGAGTAATCAGGCATTGGTGTAATCGGTTCATTAGTTTCTGGATGACAATCACAGCCAGCGGTAAAGTTTTTGGCAGCAATTGATGTGCATACAGGCGTTTTAAAGATGGCTGTATTTTTGACACCAACAGGTGTTGCTGTGTTGCGTTCAACAATTTTAGCGTTTTTATTTTCAGTGCCGGAAGTGGAAGCTACATCATTGTTGGTCATACAATACGCTGCGAACGAATCATTCTCAATATTTAAATCAATATTTGGTATACTATAATTGTCTTGACTATCGGTTGCATCATCAAAGGAAACATGTTTGTTTACATTGCCTGACGACTTACTGCAATTGTCTTTTGGGTCAGTTTGAAAGGGTTCTAAAAATTCATCCGAAGAGGAAGTTTTCAAACTTTTAATATCAGCTCTTGAAGCTGAGTTGTTGTCTTTTTCTGTTTGATTTGGAACATCTACTTCCGTTACGTTATCATCTTCATCTGGATTGTTTTCTTTGCTTTGCTTTGCAGTGTCAAGGTTAATTGAAGTATTTTCACCAGTTTCTGTTTGATTTTCTACTACGATGCTTTCATGTATATTTCGATCTTGATTAACAGTACCAGGTTCCATTGCAAATGAGTTATACCCTCCATCATCCATATAATATATACTATATTCATTTTCTAGAATGCTAACAATACCATCATCTGGTTTTAAATCAGTCTGTGAAGAGGGAAGGTGTTGGTTTTCGTCGCTAATCTGCTTGTTCGTATTTGAAGAATCTAATTTCTCTTTACTGTCATTCGGAATGGTTCGTTCATACAAATTCGACACCTCATTTTTATCTTGTTCATTTGTGCTGTTATAACGATAAAAAAGAATGCAGAAATATAACAAACACAACAGAAAAAACACAACAAAATGAACACAAAGTTAAGGAATGAATTATAAAAGGTATAAAGGTAAGGAAATATCTATTTTAAAAACATGTTACTACTGATGAAAATAGCATAATCTGCGATCATATAAATAAAACAGTTTCGAACATGGTATACTATAAAAATAGCAGGCTTTTTCAACATACAAAATATACAATATACAAAACGGAATACTTAATAATAAATATATTTTGTATCTGTCAAAAATAGAGATTTTACCATTCTTCACTGGAGCTACTGATCGATTCAACCGAAGTGCTACTAACTTCGTTCGTCATTTCTTTCACTAAGTCCTTGAAAGAATTCTTCTTCTTCTTGTTCCCATTTTTAGGTTTAACACTGGAGCATTTCTTTTTCTTTTCAGTTGACAATGTTCTGTCGCTAGTCGATAACCACTGCGAAGGAGTGACAACAGGTGAATATGGAGAACGAGACTTTCGTTTATTTGATCGACCGGAAGGTGTACTGGTTGATTTTAAACGTGCTGGTGAGATGTTCTTACATACGAAGTTATCAGCCTCAATAACTTCATTTTCACTGACATGTTCATCAGAACTCGTTACATTTATTCTGTTTAGTTGTGATTTCTTCATTTCATTATTGTCTCGCTTATTCGATCTTTTTAATTTCTTTTTTTCTCTCTGCTTAAAGCGATCGTTGTATCCATCTTCGTCACTTGATATGCTTTCAGTGGATGAAAACTCGTGTAGTCTTTTCTTTGCCATCTGCTTCTCCGAAAGAAAAGGAGTGTTTGTTTGAGTTGAAGACAATTTCTTTTCTCGCGTTTTTCCTTCCTCTCCAGAAAAATAATCTAGTACAACAGAAATTATATTTCTCTTTTCAGAAGAAGATTTGGCTATAGCAGAGTGGTGAATGTCTTTATTTCCAAACGAATTATTAACTTGATTGCTGGTACATAAATTTGGCGTACTACTGACGATTTCGCTTTTTCTGATCACACATGGCGACTCGACAAAGCTCGGTGAAACACCGCTACTAGATGTCTTATTCCCACTAAACTTTTTATCACTTTGGTACACTGGGGCAACACTAAAGCCTGTGTTTTCGTCAATGTTTGATACAGAATAAGCGCTGTTTCGTCTTGTAGTATGTTCACAAATATCTTGAAAGTTTGTTGATGATTCCCTGGTATGCTTCGTGGTTCCAGTTGTTTTAAATATTGCTGTGTTATTTGGGGATACTTCTTCAATGTCGGAATCTTCGTTAGACTCCTTCACAACAGTAGTATCGTCATAACTTAGCTCTCTTAGTGAAGTGGATACCTTGTCATCTTGGCGTCTATCACTTACACAAAGAGGAGTGTTGTTAAAGATGGCAGGAGTTTCACAAGAGAGTGGTATGGGTGTAGCTGAAGGTGAGATGTAATCCATACTCTTTTCCTGTGTAATAAAACACAATATAAAAGTATATTGCTTAGAAAAGACACCGCAAAACAAAGCGCGAAAAACAACGTTAATTTTTCCGTCTTACCATTTTATCCACTGCTGTTTCACTGAGAGATCCATGCACTTCAATAAGTTCGAGTTGATGTTCATTCTCACAGTGCTCATCTTCATAAGAAGAGATATGTTTATCATGTTGATATGCATCCGATTGAACTGGTGAACATTCTACTTGCTCGGAAACATCTTTGCTAGTAGAAACTGGTGAACTTTCAAAGGAGTCTGGAACTAGCACGTTGACGGTTGATGTCGGAGCACTTTGTTGTTTCTCGTTTAACATAACTGTACTTTCAAAAGCAGTCTGGATTGTATTGCTAGTATCGACATTTTCTTTAGTAATAGAATTTTCAAGTTGGGCTTGTGTTTGAAACACTTCCTTCATTAAGGCGAGTTCATTATCAGAAAAAGACGAATCTTTACCAACGTCGTTTTCTTCTTTGCTGATGTTCTGTAAAATACCCCAACTTTTTTCCAGTTCGTTAACCTCTGCGTCATTGTCAAACTCTTTCTTCTTCCAAAATGTGCTCACAAGGTCGTCAACATCGGGACTGTTGTTGTGACTGGTATCATCTTTGTCGTGTAGTGTTGGCTTGAGAAAAATGCACGCTTGTGTTAAGAAATCTAAATTATATCTAAAAAATAAACTATATAATAAATACAAGTACGAAAATAAAAACAAGAAGAGATATATAAAGATAAGTATTGTTCTACCTGTTCGCCAAAACATAAATTTCATCCAAAACATGTACGAAATTAACTATTCCACAGTATATGTAGTTGATAAACGCATTCACAGCTGCAGAAGAGATATCGCTTACGATAGCATCATCTTCTCCATTTAAAATGATCTATGTAAAGAAAAGTTTTATATTCGAATCGCTTCAATCCTTTTAACAGAGTGTTTGACAGATTTATTATTTTTTGACAAGGTTTTCAAGTATTTGCTATAATTTTTCGTCATTTGTGAATGTTTGTAAGCACACAAACAGAAGGAAAGCAAAAGCCCTAAGCACAATCAAGGAAAATGAAAAAACAAAACAAAACAAAATAACTTTGCTACACACCCAAACTTAAGGAAAGTATTTAAAAACTTAATGAGTGACAATACAATGTATCATAACTATAGTCAAAAAGGTTTTTGGAAATATTTATATTTTAAGGTTAAGGATTTCAAGATCATTTAGTCAGGTTTCAAGATTTTTAAGTTCTGAACAGACACCCTGTTAAAGAAGCAGTGTTATCCTTTTTATGAAGGAGTGTTTATGAGGTTTAACAAAAGCATTGAAGTCTTAAAACAGCTACCTCTCTGAACGTATGACATCTCGTCACTAGCATAAATTTATGACATGACACATCTACGCCATCTTTACAATGGAAGGTAAAATCATACGGAACCGATTCTTGTAATAACGCCGTGAAATCTTCTAACAGCGTCTTATTTGATTGCTTGTAGAGTTCGTTGAGCTAAAAACAAGTTCCCGAAATATAACTTTATAAAGTGCAACCTCCTTAAGGCGGACATCCTCTAAAGCGGACACCTCCATAAGACCGGACAAAATTTTTCTCCTGGACGATTTCTTAATAAACTCAATAAAACCTCTCCAAAACGGACAATCTAAAGCGGACACCTCCATAAGACGGACAAAAATTTTTCTCCTGGACGATTTCTTAATAAACTCAATAAAACCTCTCCAAAACGGACAATCTAAAGCGGACACCTCCTTAAAGGGGACACTTTTCCAGGTCCCACACGGGTTTTCCCCCAAGTATTTACTTCTATAAAAGGGACAAAAAAATATGACAACACCTGTCTAAAAACGTCCCTTTTTATCAAAATTTAATTTCTTCAGGCCAAATTGTCTTTCAAAAATGTTTCTTTGCCCAATTGGGGGAGGGGTAAAGGGTAATATGGGCATGGGCATGAAGATGTTTTCACTGTATATTATAATTATAATATGTCTGTCTGTGAGCCAATACGGTTGCGCCGCAAATTTATTTCAGAATACTTCAGAATAATTTTATTACTATGAAAAATCAACCTTATGGTGATCAGTTAAAATGTTTGTAGGACTAAAAAAAGAAATAAGGATTTATATTCCAAGAGTACCTTATCCTCGGTGTTATCAGAGATGAAACCATTATCGTCCTTCTTCTTTTCTATAGACGAATTCAACGCCATCAAAATATCAAGTTTATCACATTGTGTACCAGTAAAAGATTCATCCGGTATTTGTACATCACTTTGTTGAATTTCATTTTCACTTTGCAAACTTGGCTGAACACCTAGTTTATCCTTTAAAACACTCACTACAAAATTCGTTCTGTTGGTTTTCATGTTAAACGATGATAAGTTCCATAATTTACAACCAGAGTCCTAAGAAACAACCAGCATTTCTATTAACTAGCTTCAATGACCTCATAATCTTTCTCGCTAGTTTCCTGTAGCGGCCAGATAAACGGTTTATAAGCCATTAGAAGAATTACCAACAACCAGATAAGAATGAGAAAGGTATTCTGTAACATTACCTTAATCAAAGCTGCAGTATGGTTTGGTTTTTGAGGGGCATCGTTCACAGAAGTATGAGGTGGAGTTTCCTCTGTTGCTAAAAAAAATAGTATTTCTACAGCTAAAGGAATGACTATAAAGTTTGATGAATTATTTCTTCAGTTTGAATTGAATTTTGAATTTTATATATATTGTATATAACTCGTACAGCTTGTAACTGCAAGAAATGAAGTAATAGAATGAAAATGAACACCAAGCAGTTTATACAGCATTAAAAAAAAACATTACTCACCGTTGATTTTCCCAATATAACTTTTCTTCATCGCAGGCGTGGATGGAATATGATGTGTACTCTGTAAAAGGAAGACAATAGTAAGGGGAAGAATAGTTAACCTTAGTGATAAAGAAATAACGCGGAACAACTAGATAGCATAAAGTCCTTTTTACACCCTAATGCCAGACAAAACAGCTCTGGAAAAAAATTCAGATTTTACAGAAGCTTTAAAACAAAAACAATTGTTGCACACAGAAACACAAACAAGCTTGCTAACCAATGCAACTGTCACTGTTTGATAAGCCTTGATAGTTGTACACTTATAACCGACACTTATAATGAAAAAGGCCTAGCTGTGAGAGTATCGTAGCTACTTACCGCACATTCGGTTAAAATCGATTTAGCTTGCGTTTTGATGTGTTCATTTGTCGCTTCTTTATCTGTAGGTTTTATTATTGTCGATAGCTGTCCTTTTTTTCTAAAAAAAATTAAATGGATGCTAAGAAGAAAAATAAAATGATAGATAAGTAAGACGCAAAATACTCGTTAGAGCTCGTTAGCACCGTTAGACAATTATTATTATTATTATTACTATTATTTACCCAGGATAGCCTATTCAGTTCCTAATAGAACTGTTACCAATGAGGGGCCTGCGAAGGGGGTTCTAGTGCATTTAAAGCTCCCATTTGAGCTACGGAAGGCGTGCAAGCACAACAGCCGCTCAACTAGACAACCACCTAAAATACCAATCCTATTCCCATGCTGAACGTTGAGCAGAAAGGATCGATTCACACTTTTTGGCATGACTCGGCTGAGGTTTGAACTCAAGACCTTCAGCACTGGAGGCGAACGCTCTACCACAAGGCCACCAGTCGGTTAATATATGTGATATAATACTTATTATATGTGATATAATACTTATATATGTGATATAATACTTATATATGTGATATAATACTTATATATGTGATATAATACTTATATATGTGATATAATACTTATTATATGTGATATAATACTTATATATGTGATATAATACTTATATATGTGATATAATACTTATATATGTGATATAATACTTATTATATGTGATATAATACTTATATATGTGATATAATACTTATATATGTGATATAATACTTATATATGTGATATAATACTTATATATGTGATATAATACTTACATATGTGATATAATACTTATATATGTGATATAATACTTATATATGTGATATAATACTTATATATGTGATATAATACTTATATATGTGATATAATACTTATATATGTGATATAATACTTATATATGTGATATAATACTTATTATATGTGATATAATACTTATATATGTGATATAATACTTATATATGTGATATAATACTTATATATGTGATATAATACTTATATATGTGATATAATACTTACATATGTGATATAATACTTATATATGTGATATAATACTTATATATGTGATATAATACTTATATATGTGAAAAGAACTTACATGTTTGATTTAAAGTGTTTTTTTCTTTGAGCAGTGGACATTTTATCACCGTGTTGTTCTGTACTAAAAATAACCATAAATACTCAATACTGCAACACGCAATTTTGTACAACAGTATAACATAGTATAATGAGATAGTAAGTATAGCATGCTAAATACCTAATCCCATGAGTTTGCAGAATTTTCATTAACTGTTGATCGGAGTATTCCAATGACTTCGCACACTTTCTTACATGTGAAGCGAATTTCTAAACAAAAAAATAGGTAAAGGTGTTGTTTTTCTACCTACAAGCAATATCTACGACTAAACATTGCACATACAATTGACAAAAATTATACCACCATTCAAGAAATTGTACCTCCTTTGACATTTTGACACCACACATCGGGCATGTCTGGCCAACAATGTTTGAACTTTTTTTCTCTCTTCTCAACTTCCTACCTTCCAAAGTGCTATTCACACAATGGTTCATGTGCATTTGTCGACGATTGATATCCCACGTGGTTAAGTTCTTCATGCAAACAGTACAAATATATGTAGCGTCGTCTAGTAATATTTCTTGCAATGATTGGCGGTGTAAATTTCGCGCTAGTAATTCGTCTGATTGTGTTTCGTTCAGGGAGTTAGTGTCTAAGCACTGATTGATGTGAGCTGTTTTGTTCTCAACTGTTTCTGTGGAGAGAAATACTTTACAACAAACAGGACAAGTGTCATTTCCTTCACTAGATACACCGGCTAAATTAGCTGCGGCGTTTGAGGATTCCTCTTCCACGCAATTTTCAATAGGATTTTTCACGGCTAACTCGCCATCTTTACTGTTAGAACATTCGCCATAAGCATGTGAAGATTCGACAGTCACGTCAATCGTAGGCTGTATGTCCTTCGTGACTGATTCATCTTGGCAAACGTTTTTGGTCACCGTTTTTGACGTAGGCTTAGAACGTAATCGAAATTTATAACTCGTCTTTTTCTTTCTCTTCGATACATTTTCTTTTTCATCCGTATCTGGGTAGGAGAAGACTTTAAATTCAGGCGAGTTGACATATTCGATATTAGGAGTAGGATCCTTTACAGCATGAAGTTTTTTTGGAGGCATTGTTTATACTATAATTACAAATATAATACATAAAATAAAAGACAGTTGACAAATGAAAGACAGTGTAACAATCAAAATTTTACAGTCAAAGCTTCGCCTAATAAAGAAAGATTATTTAGGTCTTCTTTTAAAAAATAGAGGCAAACACTTCAGCTGTCGGCTGGAATGACAGCTTAAGTAATACAAACAGCCGCTAAAAAGATAACGGGATATACTTGAACGAAAATTACCCTGAACACTATTTTGATCTAACTGCCCATACAACGCTCAGGAGGTTTTCAACTAGTTTAAACAAAAAATACTTAACATACGTTTATGTTAGAAACATTTTTCAAACCTCAAAAATTTAGTGCTGTATCTCACTTTTATTTATAGTTAAGTTTTGAAACTTTATAGAGCCCGGTCCCTGTTATATACCCTTAAAATTATTTTCAGCATCAGCCTCGTTAATTTACCTTTTAAATTTTCTGAGTATTTCGCAGGTTAGCAGTTGAAAGTGTCTATAATCTAAGCCCCGTGTTTCTTATAAGGAAATAACTTTATTACAAGTACTCTTAGTGCAAGCGCCCAATTTGAAATTTAAAAACCTACAATAAACATCCGGTTATGAATGCGTCACTGTTTAACAGTTTCCACAAAATAATAACAAAATTATATAGAAAATTTATAAATAAGAGATTCGACAACGTATTTTCAAAAACAAACAAAACATGTTTTATAAAATTTATTTTCTTATAATGAAATCACATAAATACAGAACTGACATAAAATCAAGTATTAATCGTTGACAACTCAACGTATATAACAAAGATTAATAACTTGAAGAGGACACCATATCATTTGGACGAACTCCACGCTTTGAAGTTATGTAGGCGGATGATTCCTATACGTGTACCAGAAGCTAACCAAGTGTGACAACCCATGTTTTGATTCCATGTAACCTAAACATGAATATCAGGATAATACACCAATGATCAATGATACCCTAAATTATTTTGAGAGAAACAAAACAAGTCCTTGGAGATTCTATCCTAACAGCTGTCTTTTTCTCTCCCCCGAACGTAACTATGTTACATTACCGCCGGAGATATATATAGCATTGCTCTAACTTGCTTGCCTGCCACACAAGCAGGTTCGTGGTCAGTAGATGGCACCAAATGTGCTGACAACACTGCATTAAGCAAACGTCACTTAAAGAAACTACCTTGCGCACAGATCTTGTTTCATATTGAGTGACGTCAGAAGAGTTTAGCTTTTTAACTTTAGACGATCGTTTGAGATCAGGATCATAGGACTTCCTATTTCTTGTAAATTCAAACTAAAAAAAGAAAGAAAGAAAATGATATTAAAAATGTAAAAATATATAAATTTATTAAAACATATCTAGTTTTAAAAACAGAATTTATAAATCGACAGTAAAAAATGCCAACCTTATTGGAATCATAAAATTTGTATGTGTATTTGTTAAATGTCTTTAAATTATCGTCGCTGAATTTTGTATATTCTTTCAGAAAATCTATTGAATCGACATCCAGTTCTCTATCAACAGCATGGCTGTGTAGTGAGGATTCGTTTTTCACTTCTTCTTCTTCGATTGGAATGCGTTCTATTCGGTACACCGACTAAAAATTGTAACATTATCATTTATATTTTCACAGAGCAGCTAGTTATATGTAATACAATGTTTTTTCTCACATAAAAATTGTAAAAAAACATGAAAGGACGCAGAATTCAATTTTAATTTCCATAGTCAATCTCCTGTGTTATAATAAAACAGGGTTAACAACACGCATGCGCTAAACAGTGTGGTTTCTATGTTGATACAACAAAGAAAATTCACCTGGTTTCTCTCAAGATGTAACATCGACTTTGTGGATAAATTTTCTTGATTTACTGATACCATCACTTCGCCAGCAATATCAGATGTGACCAATAAATCCAAGTAATTGTTATATGAACAGGACTAAAATGACAGTTTTGATTCTATTATTTCCACTGCGACATTAGTTTCAACCTTAGATATAAAGGCGGGGTTACTAGAGAGGTGGAAATGTTAAAGGCAAGATCAGTTTTTTAAAACATTGAAAATGGGTTAAATTCAGCATGTTTTTCAAACAGTCACAGAATTATGATGCGTAAAAAGTATAAAACACAAATAAATGTAGGACAAATCTGTTTCCTGCAATCACTGCAATGAAAAAAACAACTTTTACAACTTTTAATTGAAATTCTAACTGGTATGCATTCGAAATTTTTGTAAAATTCTACTCACACTGCTATGGGACGAAAATATTGGAGAACGTAATACGGTACTGACTTAGTAGAAGTTACAAAAATCCCGCATACGAGATTATTGGAGTGGCGGGATTATTTTTTCAACCCGTGAAAAACGGTCGGGTTTATTAGAAAGGCAGGTTTTTTTTAGAGTCAGGAATAGTAGAGATACAGGAATAATAGAGTTAATACTAAATAGATTCGGGATCACACATAAGAATATGAAAAACTGACACTGAGTATTTCCCGAAACTGAAAAACTAGCATAGCTTTCCACATACACCTGATACGACATTATATCACCTTAAAATTTGGGGAATAAATTAAATTAGGAAAAATCATGCAGGCAACTCACGAAAACAGAAGCGTTATGTCTTGTCGTTGGATAAGGTTTTTCTTTTTCTTTCTTCACTTCACGAAGGAATTGCTCAAGTAACATGCACCTCGCCGAACCAGGTGTAAAATTGAAACAATCATCTTCAGTAAAAAATATACTGAGACGAGGGATTGGCCACTCTATATCAAATATTATACCTAAACAAAACAGTGTATTTAGTATCAGTAGTTGTTAGCCTAGTAAAACAATTGGAAAACTAGAGCACAAAGTGAAAAACAACTTAGGCACCAACCTCTTTTGAGAGAACATATTGGTACTTGTGGTTGATGGATATTAAAAACTTTTAGTAATCGATCACCTGAAGCTAAAATTAAAATTTTAATTGAAAAAAATACTTTGAAGGCTTGCGATAACATTTTTTCACAGAAACGCAGTCAGCATACGTAATCCTTAAGTCGAGGTAATAAATGATGTTGACCTTATTTTGTAAAACACAAAACGTTGTCTTTACCTGACGCAATAACATCTTTGTTATAAGGACACCATTTGAGACTTCTGATAGTATAAGAGTGTGCATTGATGACAATTAGTGGTAACAACACTAAAACAACAAGTATGCAGTCATAATTTTCATTTTTAAGATCACCACCTGCTTTTCTTCTCCACTAACATCACTCAGTCACTCACCTTCTCTGCCAAGGTCCTGAACTCGTAAGAATATTGACTGTGTACAAATGTTCCAAATTCTTATACAGCCTACAAAAAACAAGATTTTTTGAATGGAGATGATTTAGTATGGTTGATGAATGATGTAAAAAGAATTATTCAAAGAGACTCCCTGTGTCTTTAAATAAAGTTACTTGGGAAAAGTATTTTCAGTATGCTGATGTGTCTGTTGCGAGACAAAACAGGTAAGAAGGAGTAGCAATGCAGAGTAGTTATAAAAAACAATTTTCACAACGATTGGAAAAGATGGCTAATCCAAAATAATTTTACATAATATCAAAATACTATTCAACTTAATCGGATACAAATTAACTAGATAAGGAGTAATGCCATTAAGAGTTGGATTTCTTTCATAAGTAAATAAATAAATTCAAAGAAATAACTTTTATTTAATGTTTTACCATCGCCATAGCCACCAGCAATCATTTTATGACCATCAAAAGAAGACCAAGATAAGGATACACACATCCCAACGCGGTTGTTTTCAAAAGATGTAGATTTGTGAGGAATGAGAAGCAATGCAGGCTTCATTTGAACGAACACTAAACAAATAAGCACTGAATATTGGCTTGTCTTCAAAATATTATTCGCCTGGATGGCTATTTTATTATGTTTAAACAAAACTTACATTGTTTTGCATCTGAAAGTGTTTCAGCATGAGGGATACTAAAGTAGAAAATAATAAGTAGAAGAAAATTATCAAGTTGATCAAAATTATTTAAGTTAAGACAAAGCGTAAAAAAGCACCTGTATATTCTAATTTTTCCATCCCCACAAGCTGTAGCGAGCAAACCAAGTCGTTTCAATACATCATTTTTTTCATCGCCATCCTATAAAAAATAGACAAACATTTTCTTGAAAAACTTAAAAAAAAAGGGTGCACTTACCTCAAGTTTTGCAATTTGACAAAATGTTTATTGCATGCCAAGTTATTTTTATAAAAAATCCTTTTGGTATAATACCCAAACATTGTGAAAAGAGGTCACATTGTTTACTTGGTTGAAATTCCAGATTAAACATACCTGGATTCCGGAGCAACTGCTTGGACACCATTTTAAGTCATACACAGGTCCAAATTTATGACATATACCAAGGCACATGGATGGTTCGTTTCTAGATATAAAATACACGTGGCCTGCATGGAAATTACAATAGTGAATCTATAATCTAAATACAATAAAACAGTATACTAAAAATGAAGAAAAAAAGATTAAAATAAATACGTTTGATTATTTAAGTTCCCAACTTTCCATATTTGAATTAAACCATTTTCACATACAGCATCGACAACTGTGTGACACTAAAAAACAATTACAATTAAGACAGTCATACCAAAATATTGAAAACACTAAGTAAGCTGAAATACTAAAAAAACTATAAATAATAATGCTGAAAAATAGTTAAAAATTAGTTTAATCTTACAATTTTAGGTAACCTAGTTATTTTAGTCAACTAGTTCAGTATAGGTTATCTAGTTATTTCAGGCATGTCAATCATACTGAAGAATGAATTTTTTAACCCTGTTAATACATACCTCTGAGTAGGATCTGTGAGTAGAAACAGCTAGATATTGAGTTTCCTCAGCTGTATAAAAACAAAGAAGAATTTAAACAATAGAATTTCCAAATATCTCTTACATTAATTCCGACAGGCCACAAAATTTGGTGGTAACCACCGTTCACCCTGTAACCTAACTTTTAAATTTGCAATTTGCAATTTTTCGTTAGCCAACAGTATTAATAAAATCGTTAGAATACGTATTTATTTGCAGTTATAAAAAGTGAAATGAGTTTTCTCTTTTGGACAACCCCATGAATTTTTCCAAGAGTTATCGACTAGTCTCTCTAATAGTAGCCGTATCCTGTGTGTTCAAAAGGGTTGCGCGCAGCTTTATTTAAAAAAATCCTTGCAGAATTCGATTTTTACGGACTTTGTGTTGGTTACACGGAGCTTGGTTTCAGAATTACGACAGAACCCGAAAAAAAGGTCACAAAGGCCATTTTGCTTTGGAAGTGATGGTGTAAGGTTTGCATAGGTTATCTTTTGATCATTTTCTCTTATTTTCTGTATGTTTTCACATGTTAAGATGAATATATCATCACATTTTCTAACCATGTTTAAATCTCAAACAAACTAATTTAAAGATTTTGGCTATGAACGTAGCCTTTGAGGCAGCATCCTGCTGAAGTCAGCTAACTATAGCTAGCTATCTTATTTTTTTGCTATTCTTTTAAAGTCTTATCCATTTTGGTATATTATTATTTAGTTTTATGTTAGAGTTGTGGCTATCTAGCTAGCTCTGACTAAAAAGTGAAAGTAGAAAATGCAGTTAGACTAAACGAAATTCCTAATCAATAATTCTTATGCTGAATGCAGTTAGGTAGCTACACCTTTTATCAGCCAGACGGGGTAACAGCTGACTGCTTCCTGTGTTTTTACTTAAACCAAAGCTGCGATAAAATTTTCGGAAAAGGGTATTATGCCCATACGGATGTGCAACACGGTTTATCTGTACTAAGCACTCTGGCGGTTATGATTAATAAATATAATAATATTGACCACTTGTTTTGCAATGACGGGGAAAATATATTGAAAAATATATTAAAACCGAATCACTATAATGTTGTGTGCCTTTCACTCGATATACTTATTAAGAGTTTCACTGGGTGTTCAACCCCAGATCACACATTTTACCACAACGACTAGTAACAATGTAAAAATAAGAAAACCTACCCGGCATGGGGCACCATTCAAGTGCTTGAACTGGTCCACCCACATTAAATCCAAGACTACAACTACCTGTATAATAAAGAATTTTGACACTCATCAGGAGTTTGTTATGATAAGAGATAATTTTATAAAAGGTTTTAATTTTCACATACCCATCAAAGGTGGAAAACTTTCGAAGAGTTTAAGTGCGCAGGCTTCTGTGTTCTGTGTTTCATACTTTGTGTGGTAATTAACTTCTATGATAGGTGAGGAAGTTGCAAAAGGGATGTAATCTTTGTATTCGCTACAAAACCAAAATGGTATATATACAAAGAAAGTAGGGATCAGCATGGATGCCTTATAATAAAATGTATTTGAAAAAAAAAAACGAAAAAAAACACGATACACTTACTCTTTTAATATGGAAATTTCAGTTTTTATAGGTAGTAGAGATGGAAAGAGAAATTCTGTAGTAGCATGCTCCTTCAACCTGAATGGAACACGATTTTAATTGCACAAAAGATAAAAAAAAATTAAATTCTAGATTTATTTCTCCCATTCAACAAAATACGAAACGTGACTCTGAAAATACCTTGCTTGATATGTTATTATACAAATAAAAGCAATATATTATTCTCCATGCCATGTTTACTCTTTTAAAGCCTGTTTATTTTTTTTCTTACCAACCCAACTAATTAACTCTCAAAAAGAGACGTTTGAAGTCAACAATGCCAAAAACATACCATTCTTTAAAGAACAGCGAATCGTACAAAGAGCGCACTCTCATTTGTCTTCCTTCAGCTTTAATAAGAATAAAAACAAATATTATTTTTATTCATTTCAAATTAATGAAAACAAACAATGGAGTTGTACTTACGTTGATCACTTTCGCCAGTAGATTCTTCACTTGATATTACTTCATCTTCTTCATCTTCAGATTCTGATTCGTTTGGTGCTACATATTCTTCATCTCCACTTTCACTTGCATTTCCATCTTTTTTTTTAAGCTACAAAATGACAAGTGCGAGAGCTCAGCTAAAGCTGGGAAACTAATTCATTGATTTCCCTGTTATAAACCAATAGCTTTCCCTGGCATCCGTGGTACTCCCCATACATCTGCTTGTGAGCCAAAATGGTAGCTGCAATTAACGACGGGCAAAAGAAATCTCATGCAATTTTCCATGGGCTCACAACTAATCAAAAATATTATGTAATTGCTCATTTTATATTCAGCAACAAGCACTGAAAATTTGATTTATTTCACTTTACCCCAGAGTTAACTTAATTTCTTCCAAAATTTCCGACAATTATTTCCCTAATTTTTCTAAAAAATGGATATTAAAATCTCATAAACATTCTCTGGTTTCCAGGTCACCTGTGAACTTTGAGAATTCTGTTCAATTGCTATTCTGTTCGAACAAAGGGAACATTTTTGAGTATTGACCTTTTTATAACTCAAATTACGATGACCTAAAAACTAAATAGTTACCTTTTTTTCTTCGATTTCTTTTTTAAGTCCAGATAAAATATCAATCGCTCTAAAATTAACCAATCTATCATGTTAGACCAAGATATATATTTTAGGTACACATTTCTTCTTCGTTTTGCTGAAACTAACAGCCTTAAATTTGTTTTAGAGAAAACTTACTTTGCAGCAGATTTCCTTTTTCTTCTATTACCAGTTTCACTAGTTGTATCTGTTAATACATCTTCACTCAAATTGAACACTTTTCCTATTTTCTAAAATAAAACACAAAAAATGTTAAAACAACAACAACAACAACAACATAATTCATCCTTTTAATATGGCGTAAATACAGTATAAAAGTTATGGTAATAGTAGGAATTTGATGCATCTTACCTTACAGGTATGTGTACGCGTTGATTGAAAAGATTTATATTCTACGAGACATTTTTCACATTTCCATAAGTATTTGCACTCTTCAAAATGTTTCCTCACTTCTCTAGCTTCTTTCAGTTCAGCATTGCAAGTGTAGTTGCTACAGTAAATCTGACCACTTTGTTGAAGTTCTGCTAAGTTTAGCACTAACTAAAAATGTAAAATGTTCTATTTAGCTAGCAACCATCAGAATGTTTCTCACAATCACAGTATCAGCTTTTTTCTAACAAAAATTATCGGAAAAACATAAACTAATGGTTTACTTTGGCTTTTAAAAAAGGCAAAATTTGTTTATCATGGAATTTTGGGTACTGAATTTATTCTATCACTCCCTTTGATTCTTTTGCACATAGATTGAAAAAATGTTCCTACCACTCCAATAATTTTGCATGGAGGATTGCTGTATGTTCCATCCCGTTTGTAATATTTTTTTCTAATATTTTCAACTTCGTATTAGTGAGTGTAGGCTATATAACACCCATGAATGCAATACCTATTGCAATTCCAATTAAAAGTTGTAAAAGTTACATTTTTCATTGCATTAAACAGGTGTGCCATATCTAATGTTTTTATGATTTATGATCTTGAGACCTTGTAAACCTAGCTTTATGCCTTCTGGCCTTCAGATATTCCTGCCGTTTTGGTAAAACCACATTAATTTCACAAGTTCAAACACTAATCCCACTATAAAAACAGTAACCACGATAGTTACTATCTCTGAATATTAAAAATTATATTTTGACAACATTTAACCAAATTTTATAATTTTTTCTTTTTGACATCTGTGGTGTTAAATGACGATATATGTAAAAGTCACAACATTAATAGCACACTTTTCATGCTATCATCAGCTACATTCCCATGGATCCGAAACAGGCAAGTTTGCAACAACAACAAAATAAATGCCACATACTCACAAGCAAATGTAAGCAACAGTTGAGCCTATTTAAAAGAGAAGCTTAAGCAACTTTGGGCGTTTTTTTATGACTGTGGTCACATGTAAGATATTTTGACAGACACTTCAGAATTACGTTTAGACAATACTAGGGCATAAACAAAAAAAAATGACCGATGACTTTAGGATATCGCTAATGAGTTTTCCCGACCCGTTCAAACTTTGCATATTAATTTTTTTTTTATTTGGCTAATTTTTGCCACATTTTTGGACTAAGTAGGCATGCTTAAAAACACATAAATCATATAAATATTAATCTATAAAAATACTTACGAGTAAATGAAAATTTTTCAGATGTTGTATATATTCATCCATATAAAAGACATCTTCACTTTTTTTACATCCTTTAATAGGACATTTTATTTCCATCTTATTGATTTCATGCATTATTTTTAAGTTGACTTCGTTATGTGGAGTTTTTTCGCATTTTCGTACATGAGTTAAGAGTTTGATGGGATACACATTTATGTAGGAACAATTTTCGACAGGACATTTTCCTTCTAACTCGATAAAAGTAACTAACCAATCAGATAGATTAACCTAAATAAATCCAATTGATCAATTTACATTGATACAGCTTGTAATTCTGAATTATGATTTGTACTTTAAGATGATCACTAACACAAACAACTCACGCAATACGATAATTTTTTATCATATTCAGCTACAGATGAGTTTGTTTTCGTTTTATTGCTGCTTTTATTCTAAATTTCAAATTTATAAAAATGTTATGAAAGAAAGTTAAAAAAAGAGAAACAAAATTTCACAAACTAGGAAACAAATTCAAATTGTACCTGCAGCGATTTACGTTTTGTTGTTTTATTATTACTTTTCTGAGCATCTGACTTCATTTTCCTTTTCTTTTTTTGTCTTTCTTCACTTTCTGAATCGTTATCATCTTCATCATCTCCAGATGATGTGCAACAGTGATGTTTACTGACAGATGGTTCGTCCTCATATTCAATAGCACAGTATTTGCATTTCCAAAGATATTTACATTTACGATAGTGGCTAATAATTTCCTCCTGATTATCCATGTACTTGGCACAAGTGTAATTTTGACAAACAGCCCAGTTACCTAGTTCCACTTGTTCAAAGTACCAATTCAACTAAAAACAAATTTGTGAAAAACAGAAAGTAGTAAATAGATATGGCTAATATCACTGTATATAAAGATAAATTAAAACATTGAAATTAGTCATAAACTTCGTAAATCAATTCAATCAGTTATAAATTTCCAACATCATTTTTTAATCACACTTTATCTTCGTTCACCATCTTTAAATACATCCCCACAAAGTGGTATATCAATTTAATCATGCTTACTTGGTTATCAAAATTGAGTAAAATAAAATGTATTGGAGGGTACATAATAAATTAAAATAATAAAACAGATTCATTTTTTTGGAAAACTCAGAATCTCTCAGTAACATATAAATAATTTACCAGTAAATGTTCTTTACCAATGTGATTGTCCAAGTTTCTAGTATTACATACTGCATCACATTCTGGACACTTTAAACTCACGGTAAGAAATTCTTTTAATTTTTTAGCGTCTTTTTTTAGGCACAATTTGATGTGAGTTACCATAGTGCTAATGCGCAGAAACAATACCTCCTTGCATTCTTTAGCAGGACAGGTAAACTTGTAAGTAGAAACTTTTGAAGCCCATGTTTTTGTGTCCATGTACTGAATAAAAAAAAAATTAAAACAAAATAAGGTGACAAAATTGAATCTAAATAACAGGGGTTGATAAATTATATTTTTCCCATGTACGTATCTGTAACGCATATGATTTATTTATTGTACGATTGCTGATGGCAATGTAACCTTTGTTGCATGAGATAGTAAACGAATTATTCTTTTGTAGTAAACGAATTATTCTTTTGCAACAACAAAAAATGTCTGAAATGTATGGTAGTAGTGACATTAAGTTATTACCAAGTACAAACTTAACCATGATGGGCATTTTAAAGGGGCTACAAATGGCTCAAGATATCTGTCATTGATGCTGCTGTCCATCCTCAAACATGATGAATAAAATTGTGCAATAACCAGAAAACTTAAAAGGTCGAGGTACAAATAATCATACTCCCTTTATTGCACCAATATAGACATGTTACTAAATAATTAATTATTTACGATTTGCTAATTTTGAAATTTTCTATAATTAGATACATTATTTTTCAGTATTCTTTTTTGGTATTAAATAAAGCTACTGCCTGCAATGCATAGCAGTAAAATTGAAAGTTTGTTTTGTGGAGGAAGCAAAGACAACACGAGGGATGGTATTTGTTAAAAATGCTGTGTTAAATAGCCAAAGCTCAACTTTGTGTAAGTCACTAAAGTAAAAAATCAAAAGCTTGTTTGTAACCCTGTACGTTAACAAACTTAATATAATATTATAAAACATACCTTTATATTTTCCACTCTTACTTTTGCATCTACAATTCGTATATTATAAGTCTTTTTTTTATTTTCAGTTTTCACAGCTGTAGTATTTTTATCAGCTGCCTCTAGTGGTGAATTGACATTTCTAGAAGCAGCTAAAGTACATAAAGGTGAAGATGACAAATGCTTTGATGATGCAGATGATTTCTTTGAAATTTTTGATTTTAAAATCTCCCCATTATTATTTTTGTTGAGAGATAAATCAATATTCTCGTCATCTAGTCCAAATTGTGGTTGTATTTTATGTTTTAAGTTATTCCGTGAATTTCGATATCTTGGCGTGCTTTGGTCATTTAACATATCTTCTTTATCTGAGTCTTGTATATTTAGCGTTACATTCATCGATGGAGTGGAGAACGAAGAAGAGGCTGTATCCAATTCCAGAGGAAGTGATTCATCTTGGGATATATTTTGTATAATAGAATTTCTTTTTTCAGAATCTTCCATAAAAGAATCTCGTAAAGAATCGTTTTTCTGGTGCAAATTTGACGTTGATTGCTTAGAAATTATTTCTTTGTCATCTGGTAATATTTTGTTTGATTTTTCCTGAAAAGACACAATTATTGATGAAATACATGAAAATAAAACTTGAATTGTTAACATCTGCAAACTAACTTGTTATATTATAATGAATTAATCTTGACTTAGACTAGGTTGTTGGTCACATGGGTCCCTTTTCCTATAAAAGCCACTCTTTCATAAATTCTGTAACCAAGAAGGAAATGATTACGATATTTAAATATGAAATGATTCTAATGCAAATAAGAAACTTATTCAGAAAAGACAGTGTTCATTGGAACAAAGTGAATCAAATAAGAGCAATTTTTCAAAAATATATTTTTTAATTCTTCTCTTTTTTTTACTTTTTGAAAAAAATGTTGTCTGCAATAAACACAACATCAAATGTCCTATAACTAAATAAACACTATGACATTAAAAAAAATAAGATAATTGATCACCAAATAGATGACTACCTAATTATTATGGAAGGTTCGCATGGGCAAAAAATATTGTAGCAGAGATTTCAAGAACATAACTTTGACAGTCTCTATAATAATCTGCATATTTTGTCTGTGTACTCAAGATGGTTGTGCTGTAGCTTTATGTTACATTCTCACAAAGTAATTTTATTACTTCATGCAAATAAAGATGCAAAATATATGAACAATGAGTAAATTCCTGAAAAGTCTAGCCTACTGACATATCTATAAATTTTGATTTTATAATTTTTATCTCGTTTTACATTTTATAATGAACCTAATTTAAAGCATATTTAATATACAAGGAACATTTGAGAAAATATTGAAGATATAAAAACTCACATTTAGCTTGCAAGAATGTCTCTTTTTCTTAGTTTGAAATTCTTTGGAGCACTGAAGACGTTTCTCGAAAAAACCACATGTACGAAAATGCTGAATGCTCTCATCTACAGTTGTAAGTGGAGCATTGCATTTATAATTCAAACAATGGACTTCACTCCCGTCCTCAAGATTTTTCAAAGTTTCAAGTAACTAAAAAAAATAGAAAAAAAATATTTACATTTTACAAAGTATAACACGATTACAGAAAAATATTCTATATTACAAATATGATCTAATATTGGCATGTTATATCATCAGCAAAAAAAGCTTTATGAATACTTATATG
This sequence comes from Hydractinia echinata, assembly GCA_030067915.1. Classification (NCBI taxonomy): domain Eukaryota; kingdom Metazoa; phylum Cnidaria; class Hydrozoa; order Anthoathecata; family Hydractiniidae; genus Hydractinia; species Hydractinia echinata. The sequence continues at coordinate 3,496,343 of JASGCC010000011.1, read as the reverse complement.
TATAACGTACATTTGAATGACATTTTCGATAATGCCTAGCATATTTCGTAACTGCAAAAATCTTTTTGCATTCTGGACAATTTAGCATTTCATCAACAATTTCACGCCATTTCTTCCCTTTATCATTTTTTACACATTTTTGCATGTGATCCCATAAAGTAATCGGATTTTGGAAGGTCTTTCGACAGCCGTCAAACAAACAATAAAAATGATACATTTCCACATTTTTCTTCCATCTTTCGAGTGGATTCTAAACAACATAAGTGAAAATATAATATTTCCAGATCAATTGAAAGAAGTGAAGAAAGTGTGACCAGAAACATTCAAAGAAGTATCTTAAATATAAATAAGATAACCTCAAGCATCAATAATACAAGGAAAAAAACAAAACGCTTATAAATACCATTTCTGTGTCTAGTGCTTCATTTTCCATTGGATCTGCTGACAGTAAATCTTGTGAAGCATTACTTATCATTGGATCTGTGGACAGTAAATCTTCCAATGCATTATTTGTCATTGGAACTGTGGACAGTAAATCTTGCAATGCATTTTCAATAACCTGACTTTCTTGGATCTGGGTAAATTTTGAATCATTGGTAGATAGCGTTGGTAATGAAGATTTCACATCTGTTTTTTTGTTACTCAATAAGTGAGAATTGGGCAATTCATTTTCTTGTTCTCCTTCATCTTGGCTATCTTCAATATCAGCCATGTCAACTTCTTCATTATCCTTTTCTTTGGGTAATAGAAAATACATTTCTTTCAAAGGGGGAGAAGCAAGACCTGATGACGTTAAAGATGGAAAAACTGGTGATGATGGTCTCACTTTCTCTTGTGCAGTTGTCTAAGTTAAAAAAGTTATTTTTAAAGTAAAATAAAAACAATAATATAATAAACAATCATTGCATATAACTCAGAGAGAAAATTAATTTGACATTCATTTTTTTAACGCTACACAACATATGACATCTTCTTTGTAGATGATAGTTCTGGGTACCACTCGCTACCAGGAAATATACAAGGGATGTACAGAATAGCTCTGCTTCATCATGACATCTTTTTTGTTTGCTTTTTTTTTAAAATCTTAATAAAGTAACATTTTAATTTTCCTATACACAATAATATTGGTTCACTCATGGAAACTCTTTTGTCTATCTGTTCTAAGAAATATTACTTGAGGTCAAAGTATAGGCCTAGTTTGCAAGGTAGATATGCTGACTGAAGATAATATTCTTGGCATAGATAGATAAAACAGTTGATGTTGTCTTGATTAACTGATAGCTATTTTCCAAGATTTTGCATGGTGGTTGTGTAAACCAGGACTATTTCTTAAACATGTTGTGACGACAATGATGATGAAGTGTGATTTAAGAAACTCGTCATTCTATCAGTTTAAGAAGACAAAGAGAGAAACAGAAGCTTTAAATAGCCATAGAAGTTTTTTTTTAGTTTTTTGTAACAGAAGATTATCTTTCGTCAGAGCATTTAACACAAACTCTGCATTTTTTTGCTGGATACTTGTTGCGATGTTTGTATATTTGAAAAATGCAGTTATTTATATGTGCACAATTGAAAATAGATTTAAAATCTATTGTGGATGTACTGTTTAAGAGGTTTTGTGAAAGACTGTTTATGCCACAATTATTAGAATTCTGATTACATCTTATATGTTTGTGTGCTGTTTTTTTAATACAATTTTAAAATTTCAACATTTTAGAAACAACTTAATTTAGAAATATAAATTAGATAAACTTCATTAAAAGTGTTATAATGGCTGTTGTTTTTATTTTTTTAAAAACTGTTTTGTAGAAAAAGAGTTATTAACATAATTTAAATGAAACTTGCATGCATGTAGTATACTTTCGCAATTTCCTGGCAATTTACTTGTTTACACTTAAAAGGTAATATTATGATTACTAAGAAGTTAAAAGTTATACTAATACAATATAAACTGTTTTGTCTATCTATACCAAGAAATATTACCCCAGGTCAATTCGCTGACCAAGGGTAATATCTCTCGTAAGAGATAGATGAAACAGTTTATATTGCATTTATTAACTGATAGCTATTTTGTTTGGGCTTGTAGAAACTAGGATTACTTTCTTAAAATTTACTTGTGAAAAGCTTGTAAAAACCAGGTTTTGATAAAGAAAAAAAAACGTTTGAATTTCATTGTATCAATTTTTCAAATACATGTACAAAAAGAAAACAAAATATTTGAATATCCATATATAGAATTTTTTATAAGATTTTTAAACCAGAGAGTCTATCACACGAATTCGATGCTGTTTTGCTTGTTGCTCAATGTTGCGATTAATGTTGATATTAAAAACGCAGTGGATTTAAAATTATCAATATTCCTTGCTGTTTTTCTGGCAAAGTGAAGCAAGGTTTTGGATTTACTGTAAGTTGATTTTTGAGTCTGTATGTAGCTAGCTATGTTACCAATTCTCTAGCGAAGTTGTTTGTTTACATTTATAGCTACCATTATGGTTGCTATGAGGTTAAAAGTTATACCATGCTGTATAAAGCCCATAGTAAAGGCTTTTTAGCCAATCAGCACTGCAGATTTTCCGTATTAACCAGTTGAAAATAGCAATCAGTTAATAACATGCTGTATAAAGCCTATCGTTAAGTCTTCTTAGCCATTAAAGTTAAGATTTCTTATACTACTGAATGAAAATAGGTATCAGCTAATAATGCAAATACAGAGCAGCTTGGAGGTATAGAAATTGTTACACAATTCACCACTTACCACATTATCAGAACCTTCCATTGACTGATTATCTTTCATTGTTTTCTGCAAATTCTCTTCTAAAGTTGATTCACACACAGCAGTATCAGTGTCAACAAGGCTTGATGGTACACTTATATTTGGTAGGCTTTCTATTTTAAAATCAATAAAACCCATAGCTGTCTGATCATCATCATCAGTTTCAAATGTTGGAATGTCAACAGATGGAAAGCTTTGAATTACAATAGGTCTATCAATGCTTCCCATGTGAGAAGTATTAGCAGTAGTGACAGCTGAAGTTGAAACGGTGGTTGCAGGTGTAGATGTTACATTTGAAATGTTTGTTAAATCATCTAAGGGGGAGTTTTCTGTTTGCGGAGAAGTGTTGTGTTTATCATTAACAGTATTTAATTTGATTACAGAGTCATTTGTAAGTGACATTAACGTAAGCAAATCAGCTTTCTGCTCCTCATCAACTTCAATAGACTTCTTTGGGACTTTATTTGGTACTTGCAACGTTTTGTTAGGTTTGCTATTTTTTGTAGTAGTTAACGAACTGATCTTACTGTATTTAAATCTTCTGCTAATCTTCAGGGGTTTTTTATACTCTGCATTATTTTCATCAGAAATGCTGGAAATGATTTCCTTTGTATTATCTGACAGTTTAGTTTTTGCTGGTTCTTCTCTATTTTTTTTACGTTTTCTGGTAAATTCTATGGAAATCTTTTCAGCTACTCTGTGCAAATCTTTATTCACTGCATTTTTTTTTAATACATCTGTAGTTGCACCCTGTACATCTTTAGTCACAACAGCGTCCACAATCATGTTATGTTCTCTAGTACTGAACTCCTTAGTTTTATTTTTCTCATTATATATTTCCTCTTTTGTTGCAATAGTATCATTAATAGAATCCTTAATTGTATCAACAAATTCAAGGCTTTCCAGATTTTGCAAAGTTCCATCTGTATCCTGTTCAGTTTTATTGACACCAATACAGTCTTCATGTGTTGCATCTTGAATACCATCAACGTTTGCTTCCTTTGAATCTGTTATGTCCATTTCTTCAGAAATCTGAATATCATTGGAAAATTCTAAATCCTGCGTTTCAAATGTAGATTGGTCATTAGGAGTTTTATCAACAGTTTCAGTGGTATTTTTTTCCATATCCTTAACACTACTAGTGTCTAGCCATGCTTCAGGGTTTTTTAACTTGGTTGTACTTGATTCAGGTTCGATTGAAGTTTCTCTATTCAGTGCTTTTTCAAAACTTGTATTTGATTCGGTCTTTTCAGAAATTGCAGTGTCGGGAGACAATACTGGGTCTTTTAACTTGGATGCACTTGACCAAGAGTCAATTAAAGATTGTTTATTAGCATTTTCTTCATTCTTCTCAGAAGTTTCGTTTAGCTTAATTGTGTCTGACCTGGGAGCAATTAAAGATAGTTTATCAGCTTCATTTATTGGATGTTTGAAACACTGAACTTCAATGGACGTTTTTTCAATCTTCTCAGAATATTCAGTGTCTTTATGCAATAGTGAATAGTTTACCTTATTTGTGTCTGACTTTGATTGAATCAAAGATAGTTTATCAGATTCTTGTTCGAAACACTGAACTTCAGAGGACTCCTGCTCAATCTTCTCAGAACATATAGTGTCTTTGTGTAACACAGGGTCTTTTAACTCAATTGTGTTTGAGTTAAATTCAATTGTGAATAGGTCGTTTGATACTTGTTTTAAAATTGGAACTTTGCTGAAAGAAGTCTCAATCTCCTTAAAATTTTTAGATTCCTTTCTGCAATGTTCATTAGGCAGTTCTACCAAAAGTTTACCTTCAACAGTTTTTGTGACTATTTCTTCAGAAATGTCAGTATTCTGTTCGAGTATGACTTTCTCGTCAAATGCTTCAGTCTGGTGCTTACTAGAAACAGTTTCATCTTTCTCATCCACATTGGCACACAAGTTTATATCATAAATTCTTTCACTCTCTTTCACTACACTACATTCAAGTCTGGGTAATACAACAGAAACATCTGGCAATTTCAACTCTTTTGTTTGTTTATGTTTACCACTCTTTTTGGCTGCCTCTACTTTATTAATGCTGCTTTTAGTAAAAGACGACAGGGAAATCCTTTTATTCACATTCTCTTTTTTGTTGTGTGGAGAAGTTAAGTTGATAGTGTCTGTGTTACTATTTCCCAATCCACCACATCTCCGCATATTGTATTTGGATCTACCTATACCACTTACTTCAGACATTTCTACTGAATCACTTTTGGTATCTGTTTTTTCCCCAATTGTAATACTGCTAGATCTTTTTCGTTTAGAGTTTTTAGAAGAAGCAACAGATTGTTTAACTCCCTTTCTTGATCGTGTTACTCTTATTTCCGCTGGAGATGATAATGATTCTATTTTTGAAGAAAACACAAGCTCTTGTGGGGAGAATTTGTTTTCTTTTTCAAAATCTGGCATGCCAATTACTTCCTTGTAAGTATCCATAACTGAACTTTCAGAAGAGGTGGCTAATAAGTACTCACTTTCAGTTGGTTCTATGTTATCAGTGCTAATCTCTCCAATTGGTCTAAATTGAATTTCACTTTCTGCTGAATTATCAGATTTACCGGACGGTACATTTTTTGTGCCAATCTCATTAATTGGTCCAGATTTATTGTCACTTCCGGCTACTATTAACTTATTATGTTCACTAGAGATTACATTTCTTGCTGCTCTATCAGTTGGTTTTCCATTTTCAGTGTAAATCCCATCATTTTGTCCAAATTGATTGTCCATTCCTGCTTTTGCAGACTTTTTATGTTCACCAGACATTACATTTTTTGCTGCACTATCAGTTTGTTCTATATTATCATCCTGAATTTTACCAAATTGACTCTTCTTCTCCTCAACTTTTGGAATGCTCAAGATATCATCAGGATGGTTTTGGTTAGCTTCAGTTTCTTGCAATGCAGGATTAGTTTCATTCAATAATTGTGAAGTAGCAGGTGAGGATATTTGATCAAATACGGCAACTGATGGACAAGATCCTTGTCCATCAGTTGAGCAAACCTCTGTTTTGATGCGCTTGGGCTTAGGTGTAATTGTCCACTCCCCCACATGTGCACAAATGGAGTTCCTGTGTGTGAAGCGAGACTTTTTTTTCTTTTTCTTTAATAATTCTTGCACAAGATTAATAACTTCTTTGTCGTCTGTTAAACGTTTTTTAATCTTAGGACGTTTCTTTAGTTTATTTTTAAGCTTTTCATACACATCTGAGTGAGGAATATGTGGTGTATTTTTTACATCGGTTTCCTCCAATTTATAATCAACCTGATTAGTAAAACTTTTCTGCTCATGATTGATTTTCTGATTTTCTATTAAAGGACTACTCCCTAAAGAGGCAGCGTCAGAAGCTTCATCAGCACCATCAGTGATGCTTCTCTCTTTAGTAGGAGATAGTATGTCTCTGCACTCAGCTTGATTTTCATTTTTACTTTCTGCAACGCATGTATTGGATTCTAAATTACAAACTAGTGAGTGTGTTTCGGTTTCTACTTCAAAATCAGTATACACCTGACTACCTGCATCAAAATCAGATTGTTCAGTTGTTGTGATTTCACTTGCACTTGTAGATATCAAAATTGTTTCAGCACTTGTAGATAGCAAAGTTGTTTCAGCAGTTGTAGATAGCAATTTTATTTCGGCACTTGTAGATAGCAAAGTTGTTTCAGCACTATTAGATGGCAAAGTGGTTTCAGCACAAGTAGATGGTAAAGTTGTTTCAGCATCTGCTGATGCTGTGTCATTTTGACTAGAAAGATCCTTTTGGTTGAGTTCTCTGGCTGTACTGATTTTTCTTGGCTTTGCTTTTCTATTTCTTCCACGCTTTATCTGATCCTGTGTGTCAATTGATGTCTTTGTGGATGGTGATTCGAAACCAGGAAAATATTGGGCCATGACTTGAGATGGTACTGTGTTCTTTTCTGGCAAGGTGCTTTGGGTAATCTGAAAATAAATTATTAAATTATTAAATATTATTATTTATTTATTTAATTATTTTTTAATTAATTTATAGTTTTTTGGAAAAGCACAATCTGTCGGACCTGCAGAACAGCTAATTACATCGACTTTGCCTAAGGTTCAAAAAAATTCTTTTCAAAAATATGTTTATCTGTAATCTCTATTGTATAGAGTTTGAAGCGCTGATCAAGAAAATGTACGGGATCATGAGATATTGGGGTTTTAAGGTTTTTGAGGACATCATTAAATCCTGTCTAACCTGAAATGGGTGCATTGACCCAATTTTAGGTAATTGGTCTGATTTTGGTCACAAGTGGTCCCTAATTACTCACACAGGAGTTGTCAGTTATTTTCATTTGTTTCCATAATTTGGCGTCAAACTTAAAAGTGCAATGCAATAGCTTCACTGACCTTATTAACTTGTGTTAACATCAATGTATCAACGTCAACAAATAGTTAAATTGATGGTAAATAAATGAGACATAAAAACATTCTCAATGTATAAGTCACAGGCAGGCAGGCAGGCAGGCAGGCAGGCAGGCAGGCAGGCAGGCAGGCAGGCAGGCAGGCAGACAGACAACAAAGTTACCTAATTATTATCAGAGATAACTTCTGGGGAAAGTCATTACAGTTCAGTAATGAGAAACATGTATTACCTTTTTTGCGCTCTGGTTATGACAGGATGACAAATGGGAGCAATATTTTCCAAGTGCAACATAAGTTTTACAGAAACAGCATGGAAGTTCGTTTCTTTTTACTATTATGGTACATTCACTTCCCTCTGTGCATGTCCGTAAGTGGTTAACAAAATCTCTTGGTAATATGAATTCTTTAGAACAACGTGAATTTGGACACGTTAAGTCACCTTTCATAACTTGTTCATACCATGGAGCTTGTGAAATTTTATCCTAAATTAACAAATTTTCACTTTTTCAGTATATATTCATATGCTTTTTAAATATGTAAGTTTTCTAGACAATTCTAATTTCAACCTATTACAATTTCTTTTAATGCATTTCATTTTCTTTTCCCCAGGTGTGTATTAGTGTTGGCATGGTAAGTATCTAAGTTTACAGTTTGATTTCATAATGATCCTTTCATAAATGTACACTTTTTTCTAATAACAATGATAACCTTACACCATGCTTGCAACAAATCTACCCACGTAATCAACAAATGTTTTAAAATTAATTTCTTTTTGAATTTACCCAGAAAAGCACTGTATGAAATGTAACCATAATAAACTTTATTTTAAAATAAAATCCCCTGTCTACATCTATAGTTACCTCTAAACAATCTTGGTAGCATAAAAAACTTCATCTTTTTAAAACATTTGTTATAACTATACTGTTGTGATGTTAAAGGTAATAAAAAATTTCCAATATTGCAACACAAAAATTAAAACTTACCCAAATTTTATCTCCGGACTGACTTATTTTTTTCTAAAATGTAAAGTTAAAAACGATCAGAGTAATTTATATTTACAAATACTGTTTTTGTTTTTAGAAAAATAAATAAAAAAACTTTATTATTCTAACCTTATTATTACATTTATGTGAACGTAACAAGTCATACGATTTGAAGTTTGTGTTGCATCTACCACAAGAATTTTCTGGCTTACACTTAGTAGCAACATGTTGTAAATAGGCTGTACCATACGCAAATGCTTGCTTGCAATTTGTGTTTGGACAATGAATACATATTCCTTGCTCCACTAACCGAAGTTGTGCAAAAACCTGAAGGAATGATTTTGATTAAAAAAGGCAAAAACTTTATAAATTTACATTAGATATGTCAATTAAATAAATAAAATAAACGCAACTTACCACAGTATGATTGGTTCGAAAATGCTCCGCTAACTTATCGATTGCAAAATGTTTTTTACATATTAAACATGGGATAGGCATGTGCATTATTTTAGATGTATTTCGTCCAAATCTGCACAGCTTCAAATGCTCTATGAAGGTTTCTATGAAAGTATGTTTTTTGCCACATAGTTCATTAGGGCAAACTAAACTTCCATTGACAATTTCATTGTGCCATTTATCTTTAAATATCTAAAATAACAAAAATAGAAAAGAAAGTCAGTGCATAGGAACATCATATTAAAGATTGGTTGTACTTGAAGGATGTATGGTTTTAAATGCAAAGAAAAAAAATTAAAGTGCATCAAATATTTAACTGTTCAAATCAGTGTTCACGAACTATAGAAACCTTTCAATATTTACAAACTTTTCCTTAAAGTGTGTAAACAGTGAAAATTATATAAAAAAGCATTTACCAAAGATTTCTTGCTAGTAACTCTACAACAAGTTATAACATGCTGCATGAACTTTCCAGTATCCAAAAACACTTTTCGGCAGGTCGTGGTTGGGCACTTTATGCAGTGTTTATAGGAAATACTTTTCAGGCAACTCAAAATCTAGAAATAAAGTTGAACATCAGACCAACATTCTTGTAAAGTTGGAAAAACAACTTCAAGAGAGTTAGTGCATAGACGAACGAATGGTCACTAATATGAAATGTACATACCTATTTTAAAAACATGAAGCATATATTTTGTCTGTTAATAGTACTAATAAATTAAATTCTTTCTTGATGAGCTTTGGTTATCAAAATGTTTATTGCAAAGGTTACGTTATCAGACTAATAAACTAATAATACCTTGTGGTGTGAATTTGAAAAATGTATAGCATATGTCGACATTGGAACATCAGTTTTGCAAACACAACATGCAAACATATCTTGGTTCAGTATCAGCTTACACAAGTTATCTTTTTCGCAGGACTTGATATGTGGTATTAGACTTTCATGAGTCTTGAAAATTTGTTTACAGTTGGGATTTGGGCATTTGTAAATGGCATCCTTTAAGTTGTTGCACCACTGTGAGATCTGAAAAATATTGCTGACATAAGCATAGACATGAACATAAGAAAAACTCAATGTCACATGAGCAAAAGATGTCACATTGTAAATCACATGAGATACCAAATGTTTTAGATATTCTTATGCATATATCAGTGATTGCAGCACAATCTTTACTCTTAGTAACCTGATTGTAAAGGGGGACTACGTCAAAATTTTACCACCTATTTTATCTTAAAAAAAATCGTGCTCTCCCCTATATAACCAAAAAATGGGTTTACTATACATTTAACAAACTAAAGAAAATGAATGGGGATTCTTCAATAAACGCTTTCAAGGAAATGTTAAATACAATGGGAGGCAAAAATATATTGGTATTCCTATTGGATATTTTAGTTTTATTTAGAATAACTAAAAATAATAGATTGTTTTCTATTTTGGGTATGCAGCGATAAAAAATCATGCCAATTTAGCAAAAAAAACATTGAATAAAGTTTTCAAATGTAAATTCAACATGTAATGCAAAGACTGAAAAAGTGACTGAAAGGACCTAGAAAATAATATACCAAGATACCGAACAGAATTAAGAATTAAGTTATTGGAAATATTGAAGGGATTGCGGCAGTTAAATGTAGTGGGTATTCAGGTAGATAGAAAATATTGATTGTAGTTTCTTTATTGTTGTTATAACTTGTTTTGAGGGAAAAACTATGTAGCTAACCTGGCTTTCTATAGAAGTTTCATTATTCGAACTTGTACCACCTTCAGTCTATAAATAAAAAAAAATATGCAATGTTATGCTACAGTAGTAAGAGACAAATAAAAGTCTATACCAATACAATATACCTCTTCATTTTTGTCTGTTTCGTCTAGCATTTGACATAAATGTGTTGCATAGTCAGTATTTGTTTTGTACTCAGTTTCACAAGAAGCACAGAAATAAAGTGGTTTACAAATCGATGCATGGTGGAAGTATTTTATACCATCAGTGAAAGTCTTTTTACATTTATAATTCAAACAAGTCACACTTTTTTCTCCCTGAAGCTTTGTTAGATTTTCCTCAATCTATAACAAGGATTAGATTCAACAGAAGAGAATATTTGCAAACTTAAAAACTGACATGATAGAAAATGGCATAAAAAGAATGCAAAAACAAAACAGCATGTGCATACCAGCAAAAAAATAACATTAAAAAAAAAAAGATGGTGGCCCATACCTCTGTATGATTTGTCTGGACATGCGTAATGTATTCGTTGAATGAAAGTGTCATATTACAAAACGAACATGGTATTTTATCCCCTTTTCACCAACCCTAAGCAAAAAACTGATTTTTTAGAGCATTGTTGAACATGTTTTGTAAATCTTTCCAAAACGAAAAACCATGAGTCACATAAGGAATTTGGACATCGAAGTTGACCTGATCTAACTTGATTGGACCAAAATTGCAACGATTTCTAAAGTGAAAAAATCTGTTCAGAAAATGACACGAAAAACACTGGGATTATATTAACAAAATAGACATTACCTTTATGAACAGTTCATCATTTGCCTAAAAAAATTGTATGTAAATCAAATATAAGTTCTATTATTTTACACTTAAATACAACATACATGAAACAAAATAACAACCAAAGTAACTTACCAGACATTCATGGCCTTTGTAAGTCTCATAAAGATTGAAGGTCTGATTACAATCTGAGCAGACAAGACAAGTGGGACAAACTATTGTATGTTTTATAAACTCCTGGGAGGTTAATGTTTTGGTGTTGCAATTGAAGTTTGGACACAAGAATTCGTTTTCGTTTGAAGTTAAAACTTCCATAAGCTATAAAAAAGAAATTATTTCATCAACATTTTCGCTAATTTATTTAATCTTGCATTATTATGCTAGAAAAAATTATGCATATCAGTGTGTGGCCGCAAAATCAGGGTGTCATCTAGCGTTTGCAGTAGCCATGAAATGACTATTTTTTACTTGGAATTTATTCTACATTTCCCAATTCATTAGACAAGCTAACTATATTTACTACAAAATATGGGACTTAAAACCGATTTTATAAAAATTGTGAGGGAATAAGATTTCATTTATACTTCAAACCACCTTGATGAAATTACTATTTGGGATTTACAACATTTAGATTTCTAGATTATGCTCTGAATATACATTGTATTTTTACCTGAGGATGTTTCTTATTCAGATGTTCATTGAAGTGTTCAAGTTTGATCAACTCATCATCCCACGGACAAAAGATTCCATCTGAATTCCAAATATAAGAATTCATATCACCAGTTTTGCATTCTTTTAAATGTAAAGTCATTTTTTCAAAAGATAGAAACTGCTTTTCACAGCCATTATTGGCACAGCGTAATAAGCCAATTCTTAAATCTGACTGCCATTTTGTTTTTAATCCCTAAAGAACAATATGGAAGTTTATGCACATTATATACTCTTTCCCAAACCAAGCACCCAAATAAGAAAAATTCTCTCCAAGCTGTGGAATAAAGAGAAATTATATTTCAGGATGTAAGATCACCATGCTTGATCTCACCTATCAAATTTTAATTTTATACAAAAAAACATGGCATTGTTATTTAAGCTTACATTCCTTGAACTGCCTGCCATTTATCATTTTTATCCCAAACAGAAAATAGAAACAGGAAAGTAATTTTTACCTTATTTCTTTCTTCTTCCTTTTCATCTTCTGTTTGCTATAAACAGAATTTCAGTAAAAATATTAATGAAATACAGACTAGGGTACGTTTTAAATATCCTTTTGTTCTCCTTAGTCAACAAGTTTTTCATTTATTTTAGCCTTTTTAATTCACATTGACATTCGCTAAGGCAAAAGGTCTTTCAAGTGAGAAAAACTGAATAAGCAGTATTTCAAATTATTACCTGACTGATATAAAAAAAACGGTTACTATGAAAAAATCCAATGATTTGATTGGTTTACAGCTTATTTTAACTTGTCTTTGTATGAAGCCATACTAACCCGTTTTGGAAGCCATTATTAAAATGGTAACATAAAAATGTAAACAAATAAAAAACATTTTCAAAAAATATAAAAGTGGCTCACTTAAAACCATCTTTTCGTTTCAATTCACATAAACAATGATTCAAATTTGTTTTGTGTACTTACAAAATGTTAAAATCGAACGATCTTGAATTCAAAAAGTATCAAAATCGAACATGCTTTTTTTTTTCCTTGGTGCCTTGGGAATATTAACTTAAATATAGCTTTGTTTGTTTTGTTCACAAAGGAATATTTATTTGCAGACCAGATACAGTCAGGTAATGAAACAGATACTGACTGGTTTTGATGTTGTACTGTAAAATTCAATGCCCTCTGTCAAGGGCACAGACCTCGCAAGCTCTATCTGTACTTTTGACCTCGGGCCTTGTATTTTACAGTACAACATCAAAACCAGTCAGTATCCATTAAGTAATAGTTTTATTATAATTATAAATATGAAATTATGAAACCAATGTTATTAAGGGAAATGTTAGTATGCTTGCCTATTTATTGGTTGATGGTCACCTAGTAACTGGCAATGCCCTTGTTAAAGTGCAATAACATGTAACAATATTAACCCTATTCGGTCCGGGGTTTTTCGAACATACTATGACCGGGGGGCCGCCCCCCCTTCAATAACTTTTCATAGGGTTGTTCAAATTGAATCAAACTTGGCACACTTATAGTACGTCATAAAAGGAACAAAATGGCGGCAATAAATATTTGCTTGCATCAGCACATTTTCTGTGACGTCATCAGAAGCTTGAAATTTGTTAAAAATGCCACTATCTGCTTAAAATTTAATTACTTTTGTTCTAGAGCGAATTTTTACATTCTGTTTGAAGTTTCTGAAAGCAAAATAAAAGTTATTTAACATATCTGCCGGACATGGATCGCATAATCGGGACAAAATCGGGAAATCGGATTAGTAACGTGTCCAAATTATGCAAAATGATTCTTCTTGATGAAACAAACTTGTGTTGAAAGTTTCAAGTTCTAAGGATAATCCTAACAGGAGTTATTATATTTTCCCCATTATAAGGATTTCATAGAGATTTTTAGGGGTAGTTTCGAGTAATGGCCAATATCAAAGCCTCTGAAAGGTATGGGACCTAAAAATTTAGCATGCAGGTGTCTAATATATAAATATTGAAACTCAGTAAGCATCATAGACATATAACAAAGCAATAAGGAGTTATTAAAAAAAAAACGCCTGTCAAGTATTTTGGCAGTGCTGAGACCTGTTATCAAACAGAGTATATAAATAATCATAATAAATAAAAAAAAGTAAAACATTGAGCTGTTGAGCTTACTTTTTGTTGTGTTATGCAACTGCACCTGTGTTGGAGATATTCTTCACCAGACACACAATTTAATCCACAATTTTCTACAGGGCATAAAAGCTGACCAGATCCACTCAGAGGCAAAAAAATCTAAATATACATGTGAAAGATGATATTATTCAAGGTATATAGAAACAAAATAAGGCAGCTCTAAACTGCTACCTCTGTCTATATAACTATAAAATTAAAACGAAAAAATAAGAACAACTTGAATAGACGAAAATAGGATTTTAGACTTTAATAATAAATCCTATTTTCTTCAATTCAAGTTGTTACTTAGCTAATCAATTAAAAAAAAGAGAAATTGTATATATTTATTTTTCACAAACTAGACTTTATATTGCATACCTCATTATGCTTCTGCTTGTAATGCCGTACAAATGCAGGAATCCCAACAGATGTATCACAAAAACAACAGCCTATCTTAGACTGGAAAACCTTCTTGCGTATTTGGTCGTTGCTTGGGTAAGACATAATATGATTATGAAAGTCGGAAGGTAGGTAAAAGCTTTGTTTACATTTTGGATATATGCAATTCCATATTCCTTTTTTTACACCTGACAGCCATTTATCCAGCAAGTTCTAACAAAAATAAAAACAAATTATATAAGAATCACAATGTGTCTGTATCTGTTATTTTAAGGGAAGCTATAATGTATGATAATTATGCTTTAAGGTGCAAAATAAGAGTTTTATAACATTTAATATTAATCCTCTAATAAAAACATGCTTTATTTAAACGCACCCTCTATTAAACGACCCCTGCTAAAAACCAAAATATTTAGTAAACACTCTCTCTAATGAATGCCTCCTGGACGCCCCTATTTTCCTAAACAAAGCGTGGAAACTTTGCATTAATCTTTTCTTACTGTATGATGAAGTTCCAATGGGACATTTTCAAGTAAGACACTTCCCTCATTTACTTTTTCCTTGTAATTCCTGATTGAAAATTAATCGTACTCTATAGCTTCGGGTTTTGTGTCAGGTTAAACAGGTAAAAGATCAACCAACTTTGCTTCACAACAACAATGTGAAAACAAATCCTTTCGCGAAAGACCAACAAAATCAGATGTTGAAGAGGCAAACGCTACCTTCAACCTTTTGGATAAAAGTGCAGAAGAAGACGATTGTATTGGTATTATTTAGAGAACCTTTGTAAACTAAAAAGCCTTGTATAATTTCAAAATTGAAATTTTTAAATAAATACCTTTCACTTTTAAACACCCCTTTCAATAGACGCTACCTCACAAGTTAAAAAATTAAATAAACACCCCATTAATTGTATATAAAAAAACAAATATCATGGATAATTTTTTGGGAAGTGGTAAGAAAAAATGTATTGTTATTTTTTATCATATTTTTGACCAGTCTTGTTGCCATGTTGGATCAGGCACCCACTAAATTTTAAAAAAAAAGTGATGTTAACAAATTTCTCTATAGCTTCAGTAGGTCTGCTACAAGAGAAAATATTTTTTGAAGACACTAAGTAATGGTAACCATGGAAACGTGATTAGGACAAGAAGTACATAACACTTTACGTGACAGATAAATTTGAACTGGTAAATTTGTACAGGTAAATTTGTATTTTAGAGTTTGCCTGCATCAACCTGATTTGATCGAGCTTCTGCATCAACCTAGTTTGATTAAGCTTGACTGTCCTTTTTTTTAAAAAAAATAATTGCAGCTTTGAAGAACTAAAACTGGTTTGACATTCATGAAGTTAATCAAGAAAGGAAAAGATTTCAATTCAATTCTTAAAATTTGAATTAGTAGCTTTAAAAACAGTTTACACTGTAATTGCTCTTTCTATCTGTCGATACTGACTTATCTTTTCATATATTATTGTTAAAACAATGATAAGGAAACTCAGCAACAAATCAGAGCAAGAACTTTCTTTGAACTGTTTTACCTTTGTGTCATTTGAAGAGAATATAAGAGGGGTTTGATGAGTAAGCTCAGTATCCTAAAAAATGAAAATAAATACAACACATGGTAATAATAACAAGATCTAGAATGTATTAAATGTTTAGTCATTAGGGGGCTTTCAAAAAGTACATTCACTTAAATATAAGCTATTTACCTATTACCCCCCCCCCCCTTACCCCATGTTCACAGTTAAATCCCCCCTTCTTCTGTTTCTTATTTGTTCATTATTACATAACCCCCTTCACCCCCCTCACCCCTCAGGACAAATGCACATTTTGAATGCCACCTTAGGTAAAAGGGGTTTAAAATTAATACTAGAAAAAAGTCACTACATATCACCTCGACAGACTGAATACTTTTAACTGGTGCAGATTTTCTTCTGTTTTTCAGTCTTGGCAGATTCCCTGAATGCATACTTTCTTGAACTTTTCTTTTTATTTCTTTATGCATCAAGCCTCTTGTTTTATAAGCATTTGTTTTGGCCAGTATATCATTGAACGAACTTTCCAGTTGATCTGAAGGTATAACAATTGGAGTACAGAGTCCATCCTGCCCTCTTAAACTTTCAACGTCACTTGTCTCATTTAAAAAGTCAATTGATGAGTTAAAGGAATCTTCTTTATTTTCAACAGCTTTTAGATTCTCTCCAGATGCTAGCTTAGCTGATGGTTTCACTCTGCCAGCTCTCCTCTTAATTCCAATCCCAACATTTTTAATCTTTGAAGAGCAGGATTTTGTTTTCTTGATTTTTTTCATATCATTATGTTGCGGTGGCGTGAATTTAGAACGAACTTCCAGTTTATGGAAACTAGCTGACTTCATTTGTTCTTTTTTGAATCTCCTTGGCAAATCAGTTATATCCCCATCATCAGTATCAGAAGCTTTTAATAGGAATCTATTTCTTGGCTCTTTCTTTTTAGTAAAATTGCACGCTAAACTTTTATCAGCACCATATCCAACATTAGCACTCTTTTTTCCATGTTGCAAGAAATTTCGTTCTGATGCGAATGCTTCAGTAAGCACCAACTCTCTTTTTATAATACCTTTCTTTTGTTGGTGTTTTTTCTCTGTCCCATCACAAGTCATGGCATGCTTTTTCAAATATTTTGAAGATTTTGATATACTGCCACACTGATCACAGCAATACAGTGGCTTACATTCAATAGCGTGTTGAATATATTCTGCTCCAGTCTCTGCTGTATACATCTTCTTTTCAGCACATTTAAAATTTGGGCATGATATGCTTTCACCAGATTTTAATAAATTCAAGGAATTGACAATCTGCAGAAAAACAATTACTTACTACAATAATATTTCAAAGCGTCTAAATTTTAGGCTGGATGTGCCTGTCTTCTTACTTTTTTCAGCCTCAAATGTTCTAACTTGTGTTCTCCCGATAATTAATAAGATTTACCGCCGGTGATAGGATTGGGAGAAATAGATAGGAAGTTATTTTATTGTAAAAAACTTTCTAATACAAATAAAAATCTGTTTAGAAATATTTTTTTGTTTTAATTTTGGATCATGTTACTTTCGTTTCCTATTTATCAATGAATTAAGGCCAAGTAGATTCTTCACATGTCCTCAATTTGTGCTAGAATATCAGCCATAACGTTTAGGTTCTTATAAAAAACGTGTAATGTTACTTGTATAGCACAATCCGTGTGAAATGAAAACAGGTAATAAATATTAACATTAAGTAACAATGTGTTTTCTTCTTATGACCTTAGGAGGTGAACTGTTGGCCTGCAACATTCCCCCCTCTCCCCAGTTAAAAAGGGTACTTGCTTCACTACATCCAATCAGCAGATGTTTTAGAACAGACTTGATATTTCTGATTTAAACATACTTCTCTATGATAATCTTGCATATGCCTTCCAAAGATGGTCCAATTGACATTTGCCAAACAATATGGACAAGTGATGTGTTGTATTTGGTTAATAATTTTATCCAGCTTTGCTTCTCGTTGCAAGTGGGCAACAAAATGATTTGGTACAAAAAAACGCTGCTTACAAGATGGGACTGGGCAATTGAATTTCCCAGCTTTAAAGTCTTCGGCCCACTTTTTAATCACAGCCTAAACAGGTAACAAAACAAATTTTTTGATAAAAACAAAAATGTACAATCACAAAGCTGCTACATTTACAAAATTCCTACCTGTTCTTCCTTGGATGATAGCTGAGGTCGTTCATTAAAATTTCTCTTTACATCAACTTCTTGTTTACTAACTGACATCTGAAAATAAATACATACGTGCAACATGAAACACAATAAGCAATTAACAAAATTGCTTGAAATAAAATCAATACCCTTTTTTCCTTTTTTTCCTTGCACTTGTGTTGCTTGAAAATGTTACATGTACGGTATTCCCTATTACAAGTACTGCATAAATACAGCGGACAACATGAAATGGAATGCTTAACATAGGCTTTACATCCTTTAAATGAAGCATCAAACATTTCCATGCACTGGTAGTTGGGACATTCACATGATTTTCCACGATGGAGAGATGAGAGTACCGACACAACCTAAACCAATTTGGCTATATGTCAATATAACAGCAATACAATATAGAGTACAATGCTCACTTGGAAGTACTGTAAATAGAATATGTAGCTATTGTTGTGGCTAGGAAACTGTGTTCCACATGGTCAGTTAAACATTGAAAGGGTAGGTCAGGATGTGTGATTCCCATTAAATATTTTACCTTTTAGAAGATTCCTTGACAGTTTTAAATAATACAAATAAGTCAATTAGGAAATGTTAATCAGGATAATAGACAAGTCAGAAAATAAAAAGAGACAAACTAATGTTATAAAAATGCTTTTCATTTTTAAGAAACAAAACAAATTAACTCACATCCTTATGTGAAGTTCTCCAATGGGACTTTAATTCCTCGACTTTAAGTAAAACAGTACAATGTGTGCATGGTACATCTCCTCTGTATTTACCAAACTTGCAGTCCCCGAAAACATGGTCAGCCAGTTCAAATGATGTAAAAAAAGTCCACGTACAACCATCAAAGGGACAACGAAGTTTGCCCATACGTATTTGTGAAAACCAGTCGGACAGCATTGTCTTAAAATAAAAATTGACGAATACCTTTAGTTGTGTTGTTCCTACAGCATTTTACGACAGTAATTAAAATTATCTCCACAGTTATTACCTGTGGCATTGACATGACTCCTGATTGCAACTGTATATCCAAACTTCCACTTGTCATATAATTTTATTTTTTTCTAAACGTAAACATTTATTAGCAACATGAAAACAATCCAACATAGTGATTAGTTTAATGTTTAGACCATCTTCATTATGACAGAAATTTTGTTCCAATGTATTATTCCAACAAACTAGTTCATGTATGAAAATATTTTAACCATATGCAAGTGTATGTTTTCTTCAAACATAAATAATATTTAACTGTAGTCCCTATGACATATGTGAATATATCATTAAGAAGATATGTTTCGTCTGACAAGTGAATGTTATTAAACAATAATTTTTACATAAATGAGTACAAAGTTACAAAAATATTAATGCATAAATACCACAGGAATCATGCTTAAACCAAAAATTTCTGTTTGTTTCTTTGCAAATGATCTGATGTGAGATACACCCTATTAAAAATTTAATTCATCTCTTATAACTAATACCTGTATTTTGTCCTGGTGTAATTTTATAGCCGTGCTAAAGACACAAATGCGATATATGAACGACGAAAACCCCACTTGAATACAAAAAAATTTTACAAAAAAAACTTCATGATTGGTCATGTAATGTCATTGTCACCATTTTTTTGTAGCTCTAGTTCTTTTTTATAATATAAATTAACAAAATAAGATTATTTAAACTAAAGGAATAAATATATAAAATAGTGTACATGTTATATATAAAATGTGTAGAAAAAATATGTAAATGGTACAATCCACTACTGTCTGTATAGTCCAATCAGACAAATTCTATTAATTTATGTAACCTTCTCGGAGTAGCACGGCCTCCTTCTCAGTGCAAAGATGTGTCTTTCCAGAACCACCAAATATCCGATTATAGCTGTTTGTTACCAAACCAGTCACATCTGTCTTGTCTTCATTCCACTCAAATTCCATTGAAAAACCACCATGCATTTGTGGAATTTCCCAATAAAAGTAAGTGATGTCAACATGTGGTTCTAATAAAATTGAGATCGCAGGTAGGATGAGATGATGCTTTTTTATAAGAATCTCAGTGCAAAGCTCTGTTCGCGAGTATATCAACTCATGGAAGATTTTTTCGATATTCTTTAATTTCTCTGCGCTAATGTTCATTTTATACTTCGGCTTTAATAAATCTTTGTATTCCTCTGACGCGTTGCTGCTGACATGATCTACTGCTAATTGACCTTCTCCATCCTTCAATGAAAGAACAAAGTTGTTTGCTTTGATTTTCTGAATAATTGAAAGTGGTGCATTGTGGTAAGCAGCATGGTGAATAAAAGTCCAAATACAACTTGGAAAAGGAGACTTTTCTTCCTCTGTTTGAACATTGCAAATATAGCCATCGTAATTATCAATTGAGGATAAACATTCCATCCATTCACTTTCTGTGGAGTTACTTGATAATTCCGATATTTTCAATATGTTATCCTTTATTTCTTCAGGAAAAGAAACATCATTTGGATAGTCTATAGAAACAAACATTGTCTTTACACTTAAAAAAAAAACACAACAAAATTGTTACTTGTGTCTAAACTTTCGTTTGATAGAAACCGATATCGTCAAAGAAAGCTTAGTGAACTAAGCTAGTAGACATCTAGAAAACCAATCAAAAAGTGTGTTGAGAATTCTGACCACAGAAAAATCGTTTAAGACCCAGCATAATTGATTCCACCTTAACTTTTTCAATTCCCTGGTGGTAAGAAAAATTATGCTGGGTCTCCTGGCTACACTTTGGCTAAATATTAAATAGCAAATTATAATAAACTAAATACAAAAAATTCTGTATAGATTTATTTAAAGATTTATAACGGCTTTTAAAATTACTAAAGAACAATAATTATCATAATTTTAGATTCTCTACTTTAGTCTTAAAATCAACCTTTCCTTGATTAATTCTTTTATGAAAGATCTCCGAAATCCAATAGTGATTTGTGTATAACAAAGCAAATTGTCAAATAAGGCTTTTGTTTGAAGAGGAATTTTAATAAAAAAGTGCTTTAAATCAAACCATAAGTCAAAAAATAAAATATAAGACTAAAATTGGAATGACTGTCAAGCTTTAAAAATAGAGACAAAGAAAGATTACAAAACTATGTAAGGTTAGGTATGTAGGGAATTGCTGCATATACATAAGTCAAAAATAAATTATATAACACTAGAATGTGATTAACTGTCAAACTGTAAAAATAGAGACACAAAAAGATTACAAAACTATGTAAGGTTAGGTATGTAGGGACTTGCTGCATATACATAAGTCAAAAATAAATTATATAACACTAGAATGTGATTAACTGTCAAACTGTAAAAATAGAGACAGAACGATTTCAAAACTATGTAAGGTTAGGTATGTAGGGACTTGCTGCATATACGCACATACAAAAAGTGGTCAAATTTATACCCTCATTGGCACACACAAAAAATTATTAAGTATGTCAACGTACATTGTGTTTTTCTTCAAAATGTACATTATGGTTTAATATGTATATCATAATAGCTTATCTAATGTACACTGTTAAATTTCAATATTTTTTTTGAAATCAACTAATTTCATGAGAATATACATTCTTATTGCAATGAAAGAAATTTCTTCACTAAGATTCAACACTCCATGGCTCCATTGCTCTTGAACATGATTGTGTGTCGCCATGAAAAAGAGACTTATCGATTGCCATAAATTACACAAAACATAAAAAAAAGAAAAGAAAATGACTGAATAACTTTAGATATAAATATTTTCATATTTTAGTTAGGGTAAATTGGTAGTAAATTGGTAAAGCAAAACATTATGCCTGTGAAGTAAAATTGTTGAAATTAGAAAGTGTATAACTATAATTTATATAAATGGCTAAACCATATATAAGGAACAAGATAAATGAAATGACTAAATGCAAATTATATTTATAAATATAATATATTCATCAAATAAATGCACAGTATGAATATTTATATATTGAATGCTTTTATAACAATAATTTAAACTAAGATTTCATTTGTGAAAATAAGACCAAATTATACAAATTTTAACACCAACCAGTCAAGTGTTTAAATTACTGACAACAGATTGTAATAAATTATAATAATATATACAAATAATTACACAAATCCTTCATCAGTTAATGTCCAATTATTTTCTGTACACCGATGGGTCTGACCTGATCCACCTACTACACGACACCAACTTGATGTTACAAGTGCATCAACATCTGTTTTGTCTGAGTTAAATTCAAAGGAGATGGTAAATCCACCATACATTCCAGGCACCGCATACCAATATTTATTCTCTTTGACAATTTCTTCTAACAAAACAGCAATACTTGGGAGTATCAGATTGTGTTTCTGTACTAAATCTTTAGCACGTGAATTTATAACAGCATGAAAGGATTTCTCAATGTTGTTAACTTTACTGGTATTAAAATTTTTGATTTTGAAACTAGGCTTATAAAATTCTTTATATGAAATGTCACATGTACTTTTGATGTGATCTCTTGCAGTTAGGCCCTCAAAATCTTTAAAGGACATTACAAAACCTCTTTCTTTAATCACCTTTAGAACTGAAACAGGAGTATTGTAATATGCAGCATGATGTAAAAATGTCCAACGACGACTTGGAAATGGACAATCTTCTCCTTCTATTGCATTACAGAGGTAACCGTCAAAGTCGCCAATAATATCTAAACAGTCTAGCCAAGCATGTTCGGATGAATCAGCATTAATCTTAGCAACAGTATTGATATATTTTTTTAATTCTTCTGGAAGATTTAATGTACAACAAAAAACATTTTCTCTTGCAAACATGGTGTTTGTGTTATGCTTTGTTATTATCACTAGATAAAAAAAAATAAAAAAGAACCTAGTTTATAAGAACGTTGGGGGTTAGATTTTGCTTAAGAATGCGCTCAGCCTAAAATGCTTCAAAGATTATGAAAACAAATATTAGAATTACTAAGAAAAAATATTTCCAAACAGTTTTTTCCCTATTATATATGTATATTTTTACAATAAAAAAATCAACTATTTTTCCCAATCCTAAAAATTTATTCATCAATGTCATTAATTCTCGCCTTTTTTAACAAAACACAAATAAGACTAGGCTAAGAAGGTGTTAAGTACATCCAGCTTTGGCTGGAACCTTTGAGGTACATGTTGTTGAAATTTTATTATTCAAAATTAAGGTGGCAGTAACCAGTTTTAATGGATTAAAAAAATGTCAGTTTATACTGTTTCGTTAACAAAAATTAAATGGCATGTGTGTCAAAATAAAAATATAGGATAAAGCAGGACCAACCTTGCTGAGAGCAGAAAAAGTAAAAAATAGCTTTGTTTGTATAACAAGCAGTGTTTATAAAAGTAAAAGAAAGGAATTATTGGATGCTGTTGAGAATTTAGGCTAAAAAAGAGTGTAATAGTAGAATTTAAATCAATCCTAAATACACAAATTCTTCCTCCATTATAAAAAACTTGGAAGTGAATAGTAAACTTGTTAAATGGACCAGACGCAATGAAAATATGTTTACCTTGTTTGGCGCCTATGATATTATTTTGTAACTGGTTTTTCGTGATAACAAAATATTTTTATGTGGACACCATGCTTAAAAAAAACAAGAGATCAAAATCGTGCTGAGAGCTACAAAATTATTTAAAAACTATACAAATTTACCATAGTGATTATAACAACATATCTACAAATTTGCTTCTTTATACTATATCAAGATATTTGCAGCTATATACATTAAGAAAAAAACTTGCATTGAAAACAAATTGGCACCAAAATTAGTATAAATTAAAAAAAAAAAAGGAATAAAGCTATGAAATTCATCTTGTGCGTCTCCAAAATGTTTCTGTGAGAGACAAAGTTATTGCACTTTTTAGGAACCTTCACAGAGTACTTACATGAAAAAATTTGTTCATAAAGTTAAAATAAGAGTAAACTTATAGAGAACAAGTGAGCTTAATTCTACATATACATTCTTTCACTATTAAAAATAAAAGCTGTTTGGTAAATAAAATAAATATATAAAAACAATAACTATATCGTTTAACATTCAGTCACAAAGGACAAGGATTTATTTAAAGGAGCTACAAAACTGTGTAAGTTAGATCTCCACCATTGGTGTTAGCTTGGTTTATATCAATAAATTACGGAAATCAAATATATGGAGAGTACTTTTCTGTCATTTTCAGTTATATTTGGATGTCTAATATGGGGTCATCTATAAAGGACGCCTGCACCTTGGGGGGAGGGGTAACAAAAATGGAGATAAAAGCAGACAGGGGAAGGATGGTGTTCAGCCATAAGCAGACATCCTTTACGTAGACATATTTTTGTATTTCTTGTTGATTTAGTTGTTGTTTTTAATAGAAGATAGCACTGTTACAAATCGTTTTGTTATCCATTTACATAAGAAGCATTTTTCTGCTAGCTCTACTAAGCTTCAAGTATTAAAACAATTTGTGTCTGCATGGACATATGAAGGGGAAGAAAAAAACGGATAATGGAAAAGAGAGGGGGTAAAAAATGGGGAAACTTGTTCGGACGTCCTTTATGGATGGCCCCTTGATTAGATGCTTGATTTTTGTCCTCAGTGCTCATACAAATTTTCACTAATTAGCTTGACCTTCATATAGGACACTAAATTCAAAATCCAACAATCAGTTTTGTAGCCCCTTTAATAACATTCATCATCATCATCATCATTATCGCCTTAACGTCCGTTTTCCATGCTAGCATGGGTTGGACGGGGTATATTAATGACCCTATGTATACCATGTATTTTAGAAACACAACAAATCTATTCGTAAAAAAAGTACATAATTCTACATTCGCCTGTGTCTTCTAAAGTGACATTGTTTTCAGTACAGAGAAAAGTTTCACAGGATCCTGCAGCAGCTCGACACCAGCTGGTTGTATTTACTGCTTCCACATCTGTCATTTCATCATTATACTTTAATTCTATTGTAAACCCTCCAAACATTCCTGGCACAGCAAACCAAAACTCTTCTGTTTTAACCGCCTTCTCCAAAAGCACAGAAATGGTCGGAAGAATGAGATTGTGTTCATTTACAAGATCTTCGACACGTGAGTTTATAACCCCATGAAATGTTTTCTCAATTTTGTTCAACTTTTTTAGATCAATATTTTCAATCTTAAATCTAGGTTTAAACAAGTTTTTATAAGACGGAGAAGCATTACTTTTTACATGATCAATAGCCATATGACCTTCTGCATCTTTTAAGGACATAACAAACTTTTTTGCTTTAATCTCTTCAAGTACAGATATGGGTGCATAATAAAATGCAGCATGGTGTAAAAATGTCCAACGTCGACTTGGAAATTTATTTTCTTGTAAGTGTAGTGTGTTACAAATATACCCATCATAATTATCAAGTGCTGTCAAACTTCCAAGCCATTCACTCTCGGTTGAGTATGCATTTAAGCGAGAAACTGAATCAATAGCATTTTTTAAACTTTCCATAAAATATAACTTTCCATCAAACTCATTGCCATTTGCAAACATATTTTTAACTGAAATAATGAAACAAAAAGGCTCTGGAAACAGTATGTAAACAAATGACTGATTCAAAGTTTGTGCTTAAATATAAAATACAGCAAAATATAATATGTGAACTCAGAAATTAGACAAGACAAGTTTACCAGTAAAGAAAGTAGGTTTACATTTGCACATTTTTACAGTGTATTTATATTTTCATGAAATAATTCAATAACAATATAAAAATTAAGTTCTTTTCAAGGGAATAAAGCTAGACAGGGGATTTAACGTCAAATGCAAGTCCATAAATTAAGCATGCAGATTATCCTGCCACAAAGACTTCCATAGAAAATTAGAATAATAAAAACAAAATCTAATTTTATTGTAATAGAAAAACTTTATGGGAAAACAAAACATCTTAAAAATGAAACTTTTCATGACAAGAGAAAGAATTTTATGCCTACAAAATTTTTAATTATTAAGACATGTGATTTGGTACATAAGTCCGTTTAGACTCACAGAACAAAAGGTTGATTTTGGACAGCATAATAATTACTTGGCTGTTTGTTTATTGCCATTTTATAATTTTTATGCAGGATCCGTTGGAAGCTCAGGTATAAAATAAAAAACTACAGAATTAATACCGTAGAAGAAATACAAAAAAAAAAAAAGAGTCCAAAAATTATATCAATATTTTAACACTGAGAAAGGGATTCCCCATAAGTAAA
This sequence comes from Hydractinia echinata, assembly GCA_030067915.1. Lineage (NCBI taxonomy): Eukaryota > Metazoa > Cnidaria > Hydrozoa > Anthoathecata > Hydractiniidae > Hydractinia > Hydractinia echinata. The sequence goes on along the minus strand of JASGCC010000011.1, from coordinate 3,470,037 downwards.
ATGGTATGGTATTGTTGATATCGGTGATAATACTTTACTAAGAATATACTTTAAATTTTAAGTAAGAAAAATTGCAAAAGCGACTTAAATGTTTTAAAAATACTTATATACTGTATATGAAAAATGCAAGGTGAATATAAATAATTTTATAAAAAATATATGTTATAGATGTTACAAGTTAATAAATTATTCATTTATATATAAATAATAAATTGAAAAATTGAAAAATTATATTTAATGGGAAAATTGCAATTTATGGAGAAATGTGGCTGAAAATGCTAATCAGGTAGTTTATTTAAAAGAGGCGAAGTTTTAAATAGTGAAGATGATACACAATTTCTTAGCACATAGAAGAAAAGATATATTTTTATCTTTAATAATGACATAACCAATATGATCAAATCATATTGGTTATGTCATGGATATTTGATAGGACAAAATGGAATACGTGGGAGATGGTACACAAATAATTTCTTGGTACAAGACGTAAAATTAATTGAACATTTTACATCATAGAATTTTACGTAATATAATTACATAATATAATACTGACATAACCAATATGATCAAATGCTGTTGTACGCTGGTGTTATTATTGTAAAATATATTTCATTCGTATACATTGTAAAATTAATTAATCCTGTCCAAAGCAGACAATTTTGTAACTTACTCCATGTGAGTGACAGCTTGACTTAATTTAAATATAGGAAGAGGTAAAGGGTCTTGAATTTAACCAGATAACTGACACAATAAACAGTAGATTGTACAAAAAATTAAAAGTATATCATCATTGTGTAAGATTGACATGAAAAAAATTGTTGTATAAAAATATTTTGGCATATGCGTATAAATAAACAGGTCTTCTGACTTTGAATTTAAAATCGAACTTTTTTCTCTTTCTTCACTAAAGCCCATCCTTCTGCTGTACACTCATGTAACTGTTCTGAATAACCAACAAGATTTGATGAACTTCGACACCACAATGAAAGTACTTCAGTTTTACTTTTATCCAGCTGGAACCAGTAGGTAAATCCACCATCCATGCCTGGCACATCAAAATAAACTTTATCGAATGTTGAAATATCTTCTAACAGAACCGACAGGACTGGTAAGACTAAGTTATATTTTTCAATCATTGTTTCAATACGATCTTGAATAACAGCATGGAAATTCACTTGGATAAGTTTTAACTCCAGTGGCAGAACATTTAACTTATAAATAGGTGTCAATAGATCTTTGTAATCTTGTGTCATGGATGGGTCCATATTGTCTATTGGTAATCTACCTTCACCATCTGGCAATGACAAGGGATATTTATCAACATTCATAATTTGCAAAATATACAACGGGGCTTTGTGAAAGGCAGCCTGATGGATAAATGTCCATTTATGACTTGGAAATGTATTAGAATTATCACCAACTGGAACGTTCCATATGTAGAATTTAAATTTCTTCAACGAAGCAAGACATTCTAACCATTCCTCCTTCTTTGACGTTGATGAAAGCTTTGCAACTTTATTTTCAATTAAATATTGGATATGGTCTGGAAATTTGAGATATCCAACCCACTCCATTTCGATATCCTTAACAAAATAAGCAAAACATATTACATATACATACATGTAGCTTTGACAAGTGATAAAAATGAAACAATTGTATACATATTGCCACAATTTGAAATATTCTTAACAACATTCAATCTACATTTAAAAATTAGATACTTCTCAGTTTAGTTTCTCAATCTTAATTGTTTGTAATTTTTCTCTTGCAAGTCAAGAGTTCTTTATAACTATCTGAACCAAATTAGTTTGTTCAAGATTCTTTCCTATCCTCCTATAAAATTATCTTCTGCATAGCTCAGAAATTGCCATATTTTGTCAAAACTAAGAATACACAACCTGGCGAAGCTTAGGGATCGTCTCCACGATCGTTTCAAATTTGATCGTTTCAATTGGTATCATTTTTTTTCTGAAACGATCTCTATACGAATTTGAAACGATTTGAAACGATTAAAACCAACAGTAATTCGTATCCCATTCGTAACAACATTTACAAATTTGCTTTAAAATCGTTTCATTTCAGTTAGAATCGTTTCGCAATCGTTTCGCAATCGTATCGTAATCGCTTCATATAAATTTGTTTCAACTCCATTTTAAAATCGTTTCAAACTTTTGCAAACGCTTCGTTTCGTTGCCTGTAGATCGTTTCAAAATCGTTTCTAATTTATCACATTGCAATTATCATGTGTACTATTTGTAGCCGATTTCTATAGAACCAGTTACTAAGTAAATTCTAAAGTTTTTAAATAAATACGCATAGTTTTAACTACGTAGCGCGCTGCACTCGAAATTTCAAAAATAGTGAGAAAGGATAATTCGCAAGTAACTTATTTTTTTTCTTAGATAAGATTTATCTATTTATTAAACATAATATTCGCATATCGTAAAATCTTTTTTCGCAATGTAATAACAAAATATGGCTTTGTTAGACTTGGTGTTTTCATAACGAAATACGGCAAGAAGTTGATGTTCTCTCGCTATTTTTTTTAATACGAAACAGTCCTGGTCATATGAATGCCATGATCAAAAACGGTCGGTGTTATTATGAAGAACGTAAGGTATAGAGAACATTAAAGTCAGCCCCTTTCCTTCATGCTGACACTCTTATGCTCGGCTGGTGCATTACACTGAGACTCGAACGAAAGACGGAAGACCATTTGGAACCATGCCACAAGTCAGTCCGACCTTCATCGTCACAGAGAATAATGCGAGAAGAGTGCGCACCCATGCAAGTTAAATATAACCAGAACATGGGAGAGGTTAGGTGTCCTGTACCTTAATACAGCTTTCGGACGAATGTTCTCGTGCTGTAATACCAAAGAAAAAACATGTTGAATAAAGTTTAAAAAATATTTTTAAAGGGGAAAGAGAAATCAAATATGTTTAGTAATAATAATCGAAAAAATTGTATATCGTATTAAAAGAAGTCCAGAAGTTCTGTCTCCCACACGACACAGCAGGCAATAAGTCAGCAGGCAATAAGTCAGCCCTGCCCTCGGTTTTGTGAGAAGAGATGTTCTGCGAAGACTCTAACAATTGAGTCTCCTGTACAGTTTTGCTTCATGTTAAGCTGTGCCAGTGACAAGCATTTTCGAAGCATGCCACCGGCGACTTCTGCGATATACAACCTAATGATCTCCTAACCTAATGAATTCATCTTGAAATATAAAAAGCCAGTAACATTCGAAAAGAACAACAGGTGTTATTACGCAATTCAACGTATTCAATTTTTTATTGTTGTTTTTTAATTAAGCTTCAAAGAAAAACAAAATTATTTTTACAATTCGTTTCCGAATTCGTTTCAGAATCGTTTCAGAAGTTGATTCTTAATCGTTTCGGAACTTTGTTTCTAAATCGTTTCCCATTCGTTTCCCATTCGTTTCATTTTTTAACTCACAAATTTTATTTTATTTTAAATCGTTTCATAATCGTTTCGTAATTTTAAAATTTGTTTCATGAAACGATCTGAACGATTTTAAAAAATGATGATACGATCATGAAACGATCATAATCGTTTCAATTCGTATAAAATGTGAAACGATCGTGGAGACGGTCCCTTAGAAATCTCCGATTTTGTTTTAAAATGACAATAACATGGTCCTATGAAGCTATAAAATTATCGTATTTTGCTTAAAAATAAAAAGCCTTTAAAATGATGAAAAAAAGTTGTATAAAGCTTAGAAATTGCCATATCATTTTAAAATGACGACTACACAGACATATGGAGTTTAGAAATTCTTGTATTTTGTTTGAGGACATTGTATGACATTTTCAGAAATCACAGCCACATAAAGTTAGTAATCACCATATTTTGTCCAAAAAAACAAATATGTAAACAAATAAGAAAAGATTACTTAGTGACAGTAAATTAAAATTATTTTTGAATGCTCATCAACATTTTAACACTTGTAAAAGATTAAATAATTTATGAGGGCATATCTTCCTTTAAATTTTTATTTTATTTTTATGCTAAAATAGCATGTAAACTATGCAAATGAAGCAGATTATGTTTTGAATTATGAAAGAGATAAATCCAGCCCCCACCCCCCTTCCCTCACACACACACAAATTTATAGCACTAGCACTATTTATAAAGAGGCCTTAAAGAAAAAGTTATATACAGCTGAAAGAAAAGTGCTTCCTGGACAATGCTAGTTATGTCCACATTCGAAATCCAAAATTATAGAAATTACAACAAGATTGAAGCTTCAGTCAGAGGATGATTTCACCATCATTGAAAAATCATTTTCTGGATAATTAGGTATAATAAAGGTATAAAAAATCTTAGCTGTTATTGACATGTATTTCACAACCTAGTTCGAGGACTGAATTAATAGATGCTTAAATTTGCATATTCTTCTTTTTTTATCTTCACTACTTTTAAACAACAGGTGGCCACACAAAATATAAAGAAAAAATAAACAATATTAATAAGGCACATTATTTCGGCTATCAGAGAAGAAAGTTAAGACTGAGAGAGTTGCTATAGCTCAGATGTTCAGTTCTCTTGTTTAGGGTTAACAAGTTTACACGTCCTCCACTTGTATCCGGAATGGAAAATGGTAATAACAGAAAAAAAAATGCAACCAAGCACCACATGTCATAAAATCCCTTGGCATGTTAACAAGAACGAAAAAATATTTTGAAATTAGTTACGGCGTGTGAATGACTGCAAAGCATAATTTTTCCTCCTGGTGAGGGTTGTTTAAAAGGAACTGGAATTTTTCCCTCATAATTGTTTCTTTCTCACTCTATTTGGTCTAGAGATGCAACTAATACATGACATCATTCATTAATTAATTAATTGGACATTAATATTTGGAGTTTACAGTCACACTGGTGACTGTAAACTTGGTCATGAATGGCGTGCGATCGCACGCGCACGCCTCCACACACGTCATGTGAAATTCGGGCGTGCTCTTTATCGCACGCCTTGTTCTACTTCGTACACACGCCAAGCAAAACTGAGCTATTTTAGAGTAATCCCTTACCCAAGCTTTATTACCCAATACATAATTGTTCTTCCGCGTTAAAATGTATCTCTAAAATGTATTTCTATTAAATACCCACCTTAATAGTTCTGTCCCAACTAGCTCTCTATGTTTTAAGATAAACTGATTAGGAAGTAAGTTGTACACGTGCTATTTACGAACTGAAGGTCAGGGCATCATTAAGTTGAATATCGCAGAAATCGCCGGTGACATGCTTCAAAAATGCTTGTCACAGGCACAGTTCAATGCAAAGCAGAACTGTACAGGAAACTCAATTGAGAGTCTTCGTAGATCATCTCTCCTCACAAAACCGAGGGCAGGGCTTACTTATTGCCTGCTGTGTCGTGTGGGAGAGAACTTCTGGACTTCTTTTTAATACGATATACATTCTTGTCGATCATTATTACGAATCGAAAGGCACCGAGGTTGAAGGTTAAATTTATGAATTTGATCCATCAGTTTCGAATGAAATAAACCACCCGTCGATCAAAAATCAAATAACCTTTTTGTGTGACGTGACAAAAACAGGTGAGAAAAATGCAGCATAACATGTTTACTACAATTAAATCCATGATAAAATGTCTGTTCCGCCTGTAAGTGCAGTTTTGCAGACTTGCTTTATCCGTGCTCCGTCGGCGTTCACCTCCGCATTAGTTAAGAACCGCATGGCTGGATTTCTTGTGTAAGACCTGGTTACCAACGACGAAGGGGCCAGGCAAAAGAGATTTATGTCTACGTAGTTCTTTTAACTAAGTCAGGAGTCGGTGAATTAGCTAGGATGGGCAGGTTGGCTATGAATAGGCTTGCTCGTGGATTAAAAGGACCAGGATTATTCAATAATTCTCAGATCTAAAAGTAATCTGTCAACGGAGGTACGCGGTTCTTCCCGTACCTCACGTAATTTAGGTACGCGATAGGGCGTAGGAACGCGATCGCGTGCCTCAAAATGAGAAGCCTGCATTTACTATTTGGTTGTTTGGGGTCTGGATCAAAGTGGGTTATACACTTTTCACATGCTTCATTCAATATGGCAGCTTGTTGTGAACATGGCTTGTAAACATCTTGTTGCTGAAATAAATAAGTCAACAAAAGAAAAAGAAGCAAATAAAGAGTAAAAAACAATGCTTCAAAAACTCCGCGCTGCCGCTCTCCTGAATGTAATAATTGCACGCCAAAATCATAAGCTAGGCGTGCGATACTGATCGCACGCCTGTATTAGTGTAGGCGTACGTACCACCGCACGCGGGTGCAAATATTCATGACCAAGACTGAGTCACCCAATTGACCCTACTGTATTTTTATTAAAACTTTTTATTTAGAGATTGAAAGCTAGAATGACAAAAAATTGTTTGCTAGCCATGGCAATTTACCTCTACAATTGCTGAGGTAAATTGTGTTTGGCACTGCAACTTTTTGTTGAGGTATTTTTTTACTTGGTTAAATTTGATTAATCTACACTTGTGGGCTTTTAAAAACATGAAACAAAACATAGCAAATCATTAAAATAATACTTTCCTTCATTACACATTTCAACACCATATTTAGCAGGCCATTTTGTAAGATTTTAGGTAGGCGTGCGATGAATCACAAACCTCAACAATTTCGAACAAAATTCCTTACGTGTGGGGAACATAAGAAAAGCAAGTTCCATTAAAGAAATTTAAACCCATGTACAAAAAATGTGAGTGAAGCCATTAAATAAATTTGCAACTAGTTGCGGAACAACCAATAATTTAATGTAAATTAAATTGCAGAAACTTGAACGATAACAATATTCAACATTACAATGCTAACGATGCTAAGGATGGATCATGATGGATTACTTAAAATAATATTCTGTTACTATTATTATATAAGGGTTGCAAAGCCTTCTTAAATCAGTTTTTAGCTCTATATTTTGCTTTTTTCAAAATTTTGATACTTTGGGAAAGCTTTCGTAGACATAAGAAAACAAAGATTTGCACGTGCGATTATTCACACACAGAAACAAAACTGCAATTAAAACAAAAAATTCAATACATCGTTCATTACATACATTGCTTTAAATTTTTTGTAAAACTGTAACTTGCGTAAGTAATCGTGACGCCAATCTGAAAAGACTCCAGAAAAAAACAAGCTACGCGTTATTGTCGTAACTCCCTCCTTTGCTATGATTATTATAATATATTGTATCTATATTATAATACCCGTATACGTCTGTCCGTCTGTCTGTCACGCAAAATGGTAGCTTAGCTGCGCAAGTAGCGAGAAGCACACAATGCGGTATAAAAAGGACGGGTGAACCCGTGGATTTTCCACGGGCTAATGACTAGTATTATATATTAATGGTGAAATACGTTTGCTAGCTAAAATACTGCTGACTATTGCTCAAATAGTCCGCTTTATAGGAAAAATAATATAAAAAATACATCGCAGAATATGTTTGTCGTAACACCCTCCTCCGTTGTGATATAACATATTTTTTGCCTAAACTATATTCCTTAAAAAAATGACTGCAGGAAAAACATTAAAACAAAACTAACATTTGTTATTAAAATAATTTTTCAGTTTTTTTATAAGTGAAAGGAGAATAACTTGCTGCATAAATTTCCAAACGAAACAATCTTAACCTGCTGTATAACTTTCGAAACAACACCATATTCTGTATAACTTTTGAAACAGCAAAGAATAATTCTTGCCGCATAATTTTGAAAACAGCACAAGAAAACTTCTTGCTGCATAACTATAATTATTTTGCTAAACAAGAGAACAAATTTATTCATTTTTATTTGTATGGGGGGGGGGGGGGGGGGGCGAATTATTAAATTTTTTTCGCAACAAAAAAATTATTAATTATCTGCGTGCATGATGTGAAAATACACAGAAAATATGGTTGTCGTAACACCCTACTCCGTTGTAGAAACAGTTATTGAAGAATTGAGAATCGCATGCCTTGACAACATAGAAACACTTTTGGGCATGCAAAGCATTGCACGCCTAGCCTCTTCATTGACTAAATTGTGGTAGAACGAGGTGGAAGAGCATTGCAGTAAATGGAAAATTACTTTTATGCACAAAGACTATTTTAAAGTTATGCTGCTAAAGTTATTCCTAAAGTTTCGTTAAGAAATAAAGATCGCTGCTAAAGTTATTTCTAAAGTTTTGTTAAGAAAAAAAGATCGCCATAAAATGTTCAAAAGGATAATATTTTTTTTGAAAAGTCTTTTAAACAAAAAACAAGGGCATGAAACTTTTTTAACAACAATAGTTTTGTGCGCAATTTCTTTCGCGTAATATTTTGTTGAAAAAAATAGCGTAGAATAAAATGTTAAGAAATAAAATTTTCAAAATGGACCAAGTTTGAAAGATGCAACATGCGAAACATGCGAAAAAAACATTTTAAAAAACAATGGTTTTTGCGCGATTTATTTTAATCTTTCGCGTAGTTAACAAATCATTAAATTTCATTACGTGCGCTAATACCTAAGGGGATTTTATTTTAAATAAGTTTTAACAATAAAACTCGCAGTTATCTATATAATAATACGCCAGTTCCGGATTCGGGATCCAGGTTTGGGAAATTTACCCAAATTGGTCGCAGGTGGTCCCTAGTTACCCACGCGGTGAAAAATCATTGACGTCACCACCTCGTTTCCAAGTTATTTGGCCTCAAAGTTTTAGGTGCATTGCAATGGCTTCATTAATTTAATATAAGATATTGACGTTAAAGTAGCGAATAAATTAAATTTCACCAATTTTTTGGGGGGATCTGCACTTCTGACGTCAGCAAAACATCTAAAAGAACCTATTTTTCCATTGTCTTTCTGCCTAAGTGGATTTCTCCACGGGCCTTATCAACTATGAGAAAATAATACAGTATTGTTTTATCGCGAAGCTTTTGTTAAATCACTCGCAACATAGCTCACGCTAATATCATTAAAGTTATTACGTTAAACAAAAGATTAAAGGGCTTCTGACTTGCAGGAAAAGGTGTTGTATAGCGCGTACGCGGAAGCTTACATTCGGACTGTACTGTAGTTGATGTCATATGTGACAAAAAAATGTTGCCAAATGACTAGAAATTTTCCCACAAGTAGATGTAGCTTTAGGGGACGCACAAATATTTGGTGTTAGAGTCAACCGACTTACCCTATTTGGATCACAATTTTTGACATACAGAGTTGAAAAACCAGAGTGATATTATATGCTATAAATATTATATGCTTGTTGTCTCCCCACAGCCATATTACCCACCATTATTTTTGTGCATTGCTTTAGAATTTTGTCGTCAGTGCCAAGGGTCCTGAGAACTAGTTCAAAAATGGAAGCTTCAATTAAACAAGGTGCAAAGTTATCAATATACTACTTGGTGGCTTGTGGATGAATCCACAGGTTCGGCTGTCTTTTTCATACCGAATTTTGTGTGTCTCACTACTTGCAGTACCATTTTGTGTAGAGATAGACAGACAACGACTATCATTAAAGAGATATTGGTGTTTAATGGCACACAATACAGATACATAGTTAGGCACATTTTTTTTTTAATTTCTGAGTATTATTTGCCAACCCACCCTATTTTAACAAATCAAATGACTGTAACATCGCATATTTGTGACGCACGCCTTATGAATTGTTGTTTTAAGAGTTTTATCAAGACATATATATGGTTACATATGTTTTTAGCCATTTAGTCTGGTTATGCCTGCAAAAAAATGTGAATGTGGCTCATTTATATAATTGTTCCATGATCAGATTTAAAAAATAATTTTTTGAGGAAACATTTTTGCAAGGAGATTTGATAAGTCAGGTTAAACTTGTGATCACTTATATCAGTTATAATACAACTTGCTACTTAACTTAGTTTGGTTATAAACTAAGGCGATCAGTTGAATAGTTACCTAGCTAAGCTAATGATAATCACCTTGTTATTTGACCCACACCCAACTAGCCAGCTATGCATACTGAAATCAAAAACGTAAGCAAAAATCAAGTATTGGTAGGGAAAAAATGGAGATTTAAAATAATTCTTACATTAATATTGAATTTAGACACCTCAACACCTGTGAGAAAAGGAAATGTTGGACTACAACTAGCAACAAAACAGCGCCATGTTAAATTTTCAGCGACATGCCTAAAACGTTCTTTAAACGCATGTCTTCGCTGTTGTTAACGGCCCGAAAATTTTAATTGGGCCGCTATGCTGAAAAAATCGGGATTACCCGAGTGTTGTTGTTGCGTGGAGTGGATGTTGTGATACATCACAACAAGGCCGTTGAGAACGATGGGCTGTAATTTACACTATTATATATCTTCTGTATTTTACCAAGGAATATCATTGACTTAATTGTTAGGCACATCGATCCCACGGTTTCTTGCCCATTTTGTGATCCCAACACCGACTCTGGACGGGTTCGAGCCCCAGCGGGGTGTCGTAAGAGTTCTCTGCTGATTGATTGGAAAAAAATACAAAAGAACGGACCACAAAAATTATGACAGTACCACCCGTCTACAAGTTTACTCATTTTTTTAAATAAGAACCTTGTTTACCAAAACGTTTATAAGACTTTAACAGCCCTAGGCCCCAGCTTATGAAAAAATCCGTGCAGGGACCGTATTTATTTATTATTTTTATATCCCTCGGCGGGGTAGTAATAAATCCGCCTTGATATCAGGGTTGAAACGCTAATCCCGCGGCGGGTAAAACAGCATTCAGAATTAGTGTTTTAATTTACGGAATACAGACAATATTGTTTTCAACACTCGAGTTTTTTAACCAGTCGGAAATAGAAGTTAAGCATAACAAACTGCAAGGAAAGGTTGTGTGTTTGATTCCCTGCGGGTTTTGTTCTGAAGCTTGTACACTGTAAAGTGTGATTCCAGAAGGAATAGCCAACCGCATATAATACTCATATTTAACCTCGTCTCTAGAACCTCCGGTCCATTCTCGTCCCCCCAAAGCTCTTTGAGATTAAAACCTCAAGGTTGATCTCAAACAGCTTTGGGGTGGAGAATGCCTCCAGTCTCTTTTTATATCGGGAGACAACGACAAAAAGAGACGGCTTGGGCTGGAAGTCGACTTGTACGCAATAAAAAAGTTCAAAAGCGCTTGAAAGACGTTAATCCAGTAAATTTGGTACCCAACCTCTTACCCAAGACTCTTCTACGCCTATGATATTCTGACGGGACGAAACTATGGTTGGTTTTTATTTTCTGTCAATTTATTCTTTTCTTTTTTCATTGTACATAAATTACCTGCCAGTGATTACAAAATAATAAAAAAATAATAAAAATTGCGAATTTACAGATGCGCGCACTTTTTGGTAGGTGAAAAAAGTCATATAGAGGGTGAAATGGTTATTAACGAAATAAGACTAGTGGTTAACCCGTGGAAAAATCCACTTATACACACTAAAAAAATAAACAGTTGAAGATCAAAACAAAATTAAGTTTTAAATTCCTTCGTTCGTTGTTTTCAATATAAGGGCGGGAATTAAAAATCGAACAATGAAAGTTACTTTTCCATAATAAATTAAAATTACACATCAATTTTTTCTCCTGACAAAAAAAAAGTGGATAATGACCCAATAAAATTTTTAAATTTTATTTAATATTTCAAATGTTTGTTGTCAATTTCATTAAGAGAGCCTACAAACAAAACGTTTTAAACGAAATCGACAACCACAATAACAATGTTTAATGGCCCGTGACTTTGTCCGTACCTTAATTTATAACTAATCAAATGACTTTATTTTATCACATGATTTTGTTCTAGCCAATGAAAAATGTAAACATAATTCTGTATAAAATACAGAATATAGTTTTTAGGGAATGTTTTACAGTTGCTTTTAAAGAAAATTGTAAAGGCTATATTAGACTTTGCCTGTTACAGACAGATACACGGAATTAAGCAAAAAGAAGGCGATATTTTAAAATACAACATCCAAAAGTCACTGGATGGAAAGGTAATATTTCCTCTTTTTGGATATATTTGATTATTCCGGTCTGTTCTTTATATTTTCTACCTGCGTGTGCAATTTTCTTGTTCTCAACGCAAAATCAAAACATCACGTCGCACGCCTTTATTTACTAAGTACAGTATTGGCCTACTTTGCCTGCAACACAAGCTATATTGGCGCTCAGTAGATGGCTTTATTTAGGATGACATCAATACGTTAAAGGGCGCTCCAATGTATGTTTTCGAACATATACAACCTTATGATTGCAAGTTAGAGCTCTACTACCACACCATTTCCGCTTTAATTCTCTTCTTCCCCTCCGACGGTTACTAAGTTACATTACCCGCTAAGAAGTTAGGAAATATCCAGGCTAAGTCAAATTCAATGATTATTTTTCTTTTTCTTTCATTTAAGCATTTTCTTTGCTTTGGTCTTTTCTTCCCGGCTCTCTTTTTCCTTGACTACGCTCACCTTGAAACGTTGTTCTGAAAAAGGTCAGCACGGAGACTGACACAAGGCTGTTTTTGTGTACTCTTTAAAACCGTTGTGGTTTCATAGAAACTGAATTGAAAAATGGCCGAAAAAGAAACTTTAGTCGGGGAAAAGCGACTAATTCGATGCATTGGTGAGGAATCGACTATCATTATTCCGACTATGGTGGTCACTAAAAAAAACAAAAAAACATCAGCAAAAATCTTTGGTGGGGTCGTTTTTCGTTTTAACTTTTCCCCCTCTACCGTTACAAAATTAAAATCTTCAAAGCTTTACCAATTTTGTTCCTACTGAAGTCAACCGACTAGCTTTCATAATGAACTTTGATGATTACAGGAGAAGAAAAAGATGACAAGGAAGAAAATATTCCCTTTTTTTTGCCTGAAATATAACTTTAGTCGGAGGAAAGCAACTAGTTCTTTCCATTGGTGACGAATTTGTTGACGATAATAAGTAGTTTGATGAGAATTGTGATGAGATAAATTTTTCTCTTCTTTTCTATTTGCAACAATTTAGTAGTTAACACAAACGTTTCAAAGGTTATCATTCTTTCTAAATTAACAAACATATTTACTATAATCTAGCTATAATACAATTATTCAAATGCTACATGGTATATACATTTTTCCTCAAACAACTGAATGTTATTTTCTTCAAAGAATGCTTCTTAACAGATTTTGAAAGCCGTTTACCCTCCATGACCAGTTACAATTTCGTAGTAAGTTATGCACATTTTCGCTAAAATCAGTAAAGTTATCACGCGAAAGGACGTTTTTAATATCGAGAGAAAAAAATTACTAAATTAAAATTCGTGCGAAAATTAGTACGAATAACATACGCGTTCTTTATTGCAAGAAACATGCATTTTTAGTTCAGCCTTGATGTTTCTTAACTTGAAGGGAGATTGTCAGAAAATGTATAGTCAAACACCTGTTTTACCTTTAAAATGCTTTCGGCAGGAGATCACTATCTATCTATATACGTTTTCAATTTTCTCGATATCTTGCAAGTTAGTAGTTAAAAGTACCTATAATCTTAACCTCAAGTTAAGAAACATTGTTTCTTTAAAAAAAAGACGTGTAATAAATATAAAAAATCAATTAAAAATGATGTAAAAGAATAGTATGCACAAGATTTGTGGAACATTCCACTCAAAGAAGGAAATCGCACAAAATTTTGTTGCGAAAATTTAACTCTCAGACTTTGACTGGTTTTAATTTTCTGCGTTTTTTTCTTTTCTTCACTTTTCAGATATAGCAGAGGTTTTTTAGGTCTTGATTTGAATAAAAGAAACCAGGTAAAAATCTGACAACTTCTGAATCAAAAGATAAACAAGGTCACAGCGCTTAAGTAAGTTCACACCACATAAAGTAATTACTTTTAATCCTAATCTTAAGCATGTAAATACAAGTGCAGTGTTCTCAAGAATATCAACAAAAAATCATTCATTCTTTAAAAATAATGCAGCGCCTGACTTTATCCACTTTTGTTGATCACCACCACAAGGAACGCTAAGTTGAGCAACAATCTTCTCACGAGTGATTGTGCAGTACACTGGCAGGACGATACACTCATCAGGACTGTGCGGATCAGCTTGATTCTAAAAAAAAGAAAGGGAAAAATAATACCGACTGAGTAATCTTGACATTTTATTGGCTTTTCCTACAATTCCCAGATCGTCTGGAAACGTACGAGCTGGCAGCTAGGATCAAAACTTGAATGTATTTTTACGCATAAGCAATGCCAGTACTTTCCTGTTCTTGTGTTAAATCTAATAGGCCTGTACAAGTGACCTACGAGCCGTGGTAACAACGATGAAGATGTTGAAAACAACAACAACAACAACAACAACAAAAATTATGTTCGTACGTCATATTTTGCCTCATATTTACATTACTTCCTGTATACTAAAAATGATTTTATAAAAGAAGCAAGTTTTGTTACAACCATCAGCACAAGGATCAGTAACAACTCTATGACGGAAAAAATGGAGGCACCCATGTACAAACCAGCTTGGCCACCAAGATCACCCATCAAATTATCAAAACTATATTTCTCCTTTTCCACTTCCTCTTTGTACAAAAAATCTTCAAAATACACGGACAGCAACAAGAAATTGTTGGAAAAAAAATCTTTATTTGATGAGTGACTAGTGTCATTAGCGAAGTATCTCCTGAACGTTTTCTCGTATTTCTTCGTCGGCCATTTTGACACAGATATAGTGGTGTCGTAAATAACTTCTTCGCACGATAGAGGACAATCACACAATTCCTTCGCCTTTCTGAAAAACGTTTTTTCGTGATGGTTCACACAAGTTAAATTTTTCTTCATTTTTCGCGGAAACGATTTGTACGTGAAATATCGTTGAAACGAGCCCGGTACATCACCGCACGTGTCGTAACAGTGGTAGATTGAGCAAGAGGACAGGCAGTTTTGAGTTGTATACCTTCCTGGAAAGACTTTCAATTCTGGTCTGTCTACTTGGTTAACACATTTCGAAGCAAATGGTGCTCTCTTTAAGTTGACCCTCTTTTTCGTGATAGCGACTTTGTTGTGAAGACCAGTTTCAACGCTGAAGCTTTTACTCCACAAGTTGGGAAATACTTTCGGATCATGAACAACAATAGCGATGTCGTTATCGTCGTCGTCTAACAAGTCAACGTCTTCTTCCTGAGTACTGGTATGATTTACATAAACAATCAACTTCACACCATGCTGACTCCCAGGAAATATTTGTTTTAAGTTTCCACGGGCGTTAAATGTAATGCATCCAGGTATATCGTATGTTAAACTGAAATATGACAAACTACAGTCCGTTTTGTAACCAAATCGACATGCCCGTGGAACGTTTCTTATGATTTTGTCGTATCCAATTGAAAATTCATCAAAATTGACGAAATTTAATTTTCCAAGGCGGTTTGAACTCTCATCCCTGACAAAGCCTTTACTAAATACGCTTTCTGTATCCATATCAACAATTATGCCGGGCATCAATTCTTCCCGTGAATTATGTTTCATTTTGTTACAAATCGTGACGCTTGGAAATGGCATTTCGTGAACAGTCTTCGTAGAGACGTGCAGGAACGTATCGCGAGAGTAGTGCGCCTTTAACGCTCGAATCGCTGAGTGTGCGCAATAACAAAAGCAGAAGAGGAATAACGATAACCAAAACAACTTCTCGACTTTCGAATTACTCGTTATTATTCGAGGAATACCATGGATTGTTAACGAGTCAACATTTTTATCAACAGAATTTAAAGAAACTGTCTTGATTTCACCATCTAACGATTGGCTATCAATTCTGTTTAATTCAACGGAGTCGAGGCGAGTCATCTTTCTCGCTCTAGAGGACGCCATCCCCATCTGCTGCAATTTGAAATATGCTCCTGTTATCTCACTTCGCTCTTAGTACCTTCACAAACAACGCCATTATCACAGAACTTATAATTTTTAGAATCAATAAAAATTACTTATTGTAGTTTGTAAATGAAAATGCGTGACTATGAGAATGAGAAAAATAAACAAAGAATTACAATAGCATACAAATAATTATGTCGGTATACAAAAAGTGAAATTTTAGATAAACAAGGCAGTGAAATGAAGATGAAATGACGATAGTTTTATGAAAACACTAAAATGTTCTACAAACAAACATCAAATAGCGGGTAAATGCAAATTAATAAATAATCACCTTCGGTATCCAGGCTACAGTGCATGGTGGTACAGAAGAAACACTTGGAGAATTGCGTTCGTTTTCAGCTAGGTTGTTGCCGTCGAATGTACATCCTTCTAATTGCAATCCACCAATCTAATAAACACAAAAAATAATTTTAAAAGATACTAGCAAAACTTTTTCTGCAAAATAAAAACAGTAAATGCATTACCTTCACCGCGTTCTTCGACAAAGAGGTCGACTTCCAAGTAGACACAATTTTTAGTTCATCCATTGGTGTCGAAGTTGTCCTGAAAAACGAAACACTGATAAATAGCCTGGTTGCCAAAATCAGTATTTTTTTTATAAAATGTTGACTTTCACTCAAGATTAAATCCTTATTTTCTTGCCATTCTTCGACTAAAATTGGTGAAATTTTCCTTATTTTTCAAGTTATTTTCAGCTGAAATAACCTACGGAAATTTAATTACAAGCATTTGAAAAATGAAAATATTTCTGATTGACCATTTAAACATAAAATTTCTGACATTTTCCTGACATTTCAAAAAATAGGTGATACTCCTGTCTTTTTTGTGATATTTTAACCTCCTGGATACCCTGCTTTCACCAATTAACCATCACACAACATAATTTAAATTGAAAGAACCTACCTAGCCGTTTGTTGTCTCAGGGCGTTGAGAAAGGTGTCTGGATGAAATAATTCTGCCAGATCAAGCTTGTCTGACAGTAAGGTTTTGGAATTAGTTTTTTCTAGCCAAGAGGCCAACGCCAACGTTTTCTGCATGGCACCTTTCAACCACAGCACAGGATCTTCGGGACCAGCTTCCCACATTTTACTCCAACATTGAGGAGTTTCATGATGCATCAATGAAACTGCCATTTTCTGAACTGTTGGAGTTACCAGTTGTGTACCTAGTAATGGAAACATTATTATTATTATTATTATTATTAAAATTTGTTTACCGAGGATAACCTATTCAGTTCCTATTGGTACTGCTATTAACGAGGGTCCTGCGAAGGGGGTTCTAGTGCATTTAAAGCTCCCATTTGAGCTACGAAAGTCGTGCAAGCACAGCAATCGCTCAACTAGACAACCGCCTAAGATATCAATCCCATTCTCATGCTAAACGCTAAGCAGGATAGATAGATTCACACTTTTGTAGTCCCTGGAATGACTCGACCAGGGTTTGACTCGAAGACCTTCCGCACTGGACACGAACGCTTTACCAAAAGGCTACCAGTCGGTACGTACACCCTAACTACATAACCCTAACACAATAGAGCTTTGCTCGGCCAAATACGAACTGATTTACCTTTAATGACTTTTGCAAGCGAAGAAAGAGTCGCATGAACATGCTGAACAAGCAAAACAGCATTGTAATGCTCCAAACGTACGAATGATTCTACTGGTTGTGTATTTTCGTTATCCACCGGCGCGTGTACTTTCTGTTGTAACGTTTGAGAACCCTGAAGAGATTTTTTTTACATATTTAAAAGACGTAACAAAATATAAAAACACAATATAAAGGTGAAAAACTTTTGTTATGAATCTTTCACTAATATTTCATTAAATACCTGGTTTAGTTTCTTCCATAAATTCAATATCGGAGCAAGTTCACTTCCCCATTTTTCTTTATCAAATTTATGAGCAGATATATCTGATCTCATCAATATCTTCAGTTGAGAAATAACCTAACACGATAAAGACGTAAAATACATAAAAGTATTCACGACAGTTTACAACCTAAAACATTTTTAACAGCAGTCTTGATAGGTCTACTCACTTGGCCACTAACAATACGTTGAGCGGAGCGTTCAATATTAGAAGGTAAACCGAAGTAAGAAGGCTTGTCTTCGTCAGGTAAATTTACAACAACATCAGTGAATTCCTTAAAAAAAATATGCGTCCTTGAATTCAATACACAGAAAAAACAAACAAAAAAAACATACAAGTTAGTTAATTAAGAAAAAAAAAAAAAAAAAAAAGTCAACATAAAATGTTTTCCACACAGTCTACCTTGTAGTTGGACGATGCAGGTATGGCGATGTTATCTGGAAACAATTTACTTTTGCTTCTTGAACCACTCTAAGAAATAAGAAGTACGTGTTATCTTAGTAATCATTTCAGCAAATCCTGTGATGTACAAAGACAAGTAACTTTAGATTGAAGAAGAAATCTAAAAAGCAGTCAACATACCAACAAAGAATCTGAAAAATATTGCTGAAGATATGCTGATAATACTCTCACGTCAAAATTATTATCAACGCGCCCACCATAAATCGCATTCTCAAACAGTCCATGTAAAAAGTCCCACTTAATGGATTTGGCACCTGTGAAAATAAGAAAAATATTGAAGTCGGGCTGAAATGAATAATGGATATGAAATGAAAATACCAGATAGGTGATTTGTTTTACCCGCGGCTTTGTAAAGTCGGTCGATAATATCTGCACCAGCACGTAAATCTGCCATCGAAAACTCGTAAAACTTTGTCCAACCCTAAAAAGAAAGCGGTTATTCGTCAGAGTGGCTCACAGACGCATTTATAAAAGTCACTTGAAAAAGTTATTCGAAAAAGTCAAATAACCTGTGGAATGTAATTTCTTCGTTCTTCAACAAGGGCGTGAAACCAAGCCAACGCAAACAGGGTCTGTGCTCGTGAAACGGAGTTTTGCTGGACAAAGTTTTGACTCCAACTTTCGTAAGAGCGCAGCATATTCTTTTTTATACCAGGTGGAGCTTCAAATGTCACCTTCAAACTTGACTGCAACAATATAGTAGGAAACTTCGGATGTGTTTCTGTAGTAAGCCATAACCGAAATCCTTCATTTGGTTGAAGACTATTTAAAACCTAAAGTGAAGTGGTAAATGAAGAAATGAGTGCGTGAATGAGTGTATAAATGAGTGAATGGATGAATAAATGAGTGAATGGATGGATGGATAAATAAGGAATGAATGAATAAATGAATGAATGAATGAATAGATGAATGAACGAATAAATAAATGAACAAAAAAAGAAACGAATGAATGAAAGAACAAATAAATGAACAAATGAACGATCGAACAAATGAATGAATGGAAGGGACAAAATAACTTACTTTTTCCAGTTTAGGCAACCATGCTGTTACTAAATGAAGATTTTTTAAACACAACCAGTCTCCATTTTTAGAGCAGTCAGAAAGTAACTTCATTGCTATTTCGGCTTGACCTTGACCCATTGCAACCTGAAAAACGTAATTAAAAATGTCACGGATATGAAACTACACAAGGCGGCGATACCTGATTCTGATGAGTAAAATATTGTGTAAAATTGTCACCTGATGATACCGATCGTGACCAACTGTTTGATCAGCCAACTCTTGCAATTCCTAAATAGCATTAATGTCACTTTGTAAGAATATAATTATTACATAAAAACAAATTTAACTGACTACAAGTAACAAAAATAACCTGTGAAGGATCAGAACCAGGTGAAATAAGGATTAAAATTGGTTCCTTAGCTGTTGTTTCTTTTACTAGTCGCTTTAAATTTACTGAAGACGCAGCTAAAGCCTTCAAACCTGTAAGAAAGGGTGAAAAATGTCATTATTAGAACCTCAGATAGGTATGAAGCACCTTAGGTTATTTACTGTACACAAAATATATTTCCCTACCCAACGCTTTGGACGCGAACGAGTTCATTGCACTTTGTAAACGATCGGGTCTCAACGCCTGTACAACTAACACCTAAAAGACAATCGCATTTAATAACATCTCATAAACATCGATATACATGGAGGAATAGTAAGAAATAACCACACCTGTTGAAACGCTGACACTTTTTTTGTAAGCGAAGATGGGAATTCTTGTTCACATTGTGAACTCTTGCCGAAACCAGACCATAACGACTGATTAGTTAAGTCAAGTGAGTTGAAAAGGTTACTGAAAGTATTCTAGAAATCGTAAAAATAGTTGTCAGTTAATTAATTTAAATTTACAAACTACAATCATGTTCATAATAGTTTTGGAAAAACCACTTTCCCCCTCCCCCCACTCTTCAGTGTTGGTTGGAGATCTTTTCCGGAGTCGCCGGCAGTATTTTGGGGCACAAATCAACACAAAATCAACACTGACTTTAGGGGGAGAGGGGGCTAACTCTGAAAAAAGCCTCAAAAAACCGTTTTTCCAATAATTTATGAACATGATTGTAGAAAGAAATATAAATAGGACAAAACAAACAGAAATGGAACAACTTTCCCACAGAGTATAAAAAACAAACCTTAAAGGATGACAGAGCAGAAAGTCTTTCTTCGTCAACCCAATCTGGTAGTGATTTCCCCATACCAAGCAAAGATTCCTTGAAAAATACGAAAAAGCATATTAATGCTATAAAGAATCATTAAAACGATATAAAACAAACTGTTTTTTTTTCATGACTTTAACATGATGAAAACAAATATGTATTATATTTTACTCTTCTTTGGAGAACAGCACTGACAATCATCCCACAGAAATACTCCCATTCCTGTAAATAGAGAAAGATTAACAAACTATATTTTGTTATATTCACATTTATATTCGACCAATGCAAATAGATAACATTCGAAGCATTACAAGCAACGCATTCAACTTACCTGTTTTTCAAACATGTCTGGGTAGATACCATGCACAAGATGAAGACCAAACATCTGTCGATCCGCCTAAAACACACAAGCATATAATTAGTATTTTAAGTTGGTGTATTTCGATAGATGTACTTCACGAAGGTTTATTTTTCGCATATCAGTCTTGTAGAAATTATTTTCACTACTTCGGAATTTTAATTTATTTCACGCCTATTCATTTAGATATTTGAACTCAACTTAAATTGAACTTGTTCGTACCATGGAGATTAATATCGAGAAAAGAAAAAAACTTCGAAATTATTCCGAAATTAGGCGTAAGACCAAAACGCAAAGTCCGTAAAAATCGGACCGTGCAATAATTTTTTTCTGAAAAAAGCTGTGCGCAACCATTTTGAACACACAGAATACGAATAAACAACGGAAACATGCTACGGAGGCCATTTTAGTTTTGAAGTGATGGTGTCAGGTTTGCAGATCTGTTTGACCTTTTTGCCTTTTATAAGCTTTCAAATTTTGTAGTATTTGTTGTTGTTTTCTTTACGGCACATATATTTTTACGTTTTTTTACCCACGTACAAATCTTAAATGGCCAATTTAAAGATTTTGGCAAGGAACGTAGATTTTAAATCAGCTTGGCTAGACAGACTTTTGCGAGTAGATAAAAATTCGCGAAATTGGCAAAAATTTATTTTCGCGAAAATTAAGCAACTGAAGGTTTAATATGCAGTGAATATACGTAAAATTATTAATAATTAGTCAGCATACCTTAAATAGACATCTGCTAATGTATTCGTACACCAAAGTTTGAACAGTATTCTTCAACACACTTGTTCTTTCCTTCCCCTGAGCGTCCTAAGAAAAAGTATGAAAAAATAAAATCTCAGACACTCCGAGCCTACAGTGATAGGTACGTTTGAGGTTACTTTTTTCATACCTTAGCAAATTTAAGCGCTCTTCTAAATAACTCTAAAAAGGAGGCCAGACTAAATCTGTACATATTGTTGATCTTCGCCAAGTCGCAAATTGCAAAATACATAGCGCTGCCGTGCTCTGCCAGTGGAAGATAAGCATCTCGCTCCTAAGTAAAAATAGAGAGAAATGTATGACAGTTACTGGTGACCGATTATCAATTCCAAAATTTGAAGGAATAAGCTTGCGCTACCCGTACCTTGTCAAGTGTAACTTGAATTTGATGAGCGTCTTGTAATGATTGTGTGATGGTACTACTGCTTGATTTCGTTTTATTGAGCGAATCGAGAAGCTCTTTGTTGTCGAGTATGTTTCCTTCAGCATTTGCAAGTGACTACAACAACACAACACATGCATAGATACATTTAAAAATTCACATGAGCAGTAAATACAAGGATATTATTCTGCAACGTAAAATAACCTCTAACAACGATTCCTCTAACTCTGCTAGCTGGATCTTTAACTCTTCTTCCTTATGAAGCAATTCTGTTTTCTTTACTTCCAACTGCGGTTTCTCGAGTTGCAATATTAACGCAAGAAGCTAAAAAAAAAAACAGTATACACTAACTGGTCAAAGTATCTGGTATCTAGTCAAAGATATTAACCCTGTCGATGCCTTCCAGGATAAATTGTTTATGTGTATTTAGAAATCCCAACGCACCTGCCCAGTCAGCCCTGCTCTTGTTGTTGTAAAGTTCGCTTCGTTTATAACCGATGCAATGTCGGGTGTGAGCTCTGGATTAGGATTACGTGTAGTTAAGAACACTCTAAAGAAAAAGTGTAAACAGATTGTGAAATCAAATAATAATGCAATACAGGGAGGTAGAAGGAAATGTTAAATTACCTGAAACTCTCATTATAATCAACCGTTTTTTCTCCCACTTGAACGACATAACGTGGACCTATTAAAACAATAGAAATATTAGAAATGATAACCTATTGCAGGTCATGTTTCACAGAATGAGATTCTTATGAGTCAAGCTTTAGAATCTTAAATACTTACCTTGGCTAACAAAATCCCTCCTTAAAATCGGGTACAGAATCGGTTCAACGCCATCAACCTCCTGAATAACCAGCGTCTTGCCAAATCGGACTGCAAGTTCAAGTGACGTCACAAAGTTTGCATCCTAAAACAAAACAATTGCATAATAATTTGATGTATGTAAAAATGCAGATTAAATATATTAAAGATATACCGTGTATGAACTACTATACCTGTTGATTGACGACTTCCAAACGTTGGTCTGTCATGTGGTGTTTTAACCACTCTGTAGCTTGCTGTGATGGATCAACCAAAAATGGGCAACCGGAATCCTGTAGAAGGTAAAATTAGATGAAAATAAAAGAAGTTGGACGAACCAGAGAAGAGAAACAAAAAGTGCTCGATCATCGTGTTACTTACTTTCAAAATAATCAGTGCATTCTCCATTGACAGTACATCAGAAGGTAATCCTTCTCCTTTCCAAACTAACTGTTCACTCTCAGAGCTAAGGTATTTCTTTAAATCAAACTCTTCTATTCCAACGATTTGGCACCATTTGTTGACAAATTTGCGACGAACATCTTCTGGTTGACAACCAAGGTAGGTGATAAATCCAGCAGCCAGCTGTGAACGGGCAGGAAGCTGTTCAGTTTCCTTGGTAAGCTCACCAACCTTAATAAAAGAAAATCTTGATGATAATTCGACTTTATATACGTTGGAATCGAGCTAGTCGACATGTTTTAAACGCATAGTTAGGATAAATACTGTATCGATAACACAAATTAGCGGTTATATTTGACTTACCTGCGCTGACCATCTTTTAAATTCGCCTTGCAGCTTTCCAACTAATGTTTCAGCAGCCGTAATCGTCTCTTGAGCTTTATCCACATCCACTTTTAGTTTGGCAGCTTCTTGAGTTCGCTTTTCAAATCTGCAATAAAGGTAATTTTGTGTTTAACAACGAAGATAAATAGTTAAAATCGAATTTGAAAAATTATAAAAATATATGACTACTTACTTTCCTTTCATGTCTGCAACTTTCTTATCGACTGTATCTAACGCTTTTCCTAATTTATCAAGACGTTGTTGCGACTTGTCAATACCTCTGGAAAGAAACAAAAATAATTATCATCGCTAAACTGAACAATGTGAAGGGCGACAAGATTCTTCAATCAAACACGATGCATACTTCTGTAAGTCAGCTTGTTCTTTCTCTAACGGTTCAATCTTTTCCAGCACTTTAGAATATTGAATGTTCGCTCTCACCCATGCAGCAAGAGGCGCGGCCGCCACACTAGCACGTTTAGCAACCTGCACACAAAATAGTAATTATAACTATAATTAAATGTAAAGTAATAAATAAAAAAATGTAATGCAGAAACCCACGCACCTTGGGATCAAAAGATGATTTTTTACTCTTTAACAATTCCTCCACATTTTCTCGAACTTCAGGTGACACATTGTGCGCATCGAAGTTGCAAATCTCTTCCTTTACACCTCGTTTAGCCAAAAAGCTAAAAACAACAAGAAGCTAAGTAATAGATGCCACTCACAATCTCCACATGGTATAAATTAAACATTCTTAAATACCAACCTTCTCATGCTCACCCATGATGTATCCATGATTCCCATCAAACGTAAAACACCTTCTAGGATATCACGGATAGCATCGGGAGGCATTCGAAGCGCCCTGATTTCACTCAAGGATTCTGATTTGATTCCACCAACTGCTTTTTGCGCTTCTTCTAACAATGGTCCAATCTCGCTTAGTTCTGCCTCGATTACTTTCTTACGTTTTTCTAATTTTTCAGCTTCGACTCCTTGTTTCTCTTTTAATCGTTCCATTTCAGTTTTCTGATCACCTGCATTCTAAAGTAACCAAATAAATTCAATTTAGTAGTTTGGAAAGGAAGCAAACTTCATATATTTAAAATTGTTACAACTACTGAAGGCAAAACGCTTCCACTTATCAGAAAATTGTTTTCGAAACGAATGTAATATGCTAAATTATATCATTTTCATAAAATGACAAATAGAAATTTTGGGAAAATCTCGCGGTAATTTAATTAGTCGATAACACTTTTTTAATTTTTTAAAAAAAATCAATATATCTAAAGCATGGATGTTTGAAACAACATTCCACGTGTCCACTACTGACAAAAATGCTCATTATATCCAACAACTGTATAGTAAACTTCATACCTGCATACTCTGCGTTATACCCTTTAATGCTGCATCAGCTTCAGCTTGTTTCTCAGATAGTAACTTGCTCTGTTCGGCTGCTTTTTTCTTCAAATCATCAACCAGTGAGGTGGCTTCATTTAACTTTGACACACCACCCTAAATAATTGAGGAAAGAAGGAAATATAACCAAATATTTATTTGCAAGCTATGTTGCAGTTGCAGTAGAATTGAAAACATTGAATTGTTTTAATGTGGACAAACCTGCAGATGATTTCTTCTTTTTTCAATCCCATCTTTCTTGCTTGTGAAAACATTAATGTAGTTTTGCAAGAAGTTCAAGTATTGTCTTGGAGTTGCACCAGTTTTTAAGCAGCTTTGATGAATCAGATAGAAGTGTTCGCAAAGTTTTTCATTTATTGGAAAGTCGTACAATGCTTTCGAATTGACATCCTTAGTGTTGTTTTTCTGCTCAAGTAACATCTTTGGAACTGAAAAATAAAATGATTTATATTATACAAATACAAACATAAATAAAAAATTAAAAATACAAACAGTGGGTAGTGCTAAAACTGATTAGGAAATGAAGGTTTAGGATGTAATTCTTACTTTTTAACATGCTACTTTTGTTCCAACCTTCCAGCCATTGAAAAGAACAACATTTATACAACGCAGGGTTAGCCTCACAATTTACAACAAAATTTGTCGAGGAAGAATCCATAATTAACACAATGTGTAAATTGCATAACACACGCTGAGCAAAATATGCATGAATCGGCCCACGGAAGCCGTCTTGTGAAGCTTGATCTCTCAGAGGAGCAAGGAGAGGGTCCAATTCTTCAGATGTGTAAAGACCAGGAACGTCACCAGAGCAAAGTAAACTGTTAATAAGTTCTAGAAATTCTGCTTCGACCAACTGATGATCTTCAATCAATAAAATTACTTGTTCACCGTCAATGCCAGCACTTTGCATCACCTGATTCAAAAAAGGGTTAATTAGTACACTAAACGTCACTGAATTAGGTGAACACATTTCAACTAATACCACTTACTACTTTTAAGTCGTTTTTGAACTGCTTTACGCCATATCCTCTTGAAATTTTCGGACTAACAATATTAACTTGGTGCATGTGAGCCACGAGCATAACAGCTGTTCTTCGACCAACACCGCTACGACCAGCCAAAACAAGCGAACCACTTGGCTGTGTTAAAACTCGATCAATCTTTGCAACTGTCTCAAGAACTTCTCGAAATATCAGATAGTCAATCTCCTTTGTATCACGAGCTGAAAAATGAAATAACATTGATTTATTACTTATATAAGTTTAACCGTAACATTTATTTGCTTTTACAAAATAGTTATTATTATAAATAAATTAAATAAAAAGCGTCCAAAGAGGAAAAACGTGTACGTATGTAATTTTAATTTCGTGGATGGAAAATCTAGTAAATTTAAGCGAAAATTTAATATCTCTGATTGCAGCAAATTTACAAACCTATAGCTATGTACACTAAATAAAAACACTTACCAAAAGCAGCAAGACCTTTTGCAACAATTTGCTTGAAGTCTGGTCGTGATAACATGCCAAGGGGGCGACCGAAAGAGCCAGCAACATTTCCAGTGTGTGATATACCTCCGCCAGTTCCCCATGTCACATAATACGTGTTTTTAATATCTTCTAATGTAACAGACCAGTCATTTCTTATAACAGATGCTAACATGCTGTCAAATTTGTCAGAACTGTCTTTGCTTACAAGACGGTCGGAAAACAACCTCTTTGCCTGATAAGCCCAAATCTTTAAAAGACCTTCAGCAGTATCTCCTGTTGAATCTGAAATATCATATCTGAGCAGACCAAGTATCCACTGTGTTACATCTCGTGGAGTAAACATGTAGTGTGGATAGTCGTCAACCGTAAATTTACCTCGAACCTAAACAAAATCTTTGTGTGTTTCACAACTGGTGTTATATGTATCATCTGTTGAATCCATTTAATAAAAAAGTAGATATACTAAAGATGCAAAAATAAACAGTTACCTGCTCGTAGATCTGTATAGTTGATTTTGCAAGTTGCTTAAGGTTTCTCTCTGAACCCCAAATGGCATGACTTTTATATGAATCTTGAAGTAAAGCTTTCAGATATTCTGTATAAATGGTCTCCAACTCAGTTTTATTTGGATATCTAAATACATAATTTCCAAGACTTTATATTAGTTAACAAAAGAGAAATAGTTGTTCTTTAACAGAGATAAATCACAAACCCAATGGAGCATATCCTCACGATAGATGTAAATCTTGAGCTTAGCTGGTGTCTTCCTAAAGAGCTGGAGGAGTTCATAGATGCAACAATCTGTACACCATCCAAACCAACCCATTCAAGATTGAAATCGTAAAAGCCATTATAGGTTATGACCTAAAAATAAACACAACATAAACATGAAACATTCAGTCAACAAACAAATAAAATAAAAAAAACATATTAACGAAATTTACCTGCTGTAGAAATGCAACGATTTGACTGGTCCCCCACTTATCTGGTTTTGGCAGATTAATATCTTTTAAATATAAAATCAAGCGTTCACAATCTTTCGGTCTGTACACACGACCAGTATTGGTACTGATAGTCATGCAGGTCTGTGCAAGTTTTTGAAGAACATGTAATGGCGATGTTTGAGCATTGCAATGAATTGTTGCGACTTGTGTTGAACGCAATTGCTCGAAAGTGTAATTTAGCAACAATCTGTCAAACAAAAATTCGGGAATAGAGTTGCATAAGACATTTATAATGGAAATAGTGGTGAACATCACTTACTCTTTTCCACATCCCTCTGGACCTGCTAGTATGAAAGGTTGCCGTGCATCCTCAGCTTTTAACCACAACGAGAAGAAATCCAGGTATCTTTTTACATCGGGCGTAAGAATAACAGGCAGCTTAGTCGAAGAAAAATTTTCAACTCGTAGATTATCTGGTACCTAAAACATTGAATTCTGTCTTGATTACTTTATAAATAATGACAATAAAAATCTGTTTTCTACTAGGAAAGGCTGTAATAGTGATGGTGTCAATGCTGCAGGCTCCTTATATAAAAATTATAATCCTAACCTTTAATTGGTAACTCATCAACCTTCCCTTTTTCTTGTCATAATATGTATCCAATGGGCGAGATGCATCAGGAAGTGATTCTCCAACCCATCGAAACAACTAAGTACAAAAACTTTAAGTAGACCACAATATTTAATAACAATGATACTTGTTGAAGAATTTCTATACCTCCTTAGCAAATGCTAACTTAGATTCTTCGTTTAAGTTTGCTCCCAAGCCTCTTAATAATGCACATGCAAATTCTGCTTTAGCTGTTACACCTTTTAAATGAGACAATCCACTAAGAACAGCACCAACCAATGTGGTCTCAACAACAAAATCATTCTGCTTTATAACAAAATCCAAAGCTTTCATGAAGTAATCATCGATCCAACCAGTTAAGAGCTTGTTATCACTCGCTTCCCGGTCAACCCATGACTTGATGATGGCTTGTACATCTGTGTCTTCATTACTGAATAATACAAAAACTCAAGTAAAGTAGTCAATACTTTGATAGCTATTATGTAATAAAAATGTTCTTAAACAATAATAAGCATACCATCCATTCACAATATGTAACAACAATACCTAAGTAGCTACAAACGAAATATCACCTTAAAAATATCATTCCCATTCTCGATATTGTAGCTGGTGAAGCAGAACTAAGATCATGTGTCTCAAACAGGAAGTTCACATTTGGACCAAACTGAATACGCTCTCCAGAAGGCATTGTAAGCAATCGGTTATCGTCCAGTACAGAATTCAACGACTCGATCCATTCAGGATCTATGTCACCATCACATATTATCCAGGATTGCACTTCCAGTGGTTCACGCACAACTTGTCTTGCAGCGTTTGTCAGCACACCGTCTGACCACTCACGAGTATCCATGTCAATTTGACCTAGTAACTAATTTTAAATTATTTTTATTAGTCAAACAAAACATAGGTTATAGGTTATACAATTTAGTGAACCATCACACACCTGCGTTCTAGGCATTGCTTTGGGATTCATTGTATATTGCTTAACAGTTTGACCGATTTTTGCCATTGCACTTCGTAAAATTCTCCAGAGACAACTCTTTCCAGATCCACTAGGGCCAACAATCACAACACCCATTCTTTGTCTCAGTTGTTCATACAACTCTAATGCCTTTTTTATCTATTAATAACCCAACATTAAACGTATTGGATGTAAATATAAAGCAGAAGAATAAGGAAGTACACACAATCTAATTTTGTGAATTTACCTGCACTGCACTTTCCACCAAACCCATCTCCTTCATTGCTTCCTTAAGTGCTTCTTTTAAAGTAGTATACTCAACATCTTGGAAGTTAATACCAGGAAAAACATCCTTGATCAAAGCATCAAATCTTTTAGAATCAGAGAAGGTTAGCTTTGATAATGTATTTAATCGCAGAGCTTGTACAACCAGTTTGATTTCTGTTTGTATGTCAACTGAAAATAAAATATAGGAAAAAACAGATTAAAAAAGATAAAGCAAATAAAATGTAATTATATGTAAAGTACAGAAAAGTACCTTTACGTTTCTCCCCTTTTTGTTTTTGCTTCTCACTTTGCAGTATGTTACCACAACCTTTTAAGACAGTCTTCAGAGCACGCAATCCCCAATCATAATGCTGCTGCTGTGATAGCAGCTCACTAAAAACCATAAATACATTTAATAAACCGTGGGCTTGCTTTTTTCTAATGTTAGTCTATGTATACATAATTGAACTGATACCTTGCCAGTGTAAATATTGCAACAAGTTTTCTACCAAGGTTTTTGCCATCTTTGAACCCCTCAGAAAACAATAAAACTTCTGCAATTAGTTCATTGTTAGGTTTTGACATAACAACCGGTCTAAATAACTGTTTCAAATTATCTGGTAGCTTCTGACGGCCACCATAACCTTTACCAGCAGGATTTAGTGTGATAAAAATGCCAGAATTGACATCAAGCTCAATCTAAAAAAAAATTAATATAAAAATTGTTCCATTACATGTCCATTATAGCAAACCAATAGGCAATCAAGAACTAACAGTTAAAGATGGGAGCCAAGCAAGCATATAAGTACCTTTCTTGAAAGAAGTTCAATACTTGGTTCTTTACTCTTAATGGCAGCTTGTATAGTTTGTATCTGCATGGAGACTGCAGACAAAACTGCTTCTTCCAATCTATTAAACTCATCAAAACAACCCCATGCTCCACATTTTACGAGGCCAATGAAGATTCGACCCATGGACTTTACATCTATACCCTAAAACATGTTAATCAACAGTATATAAGGCCATAGTGGAAGTATTAGAATGCTTGACTTACATAGGAAAGGTGAGAAAGTAATCTAGGCAGGAATAAAATCTTACTTCGTCACAGTTGAATACCAAGACTTGTCGGCCAAACAAACCACCTAATGCTTTGATACTTTCTGTTTTCCCAGTACCAGCAGGTCCATATGGATTACCACCTAAACCCATTTTCATACCTTGTGTCAAGGTTAAGTAACATTTATCAGTCAAAGGTGTGTGGACCAGTTTACTTGCATTTCCTTGGTATTCATACGTATATGCAAATTCAGCATCGACCATGTTCATGTAGCAATTACCTAAATTATATATTTTATATATATAGTCACTGTACCCCTTTCTTATTAGGAAGTTTCTGATAAACCCAGTACTACAACTTTCTTTTAGAAAACAAAGACATGAAAAAATCTATTTAGGTCCACAACTAATGTAAACTTTTTGGACGTTTTGTCTTTTGTAAAATTACCTTTTTTATCCATATAAAACCGAAGTTGCTTTTGCCATGCCCATTCTTCTGTTCCTCTTACATTATCATGCTGAAGTTGATCAACTACATCAATGAAATGGATTGTATCCAAGATTAAGGCCTTTAATTTTAATTCCAGTACATGTGTATCTTGGTCGCCACTACTACCTATGTCAGTAGTGGTGTAACTTTCGAGCTGAGCCTCAAGCTCTCCTTTTAGCATGTGCAGTCTACCATTACGTAGAGCGTCTTCACATCTCTCAGTAAATAAAATTGATTCTGCTAAACATAGAATCTACAAGGAAACATTTCAATAGTTTAGATGTATTTATTAACAAAGATACACTATTTAACAGGAGGTCACTAACCTGAGAAGGAAAGAGTGATGGATCCACATTGCCAGCCTTACTAGCTGCATGACATTCCTTTAACAATTTCTGTAAGGTGCCTTTCATTTCTGATGCTAATTCAGCAAGCCAGACCTAAAAAGATTTGATTAAAAATTGAAATACACACCAAAAAGCAGAACATAAAAATTTGTGGCATTAAAAACACTACTTTTTATCAGCAACTTTAAAACATGTCTTGAAACCTTTCCACAAATAAAGAGTACCATGGTCATTTCAAAAAAATTTACGAGGTACATAGTTGATTCAATATCAATCTGAATGTATGTTTTTGCCTTTCAGAGCAAGATGATATTTACATGTGGTCATTTCAATTAGAGAAAATGAATTTTCACTAAAAGTGGGATTTTTCAGGTAAGCAATATTTCTACATTACAATGCATTTCTGGGAAGACATTAAGTTAGAAAAGACTAAATTTATAAAAAATCCAAAAAAAACCTTTAGCATAAGAAACTCAGGGGATAATCATGCCTAACTAAAAAACGTATTAAACATTTATTATACACACCTCAACTTCGTCAGTAATACTGACAGGATTCGTTAATGGAACTTTCTCTCCTTCTAACGATTTCATAGCAAGAATGTGTTTACAGCCCTCATCAAACTCCACATGATGTATACCAGCAAAAAGTTTCTTTAAATGAGTTTGAATAACATTAGGGTTAGTGGATTGTCCTAATATCTCTAGCAGATCATCATCGCCAATGAAATAAAAACGAGGAAAAAGAGAACGTTTTTCCTAAATAAAATAAAAATACAAAGTACAGAGCAGAAAAAAACTAAGAGATTTTGATTTACTTCATCAGTTATCCTTTTCAAATGTAGCATAATTTTGAAAAGCTTAAACATAGTTAACTTACTTCCAAAAATTCGTTAAGGGATTTTTGACATCTCTGCAACTGATCCAACAAAGTTATCAGCAAGTTACGTATACCTGGTCTTGAAACTAATGACACCAATCTATTGTCATTTGCAACATCAAACATGATAGACCTGCACAATACAATACACGTTTAGTTGACAGAATATGAATAAAGTTTCACAAATATATCACAATAATAGTTACCTAAAATCCTCATCAACACGCCTAAATCTTTCTTGTTCTCTTGGTAAAGCTCCCTTTCCAAATATAGGTTCCAAATAAACCCATTTACGCTGTGCCTGGTTCAAGTTATGAAGATACTCATCCAAATCTGCCAGACGTGTTTCCCAGATTGTTGCTTTGTCAGCAAAGCCTTGATAATATGGGGAGTCTCTTAATGATTGCAACAAGCATTGATTATCGCCAACCTATGAAAAAAACATATATCTTGCAAATTACAAATAAAAAAACCAGTTTTGTTGCACTATGAATTTTTTAAATAATTGTACCTGATTAAACACCTCTCTCCAATCCTTAATTAATTGCATTTCTTTATTATTAGTATCAGAGTATGGTGTTAGGTTAAATACTGCACCAGCTCCCCACAGATCAAGCTCACGTAATGCATCTCGAATAGTCACTTCACCTTGTGCGCGACTGTTTAGCTCCTAAATCCAACACCATTATATAACAGTAAAATAATGATTTTGACTTGGTTTGATTTTGGCCTTATTCAACGCTATTACTCTAGTAAACATTCTCCTTGTATTTTTCTAATTTTATGAATAATCAAAATATAAAATTTAACCTTTAATTCATCTCGATGTGCAATAATTTCTTCAGAAGCATTTAAAATATCACCAAAGATAAGTTTTTCAAGTGTTGTCCCCTTTGGCATTTTAACCATTCGAAACAATTCCATCCAGTGGTCAGTTGAAAGTGTTTCACCTCTTACAAACTTAAGAACAGGTACCACATTCTAAACATAAAAAAGTTCAAGTAACTTAAATGTGACAAAACATTTTATTGTACTGATATGGATATTCATAGTTTAAATATTTTAATGTGTAGAAAGCATACTTTGTAGGTGTCAACATTCTTTTGTATTTTAAGTGTCATCACATTCGGCTCTGTCTTCTTTAGTTTATCTAACCAAGTCACAAGCATATCATCAAACTGTCCAGTTTTTGACCTAAAGAATACAGAATGAGAGTTTGTTCTTCAAAAAATCCTACATCTCAAGCAAATAAGAAAAAATATCTATTCAAACACACTGCGATACCTAAAAGATATCCAATCTTGTTGACTCATTGTTTCCAAATCGGCACTAAATTCTTCATAAAGTTTCCACATTTCCTCATAATTGGTGATATCTTGGTCAAGTTCTGTTATTAGAGGGAATTCTTGTTCACCAATATCAAAATTTGAACAGTCAAAGCTAAATAAGATATATATTTATCTTTTAAAATTAAAAAATGTATTTAGTTCTTTGAAAAGTTGTTTGTCTTATGTAATAAAGGAGTCTGTTTTGACACAGTCAATTCAGGTTGTGCTATCACTGACACTGTTTTATATCAAAAATTAAAATGGAATGTTTAACGTACACAAGCTTTTCTTTTCTTTGTACAAGCTCATTAAATTCGATACGACGTTCTTTAATATTTGCAACTGCGGCATTGCAGGTTTTGGTATCAGAATCAGCATCAATGTTCGCAGGTTTAAGTTGATGCCAGCGTGCAGAAAAACGGTCAAGTTCTGTAGTAAAACCATCAACACGACTAAGCAAATCTTTTTTCATTGTCTCCATCTAATCAAGAGAAGAAATAAAAATTAGATTTGTACTGTTAAAAATGGATTATAATATTAAGACTTATGGATTTAAGATCATACCTGGCCTTTAACCATCATTTCATGTGCTTCTAACATAAGTTCAAGTTTCTCCCATTTTTGCATAAGCTCAGCAAGCTTTTCTACTCCACCACCCGCAGTTTGCGCTAAAAGTTTGTTCTTTTGCTCAACTCGAGTGTACATTTCTTTGAACTGAAACAAACACCAAAAAAAAGTATTTATCAACATAAATATTCACAAAAGTGTTTTACGTTGTGGCGACACATACCTGCACCTTCTCCTCCATTATTTTTCGGTACTTCTCATTAACTTCACCCATTTCCTCAATAGACTGTGGTACTTGATTAAGTTCATCCATACTTTTACTAGTATAACCATCTAAGCTGTTATAATCCTGAACAATTGAGCGACGCAATGAAATAAGTAGGGTATCAAACAATTTTGTAATTAAATCATCAATTGTGGATTTGACAGGTGAAGTCGACACAGTAATACAATCAACTTTTACAGAACTAAAACAAATAATAAGAAGAATATAAAAAATGTGAATTGCATGGCAAAGCATAAGAGATAGCAAGAAGATCTTTACAGTGGGAGTTTTTCAGCTTCTTTACCCTTCACCTTTACCATCTTAATGTTTAATTCCCAATCACCAACAACTTTTAAATGTTCATCAGCCAATTTATCCATATCCATATGACCAAACACCACCCAATCTCTAAACTGATCTTTTACAGCAGCAAGCCGATTAAACAATACCTCCGCCTTTGTGTAAACAGTTTTAAATAACTGAGAATTATTTTCAATGATATTTTGAAACATTAACTGGTTTTCTCCAAGTCCTTTGAAATTCTTTGGCACTGTTATAAATTTTCTGATTTCACGGTAGTATTTAGATCTTATTTCTTCAAAAGGTGGACGAAACTGAAGCTGCTGTTGTCTGTAATAAAAGATAAATAAATACCTGTTATGTTTGAACAGTACATTTACTGAAATCAGTCAAAAGGGCATTTTTTACCAATATATATATGAAATTATTTATATTATGATCAAATGCTTTATGCCAAGGAATATTGAACTTTTAGTTAGTGTGGCTTTTCCCCAGCCTATGAGTGTTTTTAGTCTAATGTTAGCAAATATTCCTCTTTTCTTGTGTAATTTGACCTTAGAAAAAACTAACATTTTGACTAACCTTCTTTTAATTGCTTTACATTACTTTAGGCCTCAGAAACGAGAACGGTATTTGCACAGACTCATTTGTTTTAATTGGTCCTGATATAATTTTCAGTGTTGCTGCTTTTTTCCAATTCTTAATAAAATCAGAGTTGCCACTAATTTTACGGAGTCAAATTTGACGAGATTTGAGGACTTTTTATGATAATTTTTCAGCTTTTTTGAGAAGATGATGGTTGAGGAGATTTGAAGACATTTTCATATTTTTCCGCAGAAATTAAGAATACTTAAGGAGATTTTCAAGTTAATGTCAAAAATAAGAATAAATTTTTGCTGTACCCATGTAGCATTTCCATTTTTTTTACCATATATAGTTTTTTAAAACTAAAATTGAGGAGATTGGGGACTTTTGAGGAGACATTTCAAAATTGAGAAAAATTGGGGACATTTAACGAGGTGTGGCAACTCTGTAAAAGTGGTGGTCAAATATAACTGAAATGCTGAAAATATAAATGATAGAAAATAAATATATCGAAATATTTTAAAATAAGCTCATCTAAATATTTGAATTAAGTTTTCCATCAAAAACCACATGCCAAAAGAAAAGACCAACTTTCCTTGACATTATATATATATATCAGAAACATAAAGCTTGTATTATACTAGATGCATGCTTTTAACAGCTAGTCAAAAATTAAAGAAATTCTGCTGCAAGTCACTAATAAAGAAGAAATACCACAAGAGTTTAGAGCAATAAATTAAATTAAATTGCAAATGCTTTAACTACCTAAAGACTAGCTCTACTTTAATTTCAGGAAGATTCTCATTCAGAGCTTCCAATCCTAATTGATATTGGTGTTCCAAAGCTTTGTACAGTTGATGATCCAAATGCAGTATCCACGGCTTCATATTGCCATGTTTAAAACCCTGAAAAGTTGACATTTATGTCATATCTATATACAGCTAAAAGAATCAAATTTTGCCTTGACACTTGGTGAAACAAACAAAGTAGATTCAATGTTACAATTCAAACACTGAGGAATACATTGTCTTTGGCATTGTTTCCAGCATTCCTTCAACCAAAGCTGGCAATGTTGGTATTCCAAGGGTAAATAAAAATAATAAGAAAAAGGTAAAGAATATACATTTTATTACCTGCTCGTTTAAATTACTGATTAGTTGTCTCATCTCAATTAAAATATCTTTCCATTTTGGTTGCTGTCTTAAAAGATCAATTCCCATTAGTTGAACAGCCTGAAACGATTTGATAATCATATAAGAAGGGCAACATGCTGTTAACGAAAAAATATTAAGGAAACTTTAATATTACCTTATCTATCATAATTGTATGACATTTTCTCAGTCTCCTATTATCAGTGGTCAACTTCTCTGCAACAGTTTGCAATTTCTTGATGTATATTTCAACTTCTTGAGGATTGTCCCATGTCACGTGAGTTCTTCCTCCTTTTTCTTTTGATCCAGACTTTGGGTTTTTAACCAGCTTCTCAAATGCTAAAGCAGTATCCAACATCATAGCTTGTTGACAGTCAACCATTTGTTGATCAATTGTGTTATAGAAGTGAGCTACCTAAACCCAAACAATATTAAACCTTAACCTGTAATTCACTGTGATAATTACAACTTGAATCATGTAAATGAAAACACACACTTGTTTTAACACAACTGCTTGTCTGTAAAATTTCATTGCATTAGTAGCAGTATTTTGTATTTTTGCTGGAACAGCGTAACCCATTCCTTGTAACTGTCGAACTTCTCGGATAAGCTTGACAAGTCGTTCATCGTACTGAACCTCAAGCTTGCCATCACTATGACCAAGTTCCATCAATTTTCCTGCAGTCTTCAATCTAAAAATAGTTCAGGAAAAAATTAACCCTTTTTCTTTGAAAAAAAGTACCAAGAAAGAAAAATAGAAGTGAAAAATACCCCAATGGTTGCTCAGTATCATCGATACTCTCAATAGTATCCTTAACCCAGCTCTCATAATTTTCTTTCATATATGCAGTCACTTCCTCAATGAATGCAGAGCAAAATTTTTTGAACTTTTCGAATGAGCTTGTATCTCCAAGAAGATTTTCGGCTGACTTTAAAAGCTCTTTAACCTAAAGCAATAACTGACTCTTAAATGTTCATAGACTTAAAAATTCCATGTATTTTACAATAAAAACTTAAGTTTTTTTTACCTTAGCTTGAAGCTGTCTTGCCCAAACAACATGGTTTATCATATCTGACATGTTCAATCCTTTTGGTGGGCCTTCACCTTTAGCATACGTAGACTTTGCGTGAAAATCTGCTTTCAAGTTTTTTACATGTTCTTGCAATTGTCCAAGCAATGTTTCCCTATTATAAAAATCTTGTTTAGTAGAAATACAAAACGTCTAGAAGAAAGTTATAATTTACAATGTGCCTGTAACAACCAAGCATGCTGTTTTCGTGATTTTTTACAAATTTCAATGCCCAATTCTATCTTACTAATAACAGTATGCTTTTTATTAACAGTTAACAAAGAAGTCCTGGATACTAGGTTACATACCAAGGGTTTAGAAAAGAAACTTATATACTACTTTATCACAAGAAGGAAACCATTTCATTTTGGTAAATATAACGGGACAGATGTAAACAGATTAAAATAAAATTTAAAAAAATGAAAAAATCTTCAGCATCGTGGTGCTACCACCTGTCTGAAAACTTCTCAAGCTTTCTACTAAATAGATGCATGAATCATCACAAATTAATCAGGGAAAAAAAGTCCTGACCCTGATTTTAAACGCATCCATTTTCAGAAACAGTTTGGTACATGTGCAGGAAACAACAAGTGTTCTGCAAAGCTTGGACCAGAAAGATGACTGATTAAATGCATTTTCAATGCACACGATTTTGCACAAACTATTAATACAGAAATACACAGTACATACCTTTCAGCTGTAAGAGCTTTCTTGATGTTTGGACGATTAATCAACTCCTTATAACGTTGAAATTCCCGTAGCAGCTAAAAGATTTGAATCATCATTACTCATAACAGTTACTTGTTAGTAGGCAAAAATTATGCTATTGAAAAAAAAATACAAACAGAAAACAAGAACACAAAAGCTACCTGGAATGATTTGGCCTTAGTATTGTTAAATTTTTCTCTTAGCTTGGTAGCAATTCTATCCTCAATCGGTTCAATACTTTTGCTGTATTGTGCAACAGCCGCATTCCATAGAGGTACTGTAAAGGGATTGTATTGCACAGGATTAAGACCAGCAAACGGCTGAAATGCTTGCTCGCTGTTGAGAAACTGACGTTCTGATGATGAAAGCAATTTGTTATGTTGTTCATGAATGATTCTAATTCGAAGAATCTAGACGAAGAATTTACAAACAGTTAATGGTAACAACAAGAAACCACTTACACTGATATTATTATATACTAGTCATTTGGCCCACTGGATTAAGGATAAAAATATTCAAAGAATAACATATTTAATATGTCAGCAATGAGTTGCTTATACTAAAATAATTTGTTTCAAAATGTAATAACCCATTCCCACTATTATGTAGAGCCTGACCAAGAAAATATATAGGATTACAAGCTTTTGATGATTACAGAGATATTAAAGTTTAAATTTTTTTGAATAATGTCTTGGCTTGTCTGAGCTTTGGGTAAATGGTCCAGTTTTGATCCCAGATGGTCACCAGTTACATACCCAGGAAATTATGACCTCAAAGTTATAACTGCAATGCAATCGCTTTATGATTGTTAATAAATTTTTGACATCAATTAAATCAGCAGAATGCAATGATTTTGTGAATTGAAAATCGCAGAACCATATCAGTATTTCACACAGATTTAGTGTATTAATATAACAGATTTTACCTCTTCTAGCCTGCTACATAATTTCATTAGATTGATAGGAACATATTTATCTCCCTTCCATGCATGACCATGATAAGTTTTCCAAAATTGTTCAGTTAATGTCTCACACACATTGTTCCATTTTTCGCAAATTTGTATACCAAATTGAAGGTTTTCTTTCACCACACTAAACTTCTCTTTCCATAATTCAATTGCAGAAATTTTCTTTTGGATATGTCTCCCTATACTACCTCCAAATATATCAAACAAGTGAGTCATTCGCTGTTGTGGATATTCTTTATGATCATCTTGCTTCCAAAGTTCATCAAAATTATCCATCGAAATATCCACAACTTCCAATGTCTCCATCAAATCAAGTGGATCCAAGTTAACAAAATCCTTAGCAAAATTAGCTAAAATATTAATTTATTTAAATTGGCTTTTTTTAATTATCTGACGCGCAGTAATAAATTTGGAATTATTAGTCATTACACCCTGTGGCTCTAAAAGTTCAAAATATTAAGTCCATACTGGCTTATGGATGTGCTTTATAAAGCTAGTGAAATCCAGTCTTAAAGTACACCAATTTACTTTATCACAAATTTAAGAAATTTACAATTTTACTGCAGGCACACTTTCAGTCAGCTAAAAAATTACTTACATCTTTCAAAAATTTCCTTAAAGCATGCTGCTCTTTCATTGCCATTATTTGCTTGATCTGTCCAATACTGAATTTCATCAGCAGGTGTCAAAATAGATACAAGGTTTTCATTAGAAGATTTCTGTTTGGAGTCCAAAAGATCTCCAGTCTTTCGCAAGTAACTTCCCAAACCAGATTCTAACTCACTCAATAAGTTCTGAACTTTAGGATCAATGCTTTTATTCGAAACGTCACTATTTAATATCAATGGTCCAAAGATCTTTTTAATAGCATGATAGAGTGTGCTGACAGGCGAATTAAACATTGACGAAACCAGTACATTGTTATGAATGTTGTCTGCTGTTACAACCTCTGGTTTAATTTTAAAAAATACAATACACTGTTCATCTGGGCTGTTAGATTGGAGCTCATTATATAATTGAATATTCTTTTCACTTTGACATATACTCACAAGTACCAAGATATTACCATCATCGAGGAAACCATTAATTTCTTTTACTTTGTACAAACTCTGAATACTATTGTCACTTGGTGAAATACCAAAGTAGTTGGCAACAGTAGAGAGGATAAAGTCTTTTCTTTTGTCAGTAGACATGTTAAATTATATACTACTTTCCATCTAAATAGAATGTATTTACATTTTAATTCCATAGAGAATTATAGTCCTGGTAGCACCTACAGCATATAAGCTGTTAGCTTGTTGTTAGCATGTTGTGTGAAACTATGAACCCAATAAAAAATCTATTTAAAAACAGAACACTAGGAGCATACTGAGACTAAGTGTATAATATTCAAAAAATAATATTCTATATAAAATATAAAATCCAGTAAAGCAAAATCCCAATAGTTCAAATCTTACATCATTTGGTACCTTACACAGTGTACTCCATACCACTAGATTTAAATAATTCTCATACCATAATTGAAAACCAACGGCAAGTATAAAAATAACTAACATTGTAAGTCTGCAAGGGTTAAGTGTTGTTGGTTTAACTTAAATCTGGTTTCAATGCCCTTGATACTGTTTTAAAAGTTTGGCTTATACTTAGGTTTTTTATAAACATCGTACTTTATTGTTTGAGCAATGTCGTTTTAGAATTTTAACATTTCAAGCCTTGAAAAATTCTTAAGGTATTTTTTTTTTAAAAAACCAACTAATATTTTATTTAAAATTGCTAAAAAATTCTACAAGTTAAACATGGTTGACCAATTGAGGTAATGGCTATAATAAAACAACAAGAAAGAATTTTGATATCACATAATCAACTATGGCACACAGATGTAGTAAAATTCAATTTAATGGGAAATCCAGGGCTTTCCCCAAAAAAGAATTCTTCTAAAGAAATTATGCAAAGGTAATTCATTTTGTGCTTTTAAAATTGTCTGTTTCCTGCCTTTGGGAGCTCGCCGCCTTACACAGTTAGTAATTGTACTAAAGAATGCATGGGGGCAATCATTAGCATACGTAGGAGGGGTGGTCTGGATAACATGTTTCACTTATATCAAACAAATTTAGAAATGTAATACTGTTCACTTATGACTTTCTGAAGTTGGAGACTACGGCATTGACGTTGTACAGAGTTTTTGCTACTTAGGTTACATGATCAGTCAGCGTGATGGCTGTTTCAATACTAATATGGCAAGAATAACGTCTTTTATTTAAAGTTACTGGAAGTGTGCTACGTGGAAGACCAAGGAAGCAATGGAAATTGATTACTTCAAGCATATATGTTGACCTAAATGGATGTAAAACATTCAATTTGGTAAGGTTAAATCTGCAAATTACTTTAGCTGATTCGAATTGACAAAAAAATCTTCATCAGGAACATTGCATAGTCCAATGAGCAGAGCAAAGAAGAAGAAGAAGAAGAAGAAGAAAAAGAAGAAGAAGTATTTATTCTACAGTAATAGCATACATAAGGTAGAAGTCAAATAAATATCAGTTAACAAAGAAATTAGGCTATCACTGTAAGGAGACCAGCATTATTAGCCTACGGCTATGACAAGATGCTGGCCACCCTTAATATACAAAAACAAAACAACAAAACAACAAAACAACAAAACAACAAACAAACAAACAAAAACATATGCAAAACGCAGTAACATATTAAAAGAAAAACAAATGATGACAAACTCAGCTGTACAATGAGAAAAAGAACTGCATCAAAGAAGTTAGTCTAGGAGAGGTGAGAGAGAGAGTTGAAGGAAAGGAGTTTTGTACAAAATTCCATGAATAAATGGACTGACATCGAATAGAGTTCGAGCCGAAGGATTTAGTTGACACAGTGGGGGGATTTATCAAACCAACAATAGATCCACGAGTCCGGTAATAGTGGGAAAAGTCAACTTTGTAAGTATCAAGAAGTGCCTCTGGGAGTTTTCCGTGATATAAAATTGTACAGAAAAATTACATTTTTCATGTGAACCAAATCAGCAAGTTTTAAAATAATAAGATTAGAGAAAAGAGGGGTAGAAGTCATTCTGCATTGGGCAAAAGAAATTAGTCTAACTGCACAACATTGTAAACAGTAAATACGATCAATAAAGTGATGACCAAGATGGCTACCAAAGATGGCATGGTACACAGTTTTCAGAACACTTTGTGGAACAAGGTGTCGGAGTTTAGCTATAGCTCCATTAGCCCTCTTGAGTTTAACCGCAATCGCATTGATCTGAGATTTCCAGTTAAGATCAGAATCTAAGAGAATACCAAGGTACTTAATGCAGTTACTGGGGAAGAGTTTCTTGCCGTTGATGAATAATTTGAAGTTATAGTTTGTTGGTTTAAGCTTGTGCTTAAACAGGATATATTCAGTTTTACTTGCATTCAGAGAGATTTTGTTGGCGTTGAGCCATTGGAAAATAAATTTTAGATCCATGTTGATTCTTTTAGAAAGAGATTTTAAAGACTTATCAAAACACATTAGGTTGGTATCATCAGCAAAGTGATGAACCATGGAAAATTTATTGGCACAATTTAAATCATTTATATAAATAAGAAACAGAAGAGGGCCTAAAACAGATCCTTGTGGTACACCATGTCTAACAAGTTTGTACTCAGATTCAGTTCCATTAATTGATACAAATTGTTGTCTGCCAGATAAATAAGAACGAAACAGATTAAGAGAAGTTCCTCTGATACCATAATGAAAAGGTTTTTTCAGGAGAATTTCGTGATCAACAGTGTCAAAGGCCTTCTGGAGATCAACAAAAACACCACAAGCAAACTGACCATTATCAAGGGCATCCATTATTTTTTGGCATATATTTTGAAGAGCTTGTGCAGTGGAGTGTTTTTGTCTGAATCCAAATTGTTGAAAGTACAAAATTCGGTGTTATGATAAAAACTG
This sequence comes from Hydractinia echinata, assembly GCA_030067915.1. Classification (NCBI taxonomy): domain Eukaryota; kingdom Metazoa; phylum Cnidaria; class Hydrozoa; order Anthoathecata; family Hydractiniidae; genus Hydractinia; species Hydractinia echinata. Next base: position 3,427,138 of record JASGCC010000011.1, on the reverse strand, counting down.
ATATACACGTTTGTAGATCAGTTTTTCAAAGATTTTGTCAATATTAGATAGCAGAGAGATTGGTCTATAATTTGTACAATCAAGTTTGGACCCTTTTTTAAAAACAGGAATAACTTTGGCAATTTTTAAATTGGATGGAAATACACCCGAAGAGAAAGAGAGATTGATCAGGAGTGATAGAGGTTTGGCAAATTCAGATTTCAGAAGAGATAGCACTGAACTAGGAATACTGAAGGGACCTGATGCTTTTTTGCTGTTTAATGATGCAATGCAGGAGGTTAATTCATCAGTGTCCGTTGGAGAAAGAAAAATAGATGCAGGATTTCTGTTATGAAATATCACTCCTGATCAATCTCTCTTTCTCTTCGGGTGTATTTCTATATGCTCTTTCCTCCAAAATAAATGAATTATGCTCCACTCTTTTCCTAAAACAACATATTACGGAGCCAACTCGTGTTACTGAAAATAGTAGCACTCTTATAGACTTGATACTTTCTAACAGTTCTTGTATTTCTAAAACTGGTGTCATGGATTTAGGCATCAGTGATCACAATTTAGTTTATGTGATCAGAAAATTCAAAAGGCCAAAATTTGAACCTAAAACATGCAAGGTTCGTAGCTACAAGAACTTCAGTGAAGAGGCTTTTCTGAAGGACCTCAGGAATTTAGACTGGTCATATTTTAATAATTATGATGACCTTGATGAAGCATGTGAGAAACTGAATAAAAATGTTAAAACAGTGGCTGACAAACATGCCCCTTTCAAAACACATAGATTTTCTGGCCGTGTTGAGGCATGGGTCACTGATGAATTAATAATAGCCATCAAAGAAAGAGACTTCTTGAAACGGAAAGCATCAAAAACAAAATCCATCATAGACTGGGAAGCTTTCAAACAAAAAAGGAACCAGGTAATAGGTCTCAAAAATCGACTCAAAAACGAGTACTATAATGACGTTTTGCAGGACTTTCAAAAACAGCCAAAACAACTTTGGAAAACCCTAAAAAAACTGGTTCCTGATAAGTCAGGCAATACTACCTCGATAAAACGAGTAGTCCAAAACGATGGTATAGAAACTTCTCACCCAAAAGAAATTTTCAACACATTCAATTCATTTTTTGTCAGTGTTGGTGCCAAACTAGCCTCTAAATTTTCTTCTGACACTACTAATGTTAATCCACCTGTTAGCAGACACGATTTTCGGTGGGCTCGTATTGAGACCAAAAGTGTTGAGAAAATAATTAGTTCACTAAAACTTAATAAAGCTACAGGCTTGGACGGAATTGGTTCACGACTGCTAAAAGCAGGTTCGTCAGTTTTAAGTATTTATTTATCAAGTCTTTTCAACAAATCTTTATTTACTGGTTATGTACCTAAATGTTGGAAGACTAAAAGGGTCTCGCCTATTTTTAAAAGTGGCAATAAAACAGATCCTACTAATTATCGGCCTATCTCCATTTTGCCAATTCCTATGAAAATTTTTGAAAAGTTAGTGCATGAGCAAATGTCTCATTTTATTTCTGAGCACAACTTCCTGAATGACAGACAGTCCGGATTTCGAAAACTCTTTTCCACAGAAACTGCAGTAGTCGATGTCTCTGATTTTATTCTTACTGAGCTCGACCAACATAACTTTGTTTGTGCTGTGCTCATTGACCTTAAAAAAGCTTTTGACACTGTTGATCATAAAATTTTGTTAAAAAAACTATGGTGTTTTGGCATCAGAGATGCTGCCTTTGACTGGTTCGAGTCCTACTTAACGGGCCGAATGCAGCTGACTCTTGTAAACGACACATGATCAGATCTGCTTCATGAAGACGCTTTTGGGGTGCCGCAGGGATCTGTGTTGGGGCCCCTGCTCTTTCTTTTGTATATTGATGACTTAAAATCTGTCATCAATTCAAACTACCACCATCTATATGCAGATGATACAATAATTATTTCGTCTCATAAAAACTTGGATACCCTTGTCTCCCAGGTCGAGTTAGAACTTTCGCAAGTCGACCTCTGGCTGAATAATAACAAAATGACTATTAATACGGACAAAACTGAAACAATCTTTTTCGGCAACCACAGCCAGTTAAAAAAAGTTGAGAACAAAACTATCAACTATATGGGTATTCCTTTGAAGAGGAGCGAAAAAGTTAAATATCTTGGGGTAACATTTGATCAAAAAATGCAATGGGAAAAGCACATTAATGACATAAATAGAAAAATACTAATTAAATATTCTAAAATTAGAACCATTGCATCCTGTTTAACACCTCACACAAAAAACCTTTTAATTAATGCACTTGTCATGCCATATTTCAACTACTGCTCCTCGGCATGGGCTTGTGCCACCCAAGGTAGATTGGGAAAACTAGAAAAACGATTAAAATGTGTCCGTACCTTTCTTGGAAAAGAGAGGGAATATTCAATGAATAATTTACTCATCAAAAACGATGCCATATTAGTTTTCAAAGCCATGAATCACATTGCTCCTGATTACATGCGCTCCAAATTCCTTTTGACAAAAAACTGTCATAATCATCAAACAAGAGGAGCTTCAAAAAACAGGTTCACACTTCCCTTGGTCAACACGGAATTTGGCAAAAAAGCCTTCCCATTTAGAGCTGCAAAAGTGTGGAATAATCTTCCAGACCAAGTGACCTGTGATGGAAGTCTGCTTTCGTTTAAGACTTCCATCTCTAATGTATTTGGCAAATTCTAATGGAGATCACTTTTTAACTTTTTAATTTTTGTTTTTTATTCTTTTTCTTTTCAATTTTCACAGATTATAAATGTTACTATGTTTGATTGAGCTGAGGCAGTCTAAGGTTTATCATTTTTTGTTTCTTTTTTGTTCTAGTGGCCCCCAGTGGAAACAATCCACTAACTATAGGTTTTTGTGATTTTCTGGGCTAGCCACTTTAAATATTTATTATTATTATTATTATTATTATTATTATTATGAAGGAAAAGTGTTTTGAAGAAAAAGGAATCTTGGATTGAATAGTATCAGCAATAGAAGAAAAATAATCATTAAAAGCATTGGATATTACAGAAGGATCAGTCACATTAGCATTGTCAAGGTTTAAACAGTTAGGAAAGGATGGCTTGGATTGTTTGGTAGATATAATAGAATTGATGCCTTTCCATACCTTATGAATATTTACAAGGTTATTGTTGAAATAGGAAGTATAAAACATTTTCTTACTCCTCCTACACAAGGATACGATTAAGTTACGATACTGCTTATATTGATCATTGAGAGCAGATTTAATCAAAGGATCTTCAGCCTTTATAAGGGATTTATAAAGGTGATCACGTTGCTGATGATGCCTTTAGTGATCCAAGGATTGGAATCACGCTTTTTTTGACGCCTTGTCAATAACCTTGTGGGCACATGCTGATCCAGAAGACCATCCACCCTGTTGACGAATTTATCAAAAGAGAGATTTACATCATCAGATTCAATTTCAAGGGCCTGATCCCAATTAGTATCAATAATTTCGAGGATAAAATTTTCATGATCAAATTTTTTCCAATCTCTGACCATGGCATTATTCTCAGGTGGGCAGATTACAGCTTTCTTTTGGAAGATTAAAAACTGAGGCAAGTGGTCAGAGATTGCAGTACAAATATTACCAGACATGGTGTCAAAGTTAGATGTACAGTGCCGATCGCGAGTAAAGGTACACATTTTCGAGAGTAAGAGTACAAAAATTAAACAGTGAGAGTGCGAGTAATTTACTCCCGAGTACAACGCGAGTACAACTAAAATGATATTACTCGCATTTTTGTTAATCATACTCTCAATGATAATTATATTTTTACTCGTGAGTGTACTCACGTAAGTACAGTTTTTAAAGTCAACGTAATACGCGTGCATTAATTTTTTTGCGAGAGATATTAAATTGCAAACTTTAAAAAAATTAAGTTAAAAAATTTAAACTTTTTTTTTAAATAGTGAAAAAGACTGTGTTGTTTAGAAAGTTTAGAAAGATATTGTTAAACCTTTTAGTTGGAAGTTTAATCCAACCAACATGGCTGCACCTGGTGCATGGAGAGACTGTCAACGTGCAATTAATGAATTTATACGACGTAGCAACAGAACGAAAAAAAATTATAAAACATGCATGCTACAGTCATAAAACTCTTTCAGTTAATAACTTTTTTGTAAATATTTTTTTAGATGTAAATATTTTTTATTTTTAGATTTTTAAAAAAAATATATATCATTAAACATTAAACTGTTTTTTGTATAAAAAAAATCCCTCGCGTTATTTTTGTTGCTTCGATCCACAAAAAAACAAAAAGTTGTTTTTTGTGTGAGTTATAAAGCAATGTTTGTTGAAAAATATTCAGAAAGCAAAGTCTGCATGTGGCAATTGATCACCACCATAACTATAATTAGATATCATGCTGACTCTGTGCTTATGAAAGAACATGCTGGAAGTGATTTCTTATAACAAAAGTAGTGAAAGCATTTAAAGAAGTAAGAGACGGAAAAGTTGAACTTTAAATTTTTTTTATTTTTTTTTTCAAATTAAAAAGAGCAACTAAATTAAAAAAATATTAAATGGTGAATTAAAATTAATGTCTTCTGTTTTTCTTTAATATAACTCGCAAGTAACATGATATATTTTTTTAAAGATTTACCTGCGAGTAGTTTAATTATTGCTTACTCGCATTATTAAAAAAATTACTCTCATTTATTTTACTCGCACTCGCATTGTACTCTCACTCTGAACTATTTTACTCGCATTTATTTGTACTCGTACTCTCAAAGATGTGTAGCTTTACTCGCGATCGGCACTGTATTAGAGAATATGTTATCTATAAGGGTGCTGGAGGAATTAGTTATTCTAATAGGAAGAGTTATATGGGGAAGCAAGGAGAAAGAGGATGTTGTATCTAAGAAATTTTCAACAGATTTATCAAGGTTACAATTTAATAGGTTGATGTTAAAATCCCCTAAAAGAATCAACATTTTCCTTTCTTTGGATACAGTTTCTAATAAAGGGGACAAATATAGTGTATTGAATTCATCCACTGACATGCTAGGATGTCTGTAGATGCACCCAACAACTACATTCCTCCCCTTGTTTTGAGATATCTCTACAAAAACAGATTCAAGTTCTTTGCTTTTGAATACAAGTTGATTTAGTTCGTTACGACAAGTATAATTAAGTGAGGATGAAATATACAAAAGTGCACCTCCTTTATCAGAATCAGAAACAGTATGTTCAATGGAATAATCACATAAGGAGAGGTTTTCAGAGATATTATGACTGGATAGTTTAGTCTCAGTAATACCAATGATACTGAAGTCAAACCCAAGTTGGCCGAGTAGGAGCTTTAGTTCATCAAAATGGAGAGAAAGGGATGCAATATTTAGGTGGAAAGCAGAAAAAGTTTTGTTACAAAAATTATTAGAGGCAAATTCATCAATATCATAATACTTACAGTTGACCTCCCCCTCAAAAGATTGATCCCAAATTTCAGTTGAAAGAGAATTTAACTGTGAAAAAAAGGTCTCAACAGATTATGTGGAACAAGAGAGGGGATTCTTTTGTCAATATTATAAAGGGCATCTTCACGTAGTAAAGGAAAAATTTTGAGGCGACATTCGATACAGTGCCAATCATCAGTGGAATTTTGTAGGGAGATATAATCACTATTAGCAAAGCCACTACAACGAATATGGATCCATTTGTTACAATAATCACATTGTACAGCTTTGTGATTAGAACTTACATAATTGCCACAAATACCACAAGGGTACTGTGGCATTTATAGGTTATAGGAGCTTATAATATAAAAATCAAGACAAAACTAAAAAAAACACTAAAAACAACAACAAAACAAGCGAGCAGAGTAATAACAAGCAAACATCTCAATACCCCTGGATCACTTGTTTGTAAGTTGAGTTGGTCAAATCTCAGACTCTTTAGGTGATAACTCTCCAACAAAAGTTGGTTAGACATGCTTATGCACAAATCAAACTTATAAACAGTATCCACGAAAGCTTATGCTCTATTTGATTTTCCATAGATGGATTCAAGAGTGACGACATTCGTTTACTTTTCAGCAGTGAGCACTTTGGCTCTGGCATTTGCGTGGCAGGAAAAAAGATGCTAGGATTTGGAGAAGAGAGGTCTTTTCCTGTGGATTTCTTCTCACAGAAACATCGTTGAGGTTATAAACTATTATTAAGTGTAGATTGATGCCTTCTGATTTATTTGAATTTATTTAAAGTCCTAAGAATGGCTTCATGTGCCGAAATAGACAGATAATTACTTTGCTTCACCTAGCGCCCCATCTTTTTTCCTGCCACACAAATGCCAAAACCCAAAGAGCTTTATTGCTTTCCAATTTACTGTTGTACGCACCTTTGTGGAGGGGAATACTACTGAACAAATTGTTGTATTTAAGTTTACCGATGTGTATAAATGACCACTCTGAGCGCAGTGAGCTTGTGAGACTCTGCAAAGCCAAAGGCAAAAAAGACATTATTCATTTTAGCCTTTTATCAATTTTAGGACATTCTCAATGGATGCTAGCTAGAGGAGCAGGGAGAACAGGTTGAAACCTTTGCTTTAAAAAAAGCAAGCTAGATATAGCTAGCTTAACTAGATAAGCATGAAAAAATGGGGTTGTGAAAACTCGTTATCTATGACTTAAAAACTGCTCTTGTGCATTATACTACAAATTTAACCACGAAAAACAGAAAGAAACCTGAGCTACACAAGTCCAACTCACTGAAAATTCGAACGATGCTTCGCTGCGATTTGTCTGCACTGTTTGTTTGGATTTGGTAGCGTACTTTACCAAGTTGACTTTCATCCACAACATTAAAAAGTTTTTAACAACTTATACAAAATAATGTAATCTATTACTTTGATATCAAACTTATGTAAAATGTATATTAACAAATTTGATACCTAGTATCAATTTTAAACTTGTAATAATTGTTACAGTATAACTAGCATTGCTACAATACTAAATTAAGAAAATCCCGTTTGCTGAGCGGACTTGGTTTCTTCCAAGTACACCGAAGACAGAGAGGAACCCTCCCCCCCCCCCCCCCCCGAATAAATAAATGCCCCCGAAAAAAGAAATTACAAGTAAACTCCACCGTCTGCATAATCTTAAACGTTCAACCTCAAAACTCCAATTATGACAATATTATGTACGTGATCTGGCACATCAACTTTGATTCCAGAGCGTTTAACGTCTTTCTGGTGATCAATGCTAAGAAAAACACAATTAAGGCGTTCGGATTAAGACCGTCCGACAGAAGTGATTATCGTACATGCTCAAAAATAATTTGGCAAATATGCTGTTGTTTAACCCAATGCGTACTGGAGGATATTTTACGAATCTCAAAGTTAAGCTATAGCAAACTTGATGACGTCATTAGGAAAAATACTGACATCAGTCTGGCCAAGCTTTAGAGATCACAAGAGGAGAATCATCGCTGAGGTGCCATCTCTTTTTATAGGCAGGCGCGCATTACGTTTTTAGAAGAAAAACAAAAGTGATGTGTTAAACACATTTTTGCTTGCTATAACAACTCAACATATTTACATTGGTCATATAAATTATTTGTTTCATTTTGAAATTCTGGCAGTAACGCAGTGTACGTGATCCAGATCACATCCACTGAACTGAGACCAGATAAATTTATAAATGTATAAAAATATATATAAATATAAGGACATAAATATTTGGAAATAACACGAAATACAAAACTAGATAGAAAATTGTTCAAGAAAAACCACATGACTGAGAAAAAAAATCACTAAAAATTTTTTCGCCATATTAATCAGTTTTTCTTTATAAAATTTAGAAACACCAGTACTATATATAAAACGATATAATAATTAAAATTTAAATTAATAACGTATAAAAATTCAAAAAACAAAAACAAATTTAAATAATAATTTAACATTTATACCACAAACAGGATTGAATTGAATTTACGTACTTTCTCGAAAATCTTTTTCGTTTTTTTTAGAACTAAAATAAATGAAACAAAAATTGCATTTAAAAATAAAATAAGAGTCAATGTTTTCTATCAGAAAATGTCACAGTAGAGGAATCTACAGCACAAGCGATAAAAAGATATCGAATTTCTTCAAATTTAGCAAAATCATTTTTTCCCCTCGCAGCAAGATTTTTTGGCCAATAAAATTGCACATTTATGCTCAAAATCGTTTTTAAACTTCCGTCATTCTGTTGTTACTTCTGAAAGTTTTTACCTTTGCGAAATGCACGAAAATTAAAAAATTAGAAAACATGGGCGAACAAAACCAGTGCAAGGAATCTTTTGGCAGTTACCGAGGGGTACTATTTACATACCTGAAAAACAGGTACGGGATGATGGTGTATAAACTGCGGTAGTGATGGCATGTAAACACACGACGGATAATCTTGCAAGTAAGCCGTACGTCCTTGGTTTTGTGACGGAACATTGTACGGCAAGAAATTAAACTAAAATAAAAGATATCCACAATTAGCCAGAAGCGTCTAACAAAACCCGATACTTTTAAAGATTCAGTATACCTCTGGAGGACACATGGGTGGTATTACGATCGGAGAGTAGTCTCCAGTAACGGGTAGCACCTCTTGTTCTTGAGGTGACTTGCTTGAAAAATGATCGGGAGATGCTGGTGGAGTTAATGGCTGATAGCATTGGTATTGTGCCACTTGATAATTCGAAGGAATTGGAATTGGTGCAGAGTTGGTATGCTGTCCAACCGGAACTACTATGGTTGCTTGCCCTAAAAACCATTTTTGGTTACAATATCGAATAGGGTAGGTGCTTAGGTATTTACAAAAAACAACAAAAAACAACAAACTTTTAGGTTGGCTGGGACTTAGATGTTCAAACTGGGATCCATGTCGTCGTATGGCTTTTCGCACGCGTAATTTTTTTCCATACATTCGGATTGCTTTCTTTTCGACAAGATGGTCGACATTTTCACTCGCATCGAAAGTGACGAAACCGTATCTACATAAAATACATACGAGATGAGTAACTATTAGGACAGTCACATTGACTAAACGAAACTGGATGTTTTTTTTATAAGCAAATAAAAATTCGAAATCAGGCTGGGATATGCTTATGCGAAAAATACAATCCGGCTAACTGGAGAAACAAATTAAAAACTGGAGTTATAAAAAAACTTGTATTACCCTTTACTCTCAGCAGTAATTCTATCTGTAACAATGCGAACGTCTTTTACTTTTCCATATTCAGAAAAAAAATCCTCAAGTTGTTTTTCTGTAGCCTAAAAAAACGATGGATAAGTACAAAAGTAACTCGATGTCCACGTCGGAATATAAATTCGACCTGTAATAGACGTTCTCCGCAAGTTACCTGAGGTGGTATCCCTCCAAGAAATATTTTATTTGGATTTTCTTGCTCGGCATCCGTAGAAATAATACAAACAGGCGAAGGCCTGTTCTGCGTCTAAAAAAAAACAAGTTTTGATAGGATTAGACGTATGGTAACGTTTACTCGTTCGTACTATTGCATAGCTTCATATCGCATTGCAGTCGTGACGCGATGGCCCAGTCTATTACAATGAAGTTGTCACAGTAATGTTGGATTTTAAATGACGCCATTCAACAAACATTTTCATTCCTTGATATTTTAAGAACTAAAACAACATCTTGGCGTCTTTGCAGTTTTTTATTATAAAACAAAGCTACTCCTTTTACGGTGATTGTCTTACCATTAATTGTTTTGACATAAAAAAATCAAAGAAAAAATTCATGTTGTAGTGCTGTCATTTTTTAAACCTACCTTGCTTGGAGAAATCATATCAGCTAAATAAATGCTGTTGACGGAACGAACTTGTTGTGTTATAGCAAAGAAGTAAGGACTCTTCGCATTTGTACTAGCTTTTATATTAATGCGTTCAGTATACACCTCGTATTTATTATAGGCGTTTCACATGATTAACAAACCGAAATAAACACAACATTAACGAGGCTTTTAATGAGCACCGTAGTACACGGAGGAGCAGTTAGAACCCAGAATGCGTGCAAAAGATGAAGCTAGCTATTTCGAATGCAATTAAAAGTAAAAATAGCTTTGAAATCTTATGTGCTAAGAAAACTACGCGCGAAAAATAATTATATATTGTCAAAGAGAAAAAAAAATTGAACTTTTATTTAAATGTTAGGGATGAACCAAACCGAAAAAGAATCTGATAATAAAATATGTCCGTCTGTTTCTATAAAAAAATAAGAAAAATACTGCATAGAAATAAAAATAGCTTATCAGCAGTATAAATAATTTTCGAAACAAAAATAAATTACATAAAGAGTCTTTTTAAACATTGTGTGAGTACAGTCGACGCTCGTTATCTCGAACTCCCAAGGGACCGAAAGAAAAGTTCGAGATAGCGAAAGTTCGAGATAACGAGCGTATTTCATGAAAAGTTCGAACTCAAGGGACCGAAGAAAAAGTTCGAGATAGAGAAAGTTCGAGATAACGGAGGTTCGAGATAATGAGCGTCGACTGTAATTTAATCAGGAAAAAAATTCGACCCCTAAGCGCAATGTTGCACTTATTGGTTTTCACTAAATGTGTCCGGGAGAGACAGAGAATCACATGATAAAACTTAATTTAATGATGATTGTATCAGTAACTTAAATGTGTCCCTACTCTGTCTATTCTCCATAGATGAACTATGTGCATGATCTAATCAAACTGGGAAGTTTTACTGCACAGTGGAAAGTTCCACAGTTGCAGGGCTTTTTGTTATTTTGATTTTTTTTCAAAACTAGTTTTGTGAGATGAATGACCGTAACTTGAATTGACATTCCAAGCGTACACTGGTCGTGCCGCTGTGTAAACAATTGGTGGTGCAAAAATACTAATTTATCGCGCATTTATCCGCGCAAAAATTTCATGTGCGCGAAATATTTCTTTTTTGAAGGTGCGCGAAAATGACATTGCCCAAACGGAAAGAAACAAGTAATAAGATTTTAAGATTTCGTCCACTTTTTTTCGCCGAAAATATATCATAAAGTTAAAGATTATCAAAAATCACAATGCTTCAGTATTTGTTGTCATAGATCAACGATTGATAAAACTAATTAGTCATAAGTCATTCCTTAAAAAGTCTTTCATGAAATAGGGTTCAACTATATAATTTTTCAGAAAACTGCTTACGCACGCTTTTATAAAATAATTATAAAATTTTTATAAAAAACGTAGTTATAGATGTCACTATCAAATTTATTACAACAATTTCCATAAAAAACAAATCGAATTTTTAGGGGGATTGTATGACATATAAATGGAACTAACATATTTCTACGATGCGATAATAATAATTTGTCGTAGCTGAAAACACGTCTTTCTGCAAACAAAGACAGAACGGAAAACCCATCGCCTATAAGCGTTTGAAAAATATGCCTAAAGCGATTTATTATTATTATTATTATTATTATTATTATTGAAATTATTTACCCAGGATAGCCTCTCTTGGATTATAGTTTCAAATTTCAACCCGACGCCGACTGACAAATTACTAACATATGATTCCTGATTCATCCTAAACAAAAGTTAGACCCAATCAAAGAGGCTGATTTCAATAATGCCAAAACCATTACCATTTGGCTATATTTTGCTTACATCCTATTGCAAAACATGGCTTATGTAAACAGAAGATATTCGTTGCTGTATAATTTGAGATTAGTCAATATTTATATGACGCAGATATAAACAACAATGCAAGATACGTAAAAAAACATTTGACATGGTTGCCATTGCGCTCCTGAACTGATTCGTATATTATTTTGTCTTTTACTCAGATCACTTACATACTTTCCAGAGAAAACAATGTATATGTGGCTTATAAATGGCGTATCTTAATACATATTTTTACATTATTACATATTGCTTTCATTCGATTTTGGGTAGAATTTCGAAACAAAACGAACACGTAGTTGCTAGCTCCTTTGAAATGAAAATCTCATTAAAAATTCTTACGTAATTTAAGTAAAGGTTTTGATTGGCTGTTAAGTTAAAATGTAGCTAAGTAGAGCCTGTTCAAATATTTAAGAGGCTGTTTACATGGAACTTGATGTTGGGGGCGAAATAAAACGAAAGTCATGCTGGCATAAAATTACCTACATTTTACATGAAGGTTCGTTTCAAGGGGGTCGTCGTTAAACGGTCGGGTGCGAAGAAAAACATTACGTTTTCCACATGGCGTCAGAGGAGGAACATGATTTACAAATTTTATCAGTTATAGCGAGTTTCCTCTCTTCAGTTTTATTAAGTTTGGCTGTGATTCAGACATCAATACTTCCCAACTTCATTGCTACCCATCAAAGACAACAACGAGAGCTCATGGATTTATGCTTGGAATGTAAATCAGTTAAATAAAGGAATCGCATATAAAAACGCGAGGTCAGCGAAATTTTTCTGATAATGCGCATGCGTAGATCAAATCACTTTTTAAGACTGGTCGCAAAATGCTGCTGTATGGAAACCGGATTAAAGGCTTGTTTTCATTCAGCCCTTTTATCGCTAGAGCGCAAAAAGCGCGGATTCATATTGCGCAACGCATGTGCAGTGAAAAGAAATTGCCGCTGACTCGGCGCAAATCAAAAAGTTGGCTAATCCGACTTAATTAATCCAACCAGATTGCCGTCGCTTTAGCTTTTTGACCAATGTTTATCTTGATTCTTAGAAATACTCATTACTGAAAATAATTCAAAATACCTGCCTTTTTTAACACCTAAGAGTGCTTACATTCAGTATTCTAAATTTGCAGCATGTTTTTTGTTTCCGGTAAAAATCAAAAAGATATTTCGCAGCTAATGCGTAGCCGAAATCGCCATGCACAATTCGCTAAAAAATAAATCAATAAAAACTCAACAACATTGCATTCGGAGTACGTGGTCTCTCAAGCATTATTCAGTCAAGCGTGACATTGAAAGCTAAAAATGTCGAAGAAAGCGATAAGATAGAAAATCACCGAGATTCTGCAAAGAAAAATAATTTTGAAAAAATGCTTATTTGGTGAAAAATTTGGAAAATCAATAAATGACGAATTTTATTTTATTTACCATGGAAGCAAAGCGTTTAAATGTTTAAAAGGACTAGCTACGAGAAGAAAATATTGGGGATTTTTTTAAAATTTACAAAATGGCTTTATTTTACAAAACACAGAAAGTTTTAACAGAATGTCTTCCAACTTTTATCAAGGTTTTTTACTGTCATTTTTGCGATAATTCAAGATTACCCCGTTGCGAAAGATATATTTATATATTTTTCTAGGAAATGCACCTCCGTACCAGAAGGAAAATGTCAGAATATATATAGCCAATTCCAACCAAAAATAATTAGTGTTGCACATAACATATAAATAAAAATAAGCTGGTGCCTAGCAACTTTCTTTCGTGTTTATGTAAATAAGTTTTATATTTTGGATTAATGTTTTTATTTACATACATGTTAAAACTTGCCCAAACAACGTTATGAAATATAAACATAGTATTATCTCCTGTTGGTTCTTGAAAGCTCTAATAATACATTCCAAGCTTTTTTTCCAAACAAATGCTAAGCTGAAAAAGCTAAAAGTTAAAAACATTTTGAATGCTTTGGACATAAAACAAAAGTTATTATTAAAAGACAGAGGAGCAATATATGATGCTATATAGCTTGCATTTAATGTTGTAGAATGAACCTTTTGGAGATTTTTTATATCTTTACTTGCACTTAATGCTAGAAAATAAATCTTTTGTGGAAATGCATTTTGCTTGTCTGTTGGCGATAAAAGTTTAGTAATATTATATAAAAAAACAAGATCTAAAAAATACACAAAAAAGCGTACGCTCATTTTTTCGTATAGTTCTTAATACAAACTTTATATTCATTTATCTTTTTATTATAAATTATATATATAAAAAAGTTAGAGAGTTTTTTTACAATATTTAATAACTATGACCCAGCGGAACGGAGAAAGAGGAATAACAACTTAGAAGAGAGGTAAGAGTGTAAAAGGTAGGATGAAAAAGATTCTGCATAATATTATTTTTGTTGTTGTTGCAACGCCATTATTACCTACCCGTTAAAAACGGATTCAGCGCACGCGGAGGTTGCAACGAATAAGCTTGACCAAATCTGTGTTGCTTTGCTGCAGATAAGTCGATTAAAATAGAAATGACAGAAGCTATGCAAGAAACACAACAGATTAGACCAGTTCCACTGGCAAAACATAACAATGGACTTAGATCAAAATATGCATTGTGTTGTAACATTCAAGGTTACAACAACATAACCTATGCTTTGTCCATACCGAACCATTTTCGCTTAAGAGAGCAATGGAACATGAGATATGCAATGGTAAAAAAATAACACATTAAAATAACTAATATTTTATATATAGACGTAACTTTAAATTCTTTTATGGCATTTTTTGTTACAGATAGAGAGAAGAGTAAATTAAAGGAAACAGATAGCTAGCTACAGGAGGATGGAGAAACGATAAAGACGTGCGAAAGATTTTTTATTTATGTTATGTTTAGATTTAGATTTGTGAATAAAGTATTAGACAACCTAGGACAATGGTCATGCACGTAAAGTCGTAGTAATCATTGCCAAGACGAAAATAAACAACAGTTTTTTTAAAAACAGCAGTCAACACGAGCTAGGCTTAACATTTGCATTAATATAGGTCTGATTATTATAACACCTTATTTCTATCAATTACTAAACTAATCCTAGGATTGTCTAATAATAGAGTTGTATTTTTGTTGTATTTTTAGAAAATAAATATACATATTATTTACTCTTCTTGCTATTTCTTATATGCCCTGCACAAAATGGTCACTTAAGTAGCTGAATAACAAGATAAGTCTAATTACAAAAGGTTTGTTGAAATGCATCAAATCTTCTCGACCACCTTTAGAGAACTACTTTGAAGCCTTGTATAAAGTTATTTTTTGAAAATGACCAAACGAAAAGTCACCTTTCAACTTAACAAAACCTCTGAGTACCTACATATCTAGCCCCACAGATAAAATAAAATGAAGTCTCTGAAGACTCACACTTTTATCCTTCATAACAAAATACATATGCTCCCTTTGCTGTACGAGTACAGGGTGTTCACTCTTTATTTTCCAGAGATGTTCCTGACATTTTTTGGCTAAAATCCCTGACATTTCCTATAACTATAATGGAGCAGCACTACTCTATTTGAATCTTAGGATCATGCTAAAATTTGATAAAAGTATAATGAAAAAACATACTGTAAAAAATGAATTTTAATCTTTTAGGAACAAATCTAAAGATTCAATCCTTGCCAATATTCTGGAAAATGAAAAAAGTTCTGTTTAGCCATTTGAACCTAAAATTCATCACATTTTCCTGGCATATAAAAAAAATTTGCATATATTCCTGACTTTTGCCTGACATTTTAAAATATATTAGAAATATTCCTGATAATTTCTGACATTACTGACAGAATGGACACCCTATGCAACTGGCAAAGTATATGCATTCTATAGTTTTTTAAAATGAAGGGTTTGGAGTATAGATAGTTAACCTGATAGATCATTGAACTGGTTATGGCATGTTTACTAAAATATTTTTGAGAAGGAGTAGGAAAAGTTAAATATACAAATAATTTCTGGATTTAACGCAATAATAAAAATGTAATGATAATTTTGACTGTTCAGTTTTTTCAAACTACAACCCTGGATATGGCCAGTACTTTGCAGTCGGTGGACCAAAAAAGTTTTAATTTGGCCAGGGTGTAGACCAAGTAAACAACATCAAAATGCACTAGCTTCACTTTCCAATGTTTGCATTATGGAACAATCTGATCCATAGCCTGGTAAGGCCTAAAAAACCAAGAAATAGGGGCATGCTGACGTCAGTAAAAATTAGTACTGGATTTAGTATTGGATTTAGCTAAATAACCTAAGATCCTAAGTCTAAGTGCTAAGTCTGCTTTGGACATTGACACGTTGGAAACGTCTGTTACTTAAATAGAAAGAGCATTCTCGACTGGTGGTGGTTAGAATTTTTGAAAAAAAATAGCCTTCCTTTCCACTAAACTATGTCCGGGGTTGTAGCTATACTTTCAATCTATGTGCTTTTTAAAGGAATTTAAAATAACTTTTTTATGATTTATTGCTATGTAAACTAATATAATAATTTGTACTTACTCAACAAATTGTCTTCCTCCAATCTTTTTCACCAAACTAGCTTGATTTTATAAATAACATGAAATTGTATCTTGAGAGTTTGGATGTATGAACATGCATCCTAAAGTTGTAAACAACATGAACAGTAAAACAAGGTATTCTGAACAATTTTTTTATTATTATTGTTATTGAAATTATTCACCCAGGATACCCTCTTCATTGGTACTGCTATCAACGAGGGTCCTGCGAAGGGGGTCCTAGTGCATTTAAAGCTCTCATTTGCACTACAAAAGTCGTGCAAGCACAGAAAATGCTTAAGTAGACAACCGCCTAAAATATCAATCATATTCTTATGCTGAGCGCTAAGCAGAAAGGATTCACACTTTTATAGTCTCTGGCATGACTCAACCGGAGTTTGAACCCAAGACCTCCCACAAGCGAACACTCTACCACGAGGCTACCAGTCGGTAACGACACAAGTCAAATAAAAATCCCACTAAAAAAAAACAATGTTAATAAAATAAATTCTGATACTATTCTGATACCTAGCCTTAGCGGAGTGCATGGTTAGAGCAGTCAAATTTTTAAAAAAAAATTAAGAGTGCAAGGACTTTTCCCTTTTTTACATTTCATTTCAGGGTTTTTTTCTATACTAAAAGCAAAACTTGAGCCGCATGAGATTTTAAGCTAAGGTACAGGGACAGAAATATAGAGTCTGATTAGCTATGATTAGATGTAAATTTTTGTTATTTTCACACTGGCGCAAAGTTTCACTTCACTCAGATCGTGTATCCACTCATATATAGGTTTTATAAGGAACCGAAGCAAGTTTGTTTTTGCAAATAAGGCCAGGATGAAATTTTATTTGCAGAAGTTAACTCGCTCTGATCTCTTATGAAACTTCTAGTCCAGACATACACAATGGTAAAAATTCTCTGATGGTTTTTGAGGTTCTAAATGCCTATATTGCATGATCAGGATGGTTTTTCACCTAACTTAGTGGCAATGTGGTATTTTCTAGACCAGTATAAAAATAAACTCCTTATACTTTCCACTGTACTAGCGAAATTTTAAAAGTCTTTCTTTCACAAAACTACTTTCACCAATGGACAGAGCTTGAAGAGGGGATAAGAAAAATAATGTCAAAATTATTTCTTGCATAGCTGAATTATAGTCCGTTAAACGCCGAAACACAGCCTAAACTTCTGGGGTAACTTTTATAAAAAATAAGTTTGATTATTTTACACAGGAAATAAATGTATATTATTTTTGACATTAATTGAAGATCTGTACGTTGGCGAGAAAAGGTACCTGTTCGGCTAAAATTTTAAAAAGTACAAAAATATAACTAAAGAAGAAGATGTAGAAAGAGCTATATAAATATTATTGGGTAGGCTAGAAAAAGGTTGATACTGTGAGTAACATGCCATTATTATGTCTTTTTTAAAGTTACTATCTTTGGCTCCCAGACAGACATGTGATCATTATAATCAGTCTTTCTAATTCGGTTTATTTAGTGCGAAACAAAATTGTTGACATAAAATGTCATTTAACCGCTTCAAGTTGGCAAACATGTATTTCATGTTGGCAAACTTGTATTTCAAGAGTGTTTATGTGAGCAATTTAAATTTTGTGTTATGATCACATGCTCCCACACACAAACAACAGTTAAATTATGAGAAAAATAAGAGCAAAATTTCTGTAAGTTCAAGCTACATCAAATTTAAAGAAAAATCATGTTGGGTAAAAGTTGCTGGTCAATGAGGAATTGTTGTGAACATGTTGACATTCGCCTCAGAAATTGCTAGGTGATATTAAAAATGGACCACAAAAATTAAATAAGCAGTCACGTTAAGTGAAGATAACATACAATGTAAAGTATATGAAAATAAATCTATGAAATGACATAATAAAACTACTATATTTATAAAGAACTATTATAATTTATTTAATAATACAATAACTGTGTCTGTGTATATGTCTGTAACAGGATATATATGCTTAGTACTGTAAGGTTATAATTGATTTGTTACGTTTACTATTCAAACTGTTCGGTATTTTATGTATACATTAATTTTTATCCCGTGGGGAAATAAAAAATCACGGTTTAAAATTTTAATAATAGTATGCCTTTTTGTGTACAGGATTCAAGGTTTGAACGAGAAGTCGCTCACTTTCATGTCAAATTTAAAGACAAAGGCACTTTGTAAAAGGTTTTCACTTCATATATCAACATAAATTCAAGTTTATTCAGTTTAAATTTTTCACGTTGGGTTTTTACTGTGGCAGGCTGGTATGTTTTTTATTTCATGTTCTGTACTACGTTTGTGACTATCACTTAAAACTTTATGTATATATTTATTATTTAGTTTGAACTGATTCTTCTTCTTTTTCTACATCACCATTGTCATTGTATCCAACATTATATGAAATTGTTATAACACTGGCAGTGAAAAACTTGTTAACTTGTGCATGGGTTCTAGGTACCTGTGAAAACTAACAAGCACTGATATTTTGCATTTAGTTGTCAGTGTTTTAAACTCACTAAATCAAGTTAAAAATATTAAAAATTACTAATACAGTGAATATTTCAATTTTCATATGAGAGATTGTTTTAATTTGAAAAAAAGGTTTTTTTTATTGATATAGTTCGTTGACTAGTTTTTTCTTTATAGACTTTATATATAATTGTGGAAATCTCTATGTTTCTCTATCTTCCTAGTCTGCTTATAAACCTATACTAATACAAAGAGTTGTGGAGGAGCTTTAATTGTGCATCAGTCAGTTAATCAGTTATGGAATGTACAACAATGGACTAATATCACGCTATGTTGTGTGCAATTGCTTTGTGCAATAGCCAAAGAAATAATAGGTATGACAAGTGGTTGTGCAAAAAAAGGTACTTTTTAATTGTATTTAATAATTTGCCATTATTTAGGGAGGGGACCAAAAAATTCAGAAATTAATGAAGATGCCCTTTAGTACGGGTGAGAAATTCATGATAATTATTTAGTTACTAATTTATGAATATTAAGTAAAGATTTTGTTATTTCTCATTAAATTATTATATATAAAATTTTGCTCAGATTATAATTTTCAGAAAATTTGTGCTTTCTCTTAGAATTCACTTACTTCCAACCTTCGCCCGACTCTTAATTGACATTTGTTAGTTTGTTATTTTTTTTCACCATGCACAGGCTTTTTTATCATTCCATATTAAATTTGTTGTGTTGTGCAAATATAAATAGGTGTGAAAGCCGAGGGAGGGGTCAGTAGTTTTTGAGGTTTTATCGGTTATCTTTAGGCATTTTACAAAACGCACAAACACAAGAAAACCCTGTTTTCTGCAGCACAATTTTCTAACGAATGGAAATGTCTCCAGATATAGCACAAACTATTGTTGCTTTCATTTTTTACATACATTGTGAAAAATTTAGGCTTCCTTCCAGCATATAAAATCTACATAAAGAAAAGTATTTATAGGTTTTCAAATAAACAACACAAATTTGCATTTCATTGATTTTCATATTTTACCATTTCAAAATAACAGTTCTGATGTTAGGGGAGTTTGTTAGGGGAGTTTGTTAGGCTCCCAGTAAAAGTCACTACATTGCAAACTTTGAATAGAATATTTAAAATAGAATGTCAAATCATTGTATTTAAAAAATATTTTTTCTTTGTAGAATTTAGCTGTAGTGTATTAGTAATGCTGGGTGTTAAATCTAATCTGCTTTTCAGTAAGCCCATTACTTTTTCTTGGTTTATTATGTACAAGACTGCGGCTGACAGTGACACTCAAAAGATTCTTACAAACTGAAAGTATCTCCTATTATATTAATTCTAAACCTTCATATCACCTTAACCGTTCGTCAAAAGGGCATGATCCTATACGTTTTCTTCATCAGCGTTTTCAACTCTACACAATAAAGGCAACGTTTAAAAAAACTTCAGAAAGAAAATTTTTTTGTACTGACAGGTCCTGGCAGACGTCATGAAAATTCGAGTTATGGATTTATTTTCCAATGTACTTCTACCACGACCTTATCGACTATTATCTAATAATACGAAAGTCCTGTCTGTCTGTGACCACCAAAGTGGATATCTTCATTTTCCTTTGATGTTGCCAAAAAAGTGTCTAACTTGTTAATCCTTCTGACGTTACAGCGCAACGCCATTGCATTGCAGTTAAAACTTTGAGGTCAAATAACTTAAAAACGGTGGTGACATTAGTCATTTTTCACCGCGTGGGTAATTAGGGACAACTTGGGACCAGATTGGGTATCGAATCCGTTTCAGAATGGACGGGTTGATAACATCATCAAAAAACCTTTAAACCTCAATTTCTCTTCAACCGTTCGTCAAAAGTACACATGATCTTATACATTTTCTTGATCAGCATTTGAAACTCTACACGATTGCGTCAACGGCTAAATAAATTCCTATTCATCATCATTCTCGGCTTAACGTCCGTTTTCCATGCTAGCATGGGTTGGACGGGGTATATTAATGACCCTCTTCCAATCTGATCTAGACTGTGTTAGATCTAAACTCAACTTCCTCTGTATCAAGTCTGTCCTTATAACCTCCTGCCAAGAAGTCTTTTTCGGTCTGCCTCTGGGCTTTGCCCCAGGAACTATCAAGTCTCTACACTTTCTTACCCAATTATCCTCCTCCATTCTTTCCAAGTGCCCCAGCCAATTCAATCTTCTTATCTAGATAACATCTTTAATTCTACAGATACTTAGCCTGCTTCTTAGCTCATCTGAACTCTTCCTGTCTCTCAGACTGGCGTTACACATCCACCTAACCATTCTCATATCATTCCTTTCTAAACGGTCAAGATCTTCCTGCTTCACTGCCCATGTCTCATTCCTAAAAAAAATCTTGTTTTGTACATTTGTGACACTTTGCTTACTTAATAATACTAAATTTAACGCAAAAAATTCAAGGTAAGCCTGAGGTATTCACTTTTTTTTCCAAAGAAGTTTTTTAAAAAAGCAATAATTCTGAACATGTTTATTTTCAGAAATTAAGAACTTTAGAAATACTTGTCACCATTTTTAAGCCTGTTACACTTTCTGTAAGTTTTGATTTCTTAGAAAGACTATGTCTTTGTAGGATGAAAAAGGCATGTTTAAATCTTACATTAAAAAGCTTACATTGTTAATTTGCAGACAAGAGAAATTGCTGGTGTATCTACAATATTGTTCAAGATAAAGTTTTTACCCTCTTATAGCTACGCCTATCAACAATAAAATTTTTTTTTAAATTATAGTGCAAAAAGGAATTCTTAAATACTGAATATACAAAAACACTGAGAGCATCTAAGAAAATATCAATAGGAAAAATAACAACTCAGGGCCATCAAAGTAAAAAAAAATACCCAAAAATTGCAAACCTGAACATTTAAAGCTATGGAAAGCGCAAACACAACATCTAATGAGGCAATGTTTTATAAGTAGACAAAATGCTTTTAAAATATTTATATTTCCAGATTTTAGGGAATTTCTCTAGAAAATGATATATATTCAAGGTTTTCAAGGTTACCTATTCTGATTTTCAAGGTAAAAATTTGTACAAATGCTCATATTTATTATCATCAGCAATTTTTAAACTGTCAAGAAAAATGCTATTACACTCAATCAATGTATATGTAGACAACATAAAGCAGAACTGATTATAGGAAATATATGGCAATCGTTTTTTTCCAGTGTTTATTTAACAATGCCTAATGTATTTGGAAACGTAAAACAGTTGGCTTATATTTCTAGAAAGATTGTTTTCTTGTTTTTTAAAAAAATAAGATCAATAATAAATTAAACATTATTTGGGCAATTAGGGAAGTTAAGATTGAGAGGGTCGCTAGTTCAGTTTAAAGTTCAAGTTTAAATGTCCCCCACTTGTCTCCAGCATGTAAAAAAAATTATACAAAAGTAAAAGAGAAAAGAAACAAAAAAAAGCAACCACACGCCATAAAATCTTTTGGCATGCAGACATTGCAAATTAAATTAGTTATGGGGTGCGAACAACTGCACAGCCTCATTTCCTGCTATACTTATTCCTGACGAAGACTCATAGGAGCGGAAAAATAGAATTGACATATAGCTATGTGTTTTTTACACTGTTTTTGTTTTAGCTAGCTAGAATATGTCTTTTTATTACAATAAATACAATGTTTCCCTAGATTATATGAAACGCCCCAACAGTCAGCAGCTAATTGTAGGGGAGAGGGAGGGGGGTCAATATTTTTGGAAAGATTATAAACAGGGGGGTGTTAATAAATGGGACGAGGTGGATTTTTGTAGAAATCCATAAAATGGGGGGGATGTTATTAACGGGGGGTGTCATTAACGGGGGGGGGGGGGGTCATTAATGGGGGAGGGGGGGTTTTGGTTAGATTTGTTTTTCTTACGCTAATTTCGAACAATTATCTCAAGTGGCAAATGTGTTCGAAATGGTTTGAATATGATACCTTTGCATTGCAATAATAATCAGAAGAACATAACAGTTTCTTTGTGTCCTCACGTGTTACATGTTATGATAAATCTCTATATTTTTAAATGGAATATTTATTAAAAGACGTTGTTCCATTTTATTTCACCTGCAGATAGTGATATTTTCTTTCAAAATCCTTAAACGGGAGGGGTTGCTAATAAACAGGGGGATTGGTATTTTAACAAAAAATGCTAAACGGGAGGGGTAATCATTATTTTTGTTAAATTTTTCAGTTTTACATCATCGGAAAGCTTATAATTAATAGAATTTTTTAAATGAAAAAATTAAACTTTCAACAGGATAAGGCGACTCTAACTTAATTAGTTGTTCTACGGGCGAAGTCGATAGTAGCTTACGGTCGTTCGGTCGGTCGTCGAAATAAAAATAATTTTATCAAGAATGTATGGTCGGAACAACAAACAAAAATAATAATAAAAAATAACAACCGAGGAGGGTGTTATGACAAGCATATTCTACCTTGCTTTTATTATTTTTCCTAAATGATATTGACTAAAAGTCATGCAGTATTACATTTTTGCTGGCGTAATTTCAAACATATATAATAATCATAACGAAGGAGGGTGTTACAACAATAATCATTCTTGTTTTCAATTGTATTATAACTATTTTAGTAAAAGTAGCTAATTTTTGTTATGAATCACATAAAAATTTAAACTTTTGTTTAACCACATAACTATTTTTGTGATTACAAAATTAGCGCATCACGCATTTTAGTTACATAGCAACGAATTACCATGAACAAAGAATCAACTTCAAGTGGCCTTAATAACGGTATTCCGTTATCGATTCACCTTGTTTAGTATAATTGTAGATTGTTATTCAACCAACAAAAAATAAAATCATTGATTATCTTGTATGCTCATTATATTTTCCTGAGATGGGATGAGAAAATGTGTCTTTTTTACTTTTCTTTTTTTTATAACTTTTTGCTTGATATTATTATTTTTTTCTTTCCGTGAAAATTAGGATTGGTCGGGCCCGTAGAACAACTAATTAAGTTGGAATCGCCTAATAAAGAAAAAAATAAAATATAAAATAAAATATAAAATAATAAACATTTTTTTCCCAGTTCTTTTCAATAAAATTTAATTTGTTTACAAAGCTTAAATCTCAATATTTCAAAAAAAATTTTCCTTGACACACCTTTACGTTTTGGTTATGGGGTAAAAAAAGGCTAGAAGGTAGAAGCATTGATAAACTAAAATATTAATGTTTTGGACATACTGAGCTCTGAGATCTTTTTCTTAAAAATGAATTATTAAGATTTTATCACAGTATGAACGTATAACATAAATTCAGTATTAGACCTTAAAATAAAAAACAGAGACAGCATTTTAGTACTCATACGAAGTAGATTTGAATAGTGTGATTTTTATACAATAACCTGAACGTCTCAGTTAGCAACAATAATTTTTTATATCTTCCCAGTTTATTATTTTAAAAATAAGTGTTATTTTTGCCACAAAATAATAATTGGATAGGAAACTTATCTGGCTTTCAGAAAATATAAACCTTTATTTCATATTTTAGGAAATATAGAAAGTATTTTCAAAATGAACAACTGGGTGTTTTATGTATTCTTAAAGGGAACCCAAGGTATAAAATGATGTTGGACCTATATTATAGAGCTTAAAAAGTCTTTTTAATTCTTTTAAAAGCTCCTTTCGTTCTCAAGATATTTTCATTTAAAGAATTTCAGATTTAATTATGCTGCATAAATTATGATGTCATATTTAAGTAATAGCAAATTTTGACATTTTCTGTCATCAGTAATTGTGCATTCAAACTTTATCAATGCATAGATATTATAAAAGTGAATTGATTAACATAAATTTTTTGCCACAATTGAACCTCGTTTGATCGTCCCAGACCTCATAATTTTTTTCCAATGACCCAATAACTCGGGATATGCAATTTGGATTGCAATAAGTTTTTCTGGGTAAGCTTGTATAGGCCCTATATGTTTACTCGCAAAATTTGATTGCAAACCGACGTTCAGATCCAAAGTTATGGAGTTGTCAGCAAAAATTAAGAGGCCTGGGACAAGCAAACAAGTGTCGTTTTTGGCAAAAAACCTTATCCCTAGGTCATTTGCTTCCCAACTCGCTGCACTTCCAGGAGCTTTACTTGAGCAAGCATGGATGGAACATTAATGTCAATCGCCCTTAATGATGTCACTATCATGCTCGGCTGGTTAATACACTGATACTCAAACAAAAGACGGAAAACCATTTTGAACTTCATCAACGAAAAGAATATTTTTAAAAGAAACTTCTGTGGTAATTTAACCTCATTTTTCACAAAAGTTTCTTCTGGAAAACACAGCTAGTGCTCTGCAATAAATTAAAACAGCGGTACATTTTGGGGCAACCTCGGTTTCTAGGCAGATTTGTAAGGTATAAATGCAAAAGAGGCAGGACTTATCGCTAGGTAATTTATGACAAAATATTTACTTATTTTTTTATACTCATTTGAGCAACTATATGCAGCACAATGCAGCATGCATACTCTCAATAATTCACAACTTGTATTCCTAAATAAATCCTTTTGAAACAAAAATCATACACAAATAGCATGTTGAGAAATCAGTAAATCGTCTTAAATAAATATCCTTTCAAAACAAAAATGATGTATTTAATTTTTGTGAGAACCTTGATGCAGAATTATTTCTATTTTGTTAAAAAAATAATAATCTTTTGTAAAGAACTTTTGTTTTACTTTGAAGTGAGAAGGCATTTGTCTTGGCTATAACAGTAAGTAATAATTGAAGCGAACCTGACATAATACATAACAAAGTCCAGCCATATACATTTATTATTGTAAGTGGCACACCTACAATAATAAAATCTTGATTGGTATTTGTTTTTCTAATAATTTATTTTTTCATTTAGATTCAAAATTAAAAAATAATGTTTGGCTTGTAAGTGCAATATTATGCAGGCTTGTATCTGTGTCTCATTGACGTTCACTTCCCATTAGTAAAAGATTGCATCGCATCTTAGTCTACATAATTCTTTTAGGTGGATTTGCTAGGAAGTACAGGTTGGCTTGAATATGCTTTTGCTGGTTAATTTCTTCACAATAGAATAAAAAAAATGAGGTGTAATTTCTGAATTTACTCCGCATGCCAAATAGAATAAATGATGTGCGTTTCATCACACATCTACATAAATAGTGCCATGTGCAGGGGGCCTGAGACACTTGTACTCTGGACGATGTATAAAATATCCGCTTTCTCTTGCTGTGTTTTATTTTTGCTTCATGAATAGGGCATCTTAGAGTGCTTCATGCTTGATGTACTAGAGCAAAACATAGCCTCATTCCAAACACCATTTATTTCTGAGAATTAGACATAAAAACATCGTCTTTGTAAAGTCCGACAGACAGACACACAGAAGCTTCGTATTATTATAAAAGATTATTTTGCCTATTTATTAGCATTAAGGTGTATAGTTAGGCCACTTGCAGTTGATTCTTCGTTCATGGTAAATTGTTGCATTTGTATCATCAGCAAAGATAATGGCACATTTTGATTCATTATTACGTTGATTACAAAACCATTACGTATATACTAACTAAGAAAGCATTGTCGCTTCCTTCGTTGTTTTCAGCTTAGCCTTGTTTTTATGGTGGCAAAGCGTGCGATTTTTAACTCTTTAATTACTGTGTCTAAAACGGAGGAGAGTGTTATGACAAGCATTGCGAAGGAAAATGGTTTATTTGTCTTCACTAAAAAAAAAATGTTTGGATAAATTTGTTCCCTTGTTTTGAATTATTAAAATAACCAGTTGTCAAGGTAAAAGGATAAAAATACTTGCATGCATACATGCTCAAAAACTTGGTTTTAAAAGTTTTACAGCAAGAATTTTTTTTGTGTTGTTTTAAAAGTTATACAGCAAATAATACTTGGGTAGTTAGGTAGTAGTTGCCGAGGGGAGAGTTGGAGAGTTGCTTTATTTCATGGTAACGAAGTTGAAAGTTGTATTTGCTTTCTTCTGTGGTGCCTGCACTTTTAACAAGGAAAATCAACGCTTTTCTGGATTCTTATATTTCTGTTTCTTAAAAAAATAAAGTTTGAGAATACGCAACACTGGGTACAATCTGCATGCTCTGATTCAGGCCTAAAAAAATTACGTGCACGATCGGCATCGGTCACCGATCGTGTACGCGACATCAAAGATGGGGCACGAAAAGTCATGCATGTGAAATTTGTAAAAAATTTTAAATTTGTATATCTGACATTTTCACTTACAGAGAAAAAAACATAACAAATCTCTTGGTCCTCGAGATGTTGATAATTCACAGAAAAGCAATGCTCTACGACAATAGAAAAAATGTTTTGTGCATATAATATATAAAAATAGGTCTTTGTGAACAAGTTTACACGTACACGATCACGGCGCCCAATTCCACGTATTTTCTTGTTGGCGTACCCGATTCCAGTCTTTTTCAGGAGAGGCGTGCGATCGCACACGCACGCCTTGGCACACGCCTAGATCGCTACAGGCGTGTGATTAATCACACGCCTGTAAAATAAATATTGAGTTTTCAAAATCAACCTATAAAATCCATTTTGTAGCGTGCGGTAGCAGCCCACGAAATAATTTTTGGTGACTCGTCAGACAAAATGTCCGCCACATTTCCAGTTTGGTGGGACATGTTTGAACTTTCGTCGGACAAAACGTCCGATAGATTTCCGTCTTGGTCGGACACTTTTAGATCTCAAATTTATTGAATTATCCTGGTCCTTTTAATCCACGAGCAAGCCTATTCATAGCCAACCTGACCATCCTAGCTAATTCACCGACTCCTGACTTAGTTAAAAGAACTAACGTAGATATAAATCTCTTTTGCCTGGTCCCTTCGTCGTTGGTAACCGGGTCTTACACAAGAAATCCAGCCATGCGGTTCTTAACTAATGTGGAGGTGAACGCCGACGGAGCACGGATAAAACAAGTCTGCAAAACTGCACTTACAGGTGGAACAGACATTTTATCATGGATTTAATTGTAGATAATTTCTTCATTTGACAAAACAATTGGAAACCATACCAAGTCCGAATTTAATTGATTTTTTTCTTTATGCCGCAAGTGTTATTTTTATTCAAACAATTTTAAAAACGAAACCCACCCAATTTTTTTTTCTGTATAAATTTTGTTAAAATGTAGCTGAACTTTCTGAATGAATTTTTGAAGTTTTTTTAAGCCACGTGGATAAATAATTTGAAAACGAAGCATATTTTTGCCTATTTGCTTGGATGACCTGAAAAATAAACAATAAATTTATGAAAATGACAGTATAGTCATGCATACTATTTCAGACATGTAGAAAAGGAAGTTAAGATTGAGAGAGTCGCTATACGTCGACGCTTGATCATCGTGTTTGGGGTTCACTTTTCTACCGCAAAATGAATGCGCAACAAAGATTAACCTTGGAGCACGTATCGCACGCGTAACATCCTTTGCACATGCGCTTCACATCGCACGCGTTACTTGATTTACATGTGCGAATCATCGCACACCTACTCAAATATTCCTGAAAAAGACTGCGATTCTGATCGTACACGATCATGTACCATTACTTGAATACCGAGCCCGATTTATCGTGTATGGTAAAAACAAATCTTTTGAGGCCTGGGATTGGTTGCGATTGTGATATTTTTTTAAAAGACAAGGATTGCCAAACTACTCCAATAATTATATTAGATTTATTTGGTAACTGTGACCATACAACAAACTTATATTTGACAGCAAAGAGTTACAAAGGTAAAAACAAAGGAGCTTATGTTTGTTAAGGTGGATTTCCATAGAGCAGATTTTTGCAACTGAGCGCAAAATGTGACAAACTTGTGTGATTTCTATTAAGTTCATTTTCCAATTTGTTTTTAAATGCTGCAAGCGATGTAAAGGGTAATGCAATCATTTTTTCCCACGTGATCTGACTGGCTATCGCTCTCACAAAGTTGAATTCATTCAACTTTGCAAGAGAGAACTTTATTCTATTGCTGGATCATAAAAATCTCTGAACCAGCAGCGTTGCCAGGGCAATTTAATCGCACCAGCGCATAATGCTGCTCTATGGAAATTCATTTTTATTCAGACATAAATAAAATTCTGCTTGAACACTTTATGTATAGGATGCTAAAAAGAATTAATTAAAATTGATGGGTTAAAAAAGTAAAACAAACAAGTTAAAATAAAGCAAAAGCTTTTCGGTATAAAAAAGTTATACAGAAAAACAAAAAAAACATCATCAAGAGGTAGAATTCTTCCTATTTAAACTTTGTTCTGCTCTGCCATATTTATTTCTGCTTTTTTAGTTCATATATATATTCAAAAAATATATAAAAAAAAAGCGATCTGATTCGCTGTTTTAAATGTTTTTGACCACCAAGTATATAATGTTCATAAATATCAATATAAAAATGTGAGTCTATAAAAAGGAAAAAAATTGGCTTGCCAAAGCTACCTGAACAAAAATGAAACCACTTATACTTTATTGCACTATGACTGACTGAAGAAGATATACAGCAATCTCGCCAGAAGATAAAGTATAAAGTTGAAAATGTAGACATAAAAAAATTTATGTGGAAAGTAAAATTAAAACTACAAAAACTACCGAAACTACTGACTCTCCAACTACTCGCTGACTATAAAAGTTCACATACCTGTTATACTTGCGCTGTTTCGAAATCTATACAGCAAGTTGTTCTCCTCTTATATATATACTTAAAATAATAAAAAATAAAAAAAACAGTATTTTTATAAAAAAATTTAGTGTTCTTTTAATGTTTTTTGTGCAGTCTTGCAAGAAAATCTAAATCTAAGTGCAAAATCTTTTTTCGGACTCTATAATTTAGTTGACAATATTTAAGTCTTTTGCAGCATTAGAATTATATTTAAAATTCATAACAGAGGAAGGTGTTACGACAAGTGTATTCTATATACTTTATTTATTATCTATATACTTTATATTTTATTATTTTTCCTAAATAGTATAAACTATTTTAGTATTGCGGTATACATTTTAGCTAGCGTATTTTCAAACATATATAATATAAGGCCGCCATCAAAAATATGTTATGTTCGCGTCCTCCGACCGACTCACTTTTGGCAATAAAAACCCGAGTCGGTAAGTCGGAAAAAACCCAGAAAAAACTTTTTGATCCAAACGATATATATTTGAAAAAAAAAATTTGTGAGAACTAATTTTCCCAAAATTGACAAAAACTCGCGAAAATTAATTCCCGTAAAAATTAATATCTTTAGGGTACTCATGGCAAGTTTACAGACAGGGCGGCGAAAAAAGGGTCTGTCGAGTGGCGCTATACTGTTTTTTGGCCCTGGGAACGAATTTTTCCCCCATCTGAAAATCCCGGGAAAAAATACGCCCGACCGACCGACCGACTCATTTTTGCCGGGTCTTCAGGACGCGAACATAACATATTTTTGATGGTGGCCTAATAATCAGGGTGTTATGACAATAATAATCTGTCTTTGTTTGTATTATTACTATTTCAGCGAAAGTAGCTAGCTAATTTTTGTTATAAATCACAAAAAAATTAAACTTTTGTTTTGTTTAACCACGTATAGCTAGCTAGCTAACTATTTTACTATATACAAAAAACATAAATTGGTCCAGTTGTTAACAAAGAAATTTCGTGAGAAAAGTGAAACCACATAATTTAGACACCCATGTAATACACCCATGTATATGCACGCTCTAGTTTGCTAAAAAGAATATTGAGGGTAAAAAATCGGGGTCTAACTCCATAAATTTTTTAGAAATTTTCCTTCAAGAAAGTTAAGAAACATCTAGGCTAAGACATGCATCATGCTCTCCTTGGAAAGTGCTGCGACAGAGCTGTCTAAATCTGACCAACTATGTTGTAAAGGGTAAATTTAAGCTCTGGTAAGCATACCTTTTCCACAGCGGGAACAAAGTTTGATTTTTCTGCTATTTCTAACCCACAATGGTTTACATTATCTGCGACTGACACAGTAGACTCTACCATTTTTGGGGTGCGAACCATGGGGAGCCATCACCGTTAAATTATAGATGGCAAGCCAAAAATATCAAAACATTTTGGTCCAATCCGAATTTATGCTGATTAATTTTTACAAAATGGCTAAAGGCTCCGGATCTGCATCCGCATAATGCCCAAAATCTTTTAAAGAATGTAGTGACGACAAAAATTTCGTCGTTAAAATTTTTCCATACTAAACCAAATAATTTTCTAATGAAAAAGGTATAGGATTGGGATAATATTTCTTTGTGAACTATGTCACAATATTAAAAGTACAAATAATTTTTCTCTGGCAATACCTATACTTTCTGTAATAGCTATTATGCTAAAACCCACATAACAAAAAAAATTCCTACTATTTATAACCTAAATTTTCAAAACCCATGCCAGCAAGCCGATCGATCTCTAAAGTAAGTTTCTGGATCGTCTACACCATCTATAGTATTTTCACCCTTAATAATGGCTTTATCATTCATTTCTCTGTATTTGACATCTGATTTCTTAAGACTGCAGGGTTAGCAGCTTGATAACATCTAGTTTTCAATTCAACATATTTAAAACGGTAGGGTACGAAACTTTTTTAAGACGCATTGACCCTAAGCCCATTCTTGTTGTCACCTTTTTCGGCTTTGTTTTCACCTTTCTTTTCATTTGTTTAAAGGAACTTCACATTGCATATCTTTACTTAATAAAGAGGCGCTCGTAAGATTTTCAGCTCTGACAGCTGCATAACTATTTTAAAACCCCCCCATCCTGCAGGACTGTCATGTTTTCCTGGAACTCCTCACTTTTGTAGTCTCCTCGCCCTGACTCCTCCATTCTTCTACACAAGTAACATAATTTGGAATATTCTATTTGTCCCTACTAGACATTAGGATTATCCTAGAATATAGAAAAAAGGTTATCATTGCACAAACCTTCTGAGTATCTGCTTATTATTACGTTGCATAAGTCTTTAACCGAGTTTGTTTTTCCTAGGAGTTAAAATGACGACATTTACAGAAATAGTAACGCACTCCAACAACATAATGGATACGCAATTACACGCAGTCGAAAAAGGAAAATCGTCAACACTACCAAACGGAAAAGCCACAGACTGATTGATTGACCCTTATAACACAAAGAAAGCAGGATTCGGGAAATGCAAAGCACATCTAAGAATGCCACGGGGCAAATTATTATGAAA
This sequence comes from Hydractinia echinata, assembly GCA_030067915.1. Taxonomy (NCBI): domain Eukaryota; kingdom Metazoa; phylum Cnidaria; class Hydrozoa; order Anthoathecata; family Hydractiniidae; genus Hydractinia; species Hydractinia echinata. The sequence goes on along the minus strand of JASGCC010000011.1, from coordinate 3,395,242 downwards.
CCTTATAATATTTATATTTGAAAATTTATTTTTCTGTTTGGTACAAACATTTTATATTAATAGTTCACGCCTTGATCGATGAGATTGACACTTGACACGATTTAGGTTTCAACGGTTAGGTATTAGTCTCCATAGTAGGGGTTGCTCGTTTGTCCTTTTTAGCAATTTCGCAGATCTTAAAATGCGGAGAAGTAACATTTGTTTGAATCTTACAATTTTTTTTAATATAATAACCCAAACACATCAAACACACCAATAGCTTGGTAGTCTGCAATGACAACATTAATATTTTTACATAAACTTTAGAGAGTCGCACCATAGGTCGCTTAAATGCGCTTGCGTACATAGAAGTTTCTAAGCAATCGCCTATTGGCGATAGCATGATAACACAATCTTCTCTATATCAATAATACCCGCATCCTGTATTGTTTACGATTTTTCACAAAGACGGTTATAAAACATCTTCTATAAAAATGTTCTTATAAATTGTATTTATAAATGTATTTATAAAAGTTTTGTTTACATTTTCAATTGGCTAGAACAAATCATGTGATAAAGTGATTTTATTACCTAGGACTTTTATTGTGTGCCAATTTAAAGTTACTATACCGTGTTTTAAAAAGGCGGGGAATGTAAACGCTTTGTTATTTTTATTCTTATCATTGTTGTCCATTTCGTAAGAAAAGTTTTAAATGTTTTATTGTTCGAGTCTTTTTAATGAAGTAGACAACAAATCGTTTTGTGATAAGAAGCGCAAAAAATGTTTTGTTTTGTTAGTGGTTCTTCCACGGGTTTTAACAACAACTTATATACTAATGCTCTAACTGTGTTCGTGTGTCTCTTACAATTTTCTTTAAGCCGGTTACTATAAAAAAATGTTTTTTTTCTTTTAATATCATTTTTTTTTTGCGTTGGGCGGCCTGATTTATGCAAATCCTAAATGGCTAGAAAAAATTATTATGTAAGTGAATTCATCTACGGGTTTTAACAACTAGTTTCTTATATTATTACTTAAGTTCCGTGTGTCAATGGCAGTCAAAAATGGATGGATTCTTTTTTCTCACTCGTTTCGAAATCAATGGGTTATTAAAGTCCTAGAAAATCTCGGTTCGTCGAAAGCACATGATTCTGTACATTATTTTCATCAGTGCTTCGAAGTCTACACTATAAAAAATTTTATCGGGGGAAGAGAATTTGGTAGAATTGACGGAATTAATTTGGCTGATTACAAAAAATATTATATTTAGCGGAAATTTAATTCGGCGGAGAGAAAAAATTATTAATTTTGGCGGGAATATACCGGTACAAGTGGTTGGTGGACAAGTGGTTTTATTTCCTGCTTAGAAAGCAGTGATATCCAAGTTTAAACCCTGTGGTTAACACTTTTATTTCTACTTGTTTGACTATTTCCTGGTAATTCATAAAAAATTTTCCCATCTTTTTCAGATTAGATACTTTGCTTAGCAGCTACACTACACTGTGTTATGGTGAACAATCGGACAAAAGTGATATGCTGCTGCTTAAAATTGCCATTTTAGATTGGTGAATACACTAGTAGACGACAAATCGAACTTTTTGTTACCCAACCGCTACCACCACGACGAAGGCAGAAGAAACAAAACACACATTTCTACCGAATGTGTAAAAAAATGCAAAAAAGTGAAAAATTAGGATATTTGGCATTTCCTGACCATGAATAAGAATCTTTGCCCCTAACAATCGTCCTTAGCAACATCTTTAAGCCCTAAATCCTGCAGAATTTTTTTATATTTTAACGCCCCAAATCATACGGAGAAGGGGATTTAAAATGACAGAGTAAAGGAAAATGCCGTCGATCATTGCTGTAAGCTATCTAAAATATACTTAACAGTACTATCGTTGAAAGTTTGTTGGTTATTTAGATGATCCTAAAGTTCAAAAAGACGTTATTTTAAAAGCTGATATACACGATCAGTTTAAATGGGTCAGTTACATTTTTTTGCTCACGTTTAAACGTATGAAAGGCCAGTTTACGCGATCATTTTGAAACGTCTCAAGCTTTTACATAAAACTATTCAGTCACCCGTAAAAGAATACATTGGTTCGTTCGTCACCAAATTATTTACTGTGCCGCCGGAATGAATCTGCGGCTCAATCACTTTGAACAGCCAGAATATGGCTAATAATAGACCTTTTTCATCGATAGCGACACCATTTTGAATTTGCCGCTTTCGCAATGCATCTCCGGACGACTGGGTTATCTTAGTGTCAACAAAAGAATTTGTTGGATTGCGTTGGATTGTATTTGTTCTGTTTTAATCATGGTTTTTGCTGAAAAAGAATTAATAAAATGGAATGTAGAGGCACTTAAGAAATATTTGTCTTCCCGAGGCATATCTTTATCTGGGGGAGGGAGTAGAAAAGCTGATCTAATTAAGAAAGTCCTAGCTGCTCAGTTACTTGAACTTCCAGTTTTACCGTCCTTCTTGGAGGAGAAAAGCAGAGAGATACAGGATCGAAGATCATACGCACGTGTTTGTGACGATTTATTGCTGCGATTGTGAGCATAAATCATGAACATAGCACAGTGCAGTTACTTTCCGCAAAAGTACAATGCACCAAATATAGATAATCACATAGTACAAAAAATATAATCTTCAGCTTTAATGTGGAAACAACCTTCACTCAGTTCAAAGGATTTGTCTATATTTGTGTTTTGTTCTCTTCGTATATGTATTGTAAAGAGAATCTGTTTTACGGACTCCGCCGGTGTTAATAAACGCAACGGTTTTCTCATTGACGTTTTTAATCTTTTCCAGAAGAATGTCTCCCACTACTTAAGGCCGGGGCAAACGATTCCAACATTCCATCCAACACACATCCAACACCCATGTTGGATAAATGTTGGAATCGTTTGAACGAAAGTAAAATTTATAAAAGAAGAAAAAATGACGTCAAAAGAAGAAAAAAATAGTTGGATGAAGTTGGATGAAAGTTTGTTGGCCATCAAACTTTTCATCCAACCTTTGCCTCTTTTTCTCGCTCGATTTTCCTGGTTGGAATCGTTTGAACACTTTTCGTCCAACATTCGAATGATGATGACGTCAATCGAAAGAAAATCGAACGTTTTTATTCGAAAAGTTCTCAAAGAAATTGTGTATAAATAAAGATGGTAGAAAAGCTGTGTATAAACTGTGTGTAAACAAAAAACAAACATGGACAGTGAAGACGGGCAAAAAATTTTCTGAAATTAAAGCTGAAAACACCGGAGTGGAAGGGAAGAAGAATATAGAAGAGAAGAATATAAAGCAACCAGAGAAAGGTCAGCGTAAAAAAGCATCAAAAGCAGATGAGAAGGACAAGAAAGATTGGACAGACAATGAAATTTTTGATTTCATTGACATGTTGGAAGAGCGAGTTTGTCTCTGGTACATTTTTCACAAAGATTACAGCAAACGTGACCTGAAAGAGATTGCCTACTCTGTTATGGCAGAAACATTCGATACAAACATCAAATCTATAAAAGCGAAAATCAACGGTTTACGAGCTCAGCTGGGGCGAGAAAAGACCAAAGAAACTACAACCAAAAGTGGTCAAGCGGCTGATGAACTATATGAAAGTTCGTGGATTCATTATAATCGATTAGGCTTCTTTCTTCCCGTGATGGGTGCTTCTAAGAGCAAAGAAACTTTTCGGAAACGAGGATCAGGAGTTGAGCTGGACTTTGAAGTAGTCAATATTGAAGCTGATGATCATGATGATGGTGAGGCGTCAATACCACCAAAGTCGAAGAAAAAATCAGTAGCTGAACGGAAATTAGAATTGCTGGCAAAATGCACCGAAGCTATTACGAAGAAGAAAGAGGAGCCAAAAAAGGAAAAAGAAAGCAAAGAGATCAAAATGTCGACATTTGCGTTGTATATCGATGAAAAGTTACGAGGTTTGGATGACCGAAAGAGAGCGTTCGCTGAAAAAAGAATTACTGACGTTATTTTTGAGCTTGAGTTTATGGATGAAATTAACAACAACAATATATATTCCGGAAGTGGCAATGTTCTGAATTTGCAACATGGAACACCTGGAAATTCTACAGGAAACGTTCCATTCTTTAGTAGTCCAAGTAGTCACGGACCTTACAGTGCTATGCTGAGGAATTAAGTAAGGGAAAAGGAAGGAAAAACACCTACTTTATTTGTTTATATTTAGCTTTATTTCACTCAAACCAAAACGTTATGAAACCATGTAGAATATACATTTTACTTTGTTTATGATTAGGAATATATACTAGTACATATTACTCTTGTTGTTTAAAAAAAGTTTTCCATCAAAAAAGTTTGTATACTTCCACTGCCATTGAACCGCACCTTCTGCCATGAAAAAGTCCTTAAAATTTTCTCTTGTTGTTTTGGCCGAAACTGTAGAATTGTGACCAGTTTTAGGAACTTGCAAAGGATGAAAGTGTTCCAAATCATTTTCTTCTCGCCATTCTCCTTCTATTAAATTTCCCTCGTCGTCAAATGAATCCACTAAGACGTTCGGGCGATAGGTATTCTGCGATGTTTGGCTCTTACATAGCATATTGTGAAGGGCTAGCGTTGTCAGAATGATATTTTCGACTCGTTTTGGAGAAAGTGGAATTGTGGTGTGATATATTCGCCATTTGTTTGCCAATATTCCAAAAAGATTCTCAGAAATTCGTCTTGCACGGCTATGTTTGTAGTTGTAAATTCTTCTATCGACAGTCAGATTGTTTTGGGGATATGGTTTCATCATATATGTTTTAAGCGCAAAGGCGTCATCTCCCAAAAAAACGAATGGCATATTAGGATATGCATCTGAAATTGACTTATTTTTTGGAAGTTCAACAACTCCATCCACCATCCTCAATAGATGACTGTAGCTGCGATTTGTTCCAAACTCCCCCGTCATTTGTTCTGCCGTTTGAACCTACATCCGCCCATAAACACTGGTAATCCGGACCTGATATTGCCATTAAAATAATTGAATGGGTTTTCTTGTAATTGAAATAAAATGATCCACCATTATCGGGTTTTTTAATTGTAACATGTTTTCCATCAATTGCTCCTAACGCGTGCGGATAATTCCAGCGATGTTCGAACCTCTCTGCAATGTGTCCCCATTCATCAGTGGATGGCAAAGGTACAAAGATGTGCAACATCCTTTCAACAATTGCATCACAACAGCCTTTGATAATGTAAGACACAGCCCCTAGTGATATTCGAAATTGGAAGGACAACGAGTGAAAAGATTCGCCTGTTGCAAGAAATCGTAGCGTTAATGCAAGTCGTTCATTTGATAGTATAGGACGATTTCCTCCACGTGCTCTTTCTTGGGGGGAAATGAGATCGTCAATGTGAGTCAAAACAATATCAAAATCTTCCACGCTCATTCTAAACATCTGCTTGAGCGACATCCGATCCTCCACTATCAACTCCTTGACCAAAGTCTCATATATTCCAAACTGGCCTCTCCTTTTGACCCACTCTCTTTTCGTCATCAGAATCAGCGAATTCTGTAAAATAATCAGGAGGAGCATGTCTTCTGCCGCCGCCATGTTTAGTTTGAAATGAATGAGTAGAGCATGTGCTAATGAATGAATGAACGACATTGTTGGATAAAGCTAATGTTGGATGTTACGATTAAACGCTTTTAAGGGCATCCAACATTCATCCAACATTCATCCAACATTTGTCCAACAATTCATTTTTGATGTTGGATGGAATGTTGGAATCGTTTGCCCCGGCCTTTACCTTATCAGGCAAAATTTTAGCCGGACAAAATACTTCGTAAAAAATTTCGTAATTTTTATTCAATTTTGAATTTTTTTGTTGATGTTTTCTTTGGGGTCACTTTTCAAGGCATAACGGAAAAGAACAGTCTTGGTTTTCTCATTTTAATTTTTTTTTTAAATTTCGTCATAAAAACGCAAATAGTTAAAACTTTTTAAACGAAATATAGGTTACTTTGTCCGAGCACGTATTTATAACAAATAAAATTCATAAAATAAATTTTTCCTTAAGAAATAACCGCAATAAGGAATAACGCAATTCTCTTTCATGTGGCTATACAAAAAAGCCTTTGTTTATTTTAAAAAGGTAGTTGTTTTGTATAAAAAGTCACGGGTAATTAACTTTTATTATTTCCTACATGCATTTTCTTTGCTTTAAGACATATTAATGAACAAGTTACCTGTTTTATTTAAAAAGTTTTAATTATTCTCACTTTCTGAAAAAATTAAAAAAACAACTTTAGGATGAGAAGAACTTTTTCTGTAAATGGATTTTTTGTTTCTTATCTATTTTTTCCCGCCCAAATATTGAGCGGGAAAAAATAACTTCGAAATTTATATCGTGCATTTTGTTTGATCTTTAACAATTAACAGGTTTTTATAAAAAAGTCGATACTACTGTGAATCTGGAAGTCCCTACCAGCGCCAAAAAAGCGCTAATTATTGTTACTTGTGTTTTACAATAAGGCGGCGTAATAATGCTACTTTGTTTTTGTTTTCGTAAAATTTTGTAAGCCTAAAAATTCGGTTAAGGGTCAGTATGTTCTTAAGGTGTTTTATTTTTTTTTAAAACGTAATTTCAAACGTATAGTTTTTAATACTCGAGAAGCTATGTGTTTTTCCACTGACTATACGGCTAGTTAGCGCATTCATCTGACATCATTTTTTCTAAGGTATACGGCATCAAAAAATTACTACCTCGAATTTTTTCAATGACAGTAAAAATAATATCGATAATGGTAATGTTGAGAAGTAGTAGTTATCGCACAGTGCCGAGTGAAATTTACGAGAACTAAAAAACGAAAAAAAATATGACGACAATTTTCGAGAACAAGTGCGATAACTAGTTTATCATATAAACCGAGTATAAATCATTGTTATCGCACAGTGCCGAGAAAAATATCGGAAATTTTTTTTTTAATTTTTTATGTTCTCGTTTACATATTTTATGCGTCTTTAGGCGAGTGAAATATACGAGAACTAAAAAACGATATCACCAGTCAAGGTGAAAAAATTATACACACATTAGAACCACATAGACGTCTAGACAACCTGTTTATGAATAATTAATTTTTATGATGAATTTGACACATTTTTATTTTATTTTGAAAAAAGGAAAAATTTCATTCAGTCTTCTATTTGGCGGTATAATAAGCTACGGTAAATCGAAAGTTTGTTCTGACGAGGAAACAGAGACAACACGCTGAGCTGTATTTGTTAAAAATGCTATGTTACCATTTTGGTTGCTATGAGGTTAAAAGTTATACCGTGCTGTATAAAGCCCGTTGTGAAGGCTCTTTAGCCAACCAGCACTGTGGAATTCGCGTATAAACCGTTCGAAAATAGCTTTCAGTTCATAACATACGATATAACTCTATAGGTATATAGAGTTATATGTATTCTGCTACGGGAGAAGAATACAGCACAGAATTATCTATAAGTTAAATTTTTTTAAAGTTAAATCTTCTTCTTCTTTGACAACACAACCATATAAAAATTCCAAAACACACAAAGCAAAGAATAAATAACATAGCATATTGAGAATATTTGAAATTTAAAAAGGTTGTTCCATGAGTGTAGAATAAATTTATTTTGTGGCTATGTAGCATTAATCCCCTTTATTTTTTAAAACAAAAAGATTTAAGGAGAAAGTTGTTAAAAAAATCTACTTTTGAAGCAGATTTGAAGAGTTTTAAGGAGAAATTCTAAAATAAAGAAAATTGAGGAGTTCGTGGATTTGAGCAGTCCTTATACCTTTAAACATAGTCATAAGAAAGAAATGGAGAGTGGCGGGGGTCCATTGTTTGTTTTTGTTGCGAGAATCTTATTAGTACCAGTATTTTACCTGCACGCTCGTTGAAAAAAGGTGCATTTAAGTAGTTATGTTCCGTAAACAAATGCACGCACTACATAGCTACGGCTTCACAGTTAAGGGCTAAAAATAAAGGGTTATCAATTTTTAAAGTACTATCTGGTTGGAATCCATTTGACAAATTGTGGAGAAAAAGAGACTAGTTGCTGTTGTGATAAATGACAGGGAAGTTGACCATGCTCTGAGAGATATGGTTAAAAAAAACCCAGATATATATCTGCGAAATGCACTTTAGCGAAGATCAAATGAATCGTAAACACTCTAGCAGAACCACACTTGTTCCTGGTGCTATCCCAACTCTGAACCTTCCTTAAAAGTTTTCCTTCGTCCTCTTCAATGTCCAAGCTGCGTGAATCAGCACGCCTATTATGCAGAAAAGAGTTATGGTACCAAAAAGAAAATTTTATCACTGATTGCTACAAGTCTTTCACAGATTTTATTTCAAAAACTCAGTCATTGAAGTTGGTTGGTTGGTTGGAGTTTTGCTTTTACTAGTGAATGTGCTTCATTTGCTGCTAATAATGATATCCACTCTGAACCGAAGTTTGAAATTTATGTTGATAGTAATATTGCTTCCACTGTTCGTGTTTAATTATGGACTGTTTCGGCTAAAAACAACATATTTTCACAATCACTAAAACTCTTAAGCACTGTGTTTCAAAGAAAACATTGGTTCACCTCTTATCAAAGCAAATGCTATCCATCTCCAAATTGCTTAATCATTATTCCACAATCTTCAAAAAATGCTTTGAGTGTGTCAAGCCTTGCCCGCTAAACTATAAGCACGAATTACTCTGACTTCTCCAGAACGTGTACTCAAGACACTTCAAAACCAATGGTTAGAGAATAAAGAATTAAAAGATGACTATGCTTTTAAAAAAAAACATTTGATATAATAAAAACATTGGCAAAATTCCAAATAAAGAGACCTTAGCTTTTAATATTTATTTATACCTAATCTTCCTTTCGTTATCATTTCATATCGAGGATTGAAAAAGGATTATAAAAAAGGAAAATAAATCTCAGTAATTTTTTTCTCCATATATTTGTCAATTAAGAATGAAAATAAAATGGTGTTTATATAAATGTGCATGTCACCAATATTAGTCAAAAAGATAAAAATAAACAAAGAAGTAAATACATAAAACGTGCATTATCAGCAGACCAACGGTCGTTTTAACATCAGCAAAATCATACAGACATCGTAGTCTAACTATGTATATTTTTTCACATTTATTGGCGTGCATAATTAAATATTTGTTTCTAAATATTTCAATATTTTGCGATGTTTCCTAATTTTCTTAACGCTCCTTTTTCGTATTGCATCAAATCGATCATTCACTTCCTTTTTAGTATGGCCATGTCTTAAGTCGCATGAAGTTTGTTCGTAAGACTTGCAGACGAGAAAGTTCATTAAAATGTTTCATTGTATTGTACAGTGATATATTTTATGCAGTCTTCTTGGAAAACATTTAAAATGTGAAATTTGTAAACTAATCATACAACTGAATAATAAAAAAACATTTCAATCGCAAACTTAGTCCTGAATTTTCTTGACAAAAACTTTCAACCAAATATCGTTGTCGTTGTCGTTGCGTAAAATTAACAAAATTAACAAATTATTTTTTAAAATTTATATATTTTAATAAAGTGATATGAGTTTATCAAGCTGATTGTCATACAATTTTAATAGCAGTGAAGAAAAGGAACAAAACTTCACGGAAATAAACATCCTGCGACGCTACAAGTGCTGACACATGCAAAATCTATTAAATATTTTAAATATTTGTTTCCAAATATTTTAATCTATTTCTTTTTCTAATTTTTTTCAAGTGCTTCTTTCGTATTGCTTCAAATCGATCATTCACCTCTTTTTTAGTATGACCATGTCTTGTCATAAGTCGCATGAAGTTTGTTCGTAAGACTTGCAGACGAGACAGTTCACCAAAATGTTTCTCATCCATCTTCTCTACACGGCTTTTAAAATTGCGAGCAAAGTCGTTTATATCTTGCGTTAATTCTTTTTTCACCATTACATCCCTTGAAGCTGAAATACAGAAAGTTGTTAAAAAATGTGCTTTTATATAAGATTTGACAAGAATTTTAAAATTGGGGAGAATGGAGGAGGTTTGAGGAGACGTGCCAATTCTCTTTGTAATATCACAAGGCTTTATATGTGTTTTATATGGGTAGGACAGAATTAAGTTCGTTGAAAGTTATGATATTGAGAGTTCTCTGTATACACAAAAATAATATAATACCTATAGGTTGAATCTTCTTCGCCCTTTTTCTTTTAAGACAACACAACCATACAGAAATTCCCAACACGCAAAGAGCAAGGAAAACATAACAAAGCATAATTGAGAAGTCAACCATTTCAGCTTTGGCAATAAATTCTGTCTTCAGAATGGTCACATTGGGCTAAAAAGGGTAAAATAAATATAATTAGCTAACTGTATTGAGAGAGGAATCATTGTAAATGCATTTAAGAACTTGAACTTATCTTAAAGGAATTTTAAGCATTTCGAAAAATTGGTAAAAATTCAGCTTATCGCAAAATTTATTCCTCCAAGATTTTTGTTAAAGATATTATTTCAGTTTGTTTGTTCTGTATTCATATTATTGTTAAAGGTTTATCTTTTCTTGAACATGATAGTTTAGTAGGCGAAGTTTCGGAAAATCCCTCTCTCATCATCGGGAAAAGTAAAACGATGTTTAGCATCTATTTATATAATTGCAGAGGATCGAGATTCATAAGAATTAACCAATCAGGAAAAGGCTGTTAATTACAGTTAATTTTGTTATTTAAAAAATCTTTCGGACCTAGATGATATAACTGACCCTTGTGTAGACAAGAGTAAATGGATTTGAAATCTTTCCAACCGATTACTTAGACGGAAGAAACGAACCTTCTATCGAAAAAAATGAATTTCTGTACGACACCAGCTTCAAACGAAAGAAATAGTTGCGAAGGTAGAAGAGGCAATTAAAAATATACCAGAAGAAGAGATAGACACAGTGAGCGCTACAGAATAGCAAAACACCTAAGGATAATTTATAAACAATTGTAATGAACATCAACAACGAGTCTTACAAACTTCTCTGGTATTATAGACTGAAACAAGAAAATCTAATTCAAACAAGTCTCTGTCGAAAGTTATCTTCAAATTTACAATCCATTTACTTTTACGCAAGGGTCAGTTATTTTCATATAGGTCCAGAAGACGTATTAATTAACAAAATTAACTGTAACTAACAGCTTGTTCCTGATTGGTTATTTCTTATGAATTTCGATCCAATAGAAATAGATGCTTAACATTATTTTATTTTCACCGATGATGGGGGAAGGATCTCCTACAACATCGCCTACTTATCTATCATGTTAAAGAAATGAAAAACCTTTAACAATAAGATTTTTGTATTTTGCAAAAATTACTTTTAAAATTTTGTTTAACGGTTAATAAACCACTGCTTTTTAAACATCATTCGCGAAAGTAAAATTATTTTTAAAAAATTATTTGACAGATAACAAAATCGCTTCATCTGATTTAAAAATATTTTGGAAAGTGAACTTACTTTTAAAACGTTTGTCTGACTGTTAATGAACGCAGCAATTCTCCCTTGATTTGCGTCAACGTAACTGCGAATATCATCTTCAAGGCTTTCCAAGCCACCCGACAAAACAGTTCCATACCCACTGTTTGTGTCAAATATTTTCTTTACAGTAAGAGTCATTTTCTTTAGATAATCTCCATAACTAGTTGCTGTGAATGCATCGAGCAGACCAATCGAAACAATGCCTTTGCTGACAGCTTCTAATACATCCATCGGTTGGCTTACGTTGTATATCTTTGCGTTTCGTGCAACAGCTAAACTGTATTCTGCAGTCCCAGGAATAACAGCAACCTATATGCAATAATGTGTAATGCATTATTACAAATATGAAATACGTGAAATGCTTCTTTTAAACAAAAGATAAGAAAACAATTTTATTTTAAATCCATTGCTAATAATTAAATCACAAGTACGGAGTAGTGTGTTATGTTGATTTACCCTTTCGTCGCGGCGGCGGTGGCCGTGGGCCATTCTTAACACACTGGATGCGAATCATGATAAATGTACCTTTCACTGGATCCAAAAACCATTTTGTCGACACGGGAATATTTTTTACTTATGTAGCGTAGTGTCGATAAGAAGTTTATGGGAGAAAAAACCTTATCATTTAGCTTTTTTTTTTTTATTGTTTTAAGTAGCCGGAAAAGGTCTGTGCTATTTCAAATTTTAGCTAGCTATATTATATTTCTCATATTAGCAATTTTAAGAGGTCGTGTAGTTTTAGTTGTTTTTGTACCTACATGTTTATGGAGTTTCTTGAAGGTATTCAAAATGTAGAGACATTATGCATTGATTATCAAGGAAAACCTTTACATTTGCTTCTTCGCAGGAAAACAGAAACACAAAAACAAATTTTCATTATGAAAATGTGCATGTTTGCGTGTAAGCAGGGTAAGAATTTGTTGATTGTGAAAGTTGTAGTTTTAATTTTTATCGAAGATGCAGTTCATGTTTTGTTTTTTTACGATGTTTTTCTTTCACACAGCCACTTATACAAAAAGCTACATCATAATATGAAATGCTGTACTTCTTTTCCAGAGAAACTAATATAAGTATCAATAATTTTATAACCCAATAACGTCAAATTAATTTCGATGGAGCCGTGAGGATAATAATTTGCATCATCACACTTACTTCAACGCCATACAATTTAACTTCTTGTTGTAAATTACTTGACACCAAGCTTGTCGATATTGATGCAATAAAAATACTCGTCGTGATCAGGCCAATCAATGTCCAGCATATTGTCAAAACTTTAGACGCACGCGTGGTTGGTACATAATCTCCATATCTAGATAAAACGATAACATAAAAGACACAGTGAATGAGAATTCGAATAAACCATGTTATAGGATTGCAATAAGAAAGTGATTCCTCACCCTACAGTACCAATTGTTACAAATGCCATCCACATTCCTTGTAAAGCTCCTTTCCGACAGTCACTTAACGTAAAATTACTTGTTGAAGAACATTGTTCCTAAATATTCAATAGCACATATATGGTGGATTTACATTAATACAATATAAACTGTTTTGTCTATCTATAATACTGAGTAATATTACCCGAGGTCAAAAGTATAGACCGAGCTTGCGAGGTTGATACGCTGACCTGGGGCAATATTTTTCAGAAGAGATAGATAAAACAGTTTATATTGTCTTTATTAACTGACAACTAATTTGTTCAGGTTTGTAGAAACAAGGATTTTTTTTTAAAGATTAACTTGTGACAAAGTTGTAAATAGCACGTTTTGTTAAAAAAATAAATAAATGTTTTGATTTTCATTGTTTCAACTTTTTAAATATAATGTACAAAGCAAAAAAAACAGTCGAATATTTTTTAACCAAAGTTTATCACTGAAATTTGTTGCTCATTGTGTTGACGCAGCTATTTATGTGTGCAGCATCGAGCATGGATTTAAAACTATCAAAATTTTTGATGATGAAATGGATGATATTTTGTAAAGGACGTTTTTCACCACTCAAACTGATTAGGTGGTCTGGCATGTATTTTTGCTGTCTACTCGAAACCGTGTGATATGATTTTAAACTTTTTAAGTTTTTGTGACCACTTAATTGTGAAACATGAATTGGATAGACTTCGTTGTTAAGAAGAGTTGTTTTTCTGGCGGAGTGATTCGAGATTTTGGATTTACTGCAACCTAATCTACCGAGTCTGTAAGTATGTAGCTATGTTTCAACGATCTCCGGCAATGTTATTTGTTCACATTTATAGCTACCATTTTGGTTGTTATGAAGTTAAAAGCTACACCGTGCTGTATAAAGCCAGTCATTTAGGCTTTTTAGCCAATAAGCGCTGTGGATTTCCCGTATAAACCGGTTAAACACAGCTATCAGTTAATAAATAAAAAATATTAAACAGTTTTTTAAAATATATTAATAAGAAAAAAACAAACAACTCACAGTAAACCATAGTAACAATCCAAATTTTATGGACAAAAGTACAATCATTGCAACGATTGTCCATGATGCAACTACATTTCTTAACAAGTCTTTCATCTGATATCTTCTCACCTTTTGATCGTACATAATAGCTGCACTTCCTTGTGTTCTTACAATACCTATGTATGGATAGATACCAGCGTATCTCCTTATTGCAAATTTGCCATATACCGGCATGTTTAACTGCACAGTTGATCCGATGCCTTCTTTCATGTGTTGTGCATTCAGCTTCTCTGCAGCATAACCAGTTAACGTTCGATCAAAGTAAATATTTGGAACAGTATATGTTTTGCAATTTGTGCACACCTCTTTTAATATGGTTGTTAATAGCTGTGGAAAAAAACCTTGAATGTCCTTGCCTTTACTTTTATCATGATAAATGTATGGTTGCAAACTATGGAAATTCGAATAAATGTTTTCAGGACATCTGCATGTTTCTAAAAATTAAAAATTATATCACAATTTAGTTTTTGTAAGGTTTGTGCATAAATCTTGGAACTCGTTTCTATTTTTGAAATTATACAATAACTGACGCCGATATATCAGTTTATAGCATTCAGAAAATGTTAGTATAAATAGGCGAGAAAAACATACCTGCTGTAAAGGTAAAGGCTGGGCCATCTCCTTCTTTAGCAAACGCAAAGATTTCAAATTTATACATCGAGTAAGGGGATAAGTCATCTATATACGTAGAGAATGTAAAACGATCCACTTGTTTTACTGATGGCGTCTCACCTACTGTCACGTCTATATCTGCTTGACGTACAAGAACGTATTTTATCTTATATCCAACTACATAACCATTTTCCTCTTCTGCTGGTATGGGATTCCAAGTTATTTTTATTCGATATGATGAAAATCTATCTTCCCAAGAGACATCGGGTGGAGCTACTCCAGGTGCTACAATAATAGTAATTATAAAATAGCTTTAGGGTTCATTGTGATTCATCAGTGTCCCAGGCAATTTTGTAAAGATATATAGAGCACGTACTGATTCAGTCTGGTAAATGTAAATGTATTAAAAGAGATAAGACAGTTTGATGTTTATGGTTAATTTTTTTATTTAGCAAAAATAAAGATGTCAACAAGAGGTGCCTACCATCATAAGCCGTTTTAAAGGTAATAAAAGAAACTGGACCATTGCCAGCGACGGTGTAACCACAAATCGTAAAAAGATACCATGAAGCGGGTTTTAAATTATTTAATGTTCTTTGTAACATATTGGCTGCAGTTGTTGTTTCACGAGTTAAATTGCTATCCAATGTTTTATAAACAATTTTATAACCAAGCAAAGTTCCTGGGACTTCTATTACCGGTATCTCACCCCAATCCAAATATATTGAGGTCGGGCTCATTTCTTGATAAATAAAATTTGGTGGGGCGATGAATGGAACTGAATATAAAAACAATTACTGGTTAATTTAAGGAATTGGCAAAATTATTATACAGTGGTACCTGGTGTGCACGTTAAGATAAGGAAACAGAAGGAAATAAAAAAAAACTACCTCCTTCAGCTGTCCGAACCTTTAGTTCCATTGATGCAATACCATTAGCATCAGATATTCCAGCTACCAAACGAATCCCATACAGAGTGTGACCTTTCAGATCAGTTATCTCTATAGTTTTATTCACAGTACCAAGCGATGTCCAATTCACATTGGGAACAGTCAAATCACGATAAAATACGTAATACATTGAAAATTGTTCTGGAATAGCCCAGTCAATATCATTTTCCCAACTGGCAAAAATCTTGTCAAATGCGGTAGAATTTGCTGTGAACTCAGGAGCGTTATATGGCACTAAAAATATAATTAACATTTCATATAAATTTCTATAAAACAATTTTGCTACGCTGTAACGTGTGCAAGAAGGTTTAACTAATGCAGAATCCTATCGCATACACTATTACTAAGACAAATAAATAGTTAAGGTTTTCTCTTTTACAAGCTTACTGTTGCTTACTTGTTGCCTGTTGACTTTCTGCTTGGATAGATTAAATTCACGAGTTTCCTTGTTCAATTAAGCTAATTATGTGCTAATGGAAATGAAACTTTCGCATTTAACTTTTAAAACAAGAAAACATTATTCCCTGTTTTTATTTCTCACTTAATGTAATAGAACATTAGCCACAACTTTGAATTTAATTTGTTTTGATTTTGAATTTTTATTAAAACACGTAGCCACGTTTTTATTGATAACCGTTAGTAATAAATTGCCTTATACGTTACAGAACATCATATAAACAAACGGAACTGTTTTCAATGTAAAAATAAATTAGAAATATATGGAACAAATAAACAGTTACCATTGTCCGATGTTATAGATAGCATTTGAACAGGACTGGTGTTTATAAAGCCGATATCATCAATAGCATTTTGTAAAATCAATGTTTCGACGAACGAGTTGCCACGGTAGAAGACAGTAAAATTTGCAATGACACTACCACGACTAGAAATTAAAAAAAATGCAAGAGGTAGGAAGTCATTTAAAAAAAAATCTGTTAAGCGAAAAAGTTGAATTTAATATAACATTACCTCATTTCATTCACTACAACATCACTAACTACAGATAAACCAACAGAACTATTTGACATAACAGCCATCACCTAAACAACAAGGTAAAAAGTAATGATAGATGAAGTGCAAAGAAAAACCTATTGCAACAAAACAAAATTTACATACCTCATTGATAAGATGATTTCGGACTTTTCTCCCTTTGATCGAGTTATCGTAATGCATTGTGTAATGCCAAGTCTCGTTGGTCATCTTTATCAAGAAGTTCACTCCAATTTCTACAACAAAAAGTTTCTTACAAATAAAAAGGTAAATATATACACTAAATGAATTCATGTAAAGCAATATACCTCTGCACAGCACATCTTCATTACATGGATATTGAATTTCGTCTGGCCCATTACATGAGTGTCCACCATACATTGGTTCTGGATTGTTACAATAACGTTTTTTTACTTGTACACCACCAGCACCACAGGGTCGACTACACGGCCGTAAAGCCGACCACTCACTCCAGTGACCATCTCCTTTAAAGGTTAAAAGGTTTATAATAATATTTTTTGAGTTAACTACACTCTTCGAAAGTAGTGTAAACTAATTTATAGGCGAGTTCCTTACTTGGGCATGGGTTTGGGTTGCATCCATCAATAGATTCTGAGTCCTTTCCCTCACATTTCTTTCCTCCAAATAATGCAGGTGGTAAATTACAATATCTGTTTCGAGTGTTACTTCCTAGACCGCATGATTTGGAACATCCGCCGAATCCTGTCCACGCACTCCACTGACCATCAACTAATAAAAAATACTCACAATAATAAGACATAAATACGTAAGCATGATTATGTAAGTAATTAATCTTCACATACCTGGACACAGTTGTGTATTGCAATCTTTGATATCTACTGTTTTGTTGCAACCACTTTCTAGCAAGCATGTACGAAATCGACGTAACACACCGCGACCACAAGAGACGGAACAAGGGCTCCACATAGCCCAGGATGTGTAAGACATTGCTTCTACACATAAAATGCATAATATTTAAGCTTTTCTCTTCTGATCATTTTTGTAATCACATGCAAACACACTAATCTATAACAACAACAATTTTCCGTACCTTTATCGACACAATAACAGAGTCGTCGAATCTCTTCACTTAACTTGCCATCAGTGAAACATTTAATTCGACCAGGAACCCGTGCGTATCCAGAACAAATATTTCCATCAACAAAGAAAGATGGGTCATATTCTTTCGAAAATGTCTTTTGAGAATGATCAGGGGAACAAGTCACGCCTTGTATATCAGTATAATCATATCCGCTAATAGATGTTTCAAATACATGCGTTTTATTCTCCGTATCAATAATATTAGAGCACGCAAATTTACTTCCAAGATTCTTACATGTTTCTACACAATCAGTTAAAGGTTTTGCAAGATAGAAACCTAAAACAAGTTTTTAATTATAGTCACGTGGTTACGCAAGTTTGCGAACACTACTTAAAATATATATTGAGCTAACCTGGACAAGGAAAATCATTACATGGTCTTTGTTTAACAGATAAGCCAGAGCAATTGGCTCCACCCCTTGCTGGTATTGGGTTAATACAAAATCGTAACCTAGTCTCAGTGCCATTTGCGCAGCTCCTATCACAGTTTCCCCATTCACTCCAGTCCGTCCAATTACCATTAACTAGTGTGTTAACAATAAGTTTTCGTTATAGAACAGGACAAAGATGTTAGAAAACAGCGGTTATTGGTTGACGCTATCTCTCCAACTTTAAAACTGGCTATTCTAGATTACAGTAGATGTAAAAAGTCATTGAAATCAAGACTTACCAAATGTATCAGTAATTACATAAACACATTCACTCATCGGTCCTGCTCCAGCACTGGTGTAACCAGCAATGCATACACTGTAGTTTGTATGCAGATCGAGTTCGGTAACATCACAAGTGTTTATATCATCGCCAATGCAATCTTTAAACTCCATATTCTTACATATCTGTCCAGCAGTGAGATTGGTAGGTTCATCTGCATGTTGGTAATAAACATGGTAACCTAATAGTTTACCTTGCCACGATGGTTGAGGTAGTTTCGTGAATTTCACATTTATTCCTGAACTGCTAATGTTATTTGCATATGTAATTTGTGGAGAATATAATGGAACTAAACGTTAAAAATTAAAAATTAAACTTAACATATATGTAGGATAAAGGTTTTTTTTAGATTTGATCAAGTATACATAGTTTGTTATTAGAAAACTATTCCCGATTCAGTTCCTACTGGAATTGTTATCAATGAGGGCTCTGTGACAGGGTCCTAGTGGATTTACAGTTCTCGTAGGCAACGCCACTGATTAATTGGACAAATGCCCAAGATAAGTGCTTTTTAATTAACACTTTTGTAGTAGTGTGGCATAACCTACACTGAAAGAAAACACTTTGCCACAAGGTTAATTGTCGACAATGCTCAAAAAAAGAAGCAATGCTTTTACCATTTTCAGGTGTTCGCATATCACTTGTTACCAAAGGTCCAATTCCTTTTCTTCCCATGCCATAAATTGCTATTCGATATGAAGTAGAATTATTTAAGTTGTAAATTGATGCGTTTAGCTGATTACCAGAAACAGTGAATGTTGTAGAAGACTCATTGTATTCTTCCCATGGTTTTTCATGTTTATTGTAAGATATCAAGAAAGTAATTTCTCCCCTTTTTTCCATTGGGTTAATATCAGACCAATTGAAATGCAAACTCTCTTTTACGTCAATATCTATTTGTTGGAGATATTGTATTTTTCCATTGGGTGCTACAGAAAAATAAATATTGTCAAAATATATGGTACGCTAATTTTCAATTACAAACCAGAATCTATAACTTACCCATTTCATCTGTGGTAAACTGTAACCAACTTTTCATTCCACATCCGGGGGTGGTGCATCCTTGTACAGAAACATTATATTGTGTATATGGAAACAAACCAGAAATCGAACTTCTATAATAATCCAGGTAATCCAAAAAACTGATGTTAGTAGGTCGAAGAGTATGTAACGTATTATTTGCCATTATCCCAGATATTTCTAACTGGAATGAGTTTAAAATACCATTTTGAAAGTCACTTGGCACTTTTTCCCATGTAACAGTCACACTGTCCGTAGTTACAGATGTGACATTAAAATTTGAAGGTGGAGCGGTAGGAACTAAAATGAAGGTACTTTATTACAAGAAGGGTTTTCGAAATTTTCAAAAGAAAAAACATAAAATTAAGAATTTGCAGTCTAAAGCAGATCTGAAGAAACAAATATAATATACGTACCGCCCTCAAATGTTTTTAGTATGAGAGAAAAAAAAAATGGTGCATCAGAAGTGTAAGGTCCGTCACCTATTTTTGTAAATGCTCTCACTTTGATCTCGTACGAGGTAAAGAAATTTAAATTTTCCACTACTAATATGGATGCTGGTTCATCAATAACGTCAAACACCACCTCATGCGCTGTTAAGTTATCCAAATTGAAAAGATGAACCTTATAACCACGGATGATGCCATTTCTGTGTTCTCGTTTAGGTAAGGTGACATTTAAGATGATCGAACTGCTACTGTTTGCATATCCTGATAATGTCGTAGGTGGGCCATCAGGAGCTACCAAAAAATAAAACTTATTACAGACTGCACACTTCAATCAATAGAAATTAGTGAAAAAGGAAATAACATTAAAAGATAAAAAAAAATAGTTCGGATTAGCTTACCATCTTCAGCAGTCACCGCCCATTCAAAATTATGTGGTCCGTTACCAATACTGTTCTCAACATATACAACAACAGTGTAATTCCAATACTTTTTTAATCCTGTTGTAGTATGCGTATTGGCAGTCAAATTTTCCACATTTTCTTTTGGAATATTATTTAGTAATAAATTATAAATTCCCTCTCCATACAACTCACTCTCCAGAAAAACGACATGATAAAACTTTAAAATACCATTTATACAAAAATGTCCAAGTGGATCGATTGTAATAAGCAGAGATGACGATGAAAATGTATTCGACATTGTAAAGTTAGGTGCGCATGAGGGATATGTCTCCGCTGTTCGAAACACAACATTATGCTGCATGTTAGAGCAATTTACGATGGTGCAAGATGTAAAATTGAATTCGTAATTTGTAAAGGGATAGAGACCGGTAAAATTTAAATCGACTACTTTCGAGGAGTTTGGTGGTGGCTTCATAGAACATGACACATTAACGTTTGACATTTGTTTCCAATAGTTCCACTCATCTGAGGTATGAGTGAGATTTTTTATTAAGCTAATAAAAGCACTTTCCCAATAGGTTGATCTGTAATTAATAAGATAATGGGTGATTATACCGTTTTCGTTCTTGAGAGGAACTTGACCAAATCTTATATTTATGGAATTTTCTGTTTTGTTGATCAGCTTGGCAATAGCTGGGTAATAATTTGGCACTATAAAGTATGTAATAACAAATGAAGAAAAAGAATAAAATGCGAGGACAAACTTTATAAATTTTAAGTCCTGAAAACACCATCTTACCTTCTTGTCCTGTAGCAAAACAAATTTGGGCAGTAGGTCCATTTCCAATTTCATTAAAAGCAAATATAGTTACTTTAAACAAGTTAAAATAATCAAGGACAGATGAATTAAACATATCCTGTTTGTATGGTAACAATGATGTGAAAGCTACTGATTGAGACAAACTGGGATATAATGGTTCAATTGTCAGGATATAACCAGACATTTCCCACGAGTTAAAAATTTCAATGTCTTCTGTGTAATTCCATCGCATAAATACAACGCCAGGAGATATTAACTCTAACAACAAAAGGTTGGGTGCTTCTTCTGGCACTAGAAAAAGAACACATAGCTAAGGAAATAAGATTTCAAGACAGTGCAATCAGACAGATAGAAGAATAAGATAATATTGACAAAAAGTTCAAATATGATTTAATTTTCTACATTGTAACGGAGAAATAGAAACCTTGAAGTTAAACATGGGAGGGCAAAGTGATTCTTTTAAAAATAGTCATTATGTAGTATAAATTAATAGATTGATCTAGTTTCAAGCCAAAGCTTATATGCTATTTTAAGGGGATGCACCTTTGTGGAACAAAAGGAAGGTAAATATTAATAACCAATTACAGCATTAGAAGAAAAAATTACTTCAGGGATTTCAATTTTGTCTAGTCATTTAAATAAAAGTCAAAATTGCGCCGTCCTCTCTGAAATAAACTCTGTTTAATTTGATTACAAACTATTCTTATTTCACTTTTAAGGAATCTTGGACTTCTAAACGAACCCAACTAATAAATTCTTGTTTTTGATTGCAAAGAAATATATATAAACATGTGTTTTATTTCACACTCAAAAACTATACGAACTCGTGAATTTTGATTCCTGTTTCTTCCTGACTAACACGGTTTTAAAACTTTACGCTATGTTAATTTCAAGTTCACGGGTATATGATATGCTTTGTTTCGAAGTTTCGTTCAATATCTTTAGAAACTCCGCTAGCTTGGACAAAATAAGCAAAAAATATTCTCTATGTTGAGTTCTTTAAAAGAAGAAATTTTTGCAAAAAGTAATTTTCACGAATTCGTGAAATTCTGTGAATTATTGAAATTTTGCGATTTAATGCAATTTTCGAGAAATTTTGCGATTTCTTTTCGCAATGTATCGAAGTCGGTCATTCCCTGAAATTAATTCTGCAAAAACTCAAATTAAAAAAATAATATTGCTTAAATAACTGGTTAGATGTAATTCTTTTTTTAAAATATCTTTTGTTTACTTTCACAACAAGCAAGCTTCTGGCAAGTTTTAAATTATTACAGTTTTGTGTATATACCACCAAAATTGTTTTAACTGTTTTAAAAAATGCCCTCAAAATAGAGTTTTTTTTAACACCATCTGTAAGATATCCACATTCGTTCTTTTTTAGAGCCACATCACGTTTTATAAATACTATGGCCTCGCCAATATTTATTCAATTATTATACTTGTAGAAAATTTGTCAAGGTCAAAATCTCGGGAAATCTTTCGGATATGTTTTTAAGTGGTTGGTTTCGGCAGGATTGGTTTCAAATAGCAGACACAAACATAAAAAGGAATAGTGGGAACAAAAAATAAATTTGAAATCTTAATTTAAAAATCCAGGACATTTTTTCAGGAAAAACTCCTTCAAGGTTTTGTTGAACAGCAAAATAAGTTGGTTTCAAGCATTTTTCTAACATATAAATCATTAGAACAGAGTCAGGGCACAAATTCATATCCTCGAAGGTAGGCTTTTTTTTAAAAAAAGATCAACCAATTTTAATATGATTAGTAGATTAGTCCTTTAGGTCATCCAAACTAACCAACTTAGATACTTACACCACTGGTCAGATCTACAGAAAATACTAGCAAAAGCACCAACTCCAACATCGTTTACTGTTGCAA
Source organism: Hydractinia echinata (assembly GCA_030067915.1). Lineage (NCBI taxonomy): Eukaryota > Metazoa > Cnidaria > Hydrozoa > Anthoathecata > Hydractiniidae > Hydractinia > Hydractinia echinata. The sequence continues at coordinate 3,372,331 of JASGCC010000011.1, read as the reverse complement.
CCAAAATGCTATAATTAGTAAAAGCTTCTAAACCTGTTATTACATATGACGTTGTAACATCAGTCTCATAGTTAAAGTCGTTGAAATTTTTCAAAGTGGAATTCGCATCTATGTAATTGTATGATGACAAATGTTTTTGTGTGGTATTATAATTAAAATCAACTTTTTTCCAATATATTCTGATGGTCATATTCTCGCTGTTCCAATGTGTTATATTATCATACATCGACCATTTAACTTCTATTGAGGTATGACTGGTGTTAAATGCACCAACATCTTGTGGTGGGATGAAATTAACTAAGAAAGGTAAAAATGAATTATGAAGGATTTAGTGTTTTATGAGCATAACAAAAAAGTCATATTTTTAGCACACAATGTCCAAAATAAAGACATACCATCAATAGGTGTGTGGATAATCTGCTTTCCTCTTGGTCCGATACCTTGATGGGTCGAGCTCCATAAGGTGATTTCGTATATCTTGTATGGTGAAAGGTTGAAAAGGTACAGTCTTAATCTGCCAGTTTTAAAATATTTTACAAAATGGTGGTGGATTAATAAAGAATCTATCAAATAATAGCTAGTAATTTTTACTAAAAAACCAACATGATATCTTTCGTCTTCAACATGGTTATTTATCTTAAGCGTAACAGTAGATGAGTTCAGTGGCGTAGCTGTGAATTTCAATGGCGTTGGCAGCACTAGTAAGTAATAATAAAAAAGAAATGTTAAATAGGAAGAAAATCTTAAAATATCCACCAATTAATTACAGTTCTTCTCTTATACCGGTTTTTTTTGTGTAATTTTAAAAATTTTAACACATATTTTCGTTAAGTCTCAAGAATCCCTTCTGTTTCTGTTTAACCCTTTTTTCTATCCTGTGCTACACAATTCAAAGCAGTTGGTACAAAATATAGAACCTTAAAAAAAAATGTATAAAAAATCCCAGAAAAACCTTCCTTAAAAATATTTTTACCTCCAATAGTTGAAGCTTTATCATAATCTCTCATAATTAAGTATTCTCTGCCATCATGTGCAAAACTTTGAGTTGGTGTTGTGTAAAATGCATTTTCAATATTATGTGGTAGATATGATAACGAAACCAGTAAACAAACTTTGGTGGTTCCGGTGGGATTTATTCTAAATAATTTATACAAAAACCAAAGATTTTAGTGGGAACAAAGCTTAGAACATTTTCACACAAATTGGAAAACTTAATTTCAAAATCCAGAGCATTTTTTAGAACAAACCCCTACATGCTTTGTTCATAACAACAGGACCATTCGGCTTTAAGTATTTTTTCTGCCATATAAATCATTAGAGAAGATAGAAAACGTAAACATGTTTTAACAAATTATTCAAGTGCCATATTATTTTAGGAGATAAAAATTAATGTTATGATGCAGGACATTTTGACTTAAACTTAGACAATCCAGGACATTTGGCAAACTCAAAAACATTCAGGGTCATGGTCAGGGTTTGTTATACAAATTAACCAAAACAAATTGATTTCAATAACTACAATACTCTCCCTTGTATACTGGCTGCGAGAAAGGAAAATAACTTGAAAAAACAGTTAATGTGTACTCACTTCACCAATTGAACTGGTTTATAACCAATGTATCTCATTTTTGGTTTAGTGAAGAATTGACTGAAGAATTGTTTTAACTAAAACAGGCATAATTTCTTGCTGAGAAATTTGAAAGGGAATGTTTTTTAAATGATGGGAAAAGAAATTCACATGTATAAGAGAAAAAGGTAAATTGTAGCTGTGAACCTACCATAAGATTTACAGATTGGTATATAAAGTTCTTTCCCTCAGTGTTATAGTTAGTAGGTTGATAAAAATCTTTGGATAAAATAACGAGTTTAATCTGTATATACTTTCGGTAATCTGTTGTGCTTCCTGGTATAAATATTTAAAAATTTAAATTAATAAACAACAAATAATATGGAAAAATATAAAGACACAACTGCAATGCAATTAGAAGAAGTCATTAGTTAATGAATGTGCAATGTTTGTTAAATCGAGATAGTTCCTAAATTTTCAATTTAATATACCATGTGCGATAGTAATACCACTAAAATATATTTACATACCAAACAAGTACCAATTGTAAATAACTTCTGCATCAGCATATGAATTGGGAACAGAAAAAATAGAAAATTCATCAATACAAACGTTTGATCCAATTGATAATACCATTACATCATTTTTACTTCCAGATGGGTAGCTGCAACCTTCACTGTTAGCAATACGAACACTATTTAGAAATATGCTTACGTTTGTAGAATTTAGTTCTACGTTTACATAAATCCATGAGTTTAATGGTAATGTTGTAAAAAAGCAAATTTCGCCATTCCATTGAATGTAAGTCTTAGCAGCAATGGTTGCTTCGCTTGATGAATATGTTACCTGCATAGATATATCACCGAATTGAAACACTTTACTCTGTTCTATTGAGTTTTTTTGGTGAGGAACATAAAACCAAAATCCAATGACGTATTTTTTTGTGCAGGTGAAAAAATCACCGGAACATGGAGTTGAAACAGAACCAATGTTGGAAAACTGATCATTTACACAAGCTGCATAATCCATTGGTCCTGGTTTCAAGCGGACATGACCATTACTTTGATAAGTTAATCTGAAGTCACCTTTGTCAGACTGTGTTGCTGTTTCATAGTCAAATGGGATGTATACAAGAGCACCTTTGAAAATGCCCTCTGCAAATGCTAAGGAAAAACACAAATAGCTGTCTTGTAACTAGAAAAAATGTACCAGAAAATGCTGTGTCAGAATTTTTCATTCAACAATATGTTTAAAATAAACTTTCCAGTTAATCTATACTCTACTACCTGTCTCCAGGACAAAATGGTTTTCACTGGTAGCCTGCTATTTCAATTATAAAGCACCCATTTCATATATTTTGTATAAATTAAGACCCCACTATGCAGAAAATGTTTGAACAACAACAACAAGGTTAAGGTAGCCATCACAACTTCTGTATACTTCTTTTTCAGATTTACATTCATTTTCTCCTAAACTTTATGTACTTTTTAATACTAACATTTTTTGCTGCACTTTTCGTTACATTTTTCCACCATGTACCTTTAATACTTATTTTGGAATTTTGAGAGGGAATAGGAGTAACTACATCGGAATGCAGATAGAACTAGTCTTTTAATGGAGGTTTCTCTCCAACGAATAAGAAGCTGCTACAAAACATCTGTATTCTCCCCTTTACAGGGATGATCAGATAGGTAATGGATTTAGGCTGTACCGAAACAAATACCTATAAATGTGGAAATATGAGGATTGGTGAAATGCACTCATACTTGGAATCTGGTGCCGATTAAGAGGCTCGTTCGTAAAAAAGATAAATGCACTATATTTTTGTAACTTTATGGAACCTTTTTTCAATGTCAAAAAACCATTGGCAAATGGCGAAGCAATGTTTATCTGCAAATTTAAAAAAAATATTTTAAAAGCAAAGAACTCTTATACAGCTCAGAAAGATTTTTTTGTGGTACCCCCATTCAAAAAGAATTTTTTGTGGTAGCCCCCGTTTTAAAAAAAACTTACCATTTTCACAACTGACTGTCTGATGGCGAAGATTTTCATCGTAACAGGCACATGGCTCCTCTGATAGGGCCAAATTAAAACCATTTTTACATTTGACATCATGATAAAACAATTCTACAAAAAAAAAAAAAATTCTAATTACTGTACGTGCTTAAAATTTTGTGAGCAACTAATTATTATTAAAATTATTATTAAAAGTTAAATTAAATAATTAAAAGAATCATTACTTCATTATAAGTTTAAAAACAAACCTTGACGATTCGGACAAAATTCTAAAGCTCTAACTTCAGCCAAAGTCAGTGATTTGTTATAAAGTTGAAAACAGGAAAGGTATCCTTTAACTTTGTGTACTGTGTCATTGGAAAAGAAATGGATACTTTGTGGAAATGGAATGACAAATGTTGAGGGTAGTTCAAATTCTCTTTCCAACTATGAAAATAAATTATATGGAAAAAATAGTTCAGTGAATGCCATTGCAAGAATTATTAACACTCTTAAAGATGTAATAAAGTTTCCTACTTTGTTATTTTTGAATAATTTCATCCGTCCTGCAGAATATGTGACACCAACATACGCCCACTTGTATTTGTTAACTGCAAGTGGAAAGACTTCTTCAATGAATCCAGCATTAGATTGAATTCTATAACATTTGAAACTCAAAGTTTATTATTTATGTTAGAAGATATCAATTCTTTCTGTTGGAATATGATTAATTACTCTAAAAAGTCTTTAAAAAAGGAAAATACATTGTTTAAAGTATAGGTAAATAAGGTTTATTGTTGGAAAGTAAAAATTTTAATTTCAAATTCATGATTTTCATTGGGAATAGTATGTTTTATCCATAATATATTTTTTTCACAGATACCAAAAACTTCAGACAGGTACTTTCTGCACAATTTCTTCGCGCAATCTTTTCATAGATATGAAGAAATTGTTAATGTACATGTTTAAAGGGACTATAAAAAGGTATGTTGATTTTTATGTGACTAACATGATAGAAAAGCTAATTGAGGTAAAGAAGGTTTATAAGCACTGATGAGAAAATCAACATCTTACATCTTCTTTAATACCTAATAGACATCCAAATATAACTGAAAAACGATGAAAAAGTTACCTAGATGTTTGTTCTATCAATATTTTAATCAATATGAGCACCATTCTTTAATTTGAATCTTTTAGACAGAAAGAATTTCAAACCCTTTTCATAACTAAACCTCTTTTCATATTTTGCATAGATGCCTGTAAGGATATTGCATATGAAGCCAGTAATTTTGAAGTATGTGTAAATTCTGTAACACAACACAAACCCCTTTGTGTTGTGTTTCCTTTCGTGTAAAAAAAAAAGACATGAGAAGATAGACATAAAAACAAGCAGTTTTTATGGCAGAGAACATATTATTCTTAATATAAAATCAATATTAAAATCATTAAAAACAACAACTCAACATTCTCTTTAAACTCAGGCAATTGCTGCTACAGTTTATAATTCATAAACACTGAATGTTGAAATACACATGCAATGCAATGCATTTTAACCATGTTAAAAACATTATGTTTGTCTTGTTTTATTTTCATTTGAGCAGAAAAGTCAGATTTGCAGTAGGTTTAATGAAGTACACATCAAAAGTCGTCGACTCTTTTTTTTTTTCTTTGTTGCAAAACAATTATAATAATGCAATATAAAATTATGTAATGTATATAAGTTTTGCAATGAAATAGGATATTTTGTTTCGCGAAAGACAGGGACAGTTATTTCGCCAAAAATTTTGTGATAGGATTTTCCAAGTCATTCAGTAAACTTTATTTATGCAATCGCAAACAAAGACAAACAGGTGCACCTTCTTCGGTTTTTCACACATTAATATGATAAGGATAAGAAAAGCAGTGTCATATGGCAAAACAAAACAAAAACTTACACAAGATATAACTTGTTCTGCTTCATGTTAATATTTATCAAATCACCTTGGATTCCAAACTGTACAATTCTCATGGATTTGTGAACATAAAGTGGATAAAAATGAAATAAAAATGCCCATTCAGTTTTTATGGCAACAACAGCAGAATATATGTTTAGGTTATATAACCCTAATTTAGAACCCATCACGTTCAATTGCACACAATGATCCCACATTCCATATTTGTCAGGAAAGTGAAATTTGTTACCAGTAGTATCGTCAACCAAATGAAGATGATGCGGCCCATAGTCTTGAAAGTAATATTCAGGTAGAGCCAAAGGATATAGAAGAAGAGGTGTTGGTAAATTTAAGGTTTTCATAACAGGAATATAAGAGGTGTGATCTAAAAAAAATAAAAAATTATACATTTTAAATATATGCTTGTTGTTCTAAGCATAAGCAACATGCTAACCTATAAAAAAATACGAGAATGCACTAATTAAACGCCTAAGGTGCTGATTAAATTCTTTAAATATTGAGTGAGTTTTTATTTTTTGGCTGGAAGGTTTATTTGAGGAAGGTTTATTTTTTTAATAACTTTGACAAGATGCTGTTTACGCCAACAAATTTAACAAGGTTTAGACAAAGTACAGTGTTCAAATTTTTGGGTATTTTTCCTTTCTGTCCCTAATACATAACCTTTTGACCAGAGTAATGGCAAATTCAACGTTGTTCCGAAATTTAAAGTAACTTTAACAGACATACATAAAGAATTCACAGTTAATAAAAGAAAAAAAACTGTTGTGGCTTCAACAGATATTTTCAATACAATTCAATGTAATTAAATGGGGTTCTGCAAAATAATTTTCTCATGTTTTTTTTGTGAGTTTTGAAACTAATCCAAAGTGTGTGTGGGCAAAAAAATTGAAATATTCTGTTTTAGGTTTTGTAACGATCATTTCAAAGCCTACACTATGCTTAATATTATGTGGAAATACATTCCTTTGAAGCGTTTATGCTTGACAGGCTGTTTTGGCAAAGTCGCATGCTCATATTAATGTCTCTAGTGTCATTTGACTAAACCTAAAACTAGCAATAAGGTGTCATTTACAAAAAACGAATGTGACTTGTTTTCATTATATGCTGTTATTATATATCAGTGAAAAGATAACTACTAGACCAGAACGAACTTGTATTTTTCACCAATCAGATTACAGAAGATTCTGGATAGTTATAATACTTGGGGTATCATGGCAGAAAAAAATTGACTATTGAATATATGATATTGTTGAGAATTTATACTATACTTTAATTATAAATTTATGAATTTATGAAGGTTTAAATGTGTATGCTAGGCATCTTTTTGTGCAAAGTTAAGTCTAGCAGCCCAGAAGAACACAATAATGACAGCATTAAATGTCACTTCAGATGTAAAAGAGACAGTCAATTGACTGTGAGGCCAATCGACGACTGTGTGCATATTTCTTTTTCGCCTCAAATCCACTGAGTTGCTCATACATATCGGCGAGTTTGTGGCTGGAAACAAATACTTGTTTTCAATTTTGAAATAAGCAGAGCACACTGTATTTAGTTGCTATTAAAATAGGTGAAATAAATTTCAGTTGGTTGAGACAGTCACTTAAGGGAGAAGAAAAAAGTGAATGTCTTCGAATCAGGCTGTGCAATATTTTTAACCATTTTCAGGTTGACTTTTATCATGCACAAAAGTTAAAAAAATTAGATATAAATCATTTTCTGAAACGAAATACTAACTCAAAGTCAAGAATTTGCCATCAATACCTGGGTGTGATCATTATTACAAAATTTTATATAAAACTACAATAGATAATAATAATTAACCAAAAATGTAACCTTTAATTAGTTGAATAGAATTAAGCAACTATATTAAACAACTTCAGATCTAGATATTGACTAACAAATTGAAATCTGGCTAAAATTTACGTGGCTTATGAAACAAAAAGCGTGTATACCAAAAATTAATTAGTTTCAAATTTAGAGAAACTACGTTGAAACAATTTTAAAGAATTATTCAGACACTAATTGAATTAACACATGCTGTTTTAAGGGCTAGTTTTTCTAAATTGCTACGAACATAGAAAGTTAATAATAACAAGGTTTTCCTGATGTTCATTCCAAAAAAGTTCCATAAAAAACTATTTTGAATTCATTATTTTTGTCAAATCGTAGTTGTATTTTAGTTTAACTTGTAATATTAATATACCATATAGTGGACTGTACATGACAAATAACTTGTTTCATGTGACAAAAACGACTTGTTAGAAGAAAATGAAGCGAGCTAAACACAAATACATGCATACATGAGCAGTATTTGACACCTTAAAGCGCTGACTGTTCTAACAGAACAATCTTAGGCATCGAAAGTTGTTTGCAAGGTGTTTTACGTTCATTTAAACTTGGCAAATAAAGTAAAATTTACCTCCTTTAGGTAATTTTTTATTTTGAGCTTGACTGCTGGCTGCGTCGGGGTGGCTGCCTTACACAGTGGCATTGGTAGTAAAAAAAAACGAATGAAGCAATAGTGATCACCGTCTTATACAGGTGACTGAAAGGGCAGTTGCATTGCCCTAACAGACTGCAGAGGAGAAATAAAAATTATTACCTTTTAACTAAATGTACGTACAATTAAATTCAACCATACATGCTTAATAACTAGATTGTAAATGTCTAACTAAATATTGACTACTTAATATTTTATATTTTGTAATGGAGTCAATGCTATCAAAATATTTCCAACCCTTAAAATTATTTGTAACAAAATTTAAAAAGTTAAATTATACTGATTGTTGCATAATGTTTTGCACTGTATACAGTGGACTCTCTCTATCTCCAGTACCATCTTCACGAACTTACACGGATTCTCGCGAATCCTTTTGCCTTGGCAGCCCAGGGACTCGAACCCCCGAGATCGCAGCATTTGATGTACTATGGGCTCATATATATATATGTAAATATATATTGAAAATATATTTTTTTTGGTCATTCAGACAAAAACAAACAATATCTTAGTTTAAATATTTGTTTTGTTGGTACAGTGTTAATAATTCCCGGAAAAGTGGAACAGATTATGCAGTTCTAAGCATTTGTAATGGCTACCAGTTTCATTCTTAGCTAAAAAATATAGTTATACGCATACAAAAGGATGCTGTGTACATAATAAAGACAGTAAATTAAGGAATGAAAACAATTCTAAAATTCTTATTGTGCATTGTATCAATTTGTTATAGTAATAAGCTTGTAAACAGCAAATGTAAGAAAGGAAATGACTTTTTAAGACCTTCCAGTTTCACATCATTATTCATCAGTTAGTTCATATGTAGTAATAAGCTTACCTGCAGGATCATAAAATGATTGATAATCCTTCGCTATTTCATTTACTCCACTATAATCTAAATCTTTGAAAACATGAATGTTATCAATTGCAACATCACCATATCCACTCCTGTCTCTGTGATAGACTTGAAAGGAAAGCTAGGGTAAAAAAAACAAATTAATTCCAGCACCAATAAGAATCAATAATATTACAAGAACCATGGTGCATGTGTGAGACATGTATGCATAAACCTGCAAATTAGCTTCATTAGGTGTCCATTAAGTGATCTGGTTGATATGTGGTAGTAGAAAGATATGTCGCAAAAACGACATATGCCTCACCCTTGTGGCATGTTGCAAGGAGGTAGTATCCTTGACTCATTTACTGCATGTGCTAAGGATTGGATCAATAGCACAGTCGGTGGAGCCTGGCAACCAAGAGATTGCAGGTTCAAGTCCTGCTCAATCCATCATCTTCGCAACACTTGGGAAGCCAATGTGCAGGTTTAATAATACTGATAATCAATAATATATTTTAAATTTAACATTGTCAAGCTTTATATTTCTATTTTCTATAAGCAGAAGTAAAAATATGTGGAACAGAAACACAAAGTAAAAAATAAAAATATGGAAAAAAGCTCCAAAGAAAAATCACACAATAAAATGATTTATTTTAGAAAAAAGAGCCTGAACAAGAGGCATAGGTTCATTCTAAGTATTTTTATCTTTTAACCTAATTATTTTGTTACCTTTAATTTGGATAATCTGGTTTTGAATTTGTTCCAGTAAAACTAAATATTTTTATGTGCTTTTCTTACGTTTTCTTAGATATTAATATAAACCATGCAATAAATTTTTGCATCTGTTTGTCTGAAACAAGGAAATCTTATTTGTTAACATTCTAGACGTTACGAGGCAATTTCAATGACGTCAATATTATTTTTAAAATTAGCGAAGCTATTGCATTGCAGTTTAAAGTTTGAGGAGAAATAACATGGGAACAGCGTGCGGAAATCAGTTCTTTTTCACTGTACAGATAACTGGAATGGGTCAACTCTCCAACACTTAGCCAATTTACGGAATTCAGAACCAGCACGATGTTTTTATATGAATTTTTAATTAGATACCTTAAAGAGGTTGATATTTTAATATTTCCACATAAATTTATTACATTCGTATAATTTTAATTATACGAATATTGCAGCTACATTAAAATGTAGCTGCAATATGCACACAGAAAACTAACCTTAAAGTAACTGGTTGAGTACAGAGGTACATTTATCTGTTTCCAACCTTTGGTAAAGTCCTTGTTTTTAGCTCTACATAGCATGGTGTTTCTATGCGTATACCAATAATAGATTTTCCAGACCATGAGAATAGCATTCCCTTTCTCTGACATATATAGCCAAAATGTTAAATATTGATAATGGGGTAAATAAAAATCTGTTTTAAAACTTGTGTATGGTAGAGCTGTTGTTGGAATATATAAGTAGTTACCTAAAGATAAAATTTTGCGATAAATATTTTTGCATGCTTGTTATTAATTCTTACCCTGGTTTGCAATAAATTAAAACAGTTATACTTGTTAAAAAATATATTGATTCATACTTACTTGTTTTTTGGTTGGCATAAAATACTTCTAAGTATGCTGCTCTTATATTAAATTCAAGATTTACATCATTATCAGCATCAGGTATCATTATCACATATAAATTGCGTCCATGAAACCAATGCCTTTGATTGACAGCATGCTGAATAAGTGATGAGACATCTGGTGTGGTGACAACATCACTTAACACTTCTATACTCCACGTCCATGATACCGGTTTAACCAGATTGTAGTTTGCTTCTGCCACTATATGTTCACAGTCAACAATATCTTCTGGAGACTGCCATAAAGTGGTAATTTTGTAACTTATTGAAGTTGACAATGTGTTAATCTCACTGATGTGAAGATGGATAAACGCAGTATTTATAATCACATCCTGTTGGATTCCAACCACAAATGTAAAAACTACTGCTGTTTGCATTGCTTTAACCTTAATAAAACTTAAGTCACAACTGGACTGGTTATTTGTCCAATGAATTGCGGTCATACTGGTTTGCGATGCATTGGCATATAAAACGATCTTTTCAGCTACAAATTTAAATAGAGAGAGAGAGCGATAATTACACAAAATTGTCGAGGTAACAAGCCTTTACATTTTTCAGAAAATTTAGTAAATGTGTTCTGTAATAAAACTTAGATTCAACTAGTATTCAGAAGAAGAAGATAGATAAAAAATCAAAATCATAATGTCACCATTAGGCTTGGAAGAATTTTTTGTTGTGAGAATTATTTAAAATATAATATTTTTTTAAATTACAACAAGATCAAAGATGTCTTTAGTTATCAAAATAAAACATTTGCAAAATAAAACATCTGCTGCCATTATTTCTGTTTTTAGAAAAATTTAGCTGGAGATGTTATAAGGTTTCCCAGAACAATTTATTGCATTGTATACCCCTGTGCTAAGTTTTACTGAACCACATTAGACATATTTTGATTAAATATGAAAATTTGCAAGAAAAAAGTATTAGGCGCCATAATAAATAAAAGGTTGATGTTACCATGTCGACTAATATTCAAAACAAAAAGATTTGGTGTCAAACAGGCAAAATATATTGTCACATTGTTTCTGAAAATCGAATTTCATTCACTATACCAAGTTTTATCAAAAACAGAATATTCAATATTTTTCTTATTCACGAAACTTCCAAAATTTAGCATTTAAAAGATAATGGCTGTTAGAATTTGAATTTTGATTATTTTACATTGTAAAAAGAGATATATATTATGGGGCGCATTCTTACATGCGCTAATGGTATATTGATGAAGCACACCATTTTCATCCATTCCAATAAGGTATTCATCATTTTCAACATCAAAGGCTGTGAAAGACACCATATTGCTGTCTGTTAATTGAACATCATCATATTTGCCATTATTTAGGATTTTAATACTCCTTCCATTATTAATGTATAAGTTTCCGAAAATCGAAGTTGCTATTTGAGATATATCTTCAACTGCAGGTAAATCGTGTGATTGGGTATTATCTTTATCTGAAACAAATTTAATGTTACCATCCATTGTTAATATGTAGCATCGGCTGTTGTATGCATCAATGCTTAATTTTTTATGGATTGCTTTATCGCTAATTTTTGTGTGTGCTAAAATGTAAAATACGAATATTAGACTTTGTTAAAAATTTAAAGCTTTTTAGGCATACTGCAAAGAAAAATGAAAGATTGTTTGGTTTAGGCAGCAAAGTTTTATTGCTTAGTGGTGTCTTGTGATGATAGGACGAATACATGATATTGAAGATAAAATGTAAGGTAGCATGTTAACTGATGCAGACGTGACCAGAAAGGAGCAAATAATTAGGCACAAGTTTTAAAAAATTCTTCATATACTTACTATTTGATTTTTTATAAGGAATATTGTATAATTTATAGGCCAATGCAATACCATACACAAACTCCTTTCCAACAGCAATGTCTAGATACGCTCCATTATATTCAACTATGTGATCTTTGTTAATCCATTGATAAAGACAGCCATTGTTACAAACTATCCATATATTTCTCTCAAATATATCAAATTTTATAACAGCACATATTGCAATAACTTTTTTCCACAGATCAATGTTTGGTGAAGTTCTTGCAGGGTGACGGTATATAAAAGAATCATCTCCGATACCATACCACATCTTATTGACAGGGTGGATTTTAATATTTTTCATGGATTTCTGTACTGTCTGTGGACCATTAATAACTAAAGCAGGAATAAAAAAAATAAAATAAAATAAGGCAGTTTACTTACTTGCCCATTCTGATTTATGAGAATCTCCATTTAAAACTGCTAAGAGCGTTAATGCTTTAAGTCAACGAAAAAGAAACGCAAATAAAAATCAAAAATTTTTACCGCATAATAATTTAATCTTACCTAATATATTTGATAAGAAATTACAAATCTAATAAATGTTCTGAAAATCAAAAAAAGTTCAGTAATGACCTCAGGTAACAGGTAAAAAGATTAGGTTAACGGCCACTGGAAAATTCACTTGATAAGAAAAGCAAACAATATATTATGAAGTCATCAATGGCCTATATATATATATATATATATGGCCTATATATATATATATATATATGGTCTATATATATATATATATATATGGTCTATATATATATATATATATATATGGTCTATACCTTTTTTTCAGGAATTTTTTCACCTGTTCTGTTGTGTATGGCATGAAACACTGATAAATTTAATGTATAGGCTCATATGCTTTCTTCAAACGGTTAAAAAGATGTTCAGGTGTAAAGGATTAGTGATGACATCATCAGCCCGGTTCACATGTATAAAGAGTTTTTTTCACAAATTCGTTAACCAGCTGCCTCTATTGTGTCGAGCATGAAACACTGATCAAGAAAATATGTAGGATCATGTGCTTTTGACAAATGGTTGAAGAGATGTTATGGTTTAAGTGTTTTTTGATCATCAATTTGTCTATTTGGAAATAGGTGGGTTGAACCAGGTGGTCTCAATCTACCCACACAGGAGATGATGTCAGTCAGTTTCACCCGTTTCCAAGTTATTTGCCCTCAATTTATACACGTAATGTAATGGTCTCACTTAGCTTATTAAAGGCAGTAACGACAATCTAATAAATTAAAGATACGATAACCCGTCCTTTTAATACACAAGGTATATGTAAAATATCTCCAAATCACAACAATTGTCACAACAAAATTTCTAAGAAAAAAAACAAAAAACTGAACCCTCAACAGAGAAGCAAAGTCTCATAGGTATGGCTATTAGCGACACAACAGTGTTTATTGTGTCATGTTTTGAAAAAATGGAAGGGGTAAACGAAAAGATTCAGAGCCATTGCATTAAAAAATTACTGTACAAGAAAAAGCTTTGTATATATGTGCTGAAAGAATGAAACGATTAAATAATTGAATACTTGTATATAATTCCTTCAAAAGTTAAGTTTCTCTTTAAAGGCTGTTTTCCATATCCAAAAAATTTTCTGCAGAACAGAACGGCTAAGAACAAAACACTTTCCACGCACATTTTAATACAGAAATTAAACACACATTGAGTAATTCTCATGAAATAAAATAACCTGATTGGCTAACTAATTTTCTACCGGTTGTTTCCATACGCAATGGAAAGAAAAAGTTGAACTCAATTCTACTGTCCCTGGAACAAAACGAACAAGAAAGGTTTCTATTCACGTGAAGGTCTTCTGTTCCTTTCTGTTCTGTTCTGCAGAAAATTTCCTTGAAGTTGAAAACAGCCTTAACTCGGAATAAGAAACATGAGAATAAAAATTTAAAATGTGTGAACACGATAAACAAGATTTAAGAATAAATTATTTATTTTCCTTGTTTTATCCCACTGCCTGATTTATTTTTGTAATTTTATTTCAAAAAGTTACACAACACATTTTACGGAATAAGATTTTTAATTCATTTTTTTTAAAAAAAACAAAGTCAATTTTTTTAATTTATAATCTGTGCAATGGTTTTCACCTTAAAATAATATTACCACATAATCTCCCTATTTAAGAACCATGTAAACAGTTCCTGGGGTTCATGCAGCCAGTGAGTAAATGAGTGTTGTAATAAATGAGTGTCCTAACAAGGCAAGATGTAAAAACTGGCCTACCTAACTTACAGGCCCCTAACTGAGTGCACAGAGCACCATAAGCTGTAATAAGCAATAAAAATATCTTTGAAGCTCAAAACACTTTCAATCATTCTTCATGATCCTCCAAATTTATGAAGGTGACAAATTTTGTAGGAGGCAACAGCTTTCTGTCTTGTATATTAGTATGGAATGCAATTATGACACAAATCGCAAAATACACAATGGTTTGGCGATGCTAACTTTGTAAACACGCAGACACACGTAGAATAACAATAATGAATTGTATTAGAAGTGGATATATAGTATTTATCTGAGTCAAAATTTAATATTTTAAAAAACTTCACCTTTGACAGGAAGAAAACATGATTTTTGATGTCTGATTGTGTCATTTATATCATACATATCGCTAACACAATAACACTGTTTGTCTGCATATGACACACCATTTATGCTGTCTGTCTTACTACGTTCTAAGTAGCATTTATA
The DNA here is from genome assembly GCA_030067915.1 of Hydractinia echinata. Lineage (NCBI taxonomy): Eukaryota > Metazoa > Cnidaria > Hydrozoa > Anthoathecata > Hydractiniidae > Hydractinia > Hydractinia echinata. The sequence continues at coordinate 3,357,315 of JASGCC010000011.1, read as the reverse complement.
AATACATCGAGTTTCATCCGACGTGTTGAAAGCAAGGTTAAAATCACCGACTGGACCACCATCCAACCAAACACAATCAATAACTAAAAATTCAGATTGGCAAAATCATAATTTTCTAATAATTGGGGAGGGGGGGAAGGTTCAAATTATAACTTACGTTTTGCCAAAGACACATCTACATCATAACATGGAACATTCGTGTTAACACCACACGTGTTCTGCAATTTCCAGGCACTTTTATCATCAACAGCACGATAACGTTCAGAAAATGTAATTTTGTCTAGAAATAATTATAATTCAAACTTAATTAACTTCTAATATAATTAGGTCAGTTTGTCTCAGCAATCGAAACATAGTCAGCCTTACTTGACCAATATTAAAAAGTGACTTGTAAAACATTAGCAAACCAAAAATTTTTATTTCTGGTAAAAAAAACCCAGACCTAAACAGAAATACAGATGCTGAAAATTGAAAATAAGGTTTCCAAAGCGTTTTGCCATTTTTCACAACTTTTCACAAGTTTTTAGGCACAGTGACTATCCTGTCATTGTATGTTACATAAATAGCTTAAATAACAGAACCAGGTAAGATGCATGGTAAATGATTTAAATGCTTGATTTCTGCTTCTAATATGAGAAAGATGATTGGTATCATTAAAACCACATTAGGGGGCTATTTCTTTCATACTTAAGATTCAAATTTGTATGTATCAACTGCTCCAAGTGCTCTGGTTACCAAAGAAACAGCACAGATTCAAATCCAAGTGCTGCAAAATTTGTTTAAGGATGTATGCTTATATTTTGCAAAATTGGTAATAGCACACAAACTTCTTAAAAATAATTATTGACTAAGAATTTATAAGTCCAATGGAAAAAACACTTAGGGTCCATTCGTTTGGTAAAAGAAAATCATATCTTTTGCATTTGTTGCACTGGTTTTATCAAAGAAATGAAAAACATATATGCACGCTGTTGATTTAAATTATTCAACGACTAAGGCCATCCATGAAAAATTCTTTGGTTGCCGTAACCCAACCGATAGTCTGAAAATGGCGCCGACTGAAAAATTTTTGGGTCAGGGGGACATGAAAATTCATTTTTTCAGACCTTTTTTACTGACTCCGAGTGGATTTTACGTAAATCATCGTTTGAATTTATTTTTTTTACTGTTGTTATGCTTGAGGTATACTCACACGAAATATCTTCATTCGTTTACAGATGTCTTGCGCAACACCAATAGAGCATGCGTACTACTCTTATACTATGTTATTTTAAAAAAGTGGTTTTGAGTACGTTTGAGGAACGTGAACAACTCAGAAAAACTGTTGGTCGCTGTATTACATCACATATTGGACAAAATTTTGCTTTAATGGTGGTTCTTAAGAAATTTTATTGTCTGGAAAAAGGATCAAAAATATAACTTCCCTGACCGCCCAACTTGAGTTATTTTTTTTGAGTTGGGTTACGGCAAGCGAACAATTTCTTAAGGGTGGCCTAAGTCGATGACAAATATAGCGTCGGCAAAAAGGAAAGCAATAGGTGTGATTATAGAATGTGCGATGTCGATGAGAAAATTACAGATGTTTTTGAAGATGATGATATTTCGAAAATTTTAAATAGCTGTACAAAGGATAATTTAACACATCTGCTTATGACGGTCTTTTTTGATGATTAATTAAAGTTGATTAATTTTAATTATGATTATTCTATTTCCAGATATCTGGATAATGATTTCAAATCGCATTTGCGTTTAAAAGTCTTCTGTTGGAAAGCTTTTTGAGCTGATTAGTACTACTTCGATTATTATTTAAAGTAAACTGGTGGTAGACTTTTTAATTAACAAGTATGTTTAACTAAAAATTCACGTCAACATCGTATTATCTCACTTATTTTGTTATATGTATTGTTTTTGGGTTTGTATTTACTTATGATACTTGCATCATTGGAAATATGTGTGACCAATTTTGGACGGATTTGATGTGACAGAGTCTACAAATCACAAAACTATTTGTCAAGTAACAAAGAGCATTTTATAAAGGGTAGCCAGGCTCAGTTCACAATCCTTTGAATATTGAATTGTTCCATCGAATTAACAATTTGATGAAGCAATGAAACGATAAAATTAACATAATAATTTTTTATTTTTCCAAAGCGGTTGTCTTTTTTACCGCTTGTTTAGAAATAAATAATTGGAGAAAATAGTGCACTTGGTGGAATAGAGTTTTAACTGTCAACTGTAAGTAATAAAACCTCCCAATGCATCGAGTAGGCTGTTCACTCCCCTCTAAGAGTGATTAAACTAGAGTTAACATTTTTTGCACTGAAAGTCCTAAAAAATGGGAAAACAGGTGCAACAAGTGCAGCTAGTGCACTTGTTGCAAAAAAGAGTACTAAACAAATGGACCCTAAAATAGAAAACATTGGTAAAGATAACTGATGTTGAAAATTTCCATGAAGTCAACAATGAACTATCCTTCTACACAAAAATATATTTAAGAAATTTGTTTGGTCATTGCTTATATTTTGTAGAGCTTAGAATTATGATTTAAGACCATACATGGTTTAAAAGTTATTTTGATGATGTCATTAACCTGTTATTCAAGGAACAGGTGAATTTGCCTAGCTTTTGGTGACTTAATTACTCACAGGGGAGTTATATCATTCATTACAAGCTTTATAAATCATGATGTAACATCACTTTGCCAGTCACAGACTTATTAGCATACCATAAGATTATTAATTTCATTAAGGCATTAAGATTATTAATTCTATTAAGGTATTAGTTTATGGTGATCACTAAGATAATGACAAATGATTAAAGAAACTTACTACTGCTAAAATCATCATAAAACTGGTCATCAGTCAAATAAATCCTCCACACTTTTACATCATTTAGTTTGTCACGATAATTACTCCTACCATAACTTGCCAAATGGTCATAAAATCCAGCAATATTGATAAAATTTGACATGCTAGGTTCAATAGGTTTTTTCACAATTCTGTGAAATGATGAAAGATCGATACATGTAACGCTGCTTACACTTTTACCATCTAAATACAACTTTAATTCTTTCTTCAATTTCGACCATGTTATTCCAAATAAATTGACATTGGATCCAACTTTATTAGGTAAATTATAACTTGCATAGCAAGAACTGCCATCTGATTCCACAGTAGCAGATAAATAAAATTTGTGGAAGAATGCCAGACTAACTTGAAATCCCTTTCCTTCATGGTAGTTGCCAACAGAATGTAAACCACTTGATAATAACGGCACACTGAATTCTGGTATGGAATGGAATTCTAGAATTTTAATAACAAAAATATACTTTACGGCTTTTACGTTGCCGTTATTCTAAAGATTAAAAGTATGTATAATCTATATCTTAATTATCATATTTTTTATTGAAACACTTCATTTTTGAAAGAAATTTAAACTGCATTTTGCAGTGTTGTTTTTTCGTGTATCCTTTAGACTTAGCATCTCCATTTTTTAAAACAGGCCTCTTAGTAAAATAAGTTCGTAATAAGATAATTTAAAGCTTTAAACGTTTTGATAACCTCATACACAGGATTCCTTAAACTTTTATCAGATTAAAAATTTCCTACTTACTTGTGTCCGGGTTTGGTTTCCTTAAATTTACTTTTATGCATTGTATTTTTATTTAGTTTTAATATTCTGTAACTGCATTGATCTCTATATTATTTTATGCAAAAAGCAAGACCATTCATCAACTATTTTTGGGTAATGTTTTTCGATGGAATTACCCACCAAACAAAAAAGAATTTCATTGTATTTTTGAAAACGTTTGGTTAATAAACAAGCTCCTTTTCCGGATAAGATAAATGTTTGAAATTTGTGGTGTGTTTTATTGCTTTGAACCAGTATAATTGGTAATCCATTGTATGGTTGAGCTTTTCTCACACTTTGATTGGCTAATCTACATGATATATATGCTATATTTTTATTTTCTAACGAGAAAAGATTGCATTATTTTCCTTTTTTTTCGATCCTACAGTGCAAAAAGCTACTGTGATTTTAACAAATTGTATAAATTACACTGGAATAAATGTGTAAACAAGGATTGTTAGTCATCCCATAAATTTTGTCTTTGTCACATCAACAATCCAAAGTAGGATTTTTTAATGCAATTATGTACCGCTTATTTAATTTATAGTTGCATAGAAAATTGTAAATCCAAATAAAACATTTTAGCCACGTAAATGTGCGAGTCATATAAATCAGCAATGTATTTCCTACTACTTTTAAGGGTTGTCATTCACTAAAGACTGGTTTCCATCTTGACCAGCCAGTTTGGACAAGATCAGGTTGAAATTAATGAGATTAAGATCCGTGATTGATTTCCACTACTTTTGGCATGGACAGCACCAAAAATATTTGGACATGTAAAAAATATTTATCAGCACAAGTAATTGCTCACACTGCTTATAAAAATATGTGTGACGCACATTTTTAACAAAAAAATTATCATCTTCTTGTGATAACTCTCAAACTAATGGTTCTTTAATATTCATTCTTTGACCTCTTTTTTCTAATGTTTCTAAATCACAAAACTAAGTCGAAAGTATTCTCAATATGAATACGAATTTTCAACTGCTCACAAAAGTAGAAAGAACTGTCTGATTTTTGTTTAGTTATATACATTTTAACATTTTGGTTTATAAAATCGCTTTTATCCAAACTTGAATCGCAGAAAAGTTGTAAAATTTGGATCAGTTTTGAATCAGTTTTTAATAATGTTAATGTTATAAATAGAGGTTTTGATTTTAATAAAAATGTCATACCTTTTTGATAGATATAAATATTGAAAGGTGATGAAAATACACTTACTTTTCTTACAAATAAATTTCCTTAAACGGCATTCAAGAATGTGTAGTTTTCCGTCATGCATGATTATACAAGGATTATTTGTTGCAGACATTTTGCCTTTCATCCCATCAAACTCATATTTATCAAATGGGGTGCCATCAATCCAAAGATAAACATTGGATGTAGGTTGTTTTTTTAATCCAATCATATATTGGTAATTTAAATCAGATGTGTGTAGAAAATTGAAAATTGCCAATGCTTCCTCCTTTGAATGAATACTTAAAAGATCAGAATTGTGTTGTGAACATTTTCTTGCAGCATCATCAGTGTCACTTGCATCTTCTTTAGACACGAGTAAATTATTGGAAAAATCTAAAAGAAATATTGATAAAATCAACGAAATATTATATCAAAGTTAAAAACTACTTTGGTATTGTAATTTCTGCCCAGTGTGGATTATTATTTTTTTAAATTAGAGAAACAGTCAACTAAATTATCTACACAAGGTCTATCAGAAAATAAATTGAAAAAAAAAAGTTTTTTTTTTTTAAATTTAGGAATCTCTAGAAGAGATACATTCAAAGTTCTTTTGAAAATTCTAAATAAGACACAATAGGTCCTACTTAATTTTTAACGACTCCAAAAACTTACAATGTTCCCAGATTTCAGTGTTAAGAAATTCAACAGAATCTGTTAATATAAAACAATTTCCATCACAGGATGACGCCAAAACCACTTTACCATTATGCTCTACTAAATATTGACCTGACTGAGTATGCTTAACAAATCCTTCAACAATTTCAAATTTATGATTACACTCTTGTACCACTTTGACTTCGCAGAGATTTGTTGAACAATCACGCATTGCACATTTTCCACTGTTAGCATGAACAAGATACATTTCAGTTGTCATAAAGAAGGAATCTTCACAGTGTGAGTCCACAATCAGTGTATCACTTGAAACTGTCACACAAAGATATGTTGATTGCAGTTTGGTGGTCATTAGAGACCGATGTGGATATGGTCGACCTGATAAGTAAACAGCATCATAGGAAAGCCATTGCTTTGAAGAAAATAATTACGCTTAAAAAAAACTTTTGAATATCTATATAACAATTTTGACTGCGCTAAAGGTAGTTGCAAGTGACAACAGGAAAATTCCTGGGGATTTTTCCATGGCTTACAACTAGTAGTACGCAATTAAACATTTAAAAAATAATTAAAAAATTTTCATCATACTCACCCCAACCATATACGTCTAAGCAAGTAGAACCATGGTTATCGTCTTCAGTTAGATTGAACAAATCTTCTCCAAACCACACAGCAAATTCCTGACCATATTGAAAAAATCTTGGTTCATTTAACTTTAACTCGAAATTTGTAGAATTAGGATGATAAGATGGTAAAGTATACCCATTATTTGAGAATGATGGAAATATCACTTTGTTACTTCCATCAGTCAAATATATCATCATTGTTGATCTACAACCAAAATTAGTTTGTGACCAACCATGTCCACAAGCTACACCCCCAGATTTGTGTACAAATTTAACAAAGGATATATCAACATTGTTAAACAAAGTAAATCTTCCAGGAGATTCATCTTTTGCCCCAACACACACATCAGCACTATTCAACTTTATCCAATCTGATTGTTGGGCTGTATTGTAAATATATATTATTATAAAAAAAGCGTTTGACTGTAAAATGTAAAAAAAAAATTTACAATCAGGATTCGCACATACTTAGCAACTTTAAATCAAACAAAAAAAGGGCATAACCACAAATCTTTTAAATAAACCTGTCCTTAATAAAAAATAATCATACTAGAAAAGACAAGTAAAATTCAGGGCCCATTTTTTTATATCAAAATATGGATATCAGTGCCTTCAGTACCCACGAAAAATACTACTTCCTGTTTTTTTTAAACGTTTGTTGTACTGACAACCAGATAATATTGCCACTGGTCAAGAGGCAAAATTATGTTGCTTCCAGTGCCTGCTATTTTATTTTTCACAACATGCTATGGTAATTTATGTGACATGCCCCATCATTTGCATAATTATGCGATTAGCATGACAACAATGTAAACAAACAGGATAGCCAAAGAAACAAAACAAACACATGTGCTTAACACGCCTTCAACGTTAATCAGGCTGTATGAAATGGGTTTTCAATTGGACACCATTAACTACGATATGGCTGAAATGCCTAGATATGAAAAGTAACACTAAAGATACCAAAACCAGTGGTGAAAGAAACTTGTTTAAACTCTACCAGAACAAGAACCAGCGGGAACCTTGCACAATGATATACAGCCATTTTATTGGAAAACAAATTAAATCTACTGTTATCAAATGTGAAAGCTGACGTTAGTAACGATATAAATATTAACACAATAATGAAATTATCTTTCTTTTCCACTGACAGGGCTTAAATTTTTTTTGTATTTATTAATAATTATTTTAACACGCTACTTTCATAATGGCAGAAAATGACAGTACCGTCAGTTGTGGTTTGATTTTTTCAGACAAAGATTTTGTTGGTATCGGTGGTACTAGCAGGCAGATTTAAAGGTATCATAAAAATGGACCCTAAGCTGTTGGAAGAACAGGTCGTTTTTCATTATTTTGTTAAAAAATGGAATAAGTCATTGCCATTGCAAAATTACAGAATATTTTTCAATAATTCTACGCAAAAATTTATTATGTGAGAAATTAATTAAATATACATTTTTAAGCAAACCTCTTTTATATGGTTGTGAGAAACTGGTATTGCATTCAGTCAAAGGTGCTGACACAATTCTAGTGCGTGGTTTTTATTATTTAGTATTAAAACTTTTTGTTTTATACTTGAGGGTTGTGACCATATTTGGTGCCACCGTAAATGTGGTTTGCTAACACTGGACATGTCAAAATCTGTTGTATTTTTAAAAATAGCTTTTCAAGTAACTAACAACTAAACATAAAACTGAGCATAAAGTGCCCACAAGCCATAAATCCATAAGTACTTATGCTTAGGTGATAAAACTTTGCACATTTGTGGAATGTTTTAATACAAACACTGAATAAAAAAAGTCTATTTTATATGAAAAAAATGAATTTTAAAGACGTCGTTAGTTTCAAAAAGACAATCATATGTCTACGAAAGTTTCTTATTTTAACCATAACAGTAAAAAGATCCCTCTTTCCAAAAATATTGATGTTCTTGTCATTAAACTTGGTACTATTTAGAACATGGCATTTACAGATGTTTGAGGTATGGATAATAATATAATGACGTCATTTAGATTAGTGACAATTTAGGCTTAAAAACTGTAAATTTAAAAATTGTTCCTATTCAACAAAATAAATCTCAGGGATTTATTTAAAAAGACAATCAGTTTTTGTATTTAATCCCAATACAGCAGTTAAATACATAAACAAATTAAAAAAAATTTGATTCCCTTCTTCGTTTGAGGTTCCATTCTCACACCCTTTTTTTCTTCTATTATTCAAACCAGGAAATGACATCATTTTGCAGGCTTAATATTTCCTTCAAATCAGGTCTGTATTTTATACCTAGGATCTATATACAGCCCTTAAAATTAGAATTTTTTTACGTCGGCAATAAAACTGCCGACGTGAGATATTTTTCAACTGATTTGCGTCGGCAATTTTTTTTTGTAGTAAAATATTTCAGCTGGCAAAAACTTTCGTCATTCACCTTGTATTGGGGCTAGACCTCACATAAATTCGATGTATTGATCTCCTAAGACGATGACAAATGGAAACGGAGTACAAGTCCCATTGACCTACCTTCCCGATGGTGTACTTCGTTAAGTTGATAGTTCACTGCTAACTGGCATTCTATGTTTCGAGATGAACTCATTAGGAAGTACGTTGTGCACGTGCTATTTACGAACTGAAGGTCAGGGCATCAATAAGTTATATATCGCAGAAGTCGCCGGTGACATGCTTCGAAAATGCTTGTCACAGGCACAGTTCACCATGAAGCAGAACTGTACAGGAGACTCAATTAATAGAGTCTTCCCAGAACATCTCTCCTCACAAAACCGAGGGCAGGGCTGACTTATTGCCTGCTGTGTCTTGTGGGAGAGAGAACTTCCGGAATTCAAAATGGCCAAAGTATAAAATTTATCAAAAATATATTTTTTCATTACAAACCCCCAAAAAGTCACAAAATTTCAGCACATTACATGCCGAACAAAAGTTATGTCTGGTGAAAGAAGTTACAGGCACTCCTTGCCTAACTCCTGGTGCTAATGGGGATAATGCTATCTATTTAAAATTTCACTTTTTGTTACTCAAATTTTTTTCAATCTATTCTAAAAGTTTTGTGTGAGCTATTAAAAGAAAACAAAATAAAAATCTAAAAACCATTTTTCATATATATTTTTCAGCTTGATTTTACACCAACTCTTCTACACCAAAGTTATTTGATTTTGTAGAAACATAAAATGTAAGTACTACTTCACGAAAAAATAAACACAGAAAAAAAAAAGTGCTATTTGTCTCCACAAAAATGAACTTTCTGCATGGGGACATTGGATCACCACAACAACACACAATTTAAACCCTTTTTTCTTTGAGCATTGTCTTTTGAGACAGGATAAAATCAGATTGCTATGAAAGGTTTTTCTTCTTCTATGCAGCTAAATCAACATGATACAGAAAGCATGTCATGAAATGCAGCACACTCTGTGACAACTAATATTTCTACAGCATACTTCAACGCCCAATTTTGGAATAATAATCACCATCAAAGAATTTAGTTAACTCCTTTAAACAGGTTTTTCTTGATGCTTAAGCTTCAAATGCTTTGTGTTAAATACTTAAACTGAGTAAAAATTGAAAAAGATTAGGTTATGGTGTTATAATTTTATGTTATATTGTTAGAGAAAAATATCTATAGTATTAAACAGGCTACTGTGTGATAATAACTGTGTGACATTTTTATTTAAAGATTACCAAAAAAAGGAAGATAAACAACAGACCTGCTCTACAAGGTTACATCACCCAAAATTTTCTTTAAATATCCTCCTTAATAAAGAACATTTGAAGAGAAAGTAGATAAACACTTACATTCAGCATAATCGCATGTGATAACATCAAATCTTAAACCATGGTTAGTACCCACGTATTTGTCTTTGTTTGGTATTATTTTGAGGTACTGCATATATACTGGATGTGGCAGTGGAATTATCTCTGTCTTTTCAGGATGAATCATTTTCCGTTCAAAATCCTAAACAAAATATAATTAACTAGCCGAATTCCCGTGGAAGAATCCACTGAATCTCTCATTGAATGCATGTAAGGGATACCAAACAAATACATACAGCATGGTAATTTTAATTTTTAAAACTTACAACCCAACCTCGGCTCTTTGTCTCTTTTTATAACGAGACGGAAAAAGAGAGAAAAAGCACTGTGATCGAGGTTGCTGAAGTACACCAGGGAAAAAAGTAATCAGACATTTAAAAAATCCAACATATTTTGCCAAGTTCTACAAAAAAAGTTATCACAAAATTTCCACACTGTACAGTTTGTAACACGTCATACCAAAATCAGATATTCAGTCTACTGCATACAGCAACCCTTTCAAAGTTTTACACAAAATATAAGAAATTAACAGTTATCTGAATTCCCGTGGAAGAATCCATCGAATCTCTCATTAAACTGATGTAAGGGATACCAAACAAAAACATACACAGTTATTTGAATTTTCAAAACTCACATTTCAACCTCGACCCCGGGCTCTTTGTCTCTTTTATAACGGGATGGCAAAAAGAGAAAAAAGCCCTGGGATCGAGGTTGCTCACAATCTGCATTATTCTATGTGTATAACCGCTGAAACAAAACGTCTACAAATATAAGCATGGGCAACAAAAAAAATAAATAAATAAAATTATAAAATAAAAATGGAAAATGTCCAAAAAAATCAAAGGTCTAACAACCGTTCACAAAACTATATACTTGCTTTGCCATTCCATAACTCAAAATATAAGAAATTAATAGTTAAAAACACATAAAAGAGAAATATAAAAGCTTGAATCATTTGGTATATTGCATATCTACCAAAATATTTCAATCCAAAATATCAAAAGAACAGACCCAAACTTATAATCAAGAAAATCACGCATAAAATTAAAGAAGATAACAATGCAGGGTTTTCGAATTTAAGAATCGAATATATTTCAAACGATCGTAACGTAACAGATGTATACATTAAGTTTAGGATTTAGGTTTAGGTTTTTTATAACGACATCAACACTGAATTACACAGTCTGTAGTGTTAAAAACAGTAACAACAGAAAAATTACATTTACAGTTTATGTAAATTCTTCTCTAGGATATACACGCTGTTTTTATAAGAATAGTGTGTTTTAGTTTCAGCCTTGATGTTCTTAACTTTTTTGACAAATGCTATCCTCATTATTCTCAATATGTTTTTAGCATGACTATGGCCTGAAAATATATAACGCCTTAAAAAATAAAGCCTGCTATAAGTTACTATAGCTAGCTAATGGCAATTTCTACTATACATGGAACGGCCCATTGGTTGGACACAAAAAGTCAGTTCGTTTGATATACAATAAGAAAAGTAAACTTCTAATCAATTTTGTGCGTCATAAATGTTCATATTTAAAACAAACTATCAAGCTTAGACATATTCTTAGGATATTCTAAACTGCTGACCCATTTTTCATAGTATATTCTTACAAAAAGTTCTTAACTTTCGTGACAAATACTATCCTCGTGGCCTAAAAATGTATAATGCCTCAATAAAATAAAGCTTGCTATTATGTTGCTATAGCTATTGGCAATTTTTTTTATATTTAGAACAAACAATCAAGGTTTGACATATTCTTAGAATATTCTGAACTTCTGACCCATTGTTTAAAGTATATATATACTTACAAAAAAAGTTCTTAACTTTCTTGACAAATACTATCCTCATTATTCTTAATATATAGCATGTCATAGTCCTGAAAATATATAAATGCCTTAATAAAATAAAGCTTGCTATAAGTTGCTATAGCTATCAGCAAATTCTTTTTATATTTAGAACAAACAATCGAGGTTGGACATATTCTTAAGATATTCTTAACTGACGCTGAGTATATTCTTATAAAAAAAATATGTTCTGGCTGAAGACAAAACATATTTAACTTCATATTTAAGGAAAAGTTTAGCTGGAAGCGTGTAAACGACTTAAAAAACGTTATTCACCTAAATTCATTTCTCTACCAGATAATCTAAACAACACACCTGCTTTTCTTTCGCTTTCTCAGCAGGCCGCTAGCTAGCGTTCTCTGGATAAAAGTCCAATCAGTTTTTAACTTCGATTACTAAACTTCGCTTCATCCCAAAGAAAACAAATTGATAATGTACATTTCCAATCAGTTCTCTTTTTTTTTGACGTTATATCATTGTACGTTTTTCTTCTTTATAATAAATATTTCTGACAACAACATAAACTTTTTTTTATTCTCACTCGACAACAACAGTCGTTCTACAACAACAGTTTTGTTTTTTACATTTTAGATTCGAATTATCATTCGAATTCGATAGTTTTTTTAAAAAAGAAAGCAACCTCGGTCCCAGAACACAAAAATTAAAAATATAGAAGAAACAAATAAGCTTTAATCTAACCACATGATGAGTAAACATTGTTTGAAATAACTTTTTTCAGGATTACTTTGAAATAGAGACAACATTCTTCGCTTCGGTTTTCTTTTTTCAGTTGATAAGCAAATTGTTTCCGTTAGATACGCGCGCGTACATGGTAAACCGGGGGTAAAATTAAATTATTCTATCTATAACCACCAACGGGGCTTTTAAAACAAAAAAACAAATAAAAACATTTAAGAATAAAATAAAAATTAGTTTTAATAAAATAAAAAAAAGAGTTTTATTTTTTAAAGTAATAAGAAAAAAAAAAAATGTTTAAATAGTAACCCCCTGATTTGTGTTTTTTTTTAACTTGGTAAATTTTAACGTAACGCCACGTCGTAAGAAAGTGACCCGTACTTTGTGTGTCGTGGACTCACATAGTCACTCACACAAGCGTATTATAATATAGGATGATGGTAAACTTACGTTGTAGAGATTACAAAGTCGTTTGACATGATTAAACTATTATAGGACTTGTTTGTGTACTCGAAAAATTTTATTGCAATCAGACATAATGATTCCAGGTAATAGTTTTCACTTTGAAAATCCTTTAAATAAAATTACAAATGTTCTCAGAGGAATATTTTAATGCTTAATATAGAAGTGGCTGCCTACAACTCTACTGGCCTGCTTGCAGCCTGTATCAGTTGCATGCAACCTTTCTGAGTGTGATTCTGTTTAAAAAAATAAAGACACAAACCATAGAAAAATCCTTCCAGGTACTGTTATTAAGAGAGTATTCCATTTTGAAGGAAGTCGTCACATTTAAATCAGTGTGAATTAACTGTTTAACACCTGCCACTTTCAGAGCTGTTATAAGATACTGCTTCATCAGGTTGATTTGAACTATTTCATTGTGATTGCAAGATTGGTAACCCTTTTCACTAAATTTAACAAGATGGGGTAACTGATGACAGTCTGTATCGGATTGTTGTTGGAAGTTTGAATTAGGTAGCTGTGTTATGATGTTGGTTTTATGACTATGACAAGCTAAAAAATAAATAATATAATAATACAAATACTGTGTCTGTCTGTGAAAGCAAAGTGGATGTATTTATTTTCCTTCGAACTGTTTGTTAAAAGTACATGACCCTATACATTTTCTTGATCAGCGTTTCATGCTGTACACAATAGAGCAAACAGGTAAACAGATTTGTCTTAAAAATTTTTTTTGCATGACACGTTATTGCTGATGTCAGCAAAATATTAAAACTCTTAATCTCCTTTATTGCTGATCAAAACTATGTGATGCTATACATAATTTGCGTTTTAAGCTGTACACAATACATGCAACAGGTAAACAAATTATAAAGTTTTTTTGCGACTTGACTGCTTAAGTAAATTTTTTCAGCATGTGCACAGGCTTTGAAGAAGTCGCTTTGCTAAATGAATTCTATTTTTCTTGTTTTTGGTCAAAATCCAATTTTCTATCCGAAAATGCTTAAATTCTAGAACTCAGGAAGTATAGCTAATACGAAATTATTTTTACGCTAAATCCTTTTAATTGATCTAAAAGTATCACACATCAACTTTCAGGTCAATCATCTTCTTTATACTCAAGTTATTGCATTTTTGATATTAATGAAATATGCATGGGGATGTTCATATGACCGCTGCAGTGTAACTGATGGAATTATTTGCTCGTCTTTTATATAAATGTTAACTGCTTATGTGTGAGAGAAATTATTTCATAGAATAAGTCTAATAAATGTTTGGAAAGGTAAGTAGGTTTGAAATAGCTGATGTTACCCCTTCTCCCAACAGCCCCTCTCTCCTGAATGTCAAAATGAAAAATTGTAATATTATGTAGCTAATCCCTGAAATGACAAGCAATCACACAGGTGCTCCTGTAAATCATGTCAATCAATTTAACACATTTTCTACTTGCCAAAATGTAAATGTAAAGGTGTTAAATTGTAAATGAATTCAGCAGTGTAGAAAATTGGTCTAGTGTAGAAAATTGTTACGAATAGTTTAGGCCTTTAATTTATATATATATTTTAAAACAAAATTAATTAACAAAAAGAAAGTAATACCAGGAAAAATGCTCAAAGATAAAGATGAAGAAATCATTGCACCAAGGTTTGCTGCTGTTGGTTCAATTACCAATGACAACGATGTACCATATTTCCAAGCTTTAGAATTAACAATTCGATGCAGAAAATTACTAATATCAATTCGGTTATGGGAAAATTTAAATTTTCCTTTAAGAATACGTTGGTGTGGAGCCTTTCCATACAAGCAATTTTGAACATAAGAAGTATTCTGACTCACAAAAGCCTGAATAAATAAATCTGAATTTCGTAAATATCCCAGCATATATAGCAAGGAATGCACTGTCTGAAATCTTTGAAGTTGAACGCTGTTGAAATGAATGCCAAACGTTGAATTTATGGTTAGATTCTTTCCCAAAGTAAGCTGTTCACAAGTACCATCATAATATTTTGAAATAACAAATGCTTGGTGAGATTTTGGAAGTTTCCTTTTTCCGATGTCTAAAAACAAAATAAAGAGAATAATAAGGTCATCACAAAATAATAAAAATAAAATTAGAAAATTGGCATTTCTGCACTTAACCGTAAGCCTATGCTTTTTATCTCTGGAAAAGCCCAGTTGGGTTCATTATGACCCCACCTGTCTCTTCATGAATGCCTGAGAGTCAACATAAAGCTTGCCCGTGGTTAGTTTCAATTTATTTAAATAGAAATTCTAGATACGAAATATTCACCTATGACGTCATCACTTTCAGTATGACATGACTTCATAGGTGAAAGGTGGCACCTGAAAACTATAAATTGTGAACTACTGTTTTGTAATAAATACAATACTTCTACACTCTAGCAAGTTACAAATAAATAAATAAATTCTCCATACAAAATTTTTATCACCATAATACCAAATGAAGTTAGGAAAAGTCGTGAAGTGTAATGAACTTAAAGCATTTAAAAAAAATTTACCACACTTTGAATATGCCATCTTTACTATCTTGAAACAAAGCATAATAAGTATCAATATGCACCAATGATTATATACAAGTTTGATAGCTGTGTGTGCTGTCATAGCTTATTTGTATATTTTTATGTTTGAAAAACAAATTGGCTTTAGTTTACCCATGAAAAATTTGTTTTCGACGAACGCCTAAGGAGATTAAAAAAATTTGCTGACATCAGCAAAGACCCGCCAAAACACACAAAATTTTTTTATATAAATTTGTATACCTGTTGCCTTGCCGTATAGATTTTGAAACGTTGATCAAGAAAGTGTATAGGATCATATAACTTTGACAAACGGTTGCAGAGATATGGGGTTTTAAAGGTTTTTTGTTGACGTCATGAACCTGTCCATTCTGAAACGGATTCGGGGACCCAGCTTTGGGAAACTTATCCAAATTGGTCCCAGGTGGTCCCTAGTTACCCACGCGGTGAAAGATCAGTGACGTCACCACCTTGTTTCCAAGTTATTTGGCCTCAAAGTTTTAAGTGCATTATAATGGCTTCATTAATCTTAATTAACTTTTCTTTGACGTCAATATTATTTTAACATCAAATTTTGGTAAATTACAGCACAATTTTATAGGTGATGTTTTATAGCCTTTATCAAAGAAAATTGTGAGGAATATAATCAACTTTGCAAAAGTCACAGACAGACAGACAGACGGAAGCTCTGTATTATTATAGAGACTGTAAAAAAAGCCAATTGATTCTAAATAAGCTTGCCAATATATATAAAAAGATGCAATGGATTTAGCAGGAATTCATTTCAAATAGGTAAAGCATGCAATCAAAAGAAACGTCATGTTATTGTTTCATATTTTTGACAACTAATAAAAATTTGACTTGACTGATATCTTGAATTCTTAGCACCTACAATGACAATCAGCCTAATTATTTTAGTTCTATTATGATGAATAATACACTTAAAATTGAATAGCTAAATCTTTAGTGCTTACATGAAAATCCAAATGAAGCTGTAAACCCATCTTTACAAAAATCAGGATTCATCAAACAATCATTTGAGGGAAGTTCTTCTGTTCTTAAGTGTGGATATTTTTGATGCGATCGAAGATATGAAAACGCAGCTTGTGGCAAAATTCTATTTGTTGGGCGAAGGTCTTCAAATTGAATGGAATCAGTAAATGAATGTGGTAACACAAGTTTCCAATTATGGTCAGCTGAAAAATAAATTTATTTTAGTATGCTAAAAGTAACTGGAATCAGGGTATAATATAATCATTTTATTTATAAAACCTTCTTTTGAGAGCAATAGCTGAATGTTACAGAATCCAACAAATACTTAACTCTTGGAAAGACCAAAAGAAAATTTGGAAAGATTTCAAGCAGGTGCTTCATATTTTACGAGTGTCTTGACGTATTAATGCTGGAAATAGTTCAAAGGCCCTTTGCTTCAAGCACCCATTTACACCCAAGAATGTTAATGTTTTTTGAAGTTACACCCATTTACAAGTTTTATGATTTTTTCCCGTTTTTTGAAGGTTCCTGTGAGTTTGGCGCCTTTAATAAATTACCCTTTTATTTCAAAATAAAACAGTATCTTTCCAATCAAAAATGTTAACTGCACAACTCATTAAAAAGAATATCAACTTTGTTGGTCTTTTTGTCTAATTGGTGCCTCAATAATTTAATGTATTATGGTGAAATAGTTAAAATGTTATTAAAGTACAAAAGTAATACCCAATTACGATATTTCTTAAGCATTCATTTGAACCAAGTTTTAAGTCTTACAACCCAACACAAGGCAAGTTATTAGAGTAGGGCAGCATTCAGGGGCGGATTTAGCTACGGTGTACAGGTGTAAATACACCAGTAAAAATTTTTTTCTCTGCATTTTAAGCCAGAGTTATGAACAAATCAGGATAACACCTGTGTGCACCTCCTGCGGAATTTAACTGTAACTAATTTAATAAACAATGATCCTTTCTTTATCCTTGATTTCACATTTTCGTGAAATGCTACATGAGTATAACATTTGGATCAATCAATCAACTATTTTTTTATTTACTGTTAATTTATAATTGCCTCAGATATAAGCAATTCTAGTTAAAGGCACAGTGCTCACCTAACTAAACACTGTCAAAATTAAACTTAATATTAAAATTTTAATAATGACGATATAGAAATTTTTTTGTTGACATGTATATATTTATGTATCTACCTTTTGTAACAAGAAAAAAATTTTTATCAGCCCTAACAATATCCATATTAAAATTATTTAATGACACATGGATTGATAAGAGCATATTTAGCTTCATGTTATTTTAACCTTTTTCAAATTTTAGTACACACGCTATAGAAGCACAGCATGTGGGGCAATGGGCAGGTAAACAAAATAGTGGTACAAATATTCACTCTTTATTTATTTATTTATTTTATTTATTCATTCATTCTTATTTTTTCGAATATTCTCTTTTGTTTTCTCTTTACCTAAGTAACATTCAGAATTATTCTGCCTTACAAATATCTTTCCTCAGAATGTGAGCTTTTGTAGCTACAGTATGAAATAAATCTGCTTAAGACTTCATATTCTTATGCAAAGGAATAATAAAGGTTTGATAAAAAATCCTGGATACTTACGTGTCAAATAATCAACACCATAAAGCTCAATTTTCACCCTGGGTTTAGATTTCATGGGTAATACAGGGATATATCTGATAATGCTTGCAATTAGTGGAGTTGAAAACACATGGGTAGCATTTACAAATGCACCATATGGTGGAGGCTAAAAGGAAACAAAAGAATACAGAAAAGAATAATGATAAGGATTGATTATTAAGGCTTTTCTACCTCAAGAGAAAAAATTGTTTGTGGACAAAAAAAATACAGAAATAAAGTTTGTGAATAGGTCCACAAAAATTGTGCAAAATACAGAATAAAAGAATTTAAATCAACACATTTGCAAAGACACTGCCTATTAATGAGTAACTTGGGGCATACAAAGACATGTACCAAAGTTTTAAATTTTTGAAGTCTAGTTGTGACACAACTTTACTTGAAAGGACACGATGGACAAGGGAAAACAAACAAGAATTATTCTGAAATTTCAAAATTAAAATCTCATTATTATGGTAGTTAGTCTGTAATGGTAAATCATAGTTAACTTTTTTAAAATATATACAGAAAATACCACTAAATAATAATTTGAATGTTTCAATTTTCAGGTGCTTAAAATGTACTCCCTTGCTTAAAATTTTTTGAGAAAGCTGTGTATAATGGCTGATATGAAAAAAAAGAACATATAAAATTTTTGAATACAAGTACAAAGTGAATTAACCCGTTGTTGCTATTTAATTATTGTAAAATTTGTAAAATTCAATTTATTGTATTCCACAAATTTGACTGTGTATCAACATTCTTTGATTTAACAAAATTTAGACATTTTGTCATAGTTGCCCTTTCCCAGGCCCATAATTTATTGTGAAAATCTAAAGTGCAATAGCTTCTGGTCTGATGGAATTTTAAGTCAAGTTTTCACCAACAAAATGTTTAAATCGATCAACATCAATTAACATAAACTAGGAAGCAATCTAACTTTTGATTCGACCAATTTCTTTTTAAATTACTTTTACAGTTTCAGAATTCGAACACTTTGAAAGAGGTTAATAAGATATTTTTTAATGAAATGGTGAAACAGTAACAAATAGGTAAAATATTTTTTTTGCAAGTCTGGAGAATGGTGGTAGTAGTTTTAACTTGTAGTTATGATTTCAATTTTCTTTACTTTTTTTTAGCTGGTAACAGAAGAGGTGAAAGTTAACAAGTATAAAAATCATAAGGCAAAAATGCTTCAGAGATAAAGGTGCTTTTTATATTGATAAGCTTCTTACACTGTAAAAAGTACAGAATTTTTTGTGGAAGTGGAAAATTTTTAAAATTTTAAAAAAACTTGGAGGCTCTTTACATGAGACTGAAGTGAAATTAAGGCATTTTGAAATTCCACATAAATATGGAAAGTGTACCTGCTTACATAATGTTTCACGTGAGATTAAATTTAATTTTGAGTTGGCCTATAAAAAGTCAAACTATTTATGCTTGTCACTGTCAGGCATGCACACTGTTCAAAAATCACACGTCATTCCAGGGTGAAAGCGCATGGAAATCTTGTGCAGGTTTTGACCAATGTGAAATGAAGTGAGTTTCACTTTGCCTGAAATGATAAAAACCTTGTGTATATAAACAGTCCTAAAAAACACAGTGTGGACAAAATTGACTAAAACCAGTATGAGTTAACTTATAGTCTCATGTAAACAGCCTTTTGAAAATGAAGCAAAAATGGAGCTTTTACAATCCACTGGTTGATTGTGGACTGGCTATAACCCAAATATATGCCTTTCACTGTTATACATCTAAATAGTTGATAAAATCGTCACGTCATGGCCACATGATGAATACACTTGTGGGCGGCTAGTGACGAGTATATTATTGCAATTTGTGATCAGTGAATTAGTTAAGAATGAAAATTATTGCTTTCTGAAAAAATGGAAATTTTCTAAGATTAAATGTTTAGACTGGATACCGACAACCTAGAAACATTCAGGCTCTGCACTGTGTCTATATCTTCTATCTGATGATTTTGAAGATTCAACCTCCCCGTGCAGCTGTCAAAAATTAAAAAGCATTTGGAATTGAAAGAAAAAAAATTAATAGCTTTTATTGCATCTCTGTTGACATGTTCAAGATGGATTCAGATCAAATATACTGTTATCATACAGCAGTAAGGGGATATCATCACTACCAGAGATACTGGAAGCCAGAAGAAAATCAAAAACTGTACTTGTGGTATGAAAGAGAAAATCTGTTTGACATATTTGCCATAAACGTGTGTGACAAAAAAGATAAAAATTATTGGCCATCTCCCAATGGAATTATCTAGAGTCACAAAATTTTTGATGGGCTGTGGTTTATTTATTTATTTAAAATAATGTTTTTACAGGATGACCTATTCAGTATAACATATAAAAATACATTCTGTACTGCTAACAATTAGGGTCCTGTTTGGTAAAAATAAAAAATAAAAATATATATGATTATAGAAATATCAACACTTTAAAAAATGTCACGCTAAAAACTAACTGAAAGTAAGTAACAGAGAAAGTACGCATGCCATAGAAGTTGTTAAAGTGGGTGAGAAAAACTAAAAACCGCAATAGACTCCGTTGAAAAGGTAAAAGCAAACGACAAGGATATGAAAACAGTTATAAATTGTAATAACAAATAAATTAATATATGTGTATGTATGTTAAAAGTCAAAAAGAGCCATTGAAAATAAAGGAAAGCCTAGACAGCCATGGATTAAACAGTGAGTAGAACATGTCGCAAAAACGTTTGGAAAAAATAAATTACTTAAAATGCCCAGATAATTTTTCTTTAAAACTAGTTATATTACTATCGTTTGAAATGTCTCTTGGCAAGGTGTTATATATTTTACTTGCCATAAACTTAAATGCACGATGGCCATATTCCGTGCGAATTGCAGGAAGCTGTAGCAACGAATTCACATTTCTGGTGCTATGGCCGTGGTTCATTAATACAAAATAGTCATTAAAGTTGTCACATAATATACTGTCTATACGTTTTCGTACCAGAAAACAACAGTTCTTTTTTATGGTATTCTCGATCGAACAAATGTTCACGGATGGTACAATTTTTCGTGCACGATCATCGATTGACTGAAGCCTTTTTCATTGAGTACACGTCAAGTTGAGGTTAGTCATTCTGCTGTATGTCATCACAGGTACAATCTAGTCTGGTAAATTGATTTTGCAGCTTTAACTGTGAGTAATGGTCTAATTTTAAGTAGCAGATGCAAGACTAATAGGGACTCTTCGATTGACTTACTACTGTCGATCCCCTCTTATGAAGGGAGGCCTCAAGCTACCGTGTGAATGATACCATAAGAATGAAAAAGTAAAGAATAATACTTGTATTGTTACTATATTTATTCTCGAAAACTCTGTTATTGAATTTATTCTGCTCTTAAAATTCTGCTCATAAAATATTTTACAAAAAAAAGCCTAAAAGTTCCGGAATATTCGCTCCATAAACAACAGGTGTTGTAAAAAACAGGTGTATATATTGTCCTCATATTCATTTCTGCATGTTTTCGGCTTGTCTAGAATTTTCTCGTTATAGTTTCCTCAATAATACAAACTTCTTTGAATCATCCTCTCCCTCATTAATTAACCATGTTCATAAAAACTCTCTACAAACTGGCACCACATTCCAATAGACAAATTTATGATATTGGTCTAGTGTATTCATTTTCACTAATTCTCACATTCTCGACGCATACATGGCAATCCCACCCTGGTAAGACCTTTGTTATTCGACCAATTTTGACTGCTATCTGGTGAATTAACTAAAACCACATCTCCAACTTGTACATCTCTTGGGGGAATATACCACTTCTTTCTTGCACTAAGACCTAGTACCCATTTTCAAAGTCATTTATTCCAAAAGTGTCTAACAACTTCTTGAGATCTACACCATCGTTTTCTTAAATTAACTTCTTGGTCTACTGATTCTGGGGCAAATACTCCTGCCAAATAATACAGCTTGTCCAAATAAGAAATGATTTGAATGCTGTCACCAGTAGACCTATTTCCATATTCCTTTTCGTTACGTGGAAAATACATACGAAAATACCGAATAACATGATAAGGAGATTAGCTATGAGCAAATTTTTGGTGATAATATGGGATAATAGCATGTATTATTGGGCCGTTCTAATGCTTTTGTTTATAATTCTTGGTGTTAAATAAGCTAGATATTAGCTAGCTTTGAATAAGAAGATATGAGTAGCCGTCTTGTTCCAAACAAAAGTGAAATTTCAAGCCGGTTACCAAAATTGGTGATGTTGCTGGCATATATCCTGTGTCCCCAGTTATTGAGTGTACCTTATTTTTCAAACAACATCTGTAAAAATAACATTAGCCAGGCTTACTGACAGTGCTTCTAAAATAATAGTTGATCTTGTGGGTGTTTATTTTTTTCCCAAGTGAGGGTACTTTCGGAAGTATTTAAAACCTACATTTTACACATTTGTGATTTCAGAATTAGGATACTAATTTAACTTGTTTGGCCAAGATGAATGTTAAACTTTGCTTGGAATGTTCTTGCTTATTTTTTACGGTAACCAATATTGTCACACCAAAAAGTAATTAAATTTTGTGAACAATAACAATTATGGCGTCAGCAAAAGCAAATGTAGTAGCTGCGATTATAGAAGTGTACGATTTCGATGAGAAAATTACAGATGTTTTTGAAGATCATGATATGAAATAGTTTTAATTTTGAATAGCTATACAAAGGCGAGAGAGGAGGGCGTGCCAATGGGTGGATTTCTTGAGACAGTAATACCAAGGTTATTGATTTTACATGCTTTATGATGGTCTTTTTTGATGGTTGAAGTTCATCATCATTCTCGGCTTAACGTCCGTTTTCCATGCTAGCATGGGTTGGACGGGGTATATTAATGACCCTCTTCCAATCTGATCTAAACTTAACTTCCTCTGTATCAAGTCTGTCCTTATAACCTCCTGCCAAGATGTCTTTCTCGGTCTGCCTCTGGGCTTTGCCCCAGGAACTATCAAGTCTCTACACTTTCTTACCCAATTATCCTCCTCCATTCTTTCCAAGTGCCCCAGCCAATTCAATCTTCTTATCTGGATAACATCTTTAATTCTACGGATACTTAGCCTGCTTCTTAGCTCATCTGAACTCTTTCTGTCTCTCAGACTGGCGTTACACATCCACCTAACCATTCTCATATCATTCCTTTCTAAACGGTCAAGATCTTCCTGCTTCACTGCCCATGTCTCACTACCGTACAACATAACACTTCTTACACAGGCCTCATACAACCTACCTTTTACCTCAATTGAAAAGACTCTGCTAGTCAACAAAGGCAGTAACTCTCTGAACTTTTTCCAAGCAGAACCTATCCTGCAAGTAACACTTCTTCCAACACCCCCTTCACTGCCCAACATATCACCTAAGTAACAGAAGTTCTCAACTATCTCTAACGAGCCACTGTTGTACATCATTAAAGCTGGAAATACTTCATTCTCTATAATCTCACCTTTGCAACGCTTGCGTAAAAACTGAATGTCAGCTCTTAACCTTCCACCAATACTACTGCACTTCTTATGTACCCAAATGCTTGCAAGTCTGACAAAAAATTGAGTTACTACCAACCCCTTTCCTGCAAACTCCACAAGGCCACTTTCCAACTACAAGGTCACACTTGGCCGCAATGCTACTAATCATGACTTTAGACTTTGCTATGTTCAACCTTGGCCCTTTCTCTTCTAGTCCTTTCTTCCACTTCTCAAACTTTTCAACTAATTCTTCCATCGACTCTGCTATGAGAACCAAATCATCTGCATACAATAACTCCCATGGACAACCTGTTCTGAACTCCATCGACAGCGCTTCTAAGACTAGAACAAACAACAAAGGACTAAGTACAGAACCCTGATGTACACCAACATTTACACTAAATTCATCACTAAGTGAATCTTTAAACCTGACACGACTTCTAGCATTGCTGTACATAGACTGTACCATCGTAACTAGCCACTCATCCACACCTAATTTTCTCATAGCCCACCAAATAACTTAACGTGGCACTCTATCAAAAGCTTTCTCTAAATCTACAAAGGCAAAATAGAGATTCTTTCTATTTCCTAAATACTTTTCCTGAAGCTGTCTGAGTAAAATATTGCATCTGTAGTGCCACGCCCTGGAACAAAACCAAATTGCATCTTATCTATATCAATTCTTTCTCTAAGTAACTTATCAATCACTCTTTCAATAACTTTCATTACTTGATCAACCAACTTCAAACCTCTATAGTTACCTCTTTCTAATGCATCACCCTTGCCCTTGAAACAATTCACTATTACACTCTACTGCCACTCACTTGGAATAGCACCATCCTTTATAATCTGATTAGCAAGACTTGTAATAAGCTCAACTCCAATATATCCAGATGCTTTTACCATCTCTGCAACAATACCTGATACTCCTGCAGCCTTGCCAATCTTCAATTTCCTAATAGCCTCCACTACCCATTCTGTCTTGATCTGCATAGCTGGCCCTTCTACAACATCATCATCAGACAAATTATCCTCATCCCAATCAAACTCAGTGTTAAGCAACCTCTGATAATAATTCTTCCAAGCTACCCTTTTCAAAACACCTTCATCATTACATATACACTTCTCACCTACAACATCTTGATTAGTCTTCTTCATTTGCTTTGCTATCTTGAATACCTCATTGCGCTGGTCTTCCCTTCTTAACACATCTGCAAATCTGTTTCTCTCTGCTTCTGATTTTGCCTTATACACTGCTGTAGAGCACGACGCTTAGCTTCTAAGTAAATATTTTTACAACCACCTGACTTCCACTCTTTCCAAAGTTTCCTCTTTTCCTTTCGTCCACCCACAGGTATCATCAGAAGCTTCTAGAAGACAATTCTTCAAAGTAGTCCAAGTACTTTCAACATTGTCACTATCACATTGACCATTGTGCTGAACTTTTGCACTAAATTGTCTTGCTACAATCTCCTCCTTCAGCTTCCAGACTTTACGACGGGGCCTGTACTTTCCCTTGGCTTCTTTAACACTCTTCAAGAGATAATATCACAAACCAGCAACCTATGCTGGGAAACACACTCTTCCCACGATATAACTTTCACATCCTTCACCACTTTCTTGTCTGACTTTCTAACCAGGAAGTAATCTATCTGTGTCTTACAACCACCTGACTCATATGTTATCAGCCTACTCTGTCTCTTACTGAATGATGTGTTGCAAACCACCATGTCCGTTGCCATTCCAAACTCAAGCAATCTCTCCCCTTCCTTATTTCTGCTCCCAAATCCATAGCCTCCATGCACACCTCTATAACCTTCAGATGACTTCCCAACATGACCATTAAAGTCGCTGCCCACCATGACAAGTTCAGTGTGTCCAAACTTTGATGTGACTGCCATTAACTCATCATAAAACTTATCTTTATCTTCCTCACTGAGTCCACACTGTGGAGCATAAACCTATTACCTATCAAAAACTTTATCACTATAATACGACTATTAACACGCATAACATTTATTACTTTTTCTACCCACTTCTCTGCAACGAATATACCAACTGATTAATTTAAAAATTAGCTATCCAATGAAAAGCTTTTCCAGCTAATTAGTACCACTTCAATCTTTATATCTTTATATCAAAGCAAACTGGTTCTAGACTGTTCCACCTTGCAAACAGGTATATGTTTAAATAAAAACTCACGCAACATTGTATTATATATCATTAACTCACTTACTTTGTATACAAATGATGTTGTTTTTAGGTTTTTATTTATTTATGGTACTGTGCATCATCAAAACCTCTGTGATCGATTTCGGATAAATTAAATGTAACACAGTCTGCAGTTCACAAAACTATTTGTTAAGTAACTAGAGAAATTTTGGAACTTTTATTAAAATTATTACTTATATGACCTTCTGGCAAAAGAATGTTGGATGTGACTTGAAATGTAATTGAAAGGGTATGTTAAAGCGCAGATTTTTATGTTTAAAAAACCTGCAGCAAATTTGCCAGCCTGTAATATCTATTTGTTGCATCCACATTTTTTGTATTAATGAGAATGGGGAAGAAGAATTAGATTTTGTGTTAGAGCCTGAGCAAGAGGTGAACAATTTTGTATGTCATAGCTCCTGCTCCAAAGATGTAGGAAGAAAGGGAAAAAAAATTGCCACAACTTTAAACAATGTCTTACGAGATTATACTTAACTTGAAACAATTTTAAAGTTTATCAATTATAATCTGCTCACTGTGCAATTTTATTAATCAATGCTCCCGCGTCACTTCCCACTCTGTCTTACGCTGGTAGTAGCTTTTTAACCACATTAAAATTGAATTGGTTGATTTCAATGCAGTGGACTAGTATTTTCTTTTTTTTTACAGTAGCAGTTGTTCTAGCGCTATCCTCATAGGTCTCCTCTTCACATACCACGTTTTCATTACACTTTCGCTTTGAGACAGTTTATGTTCTGCTTGACGACAATATAGCTGTCAGGGTTCAATTTTGGCGATCGTTTTTTAATAATCGTAATCTTCTTTCGTCTTCTATATTGTTTCGTTGACATCTATCTTCATTCTTCCTAATGCGTCTGACAACTTTGTTAACTCTTCCAGGAATAATTCTTGTTGTTTATCCAATTCGTCTCTCTCCTTCTGGCTGAGCCTCCCCCATCTATGAGTCCCACCAATCTATTAACTGTTTTTGTAAAGCAAGATTTTCTTTTTGCTTTTTCTTCCTTTAAATCTCACAACATCTCTTCAGTTTGTTGATCTTTCTTATCAGTTTCATCTTCTTTTACTTTTTATTTTATTTTAGCAACTACCCTCTACTACCAATTATGGTGTCTATAATACCATAAGAATGAAAACGTTAAGAATAATACTTGCTTGTATTATTATTATATTTAGTCTCGAAAACTCTGTTATTAAACTATTCTGCTCTTAAAATTCTGCTCATAAAATATGTAACAAAGAGGTCTTATATATAAATTTATATATATAAAAGCTCTAAAAAAATAATAAAGTGAAGAAACTGGTGTTGCTACTTCTGTTTGAAGCATTCAATCTCACACACCAATATTGACAACAGAAGCCCTATAGTTCCGGAATGTCCGCTCTATAAATAAAGTTGAACATATTCTTGACCATTAATCATTTCCTATTTTCTGCACGTTTTCGGCTTTTTTAGAATTACCTTGTTAAAGTTCGCTCAATAATACAAACTTTTTCGAATCATTTTATGAATTAGTTTTATGATTTTAACAAAAGATTAAGGTATGGGGAGTTGTTTGTCATTTATGGGTGCTTCAAAACTTGCTTCAAATTAAAGAGTGAAAAAAAAATCTAAAAAAAACGAATCAATGTAGAATAATGTTTGTGAATAGGAGACAAATTTACAATCATTAATTCCACATTCTTTTCATCCATTTTCATTTATTCCCTAAGATACTATATTAAAATTATAAAAATGAGGAAAGAATCTTCCTATGGTGTCCTAATTTTTATGTTCTCTTTTTTGGTTTGGCAGGGACAATAAATTGGTGAATGCTGAAAGTTGATAAAAAGATTTTAGAAAAAGTCAGAAATTTAATTTAATAACATAATCCAATAAAAGTTATATAAAAATAATAGCAGCCCCCCCCCCCCCCCCCCCCACACACTATTGAAACATACTTGGGGTTAAGGTAGTTACAATTTATCAAAGCCAGGCTGTAAAGCTGTAAAGGTACTAAGAAAAGGGGGGCTAAGACAGCCGCCTCTTTTAAAAAAATTATAAAATACTTTATTTGTCAAAAACTTGGTGGTGAAATGAAAGTGGTAAAATTGTTTGAAAAATCATGAAAAGGCTAAATTATTAAAAATTATCAACAAAGATATTTTTAACCATTTTTCCAACCTCTTGCTCACCATAAAATCAACATGACAACAGGCATGGTATTATTATCAATATTTTAAAATAGTGCTTCAACCCTACTGCCTCTCTGGGCCTAAATAGTGTCAACACAATACAAAATACTAAAAACAAGAACAACAACTTACCAAAATTTTATAAGTTGTAAGTAAATTTTCGTCTCGCCCATATTGGATCCAATACTTTGTACGAAGATTTGAATGGAATTTAGATCCTTGCACAATAATATAAATTACTTTTTTTAAGGCTGGCAAAACAATTTGCAACCAATATTTTGCATTTTCAATATTTGTCTGGATTCCTGCATCGTCAAATGGCTGCCATCCAAAGCCTTGTGAATCAAGTCGTGCAAGATATGGGTTTGATCTTTGTTTGTTAGCATAACTCGTAATTCTTTGTTTGCTAATTAAGCCACTAGACATACCAAGTGGTTTTGCATCTATAACAAAAAAGATCATATAAAAACTTATAGTGAATAGGAACAAGGGTGCATATGTGAAATATATTGGTATAAGTAACCTTGCACATTATCTTCCCAAGTGCTGTAACGAATGTGCATCATTCGGCAATATCTTATTGGTACGAGTAAGTAGAAAGGTATGTCACAAGGAGGACATTCGCCTTGCCCTTGTGGTATGTCGCAAGGAAGTAGTATCCTCGCCTCATCTACTACATGTGTTAGGGAGGTAGCATCGGATCAATAGCACAGTGGCTAGAGCAATGGCATGGCAAACGGGAGGTTGTGGGTTCAAGTCCCACTCGATCCATCATCTTTGCAGCACTTGGAAAGATAATATGCAGGGTTACTTATACTTTTATAGTAAATGTTTTCACACTAGTATTTTCTGTTAGTTTATCAGCTGCTTATGTTATGTGAGGTAGTATCCTCGCCTCGTCTACTACATGTGCTAGGGAGATAGCATCGGATCAATAGCACAGTGGCTAGAGCAATGGCCTGGCAAGCACGAGGTTGTGGGCTCAAGTCCCACTCGATCCATCATCTTTGCAGCACTTGGAAAGATGATATGCAGGGTTACTTATACTCTTATAGTAAATGTTTTCACACTAGTAATTTCTGTTAGTTTATCAGCTGCTTATGTTATGTGAGGTAGTATCCTCGCCTCGTCTACTACATGTGCTAGGGAGATAGCATCGGATCAATAGCACTGTGGCTAGAGCAATGACCTGGCAAGCAAGAGGTTGTGGGTTCAAGTCCCACTCGATCCATCATCTTTGCAGCACTTGGAAAGATAATATGCAGGGTTACTTATACTCTTATAGTAAATGTTTTCACACTAGTAATTTCTGTTAGTTTATCAGCCGCTTATGTTATGTGAAAATAATAACTTTTTTATTGCAGAGTATATGAACAAAAAATTGTATGTAAAAAGACATTTGTATAACACTAGGTTTTCATACTGACAAACTGAAAGTTGATATCATTTCCTCTTTTCTCACAGACAGGAACCGAAAAAGCAAAAGAAAAATAGCCCGATAAATAAAAGTATTATTATGTTGTTATGTTATGTTTATAAGTATATTATGACGTTTTAATCTATTTTGTATTTAAGTGGTAATACAAGGCACTTAACAGTTTAAAGAAATTGGAACTGTAATGGCGTGCATACCAAAATGTTTAACAATTACAGGGACAATTTCTTAATATCAACAGTTTCCAAAACTTACAATTCCAATGCGGGCATACGTAAATTTCGAACTGCATGGTAGCCACTTTGATTTGAAAAACATAAGTTGGTAAAAAATATATTCTGAAGTTTCTGGCTTTTACAGGAGTCTCAAATCTATAATTTACTGAGCCACTTGATGGGATTCTATTTATCTAAACATAAAAGATTTTTAATATAAATTTTAAAAATATATATTGCAGTTTTTTTTACTATTTAATAAAGATTTTGCATGTTATTTTTGTACGCTAACTAGATTCAAAATGCAATGAATCGAAAGCCTTTTATGTTCGATGAAATCATAACAATTACAGTTCTATGAAAAATTAAGTAAAATGGTAACAAACTTTTACGCAAAGTTGCTGTCAAGAAATTGGTTATAACTTTTACTAATAGGACAAATTATTGGGAGTTTAGGTCCTGAATGTTAAATACAAGCTTTTTACGAGAAAACCACTAGATTCTAAGTGGTCGATGGACGTATATAAACACACAAAAACTGCAACAGGCAGAGAAATCTGTTTAAAATTTCTACTTTAGATTTCTTCTTGGAGATTGATCTTATTGAAGATGAGATGTGGCAAAATCAGGTAGATTCATTTGATGTCAGGATTAAAACAAGGTATATTACAGGTTATTTAGAATCTTATACTGACTGCAAATGGGAAGACAACAATGGCAACATATTTGGCTTATTTAACATTGAAAATTTCTGCACTAAATGTTTGTTTTGCACTGTTCACAAAACTATTAAAAATGCATAAATTATGTAACCAAAACACATATGTATTTATAAACACTGTAAAATAAACAGCATTAAGTTGAGTGTTATAACCAGTAAGAAAAATTATAATTTTTGGAATGTAGTCGTCAATATAACAAAACACAATGATGAACCCATTGGACTGTAGGATTTTCAAAGGAAGACAATTTGAGCCTTTACAATTATTTTGATTTGTTGTTGTTTTTGTTCAATGTTTAAACCTTGTTACATTTTATTTGATTCTTCACTTATAGTTTCAAAACCAATAATTATTAAAGATAAATATTGGGAGGGGGAAGAAAATGGACGTGTTGTACCTTTGTTAAAAAAACGACTATCAGAAAACAAAGAGGACGGCAAATACAACAAAGACGAAGATTGAAGAATAATGAATATATAAATTTTGGAAGAAAGATCGTACAATCGTACGATAAAACATATGAGCGACATAAAACATTGCATATCTATTTTAAGAGCTATTTCTTATATGCATGAGATTCGTTTTTAAATAATTTAAGTGCACCATTTACCATTTCTTAGGTAATTTGACGCAGTCGCAATCTAATCTGGATAAACTCCTGATGGAGCAGTTCACTTAGAGTATTTAAACACTTACAAGTGATAATTGGACATACTATGTCTTAAGTCATAAATTAAAAAACCATGGAAGACGGTACTTAATTATGCGCAAAACATAAACAAACAGAACAGCTTTAAATGTAAACAAGACTTTTGAAACAGCAATATTTGTTTGCAAACAAAGCGCTGTCTATGATTTTGCAATTTAAAAAATTATAAAAAAATTAAGCTATATTTTTAAAACACATCAAAATGTTGGAGCACTTGGATTCGGTACTGTGTTTTTTGGCACTGTGTTTTTTGGTACTGTGTTTTTCGGTACTCCTCTCATTATCGGCTCCTTTCGATTTTCACTTAGGTATTTAATCAAGAAGAAGTCTTCTATATTAAATTAATATATTAAAATCAATCGTGATATTGGATAACATAAATAACTGCAACACAGGAGCGGATTTATGTCAAACCTGTCATGTGAGGTAGTAAAAAAATGAGCCAAATATTACACAGCGGTTCCTGATGTGCTTCCGAAATAAATCCTGGTGTTTTCAAATTTTATCCGGAATACCGGGGACGAAATCTACTTCATAGTTTGCTTTGCCTTATCTACTATATCACATACCTCACAACAGAATTCAATCAACCGATGTTGGGCTAACCTATTTTATGTCAGACTGTAACCATATACTTTATAACACACAAACCCTGTCAAGGTTGTTTCTAGGTATAACCATGGAATGTTTCTCCGTAACATAATAAACAATGTGCCTGTTTTTCAATTTCGCATTTTTGTACAGAAAATGCAGCAAACACTTGCAGCATTCAAAAATGTGTTTTATACTTTTTAGGTACAGCAACGAGAAAGATGCTGAAGAAACTTAAATCTGCCGATCAAAATGTTCAAGAATATTTTTAGGAGGAAGATGTATTACTAAGACTTGAATAAATTAACCTCAACACGGCTTGATATTTTCCCTTGTGTCGGATTAGTGTACGTAAAACCTGTTTAGTAGTAAAAGCTTCTAAAGCAATGGTGTAGAACACGCCAAGACCCCAAGCATTGTTTTTTTTTGTTTTATTTATTTTAAATGCTTTGACATAGTAAAAAAATTGGCTAGATCAGCGCCTGCAATACTAATAGTGTTGATGTAAATCCAACATTGATAAAGTTGAGAGAGACATACAAATCAGCCATACAAAACAATCTGTTTATATTAATAACTCTTAATTTTAAAAAAAGGGGTTTGCGTAAAGGTATTTCCCTTTACGCAAACCAGTTAGTCAGGTCAGGTAAAAGGACAATAGTCATGGAAATAACATTCCAATACCCACCTTAAGTGAACACAGAATTTAGGGGCTATTTCTTTCATACCTAATATTCAAATCTGTATGCACCAACTGCTCTAAGTGCTTTGATGACCAAAAAAACAGAACAGAACTTGAATCCAAGTGCTTCGACTTTTTAATGTGGTTTAAAAATATAGCTTATTTTTTTTTCATAATTTTTGCATAATTAAGAAACTACAGCTCTTTGTAAATAAATATGGCTGTTTTAAAAGCACTTTTAGTCTTCAGTAAGAAGAAAACGAAGAAGATAAAGGAAACAAAGAAGATATAACTGACCTAATTCTGTGTGACTGTGTCGATTGAGACAGTAATACCCTTGTATACCAATGACACCTTTAAAAGCCATTTTAAGTTGAGGAAAAAATCAGTAGAATCATTGTGCTTAAAGCTTGGCAACTTCGATCAGTTTCTCAAATTAAATAGTACGTCTCAAGCCCTGTTGAAATTGAGTTGGTGGATTTGGTAGCACTTGAGACATACTTCCTTTTCCTGTTCACTTTCGCTTTCATCAACTTTTCCTCATCCACTTCAATTCTTCTTTGAACATTACCTATACCCGCCGAACTAACGGTGCACACGCGCTTGACATTTAGCCAATAACTGTAAACAATTTTTAGTTCCTCATAAGATTGGCAACTTTTTTATCATTTCCTGATTTATTGTTATGATCAACTGTTTTCCTGTATATTTTGGTAATAGTTTTCCATCTTGAGTTGCATTGTTGCCAAGATGGAAAATTTTTACAGTTTAACTTTTATAATTCCTTTTTGATTTCGTGTGCTATAATCTGCCGTACTTCCTTTGCTTTGTACTTAAAAAATTCTAAAATTATCGATGCATTTCTCATATTCTACAAATTTTGGTTGCCTCTTTTTTCCAATAAATCGGAGTAGAATCATCCTCGACTGTTGTGCAAGCAGTTGATGGCACCCTTTGGTTAACCATTTCACCTGTTTTATTTTTTTTGTTTTTGTCTTTTTTTATTTTTCATTTTCATTTTTTTTTCAGTTAAAAAATTATTGATGCAAAAAATTATCCATGTTTTTTCCGGTGAAGATGGCAAATGAAGTATGCCGCTTGCATCTATCATAGATGGTTCTCCTGCTTCATCATTTCCCCCCATATATTCTATAAATATAAACCGTAGCCTTCACAATTATTTCCACTGACAGCATAAGTGTTTAATGACCTCACTTTCACTTTCAAGCCTTGTTTACATTCAAAGCTGTTGTGTTTGTTCATTTTTGTGCAATTAAGTTCCGTCCCATGGTTTTTAATTGATGCAAAGTATATAAAATAGTTTCTCCCTGCAAGAGCTTACCTGGCGAAAAAATGCGCGCCAAAAAATGGATTTTCGAAGCAAGAAAGCTTTGACAGCAGTTAGTTAAATTATTAGTTCTAAGCGCTCTAAATACTCCAAGTAAACTGCTCATTGAGGAGTACATCCAGATTTGATTCTGACAGCCCTAAATTACCAAAGAAATGGAAATTGGAGCATTTGAGCATCCAGAACCGAATCTTGTGTGTGAAAGAAATAGCCCCTTATTGGAGAAAGACAGTCAAACCTGTGTTAACAGCAACCTCTCTATAATGACCATCTACTTACAACGACTACTTCAAAATACACCCCTCGGATTTTACTAGTAATTGTAGAAGGCCGCAAACTTTGGCTTCCTAGTTGCATCAAAACCTGTATTAAACAGAACAAAAAATGCTTACTGCTGTAGTAGTTATTTTGTTTTTGTGATAATTTTATTGTGGCAAGCTTCTTATAGTATAAGAAATGTTAAATATTGCAAACTAAGTTGCTGCTTACATGCTACATTATTGCTTCTCACAAGCTGTTCCCATCACATAAACATTTTTTTGTTATGTGCACCACTTTTTATTTAACTGTAGAGGACTATTTTTATGAATATACCACTTTGGCAAAAAAATAAACAACACATGTGATTGCATAGTAGTTCATCAATGTAGCTGTTTTATTTTGTTGGCATTATGCTTTTCATTGAGATAAAAAGCTCACAGACTTTTTTGTTAGTACATACACGTGCATATGTGCTAACAAAAAGACTGTCTTCAAATGGAAACAAGCCTTAACAAAGTCGTAAAACTATGCAATATTAAAGGTAATATTTATTCTTCAAGTGACTCCTCCCATGTAGGAGTCACTCAAAGAATAGTGACTCCTCTTTGTGGAAAAATTACCCCTCTTCCAATACAAGCTTTACACAGTATAAGATACACAGCATTCTGAGGGTGTCAACAAGAAGAAAAAAGTTGTTCAATTTGTTAAATCTTAGACCTTATTTCAACCTAAAACATTTCACATTTTTCTACCCACTGTAACATAAAAACCTGTCTTAGACTAGAGATAGTCTTTATAGACAGGTTCTTTCTATAATTAAACAATCCTACAAAAGCTCACCTGCCGCTACTTACAGTCACTATTCTTGCCTTATAAACTCTCAGCAAGCAATATAATATAGATTTTAATTTTACCAAAATAAGTTGGTCAAAGTTGTAAACATTACTGGTGAGTAAAGTTTTCACTTACTAATAACTGACGAGTGCTCAAAATAAATTGAAAATCTGCAGTATTTCCATTGGTATATGAATATCCATAGTAATGACCTTCATAGTTCATAGAATTTGATCCATGATTCAAATGATAACCAGTTATTATTGTAACTTGTCTAAACCTGATCTCCAGAAAATATGGAGAAGATAAGCTGGCAGCGCATGATTTTGGTTGCAATTTTATTAGATTTGTTCCAGCTTTGGAAATATCATTGAATGTTACCCGCCAGTGACTGGCTGATATATCATTTCTGGAAATTGCACCACTGTGCATTCCCAATGGTTTGTTGCATTCTAAAAAAAATATGAACTTATAATTAAAATTTGTAAAATGTAAATAATATTGGTTGGCATTCACATTAGTTTTTCTAATTGCTACAAATGCTTGCACTATTTTTTAGTTCTTCAAAACATGATTTAAAATGCTTGTTTGTCAGAATACAATTGTGATCATATTAATGTTCATTTTAAATCAACTTGTGTTCGCCTTCAGGTTACAAGAATTCACATGTATATGTATGCAAGTCCTCGGTAGTGTGTATGGGTAGGGTATACTAATTTAGAAAACAGCAGATATGCTTTGGCATACGTTTGACACTCTTTCTTGTAAATATGTAGACATAAGAAGATGGCTCCACGTAAAAACAACACTTAAACAATTAAGTCTTGTTTACATTTGAAGCTGTCCTGTTTGTTTATTTTTGCACATATTAAGTTCCATCTCCAGTTTTTTAATTTATGAAAAGTATTCAAAATGGTTTCTCACTGCAAAAGTTTCACTGGCGAAAAAATGTGGGTTAAAGAAATGGGTTTTCTGGGCAAGAAGGCTTTGACCGTAGCTCTGCTCTGAGTGCTCCAAGTGAACTGCTCCTTAAAAAGTTCATCCAGATTCGATTCTAAATGCCCCAAATTACCAAAGAAATGGTAATTGGTGGTAAATACCTGAATTACACTATAAACGCACTTGTTACGATTAATTTTTAAACCATTTATCTGCATTCTTTAACGCATTTTCCAAATAGTGTTATTTTAATTCTCTTTTAAAAACTTTCAGTGCACTCCTTCATGGGTGGCAAAGGCTGCCTTCCTGTAATTTCCTTTTTTGTTATTTTGCTCACAAGTTCATCTTGGAAAATATTTCAGAATGTTTTCTCGTTTCAGTATTACATGTCTTTCTCTGACAATAGCTTGATTTGCCTTGCTCATGTCAAGGCAAAGTCTGATGCAGTCTTTTCCCTTTTGAACTACAATAATAATTAGCCATTGGGTCGGTCCCTCAATAGGCTTAATAATATTGAGGTCTTGTAATTGTTTTACGATTGTTATGAAATCCTTTTAATTGGCTGTTGTACAGAAAAAACAGTTTCATTTAGGTTTAGTTGTAATGAAAAGTTTTTAAGTTTTCCTACTCTTTTAAAAATGTTAGAATATTCCTGGATCATATGTTTTCTGTTTGGAATAATCTTATTTAGTGTATTGTATATTGGCAGTCCAATACGCAGAATGTCAAGTTGTTCTGCAGAAAAACGTCCCAGCAATGTTGCTCCTTTCCCTTACACGACCATGAAGGTTGCCGTGACGGTGTTATCATTGGCGTGAATACTTGTTTTAAGTAGTCTTATCAAGAACATTTTTGATGATCCTGAATGTCATCATATTCATCGTTGGAGTTTGTGTGTGCTTGTTCATCATTTATGTTATTGACACATTGTCCTTGATCTTTGAAATTCGGTTTTCTGCTTCGTTTTGCATGATAAAAAATGCTAACCAATTGAATATTATAATAAAACTTTGTGGACCGCAAAAAACTTTATTTTAGATTTTTTTTTAACTTTAGCAAAATTTCTTACAATGCAGTACACACTTTTCAATTTTTTACAAAAACAACCAAGGTTCCAATAATATTAAGCTGGTTAATGCAACACTGCAAAAATTCAAGAATAAAGATGCTTTACCAAAAGATAAGTGTGCAATATCAAAATGACAAACAAGCAAGCTTGTGGCTAGAGCCTCCTTTTAATTTTTTTGATGAGGTTGTTAAATAAGAAGTCAAAAAAGAAAAGAAAAATACAGTTTGCACCTTTCTTACGATGTCTATTTAAGTGTTATGTGGAATAAAAAAAGTTTGTAAACTATTTCAGCTATTATTGTGAGAAAGTTATTTTTTGAAAAATATATTACACTCAACACTATCATGCTGGGTGCACTGCACTAGATTTACAACATACCGTATACCTGTTTTAAAGCGCTCAAGTTGTTTGTGTGGCACACTTTTATTTTATTAAAGGGAACCCAAGGTATAAAATGATGTTGGACTTATATTACAGAGCTTAAAAAGTTGGTTAAGAAGTCTTTTTTAATATTTTAAAAAGCTCTTTTCGTTCTCAAGAGGGTCTATACAAGCCTACACATAATATTTTATTACAAAACAAGTTGCAGATCATGAGTATTGGGTCATCAGCAAAGAAATGAGCAAAGGAGTATCATTTTGGAAAAAAAATTATGTTAATCAATTCACCTTTATAATATCTGTACATTGATAAAGTTTGAATGTACATCCCTTAAAGGCGCATAATCACCCTTATCGAAAAAAATTAACATATACATTTTTTTTATTTATTTCAAAGTTCAGACGGAGTTATGACTTTCCTGAAAATTTGAGGATATAAAACTTGAATTTATTGTTGTTTTTTTCCAGCCGCCATATTTTAACGATCTTTTTGATCTCTTATTCCGGTCTAATAAGCGCCCTGTCGCAAAAATGTTTGTGTGAAACCGTATGTAAACAAACGGCCTTAACTTTAAATCAACCCTGAGATGGAGTTCAATAAAATCGCCATTATGGAGTCGCCATTATTTTTGGAGACCGGACAAAACAAAACAGAAAGAAGAAATCACAGCATTGTCTTGTGGTTAATAATTATGATAATTAATGCTTATCACGCTCTTTCTTTTTTTATTAGCATGACCAGGATTAATGGAGCTAAACACAGTTTAGCTCATGTTAATTGCAGTTCCCAATACTTGATAGTTGCTATGCAGATGCATCATTAAGGGTACACAAGGTTGTCTTGCTCACCCAAGGCATCTTTGTCTCAATTAACCAAATCAAAGCTATGTGTCATAACTTGAAGCAACTTTCTTGTTGTTGATACTTTAGAGTAGGGGACTAAAGGTTTGGGTATAGTCTGTCCATATTAGGAGGTTCTAAGTTAGCCAATCAACAATCCAGGGGCCCTATAAATAGGAGAGAGTTACTCTGATTTAGTTTCTCACCAGTAGTAGCAATAACTTGCTTAACTGAAATAATTTTTAAGCTATCCACGTTTTCAAGAAGCATCTATCACTGCAACCTACTAATATCATCAACTCCATCTTTCGGCTTCAATTACTATAATGGCAGCGCATCCAATGACTCTAGCAAATTTTGGATCATGTACCTCTGGTATCAGGAAAAACCTTCGGATATTTCTTCAGGACAGATATTGCATGTAGCCAGGTCGGTTTGTTTCATTTTATATATTATATCATCATGTTAGGAGCCCAGAAACTGTCACTTTTTAACCACCCTAGAGCCATTATGGCTTTTATACAAATAACGCCAACCTTGTAGCCAGGTTGCCAATATGATAACTCGTTATGTTATGTACAGTGTTGTTTATGTTCATTCACCGCGATAGAAGATCATGATACGATCCCGCTCCAACCTGTATATAGTAAACTGTATCTACGTGAATTTTTGGCCTCGTGTTTTCACTTTGCAATCTTATAATACATTTTTCAATTACAGCCAAATGTTTTCAAAAGAATTAAGACTATACTTAGCTAGCCAGAAAAACTTCTTTTTTCCACATCCAGAAAATATTTGCAGGCTTGTTTTCGTAAGTTATGGGTGAATATAATAGCTTTGGGGCCAATATTCAGGCTATAAATTTGGAGAAACTAGATTCTATAAAAGACATGCAAAACGGTAGCAATTACTAATAAAAACTTTTCATATTTAATCTATTTAAAACATTTAATCACATGAAAAAGGAGACTGATAGAGAAATAAGCAACAACAACAACACAAACTGCATTGTAAATAGGCTTTATTTGTATTATTAGATCATAGTACACCATAAACAACAACAGATAAATAAAATAAAAATGGCAAAATTATATCATGATTTTGCACAAGTAAAGGCCGCTATATAAAATTTGGTTTTTAAGCAGCAATAGCTAATTAAAAACAACATAACCTACCACAACAAGTGAATGAGCACTGATTTAGCACAACATTCAGTCAAAAATATTTAGCCCTTAGCCTACCAAGAAAAACACCGTTTTTATTTTTCCGTAACCGTTTTTGGCTAAGACTCTAAAATGTTGAATCAAACTTGTAAAATATCTAGCTGTTATGCGATAATTACTATAAATACTTGAAATTTTCAACAAACAAATCATTTAAAAACAGATATCGTTAACTACATTATTACACATTTTGTGTCCATCTGGATAGCGTTGTATACGTATATATGCTATAAGTCATTTTCGCCATGTTGGTAGAACCACAAACATTTTCCATGCCTATCAGCATAACTTCTTTAGTGAAAATGTGAAAAACTTTCGTCATTTCACCCATTAATTAAAACCATGCTTTTTTCCTAATTTTTATAATTAACACCGTTCCCAGGAATTATTTCGATATGAGATTAGAGCTTTTAAACCAAACATCATCAAGTCTTGTCGAAGTCATTCTCCCAAAACTAGTGACAACTAGTGTTCTCGTCCATGGCCTTGTGGCATGTTAAGAAATCGTTTAGAAAGTGTCTATTGCCAGAAGCTTTGAATCTACAAAGTAAACATACAAAGTTGTTATGCAGCTATTCGATTTATTGTATTGCTATCAAATGTCTTGTTACTTGGGTAACCCCAAGACAACACAAGCACTTTTGAATTTGACACAGAGCTTTTTAGATTTGTTGAAAGTGAAACTATAAACAGTTTCATGTTCACACTTGCTAGCACAGCAATAGAAAGCTCAAAAATCAATGGAATTAAAAGTAAACAGATGTACCTGAAAACGTTGTCATTAAAGTTAATGCTATGATTTTGTTAACTCAAAAAAGCCTGCTTTTTCTGCCAAACTGCTTTCTTCTGCAATCACAGGCGACACAGAGAATAAATGTTTTCCAGTAATGTTTTTTCTTAGCAACATTGCTCAACTTCATTCCGCAATCATATATTCAAACCTTCCATTTACTTGCTGCAAGTCAATACAAAACTTCCTTAGCCTTTAGACATGTTGAATCCGACCCTATCAAACCGACCGGCTCCTGGGAGGCAATAACAATAGGTAGAGTAAATTATCCCTACGCACCCATGACCTAATTTCAATCTTTCTTTACCGTAAATTTCGACGACTTCGGCGGGATTCTTCTTGACGTCACATATTCTTTGTTTTACAAGAGTCCAAAAGTCCACACTTCGGCGCGATTCTTCTTGACGTCAAAATTATTTTGTTTAAGAGGGTCAAAAGTCCACACTTCGGCTGCCGCCGAAGTCGACTATTTTACGGCAGAAAACAAGGAGTCGCGCAACAATCGGCGAAATGCGGCAAAATGTAGTTGGACTACCATGAAACCAGAGAGTTAAGCCTCGTCAAACTCTCCTGAGTTGATATAAATTTTAACTCGACTCCTGGGCGCAAGGAACCTTATTAAACGCCAATAATAAAATTATGCGTTGCTTTCAACCGATTACTAGTTTAGATGCACATGATCTTCTCATTGGCAATTTCCACTTAGGCGATCCTACCTCACTTTAACATGGAATTTTTTTTATTTTATTTTTTATTTTATTTTTTTGCAATATGTGTCCAGTCTTTAGGATCAATTTTATAAACATTTCACATAGCCGCATTTTCAATGATACCCAAAATTGTACGATCAGGCTATATCTTTTGTGCAATTTTGGAAATCTGGAAATGCTTTATTGTCAGGGCCCTTAATTTAGAATGGTTGGGGGTATAAACACGGTTAGGCTTCCGATTTTAGGTATTCCCTTTATATAGGCATACATCCATGATAATTAAGAAAAATTAGATTTAACTACGTGTCAATGTAGAGTGATTCAGTATACATTTGCCCTAGAGTGATTAATAAATAAGGTCAGGCTTCTATTTTCAGAACTGCTATTTACATTTAACATCAAGGCATCCAAAACAGCTCCATTTAGGAAAGGTGTCACAATTCGTTTTCCTATGATTGAACAAAAATTTTGCCCAGTAAAAGCTTTAAGAAATTACCTGTTATTTCGGGGGGCCCATTGTTCGTTTTATCAAATGGGGATTTTATTACCCGGAAGCATAAGTGGAGTGGCAACATGGCTCACCTTGATGCGGTGACTAAGTTGTGGGATGTCAATTTCTGATAATTGAGTTATAATGTCTTTATATAATTGTAAAAGGCTAATTTATAGGCACTTGCATGTAGTTTTCTTTTTCATGTCAATTTGTTAAGCCTGTTATGGCATGTTGAATTATCTCGTCGTAGTTTTCGTCAAAAATATTGCCCCATAGATAATGAATTTTCATTTGGGGAATTTGGGGGTGCTGGGCTGCCCTGGGCAGCCACAAAGTGTAGAGATGTGCGTGTACCCCTGGAAGAGTATGGTGAATTAAGTACAGGTGCGAGGAGATGAACGACGGTGCACCACGCGAGCAGGACAGATGCCTGGGGAAATAACAGCAGGGGGATGCGGCGCTGACAGTCAGAGGTGGGGCACCAAGAGGTTAATAACAGGTGTGAAATGCAAAAGAAGCTAGAGCTCATAAAGAGTAGGTTCTTGTGAGGTATGATAGAGGAAATGGAATCACAGGAGAGGAGCTCCGGATGTGATTGAGAGATTAGTTAAGCCAGAAAACACTACTAGGAGAAGAGCTCCGGATGTAGTGGAGAAGAGCGAACTACTAGGAGAAGAGCTCCGGATGTAGTGGAGAAGAGCGAATTGATTGGGAACACGCACGTGAGCTTGAGACAATATCTTCTCTTCAGTCTAGCATCCTCACCCGATTCCGCCAAATTATCCTCAGTTTACAAATTAAATAAATTTTCTACTCCAAGTTTGTGTTTTTATTGGGAACTACAGCAATTAATTGCATATTATAAGCAAAAAAAACCAATGGGGGAGATGCTGATTGTGATAGTTAAAGATAGTTGAAGCACTATGGAGATAATTAAATTAAGCATAAAAGGGGAAATTCTGAAAATTTAGGTATTCTAATTGTCTAGATCTGATACTGTCTCCATAAGGAAACGATTAACTGTTTGAACAAAGGAAAATAATCAAAAATTAAGACAGCTAGCAAGGCGAAGCTGTCTTCAGAAACCACAACAAGAAGAGGTCAGTGTTGCAAAGAAGTCGGATTTCAGTAAGTTAAAAAGTTCAAATAACAAAGAATAACACAGAAACTTTGATTGATTTATCTGATTTATCATGTTCGAAACTTTGTTGATACATTTATAAAAGCATTACGATGGAAACACAGCTACAGATGCTCTCCCTCATTTTTTTTTTTTTCTGTAATGGCATGAATCCAGCAACCATGTGATCGATTTTGCCGTGCGTTTATTATCGCATGATTTGTGCAACGAAATGCAAGGGCGGTTCTGTAGGCGAAGAGAAATTGGGGGGAGTTTGTTATTTCTATGAAACATTTTAACATGTTCTGGTTGTCAGTTTTCAATAAAATTTTCAGGATAATGTTTTCTCATGTATATCCTTCAATTTTTACAATAAAATAGGCACCTCTAAAAAATTTGCCAACAGGGTGATTACGCGCCTTCAACAGGTCTAAAATAATTGATGACAGAAAATGTCAAAACTTGTTTTTACTTAAATAGGACATCATAATTTATGCAACATAATTAAATCTGAATTTCTTTAAATGTGAATATCTTGAGAATGAAAAGAGTTTTAAAAATTTAAAAAGACTTGTTAAGCAACTTTTCAAGCTCTATAATATAAGTCCAACATCATTTTATACCTTGTGTTCCCTTAAGCGTTCCATCAGGCGTACGACGTTGGGTCATACAGTTACTTGTGGCTTAACCCAGTGTTTTGACGCTTGGTCATCCAGCAAGTATTTAATATTTTTTAAATTGATGCACTACTTCTGTTACTTGAACTGTACCACTCTGTCAACAGTTTATAAACAAAGCAGAACCTATCCTGCAACTAACACTCCCCATCCAGCAATTATATAGCTAAGAAATTTTTTTTTAAATAAACCATGTGGATTGAAATATCAATATAATAAACTTGATTCATACAATATGTATCTACCTAGTAATTTGTCAGGAGGTGGTCTTCTAAGTGCCAGAGCAAAAATATTTGGTAACCTCAACAGCAACAGAAACTAAAAATCAAACAAAAAAATTATTTACGAAAAGCTTTGTGTATTTTATTGTAAATTTTATATGTTCATTTATATAATAATCCTACTATGGCGAAGAAAACAATTATTATAACTATTATTATTATTTTTATTATTATTGAAATTTTTCACCCAGGATTGGTACTGCTATCAAAGAGGGTCCTGCGAAGGGGGTTCTAGTACATGTCAGCTCCCATTTGAGATATCAATTCTATTCACATGCTGAACGCTAAACAGAAAGGATAGATTCACACTTTTATAATCTCCGGCATGACACGGGCGGGGTTTGAACCCAAGACATCCTGCACTGGAAGTAAACACCCTACCAGTTGGTATACTACCTAAAAAGTTGTTGTGAAAGTTCTAAATCCATTGCAAAACAGTCACCCAGAAATCTTTTTCAAAAATTACCTTGTATGCTGACTAAGCTAGCTTCTTATTATAGGATGTATGTTGTATCCAAATTCTAAAATTGTCTTGTTCAAGATTTATACATATTTTTTTATTGTTTGTTAGATACAGTAACCCCCTTTCACACACACACACACAGTAAATCTGAAATATTTTTGCGAAAAATATGTGTTTTAAAAAATAATTAAGTTTCCTGTAGGTAGGCACTTCATTCACGTGACCAAAACGTCTTGAAATCAGCTAGTGAGATTAGGAAAGAAAACACGTCTGACTAACACAGGGCGTCCTATACCTACCCAAATATAAATTGTTAAATTCCCATATAAAACAAAAGAATTATACTTTTATTTGAGCAGATTTCCTTTAATCAATGATGAAATTCATATAATCCTGATAAAAATATTTAATGCGGGTCCGCCATGGCAGAAAAAAATTGCTTCAAACTTTTAACTGTTGTGAAATGACGTCTGCATAGTCAAAAACTAAAATTATGTAAAATATTATTTTGAATAAACTTTCAAACATATCTTACAATTTTTCTGTGAATTTTCAATTTCTGTTTTGTGTACCTTTGCAACTTTTGGTCAGGAATACTTCTCGGGGAAGGAAGTACACAAAGGCGCCGTTATTTTGTTTTAACCTAGCTCAGTTTTGTATGAATTTTTATCACATTTACAGTCTACCTATGGAAATATTACTTCTCTCTTTTTATACTCTTTCCGATGGTATTAAATTCAAACAATCATATTAAAGTAAAAAAAAAGACCTGAAGTGCCTACTATAGGATGTCGATGTCGTATTTCATTTAATATATGCGATTTCCAAAAAAGAGAAAA
The DNA here is from genome assembly GCA_030067915.1 of Hydractinia echinata. Lineage (NCBI taxonomy): Eukaryota > Metazoa > Cnidaria > Hydrozoa > Anthoathecata > Hydractiniidae > Hydractinia > Hydractinia echinata. Next base: position 3,312,671 of record JASGCC010000011.1, on the reverse strand, counting down.
AAAATCTTAACTTAAAAATACATAACTTCAAGCTTTTATAAATCCCCTCAGAATTTTTTTTTTTGCAACTTTTCTTTGCAACTTTTGGTCAGGAATACTTATCGGGGGAAGAAAGTACACAAAGGCGCCGTTATTTTGTTTTAACCTAGCTCAGTTTTTTCTACCATCATGGTCAAATTGACCTATTCAGATATTCATCACTTTGTTCAGCTTTTTAAAAAAGGGGCTCTATTTAATAAAAACGTAATTTCTTCTCTCAAGTTTGTTAAAAAGTTAGTGTTTTTTTTTTATGTATTTACCACTAAAGACTCATTTTCAGCATCAGATAAAGCAAAGTCTTGTAGGTACAGTAGGTATCAGTGACACAACAGCGTTTGTTACATCATGTTGCGACTAAAGTGTGGAGAGTTGTCAAGAAAAGTTCTAAGCCATTACGATAAAAAATTCCTTTTTTTTACTTGACCTGTAAAAAATGTGCTAAAAAAGCTTACAGGGGTATGCAAAAAGTGTGAAACCCTGGCCTACATTACCTCGCTGAGATTTTTCCAAAGATCCAGTGAAATACACCTTTTCTTAATATACAAAATTTTTTAGAGGATTGAGGTTCGATGGTAAAATTTTTAAAGAGATCTTAAGTAATTTTGAGGCTGTAATTATTTACTTTGAGGAAAATACTTCTGCAGGAACAACCTCGTAAGTAAGTAAGTAAGTAAGTAAGTAAGTAGTCAAGGTTTGTTAGGTTTTGTGTACTGGGACAAAGCCAAAACATAAATTGTAACAAATCCTGGGGGACGGTTGTTTAATTGGACAAAATGGTACACATGAGAATTCAGTTTCTATAACATTTTTTAAAAGTGACATCTACTATTTTTCACTTGCAAACCTAGGGGACCCTCCCCAGCTCACCAACCCTTTTTATATTTAACGTTGCTTGGGAGGTAACTTTTAAAAATACCCCCTACCTTTAAAGCAATGTTTAGCTCTGGACATCTTTTTTTTCGTGTTCAACATTTAAGGTGCTTCAGATTGAATAAAAATAACTACTCGTTTCCAGAATAAAGGCAAAAATTTTATTTCTCAATCAGGTTTACTTTGCTGGCCAATCAGACTTGCTTAAAACAGGATCGTTTCCGTCTTGTGACAGTGACCAGTGTCAGTATATTATGTCACATATCATGAACCAAAATGCGATTCTTGTATATAAAAACGTGGGATTTATAAACACAACAGAATTCGCACATAAAATACGTATAGCTAGTTGTATCGCAGCTACTACATGCCTACTGGGCCATGCGCTTTTACTTTTCCTAGGAATTTGTCTCGCTGACCTTGACAGACTTGAGTGGTCGAGTGAGAACTTTGATTGGTGGGCTTTTTTTTTGAGACCCCCTAACATTTTTGTTAAAACACGGGGTATACGGGAAAAGCGGGACCCAGGGACCCGGGACTCAGGGCCAATTTTTTTTAATTTGAACTATTACCAAGACCAGAATTTAAACGTGACTAAGACACCACATGTAATTTGAGTCTCTTATCAAAATAGCAAAAAATCAGTGGGGACGAAGTTGATTACAAAGAGAGAACGCAAGTAACGGCCTATCGCAAGATTTTATTTTGTTCAATAGGTTTTCAAACTCAAAAGGTCGTTCCTGATGCATGATTATAGATAGGGTAGTTCCAAGAAATTTACGTGAACGTAAAATGACGACATGTTTCTAAATTCACTAAAGAACAAACAATTTTAGATGGTAGTGCAAAAACGAAGTTATGTGTAAAACTTTAGTAGCTATATTTAGACGTGCTTAAAAAACTTGACTACAGCTATCCAAATACAAATGTCGAGCTGGATTTATTCTCGGACGTCTCTGTTAATTGTCTCACAACTTAAGAAACTCTTTTCTACTTTTTCAGCACATTATTCTTATTCTTAGTTAGCCTAATTAACTAAGCTTTCTCTGTAGATATATCAAAAACCAGTTCAACACTATATTCTTACAATTTCTCGATTGCAAGAAAAGTTACACGGCATCTACGCCTGATTTGTCTATTCGTCTATTTTTTTCTGTAAACTTTTTTAAACTTGTGTACTTCCGACTAGACAAAGCAGTGTTCACTTTGGAGTGCCTGTTGTATGATTTTGAAATTTTAAGAAAAACTTGGCCTTGCTAATTAAACTTTAACGACGATTAAGTTATACATCATTTTTGTTGCTGCTTTATTGACTGGAAGCGTCTTCTTTCCCTTACTTTTTTCGCGCCAGCCACATTTTCGGCGCGTGGCCTTGTGGTTATGGAGTTCGCTTCGCAATCACAAGGTCCGTGGTTCGGTCCACAGCGCGGGTATGTTTAGCAAGTGCCTTTACCACAGCTACGGGTCAACCCATGCCATATGAGGGAAATTGGGTAGGTATTACCGGTGTATACTTAATGTATACATTCCGAACACAGGACCCACATTGATAACAGTGTTTCCAATACTGAAGTGGCTATATCCTGTATAAATATTCGGAATAATAATAATAATAATAATATCAGGAAACGAAAAAAAAGCTTCTGAAAGGAGATTTTCTAGTGATGCTAATTTTCAGAAACTTCCCCCTCCCACCAAATTGAAGTTAGGCTTTGACCCCTTCCTCCTACAAAAAAGAACAACTTTCTTTCTATGATACTGAATTTTATTTGTTTACTTTTTACAAAAAAGCATTTAACTTGAGCATATCCACCCTCGTCCCCAGGATTTTTTACCTTTTTGATATGAGAGAAAAAACTCTGAGGACGAGGGTGGAGCATATCTTCTGTTTTAAAATATTTAAGCGGTCGGTTACATGTCTGATCTGGAACTCACTTCGATCCTCTGTAAAATTATTCTAAGTAGGAAACAAATGCACTTCATTTTTATTAAATCACATGGTTTTTATATACTATACAAAACATTGGATCTAAGCCGACGTCATTCGGAATTCACCATTTTCATACGTTAAGCCTTCACGATTCTTCTTCATTCACGAAAAAGAAAAAACTCGTGCCGATAAATTTTCGCGCACCCTACTGCGCGAAAAAGCTTATTTCGCGCAATCAATAATACAGCCAAAGTATTGAATTTTCTTATACAGTAAACAAAAACATGTGATATGTGATACATGTGATACCACTACTCAAACAGATTGGAACGCCTAATAACAGTGACTAAAGCGGCTAACCTGGGTAAACAATTTCAAATAAAAAATAAAATAATAACATTTTTCAACTAAAGATCCACATTATTTATGTATAAAACGAAACATGACATATCACCTAAACCATTTTCTAAGCGATTCTTACCAATTGAACACAAATACGCAACAAGGTATTCACGGAATAATTTTACCGCGAAAATATCCAAAATGCTGTACATTTTGAATAAATCACAGAGAACCTTTCCTATTGGATGCTTTTTTTAAGTAAGAGAACAAAAAACTATAATTTTATTGAATTCATTTAAAGCTATGAGCAAATTAAAACTTCGAAATGTCACCATTGACAAAACGAGATATTTTCGAGTAAAAACGTTAATTTAATTATATACTATCACTATTTTTTTATATTTAAGATTAGCGATTGTAAAGTGTTTAGCTTACTAAAGGGGCTTGGTGATGAGATGTACTTCTACCTACTCCTGCCATCCTTTTTAACATCATACATTTTATGTGTTCATCTTCATTCATCTTCATAATGTATTCATCTTATTGTAGCGAAATATCTACTTACATATATATCTATAATATATGTACTAGTTATCGCACAGTGCCGAGAAAAATATCGGCAATATTTTTTGAGTGTTTTTATGTTCTCGTTACATATTTCACGAGCCTTTAGGCGAGTGAAATATACAAGAACATAAAAAACGAAAAAAATATCAGCCGATATTTTTCGAGAGCATGTGCGATAACTTGTTTATCATATACTCGGTCTTATATCATGTTAATTTCACATAGTCGGTTGCACACTGCTTAATTATGTTCCATATTGACAAGCATTGTTATGGGGGCCAATAACATCACTGCAGGGTAATTTATTTCATTTATATTCATGAACTTATAAATTATTTGAATTTATGAAGTCACGTGCGATTTAGATCATTATAACAAATTATGTTCATGTCACGCGTGAAAGAATTTGAATGGAAATAAAAACTACGAATTTTTAAAAGAATAAATTATCATTGTGAAGCCAAATAACACAGAACTCCATCGTCGTGGTATTATATAATTCTTTTGAGTTGACTGATATAATTCAATTGTTTTTAATCCCCGGTGGAGAGCGCGTGCTCTATGATTAATGATTATTTGGTGACTGTTGGAACAAAAGTAAATTTTCGAATCATAAAATGTATATTTGTGAAAATAAATTCACCGACAAGTTTTCGTTTTTGCACGCTAAATCAGCCAATCAAAGGAAGAATATAAGCTTTTTGCACTCTGTATAAGTAAAAATTGCACTCGTTTCTCGGTAGAAAAACAAAATACAGCATATATTTCGTGCAGATTAGCCAATCAAGTTGCGAGAAAAAATCAAAGTATATGATAAATATATATCATTAGAGTGATCACCTCACGACCTTAAAAAAATAATTATGAATGTTACACATTCTTTCAAATTGAAGCGTTCCCATAAAGAGTATATTCATTTTTTAGACAGAATTAATGGAATTTATAAATAACTTCAAATACACTTTTGACGTATTTTCTGTCACCATGATAACAATTAACCTCGTTCCCAGTGCTTTTTATAAATTACAAATCTCTTTTCACGCAACCTGGAAAGGTAGGTAGCTCACCTACCTTTATTTATACCTTTATACAAAAAAATTGTAAAAAGACTGGGATCGAAGTTAATCAAGTTATAAAATGGCGCAAGGTACGAGGCTAGCTGTATAGTACGAAACAATTCGTTACCATACCTTTCTAATAATAATCATTGATATCACCCTCGTCCCCAGGGTTTTTTGCCTTTTTGGTATGAGAGAAGACGGCGAAAAAAACCTGTGGACGAAGTTGCATTAATATAAAATTTGCGGGATATCTAATAAATTTATCCCTTGACTCTGTTAGGTTGCCCTCTGTGAAGACGAGAAGAAATGAGTATTCTAAAATTGTCTTACGTGTTACACATACATCGTAAAAGGAAAGACTTTTAACAAATTGTATGTTTAAACGAAGTCGTTCTTTTCACACAAGCGGGAGTTCTCTTTATTCGTCTTTTTAATCTTCATATACTTTCTATATGCTCTATAGCTACGGAGGTAAATGTTTTAAACTTATCGAGATTTTTTAAAATTATAATTAGAAGTTTCGTTAGCTTATTTTAACAGTTCTAGGTTCCTTTTCTTGAAAAAACTCAATCAAGTTGATCTGGAAATTGACAACCTCCCCTGTAAATGAAACACAAAGGGCGTTGAGGTTGTCTGTGAACAACACTACAATGGTCCTACTAGCCATAAAACATTACATCATTATCAATACGTTACCTGAAAAACGAACATGCCGAAAATCTTTTCTTCACGAATGTTTTTTTTTCCAAGCATTTATCCGTTAATCCAATTTCCATTGCGGTTTTCTTAGCAATCGAATTACAAAGTTTTAATTGGTTAAGCTTTGAATCAATACAGGTAGCGTACGTTTTGTTTGTTACGAGGCTACTTAAAAATTGAACACTCGGTTATTGAAATTGTTTTCGAGAAGTCCAGTGCTACGTGAAAATATCTCGACGTTGTTTTGAAACCATGACAATATGATTTGACTAACCAATACCGTGAAATACCTATAGAAACTTTTGCGGTGACATATTTTCACAATTAGTTTTTCCAACTAGAACTTTTTCACGATTTTTTAATTTAGCATTTTTAATTATTTTTAATATTTTCAAATAAAAAGGATAGCACAATTTTTAAAAATTTTTTTTTTAAAATATAACTACATAACGAAAGCAAGGTTGGCGTAAATTTCATTTGTCGAGGCGTTCATAAATTTTAAGTTTTGCGGACAAGGCGATTTTTAATTCAATTAGATGTTTAAAACTGGAGAAGAATTTATTGGAAAAACCTTTTAAAATTTATTTCGCTTTTTATGATAAAAGGTTTTGTCGTCAGTTTTATTAAGCTGAAAAATATATTAAAACATTTAATTAAAACGAAATAGACAACAATAATAACAATTTTAATTGTCCGTGGCTTTGACCGTACACGAATTTATTACAAAGTACGGAAATTTAATCTAGCATTTAATAAAATTCCAAGCTAATAAAATCACTTCATTTTAAGGGTTTGTTTCCACTTGACTGCACTTTTCTCCATAATGCGTGCGCACTTGGACAAAACTTCTATTTTTTTCAAAGTGCGCGCGCGTTAACATTTTTTTTCGCTATAGCGAAAAATGTAGTAGAATATAAACGAGCCTTTACACATCTTTATTAGCCAATTTAAAATGTTAATAAATTTTTTATAAAATACAGAGCATAGATTGTCAAAAAGTTTTACAGACACTGTCAGAAAATTAAAAAAAATCTCCCGTGCCAGTCACAGACAGATAAGCGGAGCTGGTCTATTAATACATGTTAGTACTTCTTAAAACCCGTGTAAAAAACTCGCAAATTTCAATCTAAATTCAGTTAAATGGTGTGCTTAACAAGCATAAAATTTGGAACAGTCTTAGCTAATGCGAAAAATAAACTATCGCCTTATAGACACAATAAAACCATTGGGGTAGTTTACAGACCAGAATCGGTTGCCATAGTAACAAATAATTTTTTCAAGAAAAATATATATTGTTATATATCGTTGAAAAGCTCATAAAAAATGCAACAAAATTCATATAAAAACATATACCTAAAAGAGCACTGGTCACAAGCCTTTAATCAGAGGGTTCAAATGCAAAAAAGATTTATATTTTATTGAAAATAGACAATCAGATTTCTCGCAATTCTTTGCAATATATTACTAAAATTTCTATTTTTATTTGAGGGTTGGCACCTTCATGGTCAAAAAATACGGTTTTGACTTAAGATTTATTGAAAGTAAGGAAGTGAAGTATATACCCCCTGAAAATAGTAACCAAGTAGATTTGAGATAATTTGAGCAATATTACTATACATAAATGAAAGAAGATTTTTAAACAATGTAGAATAAATAAAATAAGTCAACCGTCAATATCTAAACGCTGTGCATTTTAAAGATGAATTTTTACATTTACATCGTCCTTTACACCCTTTTTCTTTGTTACACCCGCATCGAATGAGTTCCCGACATATTGCAGATACCTTTTGTTGCAAACTTAACTTTACGACATTCGTTGACAGACATTGCTTGTTCGATCGTACATCAAGATAACGAGCCTTTCAAAGTGTGACAACTTGTCATGATTTGCACACAGAGCTGATTATCAACTTTTATGTTGCTATTTTAACAACTTTATCTGCTAAGAATTGAAAAATCTTCATTTTGTTCTCGTCCAGTCTTAGAAATCATCGTTGATATAACTAAACAGTATAAGAATGATAAAGATGATGATAAAGAACATGTAAAAAAAGTACCTCGCTTCTGTCGAGCTAATGATTTAAGCGAATTTTTGATTTAGACATACCACACAATGTTAATCCATTGGCAAAATTGGTTGAAAGTTCCATCACTCTTGATCACTTCATCACTCTTTTGTTCCGTGCTTTCGCATGGATCATCATCCCAAAATATGTCCCAAAAGAAGATTCTCTTTCTTTACTCGGGTAATTTGTAGTACTGGCTAATTTCGCTCCAGTACGTTCGACAATATTTTGTTCAATCGGTTGAGATATAATGAGACTTGCTTGTTCGGTCCTTATAAAATCATATCAATTAATAGTGAGAAACCTTGTGGTGTGAACAACTTCTGAGCATCGTGATAAAAATGTCCATTGAATTTCTCTGTTTTTCTTGCAAGTAAAGTTTATGGCGTAATATGTTTGCTGCATACGAAAGAATGAATGCAGTGCCATCAAAATTGCGTTCAGAGACATTTTTTTAAACTTCATATAAATGATCATCGAATGCTACAAACGTGGTTTTACCTTGTTTAAATTTAAACCATCAAGTTGGGAAGTTAGCCTGGCTTTTAAATGGGTTGTATGAACCTTCTATGGCGGAAGCCCTTCTAGCACACTTAGACGTGATTTGTATAGGTCTGCTAAATATGTCATTTTGAAAACCTGTGAACCATTCTCTATGTCTTTCTCTTGTTCAATAAGAGAAACTAGCTCTGCTTGTACGAGACCATGCAGCTTCTTATCTTCATTACCAACATTTACTTCGTTTGATTAAATTTTTGCTTTTTTGTGAGAAAAAAAGTAATTCTATCTATATTGCGAAACCCCCCTGATTACAAAATTCTTTAAGAAATTGTATCTCGTTACCAGTACTTTTTCGTGCTCTTTCCAATGATGTATAACAATATATCTTTTCCAAAATAAAAATTTGATATTATGGCAACTTATTCTGGTCTGTAAAATACCTCAGAGAGGTGTTTTTGATTGGGTCTGAGGCTCGAATAGCTTCTTTTACCCATAAGTTCGATTGTGCTAAACTTTATGCTCGTTACTCAATTTGCACAGAAGTGTTATTTTTTGCACGATTTGACGGGAATATTAAACTTAAATTAACGCACAATGAAATTCCCAGGGGAATTAATGTACGTGCAAAGCCACGAACAATTAAACACTATTATTGTTTGTTGTCTATTACCTTCACAAGTTTTATTGATTTTTCGAATATTGTTTTTAGGTGATGTTTATGGACGCTGCTGTAGTCTGTTATAGACACCTTGAGTATTAGTATATAACTAGTTGTTTAAACTCGTAAAAGAATCCACTTAAACAAACATTTCAAAATATATTGTACTTCTTGTCGCAAAACGGTTTGTTTACTTCCACCAGGCTGAAAGTAAAACGGTTTGAACGAAATAACAATGTAAATTTGCCATGACTTTGTCCGTGATCAAACCCCGTTTTATTTTATCACGTGATTTTTTCTAGCTAATCAATAATGTTCACAAAATTTTTATGAAATACAGAATGAAGTTTTTAGAAGATGCTTTATGGAAGCCGATGTAGAAAATTTTAGACAAAATAATCGCCATTGCCTGTCGAAGACACACTGTTGCCGTGAGGAACTGTTTCATTATTATTATTATTACTATTATTTACCCAGGATAGCCTCTTCAGTTTTTAATAGAATTGTTTTCAATGAGGATCCTGCAAAGGGGGTCCTAGTGCATTTAGAGCTCCCATTTGAGCTACGGAAGGCGTGCAAGCACAACAGCCGCTGAACTAGTTAACCGCCTAAGATATCAATCCTATTCTTATGCCGAACGTAATATAGAAAAAACAAAGAAACTTGATAGTGAAAATTTACCTTATATTCATCTACACATGAATGTGATTTCTCATCAACAACGCTGGAGAAGTAACTGTTAGTTTGTAGTTTCCAATCATAAAAATTCTATTTCTTTTCTCTCGAGTGACATAGCAACATATTTTTTGATTTAAATTTCATAACATAAGCTTCGAATTTTCATAACATAATATTTTTGTGTAAGACTGTTTTGGGCTATTTCTCGAAAAACAAAACAGCATCAATTGGATAGTACTCTGCAGCCGGTAAGCTGCAAAAGTTGTACGTTTGAAGACGTGTAGGCTGAGTAACAGGCGTCGAAAATGTCCTAGATTTACTTTCTGTCTATCTGTCTACAAAGTCCCGTTATGGAACAATCCGCTACATAACCCGGAAAGATCCGAAAAATCGTTGTGAACATTGACAAGTTCTAAGTGCGTGTTAGTTAGATAGAAACAGCATTCGTGTAAATATGTAAAATTTTTGTAGTTGTAGAAAGCTTTTTTCAACAAGACTTAATTTTGTTAAGAACGTGAATGCGAAGTGTGTTTATAGAACGAACAATGAAGTTTATAAATTTCCCTCGACTCATAAAGAACATCTATATGGTCATAATTGTATAACCAAACAATGCTATCATCAAATAAAAAAAGATATCATAAAAGTCAGGCTTTTTAATTGCGTTAAAAAATTAACTCATCAGCTATTATGCAAGCAAACTTATAAATTTAGGGAGCAAGTATTGAGTGATAATTAGCGGGGTGGGGTGGAACCAAGACGTTGATACAAGTCTCTTCGTTGTTTTAAAATCATGTTCTTGATTAAATATCCGTCTTATAGACAATAGAATAGACAACCAAATAACAAGAAAATTAATTTTCCGAGACTGGCACTTAGAATTGCATTTTGTTTATCACATGGCCCGTTTTAAAGCAATTAAAAGTTGTAATCAAGAATATTTATAAGCACATTGAATGAATAACATTCAATCGTTTAACACATATGTGAAATGTTACTGCACAATTTCTTAAGATACAACAAAATATCTACTCTTCTGTTACAGAAACCATTATTATTACCATTAGAATAAGCGTATTAGCAGACAAGGTTAATGTTACGTCCATGAATACTAAAGTAATAACTCCTGGTTGAGATAAAATATGAAGGATATATCCCACAAGATTCGGGCCAATTTTTTTTTACTTTTGAAGTAATCTTTATCAGAAGAGGAACCCAGATCAGCAAAGGGCTTGCATCATCCCCCAGTAAAACCCAAGCATTATAACTTTCCCAGCAACTTGTGATTTCTTTAATACTAAGGTAAGGGTGAGTTTTGTGGTTTCTATAATATTAAGGTAAGGGTGAGTTTTGTGATTTATTTAATATTAAGGTAAGGGTAAGTTTTATGGTTTCTTTAATATTAAGGTAAGGGTAAGTTTTGTGGTTTCTTTAATATTAGGATAAGGGTAAGTTTTGTGGTTTCTTTAATATTAAGGTAACGGTGAGTTTTGTGGTTTATTTAATATTAAGGTACGGGTAAGTTTTGTGGTTTCTTTAATATTAAGGTCAGGGTGAGTTTTGTGGTTTCTATAATATTAAGGTAAGGGTGAGTTTTGTTGTTTCTCTAATATTAAGGTAAGGGTAAGTTTTGTTGTTTCTTTAATATTAAGGTAAGGGTGAGTTTTGTTTTTTCTTTAATATTAAGGTAAGGGTGAGTTTTGTGGTTTATTTAATATTAAGGTAAGGGTAAGTTTTGTGGTTTCTTTAATATTAAGGTAAGGGTAAGTTTTGTGGTTTCTTTAATATTAAGGTAAGGGTGGGTTTTGTGGATACTATAATATTAAGGTAAGGGTAAGTTTTGTGGTTTCTTTAATATTAAGGTAAGGGTGGGTTTTGTGGATACTATAATATTAAGGTAAGGGTGAGTTTTGTTGTTTCTTTAATATTAAGGTAAAGGTGAGTTTTGTTTTTTCTTTAATATTAAGGTAAGGGTAAGTTTTGTTGTTTCTTTAATATTAAGGTAAGGGTGAGTTTTGTTTTTTCTTTAATATTAAGGTAAGGGTGAGTTTTGTGGTTTATTTAATATTAAGGTAAGGGTAAGTTTTGTGGTTTCTTTAATATTAAGGTAAGGGTAAGTTTTGTGGTTTCTTTAATATTAAGGTAAGGGTGGGTTTTGTGGATACTATAATATTAAGGTAAGGGTAAAGTTTGTGGTTTCTTTAATATTAAGGTAAGGGTGGGTTTTGTGGATACTATAATATTAAGGTAAGGGTGAGTTTTGTTGTTTCTTTAATATTAAGGTAAAGGTGAGTTTTGTTTTTTCTTTAATATTAAGGTAAGGGTGAGTTTTGTTGCTTCTTTAATATTAAGGTGAGGGTAAGTTTTGTGGTTTCTTTAATATTAAGGTAAGGGTGAGTTTTGTGGTTTCTTTAATATTAAAGTAAGGGTAAGTTTTGTGGTTTCTTTAATATTAAGGTAAGGGTGAGTTTTGTGGTTTCTATAATATTAAGGTAAGGGTGAGTTTTGAGGTTTCATTTTGCGAAACTTCGACTTAAAGCTTGTTGTTTTATAGCTTTATGCAATTTTTTTCTATTTTTAACATTTTTCTGACTTTTACTTTTAGTAATGTTAGGAACTAGAGGTGTTTTTGATCAACTTACAGTCGCTAATTATTCTTTCAGACTCTAGAGTCATATATACATGCGTTCGTACATCATGCGTCTGATAATCAAGTGTTCACCCAAGCAACCACTTTTGTTTATATCAGATTATACGTTATAGAATTTCAAGTATTTCTATCCAATTAGGATTCTATCCAATTAGGATTCTATTCAGTTTTTTTCCTCTTTTTGAATCAGCAGCATGGGAACAAAGTAAGTAAGAAATACCTATGGTATTATTCGGAGGATGTTATTTGTTTTTGTCATTGCTTTCCTTCTTAACAGGACACCGGTCTCGCCATATCAAGGCGTGTTTACTTGTTTACGAACCATTTCTCTTTGCATGACTAATTTTTCCGTTGAATTGAATTTGTTTAATCAGGACAATTATAACTATGTCAAAACGCCTAAAAATAATACCGTCGTCTTGTTTGAAATGTTCAGAGGAAAAAATACGAGAACAAAATGCATCATAATGAATAATGCATTACGGTAGTCATGGCAATACTGAAAGTGATAAAACTCCCAAAATATGGGTTAGATTCATTCTTTACATACATCAATTTAACAGACGTTGACGGAGACGCAATTTTCTGACAGAATGAGAACAGGTAATAAAGCGTAATTCTATCTATAAATATTTTCCTATCCCCTAGATTTATAAAAGAAACTGTAACTAATTAATGTTTTTTATTATCCTTTTTTGTTACTACATTGGGTAAATACTAAACAGTTTCCATTATCTTCTGTTTTAGTTGGTTGCCAAATCTACTTGTTGGTTTTTATTTTATGGTCATCTATCAAGTACATGAACGCTGAAGATAAGATATATAAAAGAGGAGATGTGTTACCGACAACAGGTAAAAAAGGCTTCAGATGCGGAAGTTTATGTGAAGGCGATTATGACATGTGCACGGTTAAAGCACGCGAGATTCCCGAAAAGTTTCGTTGTCTGCAAAAAAAAATAATTTGTCGGCAGAATTGTTTAAAAGATAAAATTTTATTTAAGAAATTGCGATTAAATATATAGTAGAGTTTGTATGTAAAATGTTCTTTTGGTATATTTTAATTTATATTATTTATTTATATTAATTATATTATATATCCCAATGTAAATGCACTAATATATATAGGGAATAACTTTTATGTAAGGAAAATAAATTTTACATTTTAGCAAAGCATTGTTTGAATGAATTGTTTGAAGGGATTGCGAGTTATGTCTGTATAGTAAAAACACGGGTTTTCCATTCGCGTAACATTTCAACATGAATATTCTTATCTAATATTGCTAAGCATATTCTTAGCAAAGTTAAGATTGAAAGATCTGAGAATGAAAACTGATGTAAAAACCACCTTCAAGGTGCTGTTGTTTAAGCAGACTGACAGACAGACAACTAGGTTTTGTGGAGAAACAATACTTCAAATCAACCTCGTTTCCAGCGTATATCAGGACGCGAGACGAAGATGTTCGTATCGCCGTCCAGAAGTCAGAAAAGATAGAAAATGCACTAAGGACGAGGTTGACTTCAAATGATGTTTTTGCTTATATTCCATTCAGGATGCAAAAAAATTTCAAGATGAGCATATTCTTACCACATTCTTAACTTTTTGTCTAATTTCATCCTAAATATTCTTATCGTGTATATTCTTAAAAAAAGGCGTGTAATAAAGAGCAGTGTTACCTGGCAAATATTTTCCTATTTCCATGTTAACGGCGAAAACAAATATTTCCGATATAATACAACGATTGCGTCATAATCGAAACGGCGCCCTTTACTACAGAATGCAAATTAATCCGATCCCCAATATTGCATAGAATGCTAAAGAAGCAAAAGGAAAGAAAAATGTTTTTCAACCCTATTCCGCCGCTCCAAATGTTTTTGTAATAACTTCTGAAGGATACCATTTTAAGGGTTAAAATACTGTCAATCATTCTTAGTGACGTGACGTCTGTTTGATGACTCATCGGTTCACAGGTGGTTAGAAGTTGAAAATCATTTTTTGTTCAAATATCCTTATCAACAGATCACAAGTCATTTTAAACATCTAAAACGTTTGCAACCAATTTTCTTATCCCAAAGTTTATGTTCCATATAGCCTTGCTACAAGATCGGAAATATCTGGCGTCATCTTGGATAGAATCATCCAATTTGTTTTTATCCCAATTTGCTAACAAACATTTGTGTCAAGCTTAGTAGCAACACAATGTCTCTTTCGTCATTTTCTTAGTTTCTTAGCCCCCTGACCTTAGGGCGCCTCTATAAACCCGCCTGTATAGGGTTAGAGAAGTAAGAAAACGATGTTGTTACTTTTTAAAATTTATAGGGGACATTTTTAAAAAATTGATAGGGGATTAAACCCCCTCCTTCCTACGTCACTGACAAGTAAAGGCAAGAAAAGTTTAAAAAAAAAAATTAAGTACAATTTTTAGTACAAAGTGTAAATCCAGCACATGTATGTATGTTAAGTTTTCTAGTATGTTTGGCAACCCAAAATGAATATTGTTTTCGTTAATACAGTCGTTTGAAATTCAGAATCTGTTTCTAAGATAATAATAAAAATAAAATGACAAAAATAGCAACAGCGGTACCCTTTGATCATGTTCTTTCCATTTAAATATGTTTGTTTGTTGACAGGCAACGCCCAGATTTTTGTCAACACATTAATTAGCGCATTAATGAGGTGATCATATCTTTTTAATTTCGTTAATCGTCAATGATATAAATTCCATACATGCGTATTCCATCCCAAAACAAACTTCTAAAACGTTACTGACCACTCATAATTATGTTGAGGAAAAATTCTAATTTTCAGATATTAATGCAGGGATCGCGTCACGAGATAGTCGGCAGTAAAGTAAACTGTTAACTTAAAAAAAAGGTCACAAAAAACGCTTATTTTTTACTTTGAAATATATTTTATTTAAAAAGAAATCACTATCTAGCAGTAAGGAAGGAAGGGGAGGATGGGTTGCAAAGCCTCTTTCCACCACCGCAACCCCATGCAATGTATGAATTTCAATAACCAGTAATAATTATATAGTGCATAATACAATTTGCGATAAATGATTGTTGAGTAGTTTGCAAAAGTGAAAATTTCCCCATTCTGTTTGGCGAAAAAAAATTTCGATAATATAAATGACGAATTAAGAATTACGAGTATTTAATCGCCCTCTGCGCCATATAATTCCTAGCTGATTGAACGGTGTGAAGTGTATTGCAAAAAAAAAAGGGAGAAATTCGAAATTATGATTTTCAAACTTTTTTCAACACAACCACTAGACAATAAATTAAGTAACAACTTTTTTTATTCCTGCCCAAGTAATCACCCTCTCCAAACAATCGCCCGCCGCTGATTCCCCCGTGGATAATAGCCACCCCGGGACAATTCTCGCCTAGGACAAACCCCTTGCATAATTACCCCCGCTAATTACCACTGAATACTTGCTTCCTATATTTATGAGAATCCCTGCATTTTTAGTCGATGAGCCAATTTTTTAAAGCAATTGAAAAGCCTGACTTTGATGATATATTTTGTTATTTAATGATAACAATGTTTGGTTATACAATTATTACAATACTAGTCGATAAAGCCCGTGGAAAAATCCACTAAGGCAGGATAAAAAATGAAAAAGAAGCGTCATTTGAATTTTGATGACGTCAGCAACCCATCCTCAAAAAAAAAATTCAGAACCTTGTTTTAACGTTTCTTCTATTGTGTGTAGAGCTTGAACTGCTGATCAAGAAAATGTATATGATTATGTGCTTTTGATGAGAGGTTAATAAGATATAGGGTTTAAAAATTTTGCTGACGTCAGCAATGGCCCGTCAAAACTGAAAATTTTTTTTTTAGAAATTTATTATTATTATTATTATTATTAATCGACATATATTTCAAGCATCCATAAATTACAATGGTTCTTAATGCTGAAATGTGTAAATACTAAATGTATGTGCAAACGTAAATATAAACTCAATCAGTAATAAAAACAAAATGAACATGAGCAAAAAGAGCATAGACGAAGCAGTCAAATAATCATACGAAAGTCTTGAACTTTTGTTCATCTTTTGTACATCTAATGCCTTCATCGTATAGATCTTGAAACGCTGATGAAAATGTATATAGGATCGTGTATCTTTGACAAACGGTTGCAGAGATATTACGGTTTAAAGGTTTTTGATGACGTCATCAACCAGCCCATTCCGAAACGGATTTGGGGACCCAGGTTTGGGAAACTTACCCAATTGGTCCTAGGTGGTCCCTAGTTACCCACACGGTGAAAAATCATTGACGTCACCACCTCGTTTCCAAGTTATTTGGCCTCAAAGTTTTAAGTGCACTGTAATGGCTTCATTAATTTGATATAAGATATTGACGTTAGAGATTAGTTTTATTAACGCCGTGCCGTAACGTTAGAAAATTTAACATTTGAGACATAACTTTTTCGGCGTCATCAAAGGAATATGAACACATCCACTTTTCCTGTTACAGACACACAGACAAACAGACACACAGACACACAGACACACAGACACACAGACACACAGACACACAGACACACAGACACACAGACACACAGACACACTCTCCGTATTATTATAAGAGATAGATGTTTTTTATGAGTCAAGAAAAATTTGTAAACTTTACTGTTCGTTTTATAAACACACTTCGCATAAGTTCTTAACAAAATTAAAAAAAGCTTTCTTTCGTTTGAAACGTTTCTTTCTTTATCGACTAAATAATTTTTTAATAAGTTTATCTTAGTAAACTTTTAAAACGGCTTATCTGTCTAAATTAAAACTCTATTTTTCTTTTCAAGCACAGTATTTTTTGTCAAAATTATTATCAAAGACGTGCATGGTGTCAGTCGCGCAGTGGCCTTATACAGAGCAAAGTGATCTAGATGGGAGTTATGAGTGGGACGGGGGCAATTTATTTAAGAGGAATTGTCGAAAGTGGAAGTTATCCAGTGTGAATTATCATTATATTGCAGTTATGCTAGATAGAAATAAACCGACCAGTGGGGCAATTATTCATTGGAAATTAATGGAAGGCACTTCTTCGAGGGGCAATTATTCAGAGGATTCCTGTCACCCTTTGAAAAAAAATCTGATCGGCTTTTATGTTTTCTCGGTTGTGAGTATGCAGCTATATTGACGTTGCTGCAGTTATAACTTCATGCTAATGAAGTTTGTTATATGGCAATTTCGTTTAAAGAAAAAAGGCGCGAAAAAAATAAATAAATGAACGATAGACAAGTTAAACATCATTATTATATAGATGTAAATTGAATATGTTGCACTCAAGCATAGAGATATAATAAACTATTATATCTCTATGACTCAGCACATAGTAAGATACATACATATGTGGATATAAATATGCATTGATTTTATTCAATTTAAATATTGTTTTTTTCCAATCTGAAGGTGACATTAAATTTACGTCCCCCAAACCTCTAAAAAAAACATAAGAAGTAAATTTGATTCTTTTGACACTGATTAGTACAATACTACGAAATTTGAATGATTACACGTTTTTTTTTATAAGAAACATGTTCATAAGAAACCTACATGTAGAATCTTCAAAAATTAAGAAACTTTTACTACTACATTCTATCTCTATTTCTAAAATAAGAAACTTGTTTCTAATTAATTCTTACAATTAATTGAAGAAGATGTTACAATCATCACTAGGGAGTAAGTAGTTTTATTACCCCACTGTTGAGTATTTTCGAATGTTTACGTTTATTCAACGTTCTCGGAAAATTTGATTGGTTTTTTTTTCACGTGACCAGTCTATATGACGCCGTATTAACCGACATCAAAACAAAAACAAAACAAGGAAAGTGGTAGAAAAATGTCAATTACTCCTTGTTTTCGTCTGGTAGACGATAGTTTATTTGACGATTTAAATGAAATAGACGAATTCATAGCAGGACAACAGTCAAAAGCTACAAAATATAGGCAGAAAAGTGGCAAATCATTCAGTAAGAAAAACATCGATTGGAAAGCTTTTGGATGCAAATGTCCCCGAAGTTTATGTAGCGCAACACAGTGGTCACAAAAATATTGATTCGTTAAGAAATTACAAATCAGCTAGTACCACTCACTGTTACAAAATGTCAAACATCTTGAGCTCAAATAATAACCAACTTGACGTACATAACCAATCGACAGCTCTTAATACTTCCAGTTTCACGCAGTCTTCAACCCTCTCTTCATTTTTTTCCGGAGGAAATTTTAACACTCCACCAGCGAAACGACAAAGAATTGAATTTTAAAACTGTTTTGAAATATTCTATTTTTAGAAGTTGTATTTGTATTGTTTATTTTTGAACGAGTTGTGGATCGAATGTATGTGTACGTTCGAAATAGTTACATGGTTTCCACCTAAACCTTGTTTTTGGTAAAGACCCCTGGACTCTAAAACCTTTTTTTTCATTAATGATTATGAAATAATCAGTGGGGTAATAAATTACTTATTAACCTTATTAGCCTGTCTATACGGGAAAATATAGACCTCTGTCACTCGCATGGACCTCACTGCGTTCGGTCCATGACGTCATGACCTCGGTCTATATTTTCCCGTATAGACCGGCTAAACGGTTAATAAGCCATTATTATTACGTTACTGTACCTAATAATACACACCACAGTAAACCATCAATAAAACACGCACTCAATTTACAAAGTCATGGCATTTGTACTACAGACGAGTTAACTTTCGAACATTCCATCACATAGAATTCGAATTCATTCGAATGTTTGATTTTGTTTTGTTTTGACAATCGTCGGGCAGCATATTTTAAATCCAACTAGTCCAAAAATTAAAGAAACTTTTAGAACTAGCTATTTATTTGATATAAGAAACCCTTATTTTACTAGGAAAAACATTTGGAACTAAAAACATGGAATTTCAGCCTACAAATAAAAAACGTTTAGAACTAGGCCCTTTCGCCAGGTTTCTCATAAAAAAAACAACGTGTATACAGAAAGTCATCGGAAAGTTGGTAATTGCACGACGTGCGGTTCGTAAATGGCAATTAATTCTAGGTAGTACTAAACCACGCAATGATCCCCTATGACCTGCAGCCACCAACAATGACCCCCGATAAGCCACCAAGGACCTTCAATCAGTCTTCAATGATCCCAACCTTCACCAATCAGACACCAGTGACTCTGTAATCATCCCAACTTATTCTTGTCCAAAATTAATGTAACTCATAAAGATTCTTTCCTCTTGAATTGGGAGGGGATGTGGGTTGATGGGGGTATTTGCGGGTGGTTGAGGTCATTGCGGGTCATCGCACGGTCTATTACCCATTAATGTTTTATTTCAGGGTGTATTACCCATTCATTTTTATGCGGTAAAGGCATTTTAACATAAAATTTAAATCATCAGATGCAAAAAAATCTTAGATGTTTAAATATAAATGAAATTAATGATTGGTTTGGTAATGTTTTCACGGGGAGCGACATTTTTTTTTTTCGTTTTTTCCGCGTTTATTTATTTAGTTCATTATTAGAGCTATATGCAATTATAATATGAAATAAAAGAGAGGAGATCATGTGATATCTTTTATTTATACCCTAACCTCCTGACTGCATAAATGCGCTATTTTGATTTTAAAAAACAATGAAATATAATTATGTGTGACGTTTTCATTATATAATAATTAAGCCCGCATGGTCTCTGATAAAGTTTCTAGCGCTTTCTCCTTACGTGCCATATTTAGGGAATCATTGACTGTCAATGAAAAAATGTGAAGTATTTTTAAGAAAATCCACCTCAAAAAAAATCAGTTTTTTTGTGTCGTGCACCATGTATTTTCACATGCGAAGTCGTTCTACTGTAAGAAAACCCCCTGTTTTTCAAATATTTTTCTAAAATGGTAGCAAAACATAGATGATCTCATGATCGTCAGTGATATCAATCGTTGAGGGTAGAAAGTCAAAAAACGTTTTTTGGTCTCCAGACCCTCTTAAATGACCTTAAATTAATTTTTTAGGTATTTTTAAATAAAAGAAATAACACAGAAATATTTCAATATTTGCAAATAACACTTACTTTTCAAATTTTAATACGCTGGCCCTTATAAATCGTTTTTCTCGTCGGATTGTTATTACGTCATAGCTTGAAAGGTTCTGCTCCTTTATGTTAAGAGAATCATCTAGCCGTATTTTGTTTGTGTGTTCAAAATTGCTGCACCGCAGCTTCATTTCGAACTTACGAGTGAGTAATTTCATTACTTCAAGTTAACAGACGGACAAAATTCACGAAATATCGATGCGGGAAATGTAGGCCCGGAGAAAATCTGAGGACCGGCAAAACCGTGAATTTTTTTAGCGGACTAACGACTAGTCTCTTAAGTAATAGCTGTATTTTGTGTATTCAAAATAGTTGTGTCGCAGTTTTGTTCTAGAAAATCACCGCAGAACCCGATTTTTACAGGCTTTGTTTTACCCTTAGCGCATAGTTGACCAATTGCCATTTTTTGTTTAGAAGTGATAGTGCGAGGTTTGTTTGAGGAATATTCATTTTCTGTACGTTTTCACAAAACTCATCATTCCGCCAACTCATTCATTTCGGCTAACGTTGTGGGAAAGTTATTTTAAAAAAAATATGTTAAAGCCCGGAATACTGTGCCATTGCGGGCGCTTCACTCGATTTGCTGGTCCCTTGCTTACCTGCACTTTAAGCGCTCAGCCTGGCGTCCAACGCTTGGTTAACACTTTCCTTAATCCGAACAATTTTGCTGACGCAGCGGAGATTTCCTCTCCTAAACTCTCCTAAAAAACTCTCTATTACTCGAACCTCCTTAATTCGAACAATTTTTTTTGTTATAACTCGAACTGCGCGACATGTATCTAGGAATTTAAAAATGATTCCAATGACATTAGTAGCTTCTTTTTGGCTTTTATTTGACGTAAATGGGGTATTAAACGAATGTTCGAATGTTTGATACATGTGTAAGAAGCCTTAAGTGATTCGAATGAGTTTTCGAACAAAACGTAAACATTATCCTATCGATCTGAAATTTTATTTTATTTTTATAATCATGTGGATTTGGACATCGAAGTAACCGCGTCGCATGGTAAACTAACAACTGCTAATATAATTGCTTAAGTAACAAGAACCCAAGAAGAAGACGAGGAGGACAAAGAAGATGACGCCATAGAAGACAAGGTAATCTATTAGCGTCTCTAAAGATCTCAGCATTTTTACAAATTTTTGGGAAGTCACTGAAGGACTTAAATCACAGTATTGAACAAGAATTCCTTTGTACAAGAAAGAAAACTATAAGGTAGAGATTTTCTCCTGAACGAAGAAAGATTTGTTGCTATCCTACATAAAAGAGAAAAATCATGCTAAATTTCTAAACTCTCTAGTACTCGAACTCTCCATAACTCGAACGATTTTTGATTCACCGTGGCTATTCGAGTTATAGAGAGTCCACTGTAATACCGTATTCTGTCTATGTGAATTAAAATGTGTTTAAACCTTTTATTCTTTCCGCTATGCTATTTTAAACTTTTTTCTTCTGTCTTTCGTTCTGTTTTACATAAGCCTTTGTTAAATTTAAAAAAGCTACGGGTAATTAACTTTTATTGTTCCCTTGATGCAGTTTCTTTGTTAGAAATACGTGCACGGACAAAGTTACGGACAATTAACATTGCGTTGTCTATTTCGTTAAAAAGGCTATTCGCGCCTTTTCAAAAAGATTAACAAAAAACAATTTCTGACGAGAAGAACACTAAATTTGAAGAAGTTATTTATTGTAAGTGGATTTTTTTGTTGTTGACTATTTTCTTCCCGCGCTTTGATTAAAATTAACTTATCGAATTATAATAAAAAGATTGTTTTTATATTTATTAAATATAAATTCGAATTTATTTCGGGAATTTTGTTTAATCTTTAAATTTTGGCTGAAGATGAACGTGCCTATTTTTTGCTGATATTTTTCTTTTTATGTTTTTAACTTAAGAACAATTGATAAAATGTCAAATTCAGCTTTTCGAAAGCTATTAACAGATTCTCTTGCTTAACCCATACCAGACGGTAGAAATGTATAAATTATTGTTATATATATACAGTGGAATCTCTCTATCTCTAACTCGCAAGGGACCAAAAAATTTGTTCGAGATAGAGAAAGTTCGAGATAAAGAAAGGAAAATACCTTAGGCGGACCACAAAGGGACCGAGACTTTAGTTCGAGATAGAGAGAAGTTCGAGATAGAGAGTAGTCGAGATAGAGAGATTCCACTATATATGTCCCTGCGGAACGGAACACTACTTTCTTTGTTTGTTTTCGTAAATTCTTTCATGCTTAAAAAATTTGCGTGAAGCTAAGCATGATCTTAATGTGTTCTTAAATCTTAGTGAAATGTAGCCTAAATTTTCTGATGAACTAGGTTTTAATAAAAGCAATTCCTTTTATTAAGAACGTATGTTGTTAATACTTCAGTGGCTATAGCTAAGCTGACTACCGCATAGTAGTACCGAACAAAGATGTACGAAATACCGATGCAGGAAGTATATACCGCAAAAACGCTAAAATGATAAAAAAGAGATAAAGTTAAAGTTAAGGATAAAAATATTTCAAAAAGTATATAGATCTTACAATATTAAGTGCTTTTACTTTGTTTATAATGCAAAGAGAAAAGAATTTTGAAAATTCATAACCTTAAGTGTATATAACTTGTTTATTGTTACGTTCTAGTACCGTAGGAAGGGTCAGGGGTCTCCGCGAGGGAAACTATGTTTTGGTCCAGGGGTTACATTTTAAAAATTAGCACCTCTAGATTGTCGAAAAACGCAACAGATTGATTTTAAAGGAGCAGGGAAACAATATTGTTTTTTTAAGGAGGTACGAATTTTGAAACAAATTATTGCCTCACTTGCTCCAATCCTATACCCCTTGACATCCACCCGCTTCCTACTGCACTACGTTCGATTTCTTTTTTTGTATAAATATATATCTTGATTATCGTTACTGTCTTGTTTAATTTGATAATCCTTAAACAGCAAAACATATGTCCAAGTTTTGAATACAAAGTAATGTTATATATATATTTTGTTTTGTTGTACACAAATTGAATGGTTTCAACAGGGCAATTTAGGCTTCGCTGCTGTTGTCGACTTCCTTGAATAGCCAATATTCTTCAATAATGTCTTTCCAGGGTACAACCTTTTTCAAATGTTGAGGTCTTTTTTTTCTTTTTGGTTTCTCAAGATCCTCTTCTTCTTCATCTTCATCTTCATCAGGATCATCATCGTTATCAAATCGACCATGTACTTTGTTGTTCATGTCGTGATAAATTTTTCGGACGTTGACGAAACAACATAAAAACCTTGCAGTAATGCATACTTTTAAAACAACGATGAATGTAGTCACCAAATTAACAGGTGCCGGTACTGATGTTGTTTTAGTCATATTCCATATTACACTTCCTCGTCCAAACTTCCATTCAATTTCCGACTTTTCTTCAATTTTGGCATATGTGTCGCTCATCATGGCAATAAGTAAATTCACCAGCACAATAATAGCAAGAATCTGATAAATTGCGAAGACAAATGTAGCGATAACATACGTTTCACTCGGACTGTCGTTCCTCTCCTTTGCAGTTAATTCTAAAGGTCTATTTGTAAGACCGAAGCATGCAAAGAATAGCTCCTCAAAAACTATTCTAAGGCTGACTTTAATATTCAAGTCAGTCAAACCTTCGGGAAAATCAACTCTCTTTTTGTTATAAACTGGTTTATAAATCACGCACATATGCAATGTAAAAGCACCAATAAACAACAATAGCACTATAAGAAACTTCACAACATCCATGACCAAACTTCGAATGATAACAGACCATGGACCAAATAATTCATGCATGTTCATAAATTCGAAGATTTGAACAATCAGCACAAGTAGGACAAAGGCAAATATGTTATCTCTAACGTACATCAAATTCTCTCTTGGTCTGTCGTTGACAAATATTGCCATTAAGTTTGCACCAAGAGCTGCACTTGACAAAACACATGTTATTAATCGAAGCAATTTGAACTCTGAATCAGCAACTTGCTTTACAAAGATGGCAAACAACCAAATTAGCAGTGCACATTCCCATGGCATTGGATATAGCTGAAACAGAATTTTTTTATGTTATGTAATATTTGCAACTTTACCAGATTACTGTCAGACATAGGCTTTGTTTTTATGTTTCAGTTTCTGTCTTGTATTTTGCTCTTGAATCCACGCAAAAGAAACAAAGGAAAAACATTATAGGCCACCTATTTAAGAGATATTTATATCTCCAAATAAATAACAAGCGACAGTTTTTTTTAAAAAAATATGCAAGTTCATGTAAAGAGGCAAATATATAACTATTAGAATAAATTTACCCCGTAGAAACATATGATTTTAAATTCTGTTTGAAAATCAAATATGATAGCATATGTGAAGATTGAATTTCAAGAATTAGGAATTAGAAGTCGAATTTAAGTTTTGCAATCTTTATTTGCCGTACAAAAGGTCAATTAAGTCATACACTATCTTAGCTTTAACACAAGAAACCTTAGCAACGAGGCTAGACTCCAATGTTAAGGATTAGACGGAGAGTGAACAATTGATTTTGTTTCTGATTGTTACATTGAATTTCTCACGTTGGTGCTGTAGCAATAAATTATAGACATAGAATGCAAAATAGCAATTGCTGTAAGCCAAATGAATTTAAAACATATCAAAACACATGTAGGAATTACGCTTATATTTAGAAATATGCGGAGTTCTATTCATGGAAGCGCTATACAAGTTTTGATAGATCCACAATTCTTAGACCTATTCTTAGGAACTATAACTATTTTTTTTGTTGTGTTTCTATAATAAGTGAAATATATCATATTTTTTGCCTATCGTCGTTAAAAACACGTTGTTCAAATGGAAATAGCTGTAATAACTTATGCATAGCGTATACTTTTCTTTTGTCCCACGATTTTTTCGAGAAACTTTGAATTTTTTGGTTAATTCTTTAGCGCGAATTAAAATTCGCTTTAGTCATAATCTTTTTAAAAAAATAAAGGGGAATACTTACTATGTTCAAGACAAAAAGCTAACAAATTTCTTCAGGACAAAAATAGCCGATTAAAAATATATATATTTTGATGCCCAGTTTAAACTTTCTGGTTATCTAGGCGCAGTAAAGATCGGGAAATTGAAAATAAAGAATGTTCTTAAATGTTTTGGAAATTAAAATGCAGAGTTTTTCACTTATGACTCACGTAAATACTAAAAAATGTGGGAAAATTCATTTAGCACAATATTCGGGATTTTACGGAGATATTTTTGGCGACATACACGTCTTTTCTTTAGGAAACCCGTTAAAATGTGTCTCTTAACTTGAGGCTGAGATTATGCTTCAACTGCTCACTCGCAAAATATTAAAACTAAAAAAGTAAATTGATAGATCGTCAGGAATCTTGCTAGAGAGAATTTTAAGGGTATAAAACAGGGATCTGACTCCATAAATTTTCAGAAAATCTTCTTTAAAGTTAAGAAACTGAATTCAAAAAGTAATTCACACAATCCGCAGGAATGTGTGTTTGGTTCAGCCTTTCTTCGTCTCGGAATAAAAAATGAACACATTGGTGAATATTTTACACGGAGCCAATTCATGTGCGAGATTACATGAGAAACTAGCCGAGGCGGTAAAAATGTTATTTATAAAGTGGGTTGATATTGATTTTTAAAAGAATGTCTTGAGATCTAGTGCTCATAATGTTGTATTTATTATAGTGTAGTTAAGTCTAGCTTAAGATAAACGTATTTCATATTCCTGTACAAGTTACCGACTCACACCTTAGGTGGCTAGTGTTTGGAAATGAAACTTCAGGAACGAAAAGTTGTTTAATGGCGCGCCGTTTATTCATTTTTGTGCAAAAAGCGCATATTTCGCTTTCCGTACAAAAGTTTGACTGATTTTTCCTGCCATTATGAGTCTTATCTCACATGTGTTGGATGTTGGATATGGTTACTGGTTACTTGTCGTGGATTTTAATGTATGTATTTAGTCCTTATCTTAGTCTTTCAACTATGGTTTTACATTGATTTAATATCATTTTGGAGCTTAAAACATATTGATTGCATCAATTATAAGGAACTTATAGCTAGCTAGCTATAGCTAAATTAGGTGCATTTTTGAAATTCATGTTATGTTGTTGAGATTTTTCAAATCGAAGAGAAGCTGCGTAGGAGCTTTTATATTATTTAGTATGCATATGATGTAGAGCCTAGCGTATCTCACATTGGAAAAAAACACATCACAGAATTAAGACGTAAATCACGAAATTAGGACGTTTTAGTTAATTCATCTTTTATTCAACCGGGAAAAATTTCCACTTTGTTTACCTGCATTTTTGCAAAGTTATTTTATGGAATAAAAACCACGAGGGTGCCGATAAGCCGCATACACCGTGAAAAGTGCGGGCGTTTTCTGGCGAGTTCGGCGTTTTGAAAAAAATTCAGGTATTCGCCTGAAAAAACCCACATAGAACCGAACAATTCCCGAACAAAAAAAAAGATTCACCACAAAAACACTCAATGATTCACCACAAATTATTTAAAAAAGTATAAAAATTAAAATGAACTAACTATGTGGTAGCGAAGTGCTTAAAAGAACTGTTTTTGATGGTTTTTAATAAGATTTACTTGATAAATAACTTATACATAAACTTTATTAACTCCTTTCTCTTCAAGCGCATGCTTTCAACTGTCGTCCGCCATGTTTATGTTATAAGGTGTTGCATTTCGGAAATGCTCCGGGCGTGTTCGGGAAAGTGCGGGCGGTTTCGGCGGACAACCGTCAATTTAATTTGAAAAGTCGCCTGAGCTCACCCTTATATATGCGGGCGTTTGCGGCTTACCGGCACCCTCGTTAAAAACCATGGAGTTATGTGGTGAGATGAGTCACCATATCATCGCTGGAGTAATAAAAGGATTGTAGAGGACATATATTTTTTTCACTTTCAAAAAATGCAATAAATATAAGAAAGAAAAACAATGTGGTTTCCTAATATATTTTATGTATATATGTTAATTATTTACATAATATTGTTATAGAGATTTATGAGAATAGCTGTCAGCTCCATTTTCTGAGTTTTAACGTTTATTGTTGTATTAAATAACACAATTTTTGAGGATTGAAGTTCGAAGTACCTGTACTTTTTTTCCTGATGTTACTTCTATTCCGATATGTTTGTGAAGATTTTTGATAATCACATCCAAGCTGCTACTTTTTATAAATTCCTTGTCTTTCATAAGTGATATTTTTTTCTCATTTGCAAATTTGCTACTTAAAATTGCAGTATATAATATGATGTGCTGATGGTACAAACAGGACTTGTCTATTGGGTTTTACAGGAATCAATTTTTCGCATACCCAGTGTTTTATCTTTGTTTTTATTATATATATACTTATATATATAGTTAATTGTGTATTCTTTTGTTATTCATGGTTTTTGAAAACAATTTATTAAAAGAAAATAAATAAAAAATATTACTGATATTTTTTTGTAGTGTTTATATACAGTGTTTTTTTAATCGACATCACCCTCTATATGCAAGTACTGCTGCTACCCCTTATAATAGAACATTTCCACAAAAGCGTAGATAGTTGAAAACCTTCTTGTTTCAACTGACAGAAGGTCAGAATAGCCTTCTGGCAGTTGTGAGTGTTTAAGCCGTCCCACTTTCTTGCATAGGCAGATTTTAACCATGTTCTAATTGATTTATTAGGATTGGATTGTGTGTTCAAACCGACAGGTTTTCTTGTTTTCTTATAATATTGACGTGTCTAAGGGTGTTTAAAAAAGTCGAATTTAAACTAATGACTATTTCAAAAAAATTAAGACCATCATAAAATTTCTGCGAAAAACTTTTTGATCGAAAGTCGCTTTCCATGACTTTTTTGTTATTTGTCTTCTCAAATGAATTCACAATCATTTTATTTCTGTTACAGAGGCCTATCAGCCGTTCAACATGGATTGGTTTGACGATGGAAAATCTAAAAGGCCCATACACATGGAGGAGGCTTTCAGAACCGTGTCTCATTGAAGATTTTATTCCTTGGAGAACAACATACATACCTTATCGGCAACTAAAATATGTCCGACTAATAATCTTGTCCAACTAAAATTCTGTACGACTAATAATTTAGTCTAAATTTTTATTTTCAAAACAGGTGTTCTGAGAGCTGATGGGCTGTAAAATTCAATATTTACTTCTAAAACCAATGACAAAAAGAGATAGTGGAAGTACAGAAAATAAAAAAAAACATATCTTATTAGCGATAAAAGCTTTTCCTCGAAATAAACTTTTATCTATCCTAAAGGGATTTTATACTCTTTTAAAAACATTCTGTGCATCGTTGATTGCTAGCTTCACAGATACCAGCCTCTTCAAAACTTTTGACTATGATCTCTTTTTCGTTTTGCATGTGGTTATACAAATTTTGATGTCTGCCGGTCCAATGCAATTTTTCAATTGTCGAGCAACTTGATCTGAAATCCAATCATCATACTAATTTTGAATAAAAGTTTTGCTGCCTTATTAAAACTTAAATCTAAAGGTTGAAATTTATTAGTGAGGTTGTGAGTGACGATCACGAGCTCAAATGTATTATTAAAGCAAAGTTCTTTTAGAATGTCATTATCCTGTCATTTAAATGTATCCATTATAACAGTGCTGTTATTTTGACATGACATTTTCGTGTTAACGAAAATGTTAGTTATAAATATATATTTCAAACTATACACCAAACTAACTATTTCTACATATTAAAGTTTTATCACTATTTTTAACAGCAGCATATAACAAGCTTATACCTTTATCATGCATTTTTTATCCTTTTGTTTTATCTATCTATCACATAGATTTGACAATATGTGATCGATAAAATTATATACGTTGATAATCTAATATTTTGCAAATGTAAAAGTGTCTTCACTTTGCTCGCTCACTTCTACACCTTTACTCTCCCAGTAATCTCTCACGATAGATTTCCATGGCACAACATTATAAAGCAGGCGTATTCCTCTCTCTTCAATATCCTCTTCTGTTTCACTCTCCTCCTCATCAGTTTGCGCGTGATCGTCCTTCACACCAAATATGACAGTAGACTTGCAGCACATGCATTTTACTCTCCTAATAAACCTAACGATTGACATAATAGCTGTCACAATGTTCATAGGGGCAGGGACTGAACTAGATCTTGTCATATTTCGAATGACAGTTGCGCGACCAAACTTCCATTCGATTTCCGACCTTTCTTCAATCCTTGTATAGGTACTACTCATCATAGCAATTAAGAGATTAACCAGTACTATAATTGTGGTGATCTCGTAAAGGGCAAAGACAACTGTAGCGATTTGGTAAGTGACATCTGGATTGTGAATTCCATCAGCATCTGTAATTTTTTCCGGTCGACTTGAAAGGCCAAACAAGGCAAAAAATAAATCGTAAAATATTGATAAAAAATCTCCCTTTATTCCAAATGAAGTGACACCGGTGGGAATGTACGTCCTTTTTTTGTCATATACAGGCTTGTAAATGACACACATATGTAGAGTGAAGCCTCCAATGAACAGCAACAACACACAAAGAAATCGAACGACATCAAAAACCAAATTTTTAATGATAATTGACCAAGGTCCAAACAGTTCATGCATCGTCAAGAACTCCAAAATTTGCATCACAAGAATAAGAAGAACGAACGCAAGTATGTTATCACGTGCATACATTAAATTTTCACGTGTTCTTCCGTCAGTGAACAGTGCATAGATATTCACACCAACTGCAGCCGTTGACAAGATCATTATTAGCAGTCGTAATATGTTGGTTTCAGACTCCTGAATCTTTGTCACGAATAACGCACTTAACCACAACAATAATAGCCACTCCCAGGGTGTTGGAAAAACCTACAAAAATGTGTATATTATAAAGAATAGAATAATTTTAAATAATGCAATACAAAACGAGATTTGACTTTAATTAATATGATTTTTAGTTTATTTTTAACTATATTACAAGCAGTTATTTTTCTAGTTAAATTATTTATATATAGCTTTATATTATATTTAGGTTTATATTTATTCATACCTTACTTTACTTCTGTTTATTAATTTTACGGTATCGACGAGAAAGTTGTCTGCTATCTTCCATAATGGTAGCAGCTGATGTGTAATGTAGGCTTGTGTATCCAACTGGGACCATGTTGTTTAAAAAGAGTGAATAAAAACAAAACTGTTTTTAATACATTTTGTTTTTCTAAAAACTGTCGTTCTACCATAAATAAAAAAAGTAAAAAATATGGCGACTATTCAAAAGAACATTAGTGTTAACATAACTTGTTAAATATTACAAGTATATATAATTTACATAAAACTAATATATTATGGTTTCTATTTTTTAATGTAGAAAAAAAGAACAAAATCAATTTTGTTTTTCACATTTCTCCTTTCGTGTTTCACAGTAAAAGAACTTTATGCTTTGAAAAATGTTTTCATCGAAAGATTCAAGGCCTATTTCTTTCTTCTGTACTTTCTTTTGCTAACGTTAGACAAACTTGGACACTAATTTGAATATTTATCAAATATTGTTGGAAATAATTATAAATTATGATACATTTGACCAACCAAACTATATTTTATCAAGTCCATCTTTTTCAATCCCATGATTTTGACGAAATTCTTCCACAACACTGTCCCAGGGTACTGCATGTAAAATTGGAACAGGCGCGCTTTTGTCATCAGGATCATAACTATCTGTTTCCGTTGAAGCACTAGAGGTACTTTTAGTGTCTTCCATATTCTGTTCCACGTCCCCATCATCGTGTAGAGGAACGTTTTTCTTTACTTTTTTCTTTGCATAATGATCAATCTTCACAAAGCAACAGCAGAAACCATACATAAAGGATACCATGGTAATTGTTACTATCGTTGCAAGAACATTTGCTGGGACAGGCATTGAGTAGGACTTGATCATATTGCGTATGATTCCTGCTCGCCCGTACTTCCACTCAATATCCGACCTTTCATCCAGCACTGCGTATGTGTTACTCATCATTGCAATGAGCAAATTGATCAAAACAATGACAGCTAAAATTTGATACAACGCAAACACTAAGGTTGGCTATAATGTACGTTCCTTCAGAGTTTGTTTCAAGCTGACTACCTTTCATCGGTTTTGGTTTATCTGCTAAACCAAATAACGAAAAGAACAAATCGTCAAATATAGCAGCCAATCCGTCGGAGTATCGGAGGATAGGAGTCGTGCTTGTCGGGATATCAACCAGCTTTTTACCATAGACAGGTTTGTAAATGACACCGAAGTGTAAGGTAAACGCAATGACAAACAGAAACATGATGATTAAAAACTTAATCACGTCAATAACAAGACTGACGATGATAACTGACCATGGACCAAACATTTGATTCAGCGACAAAAATTCCATAATTTGGATTACAAGTGCCAGTAGTAGAAAAGCTAACACATTATCTCTTATATACATAATGTCTTCACGTAATTTCCCTTCGACAAATATTGCTGCACAGTGTATTCCAATTCCAGCAAAAGCAATCACAAGTTCGACCACTCGCAGGATTTTAGAATCAGGTTCTGTTATTTCTGCTAATAAATGACCTGTTACCCATATAAGTGCTAGCCATTCATACGGGGTAAGAAAGACCTGAAATAATAACAAAATTTCCGTAAATACTTCATAATTAGTTAAATTTTTAAAATAAACGAAAAATTCACACTTACGGACAGTGTATGTGTGTGTTTGTCGTGTTTTATAGCACGCGAGTCTCTTCAAATATTGTGTATGCATATTTAGTCTGAACGTGGTATATATGCATGCGTGGAGGCTAAAATGTACTGCAACAGCTCACTTGAAATGTGTGTGACTGGCCAAGATTTAAAATCACTATACATTTACATTTTTTTATTAATCACTTTTTTATTGTTTAGGGTCTAAATCTAATTCATTAAAATGGTTATTTATTTGAACAAAACATTAACTTGTATGTCTTTGACCTTTATTATTTCGTTACTTGCTAGTTTTTTACGTTCAGATGTTTGTGTTCGCTTTTAAATTAATTTTTAATGTAATGTTACAAGTTTATATTTTTGTTAAATATTAAATGGTGTTTATGCACAGCGATGTTATGTAGTGTTGTTGGTGATTTTTACCAATCTACTTACCTCAAGATAAGACCGATCCCACGGCACGACAATCACTAATGTTAACACAATGATGAAATACATGTGTGAAACAATGTGACATATGAACTTCAGTGTAGGTATTTTGTTCCAACGATGAAATGGTAAACAAAGGAAAAACCATAACGGCGGGAAAATGAAACAGATGAATGCAACTAAAATGGCGAACACTCCCTCGATATGAATGTCGTTTCCTAAAAATTTAAAAAATGGTTTTTAAAAAGTTGAATTCGTATTGCAGGGAAATAGACGTTTTTTTTACATAGAAGCTAACAAACTGATTATAAAAAAAAAATCATAATAAATAGCTACCTCTCCACAGGTCAGATAAATAACCTTGTACATTTGCATGTGCAACGCAATCTTTGAATTCATTATCTATCATGATATCTAACAATGGTTGTTTGGCATCATCAATGGCGTTCAATAACCCTTCACAACCATACGTTGTAGCAATGTGAAGTATGTCATATGCCATTTGCTAAAATAGAGAAAATAACAGCAAACTATCTACACATCTTCTTTGCCAGCACCTTGTTAGGTTTTTTATACGTAAATTAGAGGGAAAAATATGTTGTGAAAAGAAAGAAGTAAAGTTGGCTTAAAATATAATTACAGACAAAAATAGAATTCTTGATCAATGCCAAAGTTTTGATTAAATTACCTCGCAAAATAAAGCAATTTCCAAGTAATCCTGACTTTTGTCCTTCACTCTCAACGATTCTTCGCGATACATCAAGGTGAGTTTAATAGCTGTATAGATAGGTGCAGGAGAATTCAAAATAAAATCCTGAGCTGAGACATTGTTGTTTAACTTGCAGCAAATCATCAAATGAGCCAAAAACTACGAGAAAAAGAAAAAAATTAGGACTTTTCCGTTGTGAGCACAAACACTTGCAAGTGAAATTAACTCTAAAAACTCACTTTTTTATCCTGCAAAAGTTCTTCGACGTCAAACTCGTTTAACAATAAAAACTTCATAACGTCTAAATGATGGTTCTTAGCAGCAAACGCTAATGGTGCTTTACCATCCTGCAAAAAAACAAAAAAATTTAAAGTTTGTCTTTTTCTTCAAAAATATGTACAAAAAACATAATTGTCGTTATACATACATTATCTTCTATCGTTGAAATAGCCCCCATTTGTACTAGATAGCGAACAACTTCTAGATAGCCAGCGTCGGCTGCATAATGAAGAGGGGTCCATCCATTCTAAATATGAGGTACAAAATGAGAGATATTAGAGGTATTGCCAAGCCATTTCTTGTAAAATATGCCGTCACAGCATAAACTGTGATTCATTGGAATACTATTATATATTTCTTTTACATACGTTGTCAGGATCATTGATTTCGGCACCTTGACCCAACAGTAATTGCACCAACTGCAAATGACCATGTGCAGCTGCAAAATGGAGAGGAGCTCGTCCTGCTGCACACTTGAATCTAATTTGATCTGCAGATCTGCTCAACAATAAACTCGCCACTTCATTGTGTCCTTCAACTATTGCCATGTGCAATGGAATATAGCCCTAAAGGCAAAGAAACAAATCATGTTTTCGCATTTAACGTTAATTTTATTGCATTGATAAATGTAAACCTCATTCAACCACATTAAATGTCAAAAATGAGTAGTCCATACTTTCTTCGATGTTGGTTTATCAACAATAACACCGTCACTATTTATCAGCAATCTCACAGCACCAACGTGTCCATTTTTAGCAGCAAGGTGAAGACTCGTGTATAAGTACTAAAGGTAAATTGAGATCAATATTTGCGATTCTTTAATTTTAAACAAACTTTAATACCGTAAGCTGCAACTTACTTCTGTTTCTTCTGGAGGCTTACCCGCTGGGCACTAAAATACAACAAAAAATATTAGGTTTGATGTTACATTTGGTGATTATAAACAACCGAATCATCTCGTTACCTCACTCAATATACCTCCAGATACCCTTGTTAAGAAATCAGCCATACATGCAGTTTGATCGTGCTCTGCTGCAATATGCAGTGGTGTAAAACCAGTCTAAAATGTCGTGAAGAAGAGGTAGCATTTTGTTTATTATCAAATTAAAAAGTTACAACAATTTTGCAGAACTAGAAGTCTACCAAGAAACTGGTAATATTGTACCTTGTTACTGACAATGCTAAATGGGATTTTTCCTTTTAATAAGTCAATACTGCCTCTTTGTCCAAATTTGGCAGCAAGATGTAAAGGTGTCAT
Organism: Hydractinia echinata; assembly: GCA_030067915.1. Classification (NCBI taxonomy): domain Eukaryota; kingdom Metazoa; phylum Cnidaria; class Hydrozoa; order Anthoathecata; family Hydractiniidae; genus Hydractinia; species Hydractinia echinata. The sequence continues at coordinate 3,278,127 of JASGCC010000011.1, read as the reverse complement.
GCCATCTTTATCTTCATCAGCAACGGGAACTCCCTGGTTAATTAACAATTGCAACACATCCACATGACCTCCAGCAGCAGCTAAATGAATTGGCATTTGTCCAGTACCCTATCAAAAATAAGATTTTCTTAATCATGTTATTTTTTGACTTGTGTTACATTGTTAAATATAATTTTGTTTGCACACTTTACCTTGTTTTTCGCGAAAGCCATTGTTGGATCGCTCTTAATAAGCGCTTTCATTACTTCTACACTGCCTTTCGATGCAGCAATATGTGTACAATTATTTCCTTCCTTATTAATCAATCCAGCCAACTCGGGATATTTTGATAAAAACATTTTTACAATCTGTGGGTTATCATTCTCCGCAGCACCATGAATAGAAGCTTGCTCATTCTAAAAAGACAACTTCGTTTTACTCTTCATAAATAAGCATTTGTTTACCTGCAGAAACTGATACATAAACATGTATCAGTAAAACGATTCTTTCATTCCAATTAAAATAGCTCACCAAATCTGTTTTCATGGGGTCAGCGCCAAGATCAAGTAGAGTTTGACATGCATGCAAATGTCCTCTTTCTGCTGCGAGGTGCAAGGCTGATCTCTTATTCTAGGAACAAAAAGAGTAAAACTTTGTAGCTTAAAGCTTTAAGTGTATAACAAAAAGTTATATATTGAAGCTACTTACTAGAGCTAATATGTCATGTGCTGCACCGTATTTCGTGATCAACAATTCAACCAGTTGGTTATGACCACTGGCGGATGCCAAACTCACAGCTGTCAATCCAAGCTTTTAAAAATAAATGTATTTACGTATAAGTAAACAACATACAAATATGCGGTCAGTGTGATGGCAAAAATTGTACCTTTGTTTTGGCATTGACGTAAGCTTTCTGTTCCAGCAGTAATTCAGCACACTCCAAATGACCATTCTCACATGCGATGTGTAATGCAGCTTTGCCATACTTTTTAATAAAACAAGGTTAAGGTTAGTCGAGGCTATCTAGGTTGAGGCAAAAAATAAAACATCAAGATAAAGGCCATCACTTACCTCGTCAAAGATATCCACTCTGCTGTGATTCTCTAATAAAATACGCACAACTCCAGCATACCCTCTTTCACAAGCAATCAACAAAGGAGACCAACAACTCTATAAAATCAATCGTTACATTTGACGTCCAAGGTCCTTTTTAAAATTTCTACGTTTATTTGGCGACAATCTTTTGTCGTTTCTGGCCACCTGCCACAGAAAAATTTAATTCTCTTTTAAATGAGCTTCCATTATTTCAAAGTGGAGTGTTATGGTTAATAGATTGCATGTCGGTATTTCAGTCTTGCTCTGACACAGCTGGGCGTTGTACGTAGTCTAAGAACTTTAAATTTAATGAGCAGTTGCTCGTTAGGGGAATCTTTAGGGTAAATCTCTAATATTACCTTATTTTGTTGGTTGGAAGCTTTACTGGCTTCTTTGGCAGTCATGCCACCCAATATCATTCTAAGGACATCTGAATTTCCTCCACGGCAGCAATAATGAAGTGGAGTTTCTTCTGTCTGCGAAGAAAAGATCAAATTCAGTTAATGCAAATTCGTCTTGGCAACATTACAAATATTTGTAACAATTTAATAATTTTAAACTATCTCACTTAGGGTCATGTACTTACTGTATTCGTCATCAAGTTGAGTTCAGCATGGTTATCCAATAAAAGTTTGCACAGATCTGTGTACGTTCGTTTGTTTTCTATTTTAGGTCGGATGTTAGCACAATAGTGAAGGGCTGTTTCACCTTCCTATAACAAAAAAATCATCGTATGTATTAAGACGTAGTAACTATGATCAAGCATTAAGGCGATAAAATAAATAAAGGGGTGCAGTACTGAATAATAAAGAAAATGGGTGAAGGGTTATCTTTCCCTTTTGCTAAAGATTAAAAGTAAAGAGGGCAGGCATGCTTATCTTAGTGCCAAATTCCTTAAAAACTAACCTTGTTCACATCATTTACTGCTTTAACAAATGCATCAACCTCCATGTCTTTTTTCATGTCATCAATAATTTCCAAAGCGATGGCAACAGTCATATATTTGATAGCCAGGTGCAGTGGAGTTTCCCCAGCCTATATTAACACAGAAATTTAGTAGATAAAGATATAAATATAATCATGTAGGAAAAAAGGTATTTTAAAAATTTACCTCGTTTTTAACTTCGACAAAGGCGCCATTATGGATAAGCATTTTCACGACCGGATAATTGCGATGCTTTATAGCAACATGAAGAGCAGTATCTCCTTCCTAGCAGACATATAACAGGATATGTATCACCAGCATACAACATTTTTTAACGGTAAACACAAAGATATAATAACTAAATACCATATTTTCTTCGTTTATTCTGGCTCCACTTTTGATCAGCATTTCTATAACTTGTTCAGAAAAACGTTGTAATTTTGCCGCCAAATGCAGAGCAGTTTCACTTTTCTATAAACAAAAAATTGTCATTATTAATTGCAATATTAAGGATAAGGTTCAGAAAAAAGACATGGTAAAAACATGAAAAATTGAAAATAAAAATAAAAAAAGCGAAATAATTTCGGAGATTTAACTAACAACTGGCCGTGACAGATTATTCAATTTATATGAAAAAATTTAAATACTTCATAATGATAATATAACACTCCATCGTGGTAACTTACCGATCCCCCCATCTCGTTAACACTTGCACCAATACCCAGCAAAATTTGAACTACCAAATGCTTACCATACCTCACAGCCGTGTGTAACGGTGTGTATTTATCCTAAAAAAATGGTGAAGTGTAAATACTGGTATGTTTATAATAACAAGATAACTCGATGAAATAGAAAACTATACCTTTGTGAGTGTATTTGTGAGTGCTCCTTTTGAAATCAACGCCCTAACAACATGAACATGTCCTTGCTTAGCTGCTTCATGTAACGCAACTGCCCCGTCCTATAATTATACAAAGATAGTAAAACAACAGATAACAACGTAGATAAGATGTTTTGATTTTTTAAACAACGTACTTTGTTCGGCATTTGAATAGGTACGCCTCTTTTGACAAAATATAAAGCCACATCTGCATGTCCGCATTTGGCTGCTAAATGCACCAATGTGCTTCCATCCTAAATGTCAAGACAGTGGATAACATAATAACATAACAAAAATAGTAACATGTACTTCGTTAGGACTTTTTAATTATAATATTATACCTTCGATCTTTGATTGATATCTGAGTGAAATTTGTCAATCAACATCTCAATGATTTGTTTGTTACCAATCTCCGTGGCCACATGAATGGCTGTTCTGTTTCGCTAAAATACCAAATATTATTAGCATGGTGGTAACTATTTGGTTTTTATTTTACTTCTTAGTAAGGAATAACAACGGCCTACCCTGTCTTTTATGCTTCCTGAAGCTTTTGACTCGTGCAAATATTTTACGGTCTGCTCATCACCTTCTGAACAAGCTATATGTAGCGGAGTTTGGCCCTCAAGCTGGAAAAATAAATTGATTATAATTGCTAAAAAAAAATTATATAAAAAAAATATATTTATATTTATGCAGTAAATAAATACTAAATCAGTTGAGCAAAGCATATATTTGTCATTCAAAATTTAAAACCATGAATAACTGTACAGTTTCGCGCCAACATTTCAGTGCATGTGACAATTGCATGTGTGAAAGTAACAGGTCCTTCACAGTTTTTCATGTTTTTTTACTTTTAAATCATAAATATAAAAAAGATTTATTTAGTTATTTTTATCTTACATTGGTTTGATTAACGTCAGCTCCATTTTCAACCAGAACTTTCATGATATTGTAGTCTCCTCTCCGTGCAGCCAGATGCAATGCACAGTCCCGATAATCTTTTGTGACTGCTTTAAGTTGTGCGTCGACCTCATCATGAAGCAACTCGTGTACAACATTGATGTTACCCTTATTAATAGCCAGGTGGATAGGTATCAACCCGGCTTTGTCCTGTTCCAGTTTAGCTTCATTTCCCATTGTCTCCAACAAAAGCTTAACAACATCAATAGCACCGCTACTTCTTGAGCATACTTGATGAAGACATGTTCGTTCGTAATCCTGGATACAAATAATAAACCGCTCAAATCAAAGAACTATTTCTACATGTTAAATTTATTTCTTAACAATATAAAACTTAAAAAGACAAGTTGAAGCCTAGTTCATTAAGGTTTTTTTTTCGTAGAGAATATAATGTTGGTTTCTCTTTCAAATGAAACTTAGACAAAAATATTGACATGGATACCATCATGTTACTTTTTTACCAGCAATTTTTTTAGTTTGTATAAGTTATGAAAACAACTGGAAGGGTTTGTCGAAAAATTTTCTACGTGATAAAGGATAATGACATATACCAATTAAATAGCCCGATTAATATTTTGCCGCAGAGAAATTGATTTGTCCCAATTCCACGCTTGTTCGTGAGAAGGCACAACTTTGGATTTTCTAGCTAGTCAGGTCGAAAAATGTAAATTAATAATCGAATTGCTTTGCAAATTTACATATTCGAAAGTGTACTCAATTTGAACATAACAAAAGCATTCGACGGTTTAGAAGTTTGAATTTAGAATAACATATTTGATTTACTGCGCCTTGTGAAGGTAACGTCCAATGTCTAATATCAATACAGACAGTTGAACTTTCAAAAGAATCAAAGAAGTTTGAGTTATCGAGTAGTTATTGCCTTGGAAGCATAATAAAAGAATTGAGAAATGTTCAAAACATCGAATATTTTACAAGCTAGTCCCCAGTGTATTTTTATTCTTTCTCACATTGGGGCGACTAGGTAAGTCGCCCTGAGAATGAAGTTGAATATTTGAAATATGTCTTCGTATACATACCCCTGCAACCATAAACGGATCTGCTCCATGATCTAGCAAAACTTTCACCATTTCTTGAGATGCATATGTCGCTGCATGGAACAGTGCTGTCCTACCATTCTATAAGTAACAAGCAAAAATAAAGCATCTGTTTCACAACAAGACATGAAGTGTCGGCGAAAGTCAACTTACGGAGTCGATGTCGTCGATAAAAGCACCTGAGTTGAGTAAGGATTCAGCAGAGTTAACTTGATCATCTCGACATGCTGCCATGAGTGGAGAAAGACCTTCATCCTAAAATAAAATACATAATTTCATTCCTGCATGTGGTAAAACATCACTGTACAACTGGTTGCAAAAGGATGCGCAATAAAATTGTACGCGTTATCTAGGCTCAACGACGCAGCTTACATAGGAAACTCCGACCAGGTTAATGGACACAGCTTCATCCTCTTTCGCTTCTTCAAGCAGATTATTTAAAGCTTTCCAGTTTCTGTTTCTAGCATACCAACATATTTTATCCTCTAATTTTTCTGGAAGCGTTTTACTTGAAGGAGCCTCGAAAGTTCTTCTAGCTTTTGAAAACGAACCAGTAGATGATACGTCTTTCTTTTCTGGCTTTAGCTTTACTGCTGGAGGTGTTTTATCTTTCTTATCCATTTTTATTTTATTTCTTTAATTTACAATGTATACTTTCGATGGCTATCAGCTTCTTAATCTTTTTGGTTGCTACCTTTACTAAAAATTGATATTTTGATTTTTTGCTCAATATAAAGATGAAGCATTCAAATCTGCTTTCATTTCGGGCTATTTTTCACAGCAGAATTAATTGATTAATCGTGTCATCGCAACCATGTCAATTTGATTAGTATGATTTCATCTAAATCTTTCTCCGTTTTTTTATTAAAGTTCTGTTTTTTTTTTAAAAGGAGATGTTATTTGCGTTGTTTCTACGCGACAGATACAGAACAGAATTGATTTAGTAGATCGCTATTTGACAGGTGCTGAAATTCGACATTTTTTAATCTTCTTGTGATATTTACATTAGGTCTGTATTCTTCTTCAGGCAAACGAGAACATTTAATAAGCTCTTTTTCAACTTCTTTCATATTTGTGTCCTTGTTTCAAATTGTCAATATTATTTTTTTGTATTTTTGTGATCTTGAGACACATTTTCAACTCGCGTTATTAAAACTTTTTATTTTCTTTGACAATTTGAAGCAATCTAATATTTTTAATTGTGAATGTCACAAAGAGGATGGCCAAATTAAATATTTTTTTCATTCTAAAACATTCTATTCTCATAAAAGACCACTCGCTAACCTATTAAAATAATTGGATGCTTCTGATAGTCAAGTGCTAATATTTTTAAGCCATGTTAACTGCCATCGATATAGTTTGTTGTTATATACAACTCTCAACTGAATTATCACACGCAAGAATTCTAAAGACTTCATATTTACGTATTACTACTACTTTATTCTCGTCTAGCATTGGTTATTTCAACGGTTGCCACTAAGGAGCTGTGTATATGAGGGGCGGGATCCCGCCCCTCATTAATAATTCTACTAAATATATATGGAAGATTTTTGTCCCAGGACAATTTCGTCCCGTCCCGACTAAGCGGGATCCCAGTTCATGCGGGACGTTTTTTCCATATAAACACTCCGGGATGAACGAGGTAACTTCTGCATATTTCAATTGAAAGAAAAAAACATCTCGAGACAATTTTATCCATATAAAATGCGGGACAAAAATCATTCCGGCAAACGTCCCGTCCCTGCAACCGTCCTGTCTCGCCTCTCATATAAACAGCCCCTAAGAAACTATGCAGAGGTCACAGTAGCAAAAGTTTCCATTTAATTAATTACGTTCTTTTCATATTTGATTCTAAAAGTTTTTTATCAGTTCTTAGCGAATTCGAAGAAAAATAAAACAAAAAGTACAAATACTCAAAAAGTTGTTTACATTGATTTTAACAAGTTTATAGCATTTTTTTCTCACATGGTTGGCTATCCGAGTTATATCATCACTTTAAAACTAGTTCAAAATGAAAATTTCTGTATGCTTTTAAAAGTACATTGAGTGTAGACAATTTCGTTTCTTTTGGAGGCACTGGGTCACTTATAAACAGATTTATCAATGCTGAGAAAGAATGAATCCGTATGACATTTTTATGAAGTAAAATGTTTAGTGATTTTTCTTTTTTCATTAGGAACATATTCAATTTGTCTCTTAGAATAATATCGTCATAACTAGGTGATGTTGAAAAATAAACGTCATTCTGAATTTCTTTTTCTGATATTATTCATTTTCATGAATATTAAATGTGGTTCAGCATTCAGATTATAAAAAACAACGATCTTTATTCATAGATAATTTATCGTCCCGCAATCCTGAGCAACTAAGTAAAAATAAGAAATAACAATTGATTGCGTTTGTTTTTTATTAAGTTTAATTATTTTTATTCGTTATTTTTTTATTCTTCTTTCTTCAAATAGAAACCCTTCAAATATTGGATACAGAAGCTGTATTGATATTAAAAATCTGACAAAAATTATTTTTAATTTAGTTAGTTTCTTTTCGTTACGAGTTCCCATATGCAAAAGAAAAAAAATATATGATTTTAAAACTACTTTTCTAAACTAATTACATGCAGTAAGCTGTTGTTTTTTCTATATTTTGAGAGTCTATCTAAATGCATGTATGTTTGATCAAAAGATCCAATCGTCCCGTTTTCAGCACTCGGAATTCTCACCCAGCTCTTTGTTAAAAACAGCCATTTTAGAACTGAAAATGCTCAGCAGTGCTCGTTGATTTATGCTATTTATTATTTTAAACTTGTAATTTGCTATTTTTTTATAGAAGTTACTTGGAACACAAAGCTTCTAACGTCTTTTAAAAATTTAAGCGTAGCCATGAGTTTCTCATTAATTTCTATTTTATTTTAAAAACTTGCCACAATGATCACCTTGTATATAAAACTTGAACCTCCGTTCAAGTTTAGCCTTTTTTATTCTTTTTAACATCGTTAGCAAATTTGCTATTTACATAAACTGGCGATTTAGATACTGAATCCACTGTATTCATTTTAACATATCCACTTTAAAATGGTGTAATCTTAGCATAATTTTTAAAAGTTATTCGTCAGCACAAGTTCCATTTTTTTACGGAATTTTTTTCTTTGCAAGCTACATTCTCTGATGCCTACACTTGTCCACCAAAAAAAAAACATTCTGGATTAATCTTCATTTTCCAGGTTAATGTCACGGTCAATATAGATGTTTAATACAATAGGCCGCACACACTTTTTATGAAAATCATTTTTTTTAATTGAGCCTTGTTATTCCTTAAAAATCGACGTTTTGAGGCTAAAATAATTTTAAAGTTATTTTGTTATAATTACTGACAAAATCGATTAATTCTCTAATTAAAAATGTTAAAAATGTGACGATATTTGAAGCATTGGTTGACCAGGCAAAGAAAACATTGATTACACCACAATAATATTCCTTTCACGCTGTGGATTTCTTTGACAAAAATGTTGTAAAAATGAATATTTCAGTCGAATTTCATATACAAATAAAAATTGCTGTCTGATGATCGAGCACCAGCATTATTCTTAAATTTTCTTTTAAATTCAAGAAAATTAAGCCTCGATAATTCTTATAAAATGAATTCTTATAAAAAAGTGCATAGTTAAAAAGTTTATCTAAGTCCCTTACGTCATAATTATCTGCTGGATAATATTCTCTTTTCGTTTGCGGCTTGTACGACGAATCACTGAGTGCAGACATTCTTCGACTGTTGTTGGATCCTGGTACATCTCTGTGTCTGTTATCAACTTGAGGTGGAGGGCTATACCCATTTATACTACTACCTGGTGATGGTGGAAGGGAGCTGTCTTCTTCATTTAGACTGTCTAAATATCGATGAAGATTCGAAGACATTTTTTAAACTTCTTGAATCAAACTATATCCTTCACAGTTTTTTTACTTGCACACCTTTCATATTTTGTTCTTTTGTTAAAATGACTTTCGTACTATGGTTAAATAGCGATTCATCTTCGTTTGGTGGCAGAATTCATTATTTTTACTTAATGTACTGACTTTTCCTCGTCATTGAATATAATTTTCATTACTCATTGAATTTATTTAAAAATATCTTCAATCGATTTTTTATCTGAATGCGAGGCTCATATGTTATTCTTTTCGATTCAAACAGGTTAATTGAAAAGGAAAGCTTCAATATGTTCAAGCTGCATGTTTCACAACATTTGATATAAAGACTTTCTTTCGATAACAGATAAAAAATTAGGTCTATAGAAAATAAAATATGATCCTTACGTAGTTAGTGCGCATGCTCGACCATAAACAATATATGCAACGTCCTGTGTGGATGTCAATTCTTAATTACTTTGTAAATAATGGATGAGGCTCGATTGTTACTAATTGTTACTTTCCATGATCAAATTGTAAAAAAGAAATAATTTTCTGATATAATTTTAATAAAAGATATACTTAGATATATGCCGTGACGAAAAGAATCATGGTTCAACTTCCACGTACATGCCGTAAAATAAACTCTGCCGGAAATAAAAATCTTTCCTTTAAATCTATCAACAGATTTACTCCCTATTGCATGACAGTAATCGCTGTTCAGAACTTCGCAAATAATTTAAGAGATTGTCCTAATACACACTAATAAATTCTTCATAAACTTTACCTAAGGTGAAGGCAAAACAAGCATGACATTAAAACAGGCTCCTTATCTTGTCCAGGTTGTAACCCTATTTAGGCTTACCCATCCTGTACATATATATCATTTATTGTGATAACTTGAAGCAGTCTGTCTTGCTGTTTACTGCAATATTTTTTAGGGCTTGTATTAAATGCAAGCCCATCACACTGTCATTACTTTTGACTTGTAACAACCTAGTAACAGATATAACAAGAGATATAAGGAAGTGAAAATTAGATACCAGTTTTAAAAAAGAGGATGCATTTTTTTTTTTTAGTTTCATGTTTATGTTTTCTAAGGTATAAACAAGTGGCACAAATATTTCCTAAAATGTATCCAGGCCACTAATACGTTCAATCCACCTTGTCAGACACACATCTTGCAACTTGGATTTTTTGAACCCAGGATTGTGTCTAAGTACATTGCTTTCAAATATTTGTTGCCTAACTTGAGATATATTAAAAAAAAAGGTCTTTTACGCTTTCCTCGAGTAAAGAAAAAATTATTATGCATTTAAAAAATAAAAACATGCGACAGGTTGTAAAAAAATCTACTTTTAGATGAGATGAGGAGATTTGGGGAGCTTTGAGGAGCTTTAAGGAGACTTTTCAAATTTGAGGCGAATTAAAGAGGTTTGATGAGGCGTAGAAACACTCTGAAATATATTTATTTTGATGCTGTTTATTAGGTTTTATGTTCAATTTAAAGGCAGTGTTTACAAACTTGATTTTGTCCTTTATTTTTAAAATAAATATACTTTCCTTAACAAATTACTAATGTGAACACCGATTTCTCAATTCGGTAAAACTTCTAATAAAAATTAGGAATTACGATGAACAGTTTCGAAATCTGCTGCGAAGTAATTTAACACAATATTGGACAAAAGAAGAGACGAAACAAAACTTTGTAATGAAAGAGAAGCTAAAGATAAAAAGGTTATTAATTCAGAACACAACTTTTCAATTAAGCAAAAAAGAAGCTCAGGTCAAGGTAAAATTATAAAAAGTTCGATAGTAATATAATTTATATTTAATTTCGAGTAAAGAATACAATTTTCAACAGCATGAATTTGTGTCTTTATGTGCCATTATCTTCCACGTTTCCTGTATCTTCAACTGTTGCGGTTGTTAAAATTGTCCAATCTTCAGCAATCTGATTTTCCAATTATCCCTCGGCAATTGACAGGCTAAATAAAAAGACAAGGACATCAATATTTACACTTCAAATAAAAGCTTGGAGAGTGAATTTTATTTTATTTTAGAAGAGGCGTCTACTGACGGAGGGAGAGGGTGTTTGAAATAGGGACTTTTGAACAACTTTCGTATTTTCCCTTCCCAATGGAATACATATTTGTTTACATAATATCTAAATTATCATTAATATGGTCATTGTTAATTACATTAAAAACTAGTGCTTTTTATCTTCCAATGGGCTTTAAGAAGAACATTATTGGTGAAATTTGTGTGTTATGTTTTAAAGAAACGCCCCTCCAAAACGTCCCTTTATTAGAATGGTCATTTATTGAATTGATGAGATGCCTAACAGAAGACGGTATTTGTTTGAAGCATTACGGTACGGTAAGAAAAATGTAATTACAGTCTTGCAGAGAAGAATATTACCTGACAGGTCCTATTAAAACACACACTGTCAATAGATGAAACCAGCTTGCACGGCGTACCATCCACCGTTTGAGCAACATGCATTTGTTTGGAATTCGTATCAATACACACAGAATGACATTCTTTCAACCCTAAAAGAAACAAACTAATACACTGACTGTTTTATTTAAAAGGATGCAATCTACACATGAAAGAATTTTACCCTGTTTGTGACCACACAAACCAAACGATAAAGATAAATCATCAATTGCAATGTCACTATAGTACGAACGACCACGCACAGCTTCAATTGTTATCTAAAGAGTATTTGTATACCTTTAAAATACATTGTCAACTTTTTAGTACCACGATCTTCTCATTCAACTCTTTCATCTATGTTTAATGTTTTTATTTTCATTTGCGAAATGTTAGACCTATCCAAAAACACAAAAAAGAGAATTTAAAGCCGGATCTCCATGAGGCGGAAAATCTTGAGGCTGATCATGCGCACGGGTAGCTATGGGCAATATTATCAAGGTAGAGGAGGAAAATGTCAAGGCACAAATAGAAAAATGTGTTTCTAATTCACGGCTATTTTAAAAATTAGCCAATTAGAATGCGAGAAAGTGTAAACATTCTTTGTTGTTAAGTAGTTGGTAACATTTAATATTAGCGTCTGCGTAGAGATTGAATTTTGCCGCCGCGAAAATGTAGTCGTCTCGTGGATATCCAGCTTAAAAGTGTACTAACCTTGTATTCAATATTCACTTTTAAATCAATTTTAGCTTTCTGCCAACTTTGACCTTGTGGTCCTGTCTTGTACCATACTTTCCTTTTGTGTTTGCCATTTCGAATGAATACATTCAACGCGCCCATATCTCTGCCAAACATATGGTATGCAAATTCAAGGCAAAGTGATGGAGCTAATATCATAGGTGATTCTAAAACGACAGTGCTTCCCTTGCGTAGCCTTCTGCCGTCTCCTAATCCAGATGTTTCAAAATATAAATAATGACCGGACATATTTTTGAACGTATGATCATATTCTGGTCCGGTATACATTGATGGCGATTTTCCGCGTCCAAAAATCCATGGCATTGTACCCACTTTTGAACTCTTCCATCCACAATTTGTTGATTCGAAATTGCATGTTAAGTTAAGAGAAGAAACTGTGATAAACAAAAAAAGATAATATAATATAGGAAAATATTATAGAAAACATAGGTTTCAAAAGGATTGTCTTACTGTGCTTCTGTTGCATTTCCCTCGAGTAGCTAATCCATGTCTTATTGCGATGCCTTGATTTTTGACACCCCATCGAAGCGAGTGAATTTGTGTCAATCCATTTGTTCATAATCTACAAAAATATTTTTGGTTGTATTATCACAATCAGAACTGCAGAAATTTAAATCGACTTTTAAAAAGCCGGAGATTGAAAACAGCCGTACCAATTCTGTCAGGGAATATATTTTACACGTCTTGTCATCTGCAGGAAGTACAATTCTATATTCTTTAGACGTTCCAGAGCATTCTTGTCCTCCCCCTTGCGGCCTTGATAGGAAATAAAATAATTAATAAAACTAAAAGTGTAAAGTCAGCATTATTTTTTTGTCGAGCGACTGTAAAATTCTTACAATTCTCTCTGGTAGATCTTCCATCGAGAAGCAAACACAAGAATCCTCTTTTTGGCGCACCTTTCATACTCATTATCATTACGTTACTTAAAAGCGTTCACTCAAAAATATAATACCACCCTAACGGTTGTTTGATAAAGGAATGGACTAAATTTTGACAGATAAAGTTGCCATTGAAAAAAAGGTCCCTTTAGGTACATAATAAAGGCCAAATTACAAAACTTACTTAGGATTATCGCATGTTCTATTTCTTCGTTGAATCAGCCACATGCGTTGATGACTTTCGCATGGGGGTTCAAATGATGACCAGTTTGACCAATTTCCATGCACCAGGACTCTTTTGACCTTTTTCATGCACTGGCCGCGAAGACACCACTATCAAGTTTATAGTAAAAATATTTTAATAAAGAAATTTACAATATCGTGTGAATATCTTCTAACAAATATCAAACGCCCGTCTTTGACTTTAAATTTTGTACCCAAACCCCCTTTTTTCTGGAGCCTGCTCTATTAATATATGGAGATGCAAAAAAGGAATTCGACTCTGGGTAATTAACGAGAGATGTGAAAACGAGCTCTACCAATAACTTGTTCACGTTTCAACAGACCGTACCCGGTTAACGGCACAAGACGTTCCCTCTAAAGGTGCATGCCACCAAACTGGTTCACAATGAGAAATACGATTCTTGCGGCACCATAGATACTTGCAACGTGTTGACATCCTCTGAAATGAGTAGTGTGAAGAAAATAACATTACTGGTTGCGTGAAAGATTTATAAGCTTGCTAAGCTAAATAAAAACATGAAGGTGAGCAATTGCCAAATACTATGTTTGTTTTACGCAGGAAAAACTTTATCTGTCATCCAGAAAATACGTCATACCAAACTTACGAGCGTACATGGTAATGCATCTTTACCACGGTAACTTTTACATTGAGCAGTTAGATTTAGTGACTCTCCAGGAAGGTAATTCATATTGTGTTTAAAAACTGGCAACAGAACTGGTACGTTCTTGATGCAACGAAAGTACCTAAAAAATATGCTTTCACATTATTATTATTATTATTTCGCCAGGATAGCCTCTTCAGTGATGATACTAGTGCATTTTAAAGCTCACATTTTTTTAGCTTTAAATGCACTAGTACCAGGCAGAAGGCGTGCAAGCACAACAACCGGTTAACTAGAAAACCGCATAGATTTCAATCCTATTCTAATGTTGAACTTTAAGCAGAAAGGATTGATTCACACTTTTTTAGTCTCTGACATCACTCGGCCGGGGAATGAACCCACAATCTCCCGCCCTAGAGGCGAAGGCTCTACCACAAGGCCACTAGTCTATTACAAGGCTACCAGTAATGTTTTCCAGGCTACTTGATTCATCTTGATCATTATTGATTCAAAAGTTGAATCAATAATGAATAAATGTGACGTAATACAGCAGACAAGCTAGGTTTTCAATCCTAAAGTAATGTCAGTTTGTGTCTGTTCTTTTTAATACAACTTACCTTAAGTTTTGTCTCAGCATTCTTTTACTGCATGAAGACCACTGATAATTAGAGCTGGTACTATATATTCTTTTCACCATTATGTTACTTCCGCCTGAGCTAGCTCTCACGCAACCGTTGTCCTCGTCATGCCCAATCCCAAGACTAACAAAAACAAGACCAGAAAAGTAGAAACAGATATACATTACTGGTAAAAGAAAAAATTTTAATCTACTTACGCATGTCCAATTTCGTGTGCAATTACAAAAGCAGTGTCTGGTCCAGAATCTCTGACTAAAGCGCAACTTCTCTTTGTACACATCGTGTACATGGATGCATATCCTGAATGAAGTGATGTTTTGTACAAATACACCAAATTTTAAAGGTTCAAGACGCTGTACACGAAGACGTTGTTTATAACGAATCTTACCTGCAGGTCCAATATTTTCTCTAAACATAAAAAAAAAAATATATATTTATTTTTCTTTTTTTGTTTAGACTGAGTAAGGCAGTACAAGTAATAAAAATATTTAATTTACCTGGTTAAAATGAGGGCGAAATCAACTGATGCATTGCCAGCATTCTCACCAGCATATCGACAAGCTGCAGAAACGCTGATTTCCGGCCTATTTGGTTCAATTTTGTAATATTCCTAAAAATTAATATTCCATATTAACTACCTTTGTTTAATTTTGAATCTTTACTGTATAAAAGTAAATATTCAGCTTACCGGCTTCTCTTTCATAGGGATAATGTTAGACAACACAACTAAAATTGGAATGCTCAAGGACTTGTGTGTGAAGGTGCGAGCAACCTAAAGGAAGAATGATTTGCGCTTTAAAGTGTCTGTGCCGTACAAATATTCAACCAATGAAATATTAAATATCTTCCTCACCATGTTCATCAAAACCAAGGTATACGAAGTTGCTTGCTCCATTCCATAGTGTTTTAAAAAGGAGGGATCGAGAACAACAAGCGTTTCAATAAAAAGAGGTTTAGCAGGCATATTTCCTAACGGCTCTGGTCTTAAAAAATCTAAGAATATGATAAATAGGATTTGAGTTAACACTGTCGGTTTATGTGCTCAGAATTATCTCAGAGGAAGAAATGAATGCAGAAATAAAAACAGCAGAAAATAATGTGGAGTTATTGTTTGTATTCGAAAAAACAGAAAAACCAGAAAAACCAAACTTTATTTTGCACTTTTTTATGTTTCCGGATTTTTCACAATTTCCCTGTAAGATTAATATAGATTAATATCAAGACCATATCGCAAAAATTAGTTATATCTGAGCCCAACATTCGAAATAAAGATTTCTTACTACTATGAACTGTTGCTGCTACCATCACACCACGTGGGTTTTGTACTGTCTCCATACGTGGTTGTCCGTTAATGAGAAGTAATGCATTCGTAGTGAAATCGTATGCCACCCAGAATGTCCCATCTGGAGTATATGAAAGCGATCTTGGTTCGTTTGGACGAAGAAAAAATCTATAGTGAATTTCATATCCAAAACGGTCAGATTGATATATCTAATGCACAAAAAAAGTTATTTCGGTTACTTGACTTACATTCTTCATGTTGCAAACTGTTTTCAAAATATTTCTTTTACCCTTGCTCTTCGACCTGATTTATTGATAAAGCTTATTCCAACATTTTGTGGCGCAATTGGTTCCACGTCATATCCTGGTATGTTAGTTCTGTGTCTGTAAAGTTCTAAGATGGAATTTGGACAAACGTGTGTTAAAAGCAATACACGTGAATACCACAGAGTTATGTGCGCGTGACGGGTGACACGTTTTGTGTTCAGCAACACTACTTTCCACTAGTCGGTCACCCGTGGAAAATCACGGGGTCGCCCGTCCTTTATATATCGCATATTTCGTGTTTCCATAGCACAATGTTTTTTTCGCGCACAAACAGACAGACGGAATACGGCTATTATTATGAGACTAGTCCGTGAAAAAATCCATGGGGTCGCCGGTCCTTTATATATCGCATATTTCGTGTTTCCGTAGCACAACGTTTTTCTCGCGCACAAACAGACAGACGGAATACGGTGATTATTAAAGAGACTAGTCGTTAACCCGTGGAAAAATCCACGGGGTCGCCCTTCTTTTATATATCGCATTTCGTGTTTTTGTTACAGGACGCGTCTTTCGCGGGCAGACAGACAATAGAAGTAAATTCGCGTTATAGATATTGCAGCGCAAAGCAATTAAAAATTATATATAACTTAAACTTGTGAGATAAGCAAAAGGCGAGAAAACTTCTTTGTTAAATGGTAGGGAAGCCACAAATCTCCTTGGTTAAAATTATAACCGGTCTATGTAAGTTTTGAAAAACATTTGATAGTACTTTATTGTTGCCTTGTCTTCAAGATCGAGTTCTTCACTTCTTACAAGTTACTCTTGAACGGTTAAAAGACTTCCTACCTGTATTAATTAGGAGTCTGTTATTTCTTGTGGAGATCGGCTGAAAGATAATAAAGTATACCGAAATTGATCTGTGAAATTGATTAAGCACGCCCTTCTGAAATACCCTTGGGGGGTCAAGAAAGTATCCATCGTATACTGAAAGTGTAACGATAATATCTTGCCTTTTCGGTTCTCCATCGTGAATAATGAGAACTTAAATGCTGACTTTAAAAGATGGGGCAAAATATAGAAAAAAGTGGCTAACACGGTCAGTTTTGAAGAAGTAGAAATGATGATTTCATGTGAACATTATATCAAACAAGGCCTGTTGGAAATATAACAAAAATAACAGGTTACGTTGCAAGGAAGTTAGACAGTCACGAACAAATTTCATAACACTTACATTTCTAATAAGAACAAAAAGCAATATTACCAATATTACGCACCTGTCTTTGTGATATAACAAAACGCAATAAGATACATGATGTGCATGAAAACAGTAAGCTTTTTAGAATCATTCTGAAACACTTCCTTTACAGCCACATGATGAGTTGTATTGTATGTACTTCTTCTAAAATTTTGAACATCTGAAAGAAAAATGGACAAAATGTAAACAAATCAGCTCTGAACACAAACATGGTAATATTATTGTTTTGCTCTCCCTTTCACCCTCCTTTCCTGTGCGTAATAGAATTATATGACTTCGTCTTTTGTCAAACAGTAAACACGCGAATTTATCATGTGTTGTCTAGGAAATTACTGTCATGTTTTATAAGCTTTACAGCAAACATAAAATCCACCCAAAAAAATGTCAACCATGTATTTCATTAGAAAGGTTAAGCCAGCTTACTGACCGTGTATGCTTAAAAATTTATTAAAAAATATGTTGTGAGTCTAAACGGAACAGAGCATGTTTTGGTGTGTAAATAAAGAAAAAGTTGTCCCGTGGTCTATCCCGTTATAAAGAAGATTAAACTTGATTAGGCTATTTTTTCTTTGCTACTACTCCCGGCAAGTAAAGCTTCTAATATTGAAGAACTTGCTCCAGAAAATTAACGATCACAAAATTTACACGAAATTGACGCGAATGTCTATAACAACTTATAAAATATAATTTAATTAACGCGATCCAGCTTAACTGATTTACTTATTTCAAAATAACGCGAATCAGAGAATTGGAAAGACAAAATTTGATGGACGTGTTCATCTTTATTTTGATAATGGGCTTATTGACAACCGGTTTCTCTTGTTTCCTTCGAAACCTTACATTGATGGCATGGTTTGTCAATAATTAGGTTGCGGAGTGTTTGTAAAATATGTTTTTTGTGTATTTTTATTGTGTTTTTATTAAGTGCTTTCATTGCACCCTCCCACCCTCCAACCCTCATCTCCGTACTCCAAATAAATACTTTGGTCCCTTGCTTGATTTGCTCTCCTGGGCATAGGGAGATCACTGCACCAGAATACCCTTCATATGCATAATGGTGCATAAATGCTTTGTAATGTGCATATAAAAACATCTTTAAGCATCTTGCAGACATTATGTCCAAATGCACATGTTGCAGAGAGACAATTTGGCATTTGACATTTAATATAGGACACGCACACACTTTTCATTTAAAACTTGCGAACGTGGTTAAGAAAATGAAAAAAATGCTTTTTTTTCTCTTTAATACAATTCATCTGTATATACTCAATATTATAGAACAAATTTTTTTGGCCTGTAGATCAAAATGAGATGAAAATAACCATTTGTGGGAGATATTTGTGTAATCTTGTCATATTGGCAGAATAATATATCGTGTAACTAACTATACGCAACCTAAAGCAAACCCCTACGATATAACATAGCAATCTACTTTTGATTAAAATTATTTTAGTAGCCATCATGATCACTACTATCTATTCTATGGGAGTCAAGTTTTGACATTCTCGAATAAATGTCTTCTATAATATAAATGAATTTGAGGATCTTGACAATACAACTACAATACAACAACAATACAACTAAAAGACCAAAATGAAATTTCATTTCGCCCTCAGAATATTCATATAAACACGATTTGCCCGAAATAAAACTATTGCGCATGTGTCCGACGCTATTGCGCATGTGCAGTTCACACAAACCTGATATGACCTTTTCTCTACCTTTTCTCTCACTACAGGATCGAACCGCGTTGGTGGTTCGAGTTAGTGATATAAAAAAATACCTTATATCTATATCTACATATCTTGCTCGCCAGGAAATTTTTATTCTCGAACCACATGAATTTAGATTGGAGGACAGTTCTTTTACGCACATACATACTCGAAGTTAGCTTTGGTTATGTTAGTTAGTTTCTCACTAAATTATTTGCGTTTATCATTTGAACATACTGTGGATAACCCAGTAAGGGTGTCAAACTTCTGGCATACTTAAGATTCCAATTTAGTAGAATGTGCGTAGAATGTGCGTAAAGTATGGAATTCACGAAATAACAACCTTTATCTTCTTATATGCTTCTATAAAGTATTGTCCATGACAAAAAGCTAAGACACATGTTATCAGTGTAATACAAATGTTGGTTTGAATTTACCGATTGTAGCTATGGAAATCAATAGGCATGCGACAGGGGCTTCTTCGATATTTTGGAAAAAAGTGCTATGTTGTTATTCCTAACTTTATGAGAGCAATAATAGTTGTCAAAAATCATACTTTAGAAAATTTTTGCTAAATGAGACTAGTTATTGAAATTTTGGTATCATTAGCATGTGCAGTTTTGCATGTTCACTTAATTTTTCTTACTGAGCACTACGAACCCAAACTCTATTCCGCTTATATATGTGCATAAGCGGAATAGAGCTCGATCTCTTGATGTAGCTAAAACCTAAAAATAAGTAATATTTACGAAGTATGAAAAAATTGAATACTTCAGAAACAATTTAGTCTGATTTAATTCTTGTACGTTGAAAATTATCCATGATATATAGTACAAAAAACTTTTGTCATCAAACGTAATTCCTGGCTACCTGCTGTGCTAATCTTGAAGAAGTTGAACGCTGCCAAAAACAGGTATCAAATACGATACCTCAAAGTGGAGTGGTCACTACTGACAAACAATAGATTATGTGTCAGTATTTTGGCCTTGCTCTGACGGATATGTACGTGTCGTTCCAGATTTAAGGGTTTAAAACAAATTTTTCAGTGACATTGTGTAGACGCGCTCTTTGATCTGCGTAAAAAACGGCGCGGCGCTAAACAATTTTTTTTAATCATTTGAACGCGTTAATTAAAAACAAACAGAGAAATATTCCTTTGTAAAAAAACTGAAGACGTTCTAGAAACGTCATAAATAACGTTTTATTAATTTGTAAAATAAGTTAACTTTTGTTTTTTCCATTTGTCTTCCAAGTTTTTAAGAATATCAACGGAAAAAATCCTAAATAACGATATTTTGTGAAGTACCGGATAATATTTGACAATAGTTATGGTGGCTGGACCTATATCACACACGTTAAACGTAAAGCTGGATTCTTAATATTCACAATAGAGGATCCTGATTTATTTGACCAGATCCAAAACAATAGAGGATCCTAGTTTATTTGACTAGTTACAAGGCATTCCTGATCCGAATGTATCCGCTACGTGGTTAAAAAGTAATGGTTGAATGGTTCTCTTTGTTAAATTAAAAAAAATCTTAAAACTGCTCAAAATATTTATGATTAGTACTTCTTGTGAATTAGAACGATCTTAATCCTAAGGAGCTTCTCGCGTTGTTGAGGGTACTGCAAAATGGTGATAAAATAGAAGCTTTCATTTTAGATAAAAGTAACGGAAAGGTGATAGCGATATTGAAGCGATATTTCCTGCTCGGGTACTGGGGCGAGCGTAATTAAATTTCTGTTTATTCACGTGTACTAATGTTTGAAAACACACAGCAATCAAACAGTAATAATTTACCTAAAACATTTTTTAATATATGCACAGCTTTACGATAGACTATAAAATAAATGCCGTATTAGAAAAAATTTATCATTCTCGATGCGTCAAATTTCGAACTAGACATGATGAAACTTGTGCTGATTTTCCTTTGCGTTGCATTGGCCTATGCCACATTCGAAGGTGAACAATTTGTTACATGGCTACAAAACTTATAGCATCTTTTGCTGCCTTTTCCCTTACCGTCTCTCACCGGTGCTGCGTTTTATTGTCAGTAGTCGTCAGATGTACAACACGAGAAAACAGATTCTGATCGAGGTTGAAGCTTTCAGTGACATTTTGATAACCATTTGGCGGTGTTTGCCTTGTTTTTTATAACGTAACTTGTACGTAACGAATTTTTTTTTTTTTTAGAGGAATTCGATGACGGATCTGGTGGGCCTGAACCAAAAGAGGTACCTAAGCTTTATAAACCTACCCTCTTAAAAACAAACACCCACTTGTTTAATCGCTAAACAAAGTATTTATATATTCTAGTGTCTCGAAGCTTTAAGTGACTGCAGAAAGGAAGCAAGCAACAAAAGACGAATATGTACACTCCAATGGAACAAGTGTCTACATAGATGCGCGAAAGATGTAGGTCGCTTTCCATTAAAACATCACCAACCTCGTCCCCAGGACTATTTGCTTCTCAACGGCGCTGCGCTTTCTGATAGTTGGACGTCTTTTGAGTCACCCGGTGTCTAACAAGTTACAATTGAAATTTAAGTCGAATTTAACGCTTTTTCAAAATCATGTAGCTGAGGATTATTACAGCAGTGCTTAACCTTGAGCTCCTCAAAAGGTTTTTTTTAATTTTTTTAGTAAGATTCCCTAAATCCCTAAAAGCTCTTAATACTTGTTTTGTTATCAACGGTTTTTTTTATAAAGAATGTGTATATATGCATTTGTTTAAGAAATATCATTTTCTGCATTTTTTAGTGTCATGAAGCGGCGGTGCATTGTTTCCAAAACGCTAAAAGAAGAAAACATCGAAGAGCTTGCTTTCGAAAGAGTGCTGCTTGTGTACATAACTGCAGATTGTAAAAAAAAAATGTTACGAAGCTTTATAAGTTGACTTTTATTTCCCTGATTCAATATTATACATATTATACATTTTTTGTTAAACTAGTAGTTTAAATTGTTTTCCCCTAATAATAATATTAACTAATTCTGCAAACATTTTCCTAACTACATACAAGAGAAAAAAAAAACAATCTGTGCGGAACAGTCTGCGTATATTCTGAACTGTCAGAATATACGCTTTCAAATTTTCTGTCAACTCCACTGTATAATTTAAAAATACGGTTTATAAGAATATATCCGGCTGATATTTCAGGTTAAAAACAAAAGGTATATTCTTTAGAATAGAAAAATTAGAATAATGACCAGCCTGGTTAGAATTTTGATATTTTTATAACAAATCATGACGACATTTTCTTAGCTACTTTTTTGGCTCGTTTTCAAAATTCAAGTTTTTTTAAAAAAAATCTGTTAATATGCTCATATAGATATAGAATAGGGTCTTTTTCATGAATACAACAACCTTAGTTAGGTTTAGCGAATGCTACTGGATTTGAATCTTGCTTGAAGTATGGTAGATGGAATAACTACTATGCTCGCGTATACGGTTTGAAACCTTACGTGTTTCACATTGCTTTGAACATTCAGGTTCAAGTTCTCATTCTTTAAGCTCGTCCCCAGAACTATTTGCGTGTTGCTAAGATGTTGGGGTCAAAATGCAGATGAAAACGCAACAGGGGTGCTCCGCGTATTTCCCAGACTGTCAGACAGTTTTAAAATGGTAACGCAGTGACGACGTGTTTTGACCAAATTAAAATGGAAGTTTATACTGAAGGAGCCAATCAAGCCTTAGCAAAAGCTAACTAGTACTTCTCCAAGTTTACTATCTTTTATTTTCGTCTACCTTTTTGTTGCCAAGTATGTGGACAAGAGACACTCTTATGCAATATGGTGCTAGTATTCTTCAAAAAAACCACTAATAAATACTTCCAAAATGTGATAGGGAAGACTACTAGGGAAGTTGTCACAACTTGATGAATTATCACATTATTGTAATTGATCACCTTGAAAAATAGCTTCTTCGACTTATGTGTGCCATAGCAGATGTTATGCAAAGGAGCAGGTTTTTTTTAAAATAACCTCCAAACAGCGTTTTTGCACAGCGTACTTTTGCAAGCTGACAATATGGTAAACTGAGGTACATTGCTTTTAGCCTTGTCAGTTTAAGAGATGACACAAAAAGGGAAACCAATGCTCTATTGGGAGATGGTTTCCAATAACGCAGTCAGGTTTTCCATATGGGCAACCATTCCCTGAACCTAGTATATATACAGTCAGGGAAAACAGCAAATTAGGTTATGTAACCTAATTAGGCTATCATCTCCTAATTAAGCCATGCTGATAGCCTAATTGGGATATGAAATCATATTTTTAACTTTTGCATTCGCGTCCATATTACTTGTTGTTTTGATTCTTACCAATGCTGCGCCTAACTAAATGTCAGACACTGATTTGGACATTGCAAAAAAGCAAAAAAGCAAAATTTTCTCATAATTTGTTTATAAATCCGACTGGTTTGCTAAAATTTTCAGGGATGCTGCGTATGCTTGTTCTTCAAAAGCTAAGTTGGTCAAAATACCAGAAAAACCTGTTGTGGTACATGATTTTGATAAAAAAGTAACATTGTTAGTAATTTATCATTTCTTTGGTTATCCTTGTGCTTTCAATCTCCTTACCCTATTTAAAGCACTCTTTAATGGTATATTTAGTAAAAAAAAATTTCAGGACACAAATTTATCAGAGTATTTGAACAATATACTGATAAATTTTTAACAAACGAAAATTATTAAAATGTCATAATTATACTCATTTTTCAATTAGATAAATGTCCTGTATTTTGTAAAGAGCATTAAAATCATATCAAGTCTTATTTAATAATTTCTAAAAACAATTTTAGGGGTAATAAAATGATAAAATCTTAACAATTTACATAACCAAACTCTACCTTATTATTGCCTTTTTAAGTTTTTTTAGACTGTTATGTTAGACTCGTGAGTATTTAGTGTATAAATGGTTACTGTCACATATGGTTGACAATGTTTACTATGTATGTTTACCATACTATGTTCACTATGGTTACTGTGTTGAAATGCTTCTGGACAGGATTTGATAACAAAATAACTAGAAATGGAGTTTTTACAAAGAAAAATATCCCGATTCACATTTGTTAAGAAATTATCACATTTTTGCTCTACATAGGATATATATTCAGTACTGTTCCAGTTAACTGTATTTTCATATAAAATAATCACAAAAAAAGAGTTATCTGTCTCTTTTTGTTTTGGGATCACAAGCTGATAAAACCTAACAATTTTGTAGCTTTGAAGTGTTATATTTTTATCAATTTTGTGTCCTGGAAATAAAAAAATATGAAAAATTGCTCAGAAAGTTCCTAAATACATCATATTCAAAGCGAAATACATAACTCATAAAAATAAGGAGTTTAGAGCATTTTTTATCAATTTCAAAATTCTGCGCTTGTTAATTTTTTATCAATTTATTGTTCCTGAAACAAACGATAATAACTATGTTAATATTTGCTGTTATGAAACAGGGATTTCATATTCAGGAACTTCTGACTATAATGCTAAGTCTAAAATCAAATTGGTTTTTTAACTTATTCTTCATAAACATTTTCTGATTAACTTAAAACAACTGATACTAATGTCCAAAAATCATCCAAATATGGTCCGATATTTATGAACTTGTCCAACTCATCAAAATTTCAACGAAAACTAACGACGGGTCAACGAAATATTTAATTCCTGTGAGAATGACCTAATTAGGATATCAAATAGCCTAATAAGGATGTCGAACGAAATGTGGTTTTTAAAATGGCGGTTGCAGAAAGATGGTGTTTGGCCGGAAAGAATCTCCTAGTTAGGCCATCATAAGCTAATTAGACTATGCGCAAAATATTTTGCCGATTTTGGTCAATATCTTTTAGTTCCGTTGTACAAATGCGACGATTTTTTCAAATATCAAAGTTTTGAAATTTAGCTACACAAAGAGAGTGAAATATAGATGCGGATAGCGCGTTAACAGTGATTTTTTTGCTTTTAAAAATTTTTTATAGCCTAATTAGGATAGCATAGCAAAGTTAGGTTAGGAATTCCTCTCCTAATTTGGCGAATAGCCTAATTAGTTTATGATATCCTAATTTGCTGTTTTCCCTGACTGATATATCAGGAATCGCCTCAAATCCCGACCCTAATTCCGTAAAAAAGGACTAACGAACATGGTTTGTGATGTTGGAAAGTACAGAAAAGTGCAATTTTATGTAGCTGCTGGTTTGTTTGAGCTACAAATTTTTGTAATTGTTGATAATATTGAGAAAATGTACCTTATATACTAGCAATTCAATTTTATTTTGTGCTAAATATGCCAAGTTGTCCAGCTTGCGGTTGTACAAATCGCTCCCTTGTGTGACAAAGAGCTCAGTTTTAATAAGATAACTTTGGAAAAATTGAACAATGTACTTCGTAAAAAATGGTTGATCAAAAGAAAAGGGACCTTCCCAAAAGATTGTGGGCCTTACATCTGCTCTTAACACCTTACTAACGATTGTTTCCAGAGACAAAGTTCATCTGTTTTTTTGTGAATGCAAAAAATAAAGCTTTTTTGTATTTGTATATATATCCGGGTTATCAAATCCATGCCATTGTAAAAATTTATGTTCGCTTTTATTTTATTGATGTTATTTTACTCATTTGTTCCACTGTTCTATTTTTAAATTTATTAAATTTTCGATATTCATCCTGTCCACCTCTTATGATTATCTTTATTCATAACTCACAGAACATAGTTTTGTATTTTAGTTTTGTGCAAATAAGAATCTAATTTTTGACACAGAGGGTAAACATTGAAATATTATTTTGCTAGAGTGAGCTAATGGGCGAACCAATGTCATCAACATTTCAAACATCAAACAAAAGCAGAACACGTTTTCAATACTGATTTGTATAGGCACACAATTTTGAAATCCAGTTTCAGTGATGCACTCCTTTTTTAGTGGAAAATTATTTTTTTTATTACCCCCTGAATTGTTTCTCATTTAATACGCAAATTCTCAATGTGAGGTTCATCACACAATAAAATAAAAAAGAGGATGAGCTTCTGTTCTCCTTCATCAATATGATTTCATTCTTTCATAAACATTTAGCAAATATAAATTTATTATCAATGAGGAAGTTACAATGGAGTTTTTTTATGAAGACTGCTTGATTGTTTGAGAAAATGAATTTTTATTGTTGGTTATCTATTTTTCTTGACAAAAAAGATCCTCTGGGATTTTGTGATTATCTAGTGGCCCCCAGTGGAAACAATCCACTAACTATAGGTTTTTGTGATTTTCTGGGCTAGCCACTTTAAATATTTATTATTATTATTATTATTATCGCGACAGCAGTGAGGAAAACTCTGGCAAATATTTGCTATCGCTCGACAAACAATTTGAATCTTTGTGTGTATAAAATATAAGTTAAAACAAATCGTATTGGGTAGTTTTCTTACCAAACTCGCTCAATGTCTTCCCTAGATTCATGCTTTTTGCTGCAGTTTGTCAAATGCTGCACTTTGCAACGTCATTTTGTTACTAGAGCCAGACTTCTTTTTTTTTATGCGAGGTGTTAAAAAAGGAACATTGCTTGCAAAGAAGTTGCTGTTATCGAAGTAAAAAGAGACAATTAGGTTCCCCTTTTTTATTTTTCAAAATATACCACCCATTTTTGATAATATATCAAAAAATATTTTTTGTGTTTATTCTCCCTTGAAAAATATAGCATGACATTTTCAAAAATGCTTAAATATATTTTTGCGTTGGAAACTTTTGCAGGTAGATTTAGATAATGATGAAGGTTTTTAAATAATATTTTTTTAAAACATAGTACTGGTTTCTTTGTGAAGACATGTGTGGTTTACATTTCAACATGAGCCAAAAACTTGTAATTTTAGCTCAATGTTATTATCAGTACAGTGCATTGGTGTAAAAACACACACAACAAAAACACATTTATTTTTCAAGTTTTGTGGCTGACAGGTTAAGAACTATGCCTTTACTTATTGAATTGTGTGTTAAATAAAGTGAAGAAATGAGCAGGATAATAGATTCTAAAGATTTCAGAAAATCAGAAATCGATTGTTGACGGCCCCTAATTTGGCCACAGAAATCCTAATTTTGACATAACGACTTTGCATTTTCCCTTGATTGAAGGAAAAAATGAAAAAAAATTCCCACTTAGATTTTGAGGTTTTGCCATGTATTCTGCTTGTATTTTTTAGAATTTTATTGTATTTTACATTTTATATTTGTTTAGAACTTAAAATGATAAATAGTAACAATCGCTTGGGAACAAAGCTTTCAAAAGAGAAAACAAGACCAAAATCATCAGGTATTTATATTTATATACACACTTTATTAAGTTTTCGTTCTTTATGACTGTGAATTAAGCCAGGATTGTATGCATATTAAAACTATCAGCAATCATAATATACAACAATTGCACATATAAAAGTTAATTCACCTATTTAAGCTATGGTCTTATTAATAGTTAAATTTAATTTATATACCTCAAACCTACTTTCCAATTCAACTCTATTGTGACCATTATTGATTTTGAAGTGCAAATGGAAGACGGTTATTAATATACCTTGTCTAACCTATTCTAGCATGGAAAACTTACATTAAGTCGAGAATGATGATGATAATGACGATGATTATGATGCTGAAATGCTACTTCTCAAAAATGACGAAATCTTTTAGACATGATGGTCACATTTTAAACAGAAATGTTTCTGAAAAACATTAAAACTGTCAACGTCTGACCTGTTGTTCTTCTGCTAAAACACTGATGCTTATGCACCAAATGTTCGAGAATTTTTGTGCAAGTTCAGATTATGACTGATTCCTTATAAATTGTGGCGCCATAGATTAGTGGTTATAGCTCTCGTACTCTGTGCGGGAGACCAGGGTTCGATTCCTCTTGACGGCGATTCAACATGGGCGAGTAAATGTTACCATAGCCCCGGGTTAACCCAAGCCATGTGAGGGAAATTGGGGAGATGGCACACTGTGTGGGCCGTTGGATGTTGCCGGGAGTTGTCTAGTAGAGCGCGGGCCCTAATTGGGTCTGCCGTAGCTCAAAATGAGCATTAAATACTCTAGGACTCTCCATCTAAGCCATGGCCCCTCCTGGAAATAATAGACAGGGTATATCCCTCGATATTTGTGAGGCTAGCCATGTAAAATATGCACATCTATCTATCTATCTAGGCTACCTGTCCAAGATGGCAAATGTTTTTTCTCTTCTTTGTGTGACACTTTTGAGGAGAACTTTTTTCCTCTTTCCTGAGTGACCATAGATATGACAAGCTATATCTTTGCATCCTTTAGAACGAATAAAGCAATCAAAACAAAAGTCTGTTACAGAGGTGGTTGAAGAAGCTCCAATAGCTGAAGTTCCAGAGCCATGTCCTGTGAAAGATTCCAGTGATGATGAGTTTAAAGAATTTCGAATTATTCCAGATAATTTTAAAAGTGTAAGTAACTTAAACAAAATGTTGCTTATTCTTTTTGTTAAGAATAAAAAACACAGTTTTGGTGAAGGTTTCTATACAACGTGAGCATTGGTAAATAACACAGGATCCATTTAGTAAACAGAATCCACGCACTAACTAATCCAATCGGTTCATAAGGATCAGCAGTAAAAACAGGTGTTCTCAGAAAATAAGGAGGTTGCTGACACCAGCACACTTTTTAATTCCATCTATCATTTTTTGTGTTATATATACTATATTCCTGCCAAGTTTCATCAACATAGCTTAAGCTATTCAGAAGTTATTTGAGGTAGTTAAATCCAACACCAACATTAAAAAAAGTCCACTATAAATAGGGTTCAGAGAGCTTTCCTTTTGTGTGACAGTTAGTCAGGGGTAGAATTTAATCCTATTTTGAGGGCTATTCTGCATCATTAGAAAGTTGAAGTGATGTTAGTCAGGATGCATTTGGACTATTATCTGCTCTTTTTTTCCAATAGGCGAGACCGAATTAAGTAACTTTGATTAGGTTCTTGAATGTTCAAGTGTGTGAAAGAATTTTTTGAAAATAATAAATTTGTAATTCTCTCTAGAAACACTTTCCCAAGCCTCCATCTGAAAAATTAAAAACTAATATACGTATAAGAAAAAATGTTTTACCACAAGCAATCGAAAAACAGAAGCCAAAGAACAAGTATGTTTTTTTTTACATTTACGAAAGTTTTTGATTATGTTTTTGTATTATGTCGTTTTCTTCATCAGGGTGTTGGTAGCAAAACCTGTGCCAACAGATGATATAAAAGATGGGACTGAACCAACACCTCATGCTATGGGTCAGTATGTCTCGTTTTAGTTTTAAACTGTCTTAATTTCAAATTTGTCAAATTCATTGTTTAACTTGTTTATATAAGCCAATCTGAAAGATGTTGACATAATTATATAATTTACATTTTTTATTTATAATTTGTTGTAATCTCTACATTCTTTTTGTTCTATTTTATCCTCAAACATTTCATTTTATCGTTTTTTAATTTGTCGCTTTTACTATCTTAGTTAATAAAACTTCAGACAATATTATCAAGCCTTATAACATACTTGGTTCGTTGGAAGAGTTCCAGAAGCAATCTTTGCTTCATAAAGTTAATGTTGATGTGCAAGTAGCTGAAGACACATTTCCATGCCAAGAAAACAATAGAGTTCAGACTAAGACAGAATCTCCTAAAAATAGCAAGCCTTGTGTGAGTGCTGCTGTTATTCTTATGTCACATTTGTTCCCAAAATTTAGAAGAGGAATGTTTTCGGAATGTTTTCAACAACATATCTATGTTTCTGTTTTAGGCTGATGAGACAAATGCTTTAAAAAACTGGCAGAAGCATATGAATGATAGCAAAAAGCAACAAGAAAAACTTTCAAGTGAGTCAATTTCTTCAGCTGATAGATGTTACCAAGGGAAATGTTTTTTGCCTGTTGTTTCTTTTTTTTTACTATACTAAGAATCACAAATATTAATAAACAAGATAACTTTTTTACTAATAAGCAAAATGAAATTTGGCACAATAATTAATTAAAACTTAGAAACTAATACTCACATTAACACACTTACGTAAAGCTGTGTTTATCTGACAAAAAATATCCAACAAAATTTTTTGCAGACAAAAATATCTTTCAGACATAATATTCTTCACCCAGCTAAAAATTTAAAACAACTCAAGACTATAGTTTTTATGCGTAGTTAATATGTGAAGAGTCGCTTTCAAAGAATTTTGTTACTTTTATCCCACAAAGTATGATACCGAATACACATACGTATAAACATAACTAAGTATAAAAGCAGAAGGAGGCAGTAACACAAGTTAAGTCAATATTTCAATTTTCTGTATTTGCAGAGCGTATGGCAGTTTCAAAGGATATGTTGGTCATGAATCAAAGTGACACGTTCCGATCTGTTCAAGAAGAAAGGTGTGGTTTTAACGTGTTCACCTAGGATCTTTATGTGAAAATTATCTGCCCTCAGGTTTACTAAAAATATTTTCGGATCAATCTGAATTGTGTTTACGGTACAATGACTGTACAGAAAGAGTACTATAAGTGCGTTGTACACACCTGTCTACGTGCCTGATTACCTACCTGCCTACCTGCCAGTGTGTAAAAAATCTTTGTGGACGAGATGTATATACTTGCAAATCTTGTTAACCTAAACTAATGCAATAGAAGTTGTGGGTGGACCATGCACATATTGCATATGGCATATACTTCAAAGTATTTTCCACTTTTGTTTCAGGACATTAATAGACAGGGCTATGCCTACAAAAGATTATGGAAAGGGGTGTAAGTTCTAATATTTTACAATAGGGTTATGAAGGATCTAGAGTTAATATGATGGTGTAATTTAAGGAGTTTCATTTAGATCGTGTTGGTAGTGAATTCTGGAAACAAGCTGAAGCAATTGGCAATGATGATGGTATCAGGTATAATATTTTACCTGAATTCGTCCATTTCTCATAATGTGGATTATTTTTGAAGAAATTTTTAGGCATCATTTTTGTTTGTTATCTGCCAAATTAGATTCCTGTCAACATTTAAAGTTGAAAATCTAATTCCGTAATTTTGTTTAAAGTAGCTATTTAATTCAGAAGCCAGGGGGTCAACTATGACAGTCAGGGCGACAATTTTGAACCATAACCAGTAGAGAGCTATTTGTCCAAAATGTCTGAAAAAGCTCTTTATGTATCTGAATTTTCTTGTAGGTGTGTATTTTGCAGACTGGAACGTCGGTTTTGAGGAATTTCATCGAGACTACCTTCCGCACAATAATTCTGTAATAACTTGCCTTCTACTGATGCGAATGAGCTGAAACTTGGCAAAATTGTTTGTTAGATAACAGTTTCAGCTCATTCGCATCAGTAGAACGCAAGTTATCACAGAATTATTGTGCGGAAGGTAGTCTCGATGAAATTCCTCAAAACCGACTTTCCAGTCTGCAAAATACACACCTACAAGGAAATTCAGATATGTAAACAACTGTTTTCAGACACTTCAGACATTTAGCCATGTGGTGGTTATGGTTTAAGATTGTCCTCCAAACTGTCATAGTTGACTCCCCCCTGGTTGCCGTACTATTGAGACTTTTTTGTGTATCACTTTATAGCATCACCTTGAATCAGACTGAGCGAGGGTTAGTCCCACCAATTGAACATATAGGACACCCGTCGCACATCAGAGAAGAGATGGGCATGGGAAACACTTCTCGCTTGCAAAATGTACCTTGGTGGAACTCATCGTACTTGCATGAGCGGAGAGAACATTTACAAGATGTAATTGATGAAATGGATCCTCACATGCCAGTATGTTCAAATGTAAAAATAATCACTGTAGGAAAGTCTTTTCCTTTATGTATAGTATTCCTACCTTTTTTCTTTTAGTACATTGCTGGCTTAGAAATTATTGGAAAGTCTTTGGCTCAGCAACCAGCTTCAACCTTAGACGAAGAAAATGAAAGTGAAGATACAGATTTTGTTGCCGATGAAAATAAAGACGATGAGTTAGAGTATGCATATATTATACACCTACTCGCTTTGTTAATTTTTTACATGTGTTATATCACACTGCAAGTAATTTTTCGTAGAGAACAAGATACACCCGTTCCATCATTTTCACCTTCTCTCATCATAAACGGACAAACCGCAACATGGCAAGGTGAACCAACTGCAAATTTAAGCAAAGATGCTGTGGGGATGACAGTGCGTCTTCTGTTTGAAAATAAAACTGGAACAAGTTCTCAACAGAGTATGAATGTTACAAATGATGGCACCGCGCCAATCTACTATCAGTGGAAGGTCTGAACTCTTACTGTTTCTTGTTTTTATTTTATACAATTAATTTTGTCGGGCAATATTGTTGTGATATTGATTTGTATTTTCCTTACAGAGAAAAGCACAAGTGAACACGTTTGGCACGGAGAGGACGATTCCAATTATGCGATTTTATTTTGACATAGATGACGGTAAATGGTTTTCGTTTTTTTATCATTTGACCTCCATTAAAATAACTTAGTAAATTCTTTATCTGTCTAATATAATTTAAGGTGTGATCTTACCTGGCATCACTTCCAGCTTACCATTCTTTTTTAAATCTCCCAACGTGGGAATCTTTACTGAAACATGGGAGTTGTGTACGCAGCCTGTACTGTGTGGTGGAGAGAAGATTGAAATTGTGTTGCGAGGTATTGCTACGGAGGAAGATTGGTTTGAAAATGAGAGGGAACAAATTGATGTGAGTTTGCATAATGTCGCCGTTTCGAGGTTAATGCTGACTGTCACCATATTTATCCTAGTTTTCGTGCAGCGCAAAATAATCTGTTTTTGCGTATTAATTTTCGCGCAATAGCAATATGAGCGTACGTAAAGTTTAAATACCTCAATAAATAACGAGGAGCAGATAGTAATTTTGGGATTTTATACAGAATGTAGATGCAGTATATTCTCGCGCATTTTACGTAAAACGTTTTGCGCGTGATTTTTGTCCAAATGTTTGAGAATGTGGAAAACTTCGTACGCGCGAGAATTAGTACGCATTAAGTTTGCTATCAAATTAAAGAAATGCGTTTTGGACAGAACACAATAAAGTAAATTTTGTACGCAATTATTCATGAAATTTGTTAAAAGAGAATGTTCTGTTTCGCGTGTTTGTTTTTACCTTAATTTTAATTTTTTGACTAAAACGATTTTTTTTTACCAGACAATGCTACAGGAGAGACAAAACAAAAGAATGGTTGAAAGATTGCTGCGGGATGTTTTATCTGGTGTCCAGACTCCTCCAAGACCTAGCACTCCAACGAACGCTTACATCACTGTATGTAAAACTCTTTTATTGTTGATTGCCGATGAACAAATTTGTATAAATACTGAAATACAAAATTTGCTTTGTTATAGGAAGAGGAATTATTTAACATGAAGAACAAAAATGTAATATATATTTCTTCCATTGTCATGCCGAATTGGATAGACAGTAGCATCATTACTAATAGAAGAATGTCTTTATTTAGGTGAGATATAAAACCAGTACTGTCAACAACTTGAAGTCGTTTTATGAAGAATTGAAAGAAGGAGAAGAATGGGATTTGTCAATTGCCACCCTACGGGAGGTTTGTCATATATTGATTTGGGTGTCCGCTCAGTCAGGAATGTCAGAAATTTTCTGGGGTTTTCAAGAATTATAAAAATGTCAGGAAAAAGTCAGGAATTTTATATGGTCATACAAGGATGGAATTTCAGATCTGTTCTAATTTTTTTACAGTCTGATAATCTGAGCTCTGTTAGAATACCTGTGCCGGCCCAAAATAGATAGGTAAAACGAGGTAAAACAAGTGTCTGAAATTTTAGTCAAACAATTGACACAAAAATGTTGAGAAAATAAGAAAAAACAGGTAATATTGAGCGGACACCTTGTTTATAGTTTTTTAATTTTTTTTTAATTTGGTACTCCGCGTGCCTGCCCAAATATTAAATTTACATATATTTGCAATAATTTCATCTACGGTAGTTACACAGTGTTATTTGGACTAAAACGGATTTCTTATTTAACAAATGCTAATAACCTGTCATAAGAAACAAATCAGTTTTTATCTAGTTTTTGATGGTGAAAAATCAATCTGGCCCCTAAATATGTGTTGGTGTGTGCAACATGCGATATCCAACGTTTGCTGATAGATGTTGTTTAGATGGTTCTAAGCTTTGTACTAACTCTAAATCATCACACCTCTCTTCTCTTTTTCAAATTTGCAATTTTCTTTCTTTCTTCTCTAAACTTAAAAATGCGCTAACTGCATCACAAAATCGTTGAAAATTCTTTTACATTTGTCGGCGCCTAACCACAGTATCGATTTTTTTTTTATTTTACAGTTTATGTTTTATGTCAAATGTTACGAACACGCTCACAAATAATCCTAACATCAGTGAAAACCGAGCTTTAGATATGGGTTATTGATGCCTACTGGGAAAACTAGTAGCTTAATTTATACAGATTTTTAATTTATAGAACGTGCTTGCAATTTCCGAAGAAGAAGAAAAAGAAGATGCTCTTCGAACGTTGAACGACAGGCTATCAGAATTATGTTTGGAAACACGATGTCCAATCGGAAAGAACGATTATGACACGTGGTTTGTTTGATTGATGTTTCTCAATTGTTTTTTTGTTATCTATGAATTTGGATTGTCGTTTGTCGTAACTTTAATACTCTTTCTTGTTAGTTATGAAATTATGTGTGAAACGGTTGACAAATTTGTACAGAACGCGATAAAGTTGCGAATGAAAATGGGTCTACCAGAGAAAGAACTAGTGATTAAGTCAGAGGAAGGTATTGCATTTATTATGTTATATATGTGTGCTTTTGAAACAGCTTTGTATTTGCTAAAGTAGCCTTACTTAACGCGTTTTGTTTTTCAGTTCCCAAAAAAGGCAAGAAATCAAACATTGAAGCGAAGCAGCCTCGTGTAGATTCTAGAAGTAAAAAAGACAGTCCTGTTGGTAAAAATAAAACGCCGAGAAATGGTACCTAACATTACCTCAGCTATTTTTTGTTTTTACTCAGAGAAATGTCGTGGTTGTTAATAACCTAACCGCTTTCTTTGTTTAGTGGATGCATCTGGCATAAATGGCGGGAAAGCAGGTGGCGATGTTGTTATGGTAGGTAAAATACTATTTTTTTATGTCTCCGTTTTTAAATTGTTTGTGTATTTATATTTTCGTGATTGTTCAGGTGAAGGAGAACAGAGCGGCTTTTTTAAACGATCCAGCTTACAAGACGTATATGAACAAAATGTACATGCAGGTATTAGATCTTGCTGTTTTTATTATTTTTGATTGATTGATTGATTGATTATTGTTGTTGTTGTTGTTATTGTTGTTATTGTTGTTGTTGTTATTGTTGTTGTTGTTGTTGTTGTTATTGTTGTTGTTATTGTTGTTGTTGTTTGTTTGCTTGTTTATTTAATTTTTTTTTTAACGTTTTATTTGACATACACCAAACTTATCTTTTTTTCAGGTTTACAATTGTTTATCAGAAATGGCTAACAGCATCGATAAGCTGTTGACCGAAGATCAGGCTTTGATTTGATTAGCTACTAAGATCTAATTAATTCCATATTCGCGTTCCTTTAAAAAAGGGGCGATTTCAAACAGTTTCTATGCGTTTTAGTGTTACAAAAACCGTCTTCTGTACTCGTATAGCTAATGCCTTACATCAACCGTCACCCTTGATCAAGTACCGCCCTTCTTTAATAAACGCCTATTATAAAAAAATTAACGCCCGGGTGTTTTACTAATGCATTATTCTATTGAATAAATTAATATAAATATGTAGATGTAAATATAAAGATGGATATGTTTAATATATGAGCTTGTTGTATAAATTATGTTTCTAAATTATTTATATTTCTTACCTTTAATTGCAAATAGTTTTGTTTATTTATTTTTGTAGTTTGAAAATTACTTGCGCTGAGATAGAATTGTAAATATTATTTGAAAGGAAGTTGTTTGTATTTCAGTGGTTGTTACCACAGAAATCTGTACTCCTCCTCAGATGTTATCACACGTAATTTTAGCATACTTCTCCTCACTTACGTTATGAACGTTGTGTTGTCCTTTGTTTTTTTTCTTCTTGGAATTAACAAAACAGCTAAAACAGAAAACTCTTCCCACTACTCTAATAGAGTTTTGATCAAAACTGTTTGAACTAGATATGTTTTTTTATCAAGTCTAAAAGCCATGCGAGGGAGAGCAAATATTATTTTTCATGTGTATCACGTCTACCTTTTATTTAACTTTTTTTCTTCTTATTAGTGTAACAACAAAACGAGTTTTTGTACACACCATTACAGAGGATTAACTTGCGATTGTTTGGTGTCTACGATTGATATGGAGGGTACACGGAAACGACGATCACACGCTGGGCGTGATAAGAAGAAAGTCTCATTTACTATCCCTGACGATTCATCGGCGCACCACCCGCTTATCGGTTTTCTAGTTCAACACAAGTTTTATATCTTCGGATTAATCTGCTCAATTTTAATTTTAACTTTTATGTTATGGCCAGCACCTAGACTGTCGAAACACGCCCAGCACTGGCATGATAGTGGGTTTATACTAAAACACAGACAGCACAGTATATTTTACCAAGATATATTTCGTATAAGCACGGAAGAAGCAGATTTACAGCCCGTTGCGCTGATTCTACATGGCTTTCCGACAAGTAGTTATGATTGGAAGAAGCTAGTAAATCGGCTTCATGCTAGATTTGCACGAATTATTATCCCTGATATGCTTGGTTTTGGTTTCAGCGACAAGCCTTTGAAATACGAGTATTCGATAAAAGAGCAAGCAACCATTCAAGAAAAATTACTGGAGAAGCTGAACGTTACTGATGTTCATATCTTGGCTCACGATTATGGAGATACTGTAGCTCAAGAGTTACTTGCTAGGACTAGTAATGCTCAATATAAACTCCGTATTAAAAGTATCTGCTTGACCAATGGTGGCATTATTCCGTCCCAGCATCATCCAAGACCAATTCAAAAAGCTCTAATGACGCCTATTTTAAACACCATCCTATCCATGCTGAGCAACCGAGTTATTTTTAATTCTAGATTCCGCGCCATTTTTGGCCCCCATACACAGCCATCGGCGGAGGATTTAAACGATTTTTGGGCTATCGTGCGTCACAATGGAGGTCACATGGCGTTCTCGCAAATACTTCAATATATACCCGAGCGACATGCGAATGAACAGCGATGGGTGGGCGCATTGAAAAGCACAGGGGTACCATTGCATCTGATTTATGGTGCGTTGGATCCGGTAAATACTCCGGATGGATTTTTTCGTGAATATAAAAAGTTAATACCGCATTCTAGTTACACCATGCTGGAGAATGTCGGCCATTACCCTCAACTTGAAGATGAAGCTGGCTTCATGAAATCTTATAATGAGTTTTTAAACAGGGTCGAGAAAACATTTTACACTTTGTAATAGCATGTCACTAAGTCACTTTGCATTTTATACGGTGATGGCTTTTTTCCTGTTTCACATCTGATTGTGTTTTCACAACCTTTGTGCATTTATATTGTTCGTTTTTGAGTCTTTATTTTAAATGTTCAGTTCTTTCAGTTCCTATTTCTTGTAGCTACACTTTTCGCCATGCTTTTTTTACGATACTCTCTATTTTAGACTTTTAGATTTATTTTAAGCATACATATTTATAATTTCTAGTCAATATAATCATTTTGAAGTATTTATATTTGTTAGAATAATTTTTGCTGTGGATTATTAATAAAATACGTAATCATTTTAAGTCGGTGTAAAATTTGCAAAATGTACTTTTTGAATTCTAACCGTTGTTGATCTTTGTTGATGTTTCTTCTGAACATAATGACGTAATTTATTCTGCTTAAGTTCCTTCTATAGATGAGCACAGTACAAAGGACGCTACGAGCTGCTAAACAGGCTGTTCGAAAAGAATTACGCGCCAAGTTGAACAATTTAAATGACGAAGAAAAAGCGCTACAATCGCGCGTTATTACGGAGAAATTATTTTCATTGGATGTTTATAAAAACTGTCAATCATTATCTCTCTACATGAGCATGCGCAGTGAAGTCTACACCGATGAGATACTTGCTGATGTTTTTAAAACGAAAAAGAAATGCTACATTCCACATTATATTGGTGACGATATGAAGATGGTGTTGTTGAAAGATCAGGAAGACTATAATAATTTGCCGCTCACAGCGTGGAATATCAAACAACCGGCAAACGAAGAAATTAGAGAATGTGCTATAGATAGTGGTGTAGGATTGGATGTTATTATTGTACCAGGCCTTGGGTTTACAAAAGAAGGTTATCGATTGGGACGAGGGAAAGGCTATTATGATAGTTATTTTCGAAAATATGAAGCGAAATTTCAGAGGAAGCCTATAACAATCGGATTGGGATATACGTGTCAAATTTTAGATAGTATTCCAGTGGACGAATTCGATGTACAATTGAACCACGTGCTTTTCCCATAACATTCGGACCAATGTCATGGTCATTTCCAAACTTGAGACAGTTGTACTAACGCTAGAGGTTTTATCTAAAGTAATATTCATGCAAGTGTGTTACAGAATCATCAAATAGATTTGGTTACATGGCGTAGGCAATAGGCAGATTCTGTTTTTAATGATGATAATTCGATTTTGATAATTTTAGGCCATGTCAAGGTCAAGACTTAGAAGTAGAAAAAAGTAACTTTGATAATTTTTTATAAATTTATTGTCATGACAACATAGCGGGCACTAAGCAGTTGTAAACCTGTTTACCAATGTAAATAGACCCTAAATGATTGTAACACGTTTTTTTTTTATAAGAAGTTTAAGGCTCGGTTTATAAGTGCTAGTAGCTGCTAGCTCGCGATATACTGAAAAATTCACAAAAGTAAATTTAATTGTCAGGGCACTCGCTAAAAAGCATTTTTTTGGTGTAGAATAGGTGTTAGGCCTTATAGATTTTTAGAAAGGTTATTTTGAAGTTAAGAAACATACAGGCTTAAACTTGGTTTCCAATGAAAACTTTTTATCGTGCGTCAGTCGAAATGAAATCTTGTACTACAGTCAATCGATGACATTGAAAACAATTTTTGTATAAAATTCTTTTCTGTCGCGCGACAATGTCGTGGATATAAAAAATAATCTATTCCGACGGTCAACTATTTTGTATTTTCTTGTTCTGCTTATTACACGATTTCGAATTACAATTTTTTGATTTCCCCGCCAAATATTTGTAAGCCAATCTTACAACACTGTTATGGTATAAAATATGTTATGACGGTTGAACGAAAAAAATCTTTTTTGGAAACCAAACTTTATTTAGGAAAATGCGTAGCATAAGTTGCAAGAGTATTTTTCTAAAAAGCTATATTGTGTAATATATCCAATTAGTTTATTTTTATATGGGGGCATTATTTTTTAAGAACTTAACGACAATTGAAAGTGTTCTAGATAAAATGCATGCCTTTTGTTCTGCAGCAAATGCTAAAAGTGTTCTGTAATCCTAATGTTTAAGATATATAAATTAACTAAATCAAACATGGCGGATGAAGATGTGGATGCTGAAGAGATTGAAAGGTAATTTTTCTAGTTATTTCCCGCCTTCTTTGCGTATGCGCTTTCGTAACTTAAAATGTGGAGTTTAACAATGAGTTCAGTCCTAGTGTTTTTAAAACCTCGAGGTAACAGCTAGATATAAGTTTTGTTTGACCCAAAGTAACTCTCATGCCTAAATTAGTGAACAAACTCCAGGATTTTAATAAATTACGCACCTCCCCCCCCCTGCCCCTAAATTAGTAATTTTTGGTATATGTTCCACCCTCCCCTTTAATGAAAAGGACCTTGCGAGAGTTTGAGCAGCATTATCCTGTATACCTTGTCAGAAAAAACAAAAATTTTTTTGGAATAATTATAACCACGTAACAACATTCTGTTAGGATAAAAGAACAAGTACAGTGAACACTGAGAGTTATGTCAGGAGTGTTGTATTAAGACTACTTCATTTCACAGCAAAGTAAGTAGGTCATCTCCCCCTGTCCTCCATTTTATTGGCGACCCCCTTCCTTATATTTTGTAGATTTTTGTACTCCTTCTAACTATTTGTTGCGCGAAAATACAATACCAAATAATACTAAAAAATACAAAAATTAAGAATCATTCATAATCACAAATTGTCAATGTTGGCTGGCGTGAATTCAAAATTGATCAAGCTTTTGAGCGGGAATCAGCTACACAATTTTGAAAAAGTCCAATACAATGAGGTGTCGAAGAGTACGTGAAAATTAAATGTGCGCTTAACTTAGCCAAAATTTAATGCGCGAAAAAAAGATTCGCAAATTTTAAATTCGCGCGAAAATTTCATATTGTACTTGTTGTTTATGTGAACCCAGGTTAGCAATGGAAGAACTCGTTGGAGCAGCAGCTAGAGGTAAACAACTTTCAAAAACGATTGGAATCGATGCTTGGTAAGAATTAATAAAACTTGTTTTTTTATTCATGGATTTTTGTTGCTTTGTTAATTACCATCCTGTTTCCATAGGCAAGGTGTTCGAAGGCCTCGGGCGAATCGAACATATCTCCATAACACACTACTCGGTGCCATGCAGAATAATAAAAGAATTAGCGATAAAACTAACGATCAAAATCCAACGTCAAACACGAGTAAAATCGACACGAAACGTTCTCATCGAAATAAGTCAGGGGCAAGCACCAGCAGGCAAAAAAGTGATGAAAAATCTTCCAACGATAGTAGAAAACGTGCGAGGGGTGCTTCGAAACTGTTTTCGTCCGCCATGGCGGAGATAAAGAAAAAAAAGCAAGAGGGCGGAAAATGAAACATGAGAATTATCAAAAAGAAAAATGAATCATGTGACATCCTTTAAAATACAAACTCTTACGTCGGTTGGATGGTAGATGTCACGTGTTGTATCGCTCTTGCTTGTACGTGCTTTGAAACGCAAAAAGATGCGTTCTTTTAGAAATACAACAGCATTTTTGGCTGTTTAGACTTTTTGTTTGATAATTTTTAAATTGTTTATAGTTTTTATTTAAACGTTTATCTATTTATTTCATTTTGTATCAAAATAACACTGTGACTGTAACTTTATTGTCTTAAATAATTATCCACGTGGAGGAGTGTTTTCACGTATAAAAAATCAACAAATGACAATTTTTATGTCAAAAAAAAACAACAGCAAAACTTGACTCATTTCAGTTACACTATCCATAATTTTTTTTATTGAGAAGGAGAAAGATGCTTTTTGTGGTGTTACTTTTTCTTTACCACTTCAAATGTTACACCGCGCATCCACAGTGTTTAGATTTTCGTCCACCGCACTCATCAATCACGGAGTTAAAATTCTGTACGTCTTACTCGTCGTACAGATGCTGTTCGCTTAGTAAAGACAAAGATTTAGAAAAAGATTTTGAGTTTGCAGTTCAACACTCGAGCGCCGGCATCGACAAGCAATGCGAAGAAGTATTGAAACAAATTCTCTGTCTCGAATGTCACCCATATGCGGCACATGTCTTTGATGCTGAGAGGCCTGGAAACGACAACAAAACTTTTGATAAAAGATATGTCAACTTCCCTGGCTTGTGTAAACCATTTTGTTTGGACTATTTTGAGAAATGTCGTGCTCTGTTTTTGCACGTGGCTAGAAGTAATGAATTTTACACATACATGAAAAATGCAAGCAAAGAGGATTTTTGTACGTGGGCAGAAATTCAAGATTTGAACTATTGTTACCCAGATGTTGAACAAATTGATAAGAAGAAGGCGGTTGTCAGTGAAGAAGGCGATGTTATTTTATGCGTCGAGCATGTCGCTGCTTCTTTTTCCAACGCTTTATTCGCCGTCCATGCAAATGACGGCACTCATCGGATGTTTGTCGGAGAGCAAAGTGGTCTTGTGTACATCGTCGACAAGAACGAACAAAGACTTTCTCGGCCGTTTTTGAATATTACAGACCGTATCGTCAACTCTGGGGTAGCTTGGGATGAACGAGGATTGCTTGGTCTTGTTTTTCATCCCAATTACAGTGAAAATGGACATTTCTTTGTGTACTATTCGGCGCCTGATACAAAGTATAATCGATCAGAATACAGGTGGGTATTAAAAAAGCTTATATTTCACGATTGATTTGATTTTTATTAAAACCTTATCTTAAGAAAACGCAGAGTTTTAGGTCAGTCGAAAAGAATCTTGTATACGTGTTTTTTTCGATAAGGTATTCGATAAGGTATTCGATGTATCGTATTTTTTTATCCGAGTTTAAATGTTGAGGTTAATAGAAAACCAATTGGGTAGAAGTTCTTTTGCGACTACCAGTGGAATAAATTCTCTAAATTACACTTTCAGT
The DNA here is from genome assembly GCA_030067915.1 of Hydractinia echinata. Lineage (NCBI taxonomy): Eukaryota > Metazoa > Cnidaria > Hydrozoa > Anthoathecata > Hydractiniidae > Hydractinia > Hydractinia echinata. The sequence continues at coordinate 3,235,889 of JASGCC010000011.1, read as the reverse complement.
TGAGAGTTAAAGAAATAGAGGGAAATAAATCATTCTGTTTTCTTTTTTCATTTTATCAAAGGTCGAAAATAAGAAACAGTTAGTATATATGTAAGTTATATATCTAAGTTCTTTAAAGGGAACCCGAGGTATAAAATTTGGTTTGCAATAAAATTTTCTGGGTAAGCTTGTGTAGGCCCTATATGTTTACTCACAAAATTTGATTGCAAACTGACATGCAGATCCCAAGTTATGAGGTCGCCAGCAAAAAATTAAGAGGCCTGGGACGAGTAAACGAGTGCCATTTTTGCAAAAAAAATTATGTCAAACAATTCACCCTTATAACATATAATGCATTAATAAAGTTTGAATGCACATCCCTTAACAGGTCTAAAATTACTGATGACAGAAAATGTCAAAATTTGCTATTACTTAAATATGACATCATAATTTATGCAGCATAATTAAATCTGAAATTCTTTAAATGTGAATATGTTGAGAAGAGCTTTTTTAAAAAATTTAAAAAGACTTTTTAACCAACTTTATAAGCTCTATAATATAAGTCCAACCTCCCTTTTTACCTCGTGTTCCCTTTAGGAAATAACTTTTATCTTTTACTCATCACGGTGTTCTATTGAACTTCAGTGTGCATGCATAGTAAGAGGACACTTGAGAGAAGTACTGATCAGCGTGGTTAGCCATATTTAGAAACATGGAAACCTTTAATATTTCCAGAATATTATATTCTCCGAAAAAAATGCTCGCAATTAGCCAAAAAAATTTCGGCGTCTTCTTAATTTGTTTTGTTACTTTTGCAGCAACTATGATTGGTATTGGAAACTACACCACAAGACACGCTTGAGTGAGTTCACTGTTGATGAAAACAATCCTAATGTTGCTAATCACGAATCTGAACTGATTATTATGGAGATTAATCAACCAGAAGCCAATCATAATGGAGGAATGCTGTTGTTTGGAAGTGATAGTTACTTGTATGTGTTTCCTGGTGACGGCGGTGGTGCTGGAGATGAGCACTGGACAATAGGTAATGCATTGAATATGTCGAATTTGCTGGGAAAGGTTCTGCGTATTGATGTGAATACGGACACAAAATTATATGATATACCTTCAGACAACCCCTTCGTAAATACTAAAGGTGTACGCGCTGAAATATATGCTTTTGGTTTGCGAAATCCTTGGCGATGTTCAATAGATTCTTTTGGGGAGGTTGGGACCGAGCGTATGTTTTGTGGCGATGTAGGTCAAAGTGGATATGAAGAAATTGATGTAATTGAGAAAGGTGGAAATTATGGTTGGAGAGCATACGAAGGCAACGAATGTTTTGACGAGGACCTGTGCAGCCAGTACACTGACCTGAAATTTCCGATTCTTGTATACAACCATAGCATTGGTCAATCTATAGTAGGAGGTTATGTGTACAGGGGCTGTGACAACCCTAATATATTTGGGGACTACTTTTATGCTGACACGATGCAAGGAAAACTTTTTTTCGCCAAAGAGCGCAATGGTTCCTGGGTAGCAGCAAACGTAATTATGGGTAACGATAGTATTTGCAATAATGGATTGTCGGGTTATTATCATCAAAATATTTTATCGTTTGGTGAAAATGAACGCGGTGAACTATATATACTCAGTTCAAATTTTCCCAACCCAAACTATCAAAACAGCGTAATGTATCGTTTAGTTGATCCGAAGTTACGTGGGGATCCAGAACAATGTAATTTCAATGTGAGAGCACCAAACATTTTGCGTCATATCAAAAGAAGAAGCATATTCTATAAAATAAAAAATAAGAAAAAGAAAGAAGATTGCGTGGATTTGAAGAAATACGTTTGTTCACGTTATTTTTCACCTTTTAAAGGTAAAAAACCTGTGTACGAATGTGCATCTGCTTTGAATTACGTTAAAAAGAATTGTCGGAAAACGTGTAGATATTGCTAGTATGCCTCTTTAATTATTTTTAAAAAAGGGAATATAATAATCATAGTGACAAACTATCCAGGCTAAATACCTTCGTCCTTTTTTGCTCATCATTCAATTTACTGAAAATAAACTTTTCGCTTGTACACCGAGACGAATCCATGCTTAATATTACACTCCATATGGCTTGTGTCATGATTTCCGCGGTAGATAGCCATGACATATGGTTATTTTCGAAGGGCGTTGAATATCGTAGAAAGACGTTCATACACACCTTTTCCATTAAGCCTTGTTATTTCCAGAAAGGAACGTGATCAGGACTGCACACAACACGGTCAACTCAGTTTATACGTAAGTTCGTTCACATACGCAGTCCGCTCTCTTCTCTACTTACACGGCTTTGTTCTCCTTCACAGAATGCAAGTTTCGTATGTAAAATAAGTAAATAAATAATCAACTTTTATTCAGTTTGTTGTATTTGTGAAAACCTTGCCATCTACGTTTTAAAACTTACAAAAATATAAAATTTTCTCGTAGCCATTAGCAACTATTAGCCACCCTGTCAAAATTGTTCGACAGGTTTTTAAATTTATGAAAATTTATACAATTATTTCTCTGGCGTAATTATCACAGAAATTATATTTTTCTCTATAAATAAAATTAATCTTCTTTAGTTAAAAAACATAAAGGATAGAAGAGTTCTACTAAGTCGTTTTTCTTTCCTGGAAGCGTGAGAAACGAATTTATGTTCAAACGTGACAGACTGTCGTCAATTATGTAGAAAAAACACGGCAGCATTGAAGAAAAACTTCGAATTACAGAGATTCCACGCCAAAAGGGAAGTTAACCTAGTTGGTTTATCACTTGTCAGCATCTGTCAGTCTATGTACATTGACATTTTTACAGGGAGGTTTAGGATAATTATCTAAAAAAGTTACTTTTTTACATTCCGACATAATCTACCAATAGCATCATCTAAAGTCATTCGATGTCCCAATTTAGTCACGCCCAATTCTTTTAATTCATCTTTCGACAGTTCAGGTAAATGTTTTCCCTCGATATCATTCTCTAAAAACGTTTTTCTGTAGGTACTCAAGCTCAAGTGATCTAACCAAACACCTACGTCATCGGTCGACCATTCCATGTACGGTTTGTTTGATAGCAATATCGGGAGGTCTATATTCGAAGTTGTTACCTCAGGTGCGCTAAAAATAACATAAAATTACACATTCTACATGGTATATTTTTTTACTGCATACAGAAAAGGCAATCTTCGGAAAATTGAAGCACAACTTGCTTCCATCTTCGCAGTAACACGTACCTTTCAGTGTATGGCGGAGGTAGATCAAGAGGATCATCATTTGTCGACTAAAAAAATTAAAGTCACATTACAGTCGTTTTTTACAACCAAGATGGCTGCCACACATTTAATTGTAGTCACCATCTGAGTGTGAAGTTTTGGAATTTACAAACTACCGTTTTGTGAAAAAACCCTACATGTTTTTTCTTATAAGCAATCCAAAATGAGGCTTATGAAAAGAACTTTTTCAGGCTCAATATATGCTTAGGTTATGCTTAATGGCAAAAATATTTTGTTTTTGGAATGTGCTTATGAAAACACATAATCAGGCTTTTTGAAAAAAAAATATTGCATTTGAATTTTAAACATACATTTTTTCTTTTTATTCTTTGTCTGAATTAACCAGTAGCTATGTAGTAAAATTTAAGTTGTGATTAATAAAACTTGTAAGTTCAGTTTTTTTTTAAATTTTCGTATTTTATCAAACTTGTAACGAGGATGACGAATTTTCTATCAATTTGCCAAAGAAGGCTATTTCCGGTGATATTTCATCACACTTAGCTGTGCACACAGTCCACACTTGGTCAAAAATAAACAAAATTTGTGAAAAGAAAGTTTACTCTTATGAAATATGAAACTTCAAAAAATGTTTTATCGGTCCAAATTTTGTCACCTCAAAACTTCTTCACCAAATTGAAACCCCCTTACCGGTGATATTTTTAAACTTACCGGTGATATGTTTTCATCGAGAAATTCAGCTGGAGGAGGTGGGAGCTCATCTTCTTCTTGTATCTTCGTTTGCAACTTGATAGTCGTAGAAGATGAGACAACTTTCCTGTCAGCACCAGAAGTGATCGTCAACGAACCAACTTTCTTCAGCGCCATCTTGCTTTCCGGTTTGCTCTCTTCGTTGAGTGAATTCGATGACGAAACAGAGATGAGGTCGTAATCAATACTAGCTTCAGCATCAGCTATGACTCCATCCAAATAAGAAGTAGCAGAATCTTCTGATAAAAATGATCGTGTTTTGTTATTGTTATGATCGGGAGATGCCTCTAACGTGTCCGATCGTTTCGGTTTCGGTTTGGTAGTCGGTGGAATATCAGATTTCGTTCGACTTCTTGAACTTGTTGGAGAAGAATAGCCCTTATCAACTTCTATTCGACTTAATTCTTCATTTTTCTGATTTTTTTTCAAAATTTCGCTTGGTTTCATTAGTTCAGATTCTACAACGGCATTTTTCTCTTGTTCAGGAAGTTCTTTGGTTGATGGAAGCGCATTTGTAACAGTGGTGTCTTTGGCCGCCATCTTTGCAGCTCTTAACGCAATAGCTTGAGCCAGAACAGAGGAATGATCAACTCCATCACTCGAATTCTCAAAGCCGGAATCTTTGGAACAAGCACTATCAAGACTGACGCTGGAGCTGGAATTATATAAACTTAAACCTTCGGAACCTGGTGAGCTGTCGGTACGATGTAAGCTGTTCTTTCCCACGCTTCCGATAGAATCAGAGTCACTGTCCTTTTTCTGTTTATTTTTGGTAATCTCTTGGTCAATATTCCCAGTTACTCTTGTAGATCTTGCCGACACAGCATTCAGTATTGAATCAGCAAAAGCATTTGATGACGATATTGAGGAAACATTTTTTTCGATCTCAGTCTTGCTGGGGTTATGGTTATATTCAGCGGGTGGCGGAGGCTGATCGTCTTCCACATCAAGGTAATCGGGTGGAGGAGGCGGCATTGGTGGGGGCGGAGGCGGAGGAGGCATATTGTTAACGGAAACGGAAACTGTAGCGTTTGCTCTCACAGGATTTCCTTGTGAGGTTTGTCGCTGTTGACGTTCGTTTTGATGCCGAACCAATCCGTCAGCTTGACGAGATTGAGAATGTAACGTCAATCCGTCGTGTAGAGGTTTTCGTTGTTGAATATTTACACCGGCGTCTCGATAACCCGGTCCTCTTGGTGATACTTCTTGTATCACACGATAATCAGTGTCTGGATTAAAAAGCTTTCGTTCATGACTTTCCAAAACCGTTTCTGCCTTTCTTTCCTTAGTTGGGCTATTGCGTTTTGTTTTTTGTTGCTCGTGCTGGCGAGGATAGGCGTCTTCTATGCGTCGTTGACGGTCTACGATGTCGCGATCAAAGTATTCTGATACCGGTCTTGTTTGCCTCGGATCTCTAAATCGAGGCGCAGGCTGTCCAGGTAAGACACCAGTATAACTTCGAGGAAGGCGGCGAAGGCTAGAAAATTGTTGGTCCTCTAAATATTGCTCTACCATCATGTTTCTCCTTTGTTGATAAGCTGCCATATCTTCTGCATTTACATACAAAGAATGTCTGTTATTTTGGCGATGCATCCTGGGATCAGTTGGGCTATGATGGATAGGACGGCCACCTTTATGCAACATTTCAATTCGAACATTTTGATCGTGCCTTGAATCGAGATCAACTGTGGCTGAACGAGGTATAGTGTGAGTCATCGCTCGAGGGTCGTCACCCCTACCAAGAGAATTCGCTCTCCCTCGTCTTAAACTCTCTATCGTGTAGTCATAACCAGGTGGAGTGGGTTTTCTTCGCCTGTCTTTATCACCTTCGTTAGTAAGTGTGTTTGAATTACTGCTGCTCAAGCTACTTAGTGAACTGCTGCTGTTGCTACGACTTGATTCGTGCAAGTCTGTCGCAGATTGCTTTACCATGTTAATTTTGTTCGGCTTTGGTTTCACAGTAGGGAATTGTGATGCATCGACATTTACTTGTTTCGTAATTAGTTTAAATTTTTCGTCGAATTCAGCTGCATAATTATGCGATGATCCGTTTATTCTGCGGCCTATGCCACTTGCGATGTTGTCTTCTCTCATTTTTGAATCGTCTCCTTGCAGTCTGTAGGCACTTCCTGCCCACATTCCCTTCACGCTTTGTTTGCGGTCAGGTTGCTTCTCCAACACAACAGTTTCCGCTGTCACCGCAACAGCACCTTCTGAAAATACAGAATTCTCAGAATTCTCTCCACCAATAGTGATAACAGTGGAAGTAGAGCGTACTGGGGGAGGTGGTGGTGGCGCTTTAATATTGTCATTTTTGAACAAGTCTTGCGCATCTTTACATTTTAAAGTTCCGTTAGGTAAAATAAGTTCTGGATTTACTGACTCTGGCGCAACAGTAATAATTTTAATACTTAACGATTTTCCACCTTTGCTTATTAGCGAAACAGCATAACCATGAGTAGCATTTGCGACATTTTCGTTATTAATTTCTAACACAAAATCTCCTGGACGCAATCCCGCCTTCTCAGCAACGCCCCCTTTATCAACTTCACCGATATACTGAAGCGCTGGGAACTGTGGCGAGGGCGTGAAATCTATGTGCGGCACATGAGAGTTTGCGCCACGCAGTTGGAAACCAAATCCTTTATCATGGCGTTTTAATGTAACTACTCTAGGTTTTGGTGGCTCTGATTGTAATGCTTTGTCTATGATCTCCATCGGAGAGTTCTTTTTACCAAACCATGATCGTTGTTTAGATTTAAAGGTATCTCCTTTCTTGATTTCTTGCACACAATAACTTGGAAACCATCCAGCGCGTCTGTTAACACTTCCTTCCCAGTACCCTCCTTCTCCAACATACAAAACTTCTACTATATCACCTTTTTTTAGAGATAATTCTCCTTGCGCTACAGGCTCGTAATCTGTAATGGCGATAAAGTTGCGACCAGGAACGCTAGCATACAACCGAGTTCTAAGTGTTGATGCAGCCTGGGCACTTTTTTTGATTGGCGCAGGAGAACGCTTTGTTCCCAGACCCGCATTGTGTGAAAATGTTCGAGTTTGTGATACGGGTTTTAAGTCTTCGTCATCTGACTCGGATTCAGATTCGGAAAAATCCTCCTTATGTGGGAAACTATTGAGTGAGCTTTTTCTGGGTCGGCTTAATCCTAGAGTGTGCATATTAGGTGTTGAAACAGCGTGCATCAAATTACTTTCTTGTTCCGGCGACGACGGCAATGACGACGATGATTTCTCGTTTTTGACGATTGTATCGCTGCGACGTTTCGTAAACTCTGGCTCGTCTTTGAACAACCTTACTTCGCTGTCGTCGAAATTATTAATCAATTGTGATATTTCGAAGTTATTTGCGAGAATAGCGACGTCGTAAGGACTTTGTTGCGCGTAATTTGTAATGTTACGATCAGCTCCTCGAAACAATAAAATTCGTGCGCAGCTCTCTTGATTTTCTAACCCACAAATATGAAGAGGGGTATTACCAGAAGCGGTAGTGGCATTGACATTAGCACCATAAAATATCAAGTGTTCTAAATGCTGAACGTAGCCAAGTTTACAAGCTTGGTGGATCTCCTCGCTACCATGGATGTCTCGTATACCAATCTCACTACGCTCACGTAACAGGATCTCGCAAATGACTGGATTGGATCCCGATATTATACTTAAATATAACGGCGTAACACCCTGAAAAACAAATATAAAAAATAACTCAACACCAAAAGTATCACAAATGACTGCTTTGTAAATAGAAAGTTAATCTGAAACCAGATATGCGTTTAAACCTCCTACCTAATCTAACACAGACTCTTTTCTATTAAGAAGAAACGTTTTTATCGTCTTTCAATAATAAAGATAAAGGCTTTAAATTAGTCGTCAAAATGATCAATACAAAGTAGAACGATAAGTGTAATAAAGGATGGTATTAATTGCTGTTGTATGGCACACAAAAATTACGTGTCCGAAACAAATTTTGTAGTTTCCCCACTCATGCTTTTAAGAGAAGTAAATTCATCAAACGTTACAATGAACATAAAGACATTTAGTGTCAACGAAAAAAAAATGTCAAAATAGAAAATTTTAAAACAATATATACAACGATAATAACAACAACAACTACAACAATAACAACGACAACAACAAAAGCAACAACAACAGCAGAAACAACAGCGACAACAACAACAACAACGGTTAAACATACAACTTTATCGCTGATTATGGACATGCATATTAAAAAAACACAAAAAGAGAGGGTTATTATCTAATTTTGCAGATCAGATAAATTGCAACTTTAAAAAGGTAACAATCTACATCTTCTGTAAAACAATTCATCTTATCACACGCGTTACATAAGTAGAATCGTCACATCTTCCTGTTGTCACTACATGACAATATTCTTGACAATACGAGATAGATGTCACGACATTGCGTTGACAACAAAACTTCTGTTGACAACAGAAATAAAAATTACTGTCCACCCAACAAACAACAAACAACAACAAAAAGAATAAAAAGCTAAATTCAAAAAATATTATAACCATAGAATTATTCATGTTTTTACTCATCAATTTTATTTCGCATCCTCCGCACAATTTTCTAAAAACCTCGTTTTCATGAGGCTTAAACATACCACTACATTAAGCTGAACTGTTTTTTTTTTAAACCAACGCAGGAAGCCTAAGGTTTAGAATTATAACTAAACACTATTCATAAATTAAATACTCAATGAGATATGCCAATTAGTTAATCCAGTATAAAACTCATTAATTTCGTCAGTTTTAATGAATATATTGATTCATACGTCAGCCTAACATATGTTTTTAAAAGTCAGATTTGTTGCAGACGAGTAGAGTGAGTAAATATACGTCACCGTTAATGTTTGGGGTGGCAAGGGGCGGAGAATTAGCTAAAACTAAAAAACTGGTTTTATGCTATTGGCTCAGGGCCGATGAAACTTTTAAGGACTTTTTTGCAGAGATAGCCTAAGCACTTAAAACACAACTTTAGAAATTGAAACGCGTTTTAGCCAATTTGTAGGTATTAAATTTAAAATAAAATTTCTAAGATAGCCACAAACCAATTCATCAGCCCTGCGACCAGACTCCTGTGTTCTCCCTGAACCTCGATGTACTAAACAGATATTGTTCAGCCACTGGAAGAACTAAATATAACTAGAAAGTAGCTAAAAATAAAACTATATAAAAACACGTTAGCAATTAAAAAATTTCCACTCACTTCTTTAAACTAACTTCTCACCAAAATCTTACGAACAACACAACAACGATCCTAGATAATTTTTACTTACCGCTGGAAACGATAACGTGTACAAGAATATTGAGTTCGACACAATACAGATTACATAAGAAATTCATGTACAAAAATAATGAGTTATATTGTATCGAAAATTCGCAAGAGAGGAAGGGATTGAATAAAAGTATTATCAAACACAATTAAGAAAATCTATATTTAAACAAAATAAACCATGCAGTTGAGATTGTACGTTTGAACGTGGAGAATTTATCTCGTGTACTATATAACTTGAAAATTATTTCTTCAAAACAAAAAAAGTAAAAAAAAAAATAAACTTTACTCTTCTTTTTAAAAAAAAAGAATGAAAAAATAAAACGAATTCAGCTGTGAAAGAACAGATTAAATTATTCTTTTTCTTTCCTTTAAATTTTTTATATTAAAAATAATTTTATTATAAGTGTGAGATTCAAGTATTAGTGAAACGTCAGAGAAAGAGAGAGAGAATGAGAGAATGAGAGAATGAGAGCTCAATGTGACAAATCCTAAGTAGACTGTATCACGTGATTAAAACACTTAATAACTGCCCCGAAAGGCAAACTTAGTTACCAGGCCACCACCCGAAAATAGCTAACAAAAGGCAGTTAAAGAATGTTGGTTTGGCGACTCCGCTCCGAGACATCATAACGGCTTCCTTTTTGTCTTTAAAATATACTTTTTAACTCCATATTTAAACAGAAAAATTATTAAAATACAAATAAATAACGTTGGAAATCACCAAATTTTACCACCCTCCCCTTCCTTCAAAACTGCTACCTATGTATACAGCAAAGCGACCTGGATTTAGCATGTTGTTGTTGCTGTTTAGATAACCTAACAAATTTACTAAAAACCAAGCAATAAGACTAACATAATATCTACATTTATCAACTAAGTATGATCATTAAAATCTTTGCCTCCATCCCTATTACCAAATTTTTCATCTCGTAAATGCTTTCTTTTTTAACTTCAGTGACTGATCATAAAGTACTTCATTAGGCAATATTCGTGTTCAGTTTACACGCACATAAGATTACACAAAGCTGTTTAATGTGGGATGAATAATTAAAATTATGCTGAATCAGCATGGAGGTCTTACCTTGCTATCTTTACAATTCGGAGATGCACCAAGATCGAGCAAATTCTAAATTATAAATCGTTGGAAGAAAAATATCATTTTGGTATAAAGAAAATCTCGCCGAATACTTTTTTTTACTTTATATTTTTATTGTACCGATAATTCTAACTTGTTAATAATTTATGTATTACAATATATGAAATTCTTCTTTCTAATTGGCTGATGTCGCGTGTGATAAGTATAAAAATAAAAATGACGAAAAATAGAAAAGAAATAAAAAAAGAAGATAGGCATGATTGGATTAAAAAACAAGATTGAGAATTTCATAATCCTTTTACAAATCACGAGATATTTAGTTTATTATTTTTTAGGTGTTGGAAATTATCTACAAAAGATCTTTGACTCAAGTTTTTTTTGTTCGTTTCAGAAATTCTTATCACACAAAATATTTCCTCTTTCCACCGAGGCAGTTGTGTTTCTCACAACAAAACATACCAGACTGCAAAAGTATTAAACACAAACCAGCTGGGTGGCACTTAAAATCGTTAACTTCCCCAAATAGAAACTTATGATACCTTCCGAAAGGGCTTATCATCTTATAGCTATCGCCTAAATGAAATAGATGGCCCGTGAGAGCAAATAAATTTTAAACCTCCTTTAAAATAGAGTTATTGAAATGTTTTGTGATATTAGCTCAAGTCTATATCCCAGGTGTGCCATCTCGTAAAATAACAATAAAATACTATCGCTGTTTTTCTTTTATCAAAAAACCACAGAGCTTCTTCATAAGACGACTATAAAATAAATCTCCATCTTGGCGGAGATTCTCCTTCATGGAGAATAAATATAATAAAACGTTATTTGGTAAACGTGTTTGTTTGATTGTTTGTTTATATTTGTTTAACTTGTTTAACTTGTTTTATTGGTTATTTTCACTACAATAGAAATTCTTACCGTGAAAAGAAAAATTCTTAAAATCCAGCCGTGCTGCCAACTTGTCGTATAAATAAACTTCTGTTAATACCTCACTTAATCAGGTTATCCTGAAGTTGTGGGTGCACGATTCATTAACGTTAATTACCATCTTTTAATTATATAACCACTTTTTTTATCGATCAAGCAGGTTGTCGAAACTCTAATTTCGTGCATAACAGATAGCACACCTAACTTCGTACCCAGTTTGGAGAAAATAAAGTCTTTAATTTACTGAACTTTACGTGATAATTTAAAGATTAAATTTGGGTCGCTTTTATTTGATTTACTCCGCAGCAAGCCAAGCTTTCTGAATTTTAGAATGTTTAATCTTAAGGATGGTTTGAAGAAAGTTTACTAGTCAACAAAAAAGAAAAAACATGTTAATCCAATATTCATTTAATTTCTTGTGTTGTTCAACATTTATCCCTATCAGCTTGTTCCAAAAATTCCGATAATGAGATAAAGTACTTTTTTCTTGCCAGTAAATTATTTACGTATTTTCTTCTGGAAAAATACCTGGGAACTAAGTTGAATATGTTGCAATAAACAGACCACACGACCCTGGAAATAACTTTTAAGAAAGCGAGTGAAGAAGAACTTAATCTGGATAAATTGTGAAAATATTCTGATCTGTTTACTTGGAAAATGGCTTTTATAGTTATTCTTTTGTTGTGTTGTTGGAATGTTCGTTCTAATAGCAGAAGTGGTTTAAAGGATTACACATTGTCCGTTGGTATAAACGAGGAAATTAACCAACCAATCAGATTGTTTTTGTTCTTTTTGCTTCCTTCTTGAGAGGAGCCTTGAAACATTGAAGAAGAAACGAGCGTCTCGATTATTTCCTAATCTTCGAAGTTTGTAATCGTGACAGTTTTTGCCCTAACGTTAGTTCATTCTGTTTGCTTGAGTCAATTTTCGATGAGTTTATTCCAAACTTTTCAGGGATGAAAAGAATAGACAACGCACCTTCAAGCTTTCCACTTTGCCAATCAGAGCCACTCGATGCAAAGCAGTTAATCCCTCTCGAGATCTGAAGTCCAGGTATGCACCATGTAGGACGAGCAACTTTAGCAACTCCATACAGTCATCCAACATGGAGGTTATCAACAAGGGCGTGTCTAAAAGAGAAAGATGTGATAAAAAACATATGTTTAGTTCATCTTAAACCTGCTGAAAATGGAAGAATCTCTTTTGAATTGTATGCCAACTCGAATTTCCTTTCGAGTAACGCGCGAGGAGACTAATTTTTCGAGTTACATTGAACGTCTCAACAAACGAACGACAATACCGTATCCAATTTCAACCACAATAATTTCCACTCGACACAAACATACCTCCAGTTTTTTCATCGTGGTAATTAGGATCCAGTCCCTTTTTCAACATCTTTTCTACTTTGGCTTCATCTCTTGCAAAAATAGCTTCAAGGAATTTCTTTCGGTATTTCTGTAAAGAAATTATCGTTTAACAATTTTTCAAAACATTTGCAAAACTGTTTAATAATTGAGGTCTATTTTTCAGTTTTGATACTACGCATTTTTTTTCTGCTTCAAAGTCCAAAATTTTAGAACACTAGTCGGTAGCCCGTGGATACATGCACACGGGTTCGCCCGTCCTTTACTTACCGCATTTCGTGTGTCTCGGTACTGCAGTTACCATTTTGCGTGACAGACAGACAGACGTATACAGGTATTATAATATAGAATGTTAAGAACATTGAAGGCTTTATCGATACCAAGAAGTACAGAAGTTCACGTTTAAAATTCAAAAATGGCAAGATTAAGAGCAATTTAAGATTATTTCTAGGCTTAAAAAGTTAAGAACATTTAAAGACTTCAAGTTTTCAAGTTGAGTGTTTCTTATAAATATACATAACGTGTTACGTATATTTATAAGACTACTATTACAAATTTAGTTCCACATTTAAACTAAACAGACGTTCGAAATCTAAGCTTAATCACAAACAAACACAACAAACAAACAAACAAACAAACAAATAACAACAACAACAACAAAACAGTCTCAAAAACTTCAGATTACCTTGGTGTTAATTTTTTGAAGTTTTTTCTCATCCTGTAGTTGAAGATGTCGAAAAATTCTTCTTTTATAACGAAACTAAACAGGAAACACATTTTAGCGCCAAACAAAAATAGCGTAATTTTAAAAATTACAAAAATTAATTATTTTTTCTTTACCTCTAAACTGGACTCGTTTTTATCCATTGGATACTCTCTCAACAACCTTTCTTCTGCAAGAAATTTTCCAGCACGTCCGCCTTGGGGTGGCATATAAAAACCAAAGTTCAGCGGATCCTTTAAATCAGCATTTGCCGCATACTCAATCAATACGCTTTGTTTCGCCTTCCACACTTTCTCATCCAATGGAAACTCGAATGATTTCTAAAATAAAAAATACTTTTAAAAAAACGCAACTACAATCCTACCACGAAAATACTCGTGCAGTTTTCTTGCACTTCTCAGGCGCATGCGCTGGAATGTATTACATTACCGACATATTCACCACACGTTTGAGTGGCCATGTGACTTATAATATTATGAAGGGTTGAATTACGTTTCGATATCGATAATATTGCTGAACGAAAAATAGATTAACGTCACCAGCAATAAATGGGTGAAATATGTTAATTTAATGACCGATCTAGCTCTTATTGAAGACACAAGATAACATTAAAATATTTTTCACTGATATAGAGACGTATGATTTGATTTCGGTCTCTTTCGGCAAGTATTCACAATATAACAGCTACCAATGTTTTCTAGGCTGGACTTTAAAAACTTAATTTTTTATTACTAATACTCCGTCTTTATTTGTTCTTTATTTTAAACTTCTCTCTATTTAGGTTGCTCGGCAACTGAAAGTTACTTGCCAAGTTTGTAACAAAAAAAGTTTATTTTTAAAACTAAGTGGTTAATTTAACATCTGGCTGCACTTAACACTTCTCGAAAATTTTTGACATATGTGAAGGGAAGAAGAAAACCGAATTAGAAGGTTGCCATCCTGTTTAACAAAACATCAACAAGCAAACGGAAATACTTTCAACTTAACGAAAACGAGGCTTAACCTCTTTACTGTGTGGGCCGTTGTAGCGTGGGCCGTTGAAACCTCACTATGCTTGGCACTCATTGAGTTGACGTAGAGCTAAGGTACAGGTAAACGGTTGACAAAAAAAACGAGATAGTAATAAATAACACGGCTTGTTCAGAAACAAAATACATACCACGGTTGGTTGAGAAAAATTCGGAGTGCTGATCGTCACGGTAATCATGTTTTGTTTGTCTTTTGGAAAAAGTGGCGCCTCATCAGTCGGCGAGATAACAATAGTTGGTGATTCCGGCGTTTCATTATGCGTCACCATTTTGAACACATGTTTAAGATTTAAAAATTCTACTTTTCTGAAAATAAAAAGAATTAAAAAAAACATGTTTTACAGCGAGAATGTATTTTGAAAAATAAATAAATATAATTCGGACACAAATGTTTTCGTTTATTTTCCTTCTGTAATATGAACGAGTACATGTTTTAAATTTTTATTCTTTCATTTCGTGTTATTTTTTTGTAGGTTTATTGCTTCTTAAAAACTTTTATTTACAATTATAGAGTCAAAAATTTGTCAATATGAACCAACGTGTCGCAACTTGCCAAAAAGATGATAAACACGAAATAAAAACACGACAACTCGAAATCTCAAAAACTCGAAAACTCGAAAACTCAAAAACTTGGAACAGCTATATAAAAAAAAAACAGCTTCGCTTTATCAGATATAAACTCTCGTTATGTTATATTAAAATAGCAATGTATTGAAATAAATAGCGTGTTTTGGAATACAGCATGATATAAAAGTTTTTATTTTATAGCTCATAAAAAACCAAAAAACTTGAGTGATAAGAATTTCCATCAATTTTGATTGATGAGACAACCTGAACACATGTAAAGACACTCCTTGACAACCATGAAGTATCACTTAAGGAAAACTTATGAAATATAATATAGCAATGAAAAGCAACTCGCTTAAATAACAACACATTTCATAATAATAATAATACTAATTCTTTCATGCTATAACTCAAAGTTCTTTTCAGAGAAATAAAAATCTTGGAAACAAACTTCACGTAAAACTGTACTGTATTCTTACAACGCAATGTTGCTCTGTTTTCTTGCACGAGTAAACATGAAATCGAGAATAACAAACAAACAAAACATTCCATCTCTCCACATGTCTATTGTTTCTTTGTTTGTATATTTCACAAAAATGTCGTTTGCCGTCTCTTTAAAATGCTGAAATTGCATGAAATTTCGAGCATGCCCACGTGATAAAATTTTTCATGCAATGTATATAAAATTCCTCACGAATGTCGCTAAAAATATATCTTCTGATACATAACCTGATGTATTCATATTATTGGGTGAAACGCCTATCAGAGAAAGCTATAAAATCTTTCATCGATAAACCATGTTGATATATTCAGTAAAGCAATTTTTATATTTTACTTTATCCGCTATTTTACAACAGGAAACAAAATAAAAAATAAGTGGTATATCTTATAGCGTCAGAAACAACCAACTTTTACTTTCCAACGCTAAACAACGTATATGGCATATGAATCTTCTCTCCTTCCTTCGTTTAAAATATTAAATATTGATAAAATTAAAAAGCAAGATAAAAATATGTAGCTAAAAAAAAACCTTCAACAGAATGAAAAGTTGAGTAAAGAAAAGAAACCACCTGCACTGTATCAACAAACCGAACAAGAAAAATGATATAAAATATAAATAAATAAAAACAAACGTGCTTGTGTAAACCGACCCAAAATAGATATATACTTTCGTGTATTGGGAGCTTTAAATAATAAGCCTTTTTAACTTTAAAACTCTGGTGTAAAGCTACTATGAATAAAATTTTCTTTGAAATCGGGATCTAAATATTCGCTTTTTTTTATAAGAAACAGGGTTGTAAGAATATGGCGCTGACATTTTAGGAACTTTAAACTGCTAACTCACGGAATATTAAGAAACTTGAAAACGTATTGAAGGACCTTTTATTAGGCCGGATTTTCACTTAAAAAAATGATTCGCGTATCGTACCGAAATCAGTTGATCTGATAGGACAAGCTTGATGTTTTTGATCGACGTGTCTAAACGTGAAAAAGTTGGATTCAATTCACCTTTTTTTCGTTGTACGCGTATCAAAAATTAGACAAACAAAAGAATAGCTAATAAGACCAGTTATCTTTTGAACCAAACATTGAACCATAAAATAATACGTTACGTTACGTTGTAAGTGGAAATCCGGCTTTAATTTAGAGAGGGACTTGGTAAGCCTAAGTAATTCTCCATAGTGTGTTCGAATCCTTATTTAAATCTGACATTATATTAAGAAAATAATTAGTTAAATCAATTATCAAGTGTAATCAATTAAATGTGAAATACGACACATACAAGTATTTTCGCAGAACATTTCAATTTCGCACTTCTTATTTTCCTTGTTTTCCGAAACGAGTAAAGATGGAAATATATGGTTAAAATACGGTTGGTTATGAAGATTTTAAAGAATTTGAATCAATAGATCGTATTAAAATTATTGTCAGAAGATATATGTATATTATTAGCATAGATGAATAAATGTTCGGACAATGCATAATATAGTAACTCCAGACTAACATTATTTTGTTAAAAAGGGATTCCGTTCCTTATATATTTCAATTTTTGGTAAAATCTCATTCTCCACGTTTTTATAGAATGAATTCTTATTAATAAAATGTGTATTCTATCAACAGAGACAATGATTCCAAAATATTAAACAAATAAATAAGCAGATTTCGTTTCAATTGTAATGTTACTTTGTCTCTGTTCTGTGAATTATCACATACTCAACTTCTACTTCAACCTCGTCCCCAGGACTAACAAGTCCCGGGGACGAGTTTTCTTCTACGTCAGCATTGACATCAATCTACAGGATGTTAATCACATCAAATCCGCACAAAGCTTGTTGTTGTGGTATGGAACAATATATGTTATGGTGATAAGAATAACATGAAACATGTGGAGCTGACCAAGATGGCTGATTAAAATCATAGATAAAAAATGTTGCAGCATTTGTGTGAAGAAATATGTGTCTCAAGTGAAATCAAAGAAGATGTATTTAAATAAAACCATTTTGAAAAGTATCTAATTCCAATATCATCTATAAAGTTAACTAACATAACAATATCTTTAGAAACTATTACGTAATAAATCATAAATTATGCCATTGCCAATATAACTTGTCGTCAGCCGGTGGAAAAAGCAACGGAAATAATCCCTTTGCAACTTGCCTACCATTTCTGACTCACAAATGTAAAGTCGAATAATAATAATGAAGAGATTTTGTAGAAAAAGAAGTTAAATGAACGAAAAAAAAATGATTCAAAATCTATGTCATGTTGGCATCACACTGTATGAATTGTGACAAACGTGACAATGAGTGTGGTCAACCAAGGTAGCATGAGGCATGTTTTCATACGTCATGAAATAAATAAACAACTGTTCTATATATAGATATTAAGTGTTTCAAATTTTTTAATTTCCTTTCATCATGCTTTACGGAAATTTTAAATTCTGTATTTAAATTTATCAGGATTCATGTAAAAAAAAATTGTTATCATGCCTCTAAAATTTACTAATCGATAAATAAAGATAAAACACATTTGTATTTGTTTTTAATAAAGATTCCTAGTAAGTGTGAACTTGGTGCGTTCGTTGCCATAGCGATAAGCATGGATTAACTGACTTCAGGGTAACTATATAGATATGTAATCAAAATTCGGGAAAAAACATATTATCATGCAGATAGATTAGTGTTTTTTATTGGAAAAAAAAATTCTAATTACGCCCATCAGAGGTATCTAAAAGTTTCTTAATAACTACTTTAGGTATTAAATGCTTAAACACAAAAAGTGTAAAAAGAGATTATTAACGAACATGTGAAACATTTGGGGTGTTTATCACATATTATTGGAAAAAATTACTTCGTTTAGAAGAAAAATGCAACAGTAAAAATAATATTCCATTGTAGTATTTTGAAGCTTAATCTGTGAAAGTCATCTCAAAGACTTATTATATTCAAGTAAGAAAAAGTAAGTTTTTCTACCCTCAGATCACAGGTACATTGTAAAAATTAGAACTATTTCAGCAGAAACTCATAATAAAATGCATTCACTAATGTTTCTAATAAGTTAAATATTCTGTTTGATGTCTTGGAATCATCACATTTGGTTTAAGTTTATGCATACTGCTATACAACCAATGAAATGAAATCAAAAGGCTTCTTTCAGCTGCCTTATCAATACACGAGTCTGTCATGTCTACTGCAATTTAAAGGTTATATAAGACTGCTATATAAAGAACTATTAAATGACCACCATTAACTTCCAACTGGAGATAACGTTATCAGTGGATAAGATCTAATTAACAGAATAGAAACACGTTACATAAAAAACCATCTTATTCATTCTAATGTTAATTTCGCAGATACAAAAAATGTTGTATGTTATTTTTTCAGCTATACTCTTATATAAGAGAAAATTGCAACAATCACATACAATCACCAATTCTATAGCAGTTTTAATGAGATGCTATTAAGCGGGTAAGTGATTAAAAAATAAAAGCAAGTTTGGAAACAATGTGACAACAAAAACAATTGCATGATATTAAACCATGTTTTAGTTGAAGAAGGCTAATATTCGGAAATTTTTGACTAGTTGGAACATTTTTAATGAAATATAAGAGAGGGCCTAAGAAGGAAAACTTTCCTTTTCTTAAATTTATTTCCTTTTGTGGCCTGTAGAAACATGGCAAAATATATGAAATCCTCATTCAGAATCTGATAAATTCTAAAACTTTTTAAAATTATGCAGAAATTAAACGATAGGATTTATTAAATTCTTTGTAAGTACGCACGCATGTTAAAAAACTAAGAAATATTTAGCTATAACGATACTTTAAACTCAACCAATAAGAAGTCGTGTGTGCAAAGTGTCAATTCTTCTACAAAGGTGAAGGAGTCAGCAGTATAAGCTAACCAAAACAAATCAGCTCCAGTATTGTGTGAGGACTTCATACTAGCTGAATTTAAAACCTCATAAAACTTATAAGGAGCGCTAATAAAGCCATATTTCTTGCGATTGAGTTAAGTTCAAAACACATACACTAACATAAGCTATCCATACAACATTGATTTCATCATTTCACCATCCAATTTAACTTCATAATCAAATAAATAGATTGTAAACAACGACTTCATCCTATAGCAACCACTTCTTCCACTCATCATCAAAAATTAACAAGGATTAACTTAAAATACTTTCTAAATTCAATTATTTCATTCAAAATTAGCTTATAAATCTATAATTCATTTTCTTTTTCAAATATTACACATGTACAATTTAATAATTCGTTTTCTATGACGTATTTATTTCATCTGCTGAAAAGTGTGATGTAGTATTACTCAGTTTGAAAATAATGTAAAACTTAACATTAGATTGAACAAACAATAATATTTTTGTAGAAGCTTAAAGCTTACATATCTACACATTCCCACTGCAAAAAATAATTCGAGTAACTTTTACAAAGAACAAAGTCAAATTGTAAAAATTTTCGAAAATAAACACAAGATGTTCAACTTACATTCAGAAAGCCAACAAAAAGTGAGCCATTAAGATGTCGCTGAAGATATCAAAATTTTAAAATTGTGTATTTTATATTTTTAACACATAATAAAATAGAACTAACTTTTATTCTTTATAAAAAAGATCACACTGAAATACAAAAATGAACAATCGATAATTATGCAAACAATAAAAAAAAGCATTTCATTCTTTTAATAAGTATATGGAGACAAAGAGCATAACAACAGAAAAATGAGTGAAGAAAAATATTTAAAGTAAAAAAATTGAGTGCATTTGACATGGTGAAACATGAGAATATTATTCAATCTATTTAAAGTTTAAATCTTTCCCTTTCACAGTAGTTTACAGAAAATATCCAAATATTTGAATTTCTACAATACAGTGATTTAGTAACACCAAAGAAACAAAGTAAATAATGTCTCTTATAACTCCTAACAACTAAAACATCAGGTTTTAGTAACATGATTTTAAATTTAAAAAAATTGCACCATTTTGATCAGTTTAAAATAACATGGTGTGTGTTATAAATTGCTAAAAGATTATTTCAAATTTTACTGAAAAAAAATATAGTCAAAATTGTATTTTTTCACAACACATGGAGGTATAAAAACTGAAAAATTTCTTTTTTATCTTTAAAATTAAAATTAACACAAAAATTGACTAACCTGTTTTAAATCGAGTTGATTTTTGTCGAATCAATAAACAGTGTTTTCTTCAAGCAATGTTTGTCCTTCAAGAGAAAATATTATCACATTTAACATTCCGCTACACCTAAACACTTGAATAAAAACTTTAATTGATTTCCTCTTTACGTAGCACTAATGGGTCATTAGGAAAATTAAGCACATCATTAGCAATAAGACTGTGCAATGTTTTTATTCTAAAA
The DNA here is from genome assembly GCA_030067915.1 of Hydractinia echinata. Lineage (NCBI taxonomy): Eukaryota > Metazoa > Cnidaria > Hydrozoa > Anthoathecata > Hydractiniidae > Hydractinia > Hydractinia echinata. The sequence goes on along the minus strand of JASGCC010000011.1, from coordinate 3,214,983 downwards.
CAAATGTCAGTGTTACCATCTTTATTTATTAACAAATGCGTATTGCATGTTGAAACTTAAAGTTCAAACATATGGCTTATCACTTATCACTTATACAAAATAAAATTCCAAGTATGATTCTAACTAATTACTAATTTTTTACGTTCAAAGGCATTTCGCTGATCCTGTTCTTTGTGCTGAAACAAAAAAAGATAAGTAATATTGATCTTACACATTTACACATCAACAGGTTAGCATTACAAATTTTCAAATTGTCCAAAATAATCATTGTTCTCTATCATCACAACCATTTGCAAAAATTGATTTTAAATCCACAAAGAAAATCATTCAGAATGTTGCTCATTTTAACACAAGCAATTTATTATTTTATATATTACCAATTCAACCTGTTTAAGTCACTATCATTAAAGGTAGTGATTGATTTATTAAGTTAACTTCACCTTGTAAAATGATCAAAGTCTTCTGGAGGATCTGGGGAGCAAGAAATCCTTGTCCACAACAATAATGACAGGACACATTAGTTTTTGGTTTGCTCCTTTAATATAGGCATAAATGCAGTATTTACTCTAATAAATGTTAAGTGAGTTTATCAAAAACGCCATATTTTGGGTGTGTCACATATGAGGGGGAGGAATTCATTACAGGATGGTGTTTATTTTAAAAGGAGGCTATGAGTAAAAAATCTTTGGTCTTCTCAATAAAACATTACTCTAGAAATAAAACAACCCACTTTAATTTAATAAAAACTACTGTATTTCAATTCTATGGCCGTAATTAAAAAATAAAATGTTACACACAGAAAACGCTTATCTAATGATCGCCATATTTTAAGATGCAGAATTTAATGAAGGACAGTGTTTTTGCTACAATGCTTCACAAGCATTTATCACAGTGCTAAATATGGTCTTTTTAACACTTTGAAATATACTGGTATAAAAATAATTAAAGTCAAACTGTTTATAAATCATATTTATTATCAAAATACTAACACTCCTAAAGTTTTATCTCTATTTAGAAATGTCCTTAGCCACATTTATCCATTTTCCCTAAATGCATCAAACAACTTACTCTTCTGATCTAAGAAACATCTCAAATACCATGAATGTTTTGGTGTATAATGCATCTAGCCAAAGACTACTACTAGTTATAGACATGGTCTACGCTATTTCCAACAAGTTTCCACTGATAAAGAAAAGAAATATCAATAACAGGTTAACTTTGTAACCAAAAATAGCAAACCAGACCAATATTTGCAGTTCCTAAGGAAATTTATTTTCCCATAAAAAATGTACGAAGTTTTTTTATTTTCTATTTTATTTTTTTAAATAGTACATTAGTACAGAGATGTACATCAATAGTATTATGAAAATTAGTGAAGCATTTCATTCTTACGTTTCAGGCTAAATAACTTGGAAATGGATTGAAATAGCAGATAGGACCATGTGACGTCAACAAAAATGAGTTAAACTAAAATATCTCCAACGGTTTGTCAAAAGCATTTTCTTATACATTGATATCATTTACCCAGGATAACCTCTTCAGTTCCTAATGGTACTGTTATCAATTCATTTAAAACTCTAATTTAAGCTACAGGAGGTTGCAAGCACAACAACCGTTTAACTAGACAACCCAAAAAATATCAATCTTATTCCCATGCTGAATGCTGAACGTTAAGCAGAAAGGATCAATTCCACAGTGAAAGCGAATTCTCTACTACAAAGCCAACAGTCAGTATGGGTAGTTAATATCATTAAACCTATATCTTCATAACTGTTGCCTTTTTCTTCCTCCACATTCGGTGGAACTGGAAAGAGTAAAAAACTTAGCAAACCTCTCCTGATATTTTGTGGTTGGAATGTTTGCCATATATTTTTATATACAAGATGTATAAATACGTGAAACCTTCCGTGGAAATAATAAAACTTATTTTATGAAGTACGGAAATTGCGGTTTCTCGTATTGATTTTAAGGTCCTTGTGGTTTCATCTATTAATTCCTAAAGTTAATTTTAAATTCTGTTTATTTTGTTACTATCGCCCGTCGCTCTTTCGTTTTTGTTTTACCAAGAATTTCTCGCGTTATACGTGGTCCATCCGCACTGAACAATAACAAAAAAGTTGTTAATGTCAAAAATCAGGCAAGTGAAACCATAGATGACCCTCCCGCAGTCTACAAAACCCAGACTTGCTGCAGGGCCAATTGATAAAAAGATTTTGAATACTAAATTAAGTAGATTTTTTACTAACGTTACATTTATATAGTGTATTAATTTTTATTTTATCAAAATTATTAAAAAGAGCTCAAATTATTATTAATAAAAAATCATTCTGGCCTAAAAAACACTGGTTATTTGGGCTGATTCTACAAGGACTGCAAATCTGAATCTACTGACCAGCATTTTGCTGACATCGACATTTTTATAAACATAACAGAGTCAGACGATAAATAAACTTTAAAGATCAGATCAGAAGAAGATAAGAAGGACTGAAAATAGGTAGCTAAAGCATAACGTCTTAGTAAGGTCAAATACTAATAATTCATTTTTCTTATACGTTCTTTTGATGCTGTTTAATTTTGATTAAGCAGTCCTGGCCACTGGCAAAATAGGCAGTTGCTCCCCCATATATCAGGAAGTTTAAAGTAAGAAAAGTCGTCTGTGAATCTCTGTTGACGTTTGCGCATCTAAGTAATCTGCACACCACTGTCAGTATTGGATCTTTTCCTGGATCAAGTGACTCTACCCCGATTGACATGACATTACAGACATGACTTTATTTTATGTGCATTAGACCTTTTTTTGAATGTTTACATTTTCTGCCGTAAGCCCTTTCTGCTTTAACAATTGCGTGGCAGGCAAAAAGATGCAGGCGCTAGGTGAAGTGAGGTCCTTTTTAGTCTGTTTCTTCGCAAGAAGGTATCATTACGACGGTATCATTACGACGGTATCGCCATAGATTAGTGGTTATAGCTTTCGTACTCTGTGCGGGAGACCGGGGTTCGATTCCTCTTGACGGCGATTCAACATGGTCGAGTGAATGTTACCATAGCCTCGGGTTAACCCAAGCCATGTGAGGGAAATTGGGGAGATGGCACACTGTGTGGGCCGTTGGATGTTGCCGGGAGTTGTCTAGTAGAGAGTGGGCCCTACTAATTGGGTCTGCGTAGCTCAAAATGAGTATTAAATACTCTAGGACTCTCCATCTAAGCTATGGCCCCTCCTGGAAATAATAGACAGGGTATATCCCTCGATATTTGTGAGGCTAGCCATGTAAAATATGCACATCTCTCTCTCATCATTACGACTCAATCAGAAGTTATCCAAAGAGGGTGCAGATAAGCCGAGTTCGGGCGACTTTTCGAATTAAATTGGCGGTTGCCCTCCGAAACCGCCCACACTTTCCCGAACTCGCCCGGATCATTCCCGAAATGCAATTCCTTGTAACATACCATGTGGACGATAGTTGGAAGAAGGCGCTTGCAGAGAAAGGAGTTAATAAAGTTTATATATAAGTTATTTATCAAGTAAATTTTTATCAAAAACCATCAAAAATAGTTCTTTCAAGAACTTTGCTACCACATAGTAAGTTTATTTTAATTTTGATAGTTTTTTGAATCATTTGTGTCTGTTTTTCATTTTATTTTCGGGCATTGTTCGGGTCTATGTGGGTTTTTTCGGGCGAATACTTGAATTTTTTTAAAAACGCCGAAAACGCCCGCACTTTTTACGGCGTATGCGGCTTATCGGCACCATCGTGTTATCCATCTAAACTTGATAATAGTTTAAAGCCTTAAAAATGTTTCCGTAGAAAGAAATGGGCTGAAAAAGACCTTTCTTCAGCAAGCTTCCGCATCTTTCTGCCTGCCACGCAGTGTTAGAGCCAGAAGGGCTTACCGCAGGAAATGTAAACATTCAAAAAGGTCTATAAACAAACCAAAAGTCTAAAGATACTTAGTTCTTGCCTAGCCAGCTACAAAATAGCTTAGCTAGCTATGCTTAAGATATGAACATACTGTGAGTCAGATATGATAATACATGTGCAAGTTTCAGAGCCTGATAATTTGTACAGTACAGTCTGAATGTAAGCTTCCACGTACCCGCTATACAAACCTTTTCCTGCAAGTCAAAAGCTTTTTTATCTTTTGTATATCATAATTACTTTAATGACCTTGTCAGAGCTATGTTGCGAGTGATTTAACTAAAGCTTTGCGATAAAACATTGCTGTAAATATTTCCTCATAACTGCAAGTTTCATTGTTAAAACGTATTGAAAATAAAATCCCCTTAAGTATTAGCGTGAAGTAATAAAATTTAATGACTTGTTAAATTTCAAAAGATATCAATAAATCGCACACAAAACTTTTATGTGCATGTTTTTTTATGTCTTTAAGACGAGTTTTAAAAAATATCTTAACATTTTATTCTAAGCTATTTTTTTTCAACAAAACAGCTGAAAGATTTTAAAAATTGCGCACAAAACTATTGTTGTTGAAAGAGTTTCATGTTTTTTGTTTAAAAGACTTGTCACCTTTTTAAAAAAATATTATCCTTCTGAACATTTTATTTCTTTTTTCTTCACAAAACTTTGAGAATAACTTTTGCAGCAAACTTTAAAAAACAAGACTTTGTGTATAAAAGTATTTTTAGCTGGTACAATTTCTCATTTCCTTCGAAAGCTATAATGTTATGTTTTAGTGCCCCGACACTCTTCCACCTTGTTCACCACAATTTAAAAATGTGATTTATGGTCCTATTTTCGCAGTCTGGTCAATGAAGAGGCTAGGCGTGCAACACTTTGCATGCAAAAATTTGTTTCTACAGTGTCAAAGTGTGCGATTTTAATTCTTCAATTACTGTTTCTGGTTTTGAATTATTAAAATAACTAGCTGTCAAAGTAAAAAGATTTAAATACTTGCATGCTCAAAAACAAGAATTATTCTTTGCTGTTTGGAAAGTTATACAGAATATGTGTTGTTTTGAAAGCTTTACAGCAAGTTAAGCTTGTTCTGTTTGGAAATTTATACAGCAAGTTATTCTCCTTCCACTTATAAAAAAAGAAAAAATTATTTGAATAAAAAATGTTAGTGTTCTTTTAATGTTTTCTGCTCAGAATCTAAGTCCCACATGTGCAAACGTTTTTTAGGCACTATATATATTTAGTCCAGTTGGCAATATTTGAAGTCTCATAGCAATTAAAATCATTTGAAATTCATAACGAAGGAGGGTGTGTCTTAAAAATATGTTTCGTTAACACCATTTCTGTTTACTAAAAGGAGTCGGTCGTTCGGTAAAATATTTTTTGGAAAAATTAAAAAAATCCTATAGCTATATAAATGTAACCTATATTTGGTTCTTTCTTTTTAATATTAGCCTGCCATACTTTTAGCCTCCATTTTTTCCATTTTGGCAATAAACACTGTTCCCATGGTTTTCACTTGTCTTGCATAAATAATGAATTTTAGCAAATAAATAAGTGCAGTGCCTCTGTAAATGTATGATTAAAATAACATGCGAATGTGAATCCTAATCCTAACAAACTACTCAACAAGCAAGTGACGTTTGGATTTGGAGAATTAACTGATGATCACACATGTATTGCAACAACAGAACCAAAATATCATAAATATAGAAATACAAAATATCAAAATGATTGATTTTATAAAAAGATGTGTAACAACAGAAACGTTTGTTATAGCACTATGAGAGATGGCTGACAAAAGTAAACAAATATTTTTGTACTGATTATTATCTTTAACCAAGTTGGGGAGATCAACTCCACAATCGTTTTAAAAATAAAATGTTTCAATTCATATAATTTTTTTGAAACAAGCTCTATACAAATTTAAAAAAAATTCAAAAAATTGTATAAAAAAATGATTTTAAATTTGTTCCAACTCATTATAAATTGTTTTTTGTTGTGACAAAAATTTTATATTGGTTTCCAAATTGTTTTGCATTTTATTCATAATCGTCAAATCAAAATTAATTCGTTTAAACCCTTTTTTAAATTCGTTTTAGTTCAAATCAATTCATTATCACTTTTTTATGATTTTTATCATACATGCCAATTTCTAAAAAAATTTAATTATCAGATTATGTAAATATCTTCATTCTTCATCGCAAAGCTACCAAACCAGATTGAAGAAAGCAAAAAAACATTGCTGTATTACCATAGATTTATAAAAAGAACTGTAGAAACTGTGATTTGCATAAAAACTATGACAGTCACCATGACCCTTTTAGAAAATATGAAAACAGGCTTGTAAAAAGTTTCAAATTTAGTAACAGTTGATTTTGAAAACTGTAACAACACATTGCATAGTCACTGCTTCATAGTTTTTGGGTTATAGATACGTTCAACGCAGCAATGAAAAGTCATGTGCTGAGCAATGTTCTAGTCCTTTGACATTTTAGAGATTATAGATAACCCTAACCCTTAATTTCACAGCCGTGCCAAAGTGAAGAATTGTAAATAATTATTAAAGGTATAATTTAGTCCTTAGCATATGGTCGCAATAGTTTCACCGTTGTACCAAAGTAAAAATACTTTGTAAAAAAATATAAAAGATTTTATTAAGTCGTAAGTGCAATGTTTCACTGCATGGTAGTTGCAATGCTAAATATATAGCAACAGTGCACACTGGTTCTATAATCTTTTAAAAAGTCTTTTTTTGAAAAGTCTTTTTATGAACCATTAATGAGATATCATTATTAAAGATTGTAGAATTCTGAAAATTAGTTTGAGTGCATATATTTTGGTAACAAAGCCTCGAAATAAAAGAAATATATAAAAAAGGGTTTAAATCTTTTTTAAAAACTTAGATGTTGAATCCGACTAGGATATGGAGTATGGAAGAAGAATATACGTTGGACATTTTATTTTGTTTTAAGTTAGTAATTTGTTTAGCTTTGATGAATAAAAGTTTATTTATTTATTTATTTTACAGAGTGAAAACTGTTAAAACATTAAATTATTTATGAAAATTACTTCTTATAAAATATTAGGACAGTACAAAAGTAAAATTAATTTATTATATGGTCTTTGATTTTCCTTCTAGGTGGATCAATGTGTGCAGCAAAATTAAGTAAAGCAAATGAAAAAGCATTTTTAAAGTCACCAATGGCAAGCAAAGCAAAATATGGCAGTGCAGCCTTAAGGACTCCAACAAACAGTTCACCCAGACTAAAAAGGCTTTTCACTAGTACACCATCTGACAGTGAATCTGGTATGGATCGTTATGACTCAACTGCACCATATGCTAGCTCATCTAACGAAGATATACTATATTCAACTGCTGATCCTAGTGATTTTGAAGGAAGTTTGACTACATCCCAAGAAGATCTAACTACGGGTAAAATTTAAATTATTTGTATATGTATCTTAAGACAAAGCGGGATAATGATTTTAAATCACTTCTTATTACCCTGGCACAGGTAGTTACGCTGGGTCTCCTGGCTGTGGCACAGGTACCACATTTCACAATAGATAATCTTGAATAGTCAAAGAAATTTAGCAAGAACATCTTTATTGAATGTACTTTTAGTGCCTACCATAATTCACTTGAATATAATTTTTTTTTTCACTTTAGATAAAAGAAACATTCCTATATCTTTTGTAAAAAAGGTTTTTGAATAAAAAAGAAGCAAGCAAAAAAAATTCAGAAATAAAAAAAAATCTCACATCATTTTTCCATTCTCCTTTCCCAAACCTCAAACAAAAACATTGTATCTTACACAAGAAAGGATAAATGGTTTTAAGAAACAGTATTATAAGATAAAACAAAAATCTTTTAGGTGATACAACACTATGAAAGTTTTTCTTTGTAAGAAATTATAAGTCTCTACATTTGTGCTCGATTACAGCAGCTGGCTTGTTTTTATGCATTAGTTTTGTCATTTAATATCGAACATGTATATTTTATATTTCTGATTATATTTCGGCTAGTTTTTAATTTGAGTATATATGTATAGATATTTCTCTGAAATTTTTTTTATGTGTAATTGAGACGTTTAATATGGCCCAATCATTTTTTCCTGTATACCGAAAATGCAATGAACATCTCATTTTCAAATATTTCTTTTGTTTGTCTTTACCCTTGAAAATAGTATGCAAGCTTTAAGGAGGAAACGTAATGCAATAAATTAACAACCTCTGCTTTTCTCTAGTTTTAACAAATAGATATTATCAAATCAAAAACAAAAAAAGGAAAAATCAGCCTCTGCAAGAAAGGTTTTTAAAAGCTCTACCAAAAGAGCGTTTTAACAAAATTGTGTTCTTCATGTTTTCTTACCTTAACATGTAATGTTATTCTGTGTGTATTGGTATGGGATTACACCTTCCTAAAGAAACATCAACTTACCGATTCTTGAGTTTTGTTTTATAAGTCTGGAAAGTTTTCATTGTCACTTTTATTGGATAAAGATTGTTCGTTTGAAGACTTTTTGCTGCACTACACAATCAAAGAGTCTGTTTTGGTGTTAAAAACGTAACATAATTTAGTTTAACCCAGACTTCTTAATTATCAGCCACCATGTGACAAATCATACAAATACAGCAAGTCATGAAGACTCGAAACAGTCACTTTAAAGATGAACTCATTAGTTTATCTTCACTTGAAGAGATGATGAGGCAATGATCTAAGTGTTATATTTTTTATATTTTTAAGGTCCCAGAAAAAAAATTGGTAGATCCTACCTTCTCTTATCTTCTGTAAGGGCATTTCCTGTAGAAGACTAAACACTAGTACATTACCACAAAAGAAATGTATTTTATTTCTAAAAATTAAAAAATTAAAAAAAATCTTTAACAGGTCTCACAAAACCAAGTGTTAATTACTTAAATAAAATGTTAATTAAAAAATGGGAAGCTTAAAAATTGACATTTTGAGGAGTATGAGACGAAAAATTCATTTTCACATACCATACTAAAATTTAGGACACCCACTCATACTAAAGTATAGGACATTTACTTATACTAAAATTTAGTTTAGTATTTCTATTTACCTGCACTCTTTCTTCTTTTTCTTTTTAAAGGTATTTATTTAGTGATCAGTAGTTTGATAACATGTAATCAATTGAAAATATTTAGATAATAAGGAAAGTCGAGGATTGCTGCAAGCTGTAGTTTTTATTGAAGATGCAATTGAGGTAAGTATAATTTTGTTAGGATAATTTTGCCTGTCGTCAGCATGTCGTCAAAAAAGGAAAATTGAGATTTCTAAACCACTGAAATCTGATAATTTTAGGCACTCAAAACTATATTGCTTTGACTTTGGCTTAAAAATAAAAAATGAGAAAAAAAACAGTTTATAGTTTATCTATGTGTGCGTCTGAACCTTGCAATATCGCTAAATTTATGGTAAAAAAAAAATTAAAAGTCTTGAAATTGTTTAAAAGATGGGCAGTTACTTGCGTTTATGTATTAGCCATGTACACTGTGGGTAGATTTTAACAAATTTATGCTTTTAATACAAAAGTATGTGTTAACTTTGTAGTTTGTGACTGGTGTATTAAAAATTTATTTTCAGCATCGCTCAATTCACCACAAAGTTGATGTTAAATCGTTATATAGGTACAGGTTGTATCATTCAAAACCAGTAAGATGGTACGTTAATAATTCATTCATAAACATGTTGATTTAGACACTACAGGAGTATAAGTTCATTTCCTGTTTTTTTTGTTTTTCTCAGGTCGCTCCGATTTATAATATCAATCCTATTAGGGCTGGCATTTCTGGAGACACCAACATCTTTAAAGTAAGACTTTAAACCAAGGAGTACTTTAAAGAAAGAATTTCCACAAAAGAAACTTTTGAGGGAAATAACTTTTGTGAATTGCCCCTTTTTAACATTATTCGCAAGAAATAACTTCCGCTAATGATCATTTCAATGATTTCCTGTGAGAATTAAATTTTACGATACGCATAGGTGTTCATTATTATGAAATATTTTAATCATAAAAGAAATTACTAAAAAAAATTTAAAAAAACGAGAGAATTAAAAAATCGCGAAAAGTGAATTTCAATATATTTTGAGGGAATAAACTTTTGCGATCTATAGCCTTTTCAAATTTTTTTGCGGGACTTATCTTTTGCAAATTAGGCCAAAATTATGAAATTGCAAAAGTTTCTTTCACGAAACTTTAAAGTATAAAATACTGCATTTTAAATGAATATCTAAATTGTTTGTTTGGTTTAGACAATCCTCTGACCCTCGCAAAGGACAAGCTCGGAAGGAATTACCATGTGGTTTGACAGAGTCCATTGAACTCCTGTGTTTGGTTATTTTAACAGCAGATTTGCTATTCAAGGTAAGTTCCACATTCTGGTTTTTCACTGCTGGCATTTTGTTATTGTTTGTTACTTCGTGACTCCCTCAGGATAAATTTATTATTGGCTTTATTATTCGCTTTGGCAACACTGTAAGAAATACAGTCGCTGTACCAGAATGTACATTTTTATTTTCAAGATGTGTGTTCCACAAATGTATCAAAGGATCCATATGCTGAGCAATTATTAGCTACATCTTATTTTTTTGTAGTTTTTAATGGTTGGACGTAAGCATGCAAAAAAGAATCCCTGGTTGATTTTCTCTGCTGTTGTTTTAATCATAACATACATAGATTGGTTTGTATCAGTTGGACTTGTTTGTGAAGACGTAAGTTTGTCAATATATTGAAATGTTTACGTTAAAGATCCTCGCTGAATCTATGTACTCTCAGGGTCATTTAAGCTTGAAATACTAGAAAATACTTAAAGAAAAATTGGTGCTAGAAAATTTTATGTTTCCAGAATTTTCTAGTGTTGTGCATGAAAAAGGATTTTTGGATGTGAACATGGTTCATGAACATGGAGATGAACACATAATTTCTTCTAAGCTTCTGTTAACTAGTTTTGTTATCACAAAAAAAAAGTGGTACAAAAAGGGAAAAAACAAAACAGTCTGGTAAAAACAAAAAAATTGCAGCAGGACTTTGTTGCTATACCATGAAAAAAGGATAAATAGGATTGAGGTAAGACTACATTAGGTAGCTTTCATTGATGCCGAAGAAAAAAATGCTTAGATAAAAACACTTTTACCCAAAGCAAATATTTTCAGAGAGACTGTTTAAGCAAAAGCAGAGACAGTGACGCATAGAACGAATTATACAAGGAATAAATAAAGTCCTATAGTTTAAGATATGGTATAAGCACTATAGAATGTTTGTTTAAAACAGAGTGCTTTTCTTAAGTTACGATTAAACATGTTCTGTGGCTTACCAGGAACACTTATTGCTCTACACTTCGAAAACGTATATTGTATGATAATTTATAGCTGGAAAATCTGAAACACTTATTATGCTTTAGAATTTTGTTGGGAGAATTAATTTTGTGAATCAACAATAATAAAAAAAGTTGCGTGATTTTTCATACTTGAGCTGATTAACTTTTTTCACAGAATTTGAATTTCGCGATTGACATGTTAATTGTTCATGAAAATATGTAAAGAAAGAGGTTTGAACCAATTTTATTCGAGTTCAATAAACTGTTGCATAGTCATTGAATTTACTATTAATATAATGAACAGAAATAAAGGGATCAAAAAACGGTTATTATAATTGTTAGGGATTAGAGAAACGCGCAGGTCTTTAAAGGGAAACTTTCTTTCATTTTATGTCATTTTATGCCAAAACTTTTGATCAGTGGCTGAAACTGTTTTCAAAATAAGGTCATGTTAATCCTTTAAGTCGTCTAAGTATACTGCATTTATATTTCACACTTGAATCAATCTCTGACTGCAAACTTATTCTTTTATAAAGTGGCAGTATTCGTTATGTGAAGTACCTCTCTAACCAGGGTTGCCACCAAATCAGGGGAATCGGAGAAGTTTGAAATGATCGGGGAAAATAAGGGGAAAAAGAAGGATTTAATATTTTTTTAATTTTAATGTTTTACTTATTATATTTTTTTCTATTCGACGTGTAGCTAGTCTCGGTATTCGTGGGTAGTTTTTATTCTACGTTTGTAGGTTTTAATCATGAAAAATCAGGAATTTTTATTCCTAAATAACGGTGGCAAACCTGTTAATTGCATAACAATCAAAGGAATGGATATGCAGGGTGTTTTTGTCCATACACCATGTCTGCATTGTGATTTCATTAGAGTATGAAATAATAACATTTTATTTAGAGATGGAGAATAAGACGTTTGCTCCGACCATTCTTTTTAATTCAGCACTCCTCCCTGATGAAGAAAACTGTATGTTTTTATTATGAAAGAGAATTTTTTTTCTGCTCATGTATTTTAACTGTGAGGTATACTTAAAATATTTTTTTGCAGGTTCAAAGTATTCAACAGTCAATACCACAAATTCTTAGGTAGAGTTTACACGTTATAATTTTAATTGTTTTAGTTCTTCCGATTGCACATAGATAGTCGAATAAACAAGTCGGTGAACATCCATACCATTGCAATTGTGTGTCTGCCAGACCATGAAAATCAAGGAATTCACATATCTTTAAAAAAGTTGGGGAAAAGTCAAGGAAATTTATGAAATTTCTGCAGAATCAGGAAAAAACTTGTTCACAGGCAAATTCGATTGCTTTTCCTTTAGGGCATCAATTGAAAAGGCTCTATAATCGGGGGAATATCAGGAATGGCAGACACTATGGAAGCATTATTACTCCCGGATACAGGATGTTGGGCCTTTCAGGAACATTAGACATCGTGAAATATGCAATTGTGTAAAAGCTGAATGACACCAAAATTCAGAAATTAAATGTATTCACTATTAATTCATGAAATTTTACTGCTTTAGTGTTTTGTTCCTGATGTGCTTGCACCTTTATTTCTTCACCATGTTGGGTATGGTACTGTTTACACCAGAGGACATGTTATACAACCAGACATCTATTTCGGATACAACCAGCGTAAGTTTGTTAGATGCTATCAGCATTTAGTACCAATAATATTTTTTTTCATAAGATTTTTCTTTCTTAGGGTAAACATCGACATTCCATTGATCAACTAAATGATTCAAATGAAGGCAAAGCATATTTTGATGATTTAGGAGCAGCCGTAATGTCGCTTGTAGTTTTGCTGACAACAGCAAATAATCCAGATGGTATTGTTTTTATATTTTGCTGATCGTTTCTGATAAAGATTCTTTTTAAATATGTCTTCTAGTCTTGAAGTATAGCAGAGTATTTATTGACTTTGTTTAGTGATGATGCCTGCCTACTCCGACAACAGATTCTATGCGATATATTTCATTCTCTTTTTGGCAGTTGGTAAGTGTATACTATTTTTTTATTCATTCATTTATTATTCATTCGTCATTCGTTCATTTTTTCTTCTTCAACCAAGTCAAGTATTTTATATATGTATCAGATTGCTGGATATTTTTTTTTATTTATTTATTTAGGAATGTACTTTTTTATGAATGTTTTGTTGGCTGTTATATACAATCAATTTAAAGGTTCTTTCACGGTTAGTTTGACTTTATAGGAATTTGCTATTTAGTAGTTGGTGTAATGTTTGTATCCATGAAGGAAGTTTTTTTATATTCAAATACATCAAAGCCAAAAACTTCCCTTGTATATCTTAGTTTTGTTTGACAAAACTGTTGTTGTTTTGAAAAGATCTTTTTTATTGTAGAAATCCATGCAAAGTAGTTTTCTGCGAAGACGAACTGGTGTTCGGGCTGCATTTGAAGTGTTACGTAGAAGCAGTTTTTACGCTACACCACTCGCTTCTCCTGGGTATGCACAAATTATTGTCTTACAGATAAAATTTCTTTATTGTTGGTATCTCTTGATTGCCTGGTTTTGTTTGTTTGTTTGTTTGTTAGTTTATTTTTGTTGTTGTAGTGTTGTAGTGTTGTTGCTGTAGTGTTGTTGCTGTTGCTGCTTTCGTTGTTGTTGTTGTTGTTGTTGTTGTTTTTGTTGTTATTGTCGTTGTTGCTGCTGTTGTTGTTATTGTTGTTGTTGCTGTTGCTGTCGTTGTCGTTGTTGTTGTTGTGTTGTTGTCGTTGCCTTGTTGTTGCTGTCGTTGTCGTTATTGTCGTCATCTCCGTCGTTACCTATGAGCTTAAGTTTCTATTTTCCTATTTTGCGAATTCAGCTCGTGTATCGATGTTTCAGCAGTGAAGGCACTGTTAGATTGTGTGCGTTTCTCAAAAAAATCAAGATACATGCCTGCAATGACAGAAGTAAGTTACTATGGCAATAAACTATATTCTATGTTTGTGCAGTGTTGATTATCTTGATCTTTTATGGTAAAAAAATGATTTAATTGATTTCATGTGTTGTCTAAAGCAAGTTGTGAGTTAGCCTCGAAGTTTAAACATAAGAATTGCAGTAACTGAAAACAGCAATATTTTAATGCGAAGTAATCCTATTTATTTTTTATATCTAAGTTCGAAGAAAGTAAAAATCCACAAATCCGAACCAATTCTTCTTTCTTCTCTCCTAGTATTTGGAAGCTCTGCCAACAGCATCGTTGAACTCAAAGCAGTTCCAAGATTTATTTGACATCGTGTTCGAGGATTCTGTGAAAAAAGTGAGACTAATTATTTCGTCAGAAAATAACAATTCAGAGTCAGATGGGTTGGCTTTACAGAAGTATAGCTATATTTGAATTACTTTAGCGGTATCCCTGTCGTCAATTTGAAAGACCAGTTCTAAAGCAAATCCAAGCAATTCTTCTGCATGATTATTTTCAATATTTTGGAGATTTCATGGCTTTGGTGAATGTGTTTGTGGTCACTGTAAGTAATTGCTATACCATCTTCAGTATGTTGAATTATTGTATCGTGATTGACTTCATCTTTCTTTTTATTAGATTGAGCTAGCAACGTCGGTCAACAATGCTTTTGCTGGTCATTCCATGTTGTCTGTACGTACATAGGTTCAGTTACGAAACCTGGCAGGTTATATATTGTAGAGAACTAGTCATAGTACACTAATTTATTTTAAACAACTAAGTCATAGTACACTAATTTTTATTTGAATGTGATAGACAAAGCCTGATCTGTTACTCACATTTGTAAACTTCATTTTGTTGGTTCTTCTCATTTGTGTACAGTGTGTTGATATTTACATTTTATCTGTTTTAGATTTTCAATTTTTGCTTCATCTTCTACTTCGCCATAGAACAGGTATGGTCACTGATTGGTGTAACTTGATTGCGAGCAGAGATTTGTTATTAAGGAAGTTAGTTTCTTTTTAAGAGAACCTTTCTTGTCTTCATGGTGTAAATTTTGTTTTATAGATACTTATGATGTATTTCATTGGGCCAAAAAGATATTTCTCACACAAAGTAAGTTATCTACATTTGAATAATTACAGTTAAATCCCGGTAACTGGAACGTCCAAGGGACCGAGGAAAATAGTTCGAGTTAAAAGAAGCTCTCATTAAGTCGAGTTTAATTGAAAATGAGATTATAGTTCGAGTTAGAGCGACTTTTTCAAGAGGTGGGGCAACAGTTATCGGGAAAAGGTGCAATCTTGGCGATAAAAAAGGCATGCAAGTCCCTTGTAAATTGAATTTTTATTGACAGACAACATTATCTATCTACATTACAAAAATTAAATCTGACATTTAACTAGTCTTTGATTTCCTTTTTTCGAGTAAAGAGTTCGAGGGGACGAAAAATGGGTCGAGTTAACGAATTTTCGAGTTATCCGAAGTTCGAGTTAACCGGAGTTTTTTATAAGAAAGCATTAACGGAAGTTTAAGAAACCCAAGAAAGTAGTTCGAGATAATGAAAGTTCGAGTTATCCAGTGTTAGAGTTACCGGAAGCTGACTGTATATACAGTTAGCTTCCGGTAACTATTATCCCTGGAGACTCGGCTTCGCATGTGTAGTGCTATTTATAAACTATGCTGTGCGTTTTGAGTTTATCATTTCCTTTTCGACATCATAATACTTTAATTGGCCATATCGCATAATCGAAAGCTGTATTCACACCGGGTCGTGCTTATTACTGTAATTTAGACATTGTTAAGGACGCCTGTTTTTTTAACACAATTTTGACCAAATAACATTTTATTTTTTTTGGAAGCTAACGAAGCTTTAAATTAACAATAAACTAAGTAACGTAAAACATTTTTCAAAGGGTATTAGATCTCATCCGCATCTGCAACTTAAGGTCTCGCAAAATCTACAAAAAAATAACATCTGCTATCAATACGTTGGGTTAGCTAGGTGTTTTATTCTATTTCGTTAAAAATAGGGAATATGGAATAATAAATTTCTTGGAACTATACATAAGTATTGTTGCTAATCTTTTAGAATGTTTGGTTTGAAAGTGGTGTGACATGGCTTTTAGTGGTAAGACAACTCTTCATTTAAAAATACCATCCGCCTCGATCGTCAAAATAAGAATTTGATTTTTCACATTTTTTTGAAGCAAAATAGTAAGGACGATCGTGTCAATACACTTTATTGCAAATACCGTTTTACTCAAATTCCATGACAGTAACTTAATTCAATAGTCTTTTAAATAGCAAGTCTTCCCTATCCCTACCCTTCTAATTAAGCTCCCAAGGAGCTACCACTGCAATCTGTAAAATAATATTTTTCTAGATTGTAGAAATTCTTTGCATCGCAATGTATGGTGGACCGTTTCCTTATCTAACCAAGTACGTTTTTACATTTTTGTAAGTTTTATAATGTACGACATGGGATATTTTGACTAACATAGGATAATCTATTTAGACAAGAAATAATCGAACGTAGTCAGAAATACAGTTTTATGTCATTGTACAATCTACTGCGTATAACGAACATGTTAATTATCATTCGACTACTTCGTATTATTCCAAGTATCAAGGTAAGAAATTTATCTAGTGCGTTTGACCATTATATTTTTACAGATGACATGTGTATTTTACTGACTTCAGAATTTTGTTTTAGCCGCTCTCTATGGTTGCAAGCACATTGGTTGACCTAATGAAAAATATGAGGGCTTTCGGTGGTATTGTGATAGTAAGTTTTCCGTGCTTTTTTTAACTTGTTCCTAAATAATGAAATTATTAAACAAGGCATCTATCGTGTGTACACCTTTACATAAGAATTCTTTTTATAAAAATCATCAAGGCTCAATTTCTGAATATTCAAATCATGAGACTCAAATGAAAAAGGAGGAAGAAGAGTGTATGTTATACTGTGGTCGCAATGTAAGAATATTTTAACACTATTTTTAGTTGATATATTACGTGTTCGCCATATGGGAATGATGTTGTTCGAAGGAAAAAGCCCTCAACCACCACAAAATTTAACTGCATAGTAAATATACCTTTTGTATTCTTTTTTCTTTCTATATTTATAATACCCGTATACGTCTGTCTGTTACGCGAAAATTGTACCGCAAGTAGCGGGACGCACGCAATGCGGTATAAATAGGACGGGCGAACCCGTAAATTTACCTACGGGCCACCGACTAGTATAAAATTTTCCATGACCTCAATGATTTCAAATATAAATATTTTATCTATTTTAGTATCAATGAGCATAACACAAGTTGGTGTGGTTCGTATGAACAACTTCAGTATTATGCAAACAATTTTTGATGACTTCGCTGTAAGTATGCACCTTATAACACGATACATATTGCAGCCTTGTGTTGCTCTCCTTTTTAAGTTCAAGTTAACATACTTTCTACAGGCTTCACTGGTTATTTTGTGGGATGTTTATGGTGGTGAATAACTGGGTTTGTTTTTCTACATGCGTACAACAAAACCACTAATAGCAGGTGAGTAGGATGACAACACCGCCTTTAAAATCTGAAAGTGTGGCAGCCAAACACGTGGAATTTGGCTCAATTCGAGAAAGTTAGGGGGATAAATTATAAATTCATTAACGTACGGGAATACATAATCTTATCAGACAAAATTTTGGGCAAAATATTCGTCACCTAGAGGAAATTTTGTCCATTTTGTGCAAAAATTATCTACGTTTTCTTCCAGTGCTTTCTATGTAGACATATAGAATTAAGTTTTTCTAAAACATAATTCGTGTGACGATATTTTTGTCAGGCAAAATTTTTGTCCATCTTGAAAATTTTATCAACATTTTTTTGCTCGGTAAGAGCACACTCGAGTTTTTTAAGCGACCTGCTGTTTTTGATTTAAAAGAAAGTAATATTTTTGTGGCTGATTACAAATGTTTGCGAATTGCAAAGATTTCCCATAAAAGTTTTTGATCGTTAAAATTATGATTGGTTTATCAGTAAAAGCGCACGAAAGTTTCTTGATTCTTTTGTAGATATACGCAGCTGTATTTTGTCATGTGGTGGCTTGTCTCGGTTGTTGTGTGTATCAACCTCTTCGTTGCATTGGTTATCGAGGTAAACCATTAAAGTATGCCTCGTGTCGTAAAATGTTTGCGTATGTGTGAATGATAAACAGTTTGACATTAAAGATGGACGTTTTATTTTAAAGGCCTTTATCACTCAGTGGGATAAAACGAATTTAGTGAAAAAGAAACAGCATAAAAAAAGAAATTCGCACATACAGAAGAAGTATGTAAAATGATTTTTTTTACAATGTAAAGATACCTTTATGTTTTCTAATCCTTAATTTATGTATTTTAGACAAGCCGTCATTTTCGTGTTCATTGAGTGGTTTCGCGCGGAATATCGTGAACCGTCTGAGGAGGAGATTTTAAAAGACATTTGGTCGCATCATTATTTGAGACGGTACACATTATTAAGGCCTGAACAGACGATGCAGGATTAGTGGCGACAATAACCATTATTAGGCGTGAACAGACGTTGCAGAATTAATGGCGAAAATAACCATGATGCTTCTTAATCAATTTTATACGAAATAGTAGATTTTTTAATAAGTATGTAAAGGTTTATCTTATCTATAAAAGCGGGGATTAGAATTAGAAAATATTTTTTAATGTTTTTTATATCCAAATATTTGTATGATTTGTAAAAATTAGAAAATAGATCCTTTTTTAATTAATGTTTTTTCAATGACCTTCAATTTGGAAAATATGGCGAAAAATATGTCGGTTTGTAAATCAGGATTTAATTAAAAAAATTTTCAATGACTGGAAAAAAAGACATCGCAAAAATATGTTGGCTGTTATTATATATCGGGTTTTCCCTAACCCGTTTTTTTAGTATAGAGGCGGAAGTATTGGCGGAGGGATTTGGTTTCAACCAAGTTCGAGGAATCAATCAATAAATAAGATACTTTGTTGATTGATTAATCCGAAGCTTACAATTCGGTTAAATGTTCATTGATGAAAAAGACAAGACGGTAATTAATGAATTGGATAGGTTATTGAATGATTTCATTCGAAATTGTTGCATATAGTTGAAAAGATAATTATGAATTGAAATCAGCTGCACGGAACGTTGGTTCATATTTGATGTGTGATAATTTGTTTTTTAATATCTTTTAAGCTTCACGAAATTTGCAAAAAACATGAGTATAAAATTATGAGGTTGGAACTTTAGAGAACTTTATTGACTAATTTGCGGTCTCTTAAGCATATAAAAGCTCGATAAAATTATCATAAAAGGCGTGCTTTTACAGATTTCCGCCATCGATCTGCAATATAAATATTCTTTCTATCTCAGCATTTCTTATGTGGATCGTGTGGGCGTCCATTGTTGTGTCGTAATTAGCTCTTTCTATTTTCCCAAGCGTAGAACGCATACTTTATAAAAATAATGCAGCGCGTAGATCACGTGACTACTTCTAGAAAATGAGAAATCATGTTCTTGTAAATGGAAATTTTTTAATGTGAATATTAACCGACTTTTCTTGGCAGTGGCGGTAATATTTCATGAAAAAAACATCAGTGGAGGAGAGCAGAATTGCAGTGTTAATGAAAAAAATAGATCTGAACAATCATCTATTTTATCTCACTCAAAAGAAAATTGTCGAGCTATTCCAGCTATTTAAATTTTTTATGTGAATATTAACCGACTTTTCTTGGCAGTGGCGGTAATATTTCATGAAAAAAACATCAGTGGAGGAGAGCAGAATTGCAGTGTTAATGAAAAAAATAGATCTGAACAATCATCTATTTTATCTCACTCAAAAGAAAATTGTCGAGCTATTCCAGCTATTTAATTGTACAATAAGCTTACTACAAAAAATTAGCCGTATGAAACTTTCTCATGCTCAATTTACGATCATGTATTGATTCGATGTTTGCTTTGAAGATTTGGAGTTAACTTAGATGATGTTTTCTTCACCTGATTTGTCTCCATATCTGGAATTCTTGAATGGTGTTCAGAAAAATATTATATGCAGAAGTTTCATTTTTTTAAATATTAAATACTTTTATTTCGTGAAATTGATGCGGTATATATTAATTAAGTCGGTTTGAGGAAAGTGGTGATTTTATTTTTTCCCTGTTTAGCTTTCTAGGTAAGCATGTAACGAAAATTGAGAGAGGCTGTGTGTAACGAGGCGTTAAAATAATGATTGCATTAGTTTCACTAAATACAAATTTTTATAAGGCTATAAAATGCCTGATGTCAGAGGCTTTGTTGTTTGATGGTTAACACTGTTTCTTCGCACCAGTCCTTAAGGTCGAAAAGGTAAGATGCTTGGGAACGAGGTTGGTTATATGGGTGTGTACTATATCAATATATATGCAGTACTTTTTACTGCTTTTTGAAATATAAATTTAATTAAAAAATTACCGAGCCAAAACAACGTAATTCATTTTTTTCTTCTTTTCTTTTTTGTGAAGATTTTTATAACAAAGTAATTTTTTTCTAGAATTATTTTTCTTGATGTATTGGCGACCAGTTGTGCTTTATTTTTTAGGCACAGGTTCACTTTGTCACAATCTTTTACAGTTTTCACTCCGTTTCGTTGGAAAGATACTTTGTCACCAGTGCTAATACGTGTCTGGTGCTTTGAAAAACGAAATCACATACAAATTAGCCATTATTTTTCATTTCTTTTATTACTGTGGAACATTTGTTTAGTTGGATAAATATATCGCATTTGATATTTCGTGTTTCCGTAGCACAGAATACGGGTATATTATTAATGCAGAAATAAAGACGCTATCACACGGACCGATTTTGTGTTAAGCATGCACGAAATATCTGTGACCAAAATTGCGAATGCGATATACTCTTAGCGATTACCACGGATATTCTCATGCTAATGACTAGTCTCGACTAGTATTTGTCTGTTTGTGGGTCAAAACTCTACGGAACACACGAATTATGTTGAAGAAGCAAGGAAATATATGAACGACGAGAGAATTCTCGTGGATTTTTCCACCGGCTAGTTAATTCAATAATTTTGTCATAATATATTGTTTACAGACAGTTATCGATATGATAACGTTATTTAAGAAGCCTGTTTGTACACCAGGAAAGCTCGAAAAAGAGGATAATCGTTCAATTTTTTATATTTTTAAGGGAAGATGGTGGTTGTGTAGAACAGTACTTACAACATTTTTTAAAATTTGCGATAAATTTATTGACTTCACTTTATTAAAACCTTCCGTGTTGATATCGTACTTTTATTGATATCAACCTCATTTATTTGTGCAAGTAGTGTTAAGTACAATCACTTGATGACTGTTACCTTAACACCGTATACCGTTATGTCAATAAATTTACCCGAAATAATAAAGACAGAAACATGAACTGATGTGTTTATTAAAATAAATCGCTTCGAATTATTAAAGAGCAGTTCTCTAACCTTTTGCCGCCAATTTTAACAGCTCGTTTCTAGATTACTTTATGAGTAGCTGATTGTTTTCAAAAAAACAAGAATAGCGTTATTGATATGAGAAAAATATTCTGCTGTTAACTAGAAATCTAAAACCAGTTAGGGGTTGATTACATGGACTTAAAACTTCCCATGGAATTTGCCCCTCAGTTTTTGTACCATGCTGATTTTATTGGTTTTATAATCTTTTTAGAACAAAAAAAGGTATAAAAGATGTCTCGTAAAAAGTTTGTATTTGATCAGCTTTATCAGTTTTTGAAAACAGATGACATAGCAAGCATGTCATACATTTTGCGTTGGGAGTACCAGAAGCAACAACTATTTCAAATAAAGAATGACGAAGGCTTGACACTCCTGCACATTGCTTGTTTGGACGGAAACTTAAGATATGTTGATCTACTGTTAGAACACGGTGCTAGTGTACACTCGAAAAGTTCCGTTGGATGGACAAGTCTTCATGCAGCTACGTTAGGTAGGTCAATTTTATACAATAACGTTTGAACAACGATTCTGTATATTCGCACTACATTTGTTACCATATGTTAACAGGGGGAAACTTCAACGTTGTATCCTATCTCCTTCACAACTGTTCTGCGGATCCATTAGCGAAAGACGACATGGGATGCATACCATCTGATTTAACCATGGATAGAGACATTCTTCAACTTTTAAATGAGCATACTGACAATGAAATCGCGAAGAGAGATATGGAAGCGTTAGCCTCTACAACTAATTTAAATGACAGACGTCGATCGCATACATGCGACGAAGAATGTGAAAATCAAGATACTATACTTATGCCCCGCACTCAAAGCTTGCTTTTAAACAAAACTGAAGCTGTACAAATTCGTGTGCAATATGTGAAAACAAACGAAGGAGAGTATCATGGGATTGATAGTAATCTCCTTGCTCCCCATGATTCTTTGCAACGAACTGGAAGTAATTTGCTAAAATCACACTCTTTAAATGAGAAATTGCTTCAAACGTCCATAGCCGAAGAAAGTTTATCCCCTTTTCAGGAAATTGTAAAATTTAAATCAGAATCAGATGCAGACGCGTGTGCAGCACAAGTTGAGAATGATGCGCCAAAAACGGAAAATGAAAACAAGCGTAAGGGGAAAAAAGTTCTCAAGTTGAAGAAACATAAAAGGAACACAAAAACAAAAAGTTTGAATAGAACAATGCTGTCCGTTGAAAGAAGTACAAATCTTAGTTCAGCTGAAGCAACATTTTGGTCCGAAAATGTGACAGCTTGCATGGATAGAAATTCTCTTAGTGAAACTGTTGATATAAACGAATCGGATAGTCTCAATTTGGTGAGTGAACTTCAAGAACTAAAAAGTGAGACAAAATATCTGGATTTAGATGAAACTGATAGCAATGATTTGGATGCTAAAGAATCTATGGTCAAAAACACAGAATCGTTTAGCAGTGGTATATCCTCTGCGGGTAGTGAATATGCCATCAAAGATTTAAAAGAACGCCATAATAATACCGTCATGCAACGCAAAATATCCACATCCGCACAATCAACTGACTCTTTGTCCCCACCTCCTCCAAGGGCCGTTAAATTTTTCACCTTAGAGAGGACGAGAAGAAAGAAAGAAGCAAAAAATCGAGATTCTGGTGTGTTTGATGACGATCTAGAAAGTGACACAGTGGGGGAGGGTGCAAAATCAAATAGAACTTCTCTTGACCACTATAAACTTATATAATATATACTTATTCTTCTTTCCTCGCCGGTTTTAAAAATACGTCTTCCTTTTGTTATAAATTTATAAATATGCTGAGCTTCAACAAAACCTTGGAACGTTCTTAATTTTTTTCAGTTTCAAAGCCTAAAATACTCTTACTCGCTAAAACTATTTACACGATACTATAATTTTGTACTTATAAATAAATGCATTTTAACTTGCTTGAGTTAACATCTTGCCAGTTTAGATGAGTTAGAAATGCTAGATGTGTCACATGTCACGTTTGTAAATACGCTTTTCTGTCAAAATCTTAATTGGTTTTTTGATTTATAATCGCAATTAATTTTGATCCTCCATAATCTTCGTTAGCCTCAACTCTCAGGCAGCTTGCTGTATTTCCATATTTTTGCTTTAGGTTTTCGAGCCTCGTTTGCTTCGCATTTAGCCAGCGAAGCCGGTTTGCACATATAGGCTAATTTTGTTTATCAGATATTTGACGCTGTAAAGAATTTATTGTAATCTCGTCCCTGAAGCCTCTTTTTCACTTTCTGGTATGCGCGCTAGCCGCATATCAGAAAGCGAAAAAAAGTCCTGGGAACGAGATTGGAATTTATTGTATAATTTATTATAAATAAGCGAATATTAAATTTTGTTGCAATACTTTTTTTTGTCGTGGATTTTTGATAGCCTTTTGTGTGCAGATACACACAACCTTGACCCGAGTGCTCTTTTCTTTCTGACAATCCAGGTTGAGGTACACACATTCTGGTCACAAGCAATCATCAAAATTATCTGGGAGCAATTTTATAACGAGAAGTAAAGCAATGGGTACCAAAAACATCCCGTAGCCATACTTTTACATATCTTATGCTTATATACTTCGAGTTCTTTCGTCAATATAATTTTTTGTGTTCGTTCTTGCAGCAAACCAGTCCCTAAGATCTCTTAAGTTCCTCGCATCGGAACGAAACAAAAATCTCCTTCAGATTCTGAATAATCACTTTATAGTTCCAAAAAGAAATTTTCGCAGCCCTAGGGGATGAGATTGTTCTTGTTGCGGATGAAAACCAAGACTCAAAAATTTCTTCGATTTGAGGCTCTAGATGTCCTGTATAAACATAAATCTAGAAGCTAATCTTTTCCATTGATTGATAGTAAACAGGCTTTGTCAGGTAATGAAGACGCTATCAATTTAGGTATAAGTTCTCCTTAACGTGTCCATTGCAACCATGATGGTAGTCACGATATTTGTCACCCTGAAACTTTCCTGGGTACCCTGAGTACGATTGGGGTTTAGCAGATAATCGAAATATTTATGACTTCATCTACAAATCTTAAGCTTTTTTTGAAGTATCCTTCCTTTGCTCGACTCTCAACTAAATAAATTATAAAAAACAAAATTTATGAATAATTAGTAACTGCTTCTTAGACTAGTCCTCGGGGTCGCCCGTCAGCACACCTTTCGGTATGATTCTATTAAAGCAGAATAAATTTGCGCGAATCAGTCACAAGAAAAATAATGGAGCAATTAGTACCAGGCATTTTAAAGTTTAACACGGTGCTGAACGCTGGTAAAGACTCAAACTTTCGCGCTGTTTACATTTTATGCGCCTAAAAGTGAGTTGGGCACTACAAAATCGGAGAATACAACATAAAATACGGAAATCGGCTTATAATTCCGGAAGTCACCAGACTATTTTTTTCTTGTGATAATGCGTGAATAAAATAATGGCCAAGATTTCGGTATTTTCTTACATCAAAATTTTTCCAATATTGCGATTTGAAGCACCATTGCTACCCATGATGGAATGAGCATTACTTACCTGGCTTTTAAATCAAAAAGAAACTCTTAAGATATTTTGACCTAGCTAGCTAGATATTATCTTCTAAAATTCTGCACAGAAACATACCAAATTATCGCATATAAAGCTAGTTAAGGCAAAACAATAACTTTAAATCTATTTTCGACGCATTAATAACTTTTTAACATTATTTAGTACTGCATTTAGTAGCAAATCATAAAATAGTAACTTTTTAAAATAGTATCACTTATCTGTTCAGTCATTGTCGTTGAGGAATATAAATATAAATCATGTCGTGAATAGACGAGTTTTTTCTAGGCTACGTTTCGGAAGCTACGTCTGTCTGTTAAATAGAAAGGGGGCGTTTACTTAATTTTTTAACATTTAGAGAGGGCGTTAATTAGGAAGGGGGAGTTAAAAAGAAAGAGAGTATATTAAATAGATCAAATACTATCTACGAACATGTTTTGGTATGAGGTAAGGTGGGTCATGTGGGGTAGTAGGCGTCTTTTAACCTCTGTTATACCGCTACGTGAGAATTCGATCAAATACCCACTAAATAAAACAACTCTTAAATAAATGCCCTAGAATATCATGATAATATTTATAAAACCTAAAAGAAAAGGGAAGGATTTATAATCGCAATCGCATCGCATAATCGCATGCTTTTAGAGTACAAGAACCTTTATTTATGAAGTAGGAAGAAAACGCACCAAAAAAACGAAGATATTTTCCACTTCTATATTAAGCTAACAAATAGAAATATTTAAATATAATTAAAAAGCTTGCGTGCCGTCAAGTGCAAAAGTTACAAAAATACAACAAAATGTATGTACATCTATCTACCCCAAAATATTTACATGCTTCTCTAGTTAGTCGTGTGGGTCCTTCTCAACCTCTAATTTTTCTAAAATAAGTTTATGGTCTTTAAAGGTCGCTAGAAGTCCTTTATTTAACTTTACGGCGCTTCGACCATGCATTGGATAGGAGTAATCAATTTGTCTACCTAATAAATCTGTCATGTCCCCGCCCATAGTTTTGAGTAACGCATTTCCTGCACATATGTCCCATTTTTTTATAGCTGTAGTGTGTATATAAGCGTGGAAATTTCTTTGGGCTACCTTCAGGGCTTTATATCCAGCCCCGCCAGCTGCAATCACTTGAGCGCTTTCTCCAAATGACTTTTTAGCAATCTGGCTAACTGCACCAGCATGTGAACGGGAGACAATAATTCTCATATCGTTCGTATGAACATCCTTGACACTGGTTTGATAATCTGGTACATCTGATCGTCCATGGCCCACCCATGCCCAAATTGTTTGCTTTAAAAAGGGTCTGTGAATCACACCAATAATTGGTTCACCTAAATTTTAAGATGATACAGTTCATTAACATGTCTACAATTCTGCATAAGCCATCTTAATTTTAACATTATCTATATACATTTCTGCTTTGTCTATCTATTTTTCTGCATTATTCATCTATATATCATCTACATTAGCCATCATAATTTTAACATTATCCATCTACATTTCTGCATTATTCATCTATATATCATCTGCATTAGCCATCATAATTTTAACATTATCCATCTACATTTCTGCATTATTCATCTATATATCATCTGCATTAGCCATTATAATTTTAACATTATCTATCTACATTTCTGCATTAGCCATTTGATTTCTGCATAAGCCATCTACATTTCTGCATTATCTATCTACATTTCTGAATTAGCCATCTACATTTCTGCTGTAGTCATCTACATTTTCGCATTAGCCATCTAAATTTTAACATTATCTATCTACATTTCTGCATTAGCCATCTACATTTCTGCTGTAGTCATCTACATTTTCGCATTAGCCATCTAAATTTTAACATTATCTATCTACATTTCTGCATTATCTATCTACATTTCTGCCTTAGCCATTTGATTTCCGAAATATCATCTACATTTCTTCATTATCTATCTACATTTTTGCATTATCCATCTACATTTCTGCATTAGCCATCTATATATATGCATTAGCCATCTAAATTTTAACATTACCCATCTACATTTCTGTACTATCTATCTACATTTTAACATTATCTATCTACATTTTAACATTATCTATCTACATTTCTGCATTATCCATCTACATTTCTGCATTAGCCATCTATATATATGCATTAGCCATCTAAATTTTAACATTACCTATCTACATTTCTGCATTATCTATCTACATTTTTGCATTATCTATCTACATTTCTGCATTATTCATCTACAATTCTGCATTAGCCATTTGATTTCCGAAATATCATCTACATTTTTGCATTATATATCTACATTTCTGCATTAGCCATCTATATATATGCATTAGCCATCTAAATTTTAACATTACCCATCTACATTTCTGTATTATCTACCTACATTTTAACATTATCTATCTACATTTCTGCATTATCCATCTACATTTCTGCATTAGCCATCTATATATATGCATTAGCCATCTAAATTTTAACATTACCTATCTACATTTCTGCATTATCTATCTACATTTTTGCATTATCTATCTACATTTCTGCATTATTCATCTACATTTCTGCATTAGCCATTTGATTTCTGGATTATCTATCTACATTTCTGCATTGTTTATCTACATTTCTGCATTACTTATCTACATTGCAAATTCTGTAAGATAATAGTAAGATATTAGAATTGGTTAAATTTCGGTAACTATTTTCAAACAAACAAAAAATGCACGAATTTATCGTGGACATACCTTTATGTGCCACACACACCATCGTAGTAACATACTCTGTCAAGTCTTCAGTGTACTCCTTAGTTGCATCTAATGGATCAATCCATACAGCAACATCTTGAATACGAGCATCAGAATTTAACGAACTGCCTATAAGTAGCAATAAAATATTAAAAATACTCTCGAAAAACTTTTCCTGTCACGCATTTGTGCGAGAATCTGAATATTGAACGAAATTTGTTATGTAGCACAGAAACATATATAGCCTTCTGCAGGTCAAGTCGTAAGGTCAATTCCGTATTAAATAAGGTAGCAAACTAAAAAACTGTAAACTAAAAAAGGCTTTGACACCATAGTCAATATAATAGTTTTATGGTAAATTTTGGTTGGTAGTAACTATACATAAAACAAGAAATCTTCATCAATATTTTCCACAAAATAATCTCACAGAATAATGTAATGTCATGCTTAGTCATAGCCTTCCTAATTATAAAAGTTTTCCTTTAGAAACTCCCAATAAAGGTTTTCCTTTATAAACGATGCATAAACAAAGAAAAAGTGCATAAACAATTGCTTTATTAAAATTCGGAACTTATGTATTGTCCTTCCGGTTAAATCTCCTTCTCATTTCATTGCGACAAAATAATCTTAATAAATTGCGCAAAGAACCATAAACTGCTCCAAAACAATTAAAGATATACTAATTAAAATAACTGCAATAAGGACTGCACCTACCTAAATGTTTTTCTACTTCCTTCATACTGAGATCGATTGGTTTGATGTCTTTGAGATCTGGAAGCTCATTTGACTTCTCTTCTGATACGATATGTAGGTCTGGGAACATCTGTAGCAAGCTGTAGTACATTTGTTTGTGAGACATCATATCACCCAAGGTAACAGGATCATCTACACCTTCAAACGTTTTACCCTTGCTCTTCACCTGAAAAGTGTGTGTAAATTTAATTAAAAGTTCAAATGATGAAAACCAAGCATCACACAAAGATTACAAGAAACCACAATAACATTCATCAACCCCATTTATGTATGCCATCTAACTTTCACTGTATTTCGTAATAAAATCTTCCAAATGTGATTAAATAAAGACTAAAGTTATCATAAATTATCATAATTAAGAATGAAAGCTATTACTTGGAAATTGAACTCTTCAATATGTAAAACAAACAACAAGAGCTCAATTTAACAAATTTATAGATTTAATATGAACTTAATGTGATGTATATCAATTAAGCAAATTAATTCCAATTTAATTTATTCTGGTTGGCAATTTGCCTGCTCAACATTGGCAATTTAAATTTTGTTTTGCGATAGCACACCCATACATAAACAATTAAGGTGACGGTATACCTTTATTGTATCAAGAAATCAATATTTTTTTTTATTAGCCATTTATACTAAAGAAACGACGATCTTTCCAATGGTGAAACTATTTATTTATTTTTCGAAGGGGAATATTGACTTTATCCAAACAACTAACTTTTTTTTCTGATCGGTCTTTCACACCTCAAATTGAATAAGAGTTAAGAGTGAATGTTTTTATCATCCTCTTGAGTATAACTTTTAAAAATAAATTATATTTCCTTTCCGAAAAGAAATGACCATCTGAAAAAAAACACTTTCAGTTCTAAAAATGTATGCCATCCTGTTCTGTTTCTGCAAGTCACAGAAAAATGTTAAACGACTTAGAAAGTTCTATTTCTATGGTATTCTCAGTCACGTCCTTGCGAATAATAAAATTTAAAAGGACAACTTTCTGAATATTCATCGCCTCGGAAGTGTGAAAGTATCACCATCATTATGAGTATGCTTGAAAGGTGTGATATTTTAAAAAATCTTTAAAACACTTTTTCGTAGTGTTGTTTTTTTCCTATACCGTCTATTACATTTCAAATCTCTTTTACAAAACTACAGAAGATCTACAAGGGAGAGTGCTACTGTGCTGAAGCCAACGTGTTTATCTAAAAGCGATTTTTTTTTTATTTACAAAAAATCAACGATTCTCTAGATATTACATCTTAAAGACGAAAGTTTCTGTTAAAAAATGGCGTTTTTAGAAAAAGTAAAATAAATAAAAAACGGGGACTTTGTGGAAAATAATTAAAATATCGTTTTTACATACATCTATCACGATTCTAAAGAACATCGAATGAGATTTGGAAACGAAGTAGTTTTGTAAATGAAGACACTTTTTTGAAGGCAGGGTGTGTTTCAAAAATGTCTCTGTACTTTTCACGAGTTAAAAAGTTTCAAATTATTTTTATACCATTCGATAGGTGTTTAAAAATGCCTTTTGGTGATGTATGAATGAATAAATTTTGATTAACTATCGCTCAAAAAATCGCGATTTAAAAAGCCATGCTCAAAAGGTATACCGTCACCTTAAGTTAAGTTACATCCAACTTAAAGAAAAACTACAAAAATTAGCCGACCAACCAGTGTTTTTTTTTTTTAATAAGTCAGAATTTGCATTGGCAATTGGTGATTGTCCATGTGAACTAAAAAAGCTGAATACCCCATAATCTGTACTTCCTATCATTAATTTTTTTTACTACCCCATGTTAATTAATTAATATATTTCGCCATCTTATCTGCATGCATTCCATGAAAATGCATAAAACAAATCAATTTTAAAACTAAAACACACGTTAAAATACACTGTACCAATAAAAAGTCACATATTATAACAATGACAATTTTATTTGAATATGGGTCTCCAAAAAATCAACATTAACAAAGCTTTTACCTTCAACGTTTTCTCCTCTTTAACCTTTCTAACCATGTTTCCTCCACGTTCAGCAGCCTCAATTGAAGCAACCAGTAGTTCTGTTAAACTTACGGTTTGAAATTCGACCTTTGATGCTGGTACAACCACTTCAGTTGAAGGAAATGTACTTTTTAGATATAATATCATTAGAAACAAAATTAGCCCACCAAACATCATTTCTGTACGAGACATTCTAAAACTTGGGTAGAACTGCATTTTAGAAGGTGTTTAAATGTTAATTCTAAAAGAGGAATAATAGAGAGATAAACATGTGAGCAAATAAATATGCAAGTCAAAAACATGGAAACTAACTTTTGTGGTTAAGGACAAAGTAGTAAGATTAGTTATAGATTTTTTTAAAGGAATACACATTTTCCCTTTAATGGGTCTGCCAGAGCATCACCAAGAAAAATTTTAATGACAACAATGTCCTACAAAGAAGCCTCAATATTTTACAAGAGTAAACATGTATCGTTGAATAAACATTGTGCAATACTGTATAGGTGAAGGGAGCAATCATGTTTCAAAAACATCTGGAAAAACCAATTTGTAGAAGTATTACATGGTGCCTTGAGCTGAAGTCTCTGCTACACATAACTTGTAGAAGTTTTTAAACTTGCATATCTGTCACTATATTAGTTTTATTATTGATTTGCTTTTTTATTATTATTTTTTTATTAGGCCTGGTCAGGAGTAAAATCACCCATGTGCAGTACATTACTCTCCTAAGTTAAGGCTGGTTCTCACTTATCGTCTTCAGGCTTACGTTAAGACTGTCTTAAGGCTTAAGATCGTCTTAACGTAAGCCTTAAGACAGTTTTAAGGCTTAAGACAAATATCAAAAAATTTCAGATCTTAAACGTTATGTCAAATAAGTGTGAATGCTAATTTGTGTTAAGATGATCGTCATAAGCTTTAAGTAACTGTTTTAAGGCTTACGACAAAATATCAATTTTTTTTTATATTTTGTCTTAAGCCTTGCTTTTACAGTGCAAAAATATCCTTACCTATTTGACAAGGCTATAGCATCTTTTCATAATAAAAATGAAAAGAACAACGCTTGGGAAGCGGTAGCTGAAAAGCTTCAACTAGAATCAGGTAAAAGTTTATATCTTTTTTGATAAAAACGACTTTAACTGCGCAGAAAAGAGATAAAAAGCTGGACGTTTTAGCATAGGATGTACACAACTCGTATGTTTTTTTTTAGGTACAGCTGCTAAAACGGCTTTCACAAGCTTGCGCACTAAGTATGTCAGACGGAAAAAAGCGTTGAAAGAAGCAAAGAAATCAGGTACAGCTGCCGAAAAAGTGATAAAAGCAGAAAAAGATGTACAAGAGTAAGCTTTTCTTGGGTGGTTAGACAATTTTGTATATGAACGAAACAGCAAATGCAACTTTCAAGCCGAAGGAGATATTGAAGTGCGGGAATCAGCTGCTGAAATGACTCCTGAAATACCTTCTGACGCTAATAAAATCCTTATGGAACATCCGTTTATTGAAGATACAGAAAACGTGCTTGATAATGAGGCCAGTTCATCTTTTGAACAACAAAGTACTAATACAAATTCCTCTACAATATCAACAAATACTACACTTATATCTAAAACCCCTTCCCTCATTTCGCAAGTCACTGGGCACCAAAAGTGGGTAAAAAATAAACAACAAAAAGTGGGGGAAACAAGCGCTTCTGAAAGTAAACACCACATATTTGAAAAATTAGTTGAAACTTTGACAAAAGAAGAAAAAGAGGATTCTGAAGATGATATATTTGGCAAGTATGTGGCAAGCGAAATGAAAGCATTGAATGTACAGCAAAAACGAATAGCGAAGAACGAAATAACATCCGTTATAAATAGAATAGCTCTTGAACAATTATAAATAACAAGTTAACCTTGCTTGAAAAATTTCAATGAAATAAATGTTCATGATTGTTAACATCTTTTTCTTTTTTTCTGTCCACTAATGTAAAAACTGCCATTTTGTTTTCACCTGTTTTGTTTTGTTTTTTTGAAAGAAATCCTGTCCTAAGCTAAAAATTTGATATCCATCTTAACGCTTAAGACACTGTTTTAAGGCTTAAGACAAAAAATTCGAATTTTGCGATTCACACTAGCGTAAGCCTTAAAACTGTCTTAAGGCTTAAGATCGTCTTAACGTAAGCCTTAAGACGATAAGTGAGAACCAGCCTTTAGAGATGGTGTGCCATGATGATTACATGTCCATATTATGTTAAGGTGTGCAATGCATAACAGGCATGGAGTTACATAAATTCCACTATGATCTTTTTTTCTTCTTCCATCTGTGTATCATTTCAACTAATTAAAAATAAACAGAACAACAAAGCTTGAATTAAAAGCATGTTGTTGAAGTGCCATTTTTATTTTGATTGGCTTAGCTTTATAAAAAGGTGAAATGTAATTTGCGTAGGCACTGTGCTGATGTACTTGCCGACTTAAATTAGATAAGTTTTGCTGACAGTTAAATCACACACAAGAAGTCCAAATCTTGTGCAATCACACGCCCAAAAAAAGAAATCTGTAATATAACAACGAAAAAGAAATTGTTTTTTTAGAGCCCAGTTATGTTGCCTCGTACTGCCATGCATGAAGCATTATAACCATTAAAAGCTCTAAGCAAAAATTAAATCTTTTGTGCTTAACTACATCATTAAGAATAGTTTATAACCACTTGTAGGTAAATTAAAGCACGGTGGGAAATGAAGTTTATTGAATTAAATGCCATTTTTTCTCACCAAACTCTAATATTTATTTATATATGTATTTAAACTATATTATATATAATGTT
This sequence comes from Hydractinia echinata, assembly GCA_030067915.1. Classification (NCBI taxonomy): domain Eukaryota; kingdom Metazoa; phylum Cnidaria; class Hydrozoa; order Anthoathecata; family Hydractiniidae; genus Hydractinia; species Hydractinia echinata. The sequence continues at coordinate 3,181,455 of JASGCC010000011.1, read as the reverse complement.
CTTTTACTGGATATTATTTTATAGATTTTATTATAAATATAATAGTTTTATCTGGTAAATAAAAAAATCATTGAAAGTTAAAAAAAATTAGAAAAGCCATTTCACTTTTCTGCTTTTGTTTCAAATTTAGCTAAAACATAAAAACTCGCATTTCATGAACTAAACATTACGCTAATATTAAAAGACTACATTGACAACAGGATTTATATAAATTGACGCTAGAAATGTTGCTATAAAATGTGTGAAAGCATAAATTGCTGACAAAAGTAGTGACTTTGCTGATGTATTTTTTAAGTTCAAAATGTAAGTTGCAAAATTGCCAAAGTGTTCTGATATGTGTGGAAATTTACTTTTTCATAACATGTATATAATGACAGAGCTGAGGCAAGCAAAGGTAGTACATCAAAAATTATTCAGGTGGGTGCGGAGGCATGCATGTGCAATTGTATGCCATTCCTTAACAGACCTGCTTTATAAACTTTTACAAAATAATTTAAAATGATTTTATAAATACTTTTCTTTACCGTTTCATTTACATTAATTTGACATTAATAAAAATAGAAACAAAAGTGTGTAATTCTTGATCTGTTAAATACCTATAACCTTTGTTGTTATAACAAAGGTTGAGTTTTTGAACAGAACTTGCACAAGTTATTGTACAAATCTATGTGCAATTCATAATAGTAAAACTGTTACACATTATTTCATGGCAGAAGCAATTGAACAAGTCATCATCATCATCATTCTCGGCTTAACGTCCGTTTTCCATGCTAGCATGGGTTGGACGGGGTATATTAATGACCCTCTTCCAATCTGATCTAGACCGTGTTAGATCTAAACTCAACTTCCTCTGTATCAAGTCTGTCCTTATAACCTCCTGCCAAGTCTTTCTCGGTCTGCCTCTGGGCTTTGCCCCAGGAACTATCAAGTCTCTACACTTTCTTACCCAATTATCCTCCTCCATTCTTTCCAAGTGCCCCAGCCAATTCAATCTTCTTATCTGGATAACATCTTTAATTCTACAGAGACTTAGCCTGCTTCTTAGCTCATCTGAACTCTTTTTGTCTCTCAGACTGGCGTTACACATCCACCTAACCATTCTCATATCATTCCTTTCTAAACGGTCAAGATCTTCCTGCTTCACTGCCCATGTCTCACTACCGTACAACACAACACTTCTTACACAGGCCTCATACAACCTACCTTTTACCTCAATTGACAGGACTCTGCTAGTCAACAAAGGAAGTAACTCTCTGAACTTTTTCCAAGCAGAACCTATCCTGCAAGTAACACTTCTTCCAACACCCCCTTCACTGCCCAACATATCACCTAAGTAACAGAAGTTCTCAACTATCTCTAACGAGCCACTGTTGTACATCATTAAAGCTGGAAATACTTCATTCTCTATAATCTCACCTTTGCAACGCTTGCATACAAACTGAATGTCAGCTCTTAACCTTCCACTAATACTACTGCACTTCTTATGTACCCAATGCTTGCAAGTCTGACAAAAAATTGAGTTACTACCAACCCCTTTCCTGCAAACTCCACAAGGCCACTTTCCAACTACAAGGTCACACTTGGCTGTAATGCTACTAATCATGACTTTAGACTTTGCTGTGTTTACCTTTAGCCCTTTCTCTTCTAGTCCTTTCTTCCACTTCTCAAACTTTTCAACTAATTCTTCCATCGAAGCAGTGAAGGGGGTGTTGGACGAAGTGTTACTTGCAGGATAGGTTCTGCTTGGAAAAAGTTCAGAGAGTTACTTCCTTTGTTGACTAGCAGAGTCCTGTCAATTGAGGTAAAAGGTAGGTTGTATGAGGCCTGTGTAAGAAGTGTTATGTTGTACGGTAGTGAGACATGGGCAGTGAAGCAGGAAGATCTTGACCGTTTAGAAAGGAATGATATGAGAATGGTTAGGTGGATGTGTAACGCCAGTCTGAAAGACAGAAAGAGTTCAGATGAGCTAAGAAGCAGGCTAAGTCTCCGTAGAATTAAAGATGTTATCCAGATAAGAAGATTGAATTGGCTGGGGCACTTGGAAAGAATGGAGGAGGATAATTGGGTAAGAAAGTGTAGAGACTTGATAGTTCCTGGGGCAAAGCCCAGAGGCAGACCGAGAAAGACTTGGCAGGAGGTTATAAGGACAGACTTGATACAGAGGAAGTTGAGTTTAGATCTAACACAGTCTAGATCAGATTGGAAGAGGGTCATTAATATACCCCGTCCAACCCATGCTAGCATGGAAAACGGACGTTAAGCCGAGAATGATGATGATGATGATGATGATGACTCTGCTATGAGAACCAAATCATCTGCATACAATAACTCCCATGGACAACCTGTTCTGAACTCCATCGACAGCGCTTCTAAGACTAGAACAAACAACAAAGGACTAAGTACAGAACCCTGATGTACACCAACATTTACACTAAATTCATCACTAAGTGAATCGTTAATCCTGACACGACTTCTAGCATTGCTGTACATAGACTGTACCATCGTAACTAGCCACTCATCCACACCTAATTTTCTCATAGCCCACCAAATAACTTTACGTGGCACTCTATCAAAAGCTTTCTCTAAATCTACAAAGGCAAAATAGAGATTCTTTCTCTTTCCTAAATACTTTTCCTGAAGCTGTCTGAGTAAAAATATTGCATCTGTAGTGCCACGCCCTGGAACAAAACCAAATTGCATCTTATCTATATCAATCCTTTCTCTAAGTAACTTATCAATCACTCTTTCAATAACTTTCATTACTTGATCAACCAACTTCAAACCTCTATAGTTACCCCTTTCTAATGCATCACCCTTGCCCTTGAAACAATTCACTATGACACTCGACTGCCACTCACTCGGAATAGCACCATCCTTTATAATCTGGTTAGCAAGACTTGTAATAAGCTCAACTCCAATATATCCAGATGCTTTTACCATCTCTGCAACAATACCTGATACTCCTGCAGCCTTGCCAATCTTCAATTTCCTAATAGCCTCCACTACCCATTCTGTCTTGATCTGCATAGCTGGCCCTTCTACAACATCATCATCAGACAAATTATCCTCATCCCAATCAAACTCAGTGTTAAGCAACCCCTGATAATAATTCTTCCAAGCTACCCTTTTCTCCTCCTCTGTGCTAGCCAAAACACCTTCATCATTACGTATACACTTCTCACCTACAACATCTTGATTAGTCTTCTTCATTTGCTTTGCTATCTTGAATACCTCATTGCGCTGGTCTTCCCTTCTTAACACATCTGCAAATCTGTTTCTCTCTGCTTCTGATTTTGCCTTATACACTGCTGTACGAGCACGACGCTTAGCTTCTAAGTAAATATTTTTACTACCACCTGACTTCCACTCTTTCCAAAGTTTCCTCTTTTCCTTTATACACTGGTCAACCTCATTATTCCACCACCAGGTCTGTCTATGTCTAGCTGGTCCTTTCGTCCACCCACAGGTATCATCAGAAGCTTCTAGAAGACAATTCTTCAAAGTAGTCCAAGTACTTTCAACATTGTCACTATCACATTGACCATTGTGGGCTAACTGCTGAACTTTTGCACTAAATTGTCTTGCTACAATCTCTTCCTTCAGCTTCCAGACTTTTCGACGGGGCCTGTACTTTCCCTTGGCTTCTTTAACACTCTTCAAGATAATATCACAAACCAGCAACCTATGCTGGGAAACACACTCTTCCCCCGATATAACTTTCACGTCCTTCACCACTTTCTTGTCTGACTTTCTAACCAGGAAGTAATCTATCTGTGTCTTACAACCACCTGACTCATATGTTATCAGCCTACTCTGTCTCTTACTGAATGATGTGTTGCAAACCACCATGTCCGTTGCCATTCCAAACTCAAGCAATCTCTCCCCTTCCTTATTTCTGCTCCCAAATCCATAGCCTCCATGCACACCTCTATAACCTTCAGATGACTTCCCAACACGACCATTAAAGTCGCCGCCCACCATGACAAGTTCAGTGTCTCCAAACTTTGATGTGACTGCTATTAACTCATCATAAAACTTATCTTTATCTTCCTCACCGAGTCCACACTGTGGAGCATAAACTGACAGAAAAGTGACAATCCTATTACCTATCAAAAACTTTATCACTATACTATAATAATCTGGTGAAGGGTCTCTTTAAGAGACAAGAGAGGAGTTGAACGTCCTCCACCATACCTTAGTTTAAAGGGGCGATTGTGGAAGTCCCATGAAATGCCACATAGTGATGGTGTCACTTTAAAAAACACCCAGTCCGGTCTGTGAACGGTTGGCGCTAGGAAGGGCATCCAGCTGTAAAACAATGCCAAAACTCTTTATTAATGGCCGTAAGAATAGTTGATCAGACAAACTGCGTAAACGGGGCTGGAACTCTAAGGAGTGAAGGTGTCGCGCACGGTAGGACAGATGTCAGGTGTGACCATCGTCAGACCGTTACCCAGCTATCACATCACAAGGTAGATAACACTAGGTTGAGGATGGCTAGTGTAAATGTTGGTACTCTGAGAGGTAGAGCAGGTGAAGTAGTTGAAAGGTTAGAACGTAGATCTGTTGATATGTGTTGTGTTCAGGAAGTCAGGTGGAGAGGAGCTTCAGTGAGATTTGTGGAAGGTAGGAGGGCAAGGTATAAGCTTTTTTGGATTGGTAATAGTGATGGATATGGAGGAGTTGGCATATTCGTTGCAGAGAAGTGGGTAGAAAAAGTAATAGATGTTAAGTACAAAATGTTATTTGCTGTTGCAGATTTTTTCTACCAGTAACAGACCCTTGATGTTAAGCAGGAGGCAGGGACAGTCAGGAAGAACTGAGAACACAGATCCAAAATGAGTGCTAATTTGTGCTGACGTCAGCATGCCGGAATTCCACAATATTTGTGCGCGGGTTGTTTTTATAATGCAAACATTGCGAAAAGTAAACCTAAGCACATTTTTTAACAATGGTTACTAAGCCTACATCCCTGAAAGCAGGACTTCTGCAGCCTACCTGTGTGCACTGCCCAAGTGAGATGCCATTTGCCCATTTCAAAATAAAGCTGAAAGCCGGAAAATTTCCCAAATATTATTTCCAGGGTTGCAGCTATTAGCTAGCTACATAAAATCAAACTGGTCGTTACCTGTTCGGGATAAGGTACAGATTTGGAAACGGTCTCCCCGTTGAGAAACAGTTTCCATATTCGGAAACTTTTTTGTGTAAAAATAAGAAATATATAGTTTCTAAATACGGAAACCAATTTCAGTTTTCCATTTTTCCAGCTATACTTTGGGATTCTGCATTATAATCTTCTGGCCGAAAGCCCTACCAATAAACTTAAAAATGTTATTAGGAACTGGGGTGTACTTCAGGGGTTCTTTTACTACTAGAGTTATATTCAAATTTACCCTGTCTTTAAGCTATTTTACCCCCAGCCAAACCGAAAAACAGTTTCCAAAAACAATTTGTTTTACAAAAAAAAAACATAAAATCTGGTTTCCGAATTTAGAAACTGTTTCTTTTTTTTGAGAGTTTCATTATTCGAAACTGTTTCCATATCTGTACCACCTTATCCCAGACTGGTTACTACCACGAGAAGGGCACTGAGAATTCAAATGAAAGAAAGTAAGAAGACAGGCAGGAGAGAGCTCTGCTATTATGTTTTTCGTCTCTGTATCTTTACAGGGCACAGGACTCCAGTAGTATTTTTATTTTCTTGTTACAAAAACGTTTGTCAGTGGGACAACAGAATTACAACTAGCAACCAAACAGCCAGCAAGCAAAGCAAAGCAACAAAAAATACTCTTCCGCGTCACTGTTCTGCCCAGATTGCGAAAACGGCCTGTTTACAACCGGGACAGCCGGATTATGTACGCATGGTCCGATTATGTTTTTTTTGCACTGGTTATGTCGTGGTGACCGGATTATGAACGCTGATATAATGGCTGGCCAGGCAGGCTGTGATTGGCATTTTCTTCGAACTTTTGTGAATTAAACATTCTCTGGAAGATAGAACACCCCTAAAAACTAGACATGGCGAAAGAAATAAGTCTCGACGTAATTCTTAGTATAAAGTACTCTTGTAGTAAATACATTTCAACATAATATACTTTGAAGCAACTAAATTTCACGGAACCTAAATTATTCTTTTTGCGGGAATTAAGTTTGGTGAAAAGTTATTAAACTTGCGAATCCCAAAATTTAGTATTTGCCACGAAATTTCGTTTCATTTGAGAACAACAACAACTTTGCCACCAGGGCTATTTGCTTGTCAGCAGTGATGACGAATGATATAAAAGCGGTCGGCCCCGATTATATTTGTTCTATAAGTCTCGAATAATATTTGACTGTCATACATAAGCCGACCTTCCCCGATTATGTGCGTTCTATAATAAGTGAGAAATAATATAAAAATATCGTATATAAGCCGGTTGGCCCCGATTACGTTCGTTCTATAAGTCTCGAATAATATTTGACTGTCATACATAAGCCGACCTTCCCCGATTATGTGCGTTCTATAATAAGTGAGAAATAATATAAAAATATCGTATAAAGCCGGTTGGCCCCGATTACGTTCGTTCTATAAGTCTCGAATAATATTTGACTGTCATACATAAGTCGGCCTGCCCCGATTATGTTCGTTCTATAATAAGTGAGAAATAATATTAGATTGTCGTATACAAACTGGCCTGCCCTGATTATGTTCCTTTTATAAGTGCCAAATAATATTTTTTGAGTAATAAGCCGGCCTGTCCTGATTATGTTGCCCTGATTATGTATTTCCTGCCCTGTTCTTAACCGGGGCAAGCTGCCGTACTTAATCGGGCCAATGTTCATTATCCGGGCAGAACATCACCAAACCTATAGCCATTTAATAAGTGCACCACTATTGGTAATATTAAATTGCTTAATGTTCTAACATAAACTGGATCGTGGTCTTGCTTTTTACGTTTTCATGTTTACCCCCACACACCTCGTTCCCAACTTTTTTTTATATAATATATCAAATCGCAGGGCACGCACAATATAAGAAAGATTAAGAAGTTTTTGACCAAATTTGACAGTTCGCCTCTCTTTTAACTTTAAAAGAATTCTACGCAGAAGTCAATAAAAAGAATCATATTTTTCATAGTGTTTGGTATTGACCGACCTTGTTTCCATGGTTTTTAAATATTTATTCACTGCATAGAGAAAAAGGGTCCGTTTATTTTATTTATTTATTTATTTATTTTATTTATTTATTTAGCACCGAATTGGGTTCTATACAAAAGTATGGTTCTTCTCCCTATAAATTAATATATAATACATACAGGTTGACTCTCTCTAATTCGAATTTCCAGGTTTCAAGGGTGAAAATTCGGATAAGAGAGAGAAATCGAACTTTTTTGAAAAAAATTAAAAAAAAAAGTAAGGTGAGAAATAAAAACGAATAAGTAAGTTTGAACGAAAATAAAAGAACTCACTGACTTGCGATTTCTTGCGATTTCTCTTTGTCTTACAAAAAAAACAAAACATTCGGATTCGATAGAGATTCAAATTACGAAAAACAAAAACATTCGAAAGTGTTAATGGTATATTTACACTTAAAAATTCGGATTATAGAGAGAATTTAGCCGAAAGGACCTGAAAATTAGTTCGGATTATAGAGGTTTTCGGATTACAGAAATTCGGATAGTAGAAAGTAAATAATGAGAGTTTCTTAAGGAAAATTGACGGTGACTTTTAATTTGTTCGGATTATAGAAAGATTCGGATAATAGAGATTCGGATTAGAGAGAGTCAACTGTATAAAATTTTTATGAATTTTAAGCTATACGGAAATCATCAAGAGAAAACAAGGTGTCCTAAATAGAAAAAAGGAACCAAAGTTTTTCAACAAAGTTTCCATATAACTTGCATTAAAATCGAGAAAAAGTGAAATTGTGTCGAAATCGCGCCATAGCGAATTGAAAAACAACAGACACACAGGAAGAAAAAAAAAGTTGTGGGAGCACTATAAACAAAAATGTCAAAAACTATTGACACAATTTAATTGAAGGAGCTAATATGATAAGCTAGAGCAAAATTATGTCCTAAGAATCTTAGCTAAGTCCTTATCTAAATAAACTTTTTAAGAATCTTTAGAGAAAAATTTGTAGCTTTGTGTTTTCCGAATGTTTCAGGAAGTGCATCAAATATTCTTGCTTGATCTTGAAACGTTTTACTTTCCCCAATGCTAACAGTTGGTTGTCGAGAAGATGATCGCAAATTTCTCCTAGGCTCGTGAAATTCAACCTTTAAGTAGGCTGGACATTCTGGGTCGAATTTCGATCTATGAACAAGTTTCACCGTATTCCAGTCAATCAATTCGTTCATAGGGAGCCACTTCAGTTTGGGTATATATCCACAAGAGTAGCATATCTGGACAGCACGTACCTGACAATTATATTCTGTATCTTTTGTAATCGTTGCAGCAGATAATGTGGTATCTGAGCAAATACTACGCTGTCATAGTTCAATTTTGATAAGGATATTCTCACGTAAAAAGGAGTAAATCTGCCGAATTTTCGTGATGCGCGCAGGATTCCATAGGCGGACTTGATGATATTGCTAACTTGTTCATTCCATGTTAGATCGTCATCGAATAGAATTACAAGAGGTGTCACCTTCTCGTTTATTCTGGCGGGTCTAAAAAGAGCTACCAAGAAGTTGTATTTATTCTCCATTGTGGCAGTACGGCAGAAAATTTAGGAATATTAAGTTCAAAGAATAAAGGAGATATAATCAGTAAATTTAGAAAAAAATGCAGTGCATTTGAAAAAGAACAATTCTATTAGTGGAACTTAAATTTTGATCCCACCCAAACTCGATAAGCATAGTTCAAATGAGAGATAGAAAGAGCATGAAAGACAGATAATAAGCTTCCAACAAATGCTATTGATATGTTTATCTTCATTCAAAAAAGGCCGAAGTATAACTCCTAGATATTAACCGAGACTTAGTTTCAGTCTAGGAAAGAATTTAGGTAATTTCAAGTTTCTAAACGAAAGAATCTCCCGTTAAGATATCCGGAGTTAAAATTACGCTTTGAAAACGTTTAAAAACAGTTTGTTTGAGAAGAAATATTTTTTCTAATAAAGTATGGTCTCTAGGTAAGCAAAATATAGTTTATAGGATTTTCTATCTTTGTGGGAAATGTTTTCATGAATACGCGATCCACTGAAATAAGGCTGGAGCTTGTATCGTAATAAAGTGACATTGCTGGCAATGTTAAAAACTGTTGTTCTTCCTTTATGGAAGATAGTGGACCATCACATTACCGATATTTGTAGTAGTAGTTAATCTTTTCCAGAGCAATGGTGAGGTCCTGAAAAGAGGGTTAAAGTTTGTTGATCAAACAATGAAGTATTAAAAAAGAGATTTTCAAGTTAACAGAATGAATTGATATAGATAGAATGCAATTTGGTTTTGTTACAGGGCGTAGCACAACAGATGCACTGGATGGTAGGATGGATTTCAGAACTGGGTATCCATGGGAGCTATTGTATGCAGATGATTTAGTTCTCATAGCGAAATCAATAGAAAAATTAGTTGAAAGTTAAGTGAAAGAAAGGACAAGAAGAGTATGTGTTCCCTTAAAGTTGGGAATTGATCTTGTGTTGTAAAAAAAGGGGTGGTAGTAACTCGATTTTTGCCACACTTAAAAGCATGGGTAAGTGAATGCATCAGTATTGGAGGAAAGGTTTTAAAGGCTTGTATGTAAGCATTGCGAAAGTGATATTATAGAAAAAAAACGTATTTTCACCTTTCATAGCCATGGCTTATTAAAGACAGTTAAGGACTGTTAATTATGTGGTACATTCGTTAAGAAACGAAATGCTTAAAGTAGTGTAATTTGCAGGCTAGGTTTACTTCTTAAGGGTAGGAGGCTTCTAACGATCGGCAGAGTCTTGTCGATTTAGGCAGAACGTAGGTTGTATGAAGCCCTTAACTATGTTGTAAGTAAAACAGTATGATCTTGACTGTTCGGTCAATAAATAAATAAAAATAGTTAAGTGGATGTGTCACGACAGTCTGAGACAGAAAGAGTTCAGATGAGCTAAGAAACAAGCTAGAAATACGTAGTACAGTCGACGCTCATTATCTCGAACCTCCGTTATCTCGAACTTTCTCTATCTCGAACTTTTTCTTCGGTCCCTTGAGTTCGAACTTTTCATGAAATACGCTCGTTATCTCGAACTTTCGCTATCTCGAACTTTTCTTTCGGTCCCTTGGGAGTTCGAGATAACGAGCGTCGACTGTATTAGAGATGCTAATCCAGATAAGAAGGTTAAGTTGGATACTTGTGGAGAATACAGAAAGATAATTGGAAAGACAAAAGTGTGGAATATAGTTCCTGCAACCAAGCCCAGATGGAGACTGAAAAAAAAACTTGGCTGGAAATATGAGAACAGAATTGCTCCAGAAGAATTTAAACTAAAGTTTTGTGACATTTTCTTAATTTAATGGATAATTTTTATGCCTTGAAATGTTTGAGGGAACGCTGTATTTTTCCGAAATCCATTTCATGTCATAAATTGGTTATATATCAAATCTTTTAAACAAACAAGTGAAGCGGATTGAACCTATACAAGTTATTCACCAACCCCGTATTCATTTTTTCTATTTAAATATAAGTGAGCAGTCATAAATAAGGGCGAAGTACTAAGTTTACCCAAACATTTATTTCGTGTTTTTTCATAAGTGTTTGTTTACAACACATTGACACAAATGGACAGCTGTGCACACTTCATTAAAATCTCCATCGCTTAATACTTTCCGCTCATAGCATTTACAGCAGTAGCTAAAAAAAGGTTATGAGGAGGAGAACTTGTTTATTGCACTATAAATTTCGCGGCAAAATTTAGACATAGCCTTCATAACACCGAACAGCCTAGAAATAAAGCGATAATCATGCGTGTTTTTTTAGTTCTTCTTGTTTCTGCTGTGCTCGTGCTTTGTAGTGCAAGCAGATTCGAAGGTAAACTTATTTTTACGTGTGTCTGGACATTGTAAGTCAGGCAAGCACTTTTGTTACAAATATTTTACTCTAGAAATTGAAAAACATGGCGAAGGTAAAATGAAACAGAAATTTGAAGAGAGAGCAAGCGTAAAGGTATAAATTTTCCTGTCTTAGATGCCACTATCGTGGTGCAACAAATAAACGCCCCATTCTATTATACCCCCCTCGATTAAACGCCCCCACCCTTTTAATTATTCTTTTGCAATGAACACCTCGTCTACTCTATGATGATCTAACAAGCATCCACTTTAACAAACAGCCCCAGGTAAGAGATTGTTTATTAGAAACGTATCGGAAATTTTAAATTTTACTACTGAGACTCTTTTAAAATATCAGAAAAAAAATGTTTTCGGTTTGTTGTTGGTGCAACTTTAAATATAACTGATGATGACGTAGATATGAAAACTATGCAAAAACAATAAAAGAAAGTTTATTAAACGTGCCCTCTTTATCCTTGAATTGAACCTTTGCCCTGAAAATCAACGAATGCCTCATTCAAAAAATTATGCAGACATCTTCCCTCGATTTTTCCCCATCTAACTTCAGGTTCTTTTCTTAGTGCGGTGGAGATTTTGATAAATGCAAGAATAGGTGGTACTGTGGTTGGCCAGTGTGGCCGATATGGTGTAACTGCGTCAAAACATTGACAGAATGTGTAAGTTGGTTTGCACATAAAATATTCTCTAATGTTTTAACGCAAAACTAGATAGCTAAGCTTTCCAATTTTATACATTTCAGTGTGATCGTTTTTTTGCAAGCTGTTTAGAAGGTGCGCAGTTTGATCACGACGCATATAATGGATGTAAATCAGATTATCATGTTTGTGTGGATAAGATACCACGTTAAATGACTTGTTTTTATTTTGTTGTGCCAACTTAGAGTTACAAATACACGAATTTCATAGTTTTAATCAAGTGAGATAACAAATAGCTTATTATTATTACCTATTGAAATTATTTACCCAGGATAACCTCTTCAGTTCCTGTTAGTGCTGTTATCAACGAGGCTCCTGCAAAGGTAATCCTAGTGCATTTAAAACTCCCATTTGAACTACGAAAGTCGTGCAAGCATAGCAATTGCTCAACTAGACAGCCTAAGACATCAATCCAATTTTCATGCTACGTTAAGCAGAAAGGATCGATTCACACTTTTATAGTCTCTGGCATAATTCGGCCGGAATTTGAACCCAACATCTTCCGCTCTGGAAGCGAACGCTCTAGCACAAGGCTATACTGAATTTTTTTTTCTATAAGAAAAAGAATGCTGTTTTATAACGGTATCCTGATTGAGTCTTTGTTGGGCATAAACGATTTCTGCTGTTGAATACGAATCGTGAGCTATTACACAGCAATGTCAGAAAATGTTACACGGTTACTTAAATCAATAACAGTTTCCAGTCAAAAAAAGCTGATTAAGTCGGTTAGTTAGTATACTTAATTGGGATAGAGAAATGAATCTGTTATTTTGTGATATGCATGAACGATACACTGTTTTTGATTAACCAGCATGTTATACCAAATTAAAACGACCTGTTCATTTGTAAAAGCATCCCAACTCTGATTTGTTTTTGTATTTTTGATCGCATTTATGATCGCTTCACCCGTCCCACTTTAAAGGCAGATGGTCAATTACGCTTTTAATAACAAATAGTAAAAATATAAACTTGTCATTTTGTTTTACTAAAATTTTGATTAAAATGGATACACTTCACCTTTTACGCCCCATCATTATGTCCAAGCTTATTTGACATTTATTGAGGTGAAACACGCCTGAATATATTCTTTGCATTTTTCGCCTATTTTCTGCTTCGAAATATACAGTTTTAAAAAAAGACATTTTTGGATGCGTGCGTATTCGGAATGGCCTATTTGAATAACTATTTTATAGGAAATAGTAATGAGAGAGAATTTGGAATGTTTAGAACAACTGACAAACTGAAAAACAGTAAACCTCGAGATGCATGTACCCAAACAAATTTATAGCTGTTTTTTTAATTGGCATACTGTAATAATTTTGGTAGTTTGATGGTGCAAGTTATCTCCACAATTACAATATTCACAACGTTCAAATGCATCTACAAACAGATTCACCCACGTGTACATTTCTTGCAAGAACAAGGGAACAGGAAATTGCCTTAAAGAAGATTTTTCAGGGAAGAATTGACTTGAGGGTTTCTTCATCATCTCTTGGAACCGTAGTTACTTCGTTATGTTCAAATGGTGCGTTATACCAGATGGTTCATATGGTGAAAAGGTTTCAAGGCCTTAAACGATTTCTTCTGAAATATACACGTAGCTCGTCAAATAGATTGAAATCATTTGATGAATATCTTTTGTATCGCAGCTTATAAGTGAAATTTTAATATAGAGTATCCATTGTTACTTGTATTTTATAGACAAGATAATTCACAAAACAAAAGATACTTTAACATAAAATTAAGATAAAGTCCACTAACTGACAAATCCATAACCAAACATCAATGACATCATCATCTTTTTGGTTGATCATTTCTTTTTCCCATGATAACGTATTACTTCCAAAGATTAAAGTGATGAACCAAATTTGTGAATATACATTTTTGTAGTGATTGATCGTGAGACTACGATTGAGATGAAATATTCTGTCATCAGTTTTCTGGTTACATAACAGGTGTGATCGACTGAGTTAAATTTTCCTCGTCCAGTTTATTCTTGTTCTATGACACATCTATCAAGGTATAGATCGAACACAACATATATTCTTGATAGATTTTCCATAATTTTTGAAGATGTTCCATATCTTTATTATCTCTTTAATTTCAACTTATCGTTTGAAATCTTTTTAAGTGAGATGTTCATTCGCCATCGTTAATCTCATGGATATTTGCCAAGTCAAATTTCACTGTTTTTCTGATAAATGCATCCTTCAATATAGGGATCTTAAGGTGGTCCTATACCTGAAATGCTAAAATCCGATTTACTGCATTGTGTGCTTTTATTTTTTGACTGAATGTACCATTACATGTATAAAATACAATAAAAAATTAAAAAATTATTTTTTATATTCTGATCATGGTTTTTCGGTCCATCGGGACCAAAAAAGTACTATATACGCTGCGGTCAATAATTCAAGAAATAGTGAAGATACCTTCTTCAAATTTTCACTACTTATTCATGTTATGAAAGTACAGGTACTGGTTAAAATTCAAGACAAAAGGTCAAATGGATACCTATTTATGCGCATTTGAGTTTTCGGGTAAAAAAATTGCCCAAATTTCAAAAATATTAGGTCCATAACTCACAAATGAAAAATCATCACATACCCAAAATTAATCAGTACCTGTCTTTTATATGGATAAACATTCCCTGAAAATTTCAGATAAATCAGTGAAAGTGACAAAAAGTTATTGACCGCAGCGTTTGAAAAAAAGCATATATTAGAAAAATCGACTTAAAGTTTCGAAAACATATTTTTCCGGTTTCAATTCATTTCTTTAAGCCATATTTACAGTAACTATGAAACTGTTATGTCAAAAATCTTTATTTATGATGACTAGATATTAATGTCAATGAAAACTCTATTCAAATGCTACATTTTATCTTTTTGTCACCCATTTCTATGGTACTACGTCAAACATAAACATCCTCAGGGCAACGCTTCCAAATGACACCATTTATTGACTCATTGTTGTTTCGAGTCTGACCGTACAAATATTTGCTCATTAGCTTGTTGTCACTAAGATAAAAAAACACTGGTTTAATGGCTTCACGAATTGCTACTGGTAAGCCAGGTGTTTCTTTATACGTACTTGTGCCATTCAATCGGTCAGCTTGATAGTGATACCGGCTATTACCAGAGTACGTGGACACATCATTCAATGTTTGAAGTACAAATCAGATGCACGAGAACAATGGTACAATGTTGCACTGATTGCCTTCTTCAGTTGATACACAGAAGTACCAGTGCACTGACGAACAGCTATACCAATATAATTTTGCAGCTAATTTATTACTTTTTCTGTGAGTCTTCCTTTTCCACCCAGCTAGCTAGCTAGCTAAGGGTTTTCCATCTGATAGCAGAGCTTTGTTTGTTGCTTTTAGTTTTCGCAAGCGTCCATCAACTCCTTTATGAATGTGACCAACACATTGCAACCATAATAAACATGATAAAAAGCTTCCCACTTTATTTATACAGCAAGGAGATACTGTTTTAATAAGTATACTAGGAACAAGGCAAGCCAAATCTCTCCACAACAACACACTCTTCAAACACGCTTTTATTCCATTTTTAGCTATACCTTGAAACAACTGCTGACAACCCAAGGCCCATAGATTAAAATGAAACCCCGGGTTTGGTGTAAAAACTAAGTTTTAGGCCAAATAACAAGAGGAAAAGACGTTGCTAAGGCCGTATCCAAGGAGAATTTTTGATTTTTGAAAACTACTACTAATTTTTGATAACGAAATAGAGCAATTTCCGGGGTTTTTCATAAAAAACGAACAATGCCACTGTTTTCTACGCATACCAAAATGTATAAAAACGATAAAATTAAAAAAATGATTTTTTTGTGATTTTCAGGTATAGGACCACCTTAAACACATCAAAACAAATATTATAATCATGCAACCTTGTGACATCAATTGTCTTCTTAATTGCAGGTGTTTCTTTCTTGATATCGTCAGCTATGCATTTTATAGTCTGGGTAATCTTTGGCTTCAAGTTTGAGATTGTGCTAAACTGTTATCTAATTCACTAAACGGAATTCTTTGATATCCTTTCTGTTGCCAAACAATTCAACGGAAAGTCTTTGGACTTGTCATTGATATGACATCTAGCTGCAAAAATCTTTAATGCTCTCTCCTCAACCCAAAAGGGTTTTCACTTTTTCCTGAAAATGTTCAATATTATCCGATGTAACCTCTAGATCCCCTTTAGTGACTCATCATCATCATTTCTGGCTTGAACTTTCCCGTGTTTGCTCTGGAAAAACCAATTAGCCCTGATGAAATTTTTGCTGGTTTATTATATTTATTTATATCCATAAGGATACAGTTTCCTCTTATGTGTAAACCACAAAATAACTAAATAAGAATGCTTCAGATAGTGCAGAAAATGTTTTTGTGATAGAAAGGTAATCCACATAGCTCATTGAAATCATCTTTTGTAATTTACTTAAGGAGACTCAAGTCAGATTCTCTCAGAACCGAGTAAATACGTAAAACACGATCCAAAATAAAATCTTTTAAAGACATTGTTTACCGTTCCTATCAACTTTTGAAGTTGGTGCATGCGAGAAGGAAGGTCACTTGAAATATTCTTGAAATATTCTTGAAATATTCTTGAAATATTCTTGAAATATTCTTGAAATATTCTTGCAACTTTTGTATTTCTTATAATTTTTTGCTCAAATTCAATTTTTTCACAACTAGCAGAAAGCTGAAATAATGCGCTTCCAGACAAAGTTTTTTTCTCTATTGACTATCATAAAAGTTGTTTGTTTTTTCTTTGTAATAAGTTGAGATGGCCAGGCTTTCTGTTTCCTAGAAAAGTCACAGCACTAGACGTTTTGTAAAAGTTATACAAGTCATATTTTAAAAATGTTTTTTATTTCTGTTTTTATAACTACTTTTCTGGCAAATTATGTTGCTCATCGCCATATGGTATTGTTTATGTACTCAGGTGGTTGGCTGATGATGGGCGATCTGCAGCTGCCAGATGTGTCGCAGTATGTCGTACCCAGGCTGCTATTGCATGTAGTTTAACAGGTTAACGTGGCAAGAATGTTTCCCAGGTTGGTAAATTTACTTCCAGAATTTATAAAAAGAACGTTAATTCATATGTTGTCTTTAGAACGAAATGCTGGATAGAGTGATCGAACAAAATGAAGAGTTTTTATTTTATCGCTTTACTGGTAGGGAGTGTCTTATCATATGAACTGGAAATGAGTGAAGGTATGTTACGCATGCGTAATGCTATTTTACTATCTATGTGTAATGACGTTCAATGCACGGTTCATCATAAAAGTGTTGTTGCTACGGAAACAAGTAATTAACATTATAAATTAGTAAAATCAAATTAATTGTAGATGAAACTGATGAAATGTTGGGCGATGGATCAGGTACTCCATTCACTACGATGACACCATTCAAAAGTCAAGTATGTATAATACTTTCTTACTCAGCTTACCTATTAATATTGTGAACACGTAATCTTGGTACGTAATAGAAGGGACAGGACAGGTGTGTGTAGGATTTTCTTAAATTTAATAAGCGGGGAGGTTAGAATAAAAAACGGGTTAGAAAATTTAGAGCTATTTAAAAGCCAGGGGGAATTTGAAATCGAGTACGGGTAGTTACTTGCAGTGTGGTGAAAGGTTTTTTTTTTTCTTAAAGGTCATAATACGTGAGTGTTGGAAACTAGGAGATGGGGTTGGGATCACCCTCGTCCCCAGGATTTTTTGCCTTTTTGATATGAGAGAAGACGGCGAAAAATACCCTAGGGGTTGGGATACAAACGTCCGGAGTGCCGTTTTTTGTTGGCTAAGTTTTTTTCCAAAATTTTATTTTGTGGTGGACTGAATTTTTAGTGCGAACGAAAGTACAAGATGTGCATGGCAAAATGGTGGTGTATATGGTGCGATTGCAAAAAAGATCGAAGAATCTGTGTATGTCCTTTGTTATCCTTCTTTTTTTTTCTTCGCATTCTTTTCTTACGTGTAGCACTTCAGCTCGGATATTCATTTTTTTATTCTTAGTGTGAAGAAGACTTCCATCAGTGTTTGGGTTCGCTTCTAAACGATCCATCAGTTTATCAAAAATGTTTACTGTTTTACAAAAGTTGTAAACATTTTTAAATAAAAGAAAGTTTTTTTCATATCCTGTATTAGCAGATCAATTTTTATCTTAATTTTCGCGATCTAGCACGCTCGTCCCCAATTTTTGCCATTTTGATATGAGAGAAACAAAAATCCATGAGGCCGAGGGTGCTTATCCTACTCCTTTACAGTTTGTAGTTAGCAATGCGAAGCATCGAATAATCATATTAGAAGCCTAAGATAGTTGCATAACGCGACTGGAACTTGTTCTGCAGTTTTTTCGCCTTTCCCCTGCAAAGTCTCCAAACTAAGCGAAGAAGTTCTTCTCCAGCTTTGAATTTTAATTTTTTTTAATCCGTAAATCAAAAACATTTATATAATCTTAATGATGATTGGGCATATTGAGGGCTGATGCCGAAATCTTGGGAGTTACCCGCAACAACGTTTTAATAATAAAAAAAACATTTAGCTACAATCTTGAACTACCTATCAAGATCACTTATAATGAACGAATTACAGGAAGTGTTAAAGAAATTACAAATTGTTTATATTTGTTGAAATTCAGTCCTAAGTTACAATGGAATAAGATATTCAAACAGACAGCTCGCAGCAGTTTCAAGACGACCCAAAACAAATGTACCAAAGCAACTTCTTTCAAGCGAGCTGTACTGGTATTCTAGTTTTTATTTATATATAAATTAAGTGTTTTAGATTAAAAGCTTAAATATTTTGTGATGAATTATGCATGATATATAAATATTGTGAAAACACAGTGGATTGTGTTTCAATGATAAAAGAATGTCAGTGGCTTTATGTTATAAATGTCACGAACCCTTTATGGGAAAGGTATTCGTCATCTCTTTATTTGAAATCGCAAGCATATCGAATCGTAGAATGTTTTCATCACAATTTTTCTTGGCGTCAAATGTCCGCCAAAATTGACGCGTTCCGTCTGAACTTGTCGTTGCAAAGAGTTTGAAACACATAACCACATGAATCTTCAAACTTGCTCCCGGATGAATGAAACGCGCTCCTCACATTTCGCACGCACGCACCCATCCACTCAAACTTTGCTTCTTTTCTCCGTGGTGTGTTTATTTTTCTTCTACTCTTCTCCATGGTGTTTTTTCTACTCTTCTTCGTGGTGATTTTTATTTCCACTACTCTTCTCCATGGTGTTTTTATTTTTTTGTTACTCTTCCAGGTGGTGTTTTTGTTACGTCATATTATTGAAGTATTGCTGAATAAACCAAAGGACGTACGTTTCATAGTGCTTTGCAGCAGCAGAGTTTCGAATACCGTGTCTTTCACCTGGATACACCTATAATAACAAAATAATAAATCTGTATGCACTTCGGATAAACATCTTGCTATCGTACGTGAAGGTTACAATAAGCACATCAATGAGGTGTTTACGATAGAAGCGACTTACCTGCAGTTGGTATGGCTTTCCTTCTTTCACAAGTTCTGCAATCAAAGCATTCGTGTGACTAAAATGAACGTTTTCGTCGACCAATCCATGAACGATAAGAAGTCGATTTGGTCTAAAGTTTCAAGAACTCAGGCTTAGAAGTTTAAATAAATAAAGGCCGTCTGCTCTATCAGGATGGATAATTCCCTAGTTTCAAGAATCTAGATTTCATATTTGTTTTTAAATTCCGCAGATTTATCATATTTCGCAGGATTTAAATTTTGCGATTTTCCGAAGAAAAAAAAAACAGAAAAAAAAGAAGTTAGAAGAAAATCACGCTTACTCGCTGGGAAATTGTTTCGCATATTTCAACACGGATCCTCTTCTGTATGCATCTTTGTTGACTGACGGTGTACTCATGTATCGTTCTGTGTATCCCGTATCATACAATTCCCAACAGGTGACAGGCGCACCAGCTATGGCCACCTAACGTTACAGTAAAAAACATTAAATAATGAGAGAAACCGTTAGAATGTTAGAAGCGATCGCTAGCACGTATAATTTATTCTCACCTTGAAGACATCAGGTCTCTGTGCTAAACCCATCAGCGCAAGATAACCGCCTAGGAATAACAAATAAAGGGTAAATAAAAAGAAGTCAGTAGATGAAACAAGCAGTATTGATACAAATAAGTAGATGTTGTACACACCGTAGGACCATCCATGGATGACTATTCTATTCATATCAATAATCCCAGATTTCTCTGCAATGTAAGACAAGCCTTCAAGCTGCTGATCAATCTCAACACAACCCTGTAATGTAATTGTAGCCGTAATAACCAACTTGCATCGAGAAAACATGTAAGCTTTAAAACCAAAATAAACTTAGGGCAAAAAAGTGCTGGTTACCATATTATTTTGAATAGCAGCTTCAAATTGTATGCCCCTGTTACACGAGCCCATCGTATCGATCATTACAACAGCGTATCCGAGAGAGGCTAAAGCATACAAGTTTAGTCGACGTACTGAACGTTGTGCATTCGAAACCAGCTAAATAAAATAATGAAAAGAGATTGAGTTATTGCAATAAAATGTAAGATTTATCATTGTACATCCGTGTATGCATTCTCTATTGAGAATGGTTGAAAAAACAAATTACCTGTACTCCAGGTCCGCCGTAAACGTATAAAATTGTTGGATATTTCTTCCTTTCGGAGCAATTAGACGGTCTGAACAGCATGCCATAGACAGATTTACCTAGAAGATCAGCTTACTATAGTTTGTTGTAGTTTCGAGATATTTAGGCTGAGTACAATAAAAAATGATAATTGCATCTTACCACTGGCATTGGTAAATCCAAAAATTTCTGGCACAATATACGTGCTGGGAAGAGCTAAAAAAAGTTGCAATACATTTACACAACTAAGAAAGATCAGGTTAATAAAAAAGCGTTATATCTTCAAGTTATACCTCGTGGTGCTTCTAGCCAAGCTATTCCATTCAACGACATTCTTCCTGTCCCGTACACAGGATTCTGCATGATTTTACACAAGTTAACATGTGATAGAGAAGAAATTGATGATGACACTACGACTGCATGGGAACACTCCTACAAACAAGACAATATACAGATCAGTTTAAATATTAACATCCTGTTGTAACATCAACGACATGTTTCATCCTGTTTGAACTCATAAGTATGGCCTTAGATTACAGAACCAGTACTGGAGTAGCTGGGTTGAAACTTTAGGGAACATAAATGTCGTTATTTTAATTAGCATAATCGCCTATATCTCATGTTAATAAGTTTACCTGGTTTATAGACACAGAATGTGAATGACCAAGTTTGGTTAGACGGTGAATAACTTCTGGATTTGCCACGGAAACGCAATATCTAAACAAAAAAATGCAAACAAGACTGCTAATCTCTTGAATAAAAATTTCGAATAAAAAGTAACCTACAGATGCTTCTCCAACGGTGTATCCTTCATGGCGATGAAATAAACTAAATCATTTTTTACATCAACCCAAATCTAAAGTATCAAAATAAACGTTTGTGTGTACAGATAAATCTGCCTATAGCAGACACTTTTTGGGACCAAATTTTTAGCGGACCCTTTTCAGGACCAAATTTTTAGGGTTAGTATACCTTTTCGCCATCAACTTCCCATGATCCTGATGTGAGAACTTGTTTTTCCAATGTATGACAAGGTCTCACTATGCACTCATTCATGTTGCCCTCACTGCTGTGAAAAACTTGACTTCCACCAAAATAACCATCACCAGATTCTGTGGTTATAGTGTATTTATAAAGGTGCTTGAAATGTGTTTCTTCAGACAGCCAGATGAACTTTATTCGATCAGGTCGCGCCGTTGGTAAGAAGTGAAGGATATCGGAAATCTAAAAAAAAAAAAAATACAAGCAACGATGATTTTGCAGAAACAATGACTTTGTACAAATCACACAGTACTACACCATGTAGGCAGTGTGCTTATTTGAAAAGAGTCCATACTCATTTGACAATAAAAGATTGTTTAAAAAGCTGGAAATTTGACATTTTAAAACAATATTTTCACAACACGAAATACCATTTTTTCACGAAATAACCTTTTTTTTTCTTACGAAATTATAATTTAAGATTACTTAATTTCCTTTCTAACTGGAGGAGACTCATGAAGGTTACAAAAATTCTTTTTGCTAACTTGGACACTAGAAACCAACAACTTTACAAATCTGGCTTCGCAGCCCACACTTTTCATACACAACAACAAGCATAACAGCAAACGTACATTCACCCAAAAGTCTGACTTCTCTTCCAGCATTATATCAATTTTGTGTTGACGAACAGTTTCCGTCAGCAGAACAGTGCTAGAAGTGATTGGTCGAAATGCAGAACATGGTATTCTAAGCAAAGCCAGTCTGTTTTGAGCTCGATTTAATACTTGAACCCATATACTAAAATTATTAAATTATTAAATATAACTGCTTTATCATAGCACTGATGATAGATTAAAAAAAATTATATAGATTATTACGTTCATGCAAAGTAGTTACTTACTGTTTACCATCTGGCATCCATCCACATCGAACAATATATTCAATCCAGGGAAATAATTCTACTAAATCAACACGCATCTCATATTCAACAATGGAACCATCAAGGAACTAAAGGAAAATTTGTATAATTGTATATCTTACAAAATGCACTTAGTTAATTAATGAACCGAATGGGAACAATTTTTTGTGGACACGTGCACAAAGCAGTTTAATTGGTGGAATCCCTTTTTTAAAAAAAGTTTTTTTGGGCGTCCCATATCTGATGTGAACAAAGAAATGTATGCATCAATGTAATGAATCTAGATATACTTAAAAGTGTTAAAATAAAAATATATATATTAAAGTAACCTCATTCGTGGAACTCTTTACACAGAATTCAACCAATCGCAAGGTAGATTTCGAGTTAATAGATCCAGCTTTGGGATAACGGTAAGTTTCAACAAATGTTGTGAAGTTATGGTCAGGAGCAGATGATATTGGTAGCTCTTCAACCATTCTTTCATCCACCTAAGTGAGGAAAAGAACGAACTCTTAAAGTAGAATTTTGGTAACTTCTAACACTTCAATAAAAGTAAATTCTTTTTTCATTATTCTCTAATGAGAAAATATGACTAAACTATGAAAATAACTTCTTCTTTTTTTAAAATTTGTTTTAAATGCTCTACTAGACAACATTTTATTACCCTTTATATCTAAAAAAGCAGCACGAAATTGATACATTTTTAAAATACTTACAAGTTCGTATAAGATCTTGTGAACTTCAAGAGAGCCTAAGCATAAAGTACATTTTCTGTTAGCGGTAAAGTTTAAAAAATAGTGCAACAACAAAAAAGTAAAACTAAAATCTACACAGGATTAGTAAGATTTTGCAAATATTTTCCCTATCTTTTATGATTTCAGAGATACATTTTGTTTAAAATGCATACAGCCTCCCTTAAATTGTTTGATTTTTTCTGTTAACAAAAATCCAAGAATTGACAATTTACAGTAAAATACTTTTACACAAAACTATATAATGGCAAAACTATATAATCAGACATTTACTTTTTCAATAACGAAGATATTTTGACTGACTGAACAAAGTTTCCTTGTTGCCTGTGAGGTTTTGAAGTACCCTTATTTACTACAAACACAGAAAAAATCCGACACACCTATGTGTGGTTTATTGTAACTGTTATAGATAACTTCATACCTTCCATATCTTGTTGTTTCCTTGGCTCCCACCAATACCCTGTAAATCTGTCAAATTCTTCCTGAGTAACATATGATGGTACACCTGCTGAAATAGCTTCGTCTCGACCAGTGCTTCGAACAAATGTCAATCTCATTTCCAGACCTGTCACTATATTTGCCACCCAAATGTCTCCGTTGTCAATAAATGATATTATATTTGGATTGCTTGGTCCAATTTTAGCATCCATTTTGCTTCCAAACAAATTGGTAGATATTGAACGTGGCACAGCACACTAAAAAATGACAATGCTAAAAAATTGAAAATTCCCTTATCAGAAAGTGAACATTTGATAACCAGTGCTCTATCTAGATTTTTTTAAGATGCAGGACTACCGGAGTATAACAGCAGGGGTTCTGAGCAATAAAAGCTCTGATATGAAATTGTTGCCAGACAGCTCACTCTTTCATTTCCTCTTTTCTAAAGCAGTAAGCATCTTAGGAGAGAAATATTTAAAAGATATATTTATTTTATTTGAGTTTCGGGCCTCATAGCGAAATAATTGTATCATAATCCCGCTGGATATGTCGCTGAACAGAATGGAAGCAACAAAGTGTTACTTGCAGGATAGGTTCTGCACGGGCATGTTAAGTCGAGAATGATATGACATTAAAGAAAAAGAATCATTTTTGAAATGAATTTTACTCACTTTTGTTGCACCTGATGCAACTAATGCCACATCAACAGTATAAGTATCGCATCCAGCACGAAATAACACACGGCCAGCATGTGTATCAAATTCATATGAAGTTATACCGTGAGACACAAGTCTTTTTCTTTCCCGAAGTAGTTCCTCTTCTTTAGAATAACCAGAGCCAGCTGTATTTAAAGATTTACTTGGGTCAAGAAGCAAGTTCCAGTGATATGCAGCATATCTAGACAACATTAACAGTGCTAATAGCTGAAGTGAAATTGGTTATAGGTATGCTTATCTCTAAACTTTTTGTAAAGAAATTAAGTGTTTTAATCCGAGGATTATAGTTAGAGCAGATATATGCTTTTATTGATCTAATCATGGGTAACAAAAGTCCATATCGAGGAAGTTTCTTGGAATTTCAACAACTGATGCTTGTTTTCAGACAACTGTCAACTGTGTTATTCTTGCACACAAAATGTGTTGTGGAAATTTGGTGGGTAAACACGTCTGTGCCAGGCTTGTGACAATTATTACGATGCTATAAAGTAATTCATGATCACAACATCTAGAGCCGACCTAATTACACTACGGTAGTTTAAGAATATTATCAAGTTTAGTATTGGATTTTTTTACTGTAATTTTGAAACAAGTTTATTGCACAAGGGTAACAAAATATTGATACATTTTGTCATCTTAGGACATCTATATTAAAAGGCTTGTTCATTGTCAAACACCATTTTGACAGTGAAATCGGCGCATGGCACTTGGATAAAATACTCTCTTGGTAAAAAATATTGATTTTCCTTTTTTGCACAACTTTCACAAACAGAAGCGAGGGACATACATCCAACACATCCTGCATAGAGGACCTTATAAGGTCCCAGTTCTGTTCTTATATGCAAAAACTTTTTATACAAGTTGTGATACAACTTTCAGTTAATTTACAAAACATGGTTGTTTTTGGTTAAAGACAACCTCTTGTTAAAAAAGTCACAACAATATATACATACATGTGAGGGTCCAATCCATCCATTGAGTCATGACCTTCATATTTTATATCCATGTGTTCCCATACTCCGTTTTCAACATCAATATACAACAAAGTATTTTCATTGCTGTATGACTCACCAGTTGGCGGAACACCAAGAAATATAAGCAAATTTTTATAAAACGTAAAATGAGATGGTATAAATGAAGAAAAGTGAAATTGTGCAAGGCGGCTATGGCAAACAGCACGTTCAATTTCAAGCCATGATTTAAATTCCATTTGATTATTAAATATTTTGAAGCTAAATAGAAAAACAATATTTGCCAAATTAATTGTAAAATTAACAGAGTTTGAATTGACAGGTCTAAATTCGTAATTGGAAAATCCGGATGCTGTCTTTGCGAATAATTCTATAAAAAAAAATGTTGAATTGCGAATTCCTTTCTACATTAGCCGATTGTATCATCTATTACTGTAATAGTTGTGTGACAAATAAATAAACCATTACCCATTAAGAATTAGTGGCCAGTGGCCTAGTGCTGGTCAGGGGACCACAGCTGGTAAGAGGTTTTCTTCTCTACGAGGAATATTATACGGAACCAAATCAAACTTGTGGTTGAACAGCACATAGCACTGACCAAAGATCCTGGTTCTGATTTCACAAATCTATATCATGTACTACACTGTGATAGGTTTAGCAGTTTCACTTTACTGGCTTAAGGTAGAGTAAAGTTGAACATAAAAAACCACTTGCTTTCCACTCATGCATACAAGTTAACAAGGGTGCCAATAAGCTGCATACGCTGTAAAAAGTGCGGGTGTTTACAGGTGAATTCAGCGTTTTCAATATAATTAAGTGTCTGCTTGAAAAAGCATGCATGCCCGTAAAAGCCTACATCCATTTTAAAATTCAAAAAACACTTTTTGGTTGTTTACACAGTACCAATGTTGTATCTTAGAAACCTGTGGAAACTAATTAAGTCAGAGACACAGAATTTATGTCAACAGAGTACTGTCTGTCAACAAGAACTGTGTGAGCCAAACATGTCTTTCCCATTCATAGGAGTGTTTAATAATGGTACGGCATTAAGCCTTGTTTAACAGAAGAGTGTTCTTCACATAACTCAGATGAAATACATAATGGCAGGCATACTGGTATCATGAACAAACTTTGATGAAAATTTGTTTGTGTGGAGTTTTTGAAAGGTTATTTGATGCAATTTTCTTGATAAATATATATAGCTATAGTTAAAAGTCCTGCAACGTTGTTTACTTCTACGGGTTTTTTTTTAATGGAAACGGAATTGAAAGTGTAGTTTTGTATTTCGGCATTAATTCTGGCAGGTTTAGGAAAGTGCAAGAGTTGGAGTTTTGGAAGAAAATCAGAGATTTTATTCAAAGAGAAGAGGGTGCCGATAAGCCGCAAACCTTCGGATATATAATGGCTAGTTTGAGCAACTTTTCGAATTAAAATAGCAGTTGTCCTCCGAAACCACCCACACTATCCTGAACCCACCTGGAGCATTCCCGAAATACCATGCAGATAGTTAGAAGGCGCTCAAAGAGAAAGGAAAAAGTTTATATATAAATTATTTATCAAGTACATTGCAGTCCTGGTCATATGAATTTTAGCAGCCGAGTGATACTTCACTCGCCTCGATTGTCGTAGGTGCGTGATAAATTTCACGCGTCTTGCCTTAATTGAGGAGAGTGATTATTCAGTTTTCATAATTTGAGGTGCGTGATAACACATATGGTCGTCTGGTAGGCTACTGAGTAATTGAATGTATTTGCATCTTTATTAAAGGACCGTCTCAAAATTTCCGTACGTAATTCTTATAATTCGTATCAAAACTTAATTGCCGACGTAAAATAAGAAGATACCGTAGTTGCGTCGGCAAAAACGGTCGGTGTTATTATGAAGAACGTAAGGTATAGAGAACATTAAAGTCGGCCCCTTTCCTTCATGCTGACACTCTTATGCTCGGCTGGTGCATTACACTGAGACTCGAACGAAAGACCATTTGGAACCATGCCACAAGTCAGTCCGACCTTCATCGTCACAGAGAATACTGCGAGAAGAGTGCGCACCCATGCAAGTTAAATATAACCAGAACATGGGAGAGGTTAGGTGTCGTGTACCTTAATACAGCTTTCGGACAAATGTTCTTGTGATGTAATACCAAAGAAAAAACATGTTGAATAAAGTTTAAAAAATCTTTTTAAAAGGGGAAAGAGAAATCAAATATGTTTAGTAATAATAATCGAAAAAATTATATATCATATTAAAAAGAAGTCCAGAAGTTCTGTCTCCCACACGACACAGCAGGCAATAAGTCAGCCCTGCCCTCGGTTTTGTGAGAAGAGATGTTCTGCGAAGACTCTAACAATTGAGTCTCCTGTACAGTTTTGCTTCATGTTAAACTGTGCCGGTGACAAGCATTTTCGAAGCATGTCACCGGCGACTTCTGCGATATACAACCTAATGATGCCCTAACCTAATGAATTCATCTCGAAACATAACGCGCATGATTTTCATTCAAATTCCGAACTTAAGTCATTTTTGTCTTTGATTATTAGTATAGTAAATAATTACTTTATACAAAAGACATTTCAGGTGCGCATTATTGAAGTGACTAAAGTGTTTTTGGTGCGTGATTGAAGACTCTGCTCCATTGTTGCAGGATCGTGCGGAGGTGCAGGGGCGCGATCTCGCACCTCAAAAGACGAGGACTGCATTGTACAAAAAAACATCAAAAACAGTTTTTTTACGAACTTCGCTACCACATAATAAGTTGGGCTATCTGTATTTTTTGTTGGTTGTAATAATTATCGACTAAAGCTAGCAAACTATCAAGTTACACATTAACTTTCAGTTAGGGACAACTCCTAACTAGGCTATCGGCACTAAATTTGCTTATTACAGCCTTCTGGTTCATGGTCGCACCGATCTTTAAGGTTAAAAATGATCTAACAAACCTCCCTCAGATGTAGAAGTATTATTTCGTAAAAGTTATGGTGCGTTTTAAAAATATTGCTTTTAGTTTGTTATGCACAAGGTTGTTGTGCACAACATTTTTTTTGGCGTGTTTCAAAAACCCGCCAAATAGATTATTTTGATTTAAAAAAAGATGGCTGATGGGATAAACACGTTTTGCAAATAAGTTCAATAATAATGAAAAGGGAAACTTGTGGCGCGAAACCTTCAGTTTTTTTGCGGGAAAATAATATACTGGTGAGGCTATGACGTCCTAATTACGCTATCATAGACAAAATAAGCTATTTGGAAAATCTCGCCCCGGACCTTGTTCTAGTCGATTGGAAACGAGTTTGGTTGATGGGCATGTATAACTTTTATATCTGCCATGCAAATTCTATGAAATTTGACCTAAGCAAAGATGACTAAGTCAGCAAGTAGTACAGGAAAAATAATGGCGCGACCAACAAAGATTGCGAAGATATCGTCGATTATAATTTTCCGTCTCCTAAATTGACTATTCTCTCCAAGTTAAGCTATTAAAAATCTCCTAATTTAGCTACTAGCTTATTTAGGAGAAATAGTCTAATTTTCAGTTTTCCCTAACTGACTTTTTCGAACATTGATCAGGTCTATCCTGGTTTTTTTTGGGCAAATAATTTATTATTTTTTAAAACGTTAATCTCGCCTAAAAACACCTGCACTTTTTTGCTGTATGCAGCTTATCAGCACCCTCGTTTAAAGAGTAGCCCAAATGCTCCATGACATATATGACCCTCGTACTACTATAGACTGGCCTATAGGGAAAATGTTGACTGCAAGAATACTTGGCGGCTAGGAAAGCTAGCTATATATATATATATACAACCATTTGTATGTCCTATTGTATGTTCGCCTCTCTTCTATCCTCATAGGTATCTGAAAGAGAAAAATAATCAACTTTTCTTCACCCCAATCAATATCACAACTGACAGGTAACTACTGGCAAAGCAAAGTCTTTTTCTTCCACCCTTTTTCACGCCTAAACCAGTAAACAAAAACACTCGTCATTGTTCTAAATAGCTGAACACTGAAAAACAGATGTAAAGTATTTTCAAACAAAATATCAATCCAGACGCTAATTCCAAGAAAAGAAAAGAAATAAACTAGGCTAAAATAAAGAGAACACTCCATCAACCCTCGGGCACAGCAGTACAGCAATGGCGCCGCGCGCTGTTTTGCAAATCAAAGCTTGTTATCCGCACCTCTAATACGATAATCGTAATAGTAATACGGTTGTTTGACGACTCAATGCTGGTACATTACTTTTTGGTATTTTGGGGTTGTATCCGCCAAATGGCGGGAACAGGCGGGTAGTTCATTTGTTCATTGGAGAGGTATAAAACTGGGATTACTGGACAAAATTAGTAGTTATTAAGCTGGTTGGCAAATTTTAACACGACAATGCTATATGGCGAATATCCACCACCATCAAGCTTGTTCCTAGCGCGCATCTTTTGCCTTATGGATTTATTACAAAAAGACCGCCCTGTGATTACCTTTTCTGGCGCAAGAAGAGAGGAGGGACAAGGATGCGGTATCCAGGACACATACATGTCGCGCTAAGACCATTCTTATCTCCAGGGCATTTTGGCCCTGAGCCGTAAAAAGGCTCTGGAAACGAGATTGTAGATATGATGGCTGCCAGCAAAAAAACCCTAGTTCAGTAGGCTGGGTCACGTGATCAAAATGTAATTCACACTCTTAGCCGTAATTATTACGAAACCGTATCGTCAGAATATTATAGGCGTAGAAGAGCTCTAGGGACGAGGTTCAAAATAGTAGCCCAAGAGTGCAGTTTTATGTTGCACACCTGGATCGTCTTTATTTACCGACTGGTGTTTTTTTGGTAGAGCGTTCGCCTCCAGCGCGGGAGATCTTGGGTTTCAATCCCGGGGTCGAGTCATGCCAGAGACTATAAAAGGTGTGAAACGATCCTTTCTGCTTAATGTTCTGCATGAGGATTGATATTTTATGCAATTGTCTAGGGCCTTTCGACGGACCCTCATTGATGTAAGTACCATTAGAAACTGAAGAGGCCATCCTGGGTAAATAATAGTATAATAATAATAATTAAATCATCCGGTTAATTCTAATTCCAAACGCCAAAACTACCACCGGACTCTGTGTGCTTTGCACATGTTTTTGTCGGTAACAGCCAGCGAGTGACGCCAAGTTAGCACAGACTAGATGGGATAAAAAAAATCCACATAATTAGGTACTAAAAATTTTTTTTGAATTATTATATACATGTTTTTTCTATTATAAACACTCTTGTCACGATTTTGCAGTTATACTAATAATATCAACCTTCACCAAAAATATTTAGATTCAACAATTGCTCTATAAATTAGTGCTAAAATGACGTAATTATTAGAGACATGTTAACAACAACAAAGATGGCGCATAACGTAGAATTTTACTACGATCTTTAAAGTACTGCACTGCGCGAGCTCCAACATAGGATTTTCCTTAAACTTTTTAGACATGTTTTGTGAATCATACAGCTATGATAAGGGGAGCGGAAATATTTTTACTCTTGACATTTTAACAGCGTTGGATGCAGCTGAGGATGCTACCCAGGAATCTTCAAAAAACACAAAAACCCACTGTTGTAAAAATATGAAAGGACAAAAAACATGATTTTTTAACATGATTATCCCAAAATTCATTTTAAATCAGAACCGATGAAAAATCATGATGTTGTAAAAAGTTGGACAAGTAAAAGCCGATTTTTTCTTGTTAGTTTTTAACTGGAAATTTCTGCTGGGTCAGCAATTTAGATATTAAGCCAAAATCATTTTGGTACGTGTTAAGGTCTATTTTTTCAAGAAATAGTAAAAAGATTTGTATACATTTACAACTAAATAATGCAGTGCTTGGAGAACTAAAAAGTATTACTGACACCGAACAAATTCAAAATGGCCGGAGTGGAAGGACCTTTTGAGTCGAATTTTTTATTGCTCCTCAACCAAGATATGGCTTCTTTTACTAACGAAAATATTTAGGAAAAATTTGAGAGTCGTATAAACTTTAGTGTCACCAGCCACCTCCGTTTACCGCCGACCAAGCTATCATAAAAACATTAGATAGATGAAGAGTACATCTCTTCAGAATCCATTTATACTAAATGGAATAACGAAACCTATTCTGTGAAAGCTCAATCCTAGGCAGGGAAGCGAAATCGATCCGTTCTTGTTAGTCGCCGTGTAGCAACGGGAAAAGTCAGGGAAGAAAACACTGCTCTTGCCCAGCTGGAATAAGCGACTATTGCAATCACGTAATGGTCCTTCTCCTTAAATTCCCTGTGTCAATTTTGAGAGGTCCCTCAGTGCTTTCAGTTAGATCATAGTAAGAAGCATGCATGCCCGTAAAATGTATATATAAATATAAGATACTTAAAAATGATAAATTACAAAATACGACGTCCTCACCTGCTCCTACATGCAAATTTATTTTTTCCAAAAAAATGTTGTTTGTCTAAACGTGCATTTTACGAGATAAGACTGATCTGATCTGTGGACTATTAATTTGTTTAGAACCAAGTCATCCATTATCGGTTATCAAACATATAGTAACAAGTCTCTTTTTACTGCACAAAATTCTAAGTACTAGTACTTCTAGGATACTAGGATGATCAAGGAGTTCGTTTCAAGGAACGAACGACAAACGAACGAACGAACAAACAAATGAACGAACAAACGAAAGAACGACAAACGAACGAACGAACGCTCGAACAAAGCGTCTAATTACTTAACAAAAACGGTAATAAACGCTGGCGTGAGACTAGAGGTCGGTAAAATTTAAAGAAAGAATATGGTAAAGTTAAAACGTATTTTTATAGAATACATAATATACTGTTAGAAAAGACGGTAATCATGAGTCTACTTGTCTTTTTTCGACAATGTTTTTGGTGGAGTACGAACAAGTGCAGTGCTCGTCCATTGTGTTTCACGTCCAACCAATTCCAATACTTTATCCACTTTCTCAACAAAATTTGTGACTTTGAAGTAACCGTGTTGTTCGCACCCATTATTAAATAGAAAATAGCCACGCCCAAAAGGTTGATCGTTTCGAAAGTATCCTTTGTAAGAATGATCGT
This sequence comes from Hydractinia echinata, assembly GCA_030067915.1. Taxonomy (NCBI): domain Eukaryota; kingdom Metazoa; phylum Cnidaria; class Hydrozoa; order Anthoathecata; family Hydractiniidae; genus Hydractinia; species Hydractinia echinata. Next base: position 3,149,195 of record JASGCC010000011.1, on the reverse strand, counting down.
TATTTATCCATTCAGCATGTCCTTCGCGAACTCCTTGAGACCAATGACCTAAAATTGATGCTAAAATTGCTAGTTTATTTATGATTTATTACACAGGGTGACTCACGCAGTGTGTTTTTATGAACGTCCGCAAAAAATGTCCTGGTTCGTTTAAAACTATTATTTGAGTTCTAAACAACCTGTAAGTATCACATATATACTAAGCCACACAACAATCGAGGGGAAAAGCTCAATTGGACGAAGATTGATAAGGAGTGTCAATGTTATGATTCATTAACATTCAGCCTTATATACTGGTTATAGTCTATTAGACGGAATATTCAGGACAGATAAGCCGAAAAATGCTTAAAATCATTCCGCTGGAGATCTGGGTTTTCCAGTAGGAATTAGTTCTGAAATAAAATAATAAGGACCGAATAAATTCATTGCGATGAGAAAACTAGAATTGGGCACAATGTCAAACAACAAAAAATGTTTAAAAAATACTTTTATTTCGATTTACAGCGAAATCTTCATCAGAGTAGTGTTATAAAAGAACCTAATTTCTTTGAGATCACGAATAAAATATTCTGTAATTAACACTGAAATCCTACCTTTAAACTGAGTTCCAGTACTTTTATAAGTGTATATTCCTTTTCCGTGCTTCTGGTCATCTTTCCATTCTCCTTCATAAACATCTCCATTAGGATATGTATATACACCAACACCATTTTTATCTCCATCATTCCAGTGTCCGTTGTATGCACTACCATCCGGATAATACATTTGTCCATCTCCTTGTCTTTTGCCATTAGAATATTTACCTACATATCTGAAGTATTTGTAGTTTTTAGATAACTCCTGCTCTGCAAGTTGATTTCAAAACAAATCAGAAAAGAAGGGAGAATTCCTTTTGTAGAGTTCTGCATTATATGTAGTGTGTCAACCTTGTCCCCAGGTATTGGTACCTAACAAACCCAGGGCACGAGGTTGGTAGTGCGTAAAACAAAGATAATGTTAATATGGCATAGTTACGTCTACACATTTCTTTTTGTCTTTTCGACCACTCGGACTCAATAATATTTATTATCGTCCTCTTATTTACGTGCTGAACACAAGGAGTAAAAAGAAAATCGCTTATATATGGATCACATATTTTTGTGAACTCAACCTTTAACTCAACTAATTCAAAAGCGATGTGTGTATTATGTACTGTACACTCGCCGTTACAAACCTTGCTATCTTACAGTTAATCATATTTGTTTTTTATAAGCAACCAGTTTATAAGCAACTTTGTTAAAATATTTTGGATTGCTAAGCAATTTTGGTAAAAGCAACGTGGGATATTAACAACAATTTTCAGTTGCGGTTTCTAAAATGCGATCCGCTAAAATCGAGCTCGAAGATTTCGTGTTCTCTAGATAATTCCCTACATTCATTCATGGGACACTTGTTATCTTGTTTTTAAATCAATTATTTGCTATGTCGATATTATTTCAGGTAATTTTCTGCTGGGTTTATCATACTCTGTTCGATGTTACTCTAAGCAATTGTTAATCAACTCTTTATCAACTTCAAGGCAATTTGTTAGCAACTTAAGTACAGGTCAATTGCTTACACAGTTACAATTTTAGTGAGGATACCATTTTCGTCCCAAGAGCTCTTTGAGGTAAATTTATCTCAAAGAGCTCTGGGGACGAGAATGTGAGGATACTGCATTGTAACTTGCAGCTATCAAGATTGTAGCTAAATTATTAAAACAGAGAAAAGAAAAATATTTACTTTGCAGCTTGAAATCTGTATGATCCGAAACCATTTCTCCTTCCATCCTCGTATTCTCCCTCGTAAATATCTCCATTAGGAAAACACGCTTTACCTTGTCCATGTCTTGCTCCGTCTTCGTTCCGGTCTCCCTCATAAACACCGATATCATTTTCCGTGTCGCCGAATCCTTCTAATTCGTAGTCTGATTCGTCACTCATCGTACAAGAAGTAAGAACAAACACATAAACACTTGTTGGAACTGTTACCAGATACTTACGTTTTGTAACGTGCAATTTGACGTCAACTGAAGTATTGTTAGGTGATTAAATGAATCACTTCTGACGTCATTTTATTACCTCACCGTGCTTGTACCAATTAATCACGTGATCTTGTACTGCTTCACACTATTTAATTAAACGAGTATTTTTTTAAGTTACATCAACAAACTACAAATAAGCTTGTTGACCTAGCGATAGATTATCGCTAAAAATTATACCTACGCAGAATTTAAACGCATTTTTAATTAGTATAAGGGACCTAACCAAGGTAGTTTTGATTGATGTCTTTTAATCATAATTCACGTTTACTTATGCATTGTCTAATTCTCTATAGAATCTCTCGGTTTTATTTTCGTTAATCTGGCATGGGTTATTGGAATAGATGACAGGCGTTACACAGATGTTGACATACTGACTTCATTTTTATAGTATTTCTTTCCTCAGCTTCAATCTTAAAAGCTCGTCCCAATAGTTTTACATACCTAAAAAGTCCTAGGGACTTGCTATCTTAGGTTTTATGATCTAATTTTCATCAAACTTTTTGTCTCTGCGTCTAAGAGAAGAGATTTTAAGTTGTTCAAAGTCGAAGTTATTATTGTTCGCGTGAATTTATGTTCACGAATCAAAATGCTTTTCTGATAGAAGTTTAGTTTGCTGCGGAATTTTCTATTCGCAAAAATTTGTTATATTCTTTGATAAAAACGTTATTTTGAGGTTAATAAAATGATTAAAAACTATTACAGTAAAGCCGTTTAGTGACCAACGTGTTATTTATCCGTAACTGGTCAATTTCAAATCTCAAACCACTACTTTAAATTTGAAATAGACCGGGTTGTAGTTGACCGGTTTTACTTTGTTTTTATCACAAGAAAAGCCCGCGATTTTCGAATGTTATACGATTGGCTACTTTTTACAACATAACTAATTGTCGATTTCATTTTATTGTTTAGAATCTATGTTTTATTTTGATTGGTTGACATTTTTGAACATCAAAAAATAAAAATATCTTGCGTTGTTTATACTTTTGACACAAATATTTATCGTAAAAATGGAAGCAAGTAAAGGGAGATTTCAATTACTTAATATATATTTACATATAATTATTTGTGTTTTGATACAAGTTGTGTTTTTGTTCAACTAATGCCAAATAGCTCTGGAAACTATGATATTACTATACTAATAAAAGTTATTTTTTTAACCAAATGTAGATTTTACAGGTAAAGATTTTCCCAACCGCAAAATATGGAAACCACCTTATTCCATGAAATTAACGAGTCAAGAAATTAACGCGGTTCAATGAAATTATTTTGAAAAAGGCATTTAATTAACGCGAATTTGAGAATATGCGATATCACACGAAGCAAAAATTACGGCAACAGTCGAATCCACGGTAGTGAAGCGGTCTTCCCTACTTAAAGGCGGTTTGGAAATCGAAATAAAAGTTTTCGTTGTTTGGAAAGACAATGTTAAAAATTTAAAGAAAAAGTGCTTTTAGTTAATTTTCCACTTGGATCAGAGTATGAAGATTATACAAAAGCTATTTAAAAAAAATCGCTGAAAAAGAGAACACCGTTGAGCTCCGATGAGGAAATAGTAAAAAATTTGTAAAAAAATTTATTTTTATGTTTTTCAGGCTTTTATATATTATAAAAAAGTTACCAAATTAACAGTGTTTTAATTAACGAGTCATGAAATTAACAGTCTTTAAATTAACACTGCATTTAATTAACGGTCATTAAATTAACGCGAATTTTGAAAAACCGCGTTAATTTCATGACTCGTTAATTTCATGGAATAAGGCAACAATGTTTATAAAAATGGATTATTTCCATGGATTTGAAGAGAATTAAGAATTTATTTCCCACTCAGCTGAGTACAGTACACTATTTTTACAAACTGTAGTCATCAGTATAAATATTTTATAACTTCAAACAGGTTCAGCAATTTTCTTTCAACTAATCCATATTATAAATTTTAAATTTTAAACAATATCAATGAATAACAAAATTTTCTACGATTTCACGACCACGGAAGTTTTGACACAACCTGCAAGATGGGTTCATCCAGGGAGAGCACATCTGAGCACTTTCAGAATCTTGGGAGCAAGCCATGTATGAAAGTTTGGAGGATCGAGGTAAAAAGACTTTTCTCGCAATTTTTCTTTTTAAACTTCGTCTGTTAAAATTGTTTTTACTTATTTTTTACAACAGAAGAAACAGATCGTACTACAGAAAAAAGGAAATTTGGGAACGTTTTATGCAGGAGATTGTTACATCGTACTAAACGTAAGTCATTCTTCATATCTTGTGAATATTTCTTCTTGTGGCGAGGTCTAGTTATTCATATAATTCATAGGTACGAAAAATCAAAGATAATATAACCACTGATCTTCATTTGTGGATTGGAACCGAAGTTGACAAGGTAAGTTTTAGAATTTTGTTGAAATGTGTACAATTAAATCCCGACAAAATTTTTTGGAAATGGGGCATAAAATAAACAGCAGTAATATAGTTTTTTTAGTATAAAATTAATCATAAAACTATATAAAATAACAAATTTGAAACGCGATATGTAATAATAAATAGTAAAAATTGATAAAAAAAAGCAGGAGCAAGGCTCCCCTGCGCTAAGTAGCATATTTCTGAAATTACGCGATTTCAAAATTGGAATAAGTTTTCGCATGGTCCTTTTCTGAATATATATAAAAGAATGGAGCTACCCGATTATCCCCATAGCCTTAAACTGCGAGGGACAAACTTCATAGAGATATGATTACACAAAAAAGCAAAAGTGAATGAACTTAAAAAATACAGCATGAAAGGTAAAAAAAAAAATTCATGTTCTAATCATATCAAACATGGCGGATTGTTTCTTCAACAAGTTCAAATCAACATCAGAACGGAAATGTTTCAAATCTTTCAATTCGCGAATTAACAACATCACAAGTCTTCCATACAACGTTTGTTTTTGGCGCAAAGTATCAACAAATGCTTGAAAGCATAAAAATCTTGCGAGGTCAGGTTCTACGATCAACTTCTGACGTTTTAATGACGGCGAAGATGTCGTACTCTCGTCGCTGTTTACGAGAGAGGAATTTAATCGTTTTGCATGTAGTCGTCGTCGGTGCAGGCTATTACGACACGATCGTAAAAAGGTCGCCGGCAGATCTTGGATTAATCTCAGTAGGAATGGTATACGCAGCTTGAATCTTCCGGCTAATTCAACAGAGTAGAATTTAGAAGAGAATAACTGTCTTGCTGTCACAAAAACGAACGAACGAACGAACGAACGAACGAACGAACGAACGAACGAACGAACGAACGAACGAACGAACGAACGAACGAACGAACGAACGAACGAACGAACGAACGAACGAACGAACGAACGAACGAACGAACGAACGAACGAACGAACGAACGAACGCATAACGCGACTTACCTTTGGAAGCTTTACGAATATGAGCAATAAATTTTACAGCTGAAATAGAAGAAAATTTGTGTAAAAAAATTGTATGGCAAATACCTTTCTTTATTCTCGCAAACCTTCAGAATTTGGATTCCTTTATCGCATCGTAAAGGGCTTGTAAATGTCAATTTGATTCTCTTATGAATTTTATGATATTAGGAAATCATTCTTTTTAGTTACCTTGATTACAAACATATCCAATTTTTAGACCTCAAATAAAAATATTCACAATTTCTTTCCCTCAGAAATATTGCGTTTTGTCAGATTCTCGAAAATGTTTTTCGAAATTACAAAAAATATCAGTCATATAAAAACGTGTATTCTGTCTGTTTGCGCGTTTTTATTCTGGAAGCCCGCAGAGTAATTCATTATGCTAACGGACAAACCCGTGGATAGATTCAAAGATTTCTAAATAAACATTCAAGAAAATTTAATTTGTCACATTTCGTCTTAAAGCACAAAAGGAGAACACACGATCACACACGATCACACTCACCAATAAAGCGGAAAAGATGGTAGATATTTTTGTGAACGGTATGGCGTGAGTTGATTACAGAATCTACAATCAATGCTGATGCTTTTACCGTGGTCGTTTGAATCAATTTTTGTCGCAACTTTAAACCTGGCGATGCTCCACATTGAATGTTCATCCCATCCTGGATGTTTTCACCTAAAATGATAGAAAACAAAGCTATAACAACTGAATTTCAATGTAAAGTGACATCGACTTTTAATTCTGCTATAGTGTAATGCAGAAATGTAACAGCGCCAGCAAATTTGTATGTGCCCACCAATATTAGCTCATTATTTTCCAAACATTCCTGAAATTTCCCTCCCTAGTTAGGGTTAGGAGCCCATCTTTAGGATCGCAGGATTAATTAGGCTCCCAGGGCGCTTAATCAGTCAATCAAGAATAGACCCGAAATTCAATTCTTGCAAAAATTTTAAAAACTTAAGTTTCGATTGACGATTCAACCTTCAAAATTCCTGACATTTTTCCGATATAGCAGCTGATATTCTTGACTCTTTCCTGATATTTTTGACAATATTTTAAAAACTCCTGACAATTCCTGACCTGTTGTGGTTAATCTCACCTATGTATTGGACGTAATTGTAACTGAATTCCAATGTCTGGGTATTTATAAAATATCCACACCATGGGAACCAATTTCCATGGACACAAGCTAAGTCACACTTGAATAATCTCTGATGAAAGTTTAATAACGTTTTTTTACGGTTCACATGGCAACCAAAGGACGACATAGATTGGTGCATAGTTAACACGAACCGCTCTGCCAGGTGTTTTGATGTTGAGACAAGTATGTAATCGTCCACCCAACGCATGAGTAAGCAATTTGGTGAATTAAACTGCGTGAAATACTCCTTCTCCATTTTGCCGTAGTGAAGATTGTTTAACATTGTAGCAAGGATTGAACCTTGAGGTACACCTGAAATAAGTCGAAGAGTATATCTTTTGTACCAAATTTTAGGACTTTTGGAAAAATAAAAAAAAAACACTCCCCATTTTTTTCATATATAATATTTTTCCTGGAGTTTTTTATATATATTTCATTTCCTAGAGTTTTTTTATAATTCATTTCCTGGAGTTTTTTTATCTGGAGTTTTAAGGAGTTTCCAGAGTAAACTAACCAGTATTGATCATATCAATCTTTCCCAAATACTTAGATGTCGAAAAAAGCATGACAGTAATTCACATTTACAACGACGCCAGATGACTATGCGAAATAAAGAAATTTATTTTACAAAACGATTTTACCTGTGTCTTGTATAACAAAGTTATCCCCAACACGACCGATAGAGCATTTAATGTGTTTTGACACTAAATCAATGAGTTTTTCTCGCGATTCTGTCCAGCGGTAGACTTTGTCGATAAAAACCATATTTCTGCCGGTCAGGAGACCACTTCTTTGACGGTGTCGGATGAAATCCACAAAATTATCACAATCAGTACCTTCTGTAGCAATCCTACACAATTTGAAAGACAGCTTGCCATTTTGTGCGCACTTAAGTCTCGTAAATGTACGAATCAAATAAGAATCCGCGCTCAACACTTCAGGCAAATAGTTAAGTAGCTGGTCATGGGGTAACGTATCAAAACAACGACTGATGTCCAACGATGCGAAGTAAAATGGCGGCAGGACTTCATGTCGAGATTTTACATGACGCACGAATCTTTCCCAACGATGATACACCTCAGTGGAGTTGCTAACAGTAGCGCCATAGATAGATGGATTCTTTTCAATCTCGTGCTGGAGAGAAAGATGGACATTCTTCAGGATGGTTTTCACCAGAAGTTTTTTCTTGTTTTCCGTCTCGTGAAAACAACGACTCATGTTTGCTATAGGTCGTAGCTGAAAATCAAAACATTAAGACTCATGAACATAAATACCACGTGACCTAGATGTCATGCGCTCTGTGTACTTACCATAAATTTTGCTATTTTTGTATTTAATTATGTTTTGTTGGATTTATATTTTGCGATTGGGGATCCCCGTTCAATTTATTTTTTTGGAATTAACTCCCGAAAAACTTTCTTGCGGGACATATTTTTGCGAGTAATGGCAAAATTCGCTAACATAAGTCCCGCAAATAACATAATTTAATTCTCTAAAATAATTAATTAAAAAAAGGAAAGTTCAACATTCGAGGCGTTTATGAATAGATTTTAAAATTTTGTCAGGGAGATGCGTATTCGAGAAATACTTAGTTATATAATCTAACTCAAAAGATCTTTGTTAAATCGAAAGGGACGCTATATAAAGATACTACAAACATCTGCAAAAAATTTCATACCTTATTTTGTCCAGGTATAAGTCTAACATCGAACACACCTAAGCAGTCTTTATTTTTCAACTTCTCATCAACAAACGCAAGCGACACAGGCTGGTAAACGTGACCAATCACTGGTTTCAACCCTTCATGAAGAATCACTCTCCACGTTTGCTTACGATAATAAAACAATTTATTTTTATGACACCCCGTCTCCGTGATGTAAAAACAACTGCGGAGAAGAGGCACGACAAATCCATTGAACATCCAGAGAAAAACATTCGAAACAGTGTCGTGCTGTTTTAATGAATACTGCGCATGCTTATGACTGCTTCCATCTTTTCCAAACAACCAATCAAATGAGGACAATTTGATGCCGGTCATGATATTATTAAGTAAGATCTTTTCGTAACGTCCAAGCATCAAAAATGTTAACAGTGACTTTAAAAAATTATTTTTATTTTGAGGACATCCCCATAGTAAATCGGGAATCACCTTGTTTAAAACTGCTCTGACAAAGTTGTACACCTAAAAATGAAACAAAGTGCAGTCCATCATTAAGTAAATAACCCGACTTTCATGAATTTTCTATGTTTTTTCAAGAATCAAAATGATGCTAACGCCATCTTTTCTTTGAGACTTGAACATTTTATACTCAACTTTTCAAATTCGAGTGAAACTGCTGAACGAGACGAGATAAATCAACAAAGTCAGTCATAATTTGTCGTGAAAAAAAGTTGAAAAAAAAATACCTTTTGCGGCTCAACGTAAGATTTGACTGCAAATTTATATCGCACTTTTTCAGTGAACGTCATCTTTGTTGGTGCTGTTTGCTCATTGGTTGCTTTCCTCCAGCCTTTTATCCACTTTGCAACTGGACAGTAGAAATTTAAAAGTCTGTTCAGCTTGCAAATTTTAAAGTTTTTAATCACAATGAGAAATAAATTTTTCACTCCTAACAAGTGGTGGGGTATACGTTTTATTTTGTATTTTTCGGAAGAGAAGTTAAAAACAGCGTTCATCAGCTTCCAAACACCAAGATTGGAAGAAGGAATTTCGTTCAGAATAAACTTCTTGTGGAAGCCATCTTTAAGGACTTTTGCGTATAACATTTTATTTCTTTGTATGAACACGTGTCTTCTTGCACCTCTGCGGTTGAGAGAATTCGTTGTTTTACACTCACCCGTAGGTTGTTTTGACTGGGTATCAGTGGCATTCCTCTTATATTTGCGTTTACATTCATCCATTACCAATACCTTACCATTGCCCGACCAATTGTCACGATTACTCCTATTCAATTTCCGTTTCTTATTAGTTAAATTTTCCATGTGTAGCTTTCGTTTTTGTCCACCTCTGATGCCAGAAATAGTTATTAGATCTGTGCTCCCCTGTTGATCGTTTTTAAATACTGGATTCTTACCCGCCTGGTTTCTGTAACATTCAGGTTTTGTCCCGTCTTTGCATTTATTATGGCAACGTCTAGCTTCCTTACTAATCTCGTTCAATGGAGGACCGGTTAACTGCACATAACAACCCCGTTCGACCAACACAAACAAGCTTGTCCTCACCAGCAAATAAAACATGACGTCATCACCGATTGCACGATGCAACATCTCCCACGGAGTACTTTGCAAGTACACTACGATGGTGTTGATATACTTCGCAAGCAAGCGAGTACCCGCGATGCATTGCTTCTTGCTACCTTCCCAGGAGAAACAATAACCATAAGAGAGAACGCTGGGAAGTTTGAGAGCACACAGGTGGTCCACTGCGTGAAGAATCAGGTCCCTGGTGGAGAAAGCTGTGTCTGAGGAAAACTTTTCTTGTATCGGTTTGCTGCTACACTCATTGGCAACAGTGACGGAATCGAGGAGGGAGGAATAAAGTTCTGCGTTCGTCAGCGCAACACCATGATTCATTAAATAACGTCTTAAAGTTGCCGTTTCACAAAAATAACGATCAAGAACTGTTGATTTTGACGTCATTGCTATAAAAAACTATTCCAGTATCCAACACACAACCTTAAAAAATTTTTAAATTCTTGTCTTTAATTTTCTTGCAGCTTTTTCTAAACATTCTTTGAACAACAGAAATTCTTTCTCGCAAGCATGAGGCGAAATATCTTCGTGTTTCTGCACTACACACTTCGCGTACACTGCAGCTTCACCTGAACAACTTTGAACAAGCCTAGGAAATGTTTGAAGTCGTTTTCGTGCGCTTTGAAGGGATGCTTTTGTCATTTCTACTTACTGCAAATAAACAAGAAACACATTGTTAGGAAATAAAAACAATAACATGCATAGTATAAACAGAGACTTAATTTGAAAATGTGGATATTATTAATATAGCTAGGTTTCCAAAAAAGTTCGTAATTTTGTTCAACTGTTGTACAGCAAACAACAAGAAATGTCTCCTTAACACAAAACTCCGTCAAAACAGATTTTTACAACACCCCTTGTACAGGGCATATGCTCTGGTTGAACTTGTACAATAGTTGCAACAATAGAGAAGGAATATTTGTTTATTTAGAAGGATGAGACAAACGCAATTGAACAAATATGCGAAGCTGACCGTGTTATGGATGGTGTTACATTATATAGACAGGTACTTTATGGGTCTGTTTACATTTAATAAAAATGTAAAAATATGTTTGTCGTAAAGTCTATAAATATATTATTTCTTAGGTTCAAAACCACGAAACAAGAGAATTTCTCGATTTATTTCCCAGAGGAGTAAAGTAAGTTTAACTCTGAACGTCAGCAATTTACTTTAAGCATGGAGGTTATTATTTCTGCCTCCATGCTTTAAGTAGACAAGTTGTCAACTGTAATTCATATGATCCAGGTACTTGCAAGGTGCAGCCACAAAGTACGTCCATTTTCAACAAGGACAATATGTAAAAAGATTGTTTCAAGTTAAAGGGAAAAGAAATGTTCGAGTTTCTCAGGTTCGTTTAATAACCTATCTCCTTCACAGCGTACACATAACAGCCTGTAATGAAACTACCGACTGATTTAGGTTCCTTTAGAAGCTGCTTCACTTAACGAAGGAGATTCGTTCCTTCTGGATGACGAGTGGACAATATTCTGCTGGAATGGAAAAGATAGCAGTAAAATCGAAAGAGCAAAGGTGGTTTGATGTCAAACAAATCTTTCAAACGAACTAATTAAAATCTGTTCTTTCGCGTATAAGTTTTTTTTCATTACAGGCTATCGAAGTGGCAAGAATGATACGAGATGATTTTTGTTTCGGCAGAGCTGACATTATTATAGCAGGTAAAAAAACGTTCACAAACTTCTCTTTCTGTAAAACTTTCAATAAAAATATCTGCGAAATTTAGCAATAAAAAAAACGACACACACAAATAACACTAAACACAGTGTGACCTCTCGATAGCTGATACCACTTGGACCAAAAGAAATGTGCCCCATAAGAAGACTTATTATGAAAAGAAACAGCGATGCTTTCTTCTTCAGAAAAATCTCTTCACACGTGATTACTTGACAAAAATATAGAAAAAGATATTAAGCGATGAAAACGGTTGTGAAATTGTGAAAATATATGAAAACAGTTTATATATCCTAAAAATGAATTTTTAACTGCCCCTAATAAAAGTGTTTTTGTAAGGAAAAATCCCATTTAGTGCCAGAAAAATTGTCTGCTATATCAGGATTTCGTCCGCATCTTAGAAAGTGGTCGTAAAAATAAGGCGTCTGCTGTATTCCATGTTTGCTATGGAGAGGTTCCACTGTACTGCAGTTCAAACACCAAAAGTCTCTAAAAAATCAAACATTGAGACGACACAACCTAAATAAATACAAAACTATCTCATATTTACTAATTCGTCATAAATAATACTTAGTAAAACTATGTCTTCGCAAATCATTTATCCATTCCAATCATTTTATTCATTCATTCATTCCATCCAATCATTTCTATCGATCATTCATCAAACGTCAATAAAATCATTGTGTTTAGATCAAGGTATTGATAAAAAGGAAGAGCGCATGTTTTTTCAAGCACTTGGAGGACGAGGTGATATTCCACCTAAAATAGAAGATGATGATGAAGATGAAACAGCAATGTCTCCTACACAAGTCAAAGTGTTTAGGTAGCGATGAAAACAAATTATTTTTTAATCTAAGCCAAACTAGAGTTATTATAGAAAACGAATGTGCTAAATAAAAAACTTTTCATAGATTCGCCTGCATCTAGGAAAGTATGATAGACCATTGTGGAGATCTTGCAGCCATTATGAATTTTTTTTTCCAAAGTGGAACAGACTTCACTGGATGTGCTTTCACTTCCTACGTTTCTAGGGGAAATACTACTCGCCAGCACTAGTCGCGCCAACAAGAGTTGTTATTTATACTTGCTTCGTCAGTAAACGAAATTTTTTTTGGCATTTTCAAAGTTCTTTACAGCAGCTCTGTAGACATTTTAGTGGTTTAAGATCAATCAAAAAATAATTTTTAATAGGGCCGAATATCCAACTTGCTCCACACATGCTCCACCCACGCAAGTTATCATCAAATAAAACCATAATGGCTGCTGGATCTCCAAATATGTCTATTAAAGAACACTAAGGAAACCTAACCTCCCATAAGTTAACATATTGTGAAACCTGTCGTTTTTATTTTGCAGAGTAACAGATGAAAGCGGAGAAATGGAGTTCATTCAACTTGATTCCAACAATTTGCAAAAAGACATTCTGAATACCAAGGTAATGTTTATAAAAATCAACAAGAAGTAGTTCATAGAAAAAAAAAATGATGAAAATGCACCATTCTTTAGGACTGTTTCATTTTCGATGGTGGAAAATGTGGTCTTTATGTGTGGACTGGTGCCCAATGTACAAAAGAAGAGAAAAAAGAAGCATTTAAACATGCGCTGGTAAGTTGAAAAAAACTTCAAAAGAAGTATATGTTTTTTTATAAGCAGTTGAAATTTCAAAATCAGGCTTAAGGAAGCTTATGAAAAGTATTTTTTCAGACTCAAAATATTGCTTAGGGTACAATTAATGGCAAAAAGATTTATTGGAATATGCTTATGAAAAACACATGATCAGGCTTAAAATATGCTTCTTTGAAAAAAAAATATTGCTTTTGAATTTTGAGTAATTACAACTTAAATCTCACTACATACTGGTTATTTTAGACATAAAGAAAAAAAGCTTCACATAATGCTTAGCATATGCTTAAAAAATGACCAAATTTAAGCCTACGAATGCTTATAAATGCGATGCTTATAAAAAAAACATGTAGCATCAAAAATTTTTTGCATGAATAGATATTTTCTTTACCATAGAGTTTTGGTGACGCGTATGATTACCCTGGGTTCACTCCTCTCACTCGAATAATGGAAGGAAACGAGACGAAACACTTTAAATCGTTTTTCAAGAAATGGCCAGAGAAAAGATTCGTCACTGAGAATGGTCATGTTAGAATGATAGGTAGGATCGCTTGCTATCATCTGAAACTTCACAAAACAATTCTCTTAAAACCTCCTGCTGTACATCCTAACCTTTTCCGACAAAATACAGATTATAAAAAAATCTATTTTATCACTCGATATTAAAGAAGAAAAAAAACTTTTTAAGATGATATTTTTTTCATTCTGAATTATGGATACGCTGAACGAAAGATTTGAATGTGAGATACTGCAGTTTTATTGGCCAGATTAGGATAGGTTGTGAACCCTTCTGTTAAAGGGAGGGAGTTAAACTTTTAATAGAGTAAAACAAAAATTTATTTTAGAAAAAGACCATTCGAACTTGTTTGAACAGAGTACTGCATCTGTATTGCAGGATATGTTTGACGAGGGACTGGGTCAAATTAAGGTGAGATGATGTTTTTTAAAACATTTTTTAACATCACGAAAGCACATTTACTTATCATATAATATACGCATTTAAAACAATCACCTAACTTTTTTAACATTTAGATATGGCGCGTGGAAGGTTTTTACAAAGTGTCATGGCCTCACGAGCTATACGGTGTTTTCTATCAAACAGACACATATCTCATACGATACGAAAGTCCAACTATTTACAATCATTACATCATCTATATATGGGAGGTAAGAAATCGAACAACAGAAATTATTTGAAGTTCGATTGCACATGCGCAATACTAGCGTGATGTTACAACAATTGTACTTTTATAATCTAATAATGAGATTGAGCAGATCAATTTTTACATATCTGAAAATATTAATAAGATATAATAAGAATAAAATATAAGAATCACAGAGTAAAAAAAAAGCGAAAAAATATTTCGGTAAGTATATGCCGAATTAGGTTTTACTAAATTATCCACACGCAAATGAATTTTCAAGAGGGAGAGGGGAGATTGGGTTGGGTTGGGTGGGGTGGGGTGATATTTTTTAACTTTAGAAATTATCGAAATACGATAACCTTTAGGGAAGTGGCAGTTCAGAAGAACACAGAACAAACGCTCGCCATTTAGCACAGAAGTTGGATGTGTCTTTGAGAGCTAACACAACACAAATTCAAGTTGCTCATGGCAAAGAACCAGACCATTTCCTTTGTCTGTTCAAAGGAAAATTGCAGATATTAATGGTGATGAAAATTTCTTTAATGACATCCTAATTTAATTCTCTAAAGAATATTGAGACGTTAAAACCATACACGTGTACTTATGTGTTTTTTTTAATGTTGTTAAAGGAAGAATCGAAAAACGAATATATAAACAAGATATCAGAAGAGGGAGATGATGAAGAAGACGAAAAGGAAAATAATTTTTTTAAGATAAGTGGAAAAACAGTTCTTACAACCAAAGCCATCCAGGTAAGGATTGTGTTCTAATAATAAAACTGAGAAAAAATGACGCAAAAAAGAATAATCTTGTTCAACTTCTTTTTAGCTACCACTTCAAGCATCTCTACTGGAACCAGAACACATCTTTTTGTTACAAACTGAGGGGAAAAGTTTCATATGGAAAGGCGGTGTAAGTTTTCTTGAAATTTCGTTTCTATAGGGACTCCCTCTAATTCTAATCTCCGTAATAATTCGAATATCTCCATAAGTCAAAAAAAAATTAAAGTCACTTTGAATTTTTCTACGACGCTCTTATATTATTCTTTCCGTTATTGAAATTTCCATAATTCGAACCAGTTCCCTCGAAAAAATCCTCCCCGTAATTCAAATTCTTATGAAGTTTTACTATCAATCATGTAATCTGGCCATTCACCATGGAATTTCAAATACGTTTTAACAATTCGGTCCAGTTTCAAAGTGTCCCTAATAATACTTTTAGTTTTTTTTTAACAAAATGTTTCTAAAAAACTTAACTTTCATAATTCGAATCTCCCTCTTATTTGAATTTTAATTTCGGCCCATGAGATCTGAATTACCGAGAGTTAACTGGAAATAATCCACGAACAAAAAAAACTCATTTTTCTTCAGCTGACAACTGAGGAGGAGGAAGAGAGTGCACTTGTGGCAGCGGATAGAATATCTCCTGATGGGTCAGTATTTTAACAGTTATTCTCTAGACATTTGAAAGGTAATATTCGACATGTTCAGAAGTTAGCAAAGAATTAACACATTTTTTATTAAGGCTTAGCAAACATATATACAGGATAATTTTAATAAAATAAAATTATAACATTCTTTGCTGTTTAGTGACTTGATACTGTTTAAAGAAGGATATGAAACGCACGAGTTTTGGACACTGTTGAATGGGCGAGCAAATTATAACCAAACAAAGACACAGGTAAACGAGATAAAGAGATTTTATAAATATCAAAAGAATGTAATAAAACCCCCAGGCATGAAAACGATATGGCTTTAACTTTTAGGCTACAAACACAACAACTCCTCGAATGTTTCTCTGTTCAAATTCATCTGGAACTTTTAAAGTAAACGAAGTCCTACCCTATGATCAAATGGTTTGTATATATCTTATCGAAACGTTGAAGGAAAATATATTCATGAACAGTTTATTTGCAAAGTTAATATTTTTTCTAGGATTTGAATGGCGATGACGTCATACTGATGGATGCTGGCGATGAGGTGTAGTAAAATCTACAGTCAAGAGAGGTCTAAGTTTTTTTTTATTTTACTTTACTGAATAACAATTTGTGTTTTTAGATCTATTTATGGATAGGAAGTGGAGCAAACGCAACAGAGAAGAAAAACGCATGGGATACTGCAATGGTATGTAGAAACATACACCTTACGTAACTTTCATGCTTTTGACCTGTTTAATCAATTCAAATAAAGCGATAAGAAGACCAATATTACATGACACCATAAATAAAGGTTTGACAGAATCGTTGAAGTCTTCTAGTATTCGACACTATATCTTTAAATAACATAATATCCATGTTCTGTCACCGAAAAAACGAAAGCTGAAGTATTTTATTTCTTAGGAGTTCGTGGAGCGCTCAGGAAGAAAGGCGGAAGATGTATGTATTGTTCATGTCAAGCAGGGACTTGAAACAAATGCATTTGCAAGTCTGTTTTCAAGCTGGGATGAACAAAAGACTGCGGTAACTACTGTGTTAATTTATCTAGCAGCTTGTAGATTGACACAAAAGCGGAGTTTTAATAAACTCCTTTTAACATTATATGGCTAAAATTCTTCAAAATACACCACACCAGATCAAAAAAGAATGTGTAGAAAAGTTCTAATTTTTTGGCAAATTTTTTTTTTTAGGAATATATCAACTATGCTGCATTAAAAAGAGAGGTGAACGATGAGAATCAAAACAAAAGTAAAGAAAAGTCGATTAAAAAACGCTCCTCCACATGGGGAGAACAACGTGTGTTAAAACGAGCAACTACAACACCAAGATAATGTCAACAATTAACTACTTTGTAACAGGGTTCAGAAGCAGAACGTTTCACTAAATATTGCCTTCCCTAGAAATAGTTAGTTTTTCCTGATAGTTATAAATTCTAGATAGACTTTTTGTTTTACAATTTTATCGCTGATGAAGAACAGCTTTGTTTCAAAAAACAGCTTTGTAATTCCCTGACCAGTCGTCAAAATTTCAGGCTTTTATTATTTTTTCCGTGGAACATGTACAGAGTTTAAAACACTTTTTTGTCACCATATAATACGTTTTACAATCCACTCTCAATCTTTTTAATAGTTACTGTATCTTGAATAAAATTTAGTATGCAACTCACATTATCGAATCTATTTGTCCTTATCATATATTAAAAAAACAAACAAAGCAGGAATTATCTGTTTGAAAAACATATGACTTTTCATGCTTAATAAAGAAATAGAAATTCACTCTGGCCCTTTTATTTGCCATAAGCTCAGTGTTATGTATAGTAAGCTGACATTTATTTTGAGTTGAACCTTTTTTAAGTATAAATATTTATACATGCAATAATACCTTTAAAAACAGATGAGACTGAAAATATCTTCTAATCACCAGCTGATGTACTCTTTTTCTTTCTGACTTTTTTCTTCAAATCTGTTTTTTCTTCTACATAAAAAACACATGACATCAGCTTTCCATATATAAATTTTGTACAGAAGAAAAACATTAGAGGGTAGTTATATATTTACCCAAATTATCCGCGTTTTTCTTCTTTTTTGATGATGACAGTGATTTTACATTTTCAGTATCATCAATTTCAGTAGGATTCTTTATCGCAGGCGGCAACTTTAACGTCATGCATGTCGGTCGACCAGGAATATCAAGACCAGCAAGAAGCTTGGGTTCTTCTTCAAGCTGAATAATTGCATAATAAGAAAACACATTATGAAGTTGCTACTTTAAAGGACCATAAAAAACGATTTTTTATTATGTTTTAGAGGATAAAATGTCTTTTGAATTTCTTTAAAAAATGTTTTCCTTTTTTAGGATATTTAGCAAGACAGATTTCTACCTGACCTAATGACACCATTATTGATGATATAATAAGTTAGTCAGCATAAATTTATTTTTTGAATATCTTCTAACGTTACACAAAACTGAAACTTTTCTGAAATGCAGACTGATGATATCTTGACATAAAAGTTTAATAAGGACATTATATTCCCTAGTTTCAAATATTTAAATCTTAAATGTCTGAAGAACTATAAAAGGAAAATACATAATAAGAAACATTTTTTTCTCTATAACACACTTTTCCTGTAAGGGTCCTGTTTAATTACAATGAAATTTGGATATATCCAGTGAAGAAAAAGCCAAGAAATACACAAGAAATACTCACATTCTGTTGATTCAAGCACCACCCTTTTAGGTTTCCATCTGAAGCCACCGTAAAGAGTAACAATTTGTTTGGCTCATAAGGATGTGGTGCGATTGAAAGTGCTTTTGTTCTAGTAATAATGAATTTTTTTAGAAAAACACAGGTATGAGCATGCTACAATATCCAATAAGGAAACGATCACACACATTTATCCTAACCTTGTTTTATGAGCAGCAAATCTTTGTAGCACCACTTTCTTCTCAAAGTTATACAAGATGACATCATCTGATTCTCCACCAATTATTAGTATTGAATCCTGAAAAAAGACATACCATTAATGATAGTATGTCATGTCCTAGTGTTTATTGTTGACATTTCTAGGGAGACTTTTATTGAAGACAGGTGTTAAATAGAGATTGAATGTTTATTGAAAAACTAAGAAATGCAAATATTCCCTTTTCGACATAATAAACCTATATTTTTTCATCATATCATCACAGATAAATTCCTTAAATGATGAAAACTCTAATAAATGCCCCTTTTTGCCTGCAGGGGGCATATATTAGAGACCCAGCCTTTATTAAATTTTCCAATATTTTAGGTGGAAACACGCGTTTAAATAACAGGTTTAATGTCTAACTAAAATGGTTAAATTAAAAGCATCTATTGTTTACGATGATATTATTCATCATTGAGCAAGTAAATATGGAACACAAAAACATACAGTGACAAACTCAACCGCAAGAATATACTTCTCACAACGATAAACATGTGGTTCATCAACACCCTAAAAATAAAGAAAAGTTAAAGAAAACCAAAGAAAATATCAACAAATAAAAATACTTAAAGTAAAACAAGTATAAAAAAAATTGTCTTTACGTTAAGTTGTTAATTAATGTTTTAAGTATAGTTAATCTGATCTATGGCAAGGTGGTTTTCTTACCCACACATGAAAAAAACATAAAGGAAAAAAGCAATCTCCTTAGGTGTTATAATGAATTATTTCAAAGCATTAATATTTGATCAATTATAACAACCGGTATTGAAAATAGTCTTGTAAACAGTTTGCATTCGTTTTGTAAAGAAAGTTAGGATATACAACAGATGGAAAGACAGCTGTAAAAAGTTATATATATGAAAAATTTAATATCAAATTTTTTGATAAATATTTATCAACAGCACTGTCTGGCCAAACTGTCTCAAGGAATTTAAAACCCATCTGAAATTTAAAAAATTTAAAATGGAATTAATTAACACGAGAAAGGCTGTTACGAGTGTTGATACATTTATATGCATTGTGGGAACATGTGTTAACATTTTAATTTTGGTTATTTTGTCGCGGAATAGGATTATTTGTCGACAAAAACCAATAATATGCTTCCTGAGTTTAGTTGTTGGCGGAATTCTATGCAACGTTGGACAATGCATACTTTTTACGCATCAAATTTGCTTGTTGTTTTTTCACCCACATTTAGTTGAAGATAAATACTGGCAACAAGTCATCTACATTGTACCATTTTTATACACTTTGTTCTGTATACAGATTTTAAATCTATTCTTTGTTTCTATTGACCGACTCATTGCTATAAAATGGCCATTTATTTACCATGCTCGTGTACAAGCTACACATTACACATACGTAGTAATTATTCTATTAATCGTGGCAATAACCATAGGGGTAATGACCTATATTTTCCTACAACTGGGATATATGGAAGAATACATTCAAGCTGCAACATTGTGCCTTATCTTATCAGGACTCTTGGTATTGTTTATTTCCAATGTTGTACTGTTTATAGAGACAAAAAAACAAATACGTGCCATGAGGCAAACATCCCTTGAGACGACTAATCCAAGAAAACAAGAAATTAAAAGTGCAAAGATCTGTTTTGGGCTGGTAGCATGCTTTTTTATTCTATGGATGCCTAAGTTTGTTGATATTACATTAAGAATAACAACAGAAATATATGGGAAGCAACAAATTATTTTAGAATTAGCATCAACATTTTTTTTTAATTTGCAGCCCATGGCAACAACTACAGTATACATATTAGCTAATAAAGTCATCAAAGCAGAATGTGTTAAGTTTTTTCGGCAGCGTCTGTTTAAAAAGAGAATCAGCACCGAAAAAGAAACACATTTAAAAAAAAGAACTCATCCTGAAAGTTGAAAACAATTTTTTTTAAAAAGAAATTTTACCAAAAATTAAAGGCGTTATATAAATACTGAAAGAAAGTTGGACAATTAAGTATATACTTACACTTATTTTGTAAACAGTCAGTTTACATCCAACTATAACAACATAAGAATCTCCAGTGGGTGACCAGCGAACAAGCTCACCAACTTTAACATAATAAGTTTAACGTTAACAAGCATGTATCGTCACATGATTTTTAAAGGAAAGTTCGTCAAACAATATAACAGCCATACCTTCCTTCAGGCTAGTTGTGTATGCTGGTCTTCCTGTTAAAAGGTTCCATGTTCTGAATAACAAGATGATGTTCACATATTATAACAACCAAGCTTTTACTATTACAACGATGTAACAATGGATAAATACTTTGTTGCATAGATAATACAAACAGAAAGATGTAGACACAGTAATATTGCACACAATGTATATTAGGACCTACTTGATTGTTTTATCTTTTGAAACTGACAGTGCAAGCCTACCAGATGGATGAAGTGAAATTGAGTGAATTGCACCTCTAAATATCACATAATATTACAGAGACAGTACTATTGTTTGTATTAACTTTCAGTTAAATATAATATGAAAAATAACGTAAATTAAACTGAAAGGTGTAGCAGGCTTTTTCAGAGGAATTTAGGTTGGTGTGCCACGAATCGCCCGCAACAGCTAGACAAGGTGCATGATGGTGTGTGACCCTATATTGCTTGTGTAAAATAATTTAGGTGCAATATTTATATAAAACTTAAATTTCCAGGCCACTCTTTTACTTACTTAATTCCTTCATTTAATAAAAGAATAACGGAAGTATCCAACCACTTATTTTTCTTGTTTGTTTCGAGGCACATAGCTACATATGGACGTCATCGATCACTTCAAAAGTCCCCCACCACATAATGGATACCATCTTAGATGTGCAAAACGAAATTGATAATCTCCCTCGCTTATGCAATGCACGCCAAATCGACTTCTTTCCCAGCCTCCTGTGAAGTTTTTATTTGTTTGCATTTTTACCTTTAGATAGTTAAACTAGAACTATGTAACAGATATTATAAAATAATTTGAATGTGTTACTGTATTTGGTCCTGGGTCATAAATCTGCTGGGTCGAAGGGTTAGAAAAATGGGAAGTCGTAAATATAGTTGAAATATATATATATAGTTTTTTTGTGCGGTTTTGCTTTATTGCTACTTCTTTTCAATTAAAACTAGGGTGTGTTGTGAGATATGATATTCTTAAATTTACGAGAAATTTTATTGACAATTTCAATTAAAAAAATATGATAATAAAAAAACATAGAAAACTATTTTGTACAATTAAAGCAATTTCTCTACAAATTCTCTCTCTTTTATACAATTAAAGCAAGAGTTTTTTTAGTTTTTTTCAAAACTATTTACCTAACTTGCATGGGAGTTTAACCGCTTGTGAAAATCAGTTTATGATGTTGTGGAGCCCTGTATGTGTGATCGCACGTAAAAAAAGCCTTTGTATCAAATAATATTAAAACACAAGAGCTTTCTTAACAGCTTAGAGTTTAAAACTTTTCCCGGACCTAGCCCTTACTTTCAGACATAAGGAAGACATTACTTTGCCAGCTTTAATTTAGAACTAATTTTTTCATTTTAAATCCTCTTAGACTGTTGCAAAACAAGTAAAAAACCATGCAAAAGATTAAAATCATAATCTGCTTTAAGTTTCAAGGTTGGTTTTGGATTGGGTTTCTTTTGTCTTTTTGTCTGCCTTTATATCATTCACGGGTCATTGTCAAGTCGACCTAAATTTCTCAGGTTTTTACATGCACTATCTCATCTTGGTGGTAATGTTTCTACATGTAAGATAAGCAAATTCTGAAAATTTCATCTTTTTATCTTTTTCTGTTATGAAAATATGCCTCTTCAAAGTATTACAGTTTCTTGTAAAATCGCAATTCTGTGGGCAGAACCAATTTTCCAGTCAAATTTGAGCATCTATAATTCTTAAACAAATTGCATTAAGATCCTCAAAATGGGCAATCTCAAACATATCCATGGGTACTATGGGAAATACGAAACAAAAAATATGTGCAATATTTTGGCCATAATGGCAGCATAAAAGCGCCGATAAATAATTTTCAGAAGAAAAAAATGGAATTTCAAAGTGCGTATGTTCAAATTTGAGGTTTTTGAATATAGCAAATGTGGTCAATTATACATCTGTACATAGAGGACTATTAGTCTCAAGAAGATCAAAATATAATATAAAGTCAAATCAACAGCTATTGGGTCCTGAAAATACACCCACAGCAAATTTATGTTAAGCCCAGAAAACCAATGGACACAGTTACTTTGTTGGCTGAATTTTCCTTTACTGTTCACTCAAGTATAAACGTCTAGTATCAACAGAAATATTAGTGGGGACTCAAAGGGAAGGTGTATATTCAGGCCATTTAGTATGGCCCAAAATTGTTAAAAAGTGAAAAAACATGCAAAAATGACAATTTCTGCAAGACAGGTAAGATTTTTAGCTAAATGGAAATCCATGAAAATGATTCATCAGGTGGTATATTTTGATGATATAAACATCTCAGATGATAAATATAGTAAATTAGCCCTAAAAATGTTCACAAAAATCACATTTTTTTTACCTAAAGTAGCAATTTTTATTTAAAACGGTAAAGTTCAAAACCTTGTAACTTTCATTATAATTGACTAAATGACCTGATTTTTTCAGAATAGATTCACTAAAAGGAGTGCTATAAGGAAATGAACATTTAAATGCAGTGAGTAGTGTAAAGTTGTGTTATATGTCTGGATTTGTTGTATATCAAATTTACAGAAAAAAAATCACACCATTTTTTATCCCATAGGGAAATAAAAATTTAATTGTAGAACTATATATAATATTTTACGATTTTTTTTACGCATTCAGCATTCAACGTATTTTGATACACAAGTGAAAAGCCAGAGTCAGAGCTCTTAAAAAGTTATTCAACTCTAAATCAAAATCAAAATTGTATTAGAAGATTCATTCAACTTTCAAGTTTCTCAACGTATTCAAGTTTTTCACGCTGTATATTTTGCTGTGACATGCTGGTATGTTTATACGATTTATTACGTTTGTACTACTCAATCTATAATTTTCATTCTAAATTGTAAATATTTATTTTTTTAGTTTGAACATCATCATCATCATAATCGTTAATGTGTTACAACATCCACAGTAAATTGTGTGTTTTAACTTGTGCGTAAGGTCCTAGGTACCCGTGAAACCTAACAAGTAGGGTATAGAAATATGCCTAAATGTTTAATAAACTTGTAAATACTAAAGGTTTTTAAGAAGGATTCATATAAATCTACCACAACATATTTTGCAGCTTTGGTGTAAATAATTTACAATCATGGTATCGGTGCAGTTCAGTCAAAGGCTATTCAAATCTATTTTGAGCATGGAAAATAGGATTCTAAAAATAGATTAGAACTCTTATAATAGAATAATAGAATAGAATAATTCCTATTCACAGAAACTTTTGCACCACAAGCAATAATATTCATTAAATTGATACATTTTAAAATAAGTTCTGCAAGTAGATTTAATTGTCTTTTCACTAGTCTGCCCGAATTGTTGTTTCTGTTTTCTGCACTATTACTTTGCATGAATATTATTATCATGAATTCACTGCATTTTAAAAAAAATGCTGATATAAGCGAATATGCAACCGGACAGTACTTATAATGATTTCCAACCGCTTGGGTTTTGCTATGCGCTCATAAATTCGCAGACAGAGGAAAATTCCCTGAGTTGCGAACGAAACATCGTTGATAACGATGTAACTGCAATTTGGGACATTAATAGTTACTTAGTTACGAGTTGAAACCAATACTATCTTCAAAGAAGGAATTAGTAAAAATGCGGGAAAAGCTCCGATCAGGTTCCCAGTTGTGGTTTATAAAATTCAAAATTGTTATCGTTTGTTACCAAGCATAAATAGCTAGGTTGTTTGTGGGCACAATATTTATTTGTTTGTCAAAGTTAGCATGCCATCAAATGATTCTGATTAGGGGTATAGAATGACAGTCTCGCACCTTTCACGCATCACTCATCAAAAGTCTCCAGTACAAATCTTATGTTACCATTTTGATAAAAAAAATTAGTTAATTTAAAGAACAAACTCTATTTGTGAGGTTCTACACCAGACTGACGATCAGAAAATGTTAAAGATGTTAGAAAAATTTTTGAAAGCAAGGCTATAATTGGAAATATTAGTTATAAAAACACACCCTACCTATGACCCTTTAATGTTTTCTCCAGTTCCCATGTTTTGCACTTCCATATACAGATTGTACCATCTTCACTACCACTCAACATGTGTGATGTTCCACAAAACATTATACAAGTGATTGTCCCTAATGAAAAAGTGGGATACTTTGTAAACAAATAAAAAAATTTTCTTTAAATAAAAAAAACCTTTCCGTTACATACCAGATTGAGAAACTAACGTTCCCAATTCAAGATGTTTTTTCATATCGAATAACCTAAAAGGAAAAAGCAAAAGTTTATAAGTGTAGTATAGGCCTAGCCATAGATTGTAAGCGTAGCACATATAAAATATTTTTTTTAAACATTCTCAACCGACTTCTTTATGTTCATATTTAATCCAAAACAAGATTTATCTTCCAATGTGGAACTTTGTGTCCCTTGTGGTATTTGGGTTCAGATTTTGTGTTAAAGATGCACAAAATAGCTTTGTCTGAAATACCATATTTATTTTTTATAGAGGGGCTTTCCAAAAAAATCATGTGAATGAGCAACAATAAAGATGTCACTGTCTCTATGTTAAAGGCTGCAAGTGCAAGGCTGTGGAATTTCTGAGAAAAAAAATTAAAAATAATTGACTTCGACCCACGTAGTAACAGTCAAATGTAGACTTATAAGTAACACCATCCTTTGTTTATATAATATTTGTTTTCTGTTTTTTAACCAACCTTCACAATTTCTCACCGATCACAAAAAAATTGTGTTGGGATTTTTCAATATCTTTTGATTTTCCTAGTATTTTGCTGATTTCCAATTTAAAAACAGTTTGACTACTGACTATTATTTTTCTATAAAACACATTATTCACAAGTTAGAAATGACAATCGTCAGATTCTGAGACTTCAGACTACTAACAAACTACTACTTTAGTCAAGGTCAGAATATAGCTAGCAAATACCAACTCATGTTTTCAAGAACAACTTCATGTACCCTTAAAATCCACTGCATTTTAAATTTAAAATTTCAAAAATATAACACTGTTTGAATTCAACTTTTTCTAACTTAATTTACATTTTTTTGTCCCATAAGTTGCTGCAAACTTTAGTTAAAGGGGTTGCTGCAAACTTTAGTTAAAAGGGAAGTTAACCCAGAAATTATTTTTTAATTAGCCCATAAAATAATGAAGAAATATAACTTAGTTCCTAAATGTTGTGTTTTTCTCTGAAACTACAATCTTGGTCAAAATATGTGGAGACAAGAGACAGATAATTCTGAAGTTCCTCACCACGAGTAATAGACTATTTCTATATCAAATTCATGCATTTGAACTTCTCAATGATCAGTTTTAACTTAGGACTTTAGATCCTATTTGGTCAAATCCAAACTGTTGAAATGTGATATTTGTTGTTGATGTCAGCATGAGCAGTTTCCACAAATTTGCTAGTCATATTCTAGAGAATATGACTAGCAAATTTTAAACACTGGCTGCCTGGTCTACCTGTGTGCAAAAGTAGTGACTTTGCAGCCTGCTAGCTGTTTGAATTTTTTGCCAATATTTGAAAAATGACAAAAAAACTGCCTTTGTCTCAAAATATTTGTTTAAGATTGTAGCTGCTGTTTTACTAGTTTAAGAAGTTAAAATGAGCACTGAAAACAATCACAGAAAGTAGATAGAAAAAATTCTAGAACTTGTGTTCATTCAGACTGAACCTTGCAGCTTTCTCTTTAAATGCAGAAACAACTTTCTGAACACAAAAACCGTGCTCAAACCCAGCATGAGTTTTTTAACTTTTCCTGTGAAACTATAAATGAAATGTCAAAAATAGGTTTAGTTCCTTTTAAAAGATACTACATGAAATGTCAAAAATAGGTTTAGTTCCTTTTAAAAGATACTACCAAGCTAATAACCCTTCTCTATGTATGTTACCTATAGCATTTGTTGTGTATATACAGGCAAAAAATTTTGTTATGCAATTTCTACTTTTTAGTAAATGATGGTAACTTGGGGCAAGAGGTTTGCCACATCTATTTGTTTCTCATTAATTTGCCCTAGATATAAAAAAATACCTTATAGTCTCATCTGTGCTGCCAGAAGCTAGGTATCTACCTCCTGTAGACACAGATTTAATGCATCCAGCATGGCCTTGATCAGTGAACAATGGTTCAAATTGCCATTCCTAAAACAAAGTATGACACATTCTATAAATTAATTTCATTTTCTTCAGCTTGTGTCACATTTTTAAAAGTAAATAAATTATTTATCCATTTGGAAATGGTTCCTTGATTTAGAAACAAATTCTCAGCTTTATACACAAGGTGCAGAAAAATCAACTTAAAGTCCTTATTTTTAAGTCTGATATGTTTTTATTTTTTTTAAGTTTGACTTTTTAGCTTCGTTTTTTCTTACTTATGGATGATCTATTATTGTGTTTCAGCCTATGAAATAAAATCAGGTTTACTGGGTTTACACATTAAAGCCGAGTTAATGTTATATTCTCTAAGAAAAATAGTGAAATCCTTTCTATAAATTGAGAAACCCAACATTCACAGCTTTTCATTAAAATTCTAATTTATTGCACTTGAAATTGTAGTTGTTTGTAACAGGGGTTCAGCTAATTCTCTTTAAAAATTTTGTATATAAACTTTTGTGGTTAAACATTGGCTATTACATTTGTCCTACTCCTTGTGTCAAGTCTTCATATTAAAATTTGTTTAGCTGCTTGTGTATTCATAAAACGGGTACACAAACAAATTTAAAAAGTTTTGATTTGCTCCACTTATGGTACACATGTTAAAGAAAAAAGAGGACCTGTCAACAATTGATTCCCATCTTTCTATTGACAGATGGCCTGTTTTAATATGACTCCCCTCCTTTCTCTGTTATCAGTTTAAAAACTTTGAATAGTAGTAAATTAAAACAGTGAAACAGGTCATAACCATCTTTCACAGAGTAGATGATTCCGCTACTACACTGCTACACTAAGTGCATAGAGGTGAAGACCATCAGTGTAAAATATTGTGAACAAAAATGATGTGCAGAGCAAAAAAAAAATGCTTCTGAAGTTCCTCTTGAAATATGATGGTAGGAATAATATGTCGTATTATTGTGCAGAGATTGTACTTCTCCCTTGCACTCCCTACCTACCCCGTGTGCGTGGTGATCGTTACTACGTTACTTTAAACCTCTTCTTCCACTAAATTTTGTTCTTAATAATTTATATTATAATATCTTCTCTGATCTTTTTTCACAAAATTGCGAATGTTTTTAAAAGCTGAAAACATTACACTGTTTTTCTGTTTTGGTTGGTATATTTTTTTGTCTGCGTAAATCATAACTTGCATCTAATGAACCCCTTCTTAGT
The DNA here is from genome assembly GCA_030067915.1 of Hydractinia echinata. NCBI lineage: Eukaryota > Metazoa > Cnidaria > Hydrozoa > Anthoathecata > Hydractiniidae > Hydractinia > Hydractinia echinata. Next base: position 3,120,956 of record JASGCC010000011.1, on the reverse strand, counting down.
CTCACTCACACCTAAAGCTAGCTAACATAAAACTAAAACTAATCTAGCAGAAAAATTGGTTACTTAGCTAGCATAGAACAACCAATTAAAATTACCTACTTAGCTGGCATAAAAGTTGACTGTAGCTAGCATATAAAAATTCTATGAGAGAGATATTCTACCTTGTACCGTGAGTGATTAGGATTTTCCCATCACATAGCTATAATCATCCACAACATAAGTTGGTTCTAGCAATTTTAGACCAAAAACCAAGGGCCAAAAACTTTAGCAAAATCAGCAAAAGAACATAGCTACATATTCTACAGATAGTACTTTGGTCACATGTCATCTTTTACACTGCACAGCACCACAGGGCACTTTTTAACATTGGATGCCATGGAAGGGAATGAAGAGCCATACTTTTGTGGATGATTGTAGCTATATTGTAGGCATGGTACAAAGGGAGCAAGGTAGTAGATATTGCCATGCTGTTTCCACTGTTTTTATTTAAACCGAAGTTGCAATACAGTTTTTTGGAAAATGTATTACACCTATCCAATGTCTGTCCTGAAAATTTTTGATCTTTCACAGGAACTTTTCCCATAAAATAAAGCAATGTTGCAGGATTCTTTTTGCTTTAACAGGTTTATAACCCCAGGTTATAAATTGTTTTTTTTTTTGAAATTTTACAAAAAACTTTTCCACAAAATAAAATTGCTGAGTGATTGTTTTAGCTGCATGGGGTAACAGCAGGCTCTTTCCTGTGTTGTTATTTATTGGTATTATGCCTATACGGATGTGCAACACAGTATACCTGTACTAAGCACTCAACAGAATGTTAACTATGTTTCTATTTAACCGAAGTTTTTTTAAAAAGGTATTAATCCTATATGGATGCGTGACATTGTTTACTTTTATAAGCGCTCACCCCGGATTTGATGTTTTACCGGATACATTTCATGAAAAATAAAAAAGGTTGGCCAACTGTTTTCACTATGACAGGGGCACAACATGTAAACTATGTTTTTATTTCAGCAAAAGTTGCAGAAAAGTTATTTTTTGAAATATATTACACCCGAAACACCTTAATGCTGTGTGCGCTTCACTGGATTTATGATATACTGCATACCTGTACTAAAGCGCTCCACCTGAATGTGTAGAACAGTTTAAAATTTGTATTAATCGCTCCACCAGGCATTTAATGCTGGGTAACAGTTACTTGTGGCTTAGCCACGCATTTTAATGCCAGGTCCCTTGGCTAGTGAATGTGGCTTAGCCACGCATTTTAATGCCAGGTCCCTTGGCTAGTGAATAATAAAAAAAATTTTTTTTTGATATCCACAAAAAAAGTTAACTAGGCTATGTGTGCTGTAAATTCATAAGCGTATATAATATACAGGGGCGGATTTAGACTTAAGTAGAAATTGACAATGAGAAAATCATGTGTATCTAAAACTAGTAATTGGTTTAAAGCAACGCATAATTTTATTATAAGCGTTTAATAAGGTCCCTCTGCACCCAGGACCAGAGTTAATAATTTTATCTCCACTCAGGAGTGTTTGCCGAGGCTCGACTCTCCTTCAATGTGCTTTGCCGAAGTACTATGGTTTTCATGGTAGTCGAACTACATTTTGCAGCATTTCGCTGATTTTGTTGCTCTCGATTCCTTTGTTTTCTGCCGTAAAAACTGTCAACTTAGTCGGCCACCGTAGTGTGGACTTTTGGACCCTCTTAAAACAAAAGAATTATGACGTCAAGAAGAATCTCACCGAAGTCAAGAAGAATCTCACCGAAGTCATCGAATTTTACGGTAAAAAAAAGATTGATATATATTAGGGGATGATGGGTCTGTGGGAATAATTTACTCTTCCTGTTGTTATTGCTTTGCGGTAGCTGGTCTGTTTGATAGGTTCGGCCAACTTCGGCGAGCTGCAATTCCAAAGTTTCCTTCCAATTCAACATGTCTACTGAAAGAAGGCTAAGGAATCATTTTGTATTAACTTGCAGGAAGTAAATGGAAGTTTTGAATATATGACTGCGGAATAAAGTTGAGCAATGTTGCTAAGAAGAAACATTACTGGAAAACATTTATTCTCTGTGTCGGCTGTAATTGCAGAAGAAAAGCAGTTTGGCAGAAAAGCAGGCTTTGACTTAACAAAAATAATAATTAAATAATAATTAAAATAAAATAAAATAATAATTCTTTTATGAGCACGAATTATGATGTAACAAGCTAGCTAGCTACCTACAAAATCTTTCAAAGACTTGAACTTTTGCAGGATAGTAGGATGTATTTTTTTAAGAGTATAATTATTTTCACATTTGTGATGCTCTCTAGGAAAATCAACCACGGATTTCGTATTTTAAAATACGCGTATTTTTAAAAATACGAAATACGAATTTTCGTATTTTTAAAAATACGAAAATCTATTTTTAAAAATACGAAATTCGTATTTTTAAAAATAGAAAATAGTAAATTCTATTTTTAAAGATAGAACATACAACATTCTATTTTTAAAAATCGAAACTATTACGTGTATCAAGTGAGTGGTTTAAAGGGATCCCGAGGTACTTTTACAAGTTGGACTTACCTGAAAGATTTTCATAAGTTATTCCCAATTACATATTCACTTTTTGTTAAAAGTTCATGTAACCCCAGATATCGTTTTTTAAATATTTGTTTTTCTTGCCGCCTTGATGGCCGCTTCGATCTTCTTGTTTGTTAAAAATTTCTTTTTAGCGGCACGTGACCCTATTACGTAGTATTTCAGTAGCGCTCACAAATTAATGACTTTCACTCGCTATTATTAATGACTTTCATAGCCAAAAACAATTAATATACTGTGGCAACAAAGTTAAAAAAATCCAATGTACTTTTCACATCGATCTCTGTACGAGTGATTTGTTTTTGTTTAATATAATAATATAATTATATAATATAATTATATAATAAAATAATTCAACATGATATTCTAGCCGTCTAAGCAATAAAACAAAAAAATAAGATATTAGCAGCAGGTGTGTGCATGATTTCTTTTATTTCAAATTTAAAAGAATTTATTTCAACAAACAGGTTGTAAAAATTACTGATCTATAACCTGTCGACCTAGGTGGGGTATTATGCTCAAGTGAGTATTGCCAACCTTGTTCTCAACAATCCTTGGGGACGAGGTTGCCTAAGTTACTTAGTAGATGGATATATTTTTTATTAAAAAAATCAATAGAAAAGAATACTACTTTAATTTATCCCACGATTCAGAGAGAGGCAGAATTTACTGTCTAATTAAAGTTTGTTTTTATGATATTCTTTCACTATGTAGCGCAAACATCAACGTAGTCTAGTAAATTAAACTCATCATTTTTCCCTTTTGCGATAGCGCCCTAAAATAAGCAGGGTTACAAAAGCAGGACAGACATCGAAGTGCAAAAGCAGAAAAGAGAGACAGGTATCCTGTCTAACATCAACGCTGCTCTGTACCTCCATGATTAGACTTTTTAAAAGCATACATCATACATTAATGTCCAACGAAACCCTCATAATTCGCCATTTTTAGCGTCGACTAATAACTGCTGTGGCTATATTCACACTTATTAGAATACTCTGGTAGCTTCTAAATTTTTAAACTTAACAAAACACAAAAAATGTTTTAGCTACCTCCTAAATAAAAAATATTATTTTTACCGGAGAAAAGCAAAGAAAAATAGGAAATAAAATAATAATAGTTAATTGCGTAAATATTTAAGTTCAACGCAGAAAAAACGGCATTTTATTAAATATATTTTAGCGTTTTCTGCAATGATTTAATCAAACTACATTGGTGACAAACCGTTTTTAATGATGCAGTTGAAGCGCAAAACTAACTGTTTTTTTGCTAAGAGTTTGTTGTTCGTGCATTGCCGTAGGAGGCAACTGAACTATGCTGTGGAAAAACAAATACTTTTTTCCGTTGTTATATCTTCGGCTATTTGCAGCCCCTTCCCCCCTTCAACTTTTTCTATAACTTTTTATGGGCTTATAGTCACACCTTGATATTTTGTTACTTATATTTGCCTTCCAAAATATATCCTTTTGAAATAAAAACCATACACAAATGTGTGACATGTAGAATGATCAGTAACTTTCACAACCTGCGTCTCAAATAAAAGTCCTTTGAAATAAAAATCATGCACAACTTGCGTCTCAAATGAAAAATGTCCTTTGAAATAAAAATCATGCACATTTTATTTTTCGTTTGATTGCTCAGCTATGTGAGAACATATGCAGAATTATTTCTATTTTTTTAAAAAAAATAATCGTTCGTAAAGAACTTTATTCAGAATTATTTTAATTTTTTTTAAAAAAAATAATTGTTCGTAGAGAGCTTTCGTTTCACTTTGCCGCGCGAAGGTATATGTTCTGGCTATGCAGTCAGTAATAATTAAAGCGCTACTGAAATAATACGTAACAGGGTCACGTGCCACTAAAAAAGACTGGAGCTAGAATGAAAATTTTTAACGAAGAAGAAGGTCGAAGATAACCAAGATGGCGGTCGAGCGACAATAAAAATAAATAATTAAAAAGCTATATCTGGAGTTACATGAAGTTTTAACAAAAAGTAAATATATCATTTAGCATTTCTCATGCAAATCTTTCAGATGAGTCCAACTTGTAAAAGTACCTCAGGATCCCTTTAATAAACTGAATAGAAAAATTCCTCAATTTTACAAGTTTGTTTTTAATAGGTTTTAAAGTAGCTCCATAATTTCACATGCACGTTTTCTCGTCATTTTAGAATGATATACGGCAACTTTAAAGCTTCGCAGGAAAGTTTTCTCGTCATTTAAGAACGAAATACGGCAACTTTAGAGTTTCGCAGGGACGTTTTCTCGTCATTAAAGAACGAAATACGGCAACTATAGAGCTACGCAGGGACGTTTTCTCGTCATTTAAGAACAATATACAGCAACTTTAGAGCTTCGCAGGGACGTTTTCTCGTCATTTAAGAACGAAATACGGCACTTTTAGAGCTTCGCAGGGACGTTTTCTCGTCATTTTAGAGCGAAATACGGCAACTTTAGAGCTTCGCATGGACGTTTTCTCGTCATTTTAAAATAATATACGGCAACTTTAAAGCTTCGCAGAGACGTCTTCTCGTCATTTTAGAATGAAATACTGCAACTTTAGAGCTTCGCAGGACGTTTTCTCGTCCTTTTAGAACGAAATACGGCAATTTTAGAACTTCGCAGGGACGTTTTCTCGTCATTTTAGAATGAAATACGGCAACTTTAGAGTTTCGCAGTGACGTTTTCTCGTCATTTATGAATGATATATGGCAACTTTAAAGCTTCGCCGGGACGTTTTCTCGTCATTTAAGAATGAAATACGGCAACTATAAAGCTTCGCAGGAACGTTTCCTCGTCATTTTAGAATGATATACGGCAACTTTAAAGCTTCGCAGGAAAGTTTTCTCGTCATTTAAGAACGAAATACGGCAACTTTAGAGTTTCGCAGGGACGTTTTCTCGTCATTAAAGAACGAAATACGGCAACTATAGAGCTACGCAGGGACGTTTTCTCGTCATTTTAAAATAATATACGGCAACTTTAAAGCTTCGCAGAGACGTCTTCTCGTCATTTTAGAATGAAATACTGCAACTTTAGAGCTTCGCAGGACGTTTTCTCGTCCTTTTAGAACGAAATACGGCAATTTTAGAACTTCGCAGGGACGTTTTCTCGTCATTTTAGAATGAAATACGGCAACTTTAGAGTTTCGCAGTGACGTTTTCTCGTCATTTATGAACGAAATACGGCAACTATAGAGCTTCGCAGGGACGTTTTCTCGTCATTTAAGAACGAAATATGGCACTTTTAGAGCTTCGCAGGGACGTTTTCTCGTCCTTTTAGAACGAAATACAGCAATTTTAGAACTTCGCAGGGACGTTTTCTCGTCATTTTAGAATGATATACGACAACTTTAAAGCTTCGCCAAGACGTTTTCTCGTCATTTTAGAATGAAATACGGCAACTTTAGAGCTTCGCAGGGACGTTTTCTCGTCATTTTAGAACGAAATACGGCAATTTTAGAGCTTCACAGGGACGTTTTCTCGTCATTTTAGAATGATATATGGCAACTTTAAAGCTTCGCCGGGACGTTTTCTCGTCATTTAAGAATGAAATACGGCAACTATAAAGCTTCGCAGGAACGTTTCCTCGTCATTTTAGAATGATATACGGCAACTTTAAAGCTTCGCAGGAAAGTTTTCTCGTCATTTAAGAACGAAATACGGCAACTTTAGAGTTTCGCAGGGACGTTTTCTCGTCATTAAAGAACGAAATACGGCAACTATAGAGCTACGCAGGGACGTTTTCTCGTCATTTTAAAATAATATACGGCAACTTTAAAGCTTCGCAGAGACGTCTTCTCGTCATTTTAGAATGAAATACTGCAACTTTAGAGCTTCGCAGGACGTTTTCTCGTCCTTTTAGAACGAAATACGGCAATTTTAGAACTTCGCAGGGACGTTTTCTCGTCATTTTAGAATGAAATACGGCAACTTTAGAGTTTCGCAGTGACGTTTTCTCGTCATTTATGAACGAAATACGGCAACTATAGAGCTTCGCAGGGACGTTTTCTCGTCATTTAAGAACGAAATACGGCACTTTTAGAGCTTCGCAGGGACGTTTTCTCGTCCTTTTAGAACGAAATACAGCAATTTTAGAACTTCGCAGGGACGTTTTCTCGTCATTTTAGAATGATATACGACAACTTTAAAGCTTCGCCGAGACGTTTTCTCGTCATTTTAGAATGAAATACGGCAACTTTAGAGCTTCGCAGGGACGTTTTCTCGTCATTTTAGAACGAAATACGGCAATTTTAGAGCTTCACAGGGACGTTTTCTCGTCATTTTAGAATGATATATGGCAACTTTAAAGCTTCGCCGGGACGTTTTCTCGTCATTTAAGAATGAAATACGGCAACTATAAAGCTTCGCAGGAACGTTTCCTCGTCATTTTAGAATGATATACGGCAACTTTAAAGCTTCGCAGGCACATTTTCTCGTCATTTCAGAATAAAATACAGCAACTTTAGAGCTTCGCAGGGATGTTTTCTCGTCATTTAAGAACGAAATACGGCAATTTTAGAGCTTCGCAGGGACCGTTTCACGTCATTTAAGAACGAAATAAGGCAACTACAGTACCGCCTGCATGTAACTTTACATGTACGTGAGTTTTACGACCTTATGTAACGATCTCATGTCTACATAAAGAACGTTCACATATCTTTTGTTTACACACGAACTTAATTGCTTTCTATTGTTATCGTCGTGCGCGAGTCATAACAATAAGATTTGATGAATCCTTTTGTTGTCACATGTAACATGCATGTTATTGTTTAAAAGTGTTAAAGATCACGAAGGCTATTGAAATATATTATTTTAGAAAAAAGAACACTTATATTTAAAAAAAACTAATGTTGCTACTTTTTAAAACTTTTAGTAATAATTCTTTATCATCAAGCATATTTTTTATCATGCAAAACTTTTAAAAGTTCTTCTTATAAAAAGCAACGTTTAACAACGCAAACGGAAAAACCCTACGTTCGGGACTTTTCCCTTCACGATAAGATTTCGAAAACAAATTAAATTTCAATACCGAAGAAAGAAAAAATCTAAAAATCTAACTTTCGACGTTCTTACAGATCTAAACACTCATTGTGAGAACATTTTGTTTTTGCGATGCGATCTAAAAAAGCATTTCTATCGTCGTTCTTCGTTATTAAACTTTTAAAATGCGATCTAAAAAAGCTTTTCTATCGCCGCTTTTCGTTCTTAAACTTTTAAAACGCGATCTAAAAAAGGTTTTCTATAGCTGCTTTTCTTTCTTAAACTTTTGAAACGCGATCTAAAAAAGCATTTCTATCACCACTTTTCGTTCTTAAAATTTTAAAATGCGATCTAAAAAAGCATTTCTATCGCCGCTTTTTGTTCTTAAACTTTTAAAATGTGATCTAAAAAAGCGTTTCTATCGCCGCTTTTCGCTCTTAAACTTTTAAAATGCGATATAAAAAAGGTTTTCTATTGCCGCTTTTCGTTCTTAAACTTTTAAAATACGATCTAAAAAAGCGTTTCTATCGCCGCTTTTCGTTCTTAAACTTTTAAAATGCGATCTAAAAAAGCTTTTCTATCGCCGCTTTTCGTTCTTAAACTTTTAAAACGCGATCTAAAAAAGCATTTCTATCGGAGCTTTTCGTTCTTAAAATTCTAAAATGCGATCTAAAAAAAAATTTCTATCGCCGTTCTTCGTTCTTAAACTTTTAAAATGCGATCTAAAAAAGCGTTTCTATCGCTGCTTTTCGTTCTTAAACTTTTAAAATGCGATCTAAAAAAGCTTTTCTATCGCCGCTTTTCGTTCTTAAACTTTTAAAATACGATCTAAAAAAGCGTTTCTATCGCCGCTTTTCGTTCTTAAACTTTTAAAATGCGATCTAAAAAAGCTTTTCTATCGCCGCTTTTCGTTCTTAAACTTTTAAAACGCGATCTAAAAAAGCATTTCTATCGGAGCTTTTCGTTCTTAAAATTCTAAAATGCGATCTAAAAAAAAATTTCTATCGCCGTTCTTCGTTCTTAAACTTTTAAAATGCGATCTAAAAAAGCGTTTCTATCGCTGCTTTTCGTTCTTAAACTTTTAAAATGCGATCTAAAAAAGGTTTTCTATCGCCGTTCTTCGTTCTTAAATTTTTAAAACGCGATCTAAAAAAGCGTTTCTATCAACGCTTTTGTTCTTAAACTTTTAAAATGCGATTAAAAAAAGCTTTTCTATCGCCGTTCTTCGTTCTTAAATTTTTTAAATGCGATCTAACGAAGCTTTTCCATCGCCGCTTTTCGTTCTTAAATTTTTAATATGCGATCTAAAAAAGCATTTCTAACGCAGCTTTTTGTTCTTAAGGTCGAGCATCTGGTCATTAAAACAATGTTTTTATTTCGTTTGTTCCCATTTCCCGGAGGCCAATTGTAACTTTCATCGAAACGCTAACTTTTATAAGAAAATTGTTTGCGCGATTTTTTAAGAGTTACGTATATTTTATGTGCGAAATATAACATTTAGCTTTGTGTGAAATAAAATTGCACGTACGCTTTCGTAAAACACGAGCATCAGAGAAAACATAACATTAATAAATGAATGGTTTAACATGGCCGCTCGTGAGTATAAACAATAGATACTTAAATCTTTGTTAAATTTTATTTTCTCTCGTTGATCTCTTGACGACTACAGCAATTAAATACAACAATGGGACACACGCAGTTCACACGAGCTAATTAAATTTCGCAAACATGACATGAACTCTATTGTTTTCAACATGCAAAAATAGCTCATGTATTTAACAATAGGTTAACAATAACATAGAAAGTTCTGACGCTACCGAAAGCTCGTGTGAAGGTGATAACTATCGCGTACATGTAAAGTTACACGCAGGCGGTACTGTATAGAGCTTCGCAGGGACGTTTTCTCGTCATTTAAGAACGAAATACGGCAACTATAGAGCTTCGCAGGAACGTTTTCTCGTCATTTTAGAATGATATACGTCAACTTTAAAGCTTCGCCGGGACGTTTTCTCGTCATTTTAGAATGATATACGGCAACTTTAACGCTTCGCAGGGATGTTTTCTCGTCATTTTAGAGTAAAATACGGCAACTTTCAATTCGTATAAAAAATGAAACGAGACGATCCCTAGCCAGACATTACTTTTTTATGTCTTTGTATTTTAAATCTACAGGGTATTTTTAGAAATGCGTATTTTTAGAAATACGTATTTTTAAAAATATGCGTATTTTTTAATTCGAATTTCGTATTTTAAAATACGCGTATTTTTAAATACGAATTCCGTATTTTTTGAAAATACGAAATACGGTTTTTAAAAAAATACGCGTATTTTTTAATACGCAATTCGTATTTTTAAAAATACGAAATACGGAATTCTATTGTTTTAAAAATACGAATTAAAAAAAGAAGTGGTCGATTTTCCTAGAGAGCATCACATTTCCTGTAAATTTAACAAGGGGACCCAAGCAATATGACAAGTGGAATAATTTTTTTCAGAATTTAAAGCGTGTGTGTTAAGTTATTTTTTATTGTTTTGTTTCTGACATCCTGTTAAACTTTTGTCAGCCTACATGTAAAATGCCAGGTTATTTTTACATTTTAGACATTTGATTGACAATTTACATGGGTTTGTGACTTTATTTTAATTTATGAGAGGATGGTATGGCTGTTCGTGTTTTTGTTTATGTTGCAAACTGCAGTTTTTTAAAATTTTGTGTAAACTTTTGTGGGAAAAAGACCACATGCAATATATATACTGAAAGAACAAATTCATGTTTTTGTTAAGAATTTTAAAATTGTAGTAATAACTGTGTTTGGTGATACTGAAAAAATTACTAATTGTTCTGACTAAAACGTTTTTGTTTTTTATATTGTATGAAATGCCTGATTTTTCTATAATTTGATGTGTTTCATAACCTTTATGTGGAAGATTTATGGGCAATGGCAATATAGCACATGCTAAATGAACTGATTTTCGTTGATTTGGATACGCTCCTCAAAAACCAATCTGTTTTTCATTTTGTGTAAACTTTTGTGAGGAAGGACCGTATATATTCCAAAAATAATATCTTTGTTCATTCAAAATTTACTCCTTATTCTTTTTTGACATTTACGTTTAAAATAGTTGGTAAAGGTCACTACAGATCATCATACTAAGAAAAAAATTTGTGTTCTTAACTGGTTATATAATTTTTACATTTTGTTTATATTTTTTGGGAACAGGATAGTATGTAACCGAATAAATGATTTTCCCAGATATAAATTTGATGTTTTTGACACTTTTGATTAAAATATTAAAGGTTTTCAACGTAATCAAACGTAATCACTTTATAAGATGTAAATATTGGAGATGTGTCATTTCTGACTTTATTATTATTGTTGGTGTTGTACGTGATTCTATACATTATTTTGATCAGCGTTTCAAGCTCTACACATTGGAAGCAACGTGTAAACAAATTTCAGGAAAAAAATATTGTGTATTGACGGGTCCTGGCAGACGTCATCAAAATACAAGTTACGATTCTATTTTCCAATGTACTCCTGCCCAAGTGGATTTTACAGTGCAAATTTCTAAAGAATTTAGGACTTTACTGATGTCAGCAAAATTTTAAAATTTTAAAACACTTATATATATCTCCCTATGCATTTGCGAACACTTATTTTTATCAGCGTTTCAATCTGCACGCATTACAAGCAACAGATAAACTACATTTCGCCAAACTTTTTTGTATGCACTGCTGACGTTAGCAAAATCTGCAAAACAACCTAATCTTCTGCCTGAGTGGATTCTTCCTTATCGACTAGTGATATAATAATACAAATAAAGCCTATTTACATTATGCATTTTTCTGTTGTTGTTTTTTGCTTATTTTTCTTATAGGCATCCTTTTTCATGTTATTAAATGTTTTGAATAGATTAAATATGAAAAGTTTTTATTAGTTTATTAGTAATACATACCGTTTTGCATTACCGAATTATAAGAATTATGTATACGTCTTTTTTACTGAATCTAGTTTCCGAAAATGTATAGCCTTAAAGGTAGTGACTGCTTAAATTAAGTATTCAGTTAACTGAGAGATCAAGTCTTACTATTTACGAATTTCAACTTAAAAGTTTCGAAGCTTCCCCTCCATGCTTCCGATCACATTCTCCATTTTGAAATCAGCGCTGTGCACGAAAACGAGGCTTTTGTAATATGTTTTCCATTTACGTCAGTGGTCATATTCCATCAAAACACAAGACCAATAGGTCTAAAGGAAATGAATGTATTTATCAAAAAAAGAAATGTGAGTTTTACCCCCGTCACCAAGAGGGTGAGATTTGAATGAATAATTTATTACTTTTTTTCTTCTTTTCGAAACTTTGAAAAAATTAAGGGCCTTGTACACATTGGTAAAAATTTTGTAAAGAGAAAGAAAAAATACAGAAGTGAAATTACTGTTATATCATGCAACCAAATACATTTTTGGATTTTTTATAGACAAAAAGTATTTAAAATGTTTTAATATTATTCTAATTAGGTGCAACTGTAATGTCAGCCCAAGTTTTAAATATGAAATAAATGTTTAAAAATATTTGCAGGAAAACCGGGCTCTAAGTTTTATATCCTGATAAGGTGTGCGCTAAAATCTTTGGGTTTTTGGAAGAATCGTGGCCTCGTTTGCTGCAGTAATAAAAGTCAGCATGAAAAAGATAGAAGTTTCTTTCGCTTTCTTAAAGATAATAAATTACGGAAAGCATGGGGCTGCTGGAATTAAAAATATATATGTTTGCCGTCACCCGGGTGAGGGTTTCATCACTGACCCGGTCGGTCGGTCGGTCGGTCGGTCGGTCGGTCGGTCGGGATTTTATTTTAATTTTATTTTCAAGGCATGTCTATCTACGATATATATTTTTTTATATTGTAAAAGAATGTACTAAAAAAAGCGCCAAAAACACAAAGCTTATGAAGCCCGCGATCAAAAACGGTCGGTGTTATTACGAAGAACGTAAGGTATAGAGAACATTAAACTTGGCCCCTTTCCTTCGTGCTGACACTGTTATGCTTGGCTGGTGCATTACACTGAGACTCGAACGAAAGACAGAAGACCATTTGGAACCATGCCACAAGTCAGTCCGACCTTCATCGTCACAGAGAATACTGCGAGAAGAGTGCGCACCCATGCAAGTTATATATAACCAGAACAAAGAAAAAACAAAAAAGTTTAAAAAATCTTTTTAAAAGGGGAAAGAGAAATCAAAAATGTCTAGAAATATATTTAATGCCAAAAACATACAGTCCCGATCGCGAGTAACTATACACGAGTATACGAGTACGGGTACATTAAATGCTGAGTAAAGTGCAAGACGAGTACGAGTAATCGGCGAGTATACTACTCCATACCCTCGAGTATAGCCTCTTGCGCATGCGAGTACAGTAAGTGAATGATTTGTGAGTACGTGTGCGAGTATAAGATAAAAAACGGGAATTCGTCATAGCGTAATTTTTATCGATAGCTCACATTTGTCTGCTACCTTACACATTGTGAAAACTTTTACTTCGTATTCGCGTCGTAAGAAATAACATTTTATTTTACATAATTTTTTTTTTTATGTTGCAACAAATTCTCTTTAGTTTACATAAAAATGTATACGTTGCTGTAATGGCTCTTTATAACTTTGAATTTATATAGTTAATTTCTCACCGACGAGGAAACCCTTTGCTATTTACATCTGTTATCTAAATGCTTTTTTCTCCTAGCTAAATGTTTTGTTGCTACATTCAAACATTATTCCTTTTTCTTCGCAAGCATGAATTAAACAATGAACTCTGGAGACTAAATTAAGTCAATCGCATTTAATTTTATTGTTTTGTAAGTAACCAAAAGTAAAAACGTGCCCAGCAGGGAAATTTTGGATCCAGTGAGAATGATGTGCACCCAAATTTTGAGTGAGTTCCCTAATTACTTCAAAATGGGTTGTCATAAATTATAAGTAGCTTTCAAGTCTATCGTGCAGCTATCAGCATTTCGCCATTTTGAAAGTTTAAAGGAGCATTTCAGGACTAAATTTCAGCACTAAATTTTGTTTCTATGAAGCTTTATGTTCTTATATGAAAAATATTATATTAAAAAATAACGTGTATCAAGGATATGCGTCTTAGTTAAAATGCATAAAAATAAACAAAATAATGAATTATTACAGATCGCCTGTAATAATTCATTAATCGATGTACGGAAGATTCTTTCTCATGTTTTTATAATTTTATTATCCATTCTCATCTTACCAATCATAGTGTGCATAATAAAATAAGCGGCAGTAATGGGGGGGACAAAGTTTCATGTGTCTTATTAATTGTATTTTTAATTTTTTTCATATATTTTGTGGGCACCTGTTGTTTGAAAGTAGCGAATTTAAAAAAGAAAAGAAAGAATGAATATCATTCAAACTAAATTGTTACATTTTTTACTGTTTTTTAACAGCATTTATCAATTTAGTCCTGGGCACTAGCTTGTGAAATACATGTCAATAACTCGTAAACATGATACCTGCTATATTGTTCTATTACCAGAAGCGAATCATTTCAATATTCTCAATGTGATTGCAAAGATATAAATAGATTAGAATAACATTCAACACAAAAGAAAAATTTATCTCCACAATCGTGTTTTAGAGAGAGTGAGGAGATCGTTATAACGCAGACAACTGAATTTTATTCGGTATTTTTAGACTTAAAAATCATTTTTCAGAAGTGACGTTGGTTTGTTTGTTTGTTCAGAAGCAAAAGAGTTCGCTTGAAAGTTACGACTCCGTCGTAAGGCAATTGAGGTTCTCCCTCGTTCTGGCTATCATATATAGCTTGCGTTGGTGCGCACTTTCCCGCAGTTGAGTTGAATATAACGCGAATCAGTTTAGACTCGTCTGGCTCTTCAGAGTGTCAGGTTCCTGTGGCATGGTTCCAAATGGGACTGCTGATTCGATCGTAAATCAACAAAACGCCAGGGCCTAAAGTGTTAGCATGTAATCTCAATGCCAGCTTCAACTCACTATTGAACATAGAAAACTAACGAACGAAGAAAATAACACTGTAAAAATAGTGTTTTTCAATAAATCCAACACCAACATAAAAGCATATTGGCCGCAAGTGCATTCTCCGCCAGTTTCTCGTTTAATTATATCGTTTGCCTATCGTGCACGCTAGCGAGTACTGTGTGAGTACAGTAGCAAAAATGTGTGAGTATTTTTGACGTACTCGTACGCGCATTATACTCGTCGCGTACTCGTGGAATACCCATGGAAGAAATTACTCGTACCCGTAGTTTAATACTCGTGTATAGTTACTCGCGATCGGTACTGTATAGCAAATCTGCCAACACATCATCGCGTTTAACGTTGTTTCAACTTTGCACTCATGGTTGATATGTTTTACAAAATTCATTTCTATACAGCTTAAATAACATAACGATGCGGTAAACAAAAAATAGTTAAGTGTGAATCACACTTGCAAATATTCACATCGCACTTGTCCGAAAGCTGTATTGAGGTACAGGACACCTAACCTCTCCCATGTTCTGGTTATATTTAACTTGCATGGGTGCGCACTCTTCTCGCAGTATTCTCTGTGACGATGAAGGTTGGACTGACTTGTGGCATGGTTCCAAATGGTCTTCCGTCTTTCGTTTGAGTCTCAGTGTAATGCACCAGCCGAGCATAAGAGTGTCAGCATGAAGGAAAGGGGCCGACTTTAATGTTCTCTATACTTTTTAAACAAATCAATCATGAAGAAATGAATGTTATGTAATCAGCGTAATAGCCATTTTCATCACTCTATAATATTTTAGAAAAAGAAAAAGTGCATGAGTGCGATAATAAGCACTCGTAAATCTTTTTACGAGTGTGCGGGCGAGTGCGCGTGCGATCGCACTCGTCTCAAGGAATGGCCTGCCATAGAAACCCGAATCAACCCGAAACAACATTTTTTTTAAACATTTATTACCAAGTATAATTCATTCTTTTAATGTCGAGCAGTGGTAGTGGAAGAGCTCTGAGAAAAAGTGTTTTTTTATATCATTTATTCCATAAATAGCTGTAATAAAATCCCACAAATAATAAACTGAGATTACAATGACAAAATAGCACATTCGTTCTTTCGACAAAATTTAAATAAGAACAACCAGCTCGCGCGCGTTGCATTTTGGGCGCAATTCGGGCGGGCCCAGGCTTTTCCAGGCGGTTAAAGATGAAAACCTTGAAAAAAAACCGAAAAAACACCCGCTGTCGCCCTCGTATATACGGCGCTTTCGGCGAGTCGGCACCCTCGTGAATCTTGACTGTGATATCAACAATCACTCAACCAAACTATATCAGCAATAACGGCGATTCCACACTCTATTGTTTATCTCACCTATAACGATAGTAACAATTTCTCTTGGCCTAATCACCCATGAACTCATAAAAAATATTTTGCCATCAGTAGAAAATGACAACAATATGGGCAATGGGCTTCCACAAAAACAAATACTTATGATAAATAGCAATAAATTGGTGAACGTCAATAAAGAACAATGACTCAAACAAATTAAAAAAAGGATTAAAGCAATTGTCACCTCTTTACCATCCTCACAATTTCTTGCAAAATTGAAACCAAATAGCACATGGTTATAAGTTCCGACCACTACCTCCATCTTGAGTTAGGTTGTTATTGACTTTCTCACCCATGTTTCTTGTTTTTTTTAACCGAATGGATAAGCGAGACAGAGAAATTTTGGCTGTTCTTTAATGTCGTGCACACAGAGTAAATGTGGGCGTCATAAAGAGAGCCGCCCTGAACAACCTGATCATACCTCCTCTGTGCAGGAGGTATGATCTAACGGTATTAATGATGGCGGACGCATGAATATGAATTTGTAATCGGAAGTGAAAATTTTATCTGGAAATGCAGCGACGTGACGTTAAAACGTAAAGAAACACTGCCGCAAGATTACTATGGAGTTATATATGGGACAATATTCGTGTATGGTTTTCGTCGCGTCGTAAATGCTTTTTGTCGTGTCGTATCTTTCTTTGTGGCGTATTTCACTTTGCGGCGTATTTCACTTCGTGGCGTATTTCACTTCGTGGCGTATTTCACTTCGTAGCGAAAAATTTTTATGCTTTTTTAACACGAAATTACTAAATTCGTGTAGCGCTTACAAAATATCCAAGTCACATGGATAAAGTGCGGTAGTAAAATAAACAAAACCTTTAGTTTAGTGCTAAAAATTATATTCTATTTTTAAGTTAGTTTTACATTTGTGATTATGAAGAAATATTATGTGTTGTGTAAGAGTTTTATGTTATAATTTATGTTTATGTAGTTAGTTTACTTGATTGATATTTTCATCAGAATCCATTTAAACTACAAAATAGATAATAGATTATACAGTGTAGCATGCTAAAAATGTATAGCTAGCTAGCTAAATCTATAGCTAAGAATGTATCGTTTATTAAAAGAAAATGACAAAAATAATAGCTAGCTCTACCCAGTAGAAAGACCAAAGCCACTCTAGAAAGAAAGCGAAATATATTGTGTAAAAGCTTCACGAAATTATTAATTCCGTGTAAAAAAAGCATAACTATTTCGCCACAAAGTGAAATGCCCCACGAAGTGACATACGACGAAACATGAGATCACACCAACAAAAGTAATACGTAATACGACACGACGAAAACTATTACGAGTCAAAGAAAACCACGCCACGAAGAAAGATACGACACGACGAAAAGTATTACGACGCGACGAAAACCATACACGAATATTGTCCCACATATAACTCCATAGATTACTAGATTGTTTTCAGAGACTTTGTTGCTGATATATTATATTTAAACTGTTCTTTCATTATATACCAAAAGAAATTTGATTGATCCAATGATTGACAACTAGACATGGATGAAATGATAAAGAAATCTTTTTCCGCGGAAAATGCATATACAACAAGAAAAGATTCTACAGCCTCAAACGTCTCAGTCAAGGAATATTCTTCTAACAACACCTCCGTTCATGACACTGAGACAATGGCTACGAATATTATTTTTTAAGGTACGAACAATAATGCAGAAAAGATTCAGAAGTCGGCGGTTAATATGGCAGGGGCCGCGGCGACGGGGAAGGCAGGGGGGCCATGCCCCCCCCCCCCACTTTTTTCCTAAATGAAGTTTTTTTTTCAATCTTTACTTTACATGGCACGCGCCAAAGATTTTTTCATACATCAACGTTATTTACTAGCCATAGTTACCACTAATGCGCCCCGAATTGCTAATACCGATTTAAAAAATACGAATTTAGAACGGGATCGAAATTTAAAATGGAAAATGGTGGATGTTTCATGTAGCGTAATAACGGGTATGATAACAGAAATGCAGAACGGAATCGAAGAGACTTGTGGATAAGCTTATTGCCCAGGGGAAAAATTATAAATAAGAAGCCCTGCGGCTTGAAGATTTCCGTCATTAGCCTGGAAGATTCTAAAATTTGAAGTATAGACTTTGAAAACGGAGAACAATAGGTAAACAAAGCATAAGTATCCTAATTCTCAATTATTATTGTCACTAACCTAAAATACAAGTAATAAATAAAAATTAAGAAATAATTTTTTTACATATATATAGTATATATTCTAAAAACTTTAACTGGATATTTTTATAACTGATCTGAAAAATTCTTGAAATTCTAGGATACAGATTGTTATGTATGAACTTGAGATTCGAATATAACAACTTTTGAACAAGTTCAATTTCAATTATTACTCAATAATT
Organism: Hydractinia echinata; assembly: GCA_030067915.1. Lineage (NCBI taxonomy): Eukaryota > Metazoa > Cnidaria > Hydrozoa > Anthoathecata > Hydractiniidae > Hydractinia > Hydractinia echinata. The sequence goes on along the minus strand of JASGCC010000011.1, from coordinate 3,102,618 downwards.
TACCAATAAAATCCTTTAAAAGTTACTCTCTCGTTGAAGATTTTTCGAAAATGCTGATGGTGCATGGTTAACAGTTGATCTGAAAAAGAAAGTACATTTAAAAATAAGAAACAAGAATACAATTTTACCAGGAACTGAATTAATACCAGGTTGTGTAATTATTGTCTCCCTTTTTGATTTGAAGTGAGAATTTATTAAAAAGATACAAATCAATGTCATGTGATGCACAAGGTATATTATATCAATATATGTATATAAATTTAGTCAAGCTGGCTTTCGATATCATTGTTAAACAAGAACATTTTAAGCAGGCAATAATGATTTTCAAACCTGTGGACAATACAGGATTTATTTTGTCGAAATTGATTTATTGAATTGAACAAATTTGATCGTTTATTATCCTTTTTTGATTTTGAGGAAATTTATTGGTCATTGTTTTGTTTGACAAATTCAAAAAGTTGAACATATTCAAATTAATATTCAAATTAATATTCAAATTAATAAATTTGTCAAATTTAATAAATTGATGGTCTTTTCATGAGATTTTTAAAATCAAGTCTTTTCTAAGAAATCTTAGAAAAATATATTTTGATACTTTAGGTAAGGTCAAGAACGTTTTTCAAGCAAATTAGGGCTCATTTTTTTCAACAAAATATCTGGCTATCAGGCACTCAAGGAGAACTGATAATTAGCCAGTAACAGAATGGTTAGCCGATACAGAATAATTATATATAGGGTGCGTACAGTATAATTAGCCGCTCATACAGCTAATTATACAATGTAAATTTTTTTGACTTAAATTTCCACACATTTCTTCGTTATCGATCTCCCCATAGCCATCTATATTTATATAGATCCACATAAAGTTGTACTTCAATTAAAACCAAAAATAGGAACAAGAAACGCTTGTGCCAAGAAGATAATAGTGTTACTGTAGCAGTATGTCATGTTATTTAACAAGACACTATTCTGATTTCAAGAAAAAACATGAAAAGTGAAGAACACAAAGAAGCCTGTAACAACAATTATACTGTGGGTAGCGTAGTTATACTGCAACGGCTAACTATCATGTTATTGGCTAATTATTAGTTAACCTTGACTGTTCAGTGCAAGCAACAATAAATTTTTGTCAGGCTTCGACAACTTTTCTGCAGAAGATATAAAAATTCCTGTGACGAATATCTTTTTACCTGATAGCAATAGCCTCACAAAGGTTCCTTCGGAAGTTATTTTAGCCCCATTTTTCTCAAAAGAACAGGAGTCGGGTATCCAGCCCCTCATGATAAAAAGAGGGTGCCGATAAGCTGCAAACGCCCGCATATAAAAGGGTGAGTTTGGCGGCTTTTTGAATGAAATTATTGGTTGTCCTCTGAAACTGCACGCACTTTCCCGAACTCTCCCTAACTCACCCGGAGCATTCATGAAATGCAATTCCTTGTAACATACAATGCGGACGACAGTTGGAAGAAGGTTATGCGAGTTTTTCGAGCCAATACTTGAATTTTTTTCGAAACGCCGGACTCGCCCTAACTTTTTACGGCGTATGCGGCTTATCAGAACCCTTGTTGATAAAATTATGCAAAGCAGGACAAAGGTTTTTTAAAGGTAATTAAAGCACTATTTGTGTAGCTAGCTAGCTGGCTAGCTTGATATATTGCTAGTAAAAGTAATTTTAGAGGAATTTAAAAATAGTATTTAGCTCCCTAGCTACATCAGTAAAGCTAGTACGACAAGCCAGATCAGGAAGGCAAGACCAACAAAATGTAAGCAGTTTTAGTCATGGCCGTATATACACGAAATCTTTAGAGATAATTGACATCACAATGTACCTTAACATCAGATAACAACCTTAACATGTAACATCCTTCTTCACAAGAAGGCAAGTATTGACATACAGCATTAATAAAAAGTTCAAAAAATGTATCAACGGCACAAGAAAACTTCCCAGTTATAAATTTCGATGCATCCCTAAATTGCGGCCTTTGGATCAACGCCAGGAAACCGTCCTAAGTGTAATTTCATATAAGACATAAGTAATCCTTCCACTTACTTACCGTTAACAGGTTTAGCAACAACGTGGTTCAGACAAAAACAAATCTATTCTTGAAGATAAATTCACGTGGGCTGCAGCGACATTTAAGCACATTAAACGAGGCAAACGAAGCCTCATATTACAAAGCTTCATATTAGCATAACAAAAGAATCTCGATTAACATTTTTTATCGCATTCAAATCTTTAGAGACAACAAGGACACCGAGACAAAAAAAGATTTGCTCGATGAGTGTTTTTTTTGTCTTGGTGGTACCAAACACATAGGTTGTGTTATATCAGAGCCGGGTTGGAAGATCGAGCAGAAGTCCCCCGCGAAGTAGAGAGTGGAAAAAAAATTTCTGCCATACACAACACAAACACTATATATCCGCGGTCCACTAAATGTGCGCCCCTTCGGCGGGGCGCAATTATTGCTCACTTTATGTTTGATTCACTCTTCGTCTTTCTCTTATTTCATCACCCGCCGACACGCGTTTCACTTTCCAATGCAATGTTATAAATAAAACCATTGCATTGCGCATATACACACTTCGAAAAATAAAACATAATAAATACCTGAATACCTGAATACGAAACGTGTAACAAAACAGTTCACAGCGAGTTTTCTCGACGAAAAAGAAACCATGAGTCAAAATAAGTTAACTGCATACTTCAAAACTGTCAATAGTGATGAACCTTCCAACAAAAAACAAACAAGTGATAATAATTGTAACGACAATGGAAACAAACAACAACAACAAGCCCAGCAGAATCAAACAACTGTAAAAAAGACAATTTCAACTGATGCACCATTTCTTCACCCATCACACTCGTTTTGTTTTCCTAAGAAAAAAATCTTGACCATTTGACATTGCCTTGCGAGCTTGAAGTACTTCCTGTCGTTTTCAAATCGAAAGCACCAGCAAGCTTTGCGGATTTTGTTCAAGAAATTTGTTTACTGTCACGTTAAAAACGAATGCTGATAGCGAATGTCGTTACAATAATTCGTTTGGTTCTGACAAATGGTGCAACTTCAGCAACTCCAGAACGGTCATTTTCAATGATGCGCAGGATTAAAACATGGCTTCGTTCGACAATGAGTCAAAAGCGGTTGAACAGTCTTTCTATTCTTCAGTCAAACAGGTTAACTGTTGATAAGCTATCCTTAATTGATGTTGCTAACGAATTTGTTAACAACCAACCAACACGTCAACAAGTTTTTGGTAAATTTACTGAAAAAGATATATAACATTAGCATATTCTCTTTTGTTCATTGAACTATTTGTTATTATAGCTATTATTTTACTAATTATAGCATTTATTAAACTTACGTTTTGGAAAAAAAATTTAAAATGAAAGATGCTTTGCTAGTAGTGTACCATTGTTTCGAAATCTACAGAATGAACCCAGGGCGGATCTAGATTGTTTTATGGTGAGATATTTATTACCTTTATAAGGCATCTTAGTAATGACTTTTCACTCCATCGCAATGATTAAGCTTCGTAAGCTGCGAACCTTGTATAAAAATTCGATTAATTTTGAACACATAAAGTCTTTTTCTCTTACAAATGGAGCATGTTTTAGCCAAACTAGAACTTCAAAATCCAAAAATTTGGCCGTCGGTCCCAACGATGGTGGGACCTCCTTAGATACTATATTATATGCAATTTGTTAAATATGGCCCCTCCACTTATTTTTACTCGCCGCGGCCCCTGCATGGACATCTTTAATAGGACCTGTAATAGTTGTGGACGAATATTAAAGAGCGTGTCTGGACTTAAAAACCACCAGAGAAGTTGCACTGTTTTTAATTTAAATCAGAATTTGGAAGATAACGGAAACGACAGTGAAGTCACTACAGCGCTTTACAACGGTGATGATTTGACGAAAGCAGTGCAATCATCTTTACGTTTTAAAGAAATTTGGGGTCATCATACGATCCATGATTTGACAGTTATCCTAAATGCTATGTACGATGAAGTGGTCAAATGGAGACGGAATATGTTTATTTTGCCGAGCGGCTCTGCTTGAAAGAAATTCATTGCTGAATGCACGAGACTTGTCGACTCATGTAACAACAACAGCGCATTACGGAATGTGGCTATTAAAGTGCTGGTGGTCATGCCTTCCCTTCTTTTACAGAAACCAAGCAGGTCATCAAAATCGAAAGAACACTCTAATTGCTTGAATATTCGTTTGCAATCATGGCAGAAATCAAAGATCGACAGAATCTCTAGCAAAATCTTTTAGAGATTTGATGTTTTCGGGAAAAGTGAATGCGGCATTGAAGCTACTATCATGTGAAGGAAAACAGGGCAAATTGCAAATTAATGATGATGCTGAAAAAATTTTGAAAATGAAACACCCTGCGGCGAAAGAACGTTTTGATGAATTTCTTCTTCAAGGACCTGTTGAATTGATTGATAGTGCTGCATTTAATGAATTAACCGGTGATGCGATAAGAAAAGCTGCCTTGAGAACGAAAGGTGCTGCTGGACCATCAAATCTGGACGCTGATGGGTGGAGAAGAATATTGGTGTTGAAATCATTTGGTTCATACTCTACAGATTTATGCAATGCTATCGCTAAAATGACTAGAACCTTGTGTATAGAAGAAATTAGTGAGAGAGACAATTCTCTAGAATGCTATACCGCTTGTCGCCTCATACCCTTGGACAAATCACCTGGTGTGCACCCCATTGGTATTGGGGAGGTATTAAGACGAATCATTGGCAAATCCATAATGTGTCTTGTCAAACGCGACGTTATCGATGCAGCTGGAAATTTCCAACTATGTGCTGGACAAGACTCTGGATGCGAAGCAGCGGTTCATGCAATGAAGGATATATTCGAAGATGAAGGAACTGATGGTGTACTTTTAGTAGACGCATCAAATGCTTTTAATAGTTTGAACAGAAGAGTTTTATTGCACAATCTGAAAATTATTTGTCCGAAACTAGCTATTTATGTTACCAACTGCTATCAGACTCAAGCGAGATTATTTGTTACTGGTGGACTGGAGATATCATCTTGTGAGGAAACCACTCAGGGAGATCCTACAGCGATGGCAATATATGCACTTGGTATTCGCCCACTGCTAGGAGTGTTGATGACACACGAGGTAAAACATGTAGCTTATGCTGATGATATCAGTGCTGGGGGCGAGCTAGCACGCCTCAAAAATTGGTGGCAAATGCTTATCGAAAAGGGCCCGTTAATTGGCTACTATACAGAAGCGTCCAAATCATGGCTGATAGTTAAAGCTGACAAGCAGGAGCTGGCTAGAGAGGTATTCAAAAACATCAACATAAGATCGGAAGGAAGGAAACATCTTGGCGCCTCAATTGGTTCCCTTGAATACAAGAAACGTTACGTAGAAGACTTGGTCAATACATGGGTGAACGAACTGCTGAGTTTATCAGCAATTGCAGAAGTTCAACCTCAAGCTGCTTATTCTGCCTTTATATCCGGATACAGGCATAAATTTAACTATTATATTCGTACAATACCTGGTATTTCGGAGTTGCTGCAACCAGTAGAAAATGTAATTAGCACAAAATTGATCCCAGCCTTATGTGATGGAAGGGCATGTAGCGATGACGAGAGAGTATTGTTGTCTCTTCCGGTGAAAATAGGAGGCCTTGATTTGATAAATGTTGTTGAGATCTCGAAAATAGGATATGAATTTTCAAAACTTGTCACCAACGAACTTACGAAAGAGATAAAGCATCAAAACTTGATGGTGACAACAAGTGCTTTGACGAGCAAACAAATTAAGTCAAAGGTTTCCAGGGAAAGAAATGTATTCTATTTAAACAAGCTAAAAGATGTGACGACACGATTATCCAAGATGAAGCAAAATTAAACGAAATTGCAAGGTCGACTGGTGCTTCTAGTTGGTTAACAACTCTACCATTAAAAGACCATGGATTTTGCCTGAATAAGCGTGAATTTTTTGACAGTATTTTTTACGTTACGGATGGAGCATTAAAGGATTGCCACTAGTTTGTGCTTGTGATGACAGACAAATTTCGATTGAGCATGCATTGTCATGTCATGTTGGTGGTTTCGTGAATATTCGACACAACGAACTACGCGATTTGATAGTTACCTTATTGCAGGAGGTATGCAGAGACATACGCTGTGAACCTCCCCTGATTCCCCTGACCACTGAAGCAACTGATTTTCCCCGTTCTGCAGTTACAGACGCTGAAGCAAGAGCTGACATAAGTGTAAGAAGTTTTTGGCAGAGAGGACAACGAGCATTTTTAGATGTAAGGATTTTTAATCCCATTGCTCCAAGTTATCGACGCCAAACAATGTCATCATTATTTACTTTTCAAGAAAAATAGAAAAAAAGATCTTATAACAGACGCATCATAGACGTTGAACATGGGACGTTTACACCTTTGATATTTAGCATCAACGGGCGTATGAGTCGAGAAACAAGTGTTTTTGTATCCAGACTAGCCGACATGATTGCGGAAAAAAGAGATGAAACAAAGGGAGAAGTTATAGCGTGGCTGAGACGCAAAATTTCGTTTAGTTTGGTGCGTTTGGCAATTCTATGTCTACGTGGTTCCAGACACTATTCCGTCCGTAGTATGTGCGACGACGACGTGCGGATTACAAATGAGTTAGCAATAATCCGAGAAAGTTGAACTGTTAAATCGATATTTTAGTTTATGTTGTGTCGTTCAGTAATGTCAACTATCAATGTTTTTTGTTATCTTTCCACGTATAACGTCTACGTCCTTTAGTGTTGTATTGTAAAAAAATTATTTAGTTAATAAATATCATGGTCTATGATCAGGTTGTTCAGAGCCTAAAACACTTTACGTCCCCCCCCCCCCCCGGTGCGCGCTCTTTAACAACATGCTTTGATAAAAATATAAAAACTATTGATTGAAATCGAGCATAGCATTTCGCTGTTGCTTAACAGATAAATGCTTGTTTCTCTTGTCAGCAGCTAGTGACTCGCTTAATCATTTGTAAAATGATTTACCTTCGCATCCTATTCCTTTCACAATCGGCGTGAAATGTCTAAAATCCGTTGGTTAAATGGCGTTTCTTTTCTCTTTTATCGGTGTTTCATGTTTTTTGAATTTTGGTATTTCTGTACCCTCCAGGCGGGTTAAAGACTGTCATAATAAAATGCCTTCTGTGGCCATAAAATTACCCCCTTCCCCCACTATTGCGCGCAATATCGCACTGGGCTTCTTGCATTTTGAGGCTGGCGATTTGTTAGCCGTTAAGTAAGCGCTAACTTCTTTGAACCTTAGGGGACAAGGATGATTTTTAGCTGAACTGAAGGGCTTAAGGCAGCGTTTAAAGAGTAAAGCTTTGGCCCAAAGTAATTTGAAAGTAGAGCGAAGTGAAATTCCAATGAGGGTTGGTGTAAAATCTCACCGAAACACACAATTTGTAAATCTGTGCAATAGTCGCAGAGACAGAACAACCTCGATCCCAGGGCATGTAGCGTTTTTGATATGGGGATGAAACGCGTAAGACAAAATTCCTTGGGACAAGGGCGGTGTGTCGCTTTCTCGTACATACAACATGTGTTTCCAAAAAGTTGAAGCAGTGAATGTTGGATAACAATTAATCGACCCTTTTCATGTTAAAGTGCAGTTATCTTTTCATCATAAAACAGACTGCGGCAGAAATTTACCTAACTTTGGGCGTGGTAAAATCTCACACGTAAAGACGATGCTCATTCCAACATCGTCCCTAGGGGAATCTTATATATTTTCTGACAAAACCTCGGTTTTACGGTTTAACTTTGAAAAATAGGACAATTTCATGTAAGCGCGCCTTAGTTTGAGCACAGCCGGTTGAATTTGAGTGTTTTTTGCTCTGGTTGATCGTTGCTTATATAGAGATACTGGTTCTCTGGTGGTTTACTCAAAATACTGCTACTCTGTTAGAGCCTTTCTTTTAGCTGTCGCATATTTTTTGTTACCACACTGCATTAAGAAACCGCTACTTTTGTTATATTTTTATTTATTTTTTTCAAAAAAAGATTCTTTCCATCTTCAATTTAATGAAATACTTATTTTGATAATCGCGCCGATTTTCCATGGCTCTCTCTCTCTCTGTCGTACTGGTTCTGGTTCCTCCTAGTGCATCTTGTATCTTTCCCGTTCCTCCCGTCAAAAATGAAATATGTCATGGGGACACGGATAACATATATAAATCGCATAAAACTGCGTGAGTTTTGTAAACATTCATTATCTCCAGAGGGACTCTTTGCCATCCGAGATTTTCAGGAGCCCTGGGGAACGAGGTTAGTTCCAAGCCAGTTCTTTAGCCGTCTAACTTTTTTACTTTCTGTTTATCTATACACTTCCATTTTTTGAATTGAATTTGGTCCTCCACGAGTACTTTGCGAACTCGGATAATTCACTTTTTTAGTGGCGCGTCAACCTCGTCCCCAGGGGCTTTTGCCTTTTTATTAGCGGCTTTGGCAATTTTGCAAGCACGTAGACATGGCGCCACGTGCCGTAGATGCGTTATTCGCGACTTTGAAGTCTAATAAGGAAAACTTTATTTCCAATTACATCAAGATAATTCAAGAAGTTTGTTCTCATCCCAAAGATTTGATTATGCAAGAGTTTACTGCAGTCGATGAAAGTATTGTCTTTAATCTACGAGAGCAACTTTTTATCGAGTTATTGGATAGCTTTAAAATCGAAGAATTTGCAGAAAACAACATAACATTAGACACCGAAAGCATTGAGAACACTATATCGAAAAAACCTCTGTAAAAGATATAAAGCAAGTACTTGCCTTGAAGATATATTCATCTTTTCGATCTCTATTTGTGAGAAACAAATCCATAAAGATATAAACAAAGCACTCATCACGTCAAAAAATCTCATAACGACACCAAACTTAATTTCATTCGACAAGACCTTATTATCTTCACTGAAAGACATATTGGATAACTCTAAAGCCCTTCGAAAAGAGAACAAAGATCTAAAAGATGAATTTAAAGCTTTGAAAGTAAAATTTGAAGAACAGGGTAAAATGATTCTTTCTCTTAAAAAAACTAACGAAAAAATTTTATTCAATCAAGATAAATTATTCCCTTATAACGTAAAAAATCATTTGCAAGGAATAGTTTTGCATGAAAGTATTTCAAGCAATCATCCACAAAGTACTGCAGAGGCACATTTGGTGAATTCAACACCCTCTAACGTAGAGATTACTAACTCCAAAACAGGAAACGTTCTACAATCTGAACAAGCATCATATGCTAAAGCTGCCAGTGCTACAAATCTCGCTGTTACTACAAGAACAATGCCACCCCAACTTGCACAACAAGCGGCGTACCAAAGTAACCAGGATCAAGCTGATAGCGGTTTTTTAACAGTCGGAAAAAAGAACAAGCCACTTAGCAGGCAACTCGTAGAAAATACAAAGCCACGAAGCCCGATTTTTGGAACAAAAATCACCGATCAGAAATCTATAGCCGGCAAACGAATTGTTAGAGAATTTGATGTTTTTGTAGGTGGCATAAGTAACGGAATTTCTGCGCAAGATCTTGCAAACCATATGTTGAATGAAATGGATATCGAACCAACCGCGGTATCTCTAAATCGAGAATATAAATACAACCGATCCTATAAAGTCACAATACTGAGTACACAGAAAGAACAGGTGTTTAACCCAGAAATGTGGGAAAGTAATATAATCATAAAACCGTTTCGTAAACACAGATATAACCCAATAAATCATTCACCAAATGAATTTCATCAGCAAAATGGTAACTTTACTTCAAGATGGGACTAAATAACTTTTCTTTATGTACATACAATTGTCAAAGTTTTAAATCAAATACAACTCATATTTCATCTCTCGTAAAAAGACACGATATTCTGTTTTTAGCAGAACATTGGTTATCCAATCTTGAACGTTTTCTATTAAAAGATTTATTCAGTTCGTCTCACAATATATTTTTCCACTCTGCAAATAAGCTTGAAAAAGGTCGACCCTTTGGAGGTAATGCCTTTATTATTCGAAGGAAACTTTTTGACCACGTGCAAATAATATATCAAGACGATAACATCTTCCGTATCCAGTTAGAGCAACAAAAAATCAAATTCTATATAATTGGTGTTTACCTAACATCCTGTTCAAATAATACCACAAGTGAAGACAAATATATTGAACAACTTGATATCATCAAAGCACTCGTACAAAATTTCGAAGATAAAGGAGAAGTTATAATTGCCGGAGATTTTCAATCTTTTCTTGATAATACATACGATTATGTTACTGATAGAAACAGTTTGAAACGGAATGCATACTCAAAATACTTGGCACGCTTTCTGGAATACAACGAACTGACTTTTGTAGATGTAACTAATGGCGTTGGTCCGGTATACACTTACCAACATAAAACTCTACCACATTCTTCATATATCGATCATATAGCTCTTTCTTCAAATACTTCTATCAACTATAAAAATTGCAAAGTACACGATCCCTCCTATGAAAACATGAGTGACCATCTTCCAATATCGCTTGACATACACTATGACCAATTAGCAACAATTAATGACACCTATTCATTGAACAACGAAATCGACAAAATGACAAAAGATAAATTTGTCCCATCTAACGCCTGCAAAGATCCTCAATTTATTCAGCTTTATAACGAACAACTGAATCTTCTGTTTAAAGACTATCAGTTTCAAGGGGAAAACATTGAGCTTGAACTTAACAACGTGTACCGAAATATTAAAGATAGTGCTTTTTATGCTTATAACAACACTCATGCTAATAAAAATAATTCATCGTACTTCTCAAAACCGTGGTGGACTGCAGAATTAACTCGTTGTAGCACCATTCTATCTTTCCACTTTCAACAACAATGGAAAAACACAGGTTTCAACAAAGAAGAAAATGACGTTACATATAATCGTTACATCCTTGCACGTAAAAATTTTAGAAAATCTGTTAAGTCTGCACAAAATAAAAAACTATATAAAAAATATGTAACAATGAACGATCTTAAACAAGTTAATCCACAAAAATTTTGGAGCCAATTTAGACAACTCAAGACAGACAGCAACAACAGACTATTTACAATCAACAATAAACAGGATAAAGATGCAATCACAACCGAATTTGCTAACCATTTCGACACCTTGCTCAACACCCCTCGCGTGACAAACAATTTCAATATATTACCAAGATGCTTACCGTCATTAGACAACACAACTTCGGTAAACGTTGTTTGCTATGATGACGTAAAACTGGCGATATCGAATTTGAAAAGTAACAAATGTCCTGACCCGTTTAATATACTAGCTGAACATTTAAAATGTTCGAACTGCAATGAACTACTCAACTGGATAACTGACTTCTATAACCATTTACTTAAAGATGGAATTACACCAGCATCTTTATCAACATCTAAAATTGTACCATTAGTAAAATCTTACAATAAATCATTAAATGACCCAAATAATTATCGAGGTATCAGCATCATACCAGTGTTTACGAAGTTACTTGAATATTTGATTTTAATTTTAGCTCCTGAACTATCTTCCAGCCACCCTTCACAATATGGATTTAAACGTAACAGTTCCACTTTACACGCTGAATTCTTAATAAGTGAAACTATCAAGCTCTATAACAACAACAATTCACCTGTTTTCATATGCAGCCTGGATGCAGAAAAGGCTTTTGATAGTTGCAATTGGGATATTTTATTTGAGAAGCTTTATTTTGAAAAAAACATACCACTCAAAATTGTACAAGTAATATTATCGCTCTACAATTTGGGCACAGCTTCAATTTCATACAAACATCATTCATCACGAACCTTTAAACTTAAGCAAGGGGTTCGTCAAGGATCGATACTTTCACCACACCTATATAACATATATAACGAAAACTTGTTACATAAAATATCCAGTGAGAGTTCTATTGGCACATCTATCTATGGCAATTTTACAGGCATTGTTGCATATGCTGATGATATTATTTTGTTAAGTACTACGCTATCTGGTCTTTGCACTTTAGTTGATAAATGCGAATCGTACGGGAGATCGAATTTTATTAAACTCAACGCAGTCAAAACTGAATTTATGGTATCCGGTAAAAGCCCACTTAGAAACACATTCATCTGCATTGGCAATACGGGCATTATAATCTATATAATAATACGCCAGTTCCGTGTGTCTGTGACAGGCAAAGTGGATGTGTTTATTTTCCTTTGATGTTGCCGAAAAATGCATGTCTAATATGTTAAATTTTCTGATATTACGGCGCGACGTCAATAACACTACTTTAACGTCAATATCCTATATTAAATTAATGAAGCCATTACAGTGCACCTAAAACTTTGAGGCCAAATAACTTGGAAACGAGGTGGTGACGTCAATGATTTTTCACCGCGTGGGTAACTAGGGACCACCTAGGACCAATTTGGGTAAGTTTCCCAAACCTGGGTCCCCAAATCCGTTTCGGAATGGGCGGGTTGATGACGTCATCAAAAAACCTTTAAACCCTAATATCTCTGCAATCGTTTGTCAAAACCACACGATCATATACATTTTCTTGATCAGCAGTGTAACCTCTACACAATGGAGGAAACATGAAAACAAGTTTCTCAATTTATTTATTTTGTATTTGCACTGCTGACATCAGCAAAAAATGTAAAACAACCTACTTTTCCATCTTCCTTCTGCCTAACTAAGTGGATTTTTCCACGGGCCTTATCGACTAGTCTCTTATAATAATAAGCCAGTTCCGTCTGTCTGTCTGTCACTTTTGCAAACACGATATTTTTTACCACCCGAATGCGCGAGTTTTTCGAGTTTTTTTGTTTTGTTTACATTTGTCTCGCAACCGTTAGAAACCACGTGATAGAAAATAAGCAGTATGATTCGTTCAAATACGTACTTTCGAACGAAAAGTCAAAGTGGAGAAGTAGAAGTACAAAAGTAAAGTTAGAAGCCACGAGAAGTTGCTTTGAAAGTGAAGAGTGCAGCTAGAAGTAGTAAAGAAAAGTTAGAAGTAGAAAATAAAAGCTTGGGTTTAAAGTCGATTTGGATTCACATATAGTAAGAACTTTGATATTTTTAGACGTTAAGTTTTTATGTCGCTAGAGTTACGTGTCAGGCACACTCGCATTTGCCAGGAAAAAGTCACTTAAAAGCTTCAAATTCTTTAAGCTTTATGTTTTACCGCGTTTTTTATAAAAAAGCTAGAATTTGTTTGCTTTTTTTTGCATAATTAATGTGTCCCCTGGTGCGTAACTAATGTATTTGTCCTAAAATTCAAAATGCTGCATAAAGCTGTTAGCTGGCTACCAAACAAATGTGCCAGCGAAATAGAAAGTTTTGGTTTGTTGAACTAACTGCAAATGTCATAATTTTTACATTGCTATTGTTTTCCTTTATATATGTTTTACTTCTCCCCAGCTTAAGTATATTTAACTGGGTGTCTTAGGTACTGTTTTGTTAGCTAGCTAGCTAATGTTAGCTTCAAGAAGGCTCCATCCCCATAGCTAGCTCTAATCTATGAGTTTTGTTGTTATTCCTCTTTTTTTAGGTATTTATAGCTACCTTAGTAGTCAAACTTCTCTTCTTTTTTGAACACGAATTATCATGTAACAAGCTACCTACTAAATCTTTCTTGAACTTTTAGGATACTCTGACACATTTTTATGCCCATAGAGAATAATTTTTTCACATTTCCTGTAAACTTTACAAGGGGACCACAATATGACAAGTGGAACGAATTTTATAGAATTTAAAGTGTGTGTGTTAAGTTATTTTTTATTGTTTTGTTTCCTCATCCTGTTAAACTTTTGTCAGCATACATGTAAAATGCCAGGTTTTTTTACAGGGGTTTTTGACATTTGATTGGAAATTTATATACGTGGGTTTATGACTTTGGGTTAAAAATTTTTATGAGAGGATGGTATGGTTGTCAGTTCATATTGTTCGTGTTGCAAAATGCTGTTTTTTGAAATTTTGTGTAAACTTTTGTGGAAATAGACCCATGCAATATACTGAAAGAACAAATCTTTGTAGAATCAGACTTCACTGTAAGCTGTTGTAAAGCTGATGTCTTTATCGGTAAAAATAACAGCCATATTTTACTAATTAAGAAAAAATAACACGAGTTTGAAAGTTAAAAAGTATTTATTTGTTAAGCTTTTCGTACACTGTACATCACTGTAGACTATATAAACAACTTTGTCTTTATATTTCGTATTATAAACTATTGTTTGGGAGAACTAACTGTATGTGATGTAATTTTTGCTGGAAGAAAAGTCCATGGTTTCACGTTTTTGTTTTTCTTGAGAATTTTACAAAATTTTGTAGGGATAAATGTTTGCTGTTGATAAAAAAATTATATACTTAATGTTCTGACTGAAACTGTTTTTGTTTTTTATATTTTGTAATCTAAACGCGAGGACTGTATGCACTGAAATCACTGATTTTTTTAAATTTTGATGTGTTTCATAACCTTTTTGTAGAAGATTAATGGGTAATGGCAATTTAAACTCACACATAAAAAAAAACTCATCATTGTAGAGTACAGTTCTATTGCTGTAGATAGGACAAAAATTACAAAACATTTATATATAGTAATAGCTGAAAATATATACAAGCATGAAATGAAAGTAGAACACATATATAATATAAGCAACAACAAAGCCAAGGTAATAACACATCTCTATATAATATTAATAAGCGTGAACAAAATATATATATACATAGCATAGCTCACAACGTAAAATATGTGAAAACATAGAGGTATATATAATAGCAGCAGGGAGGGAGGAGGAAGAAAAACTGCTAGAACTGAAAAGGAAAACCATGAGGCAACTGCAGCTTAAATACTAGCAAGACTGCTGACCAAAATATATACTGCTGACCAGAAAAGGCACATAGGTAAATGGTAAACTAACTATGGGCAATACAAACCAGAGTACTGTAGGAAGAAGATCTATATATGTGTGCATTTAAACACTCATAAATATATATTTATGAGTCACATACGACATGCTGAATGAACTTATTTTTGTTGATTTAGATGTGTTTCTCAAAAACCGATCTGTTTTACATTTTGTGTAAACTTTTGTTTACGAACCGTATACAATGTTTCCAAAATAATGATCTTTGTTGATTCAAGTTTATTCTTTGCTCATTGATTTTTTGACATTTAGGTTTAAAATTGTTGGTAAAGGGCAGTACAGATCATCAAACTAAAAAAGAAAATTTTTTGTGTTCTTAACTGGTTGATTTTTACATTTTGTGTAAATTTTTGTGGGAGAGGATGGTATGCAACTGAAATGACTGATTTTTGTAGATTTAAATTTGATGTTTTCCAAACTATGGCTTTTTCATATTTTTGTATAAGCTTTTAAGGGAAAGACAATATTTAAAATGTGTAAATAACTTATTTTTGTTGATTTGTGCTCTTGCAGGCCAACTTTTTGACATTTCAGAATAAAATACTGAGGGTTTTCAACATAATCACTTATAAGATGTACATATTTGAGATGCGTTATTTCTGAGATTGTTATTATCCGTGTTGTGACTGTCGGTGTTGTAACTGTCGGTGTTCTTACTGTCAGTTTGGTGAGTATTGGTGTTGTGAGTGTCGATGTTGTGAGTGTCGTTGTTGTAACTTTTTATAAAGTAGATTTTGCACCTTGCAAGCTGTTCTTTTTTTATTTTGTGTAAGATTTGACATTTGACATTTTGTGTAAGATTTTAAGAACATTTTTTTTTGTATATGCACTGCTGACGTCAGCAAAACATCTAAAGCACCCTATTTTTTCAATGGCCTTTTGCCTAAG
Source organism: Hydractinia echinata (assembly GCA_030067915.1). Lineage (NCBI taxonomy): Eukaryota > Metazoa > Cnidaria > Hydrozoa > Anthoathecata > Hydractiniidae > Hydractinia > Hydractinia echinata. The sequence continues at coordinate 3,086,755 of JASGCC010000011.1, read as the reverse complement.
TGGATTTTTCCACGGGCCTTATCGACTAGTATAGATATTATTATAGGCAACAAACCCTGGGGGGACGAGGATGGTGGCGCGTGATGAAAAAACAAGCGCCCCAGGCGTTAGCTAAAATTCCAAAATGAGCTAGCTACACATGGCAGAAAAGCGAAGATTTAATTCCTTTCCTTTACCTGCCCTCTTTCTTCCTTCTGTTCCCTTTCCCGAATGTCATACTGGCTAGCCTATGATTTTGGTTAGAGAAATATAAATTTTAGTCAAAGTCCATTTTGATATATAGCTGGCTAGGGATTCTAGTGAAACGAAAGTTGTAAGTTATATATACTCCATGTATATAAATACCATGCCAAATTTGGAGAGAACTTATCTGCTCATAGACAGTTTAAACAAGATGTAAAAAAGGTTTCCCAAGTAGCTTTCTCGTCCCCCCTGAGGTTTTTTTCACTTGTGATATGCGTGGCTGACGTGCTAGCTACATAAAATGAAAAAGAGATCCTGGTAACAAGATATTTACAAAATGCATTCGTTTTCAGAGAGTAAAGCAGCAAACACATGAGTTTCTGCAGATGAATTCCTTTGTTTACATTTAAAATATTCACATCAATGTTAAACAGCTAGCTAGCTGTCTGGTATTACACCATAAGATTTCTTACTTTTTTATTTTACTTTCTATATACATGTATATTAATGACCTTCCAATCTGATCTAGACTGTATTAGTTCTAAATTTAAATCCCTCTGCATCAAGTGTGTCCTTGTTACACCGTTTCAATCTACCTCTGGACTTCGCCCCAGGGACTATCAAGTCTCTACACTTTTTCTACACATTTATTGTAAGTATGTTAGACATCCAAAGTTTTTTAATCACACACTCAACAAATCGTTGTTTATAGCTAGGCATAATTTTTAAAAAATTCCTATTCATCAAAATTTATACGTCAATAAAACAATGAAAATGTGACACTTGCAAAAGTGTATACATTACAAATTTTGCAAACAGTGCCTTTATTTAAGCATAACTGTATATATACCAGTGAAATAACTTAATATTTAGAGTTGATATGGCAAAAAATATATTATTTAACAGCAGGAAACTGTTAAAAGCTTCCAGAAGACTATTAGTGATACAGAGATCCTTAACATCAGTTATTGATGGTAAGTTAAAATTCCAACTCCTATATAGGTCAGGAAACAAATTGACAGTCCCTTTTAATTTTAATTGAATCACAGACGCTGTTTTGTTCAGCTAAAATAAATTTGAATTTTAAGAAGTAGAAAAATACACATTTCTTACTGCTTTGTTTTTAATCTTTTGCATATTCTTACTATGTTAACATGTTAATTGAAGTGTCTATATATTTGAGATAATTTTTTTAAATATTTTGTGAGAATGGATTAATACTTTCGGTTCCTGAGCTTCTCCATAGTGTTAAGCCACTTCCATTCACACTTGCACACCAATATTAGCAGCGTTATGACAACTTAATATGCAAGGCTGCGCAGGGTCAACAAAAATGTCAAACGCAAGAAACAGGTAGAAAGGTTTGAAGTAAATGATTTCTCATAGAAAGTAAACAGAATTTTTTAAAAATAAAAATCTGTCAAAACTTGTGTAATTAATTAAATGAAACAAAAAAAATTGGTTTTGATAAATTAAAAGTACTAAAAACTACTAAAATTATTATGCATTCCCTCATTAAATTTCATCCCCTCCATAGATGTTGAAATTAGTGCGACCAATAATCTCTGAAATTTCTGGTCTCCCCAATGAGAGCAGATTTGAAATCATATATACATCCCTTAATTAGCATTGGAGGGGTTCGCCATATTCAATTATTGAAAGCGATTTCATGGTTTGAATTAAATATTAAATGTGATCTGCGAATTTACAAACTAATAATTTCTACAAATACAATGTTCTTTCAAAATCACGCCTTATTTCGTTATGGTCTGAGAATTTTATGTTTATTAGGCAAAATTAATCTTTGAAAAAATAAAAGTGACATGTAAACCACGATTCACAACTACCTAATTTTATTATTAGCATCAAATGGCTTGACTGAGGATAAAAAGGCTATTCAAGAATTAGCATTTGGATTTGCAGAAAAGGAAATGGCACCAAATATGCTTCAATGGGATCTAGAGGTAACCTACAGTAAAATTGTTTGATTAAAATGATTCACTATAGTTGTAAAGCCCATGGAAAATCCATAGGAATTTACTGGGCTAAAAGTCTATGGAAATTCATCCATTTATTCCCGGCTAAATCAGATTGTCTCACTTTTTTCTCAATGGTTTGCTCTATAGCTAATTAAATATGTGGATAAAAGTTTTTTAGAGTACGGAATATAATTTTTAGGAGGTTTTTTCCACTTAGGCAGACGAACAATGAAAGAAATATAGGTGGTTTTAGGAGTTTTGCTAACGTCAGCAGTTTATGTATATACAAATAAATTTTTGGAAAAGTTTTCTTATTTCTGCGTTTGTTTAGGCTTTATGATTGGAATAAATGGTTCTAAATGAGTGACAGTGAACCATCTTTAAAACCAACTACCATTTATTTACATAGTGCTACTTGTTAACCAGAAAATGTCAAAAATATGTGCGCTGCTTTTTCATTCAAATATTTCAAGAAACTGCGCATGTTTTTGGAAAAACTGCACATTTTTTTTCTTACCGTAAGGTTCGTGCTTTGTGCCAGTTGATCAGTAAAACTGTTTTTCTTTTTGAAAAAGATAAAAAGATGTGAAAATAAACTTTGCAGAACATAAACAACCTATATATATAAGTAATAACGATTCAGGGGCAACAAGACCCTAGGGACAAGGTTGGAATAACAGTTTCTAACATGTTTTATGCCCAAAATACGTTCAAAGTTGGTCATTTTTTAATATATGCACTTCGCGCACACTTGTTTTACAGTCAACTTGGTGCAGAATTATTTGCACAGGGTGGGCAGTTTTTTAACGCATTTGCTAAAAAATTTTCTGAAAAACTGCTCACACTGGGATGCTGGAAGAGCTGTTATGTCGCGATTATCTTTTTAGGCCTTATAAAATGAAGTAAATAAGTCAAATCCATCAAAACACACCACGCTACCATAATGGTGGTTGCTGACTTCAAAAGTTTGCAGCTGGGAAACAGCTATTTGTCAAATTTAGGGATCACATAAGAAGGGGAAAAAGATAGGAATTAGTGTTTAACTATGCTCTAAAGAGTTATATGCCAAGTAAGTAGATAGTTTTGGCCTTTATATAAATGACTTCCAGATTAAATTAGGAATTATTGCAATGATACCAATAGTGCGCAGCTTCTAAAAACTTTTTCAAGTGCGCAGTTTTTGGCACACTTGCCTATAATGTGTAGAGATGATGAAAAAAATGTGTAGGATCATATGTTTTTAAATAATGCCTAAGAAAATTTAAAGACCTTGCTGAAAATTTTTTTAAATTTTTAGCAAGGTCAACGTCAGCAAGGACCTGCAAAATACAAAATAATGCTTTTAGAAACTTGGGGTACATAATGTGAATGTTGCTTGTAGAAACATCAAGGATACGTTTCTTTCTACCAAAAATACTTGACAATGGTAATTTTTGATACTTTTTTTTAGGAAGAGTTTCCATTGGAAACATTACGTGCTGCTGCACAACTTGGATTTGGTGGTATATTTTATTTATTTTTTATTTGAGTATTTTGTTCTTATTTAATTCACAGCATCACAGAATATTTTTTATTTCTGCTGTAGGCATTAGGGTCAGTGAAAAGTATGGTGGCAGCCATTTAGGTTGTTTTGATGCATCTATCATATATGAAGCACTTTCTACTGGTTGTGCAAGTACTACAGCCTATTTATCAATACACAAGTCAGTTTTTTACTTTTGAGTTTGTCAATGTCCTTAGGTATTGGCGAGTGATAAAAAATGGTATTAGTTTTCTTGAGAACAATGCACTCAAAGTCCAATTTATATTGTTTTCATTTTTAAATTGATAAATTTAATGTTGAGTTAATTTAACAATTGTTTGTGGTGTTACATTATTACTATTGTTTTCCTTTAGGTTATATATTAAAATGCCTTCTGTGACTGTAATTTCTTTACTGATCCTTAGATTATTTTTGTGACATATTTAAAACAAAGTTAAGTTCAATGCTAACCTATTCCAACTTGGATATTATCATTAAACTAACCATCCCCAAAACCTTAGTCTGATGCAACCAAACAAGGGGTAAACTCCATTGTTATTTATCTAATGCTTACAACAAGACACTTTAATGCTGTGCGTTCTAAGAATGACCACCCAGGTAAAGGTGCATTTCAGCTTGAATTTGGGGAAAGAAATTATTTTAACCACACATTAGTATGTGTTAATTTGACCTGAAACTTACATGGTCTTTAGCATAATTTTTACGAGCTAGCCTTATTATACATATATATGAAATATTACACATTACTAAAATTTAGCAAGTACAATTTCAATGTGTTTATTTTGAAATTTTAGTATGGTGCAAGGATTAATAGAGCAATATGGATCTGAATACCTCAAAGACAAATTTCTTCCTTCACTTGTAACTTGTGAGGTAACTTCTTACTTTAGTTATTTCTTGCGGTATTCTTTTTATGGTACAATTTCCTTCTCTTTTTTGTTCCAACTTTAGAAATTTTCGTCTTATTGTTTAACAGAACAAGGTGGGTGCCTATTGGTAAATTTTGTATAGATGTATGAAAGAAAATGCATGTCTAATCTTTACTTCTCTATGTTTTAAAACTTTCCAAAAGCCTGTTTGTGCATGTGTGTTATTTTCATATGTATAAAAACTGTTGAAAAAATGATCATTTTGTATAATAACTTTCTGGTGCAAGAAAAAATATTTGATGGACCACTCAATTTAATCATTTAAAAGTACTGGATAACATTTTTATAAAAATGAAAAAATTTGTCACAATACTAAGTTACTTTTTTTAGGGTCTGGAAGTGATGCCGCATCATTGTCAACTACTGCAAGCCGCAGTAGTGATCATTATGAACTTAACGGATCAAAGGTTATAACATTTTTAAGATATCATAGTGTCCACCGAGTCAAAAAGGTCAGAGAATTTGGCAGAATAGAAAAGTCAAGCAATCATTAGGAAATTTTCTTATAATTTTTGTTTATAAAGAATTTATAAACATAATGCAATTTATAAGAAAATCAGGGTGTTAGTTAGAAATTCACAATTAGGGTTGTTAGGCCCTAATTGGGAAACTTCCAAAAAACGGTTAATAGTGGCGTCTGAAGAGAAAAATTTGTATGTCTGTGGTCTAAGATCTTTTGATACGTAACATTGATCAAAAATTTTAAATCATAATTCAAAACATTTTATTCTTACATGCTTTGGCGAATAAAAAATAAAAGTGTATAAGCAATAAATAAAGAAAATTAGAAAAAATAGATGCTTCATTGGAAAAGTCAACCAGTATTCCCAATTGTGAATTGTCTGTCTAACAGACAAAATAAAGACTAGCTGGCACCCTGCTTTTATCATAGATCAAAATAAGAGCCACCAAATTAAAACTTGTGCCAAGTTTGTCTAACTATTTTTGTTTTGTTTTGTTATTCAAGTATTGCAACATTTATATGCTAGATGTTTATAAGTGGAGCTGGAGAGTCTGATGTTTACGCTGTAATGGCAAGGACGGGAAAGAAAGGTACATCACATTTCGTGTGTACATTGTTTCTAATAGTGCCAATCTTTAGTGTTTACATTATTGTTTTTCCTTTTATTTATAACTATGTAGAGAAGTTGACATACAAAAAACATAAAACATTTTGTATTCACAGGTCCAAAAGGTATCACATGTTTCTTAGTTGAGAAGGGCACGCCAGGTCTGGAATTTGGCAAAAAGGAGAAAAAAGTATGTATTTTGATATTACAGATGTTTTCTGTTTTACCATTTTGGAAAGACATACATGGTTACATCTGCCAGAAAAAAAATTCTGAATAGTTATCCCTCTATATATTATATGACTATATAAAGTATAAAGGGAATGGGAAAGGATTATAAAATTTCGAAAAAGTTGTTGAGGATGAAAAGTGAAATTTAATATTCATTATAGGTAGGATGGAATTCACAACCCACACGCACAGTCTTTTTCGATCATTGTAAAGTTCCAGTTGAAAATCGAGTTGGAGAGGAAGGACAGGTCAGATTATTTTTTTGCATTACGCCATATTTAAGAAATATTTAAAGGTTTTGAATTTTTTTTTTAACCTTATGTAACAGTCTCAGGCTGAATAGTAGCACGCATAAATTAATAATACTGATAAAAATATTAATCCTTTTTAACTTGGTTGAAATAAAACAGAAACACTGCCTATTTCAAGACAGCATACTATTTGCTTAATCTTATCTCGTAAAAGTTTACCAAAACCTATTAGAGAACAGGAGTGTTCCATCATGTAGCGTTTCACATTTCTGTGGCGGCAAAGGATAAAACATTCAAGCTTTTCATCCAAAATTCATTCAAAAATAAACAATGTATTTCTTTAGTGCAGACTCTCTAGTGTAAATTATCAAATTTTCTTCAATTTCGTCACAGAAATATTGGGGAATGTATGGATTCACCAAAAAATTAAAATTTAATGTCACCAGGAATAAAACATTAGTTTCAAAAATTTCAATACAGCATAACCAGATATTTTTTGCCCAGACATTTATGTCACGATACAACCTCTTCAAAGCTGTGAACAAATTAATTATTGTTATAATGCCATTTTTTTTATACCATTTTATAACAAAAGGAACACCACAACGTTTTCACAAAATTAATCATTTTTAGGGGTTTAGTATTGCAATGAATGCATTAAATGGTGGAAGAATAAGCATCGGTATGATATCTTCTTTGTACATTTCTGTCATATGATTATTTTGTGATGATTTTACAGTGGCCACACCCGCTAGGTTCTTATAAAACCTTAAAAAAAATAACGAACTATTCTCAAAGATCTATTATTATTTTTGCTGTCTGTCGATGAGCCTTAGATGGTAGCTGCAGGTAGCAATGGGCATATTCCCGTGGATTTTTCTGACAGGTGAATTCCCGTGGATTTTTCCACTAGCTTTCAACTATATATTTTTAAAATTTGGCTAAAATTTGTTTTTCTTCTCAAAAAATTTCTTCCAGCTTCTTGTTCATTGGGTGCTGCTTATAAATCGATTCAAGCCTCAATGGAATATGTGAAGGATAGAAAACAATTTGGGGAGAGGATCAGTCAATTTCAAGTAATTGTTTTTACTGTAAACATGGAGAAAAATGTTTCTTACTTTGCACTACTATTAAATTTAATTATTTAAGTCGAAATAAAATTTGTATTTAGCACACACAGTTTAAGCTTGCTGAAATGGCAACAGATTTAATGACGTCAAGGTTGATTGTTCGAAGTGCTGCTGAAGCAATTGATAACAAAGATCTTAATTGTGCAACCCTGGCAGCAATGGCTAAGCTGCATGCAACAGATAAATGTTTTGATGTAAAATTATTTTTATTTTTGTCTTACCAACCACTAATTCTTAAATAACTACTTTTGCAATCTAATACATTATTAAGTGTAAGTATAACCTGCACTGTAGTTTCCCAAGTATTGCAATGATGGATTGAGAGGACAATTGCTCTACTGTAATACCAGGTGAGGATACTACATCCTTGTGACATACCACGAGAGTGAGGCTTATATCCTCATTGCCACATACCTTTCTACTAATTACCAACCAACCAACCAAATTTCCTGCACTTGTTAAGTTATTTTACACATAGGAGAGGCATATATGCCCAGATTCCATCAGCCTAGTTTACAGAAGCAACGGTGCATATGTATGATATATCTTGATGAGGTGAGGACCTCTTTGTAAAATACCACGAGAGGAAGGCATATGTCCTCCTTATGACATCATGTCCCACTTGACCCATCATTTTTGCAGCACTTGGGAAGCTAATGTGCAGGTTATACTCATACTTACTGATCTAGGCCACGAAATCTGAGGTAATGATTGCTCCGTTACCCCATCATTGCCCTAACCTTTAAATAGCGTGATCAATTTTTTGTTAGCCAAGACTATTAATATTTCATGAATGTAATTGATTGAAATTGAGATAATTTTATGTGACCAACATCAATAGTGTGATATGGGTCATACTGACCTCGTCCTCAGCCGGGGAATGTAGCTGGAAGTTGGAGTCCTGTAAAACCTTTAATCTCATTTACAGGTCTTTAAGCTTTTATCCATTGAAAAAAATAGCACAACTTTTGAGATGAATTTGCAGAATTGTGCACAATGACGAATTTTGTGGCCTGCATATCTCACATATGCACCGTTGCGCATCTGAAGCTTTAACTTCCTCAAAATCTAAATTATTGTTGTATTGTCAATACTGTGCTTTAAATTATAAGCTTACCTTCTTGTCTTTCTGTCTTTTTATGGTTATTAAATGCTGTGGTTCAAATTTTTCTCTGCTAGGAGAGTACGTGGTACACATCTTTTTAGATATGCAATGATGCATTGCAGTTACATGGAGGATATGGTTATTTGAAGACATACCCTGTTCAACAGTTTATGAGAGATACTCGGGTTCATAAAATACTTGAGGGTAAGTATATCTTGTAACAGTTTTTTGTGGTCTTTTTATACTAAGATTTAGTTGCATGAGCCAGGTAAAACTCTTTTAAGTGCGGGCTCTATTCTTGTTGTTTGTATTTACCTCTGAATATTTATTTTTCTGATAAGACTGATAGCTTTGTGGTAAATATTTCCAGAAGGCAAATCATAATTAAATATTTATTACGAATGTTAAAATTAAATTGCAATTTGCATACAAATAAGGTTTTAAAAATTCAAATGCTGTGCAAGAATGTTAGTGATGACTGTGCAAGAATGTTAGTGATGACTGTGCAGCTTGCTAACAACAGTTTTGCCCACAATAAAATAAAATATTCTCAATGTGTTTAAATATATTATCACACTTATGTTAGTTGTACTTAAAAGTTTTGACGTAGCTTTACTGATGAAATACTGTACGTTTTTACATTCTGTGTCAAAGGAATTATTGATCAAAATGTTTCATAATTCTGGTTGAAACTGTTTTACATAAAATATTTTTTTTTGTATATGGCTACTTTAAAACTTGTTTAAAGGGCCTTGACAATCGAAATGTTGTTATTTTTTCTAGGCACCAACGAAGTTATGAAAATAATCATATCTCGAAAACTGTTAGAAGCACAAACTACATAATCTTGCTAAATGGATTTTATTTGCCTACGAATAATTATGTCCTAGTTTAAAATAAAAAATAAAAATAGACCTTCTTGTTAGGAAATTATTTTAATTTTTCATCTCCACACATTTAACAATTTTTTACATATTGTATTATTTATTATAAAGTGCAATGTAAATCATATGCTACTGCTTCTATTATAATATTTGTAAAGTTTAAAACCTTTTTAGATTAGATCATACCAAAATTTAAGAAAAACTACCTATTAATTATGATTTGCTAAATTTTTACATTTTGGACACATATTTTTGGGAGGTACTCATATAAATCCATATTAGACTAGTTGCTCGACAGGGGGTGTTTTCCCCTTGTTAATGGTAATGTGATTTTTAAAGAAAAATGGAAAATTTCTGTAACTTCTATGGGCATGCATCTCGAAAACGAAAGGTGATAAGTGTTGTTGAAGTTATTTGTAGACCTAGAAAATTTGTATCACAAGTCTTCTTGAAAAGCTCTTCTGGCTCTAATTATATGTACTTTCAAGGATTTTGAGATATAATTATATTATGTTATACTGCCCTTTTACAATTGGTGATATATTTTATTGTCATAATTTTTTTTATAGCAGTACAGTATGTATTTCAACATTTTCAATATGTAAAATGTCACTGAAAAACTGAAACATTGAAAAGAATATTTAAAACGTTGTTTTACTTACTGAGACCCTCAAATTTTGTACAGACAAGAAGCACATCTTAAGGTACATGTTTTTATCAAAATGAGAGGAACAACCTAAAAGAAGTTTAAATTCTCCAAATTTGCACTTGATATCACCGAAAATATTTCTTTCGTTGTAAGCACCTGTTTTTTTTTAATAAAAAAATGTCAAATTAAAATCAGTTTAAAATGATCTGTCTGCTATGAACAATAATGTGCCATACTCTAACACTTAAATTAGAGAATTTCGAAAAACACGACGCAAAAAGTACAGTACCTGTTATTTAAAAAGTTCTATCATATTTTAATATTAATATAAGTAAGATGTGTAAGTTATAATTATTTAAAAATATTTGACTACCAATCATAAAAATTATACTGTGCCTTTTTTATAGTAAACATTTAGGATGATAACAAATTAATTTATTATTTCTGTTGATTTTAGTCAAAAATACACACCGAATCTTTTTTAGCTAAGGGTACATGCCTACTTTAAAGAGAAGTTCTCTATTACTGTGTTCCAGCTTTAAGTGTGAAAACGAAGCCTTTTGTACATAAAGTGACTAATAATTTTTTTAAAGGTTGTTTCACTGTTATTTTCATAACAGCAAGAGATTATTGGCAAAAACAAGTTAAATCAATTCCAGCTGAGCCTTTTGTTTAAGAAATAATAAAATTTCATTATTAGGGAAAATTTTTTTGTTATTTATAAACAATGTCCTGATTATTTTTGGTTTTAGATAAATAGATAATAAACTGATTATATACTGTTTAACAAGAATTCATAAGGAAATTCATTCATAAAAGTGCTGATTTTAATATCAGTATCACAAGAAATTGCAATGGGTAAGAATTTATTTTTTTGCAGCCATTTTTGGTGCATATTATTTCTAAATCATATTTCTAGATATGCATATAGCAATTTACTTGTTACATGATTTACTAGTTCTTAGAAAGAATTGTGTTTTTTTTCTAGGACGAAAAAACATGTTTGTCATTCCAGAGTACATAAAAAACGGAGAAAGCCTAAACGTAAGTTGAATAAGGAAAAATCTTCCATATACAGGGAATATTATAAGCTATTGTAAGTTTAACAATAAACAAAAAACTGTTTTAGTATTTCAATTTTGTTTAATACCTTAAAAGAAGGATGTGTTTATTTAAAACGGATTTTCATTAAACAGAAAGTGAAAGCTTGTGTTTTTCAATTTTATTTTAACAATTGCTGTCTTTGATCTGTACTTTCTCTTATTGAATTAAGACATACTGCATCGTAGTTTTTATTTAGAGTATATAGACAACATGAAATCATGCCGGTGTAATGCCATGTCGCCTAAAACATTTAAACCTTATATATAGATATTTTAACCAACACAGACATAAAATTTCTTACCAGTATGAATTTTCATGCGACGTGAGAGTCATGTTGCCTACATGTAACCATAAACTTAGAGAGCAATTTTTGCCAATACAGCAATATGTGAAGGTGTTAAACGTTCTTAACTTTTGTAGGATTCAAGAGGTGGATTGTTCTGTTCAAACTTATTGGGCAAGTCTCATCTACTGGCGAATAACTCACTGAGAACTATTGATTGGTCTAGAAAAATCGAGCTGGTTGACACATACCAAACATTGCCAGCGCTTTCCATGCAAGTTTTACATGCAAGAAACAAAGAAAAATTGATGGTAGTTGATAATCTACTGACTGAGGATGAATGCGAATCTATCATTAGGAACTGCGAGAAGAAGAAACTTCAAAGCATGGAGAACTATTATAAAAATGGAAGAAACAACTCTCGATTGGTTGTGTTTGATTCAAAGTTATCTGATGTGTTGTGGGAACGAATAAGATCAACTCTAGAAAAGCAGCTATCAAAGGATGGTTCAAAATTATATCCTTTAGGATTTGATGTGTTAAGAGGAGAATGGAAGTTATCAGGTCTTAATCAAGCGTTTCGTTTTAACAAGTACAACAGTTCAAAGAAAGAACGTTTTTCGATTCATAGAGACTCTCAGTTTTGCCCATCAGGCGATGAGAGATCTATCTACTCTGTTGTTATATATTTAAATGATGATTTCAAAGGCGGTGAGACCCGGTTTTACATACGTCATGATTCGTCAATTAAAACGAAAGATTTGACAATAGCAGAAGAGGTTAAGAAGTTTGGAGGCTTAAAAAAAGGTTATGACACTGTTAGTGTGTCTCCCAAGAGAGGAATGGCTGTCATCTTCAGTCAAAATATCATTCACGAATCTCTGCTACTTTGTCAAAGGAAAAGCAATGAATCTAAATACATTTTAAAGTCAGATGTGATGCTGAAACGAGACGATAGAATGTTCGGATTTAAAGTTAGTTCAGTTGAGAAAGAAGATTATTTAAAATGCTTAAATTTATTTCGTGAAGCACAAAGAATTGAGATCGACAGAAATAGTAAGCGCGACCCAGGTTTGCTGTATGAAAAGTGTTTGTCCATCCGCTACTCTTACCCAACTCAGGCTATGTTGAATAAAAACAATGTTTCTCATGAAACATGTAAAGCGACCGAGATGACATCGTCACAAACTTCTTCGTTATCCTCCTCTCAAGGTATTCTATGTGAACAAACAGGAGTACTCTTTTTCCCTGTAGAAATCTGGGAACATATTTTAAGTTACATTGATGATGAGTTAACTCTTAAAAATGTCTACTTGTGTTTTCCACAATTAGTTAAATTGAAGGAAAAGAGAAATGCTGATAAAATGATTCCCCAAGTTTCTGATGTGATAGGTGTCCACACAAAATTTCTATTCTCCTTTCCGAATTTTGTAAAGGCGTATTTTGAAGAATGCAGCAAAGTTTTAGCTGTCTATGCCGTATACTTACTCGGGCATTCGAAAGATGACAAAGTTTATACTGTCAATTACGATCCAGGAAAACATGAAGTTGTAGCAGTGGGTTTGGAAACACTCTTAAAAGATGTATTTTACGAAAGAGCTTCATACGGAGCGATTTACAAAGTATTGCAACAAGATTCTAAACAAAATCCAGCAAAAGATTTTTTTCACAGTGTTGATAGGCAATTCATGGCTGTCAAGTACGAGCTGCCTTTTTTCGGTGTAGATATTGAAAACGATTTTCGCTGCAAAGTTGGCGATTCTGTTTCTGATGATAATCCTGACTCTGATGATGATTCTGATGACGACTGGTCTTGTAGCAGCGAAGAAGTAGATCTTAATGAAGATTTTGTCAACAAACTTGATAAAATGATTGATGCAATAGATTTAATATCTAATCAACTTGGTGAAGTAGATTATGACGAGGGAGAAGAAATGACAGACAAGCTGCGATGTCTTGTTGATGGTCATGTTACTTACAAGAGGTCAGTAGAAAGAACTTCCTCCTCACAATATGTTGGTGCTGCCATCACACGAAAATTAAAAAAACCTGTTGATGTATCTGATTGGAAATGTGTTTGTGGAATGGGAAGTATTGGTGACACTGTCAACAAAAGCTGTACAACGTTTACCTTTAATCATCTAATTGCGGATTTCAAAAACCAAAACCTCGTGTGTATGAAAGAGAAGGAAAATTACTGTGGTGAATGTCAAAAGAATATAAAGGATGAGCCTAAAAAGAGTAATGGTGATTGCGATGATAATGAGGATGAAGAAAAAGAAGAGGAGGAGGAGGAGGAGGAGGAGGGTAATATTTTATTAGAATCGTTGATTAAAGAGATCCGGTACGAGGTAAAGAATAGCATTCCTTTACACGCATACAGAGTTGATATCAGTGCTATTCAAGATGGCAGTTCGTCTTTTAACCATGCTTCTTGCCAATGTAATTATCCAAGTTTTCGTTTGAATGAATATGTAAATCTTCGAAGTTATCCACTTTTGAATCACGTGCATGTTGTGTTTGCAGAAGTTGATGGAGAAATGCGTGCTTGGACGTCTTATGGCGGTATTGTGGCGCTTTAAGCAGGTACAAAATGTATATTGATAGAAATAAAATGTCAGTACTGTCAATAAATTAACCTCGTGAAAATTGTGCAAATTTTTTTTTTTTTTGCGTTAAATTTGTGTTATATTGAAATCGTAGAAAAGAGTAAGAATGTCTTCTGTAGTGAAATTTTTAATGTTCATTTTATTTTGTTTTTTAAATTTTGTTTAAACCTGATCAATCATCTTTTTAGAACACTGCTTTTTTACATCATTTTTAAAAGTGTTTGATTTCAACCTATTTCTCCATAACTTCGACCTTGTGCATTTTATGAAATGTCTTTTGTGGAGAAGGTAAGACTGTAGAGGCATGATTATTTTTCAACGCCAGCTTTCGTAATAACTCAGAATTTAATCCTGGTCCAAATAGTTTGGTAATATCTGCTTAAGAGTTGTTTGTTTGTTAATTTTTTTATATTTCAGCACAATTTTATGACATTAAAAGAAAGGAGGAAAGTAAGAGAAGAACTGCACATTTTTATATTTTAAATTGACACTTATTGTAACTTTTTCCTAGTAGATTCAAGCAGCGCGCTTTTTTGAGCGCTTTTTAGTCAGTTACAGTTGGAAAGGATATGAATTTTAAAAAAAAATCACCCATGTTGATATTTAAGTAATGTTAATAATATTCATGAAACTTTCTTAAATATGCACTAATTTGTTCACAGTTGCGAGTCAGTAAAATCGCGAAATCAAGGGAAATAAATGCCTTTTTTGGAATTTTTTCACGAAAGATAATTTTTGTTCGATCATTTTATGATTATTCACTTTTCCTTGAATCTGCAACTAATATTTATTTGAGAAATATTTTTAATATTTTGTCCTTTTGTCCCTACTTGTTATCAAGTTTCTGTTCTGTATTTTATTATTTATTAACATTTAAGAATTATTCGGTATTTCATTTAATATAATTTATTTAATACATTAGTATTTACGTTCCCGGCATGTTTATAAAAGATGTTTTATTATCCTCTCTTCAAACTAGAAGTACTGTGGAAACTGGAGTTTTAAATCAAAATTCATAGCACAGTTGTTTAACACAGCATCACAAATAGATAGATTATCAATCGGTATTACTAAAATATGGAACTACCCAGAACCAGCCAGAATCACCCAGAACCACCCAGAACCACCCAGCCAATTTTAAATGACATGCGCAACCGCGCCGCTGGACTCGCTTTTTCGATGTCTATGCTGCAAAACTTAAATAAAGTGAGAATGACGTACACCCAAAAGAATATTTCGAGTTTAAATATATATGTGGCGGGGAAATTTAACCCTTTTTAAAATTTTTAGTCAACCACGTATGTTGCACTGGACATTGTCTTTTCGATATTCATTATTTCCTTGGAAGAAAAAATTAACACTTTTAAATTTTGTCCTTGCGAAAATTAATTCACGGAAAGCAAATAAATCTTCCACAGTAAGATTTTTCGGGAACATTATTTTCCCATGCGAAAATAATTCCATTCATTTACTACAGAGAAATATATTTGATAGTAAAGAATTTTCTTTAGTCAAAAACATCAAGTGTGAGGATCGTATCACATCATGCTCTTTTTTAGGGTACTTTTTCAGACTTGTACATAGTCAGTATAAAAATTGAGCGTAAGCGTTGTACCGCCTCTCTAGCAGCAGCAGCATAGCAATTTCAATGCTTTAATGAAAAAATAATCTCTAATATTCCCGCCTTTCTAGTACATCCGCCTTTATTTCTGTGGATGAAACGCTAATATACCGCAGCGGTAATTTTGCTAGTCTAACTCCTAGTCTCCTCTGCCCTGCTCCTCTGTCATGATGGTCGGTCGAATTAAGGCTTAACACGTGTAACAAAATCATGGACTAATTTATTAATTTGGTACCGTCAGGGGCGCGATTTCATAAACAGTCTTGCCCCTAAATCCTTGGTCAAATAACAATGCTGGACTTTTAACGGATTTTGTAAAATAGGATAAAACGTAGCTATAATCGCGTAGGGTTAAGAAAAAAATAGGATTTTTATTTAGATGTTTTTATTTACATGTAAAACAATAGTGTTAAAAAGCCATTGTTCACAACCACAAGATTGGTAAAACACACGCACAAAAAACTTCACGCACTGGATTGACCTTAATCGTAATAGTAACATCAATAGTACTTAGTCTCAAGGTATGAAGCATGCGTTTTTTGGTTACCAATTATAGCTAGCTGTCTCTGTCTGAGTTTGAGTGGTCCTGTCTGAGTCTGGGTGGGTCTGGCTGATTCTGGGTAGTTCCTTAGTTTCGTAATACCGATTATCAATCGTTTTTAGAGTTAGTGTGTATATTAACAGGAAGCTGAACTCATTGTTTTTAGTGTGTATAACAACTTTTTTCATGTAAGTGCAGAAGTTTTGTTTGATGAGATGCAAGTTTGAGATGTATGCAAGAAATGATGCTTCGCGTCAACAAGGTAAATTTTATTTCTGCAATATCGTACTACTCATGTTATCCCTGTCTACACAAATGTCTACCCTGTCCACACAAAAGTCTCCCCTGTCTACACAAATGTCTACCCTGTCCACACAAAAGTCTCCCCTGTCCACACAAATGTCTTCCCTGTCTACACAAATGTATTCCCTTTCTATGCAAATGTCTCCCCTGTCTACACAAATGTATTCCCTTTCTACGCAAATGTCTCCCCTGTCTGCTCAAATGTCTCCCCTGTCTACACAAAAGTCTCCCCTGTCTACGCAAATGTCTCCCCTGTCTACGCAAATGTCTCCCCTGTCTACACAAAAGTCTCCCCTGTCTACACAAATGTCTCCCCTGTCTACACAAATGTTTCCCCTGTCTACACAAAAGTCTCCCCTGTCTACGCAAATGTCTCCCCTGTCTACACAAAAGTCTCCCCTGTCTACGCAAATGTCTCCCCTGTCTACACAAAAGTCTCCCCTGTCTACACAAATGTCTCCCCTGTCTGCTCAAATGTCTCTCCTGTCTACGCAAATATCTTCCTTGTCTACACAAATGTTTCCCCTGTCTAAAAAAATGTCTCCCTAATGTACTTTGATATCCCGAATCCACTGTAATGTCTCCCCTATTTAAGATAAAATAACGTATATTTTAGATTGTGCGATATTATTCATCTCACCAAAAGGTTGATGTGAGCACCCTGCTTGATAAAGCAACGAAAGGTAATTTTGAATCCTTTTAACATTGTTACAAAAGCCAAAATCTTAGTTAGACCACGTTTACACGCAGGCGGGATGAAACGAAAAGTGTTTACACGTGACCTCATCCCGGGATAAAACCGGCATATTTTCATCTCCGGATGAGTGATCTCGTCCCGGGATGAAACATTAATTTTGCTAAGGGGGTGATTACATGGAGAATTTCAGCCCGGGCTGAAATTTCAGCTCGGTGCAGGTGGCAAAAATTTCATCCCGCCTTTAACTGAAAATTCACTCACATTAGGAATTGTGATTACATGAAAAAATTTCAACCCGGGCTGAGATTTCGCCCGGGGCGAAATTTTAGGTCGGGGTAGAACAACCGATCTAGGATTTTTGCCCCGGGGCGAAATGTCATGTAATCGCAAATATTTTTTCAGCCCGGAGTGAAAACAACCATACGCATGCGTACATGGAAAAATTGTAACATTCAAGATGGCATCTCAACAAGTCAACACAAGGTTTCGTTGGGATAAGGATGACAAAATAAGCAATATAATTCAACGCCTTGCAAACTACAAGTCACAGATGGAGTTTTCCAACTGTGACTTTAATGCTGACAAGGTCAAGCAGTATGAAGCTGTACGGAAGGCGATGGCTACTTTATATAGTTCCGATGTAACGTATTTTGGTCCTCCATCTTTGTCAGAAATGGAACATTCGAGTAGTGATGACTGTAGTTCCGCTGAGTACAATGATTTTATTAATCAAAGAAAGATAGATAAGGAGCTTATAAAAAAAGGGTACGCAAGAGTGCAAGAGAAAATTAAAGATATAAGACAAAATTTTGCGAGTTGAAGGTAATGTAGCAGATATAAATTTCTCATTAATTTTTGAGTTCGAAAAAACTTTTGCATCATGAACAGATCCAGGCCACCTGCATTCAACATCCATGAAGTACCCTTTGCTATCACAAACAGCTTGGATATTAAGAGAGAAAAACATTTTGTAATTAAAGTAATCCTGTGAATTTATTCTGGGACGCTTTACAGCAACATGCGTCCCATCAATACAACCAAAAGCTTGAGTCATACCAAACTTGATTTCGAACTCTGAAGTCTTTCGTGTCATTTCCTCTTTGGTCAAAGACAAGTGCAAATATTTGTCTCCCAAATGTTTGTTGATAGCATTGCACACTGCGATGATTGTTTTGGAAACAGTACACTGGTGTATTCCAAATGTATTAGCCGTCATCCATAGTGATCCAGTATCTTTCAAATAGTACAAAGTCACAGCCAATTTTTTTTCTGTTGAAAGAAAACGGTAATTGGGAGAGTTTGGTTTGGGTGCAATAAAGGGTCTTAATTCATCAACTAAAGCGAAAAAACTGTCCTTGCTCATGCGAAAGTTTTTTTTCCAGCAGCTATTAGGAATATTTTCACCAAGCATGTTTTGCCACCATTGCTCAGTTCTCCCCCGTTGAACCCAGATAGATTTGGGTTTTCTTTGCATACGTTGTAAATGCGATCTTCTCTTTTTTTGCAAAAAGTAATTCTTTTTAGCAGATAATATGGCACTGACACTCATGTTCCTCTTTGCCTGTAACAACTTGTATATAATTACCAAACCCTGCAATTGGATAGTCAATGCTGCAAGCAGTCCAAATTGTATTACCAGAAGTATTAATATCTTGCGCATTTGTGTGATCGATGAAATTTTTCCATATAGCTAACTTGTCTTCTCTTCTGTACAACACAACTTCCAATTTTGTTTGGATGATTGTTGTTTACAAAATTTCGCGCGTTTCCAACGAGCTACCATCTTTTCTATAGTTGTTCTTGATTGGTTAAAACTTAACTTACATTCCATATTTGGAAAAGATGTTTCAACCCGGCCGAGTTGAAAAAAGGTTCAGCCCGGGGCTGAGATCATGCTCAAATCTCCATGTAATAGCAAAACATTTTTCAGCCCGGCCCCGAGTCTCCATGTAATCACCCCCTAACTTTGCGTATGATAATTCGAAGTGATTTTTTTTAATTTGTGAGTACAAAAGTCAAACGAGAAACGCAGAACGAGAGAAAAAACATAAGAACCATAAATAATGATCAAATAATGGTTGAACTAGTATAAATTTATGATAAAATTTACTTTAACTTTTCATTAAAATAAAATAAAAAAACTTTGAAGGTATATAAATTAACAAAAGAAGTTAAAACCATAGTCATAAGAAAAAGAGATAGTCTGGTGAATCGCGCGGCTCTATTGTTTATGTTTTTGTTAGCAGAATATACCTCGTACCCAGTGCTTTGACTGCACGCTCGTGTTGAAAAATGGCGCATTTAAGTGGTTAGTTACTGTAAACATAGGATTAACAAGCATTTAAACAGAATTATTTTCAACATGCCTGGCGAAAATTGCTCTATATACGGTTGCACAGTTTCACGAAGGGCTAAATATAAAGGTCTATCTATTTTTAAAGTTCCTGCTGGTGAGAATCAATTTGACAAGTCGTGGAGAGAAAAGTTAGTTGATGTTGTGATAAGAGATAGGGAAGTTGATCATGCTCTAAGGGATAGAATTCAAAGAAAGAAAATATATATTTGTGAAAAGCACTTCAGCGAAGATCAAATGAATCGTAACCACTCTAGCAGAACCACACTTGTTCCCGGTGCTATCCCCACAATAAACCTTCCTATCAAAAGTTTTCCTTCATCCTCCACATCTTCTAAGCCTCGTCAATCAGCACAATCAATTTTGCAGAAAAAAATTGAACCAGTGGAAAATGTCATTACTGATCGGTACAAGTCATTTACAGATTTTATTTCTAAAACTCAGTTATTGAAATTAGTCGGTTGGAGTTTTACCTATACAAGTGATTGTGCTTCTTTTGCCTGCCATGATGCTATCCACTCAGTTCCAAAGTATGAGATATATGTTGATAATAATCTTGTTTTTACTGTTCGTGTTTTATTATGGTCTGTTCCTGCTAAACACGACATTTATTCTCAATCACTAAAACTTATAACAATCACATATTTAACAAGATTAATTATGGATTTGAAATTATGCCCAGGTTTGACAGACCACTTTGCTGGTAGCTGTCTTGAGCACTGTGTTCCAAAAGTTTTTAACATCAAGGATAGTACTAGTGCACCTCTTCATCAAAGCAAATGGTATCGATCTCCAAATTGCATAGTTCTTATTCCACCTTCTTCTGAAAAATGCTTGGAATGTGTTAGGTCGGAGTCAAAAGAAAGCCTAAGTTTGAAAAGGAAAAGGGACAATTTAATTTCACCTGCCAAACTTAAAGCACCAATTTCCATGACTTCTCCAGACCGAATCATAAAAACACTTCAAAATCACCGGTTGGAAAATAAAGAATTAAAGGAAGAGTTAAAGAAAATGCAAGATGAAATTTCCACTTGTGCAGTTCCAGTCCAAAAAAGTCTTGGTGATGATTTCATAAAAATTATGTCAACAACTAATCGCAAGATACCACCATTCATGAAATTTTTTTGGGAAGAGCAGCAGAAATATTTATCATCATCGAAAACTGGTGTTCGCTATCATCCTATGATCATTCGTTACTGCTTGGGTTTAGCTGCAAAATCCCCCGCCTTTTATGATGAGATTCGTGTTGACGATAAGAAAGACAGTGGTTTCTTGGTACTCCCTAGTAGACGTCGTTTAAGGGACTATAAGAACTATATTCGTCCAAAGCAAGGTTTTAACAAAGACGTTATCCAGGAATTGTGTAATATGGTCTCCAAATTCCAACCACATGAGAAATATGCAATATTATTAATGGATGAAATGAAAATTCAAAATTGTTTTAAAATTTGTTGCTATAAAAATAGCAGTTGTAACAGGTTTATAGTCACTGTTCTGGACTCTTAGTGTCAATGTCCATCTGAAAGATTGCTTGAAGATTTCTTGATTTCAGTGCGTAGAGATCGAGCTTTTTTCTGTTTTGATGCAATTTTGTGCAGCTCACATTTATCTTTCACAAATGAAAAAACACGAACACGAACATAAAGCATGATGAGATGCTCAAGTAAGTTCATTGCTAATTCTTTTGTGACTTTTTCGGTTGAGTGTGATGTTATTTTGTTGTAATTACAAAGCACAACAGGGTTCTCAAGCAGGTCTGAAACAATTTTCTTACTATCAATTGTATGGTGAAAATTAGCAGTTGCAGCACGAACTTCAAGTTCTGCACAACAAAAAATTCTGAAAACATCATCGGTTACTGACCATAACCCTCCTCTGTCCTTGATACTTACTAAATCAGAATTTTTATCGTCTTCCACAAGACATGACTTTCCAGCTAATAAGATGTCCAAACTTTGAACTCCAAGCATACTTCTTGATTTTTTTGATCTCCTAATGCGACGATATAGGGTACTAAATACATAACCACTTAGATATTGAATTATGTTTCTTTCTCTGGGTGAAAAATTCACATGGGAAGAAAATTCTACAGTGTTTTCATTTACAGTTGAATTAGTGAGATGAGCAAGTACGTGATTAGCCACTTCAAAACCAAGGAGAATAGAGCTTCGATTTGATAAATTTCTGAAAACAATATTTTCAGACACAGATTTATAGAAGGCCGGATAAAACTTTTCAGCATCGCCTTTAAAACTACCAATCACATCTCTGACAAAACTATAGGAAAAGTTTGTATCGTCGTTTGTAATAACATAATTGACAAATTCATTTCTAGTCTTCCCACTATAGCATTCATCTTTAGAAAGTTTACTTGTACTTAATTGGGTGTACTTCTTAAAGTATAACGGATGGAGCTTGGTTTCAGCAGTAGTGAGGCTGTCGTCATTTAACTGGTTTTGTGGCTGACGATGTTTCGCATTTCGGTGTCTTGTGAGTCCCCGTTGTGTTTTGCATGTTTTGGAGCATATATCACAGGAAAAACAGCTTTCAGAAGGGTCGTCAACTATTTCTTCAACAATTTCGGATAATTCTTTAGTTAAATCACGATTTTTCTCTAATAAATCTTCATCAATAACAGCCAAGATTGCATCAAAATCATCTTCACCAAAGAAATCCTCCCCATGGGCAGCCATTATTGATAATTCCGTGCAGTCTTAAACTGGCCACCCCGATTTAAGAAACATATCTGCTTGTGAACAATAGGAACACATTATGGACGGCCCGGAATTACCAGACTATCTCTTTTTCTTATGACTATGTTAAAACCAACCTCTTTATAATTTTTTTTAATTCCAAGTGTTTTCTTCGCTTTGTCGGTCATCACGAAAAGAAAGAACGAAATGTTTTATGGCTCCTATATTTGAAATCATGTTCAAAGAATGTGAAAAAGTGTACATTCGGGATGGGTCCCGGGATGAAAAAATTATTGTGTTTACACGTGTTTTCTTTCTGATTTCATCCCGGGATGGAAAGAGTGTTTACATGCATTTTTTTCTTGATCTCATCCCGCCTAAAACGTGTAAACGTTGCGAGGATTTTCACTAGAGACAGGGGTAAACTCGACCCGGGAAGAAACTCATCCAGGGATGAGATTTCACGCGTAAACGGCCCCTAAGGCACCAAATTCCCGCCCGATGTTGTCATTCCGCTGTTTTGTGGATCACGTGACAATAACAGTGGACAAAAAAGATGGCCTTTGTTTGGGATGGCATGCACAGTTGATAAAATATACCACCATTGAAATAGGAAAGTTGTTGTTCTTTTGAAGAATATTTATCTAGAAATCTTTTTTTTTAAATTATATTAATCTTATCCAAACATCCACGGGATTAAAATGAACATATTTTTGTATAGAAAAAAGATATAGTGTAGAAGAGGTAAAATGACAAAAAAGATAAAATAATTGAAACCTAATAAACAATATTAACTTGCGCTGATAAAGAAGATTTATATACCTGTCGGCAAAACCATCTGTCGAGTAATTCCATGATATTAACCCCTATTATTTAACGGGACAGAACTTTATGCAAATTTAACTTTTGTTTTGCTTTCATTTGGGATCGATTTCATGTTGATTTTAATCACTTAAATCGTTCAAGCATTAATTTCTTTTGTTATGAACTTAATTGCCATACTTGATTGGTTAAAAGTATTCGAAAATCATTTCGACGGGAACTTTGTGAACTAGATGTTCAAAAGCATTATTTTTATTTCTAAGAACACGTGGTTTAATTCAAAAGGCAAAGATAAATTAGGTATACAATAAAACAGATATTGCATGTGCGTCTTTGTTGGATATCAGATTCATCTACTCTCGACAAGAGGTAGTATTCCACTAGGATGCCCTCGTGAAAGTGAAACATTGCTTTTTCTCGAGTAAATAAATCATGATATTCAACAAATAGGCATGCAAAGAGGTCCACTTCTTCCGAAGTTATCTTTTCTTTCTCCGTTGAGAAGACTTAAAGTGAATTAATAGCCTCAAATAAAACTCAACTCAGTCTTGATTGTACTTTAACCTTTTTCACAGAAAGTGAATGCACACGTTAAATTTACATACGCAAGTTTCTAAACCTAAAACCATGGTACTCGTCAAGTAGGTGCCACGGAGTACGGTGAAAACTTGTTTTTCTAGAAAAGCTTGAACGGCTCGTTTTCATTCGACTGCAATTTTCGCTATAGCGCAAAAAGCTCTCGAGTTTTTGAAATTTTCGCTAAAGCGGAAAATGCCATTAAATGTAAACTTTAGTTAACTGCGAGATTCTTAACCAGTGTTTTGGTCAGATTAACTACGTTTTAATGGCCACACAGTGGTGATGATTTTTGTTAGTTTAACTTCTTTTTTTTGCTATCTAGATAAATTTGTCTTCAAATTTGTTCGAAGCTCTGGACCTGGAGGACAGAATGTCAATAAACGTATGTGTTTTTTATGTGCCATGTCACGTACTAATTTTCACGGGTTTCGCAGTTTTCGCGAAATATTATTTAAGATAAAATACCAATAATTCATAAAGCCTTTTTTTGTAAAATAGTAGAGAAGAACAAAAAAAAAATAAAGTGCGGAAGTCATAACAAAGGATCATTAAAGATGTACTTCTATGGTTGTTTTATTGACAAAATGGGTTTTCTTTCAAAAATATTTGATTGATAACATTTTTGTTTTTTGCGGAAATTAATCAATCCTTAAAACTTTTTACAAACAATTATCCGTAAAAACATAAATAGCAGCAAAATGCAATTTTCTTAGATCTATTTAATTGTCCCTACCTCCCCCCCCCCTCCCCCTTCTCCCCCAAAAAGGCTTGTTCTTTTTGTCTGCAGATAGCCAACCACATAACCCAAGCTGCAGCTAAGTAAAAATTTGATTGGTATATTTTAGTGAATACAAAAGTGGAATTACGTTTCAAAATAGCAAGTGCTGATTGGTTGCCATCCCATGTTGTCTCAAAACTGCTGACTCAGGTACGCCGATTGAATAGGACTTCACATTTTTCTTGTCAACAGGGAAATTAACATTGTTGCTCTCAGAAACTTGATTGCGTTGTGGAAACTTTTGTTAATTTTAACGGGAATTTACTTTTGCAGATGCCAAAATTCCTGTTTTGAGGGAATCCGCTTGACAGATTGCACTATATGTAATTATGAATATAATTTTCGTAACATATTTAGCTGCGTTTCCTGTGCTAACACCTATTTTTTTTCTTTTTTTTTTCTTTATTAAACACAAAACATGATAACATCAGTTTTCACGAAAATTAATTCTATAAGGTATTGATGTGTCAAGTAAAATTTTTTCAAAAGGAAACAATTATCTAATTATTTTCCTAATGTTTTGAAAACGGATTAGTTTTATACTAAATTTAAGTTTAAAAATCAATGCGCCTTTTTAAACTTAAACAGGCGATCTTCGTGTTTGAGCCCATACCCCCCAAACTTTAAGACAACCTTAATTTTCGAAAATGTTCTGACAAGTCTTGGATTCTCCTGAAATTTATATTTTAAATTTTCGTGGTTAACATGTTTATGCTCCTTGTTATTTAGGCGAAGAACGATATTAACAAAGAAGGAGAGCTAATTGTGACGTCAGAGAAAAGCCGCTCCCAACATCGCAATATGGCGGATGCTTTACAAAAGATACGAACTATGATATGCACGGCTGCGTATGAACCCGAAGCTCCCACAGAAGAAACATTGAGAAAAATAGAGAAAAGAATTGCAAGAGCTAATGAGAAACGACTGACAGACAAGAAATTTAAATCAACAAAAAAATTGGATAGAAAAAGTATTGAGTAGAACTTGTTAGCTCAATTTTTTCGACATATCCCAACCTAGCGTTTGGACTGACAAAAAAGACTGGACGATTTTTGTGCGTCTTTTAGAAAAAATGTTTAAAGGAAAGAATAATTAAACGCGTCATGTAATTTGTTTAATTAGAAACATTTCTAATGTAAGATGTTACAAATTGGATACTGTGCACGTGTTTTTAAGTTACTTAGGTAAAAACGCCCAAAAAGTCACACTTGAAAAGTTCCAAAGAACAAAATATAAAGCAAAGTTGAGCATGATATTTTCTGCTTGGTACTTTGAAAACGCGCGTCTTTAAAAAGCTGGAAGGAGTGTCAAATTTAAACCGCGACTTACATCGCACAAACTAGTTTGTTTCAGATCATTCTTCGCCACCTTGTAATGTCTACTCTAGGTAAAGAGACCCTGGGGGAAGGTTACCAATACGTGAGCAACACTGTAACTTGAAGATAGAAATAAAACAATATCTTAGCTGACCTAGACGCATAGTTTGTTGGTCGAATTCACTTTGAGATTATTTGGTAATAGAACATTGACATGCAAACCGTAAAATATTTTGAGCGCGTGTACACTTTTATTTCGCAACCAAACTCTTAGGATATCTCATGGTTTGAGCCGTTGTCATAGTTTATAAAAGAAAAATGGTTTAATATTGCTTTGGAATTTTTCCACTGCTCTGACATTTACATTAAATTCGTCTGTATTTCTTTGGTGGTGTAAAGACTGTCGGTTGCCCGTTGCAATACAAAATGTAGAATATATTAATATGCAGATTTTCATTTTGACCTGATGAAAAGAAGACCTGTATTTGTAATTTTTGAAGCCAGTATGAGCATAGTAGGCGAGTTTGAAAATTAGTGGAATTTGATCAGCGTTTCCAGTTTTATACAATGGAAAGAATGGCTTAAATTTTTTTGAAAAGAAGTACTGATGAGGTCATGAACATATATCTTCAAACCGTTTTCTTTCCTAATCAAGTGGATAATTCTATTTGACGTTACATGTATTAATGACGTCAAATTGATATTTCATTGATATTGACCACGACTTCATATTGTGTGAGGCAAAGAATCCAAATTGACGTGGAAAACATGGGAAACAAATCATCAAAGTATGTCAAAAAATACGAACATCATTTGCAACTGGAAGCTGTGCAGAGAACACTGGTGGAGCTGCAACACGAAGTACGGCAGCAAAAAGATGAGGTTGCAGAGAAGAATAAACGTAACAAAACCGAAATAAAAACTTTAAAAGATCTTCATGAGAAACAGGTTAGTAGTAAACCTTGTTCCAATGCACAGTCCATGTACAGCCAGACTGATAGAAAACAAAGAAAGAGTTATAGGAATGGAGACGAGTTTGAGTTAGTGTATTCATTGGGAACGTTCTGGATTAGTATCATGAAAAATTTTATGATACAAAAAAATTCAACTTCTTTAATATGCTATGTTATCTGTTGTGCTGTCGCCAAAGCTTTGTCGAAATATTATTTGCCGATTACTTTTGGAGAAAGTGAGATTATATGCAATTACTTGAGTAAAATGTTTGGATAACCTAATGCAGTAAAGATTGGCTTAATAGTACGAGAAATCGTAATCATTTTGGGCCCAAAGTCCCTTTTCCATCCTAGCATGGGTTGGACTGGGTATATTAATAACCCTCTTTCAATCTGATCTAAACTGTTAGTTCTAAACTCAAATTCCTGTCCTTATTACCTCCTGCCAAATCTTTCTCAGTCTACCTCTGGGTGTTGCCCCAGGAGCTCTACACTTTTTTACCCAATTGTCCTCCTCCATTCTTCCAAGTGTCCCAACCAACTCAATCTTCCTATCTGGATAACATCTTTAATGCAATGGGTACCTAGCCTGCTTCTTAGCTCATCTGAACTCTTTCTGTCTCTCAGACTGGCGTTACACATCCACCTAACCATTCTCATATCATTCCTTTCTAAACGGTTAAGATCTTCCTGCTTTACTGGAAGCAGAAATATCTTATACTATTTCTTGAATATTTTAGAAAAGTTGTTTCCTTGCAAGTGAACGTGAAGTCCAACTCCTGAAGAAAGATATATCACGTTTGAAAGAATTGGACGAACTTAAGCATACATTGCGAAAATTGAATAACGAGCATCTGGATGACAGGACGAAAATTCACAACAAAATAAAACAAGTGATTGAAAAAGAAAGACAAGCCTGGGAAAACGACGTGTTCGAGTTGAGAGTAAGTTTTTCGAGTTAAGAGAAAGCTGTCGAGTCTTAGTTTATCGAGTTTTAAATGAATTCTGTTTGAATTTAGTTTAAATTTTTCGAATTGAGAATAAATTGAATGTGAGTTGTTCGAGTTGAGTTGAAAGTATTCGAGTTATGTGTAAGATTGTTGAGTTAATAATAAGTCGCTTTGAAAAATGAAAACTCTCTACAATTTCCACCCGAATGATTTTGAAAGATTTTAATCAGTTCTGCTCACAATGAAAGAAAATTTTCCATTGTTACCATAGGAACGTTATGAAACCATGAAAAAATATTCTATGGAGTTAATTTCTTCAGACCTTTCTCACGAGCGCGAGATTAAAGAACTTCAAAATCGAATCCGTTTCATTGAAAATAAATACGCTTACTCGACGAAGAAAGATGATGTATCTCAAAGGCCGAGTCATAATTCAACGAACAGAAGCAGAAGTATATCACCGAACGATAGCTTTAGTGGAAACGAGGCTAGCAATTCGTACGAATTAAAATTTTCCAAAATAAACATGGCAATGAAAAAGTTGAAGGAAGACATCAAAATTGCCGAAATAAAAAAATGTAACTCACAATTTTAATTCAATATATATATTTTTTATTTTCATTCTGCCTTCTTTACAAAATACAAAATCTGATAGGACTAAAAAAACACTGGATTGGGCCAGCAAGCCTTGGAGGTTACTTTTTGTTACGATGACTTTAAAACATAAGACATCCTCCATAGTTTTCAGTGAAGTGGTCTTTAATAATTTAGACAAATCACGTGATCACCTCTATATAACACATAGTGAGTCGATGAATCAAATAAAAATGCAATTGAGAAACTCCATTTGTTTCCGCACATACTTCTTCAAGTGATATATTTCATGGTGTTGTAAAATTGAAACTTTTAATGACTTGTAAAAGTATATTTCCAAAGTATGGCTGCTATAAATTCAATTCAAGTCCTTCTCAATCGCATAACAGATCCCTCCACGACAGAAGTCTCTTCCCTACATTTACAAGAAATGTTTTCGTTGCTTCATCCAACTCACAATTTGTCGAGTCAGCATTTTAATGATGCCATTCGTACCATATCCGGAGAAAACAAAAGCAGTTCAGAGGAGTATTGGTGCCACGTTAACGACCTAAAAGATGTTGTGAAGGAACTCAATCGACGTATGGAATTGAGAGAGAAACTCTACTGGGATTTTCGACTTCTGGATGTGCAAAATGAAGGAAGTATTTCGTTGGAGAAAGCAAGAGTAATGTTCAAAGAAGTACATGGTGATGAATTTGAAAGTTTTTGGAAGTTATTTGAAGAGCAACAAATAGTTCCTAAAAATGAGGTGTATTTTGAAGAAATCGAACTTTTTTTGTGCCAAGTGCATTGCTCTCTTCTGAGCAGAGATTAAGTCAGTAATAAATATAGAAACATATAAAAACAGTTCATAATATCAAATTGCGAAAGTAGTGCTTGTCAGCGATGTCAAAGAAAATGAAGGCTCAGTACTCGTTAACAAGTTATACTTTGTTAGGCTCCGTACAGTCAACAGCAGGCTATATACGTCGATGCAGAAGGGTAGTAATAATCGCAACAATTGAATTTTTTAGAAATGCGGACATTGCTAGGGCGCGAGAAGAAAAACGCACATTTAAGCAGTCATTTTATGTCTCTAATAATGATAAAAAATTATATTCGGTATGTAAAATATTAGAACTGCATTGACAAAATATAGACAGACGAATGAAAAAAAAATTCAATGCAAATTTATTACAAAAAATTACTGAGCGCGGTTAGGTTTTAATAGATGTTTTATTCTATTACTCGCTTTGGGAACGCTCTGTAAGACATAACGTAACAGAAAAAACAGAAACAGAAAACAAACAGAAAACAAACAGGAACAAACAAAAATAGAGCTATTTACAAATTAGAATTTCAGGTTACGTCTGCAAGTACTTCCCGATAGTACCCTCTGGCGGTCGATACACCGACGGTAAGGCTTTCACTTGCACTTTATTGAACGCATATTTTGGTAAGCCAACATTTTTGTATGAGTTTATTAAACGGGTTCCTTGGCTAAAAGAAAAAACACGTGATAAAAATAACGTAGACAAAAAAAACACAAATCCTGGACAAAAATTAGTGAAAGGAGGACGGATCTTAAAAGTAATCACAAGTAATTTAGAAAGTTCTTTCTAAATAAGTAAGACACACTCCGTACTTTTTAATGTATATAGCAGACTTGGCACTTAGAATCTTATGTTATTTGGTCAATCCTTCACCCGTACTAATTTTTGCAGACGTTAGCATGCCCCAATTCCCTGATTTTTTAGACATTTCTGAAAAGCGTGCCTGATTTTTCCATAATACGGAATTGTGAAAAGTGGAGCTAGCGCACCTTTGACGTAACTTGGCCTACATCCCTGCTAAAGTAAAACTTTTACAGCTTATCTCCTGCAGAGTACCGACCAAGTCATGCAGTTTGGCTATTAGCCGAAAACAACCTTTGTCACAAATATTATGTCCAGGGTTGTAGATAACCCTTAGTAGAGAATCATTCTATAATCTCCTTTCATATACCAAATAAGATATAACCAACCTTCGTATACTGCTTAACACTCTTTGAGATACATCTTCCCTCATACAATGTTCTCTCTCAAGAGTCCTCACAGTTTCCAAGGTAACAGACATTGACGATCGATCTTTTGCGCTTTTGCATGACGTCACTCTTAAGCCATTCATTCTTGCACATAACTAAAAGTTGGAAGGCCGTACATCACCATATTTAAATTATTAGAGAAAGATACACTTGGACATTTCAGACAAAATGTAAACACCATGTTAAGGTCTGTTTCCACTAAAGTTCGTAATTGTTGTACAACAGTTAGTCAATAATTGTTTTGTTAATGGAAACCGACCCTTACTTGGAAGAGATACCGTACTTACTTCTTCGCTTAGCAACAAAATATCGTAATTTTTGCTTTTCTTGGCGCTAACTGTCGTTTTTAATTGGTCCATTAAATCAGGCAATGACGTTGCATCTTTCGACCGTGAACCAGCTAAATAAATCACAGATATATTCCAAATATTTGTTATTTCGACACACAGAGAAGGGAAAAAACGAATTACGTACTATTATGGGGTGAGAAGTTCATAAAAGCATCGAAATATATTTGCAAGTAAGAAAGATTTTCAGCATTTATTGTCTCTTGCAGGCTTGTGTCGCCAAATCTAAAAAAATAACATAAAGGTCAACGCGCGTTCCACTGATTGGCTACTCATTACCCAATTATCTAGCCATTAATCGTCTACATAAGCTTTCGCTACCTTTCAGCCAGTGTCGCCTGTTCGTTTATTCCAAGCGAAAAGAGGACTGGATGCAGGTGTATAATTTGTCGTTGTTGAAGCTTTAGTGGAAGCTGCTTGAATAATTTTGTTTTAACTGGAAACTCTACAATGATACTCGTTCTAAACCAAATAAACAAAATTGATAGCCTGTTTCTATAGTAACAGTAAAGTTACAGGCGTTCTATGTTCATGTTTGTCATCTTCCATCATATGGCTAGGTTCAAGAAACTTTTTAAAACAAACACTGTCAAATGTATTTAGGCTAAATGAAATAACAACGTCATCGAGATTAATCGAAACAGTGCATTCTGTTACTTTGGACAACTGAGACAAAAAAAATTAAATTAAGCGTTATTTAATTTTCGCGGTTGACTTTTTTTGGAAGATTTCTCGCGGATTTAATTTCGAGGTTTTAGGTAAACACTGAATTTAATGTATGCCATTAAATAACAACCAATTTGGTACCCCTTCTTTTAACAGGGCAAAATTGATAACACAGAATCAACAAGATTTTAGAAAGAAAAAATAAATTTAGGATAAAATGATTTCGCTACTGTACCTGTTTCCACTTAGGGTAGGTGTCGTATCTGAATCAGTACCAACAATCTGAATAAAACACATTACACAAGAGGTATCACATTAGTTAAAAGAGTGGATCTTTTAGGGAATTAACTTTCGCGATAAATTTTTGCGAATTAAGCAATTCCTAATATTTCGCTACAATTAAATGCCGAGTTTGATGATTTTTTTTCTTTTCTATACCGTTTCAGGGGATTTTTTATACAGGATACATAAAATAAAAACTGTTGAAGTTGAAATTTAGATACCCATACAAGTGATTATCGGGGTAACGTTTTTTAAATGGAAAAAAACCCTCCAAATTTCGCGGGAATTAATTTTCGGGAATTTGACTGAAAGCGAGTTTCCCAACATATTTTGCGAGAACTAGTTTTCTTGAAATGAAAAAAAAATTCGCGAAAATCAATTCCTGCGAAAATTAACTTCCTTAAGGCAAAACCAAAAAAGTGAAGTTTTTACCTTGAAGTTCACCTGTCTCAAATCTTGGAGACCTGTATACATATCTTCAATCATACCCATCTCATCACCTTAACAAAATGCATAGCTAAAAAGACCTAAATAATTTTTTTTATATGTCATGCCGGTTTTTCTTTAATTAGCTTTACAGAGAATAAATTCAAAATCATCGTCAAAATTTACAAAATCATACCGCATAATTTACTAGAAAGGTTTATTTAATTATAACATAAAAATTCAAAGATCAAGGCCTTGATAATGACAGTAACGGAATCAAAATAATACCTCTTGAAGCCAAATTGAAGCGATGATGATAATAAAAAAAACTATGAAAACCTTTAAGATCAAACGTTTATAACAATTTTAAAAAATAAGCTAACCATGGAAAAAATACGTTAGGAAATGTTCTGGCGAGCTGGAAGGCTGGATCATGTGAGTGAAATTCACCCTGCGTTTATATGGTTTTTTACCCTCACTTCGCCGAGCTGAAATTTTTTATTGACATTCTGGATGATTTTACGCATGTGCTTTTGTCGTAAAATCATCACATTGTAATTTTACTCATGCGCCTTTGTCTAAAGTTCATCCTGCTAAACCGGGCTGTCATTTTTACCTCAACGAGATCTGACTAAGAAATTCCGCTTCTAGAATGCAATTTAATTTTTTGAAGATTTGTTAAAGGCATGGAGATCTTGACTAAATAAGCCAACCTGGCTAACCGGGCTAGCTTACCTTCTCATATTGGCACCCCTCAATATTTTTTTTTTTAACATTTTTCTATAAAAAAATACTTTACCATAGGTTGCCAGTAGACTTTCAAAATGTATAAGAAGTCCAATATTAGTTATCTGTTCTAAAAACTGGAGATCATATATGCGTTTCGACAACATCAAGGCGAAGCCAGAAATGACAGGGGTAATCTGAAATTAGAAAAGTTAATTTTCAAAAGGCTAAATTCCCTTTTTTTTCAAACTCTTGACACAAAATCATACTATTCTTTGACGAACTTAAACCCACGTCTCAAAAAATTTGGTTCTCTCAAAACATACCGCCTGTGATAACACGATATCTCTCCGATTTCTCAATTCTTTCAAACCTGGACAGTCTGCTTCTTCTTGCATCAATACGAACTGCATCATTACATTTAATTTACGTATCAGCGAGTTGACGCAATTTTCTAAATTCGTCGACAGCTTTGATAGTTCCACTTTCTTTGTGAATGCTAAATAGACAATTTATTCATTCATTTATCCAATCCTTTAATCATTCTTCATTCATTCATTTATCCATCCGTCCATTCATTTATATTTTAATTCATTCATTAATTCGCTTAGATATCCCTCTCTAATCTCCAAAAAAGAATCACTTACTCTCAGTTTTACACACATAATTAACAGCTGATAAAAATTCAGTATTCGCTTCATACACCCCAGCATGTTTTTCCACCTAAAAACATTTCACAGATCATTAACATATATTTTACTTGAAAAGCAGCGAAAAAGATGGTATTGACTTACGTCTTTGGAATCTGTTGCCTTAAACTCGGTACCAGTCCACTCCCAATCTGGAAATAAATTAATTTCGTGAGTAGGTCCAAATCAACAAACACGAAAACAAAAAAACAATAGTTCTTATTTCTCACTTAGGCTTTTATATTTTTCGTTATCAATGTCTGAATATATGATAGTTGATTTTATTCGAAGCTCCGGTCCATTTGTACGAGCTTTTAACATATCCTCTTCTGACTCCTGAACAAAAGATGTGGCGCATAAACCAAGAAGCTCTCCAACCTAAAAAAAAAAACATTCTAGTGTAAATCGAGTCTTACAAGAAAAGAAGTCGCTGAGAAACGTTCTATTCACCTTGTTGGACAGCTGCGTCGATGCGTCATTTAAATTTTCGCATTGGTTTGTTTCAATTGACTTTTTAAGATCCACAAAAATTTCAGCCATTTCTGCTTTTAATCGTTTTGCAACATCTAAAAATTTTAAATATTAAAAAAATTATGAAACATTTCTACTGTGCATTGTAACGTGCAGATTAAGGTACCTTTTACATGGCAGGCTTTTATGAAACCAGTTTTTCTTTTTTCTTCGTCGCCGTAACTATAATAAAATTGAATTTCAGGTAAATATAATCACTGCTAGTAAAATAATATTTTAGATAGATATAGATTTTCTTAGGGTGAAGCAAAAGTATTGTTGCAATTTCCACTACCCAGTTTCTTCATCACACAGAAAGGTTCCCCATATAATTACCTTTGTAGGGCTTTTCTTGTAGTATCTTCAGATGACGCGATCAATCTTTTCAATCCGCCATGACGAAATTTTAAAGAGTGAGCAGTGGGAGCTCCGACAGTTACGACATCGTAAATATATTCTAAAAAAAGTTACGACAAGTTTTTGTTTAGTAACACTCCTGTTGGCAGTTCAACGTTGCCATATTAACAGCCATATTTTATTCAAAATGGTATCTAAATCGTTACTTTGCGATAATTTGATGACCGGAATATGTACAACGGACCTACAGACTAATGACTAGTGGTAGTACCTGATATAGGTAAAAGAACAGAAAAACATAAATAGCGTCTATAGAGTACAATAGAGTCTAGTTATGAATACACACTTACCTTTATGGTCAGTCTCAATAACACACAACCTCTGAATATGCAAATTTGTTGGAATAAACTCCAGTTCTTTCTTTGCTTTATCCACACTGCGCTTAAAATTTTGTTCTAAGAAAAAAATACAGCTCGCCATATTAAGATATATGCATGGATTTTAAGAGTTACCTAAAAGCGACTACCTCTTCAAATAGTTTAAATAGTTGAGACGTCACAAGGTTTTTACGATAGTCTTCTAGTGGATATAGAAGCATAAAAAGTGTTGTACACCAGTCGCCAGTACGCCTTTATTGAAAGCACGTGTTGTACAACAAAGCCTCACAAGAGATGTTGTATAACAAATGTTGTAGAGATGTATTACACAGTAGCACAACAATAACGGATTGTAATGAAACTAATCTTTAAGTAACACGATAATTTTCGAATTTACCTTCATATTGGCCTGTAAGATCCGCCAGATTTGTTGAATATTGGTGCACTAAGTCAAAATGGCTGTTCTGAACAACTTGTTTTATTCTTTCCCATTCAGGGTGAAGCTAGATGACAAATATATATATGTCGGTTAAATTATTTTTTAAGATGATCATCAACTCTCTACAACTCTATTATATCGTGGCCGTATTTTTTTGTTGATGCAAAAATGGTGGCAATCTCTCAAAAGGGGAAAGCTCTAGCATGTAAAATATTCGAAAATTTCGCGGGTCATGCAATTTTTTCATTTGATTATGAAAATTTCACAAAAATCAATCTTAGTAAAATAAAGTATAAATAAATAAACAAACACACAAAAAATTCGAACCTGTCCAATGTTATGTAGTTCCACAACACCTTCTTTCTCTTCCGTTATATATAAACTTCTAAAAATATTATGAAGCATTAACATTAATAAAAACTTAATCTCATTTACAACATAAGTATTAAAGAAAAAAATATGAGTTTCGCAAATCGCAAAAAGAAGAAATTCCCAAAATTAATTTTTGTCTAGTTCTTCCACCTCATGGTCGCCATATTTGCATCAAATTTATATCGCATTTTAACGATTTTGACGCAGGATAGATCAAGGTGTGCGCTACTAGTATCGAAGGGTCGAGTTATTCGCGTTTGACAGCCTATATACCCCCTATATGATTCTAGCACCCCAATTCCGCATAATACGACAATTCCAACGTCAAAATGACGGACATACCGAGTTTGATTTGAACGGAATAGTTTTTGAAACTTATAATTACAAATCGGGTAAGTTTCGTGATTAAGGATACGGTAACCCCCCAGGGTCATTTTTTTTAAAAAAATTATTTTTTTTAATTTTGATTCTTTGGCATATTTTCCTGACATTTTTTTAAAAAGAATCAAAAATATTTATTGTTAAAGGGATAAAATGAGAAAAAATATTTTTTATCTTTTAGTGTTTTCAATAGTCTGCTCAAAGTTTAAAATTCCTCAAATATATTTAATCTGTATAATAATTAAAGAGAGTTTTGCAGAACGAATAAAAAATTGCATCTCTACATATAACATAGGAAACATTCACACTTTAATAATCTATACAAATATATTATTATTTATCATCTATACCTTTATAATTTATTTCCTTATTTTTTTCGTTTTTATCCTGGTATGTTATGTTATCCTGTTGTCTGTTTAACAATAACTAGACCCATAGTTCTACGAAAACACTTTACCTTTAATTTTAAATAAAATATTCATGAGTTATTAATTATTCATAACGTTTAAGTGGGCGTAACCATGATTCTTGCAGGTAAAAGCAAAGGTCTTGATTTGCTTTTTCTTGAAATAAAATTTTTAGTCGTAACGGTATATATTTTTGTCGAACACTCCATCTTGTCGAAATTGTACGAAAACAAGTTTGTTGCGACAATTATATCTTTGGCTACAAAACTTTGCTTTTTCTAACGCAGAAAGTGAGCAAATATCGAGTTATTGATCGATCATGCTTAAAAATAGATAAATCAGTCATAAAACAGCTATTGTAACACAAAATATGCGATATTTTTGGAACCACGTGTTGTTTTGAGTAAAAAAAGCAAAGTTTTTTAGAGCTGAATAAGAGCTTCCCAACCATATGTTTTTCAACGAACAAAAATTTCACTGAGGGGAGTGTTCGACAAAATGAACTGGAAGGGTGAATCTTTGTATAAAATGTTTTTTCTCCTTTTGGGATTTTTTTTATAGAAATACTTTATCATCACTCTAGAGATGATTTATTTGGCTTTCAGAATATATATATTTGTTAGGGTTAATATAGCGAGCAGAGGAGATATTTTAAATATGCTGAGTATGTGCCTCAGGGGGTTACCGTATCCTTAAGTTAAAACAAAGACGAACAATAAAAATTAGTATAAAAACAAAAATAAGTAACTCAAGAAATTAATTAATCAAGAACTTCTCGTACAACAATAATTTGGGTATTTTGAAGCAAAGTGTTGATTCTGCTAGGAATTCTTGAAATTTTAGATCATTGCCATCCCTAAAAATAAATTTAACGAAATGAATCGCTTTTCATCTAAGTACGATCATGCACAAGAAACACCACGTGACACGATGTTCTAACCTTGTGGGAAAGTGAAAACTTCTCTGCGTCACATTCGTCACATAAGGTCTAGGAAAGAATTTAAAAGTGACATAAAGAGGAAGAAATAAAACCAAAGTGGACAGGCAATATAAAAGACAGCAGCCCAGGAAAAATTTATCTAGAATTCGAAATTACCCTTCATAAAACAAGTATCGTGATTGCTTTTTGGGAGCAATAGATTTTCCAGAAGTTCAGTGTTTTTTAACGACCCATGTTTACAGTAAAAATAATTATAATCAACATTGCAGACAGAGTGGTGACATACTTAAGCGGTTGCGATATTGCACCATCTTTTCCTTCTGGACCTGAAAACTAATTTGAGAAAAAATGGAAATTATAAAATTCTTAATGATTAAACTGGGGAAAGGCATAGCATGCCTTCGCCATTTTAGACACGTCAGCCGTAATAGTAGTTTTCTTACTCCATTTTGCTTAAATAGCTAACATTGCTTATTTTTAGGCGTGACACCCCGTTGGATCACAGACAGGCAGACATAAAAAACCTAAATCGTATGTTTCTATACACTTGCGTTGCAAGAAGAAGACAGTGTGAATAAAACTTCATAAAATAACAACATAAAACTTTCTTACGCCAGCTTTCATATTCTCATGGCCACTCGACTCTCGCTGAAACAAAAATAAACAACTATTATCAAGTGAAACAGCCTTTATGTTTTAACATTAACTCCACACTGTTTGTGGAAGATCTGAGAATTATCTTAATAAACTTTGAACGAAACTACATGGATCAGTTGTTTATATGTTGTACGGTTGTGCACATTTCATAATTTATGAAGTTTTACGTCAGAATCTCAAATATAAACCATTTGTAAAAATATTTTAAAAAGGACTTGGTACAATAAAGAAAATAACTGTGAGAAAGTTCTATACAGAATACCTCTCTTTTAGAACTTAGAATTTATTAACACTTATTAATTTATTAACACGATTAAAGAAACTTACCCTCCAACTTTGTATAAATAAAGTACCAACTGGCTTGTCCATATTCCTGTATAAAAATTTACTTTATTCATATATATATATAGAAAATGCAAGTAAAAGAAATATGAATATACAGGAAATTTATACATTCTGCCAGGAAAAACATTAGTAAACTCACATAACACTCAAAGAAATCTGGCAGTCCGACGCTTCTTGTACTTGTTGAATGGTACAAACACTTTGACCAATAATGACAGTCTAAAAATAAGACTTTCATAATTCATGGATTCATGGATTCAAAACAAAATCACCTTAAAATCAACTCTTTACAGTTCTTGATATAAAAATAGAATTCGCTTAGCTAAGGAACTTGTTTTTAACTTAAAGTATAAAATACCAAGCCAAGTATGGTCTTTCAACTTACATCATTTTTTGATTTGCTTAGAACATCATACACCACGAATTTTAGTCTTGTTACTGGAGGAAAACTGGAAGTGAAAACAAAAGTACGAAGAAAATTGGGATCTCGACTTTCCTAGAAAATAAGAAAGTGATTATGCATTTTAAAACAACAACAGAACAAAAAAGTAAAATATAAAGCTTTACCTCACATATCTCTGTATGAGAATGTCGTGTCCAGTTTGTTTCGGGTGGAATGACTGTTGAAACTTTAACCATCGCTGATGGAAGGCTCTCATATTCAGGAACTAAATTTGTACAAGCTGCACAAGAAAAAAACAGGCATATTTATTACTAATACTTTCGTCAAATTTATATGCAATAAAATATTAGAGCAAGAAGTTTGATGAATACAAACCAATACACATCTCCATCATTATTTTATCTTCATCATACTCTTCCAACGAAGGACAGAACAAACTAATTCGGTTTTGATTTCCTTTTTTGTCCTTTGGTGTATCCTGGAGATAAGGGAGTTGGCAATTAAACATAATTTCAACTAAAGGCAGAAAAAAATTTTAAAAACACGCCAAAAAAAACAGTAATCTTAAAGATATACCTGCGATACATTTACATGATGAAAAGACAAAGGATCCTAAAAAAAATATCTTTCATTTACTTGCATTTTACTTAAGAATGTTCTCTAAACGTACATGGAAAATATCAATGTAATAGAGATTTCCTAGTTATTCCGCTGTTTAAAATGAGTAGCTGAAGAAGATGTTGATGCAATTGGTAGAACAAAAGGATTGTAGACAACAGTAACTGCTTTCAAACTTAATGTATCAAAATAAAAATCACACAAATAAAAACAGTAAAATATTAAACAAGAGGAAACTACAATGCTGTTCATAATTTCTTGGAAAATAGCAGTTTTTTAGCCGAAATGGAAAAACAGTATCGCTTGACGAATGCTCCACATTCAAAAGGCTGCGAAAGTTCTACTTTGAAAGTTCTGCAGATTTGGAGGGTAGGGACGTTAAAAATGGGCTAGTTACAATTTCTGCAATGTCTGCATTATGGAACAATAACACAACGGCATGAGAATGTCTAGGAAATCGAGAAAATAGGCCATGCTGGCGTCAGCAAGACTTATCACAGTTTCAGGTTCCGGATCTATCTAAATAACCTAAAAGCCTAAGTCTGTTGTGCACATTGACAAGCGAACTTTGACAAGTTCAAAGTGCGTGGGACTAATATGAAAAGGCAGTAAATCATTGCTTGTGGATATAATCTTTAAAATTAAGTGTTTATTCCAATATTTTTTTGAACAGGACAAAACATATGGCAGGGCAAACCATTTTAGCTAAATATTTACATTTTTATTTTCTTGTTTGCATTTTTATTAATAGTCCATGCAACAATAGTATGTGTTTTCATAAATAACGTTAATTGCAAGTTGAGAACAGATTCATGTGGATACAGGGCATTACATTTAGATTAAAGCAATGATACTCCTCATAACTTGTTTATTTCCTTTAAGCAATTACAACATCACTGTGTGTATAATTAAACAACTTACATACCTGTCCTGTCAATGCGAGCAATTCACTCCTCAACTCAAGAATGCGATTTTGAAGTTTCTCATAACTTAAACAAAAAGATATATATGAGAATGTAACTGTTGAATCAAATTGAGTTCCACTTTTAACTAAAAAAACTTTAAAACTTTATAAACTTAAAGTCTAAGTTTGAATCTTACCTTGCATTTTTAAGTAGTGCGAGCCATTCATCATACTCCTGTTGTGAAGATGCAGCAAATTCATATTTTTGTTCATCTGTTTCATCAAATTCTAGAAAAAAAGTATGCACAGAGGAAAAATAATTTCCCCCAGATGTGATAGGTGAAAAATAACTTTCTTCAGATAATCAAAAAGAATTACCCAGTATAAAACCATGTTTCTTGAATGAAGTATCTGGAACAATGTTAAACCTTTCCAACACGATGATACCAGAACATTCAGAAGTCTAAAGAGGGAATGTAGGGTAAAAAAAACGGATCCAATTTTACACATGACACATTGCATAAACCAACTTTAAAACTGGAGAAGTTCTCATTTTTTTCTTTATGTCAATTTGGAAACAGTGTGGTTGAGATTTTCTAACAGATAAAAAAGCTCTTTTGAGGATTCGATTTGCTAGCAGGATGCTGTGTAGTTAAGTAAATTTATATGCATGTACAACAGAATTAGAAAAAAACACAAGGTCTTCCAGTATGGCTGAGATATTTTAGATAATTTGGTTGATTATTTACATTCCCAAAATTGTAAGAAACATGATAGCGATGTTTTAATTATATTTTTAGGACAGGCTCTCCTACGTAGTATATAGTAAATTGATTTTGGTCTCCCATGAAAAAGTATGTAAAGGTACAAAATTTTGATTTGCTTTCAAAATTTATAAGGTTTTCTCTGATGATAAGCCACGAGAATGGTAAAATAAAACCAGGACCTGTTCCTGTATATATTAGACATTTCTAAGTCCATACAAGGAATGCAGTTATTGCACACGCCTGTGCAATAGTTTAACAATTGATAGATCCAGCCTGCTGTGATCTACTAAATAAGGCATTTCCTGCAGATTTTCATGACCAGAATAATTGGAAGATTTGCTTTGCATTTACATTTTAGGATATCCAGAAACATATTGGGACGAGTATCAAAACTACAAGGGTTTTCTTATTTTTAATTAACAAACAAGTACAATTTTCAAATTTTTTCTTTTCTACACAATCTAAAACAAAATAATCATTGAAAGCCTTAAAATGTGATAAGAAAATGATCATAACCTTGTCTCTTCCTTTGAAGTAAAACAACAAATTTCCTCTTAGGCGACATATTCTTTCTGAAAAATCTAAAAAAAGAAATAAAAAAAAAGTAGTTTTTTTATCGAAAAAATGTAAAATACATGAAAATATATTAAGAAACAAATCTGGGATTAAAAAATTATGTTGTTCCTGTGTATATAACAGATATTTTTTATTTAAATTATTTTTGATGGCAACATACGAATTATTCTCCCAATTTTAGTTTATAAAATTAACATTACATATCAACAGAATACAAATTTTAATAAACAAATTATATATAAAAAAAAAGTAAACTTGGTTGCATAAAATTGAAAGTTTGAGTCAGCAAGTGAACACATCTAACACATCCAAAAACCATATAAATGACCACTATTATATGTGTGAAACAAGTATGTTTTGTGCCAACAAATTACTATAAGCCTGTGTTTCCGCAATGGGCAAATACTACATTTTTAAAATTTGAATATCCTGATTTGGTCAACCAAGAAAGTTTCTAGCTGACAATGGCAAAATATTTATCAACACAGTTTATGAAGAAATGTGTGAGCAATTCAACATAGAGTTTTCCACAACTGCATCTGAAAGTCCATGGTCAAATGTGAGTGGCATAATGGTATGCTAAGTAAGATAGTGCGAAGAAACAAACAAACTAGCTTGTTTATGGTTAAAACCATGACTATCCCTGCATCCTCACTGACCATTTACCAGCCATGAATAATACAAAACTGTGGCCCAAAACTTTGCTGAGCATTCATAGCAGCAGAATCTTCTGAAAAAATTCGCAACGCATTGCGACATAATGTCCAGCGTTTCAATAATGTGTGGTATGTCACTGGAGATAGAGTGTTTCATAAAAGAAAGGACAGTTAAGAATGGCATGGACCAGGCACTATAATTGAAAAGGGTCTCTTTAAGAGACAAGAGAGGAGTTGAACGTCCTCCACCATACCTTAGTTTAAAGGGGCGATTGTGGAAGTCCCATGAAATGCCACATAGTGATGGTGTCACTTTAAAAAACACCCAGTCCGGTCTGTGAACGGTTGGCGCTAGGAAGGGCATCCAGCTGTAAAACAATGCCAAAACTCTTTATTAATGGCCGTAAGAATAGTTGATCAGACAAACTGCGTAAACGGGGCTGGAATTCTAAGGAGTGAAGGTGTCGCGCACGGTAGGACAGATGTCAGGTGTGAGCATCGTCAGACCGTTACCCAGCTATCACATCACAAGATAGATAACACTAGGTTGAGGATGGCTAGTGTAAATGTTGGTACTCTGAGAGGTAGAGCAGGTGAAGTAGTTGAAATGTTAGAACGTAGATCTGTTGATATGTGTTGTGTTCAGGAAGTCAGGTGGAGAGGAGCTTTAGTGAGATTTGTGGAAGGTAGGAGGGCAAGGTATAAGCTTTTTTGGATTGGTAATAGTGATGGATATGGAGGAGTTGGCATATTCGTTGCAGAGAAGTGGGTAGAAAAAGTAATAGATGTTATGCGTGTTAATAGTCGTATTATAGTGATAAAGTTTTTGATAGGTAATAGGATTGTCACTTTTCTGTCAGTTTATGCTCCACAGTGTGGACTCAGTGAGGAAGATAAAGATAAGTTTTATGATGAGTTAATAGCAGTCACATCAAAGTTTGGAGACACTGAACTTGTCATGGTGGGCGGCGACTTTAATGGTCATGTTGGGAAGTCATCTGAAGGTTATAGAGGTGTGCATGGAGGCTATGGATTTGGGAGCAGAAATAAGGAAGGGGAGAGATTGCTTGAGTTTGGAATGGCAACGGACATGGTGGTTTGCAACACATCATTCAGTAAGAGACAGAGTAGGCTGATAACATATGAGTCAGGTGGTTGTAAGACACAGATTGATTACTTCCTGGTTAGAAAGTCAGACAAGAAAGTGGTGAAGGACGTGAAAGTTATATCGGGGGAAGAGTGTGTTTCCCAGCATAGGTTGCTGGTTTGTGATATTATCTTGAAGAGTGTTAAAGAAGCCAAGGGAAAGTACAGGCCCCGTCGAAAAGTCTGGAAGCTGAAGGAAGAGATTGTAGCAAGACAATTTAGTGCAAAAGTTCAGCAGTTAGCCCACAATGGTCAATGTGATAGTGACAATGTTGAAAGTACTTGGACTACTTTGAAGAATTGTCTTCTAGAAGCTTCTGATGATACCTGTGGGTGGACGAAAGGACCAGCTAGACATAGACAGACCTGGTGGTGGAATAATGAGGTTGACCAGTGTATAAAGGAAAAGAGGAAACTTTGGAAAGAGTGGAAGTCAGGTGGTAGTAAAAATATTTACTTAGAAGCTAAGCGTCATGCTCGTACAGCAGTGTATAAGGCAAAATCAGAAGCAGAGAGAAACAGATTTGCAGATGTGTTAAGAAGGGAAGACCAGCGCAATGAGGTATTCAAGATAGCAAAGCAAATGAAGAAGACTAATCAAGATGTTGTAGGTGAGAAGTGTATACGTAATGATGAAGGTGTTTTGGCTAGCACAGAGGAGGAGAAAAGGGTAGCTTAGAAGAATTATTATCAGAGGTTGCTTAACACTGAGTTTGATTGGGATGAGGATAATTTGTCTGATGATGATGTTGTAGCAGGGCCAGCTATGCAGATCAAGACAGAATGGGTAGTGGAGGCTATTAGGAAATTGAAGATTGGCAAGGCTGCAGGAGTATCAGGTATTGTTGCAGAGATGGTAAAAGCATCTGGATATATTGGAGTTGAGCTTATTACAAGTCTTGCTAACCAGATTATAAAGGATGGTGCTATTCCGAGTGAGTGGCAGTCGAGTGTAATAGTGAATTGTTTCAAGGGCAAGGGTGATGCATTAGAAAGGGGTAACTATAGAGGTTTGAAGTTGGTTGATCAAGTAATGAAAGTTATTGAAAGAGTGATTGATAAGTTACTTAGAGAAAGGATTGATATAGATAAGATGCAA
The DNA here is from genome assembly GCA_030067915.1 of Hydractinia echinata. NCBI lineage: Eukaryota > Metazoa > Cnidaria > Hydrozoa > Anthoathecata > Hydractiniidae > Hydractinia > Hydractinia echinata. The sequence goes on along the minus strand of JASGCC010000011.1, from coordinate 3,042,450 downwards.
TTTGGTTTTGTTCCAGGGCGTGGCACTACAGATGCAATATTTTTACTCAGACAGCTTCAGGAAAAGTATTTAGGAAAGAGAAAGAATCTCTATTTTGCCTTTGTAGATTTAGAGAAAGCTTTTGATAGAGTGCCACGTAAAGTTATTTGGTGGGCTATGAGAAAATTAGGTGTGGATGAGTGGCTAGTTACGATGGTACAGTCTATGTACAGCAATGCTAGAAGTCGTGTCAGGATTAACGATTCACTTAGTGATGAATTTAGTGTAAATGTTGGTGTACATCAGGGTTCTGTACTTAGTCCTTTGTTGTTTGTTCTAGTCTTAGAAGCGCTGTCGATGGAGTTCAGAACAGGTTGTCCATGGGAGTTATTGTATGCAGATGATTTGGTTCTCATAGCAGAGTCGATGGAAGAATTAGTTGAAAAGTTTGAGAAGTGGAAGAAAGGACTAGAAGAGAAAGGGCTAAAGGTAAACACAGCAAAGTCTAAAGTCATGATTAGTAGCATTGCAGCCAAGTGTGACCTTGTAGTTGGAAAGTGGCCTTGTGGAGTTTGCAGGAAAGGGGTTGGTAGTAACTCAATTTTTTGTCAGACTTGCAAGCAATGGGTACATAAGAAGTGCAGTAGTATTAGTGGAAGGTTAAGAGCTGACATTCAGTTTGTATGCAAGCGTTGCAAAGGTGAGATTATAGAGAATGAAGTATTTCCAGCTTTAATGATGTACAACAGTGGCTCGTTAGAGATAGTTGAGAACTTCTGTTACTTAGGTGATATGTTGGGCAGTGAAGGGGGTGTTGGAAGAAGTGTTACTTGCAGGATAGGTTCTGCTTGGAAAAAGTTCAGAGAGTTACTTCCTTTGTTGACTAGCAGAGTCCTGTCAATTGAGGTAAAAGGTAGGTTGTATGAGGCCTGTGTAAGAAGTGTTATGTTGTACGGTAGTGAGACATGGGCAGTGAAGCAGGAAGATCTTGACCGTTTAGAAAGGAATGATATGAGAATGGTTAGGTGGATGTGTAACGCCAGTCTGAGAGACAGAAAGAGTTCAGATGAGCTAAGAAGCAGGCTAAGTCTCCGTAGAATTAAAGATGTTATCCAGATAAGAAGATTGAATTGGCTGGGGCACTTGGAAAGAATGGAGGAGGATAATTGGGTAAGAAAGTGTAGAGACTTGATAGTTCCTGGGGCAAAGCCCAGAGGCAGACCGAGAAAGACTTGGCAGGAGGTTATAAGGACAGACTTGATACAGAGGAAGTTGAGTTTAGATCTAACACAGTCTAGATCAGATTGGAAGAGGGTCATTAATATACCCCGTCCAACCCATGCTAGCATGGAAAACGGACGTTAAGCCGAGAATGATGATGATGATGATTGTCAAGCATGGTGAAAGTTATGTGAGAGTCCACATTTGTTGGTTGCAGAAGATAGATCAAGTGTCACATTCACAGAAACCTTTACAATAGACAATAAAGAGGGAGCCAACAAGTAACAACTATACAATTAGATAACTGTATTCCAAATGGAAGACGTAATTTTTTACATAGATGATCCTAAAAGTGATACTACAGAAGCACCAGTAACAGAAACACCAGTAACTGAGGTTGTACTTATCGATAATTCACAAATAAATAAGACATCAATAAAGAAAACATCTAATGAAACGTCAAAAATTAAAACCATCTACAGTTTAAGGAATACCAAAGTTAAAGACCAGAATCATCTATAAGCTAACTCCAGACAGTAAATGGACTAGAAGATTAGTTCACAGTAGAGTAGGTAAAGTAAGCAGACAGGCAGGAAATATGGCAGCTGTTTAAATGTACAAAATGGGTAAAATAAATTAGTTAGATTTCAAAAGATGTGTGAGTGAATGGCTACCTGTCATTGAGGTTAATCACACTGAAGAAGTATTATTAGCGCTAAAAGCAACTATATAAAGGTCATGATATCAACAAAATGGGCGATCACAACAAAAAATACAGGAAACAAAATGTCAAAGCTTGTTTATTTATAAGAGGTTTTGAATAAGATGAATTAAAAAAACAGACTAAAGACTCCCCAGGTTTTCAAAAGAAAGTCTTTGTATTGTACCTACAATGTTATCAACCTATAAAAGGGAATGTCGCACCTTAGATGTCAAGATGGCATTTCTTCAAGGCAACCAGATTGATAGAGAAGTATTTGTAAAGCCCCCATAGGAAGCAAATACAACCAATAAATTGGTAAAGAAGTTGAAACTGGATCCCAATACGCTGGCGCTTCAATTTTTGTTTTTCTTAAAGGTGTTGAGAATATCATAACACATATCAAATGGCAACAAAGATTAAGAGAGTTGTGTAGTTGTGTGTAGCACTTTTGCAACAAAAACATTAGCATTGATGTATGTGGGTGAAAAAAGTAATAACAAAATGTTGAATACATATCAAGAAAGTATCTTGTGCTACACAGATAACAAATCTTTATATAAAGCTGCACATTCAACAAAGTCTTTAGAAGACAATCGATTAAGGGTTGGCATGGCTTCTCTCAGACAGAGCATCAATCAAAAGGAGGTTGAATTGAAGTGGACTAACCGAGACTGGTATAGTAGAGGATTTTGGTGAAAAGCAGGTTTTTTCCCACTATAATAAGTGAGTAGGAGTCGCTATAAATCCATTGCATATCTAAACAAACTGAACATCATGCAGAAAAGAAAATAGAGGGAGATTGTTAATCTTCTATTCAAGTCGATTACTAATAAGAATCACTTGTTGGTGGGATTAAATTGTGTTGAACTAATTTTGTTAGTAAAATCGTTGTGATTAATCTAGTGGTGTTCTAATGTGTTGTATTGGATCAATTGAATTCATTTGGTGTTGCATTATACATAGAGGATTGTTGTGAAGATAACCTGCAGGTTAGTCCTATGTGTATTCCTATAATTAATATGAGCCACTTCACACCTGTCCAAATTTTAACCTTTCTTTGTTAGTTGTACATGGGTAGGTTTATGGTTACAGTAATAACACTGATGGCAAAACCAACATGGTTATTACAAATAATTCTTAACAAATGATAATAAGAAAAAATAAGAAAAACTGGTAGTAAAATTAAAATTATAAAAAATGTGTCACAAATGGAATGAAATATTTGCCAACAAATGGCACCAATGTACCATTAGTAAGTTTATCAAAGATGTGCGAACTACAACTCGAAATGTTTGACAAAATAGGAAGGTCACCTAGAAATCAGGGAGAATAGCACCTGCTGTACACTATGCACTATATACTGTAATGCTTCAATTACACACCCTCTTCTTTTAGATGCCACCTCGATAAAACACTCCCTGTTTCAAAGATTATTTTCAATAAATGCCCCCTGTAATAAATCCTCCTCTCTAATAAACACCCATTTGAAACATAATGCTAATTTTAAGTTTCGCCAATAAAGATCTTCATAAATACCCATATGAAACATGGGAAGTCAATGCTGTACTAGCTTTTAATGTAATTGACAATATTGATGATGATGTAGACATTTTGTAAAAAAATATATGTATTCCAACGTATCCAATGTATATATTTATTAATTGCCCCTGTAACATTCGAAAACTTTACTAAACTCTGTGGCTGTTTATTCGAAACATCACACTACCTAACAAATATATAATATAAATAATAATATAAAAATATAATATGCATTAAAAATTAACCTTACTTTCACTCTTATTAAACAACTTCCCTTCTTTCTCTTTAAACCATAGTATTCCTTCTTTGTTGAATTGTTCAGATGGCTGAGAAGCAAGAACAGATAGATCTTTGTGGTTGAATCGAAATGGCATTCTTCTTTTTAAAGTTTATATCTACATGACAAAAAGATGTCAAGATATTCAAAGGTACCAACAGGCAAAGTGGATGTGTTCATTTCAGTATATCTAAATTGCTAATCGACAAATTGTCACAAAATGAACAGATTTATGACGTCAACCCTTACTTAGCCCTTGCATCCTGCTTAATCTTTGAGGTCAAATAACTTAGAAATGGGTGATCATGTCAGTTATTTCATCCCTGTGTGCGTCACTAGGGACAATCTGAGACCAAAATCAGGCCAATTTCCTAAAGTGGGTTAAACTCATCCATTTCTGGACTAACAGGTTGCTGATTTCATAAAACCTTCAAATCTCAATTTTTCTGTGAGCATATGTTATTAAAAGCACATGATCTTGATAGTGTTTCCACCTCTACACAATAGTGAGAATGTTTGGTACATAGTGAGCTCATTGCCATTGTCATTGTCATCAAGATTTATTTTTTTAAATATTTTTCTCCCTAATCAAGTGGATATTTCCATGGCTCAATCAACTATTGCAGAGATATATAAAATGCAAATTATGCCTGTCTGTGAATCTTACATAGAGGGATATTTTTTGTCTGATTTGTTTGCCAATAAATTAGCTATTTTTTGATACATTCCGTTTACATATAGGTTTATCACGCATAATGAGCAGGCTCTCTTTTACTTCGAGGTCAAAAGATTTATTCATGTCAGTCAAAATAATGAAATCATCAAACGATAATTGTCGATTTTTACAAACCTGTAAGTGATCGCTAACTATCATTCGAAATATATTCTCATTCTCAGTAAGCTTTCGCCAACACCCATGTTCACACACTAATTCTAAATTTTTTAAACATTCAAGATAAAATACTAAATATTACAATAGGAATAAAATTGTAACAGTAGAACTATTAAAATAATTCTAAAGACATAGACTTTACCGTGTTACTTAAAATAGGACGGTCACACCCAATTAATAAATCATTAGACTCTTCCGCAAACAATGTTGGAGAGTGATTACAAAACATCAAATGTTTGAGAACGCCAGTGGCCTGACCTCCAAGTTTAACGTGTTTACCTGTAAATGCATAAATACCAAGGTGCTCAGACATATGGACTTTAAAATAACGTGTGTTTTTTTGTCATAATGGCAATGCAGCCACTACACTTACAGTGCCGATCGCGAGTAACTATACACGAGTATTAAACTACAGGTACGAGTAATTTCTTCTGTGGGTATTCCACGAGTACGCGACGAGTATAATGCGCGTACGAGTACGTCAAAAATACTCGCACATTTTTGCTACTGTACTCACACAGTACTCGCTGGCGTGCACGAAAGGCAAACGATATAATTAAACGAGAAACTGGTGGAGAATGCACTTGCGGCCAATATGCTTTTATGTTGGTGTTGGATTTATTGAAACACACTATTTTTACAGTGTTATTTTCTTTGTTCGTTAGTTTTCTATGTTCAATAGTGAGTTGAAGCTGGCATTGAGATTACATGCTAACACTTTAAGCCCTGGCGTTTTCTTGATTTACGATTGAATCATCAGTCCCATTTGGAACCATGCCACAGGGACCTGACACTCCGAAGAGCCAGACGAGTCTAAACTGATTCGCGTTATATTCAACTCAACTGCGGGAAAGTGCGCACCAACGCAAGCTATATATGATAGCCAGAACGAGGGAGAACCTCAATTGCCTTACGACATGAGTCGAAACTTTCAAGCGAACTCTCTTTCTTCTGAACAAACAAACAAACCAACGTCACTTCTGAAAAATGATTTTTAAGTCTAAAAATACCGAATGAAATTCAGTTGTCTGCGTTATTGAGAGAGAAAAATATTCTCTCTCAATAACGATCTCCTCACTCTCTCTAAAACACGATTCTGGAGATAAATTTTTCTTTTGTGTTGAATGTTATTCTAATCTATTTATATCTTTGCAATCACATTGAGAATATTGAAATGATTTGCTTCTGGTAATAGAACAATATGGCAGGTATCATGTTTACGAGTTATTGACATGTATTTCGCAAGCTAGTGCCCAAGACTAAATTGATAAATACTGTTAAAAATAAGTAAAAAATGTAACAATCTAGTTTGAATGATATTCATTCTTTCTTTTCTTTTTTATATTCGATACTTTCAAACAACAGGTGTCCACAAAATATGTAAAAAAAATTAAAAATACAATTAATAAGACACGTGAAACTTTGTCCTCCCCATTACTGCCGCTTATTTTAATATGCACACTATGATTGGTAAGATGAAAATGGATAAAAAAAATATATTAACATGAGAAAGAATCTTCCGTACATCGTTGTTACAGACGATCTGTAATAATTCATTATTTTGTTATTTTTATGCATTTTAACTAAAGACGCAGATCCTTGATACACGTTATTTTTTAATATAATATTTTTCATATAAGAACATAAAGCTTCATAGAAACAAAAGTTAGTGCTGAAATTTAGTGCTGAAATGCTCCTTTAAATCTTCAAAATGGCGAAATGCTGATAGGTGCACGATAGACTTGAAAGCTACTTATAATTTATGACAACCCATTTTGAAGTAATTAGGAAACTCACTCAAAATTTGGGTGCACATCATTCTCACTGGATACAGGATTTCCCTGCTGGGCACGTTTTTACTTTTGGTTACCTACAAAACAATAAAATTAAATGCGATTGGCTTAATTTAGTCTCCATTTAGAGTTCATTGTTTAATTCATGAAAAAGGAAAATGTTTGAGTGTAGCAACAAAACATTTAGCTAGGAGAAAAAAGCATTTGGATAGCAGATGTAAATAGCAAAGGGTTTCCTTCATTCAAAGTTATAAAAAACGTATACATTTTTATGTAAACTGAAGAGAATTTGTTGCAACATAAAAAAAAAATAATGTAAAATAAAATGTTATTTCTTACGACACGAATACGAAGTAAAAGTTTTCACAATGTGTAAGGTAGCAGACAAATGTGAGCTATCGATAAAAATTACGCTACGACGAATTCCCGTTTTTTATCTTATACTCGCACACGTACTCACAAATCATTCACTTATTGTACTCGCATGCGCAAGAGGCTATACTTGAGGGAATGGAGTAGTATACTCACCGATTACTCGTACTCATCTTGCACTGTACTCGGCATTTAATGTACCTGTACTCGTATACTCGTGTATAGTTACTTGCGATCGGCACTGTAAAACAGTAAACAATCTGTCCTTAAAGGCAAAGCAGCTACCTAGTTGCAAAGCAAACAATATCACGCCAAATTTCTTGAATTTTCAGATAGCAAATAGAAATCTTTGTAACTCTACTGCATATCATGTCACGTTTACGTGTGCTTGGCAATAATCTAGAGATGGTCAAGCGATCTCTTTTTGACACTTCACATCATATTGATTTTCTTCATATCACAACACTTTTCTTGTTTTACACAATAAGCCAATTAAAACGCTGTTAAGGTAAGCAACAACAAAAAAGTTACATATATACATTGAGAAATAATGAAACTGAACATGTGAACAAAGTGATATTTAACTGTTCATCTTATAGTTTGTCTGATACAGAGAAATCAGTGCTCTGTAACGGGCTAAATTTTGCTATCCTGCCAAAGAAGTCGGAATATGCAAGCTATCTTGTAACTTTTGAACTCTTGGTGAGAGATATCAATAAAGACGACCTGTCTAATGAAGATAAAAACTTATCTATGCATTGCTAAAAGTTCTAAAAATACCGGGTCTTTTCATTCACATTTGTTGGTATGAAAGGCAGACAAAGTAGAAAAATGGAATTAGCAAGAGCACAATTTACTTTGCTAGATCTTTTTCTCACTATCAATTTGTTGTATATAACTCGTTAACATCACTTTTTGATATGTTTCATATGTTTTTTAACAACAACAACAACAAAAATGCTTTCATGTCTTTGAATATGAGTTCAATTTAATAGGGTGTTTGCATTACCTGTCGGTTACAGGATGAAGATAATAGCTTGATCTCGGAATAATAGAGGGTTACTTGTAAAATAAGGAGGGTGGGGTTCTTGAATTAAGTTTATAAAAGAACATTAATGACATATCATTAAAACGAATTTTGAAATGTTGTTTAACCAAATAACAGTAAAAGTCACCGTATTTAATTATAAAATGACAAGAACATGTTCCTTCGAAGCTTAAATATAGTCGTATTTCATTCTATACTTTCGAAAACACAACACTACGAACTTTAAAGGGGACCCCTGAGGTATAAAATGATGTTGGACTAATATTATAGAGCTTAAAAATAACAAGTCTTTTTAAATTTTTTAAAAAGATCTTTTTGATTTCAAGATACAATTAAGAAAATTCTGATTTAATTATGCTGCATAATATATGATGTCATATTTAAGTAATAGCAAATTTTGACATTTTCTGTCATCAGTCATTTTATACCTGCTAAGGGATGTGCATTCAAACTTTATTAATGCATATATATTATAAAGGTGAATTGATTAAACATATTTTTTCCCAAAATGACACTTTTTGCTCTTTTCAGGCCTCTTAATTTTTTGCTGATAAGCACATCTGCATGTCAGTTTGCAAAAAATTTTGTGAGTAAAACATAGGGCTTACCCGGAACATTTTATTGCAAACTAAGTTACATATCCTCAGTTATTGGGTCATTGTAAAAAATATAGGAAAATATAGGGAAAAGTTAGGAATTCTCTTTGTAATGTTTTTTAAAAAACTTTTTTTGCAATATGTATGCCGTTTTTCACATGATAAAAAATAAATGATTTTATAATAGATTCACAATTCTTTATGATAACTTGCACAGAGCAGAAGTGCTCTGCACTTGCTGTAGCTACCCATTTTCTAAAAAAGAGAATTGGCAGACCTGTAAACCACTATAATTCGATTCAATTTGCTATAATCCAGTTCACCTGCGAACATGGAGGCCTGCTCCCGCTCCTGAACCCTTAATGATTTGGTAATAACTTTTAAAACAGACAGTCAGGAAAAACCTTTAAAATATGATGCCACAGTATAAATAAACTACACCTCCTTATTAGAGTAGTAGGAGTAGTCAGTTAACATCCTACTTTATAAGGGGCAAATCACTTATTTAAACTGTTAAAAACAAAACATTTTAAAATTCACACACTTAAGTTGAAATTCTTATCTTTATTAGTGCTGAGAAGCAAGTATATGACCACATCCAATTATTTTAAACCAACAAAAAAATTGATAAAATAAAGGGAACACATGTTTTTACGTAGAAACTCCAGTCCACACAAATACGGTTACCATCTTTGTTTATATTCTAGAAACTAGAGGTCATAGATAAGAATGCCAATTTTAACCAGGTAGCACACTATACTACTAAAAATATTACAGCGTTAATTTTTATTATTCTTATTATAGTATGAAAGCCAGATAGATTTAGTTTTGTTATTGATGGTCACATGATAGACATATAAAACAAGGCCCAAAATTCCAATACAGTAAAACTAGTTACAAATAAAATTTACCATATAACATTATTTTTTACTCTTTAATTTAAATTCTAATTAACATTTCACAATTGTAAGTGAATTTTTTTTGTTAATTCCTAGCTTACAAAAATAGTTAATGCAATATTGCTTGGTCTGTAAAATTCTCCAACTTTGTTCTTTCCGATCATCTGAAGCAAAGTCCGAAGACGGAAAACAAGACTGCTTGACTGCTGGATGCGATAAAGTACAAACTGTTTTCCTTTAGCTATGGGCTGTGCATTTTGCAAGGACCCGAATAATGGAAAGCAGCAGGTATTATTATGTACTTTCGATATTTGTTTTTTATTTAATTTTATTGAACATAGTTAGGCTGTAGGAATTGGCCCAACCGTTTTACTGTCGCCTGTGGTGTACACGCGGGATATTTTCATTATTCAGTATTTTGCCTGTAGCTACATTTTAGACAAAGATCATAGCAGTCTTTGGCTCATTAGGAAATATTTTCTATGCAGTTCGCAGAACTTAATTCCAAACTTAGGGACCATCAACAAGAAAAATGTTCGCCCCTCTTTGGCTGTTCACGGCTGTTTCGAAGATGTTACAAAAAAATAATTCGAATTACCCTCTCATTTAAAACAGGATATCTCAAGAACAAAATAAATTTTTTATATTCTGTAAAAAGAATAATAATCTCAGATAAATTGTCCATATTATTAAATAAAAAATTTTTTGGACACCTGTCCAAAATTGGTAAATTTAGGCCAAAATGTCTAAAATGACTTCAAAATTATCATTTAGATGAATGTCTTCCACAATATCTCTGGAATAAAGTTAAGGAAACATGTTTTTTATGGTCCACAGGTTAGGTTAAATATCTGGAATGAAAATTACTTAATTTTATTACTGTCCGAAATTGTCCAAAGGGTTATTTTTGGGCCAAATGTGAGACCTATATATGTGAAAAAAGGCCTTTAGAGCCTCAATGTATGCTTAAAATTCGTTTATTAACTGAATAAAAAACATTACTTTGGATTCTGAGGCCATTAAAGATGATGTAGATCAAATATTTCACTGTCCGAAATTGTCCAAAGGGTCACTTTTGGTCCTAAGGGTTTTCGGGCCAAATATATGTGACATCTATACATTAAATAAAACGACATTCAGAGCCGACGGTTTCAACATTCTAGTTTATCATGCTAGTAGAAAATATCTCAAGTTGTGCATAAATATTTTATTTATTATATACATTAATTATATACAAAGCAATCAATTTGTGTTTCTTTATAAATTGTATAAAATAGCACCCAATCTTGTGATAAAGCCAAGATTAGCTAGCTAGCTATAAACATCTTTGATTTCAACAATTTCATCTTGAGAAAGCCCACCAAAGTCTTAACTAAATATAAAAAAGAAGTATTAAGTTACTTAGCTACAAAACACGTTGCAAAATGCAAAACTGTAGGACCAAAAAATAGCTACTCTTTACAGAAAAATACAAAACAGAAGAAAAAAGATTAAAAAAGATAACAATTAACCACGTTTGAAGTTTTACAAGCTATAAAACAATTTCTTAAAATCAAGGGTGGTGTTATAGCAAAAAATAATATTAAAATCCCTGCAAAATAAAGTAGTTTACTGTTTTGTCCCTTACCTCGTGCTCTGCCAACCTTTAGCTAGCTTCAAAATTGCAAAGACACCGTTTTCTCGCTTCTTCCAACATTTTCGGAAAATTCCGGTTTGGAACTAGGATTCCTGGGTTGAGCAATCAAGTCCAAAGTAAACACCGGGCCGGCGTATTTTTTTTGGGAAAAACCATCCTACCAAAACATTAAACGCCATCGCTGTGACTTGCTTAGAAGTTTAGATAATTATTTAATTAGACAGAAAGGGGATCACACTACATCAAATTGCCATGCATCACTTTGGCAACTTTTTCTCCTCTTTTTTAGCGCTTAAAGAAGATTTAACTTAAAATTTAAGTAGGTTATAGTTTGCGAGACGAACGGTGCACGGTACCGGCCGATAGAACCATGTTTCCAGGCCCCCCATTTCCAGGCAAATTTGTCCGCGGTTTGACCGTAGCGAAACAGCCATGTGTTGTGAGGGTGGAAGAGGGTGCCGATAAGCTGCAAACGCCCGCATATAAGGACGAGTTCAGGCGACTTTTTAATTAAATTGGCAGTTGTCCTCCGAAACCGCCCGCACTTTCCCTAACTCGCCCTAAGCATTCCTAAAATGCAATTCCTTGTAACATACCATGCGGACAACAGTTGGAAGAAGGCGTTTTTTTCAGACATTGTTCGGGTCTATGTGGGTTTTTTGTGCGAATACTTGAATTTTTTTTAAAACGCCGAACTCGCCCGAAAACGTCCGCACTTTTTACGGCGTATGCGGCTTATCGGCAGGGTTGCTGTTTTGCCCCCAGATTGCAAACCCGGTCTGTTTATAAACAAGACAGCCGGATTATGTACGCATAGGCCGCTTATGTTTTTTCTGTCCTGATTATGTTGTGATGACTGGATTATGAACGTGGATATAATGGCTGGCCATGTCTAGACACCATTTTTCTCTGCAAGATAGAACACCATTTGAAAACTAGGCATAGCGGAAAAAAAAGTCTTGATGTAATTCTTAGTATAAACTCCTCTTGTGAGTACATTTCAACATAATATACTTTGAAGTAGCTAAATTTCACGGAACTAGATTTTGCGGATGGGTAGGCTCGTTTTTATTTCTCGCTGGAATTGAATTCTGGGGATGACCTAAATTATTTGTTTTGTGGGAATTGAGTTTGGTGAAAATTTATTAAACTTGCAAATCCCAAAATTTAGTTTCCACGAAATTTTCGTTTCATTTGAGAACAACAACAACTTTGCCAACAGGGCTATTTCCTTGTCAGAAGTGATGACAAATGATATAAAAGCCGGTTGGCCCGATTATGTTCGTTTTATACAGTACTGTGAAAAGGTTTGTTAACATCGTGTTCGTGTAACGAGCGTGGTGCACACGAACCACAATAAAATTGTGGTCTTTAGGTATAACAAACATTCAAACATTCTATCGTGGCCACCACGCTAATATTATTATCTCCACGAAGGATTATGTGTCCCATGATTATTTTCATGAGCTCCACGATTTTTATAGCCAGTATAATTTAATTTTTTTTCTTTTCAAAAAAGTCTTTGATTAAAGTTAATTTGTTTGTTTCAGGTTTTATCAAGTTAAAAAAGCATATTCGTAGTTTTTGCTTGGTGTATACTTTTTCGTCATGGACGCGATTGTATTTTTACGAAATGTCATTTGTCTAGAAAAGTTAAATTTGTCTGCGGTGATAGAAATGTTTTTTAAGATCGCATTTTAAAAGTTTATAAACGAAAAGCGGCGATAGAAATGTTGTTTTAAGATCGCATTTTAAAAGTTTAAAAACAAATAGCGGCGATAGAAATGCTCTTTTAGATCGCATTTTAAAAGTTTATAAACGAAAAGCGGCGATAGAAATAGCAGTCAAATGTTTACAAGGATGTTGAATTTTTGTTTTATCAATATAGTAGGAAACATTTCGCATTTTGCAAGGCAAGAATGTGACTATGAAACTCATCTCAGTACTTTTAAATGCAGCCTCAATTAACGCAAACCCATTAACTAGGCTTAGGAGAAATGATTACCTTGTACCAATTTCCATGCATTTGTGCAAAGAAGTTCGTTATAGTTTAAAATTTAATACAGAAATTACATGCAAAACCTTTGCCTAAAACCCTGAATTTTACCATTTTTTTTCTTGTTATTTGCAGGGAATTTAAAATCGCATGGCACGAAAAATGTTCATATTACTAGTGCATGAGAACCGATACGTATGAAATATTATTTTTTTCTGCATCACAAAAATGTGCATGAAAATTATACGGATAAAGTAATTTAAGTCAAAGCTAGGAGCTGCAACTTCTTAGTGTTTAGTGTTCACTGGTTAAATTGTCCCCTGACTTTTAAATTTCTAATTCTTTATAATTTCATTAATTTAAGACCACATGTGGACATTGTTAGCAAGTTGCACTGTTCTTTATAAGTCTGATTGTAATATTGTGTTGTGGGCGTTGCGAGCGGTAAATCGCTTGAGATGTTACAGGGATATGTGTTTTTTTAATGATCTCAAACATTGTTTCTTTTGTAAACCCCAGAATTTTTTTTATAAAAATTTGTTAGGAAAATTAAAGATTATTAACTGAATGGTAGCTACGGAAGACAAGGTGGTAACTCTAACAGCTTTATCCAACTGCACTATTTGTCTAAAGATATTAACTCTTTTATTTTAGGACTCAGATTATGCAGATGAGCGATCAAGGTTATTGGATCATAATCATACAAAATCTCCAACAGGACCAATAAAGTATGCAGTAATATGTTCATTCATGTGTTTATTTATGATTTTTTACTCATTATGACCTCTGCAGTCATTTATGGTTAGTACTGTTAATAGCATCCTTTAACAGGGATACATTAAGGTATATGTATGTGCAAGCATAGCCACTGCTGTACCAAGCATTGATCTTGTGTTCATATTATTCTCCTTTGCAAATTTTTGTTTTGTAAAAATTAAATTTTACAGGAGAGAAAAATTTTCTAAATACATTTTTTGATGGAAAACTAAACAAGCAGCATAAGAAAAAGAAAAAGGAGAAAAAAACAATTTTAATTTGTTTGAACAGTAATGAATTGTAGAAACAGAAATTCAACTCAAAATATCATAATCATAAGGTTTTGGGTCTGGCTGCAAAGCCTTTGAAATCTATACAGAAAAAAACCCTGAAAACATTGAAGTGTAGTATTTCTAAAAACATTTCTGTGTAAGTCTAATGCCTCGTCTTGTAAAACTTATGTTTACGCTCTTTGTTTTTTAGAACTTTTTTTGCAAGTTTGCATGTTTGGCAATATTATTTTTGTGTCTTGTTTACATTCACTTGGTTTGCACTTTAGTATTTTCCTTGCCCTGAAATAAGTAAAAAAATTACTTGACAAACAGGGAAAAATTCAAAGAATGTTGAAATACCTTACACTAGTTCAAAAATCAGCAATCAGTCAGCCTGGATAATGTTGACATTTTAGTGATGGTGGCGATACTGCGGTTGTCTCGTCCATGACAAAAACAGATGAGCAATCAATATTGAGTAGAATTTTACATAAAACTGCACAGTAAGTGTACCAGTATTTTTACTTCCTTCATTGTTTTTCACTGCATTAATGTTGCATGAAGTTTTTATTTGCTTATATTCTGTCAGTGAAAAATTTTGATGTTTTTTTTTCACTTAGGAATATAATAGACGTGTCAGCAATTGAGCCACACAGCATGGAGAGATCAGAATATATGGACAAGATGAGAAATTATTTGTAAGCTTCTTCCTGATTTTTTTTTCTGATGTGCTACAGCTTTTTTTTTTTTATAAGCAACCACTTTTATAAGCAACTACTGAAATTTTTGAAATTTGTAAGGAACTTTAATATAAACTATTGGATACAAGCAACAATTTTGACATTGTTAATGTTCTTTTCGTGTTCTATAAGATATTCGTTCATATTCTTTTATGGAACAGACCTTTTTCCCTGATTTAAAATTAGTCTGTGTATAAGGTGCAAATACAAAATTTGACATTAGAACCCAGAATTGTTTATAATCTATCTGTCTATTATCTATAATCTTTGGCAGGATTTTTGATAATTTTCAGCCTTACTAAACTCACACCAACAGTCGGAACTTCCTGAGAAAAATACCAATCTGATAAAGCATCAGCTTTAGTTCACCAGCAATTTTATTCAATGGTATCATACTTCGCCTGAAAGTGGGGTGTAGTAAAAAAAGAAGGCTTTGTCAATTGGAAAGGTGACAGTGTCATCAAAATAGATTTTTTAGTAAATTTGATAGTAGCCAAAAAATGCATTAATCAGAAGTTTTAAATACCCATGACAGTCAAAAATGTCTATTGCTAGCATATCTGAACCAACCATTTTATTTATATTTAGAGAAAAGACTTCCAGTAGTGAGTTTCATGTTCCAAAAACGAAATTAAATCTCTCATCTGTTACGCATGCGCCAATGAATGTCTTATTAGCAGAACCAATAAACGCCACAGATATAAAATTGGTAGGTTTTTTTTATTTGTGTTAAATAACAGTTTGTTTACTGTTATGATGATCACAATACTGGAAATTCCAAGAAATCCTGGAAAAATATTGTTCCAGAAAATTCTAGAGTTTTGACAAAAACTTGAAGACATGCTGGAATTGTCCCGAATGTTTATCATCTTGACAAGTTAATTTTCAAATTGAATCTAAAAGTTTTCCTGGAATCTCGAAACAATTATTATCCTGGAATTTAGATTTTTTATTTTCTGAAGTCGCTATGAATGTTGTAGTAATTTTTTGACTGATTCTTTTCAGATCACAGATTCCAGTGTAGCAGTTGCAGCAGCACTCTCCCAAATTAACGTCACGTGCAAAGAAGCTTTAGTAGAAACCCTTAGTGTTGATAACAAAGACCCTGTGGTGGTCACGTGATTGGATGCCACATGATGAATACAAATTAATAAATTAAAATTATTAAATAAAAAGAATAATTTTTTATACAATTGATGAAATTATCAATACGATGGTAACAGACAGGAAACAACAACACGTAAAGCAGCACGATGCGATGTAGCAGGAGCACTAATCTTTACTATATTGTGTATGGTATTTTGTCTTGAGTTAGACGTCCTAAAGTGATTACCTGTACACATTAACCTGTAAGAAGGAGAAAAGTGGTGGGTTATTTGAAAAAAAAAGCAACTAGGTAAAATTTGTAGGGACGGAAGTCAGTAGGGACGGAAGTCAGTGTGGTTACAGTATACAGTCAGTTTAAGGACGGTCTTAGGAAGAGAATTGTTAATTTTGAATTTTTTTTGAGAATGTTGTAGTATCTCATTTTTTTTTACATACAGTCGTTGTAAATTTTTTATCCTTGTGTTTAATATGAGAATATACAGTAGTGTGTTGTGAAATTACACAAGCTGTATATGAGAGCGTGTTATGAGGTTACGCAAATAGTTTGAAATAAGAACTGTTTCTTTTTGTAATAGTTTTTCGTTGATTTATACTTCCTGTTGTAATGTTCACAAATTAAATTTTATATATTTTAACTTATAAAGAGATAAATTTTTGTGCACAGAAGCGAGACAATTACAAGATGTAGGATGGTCATCTTTTAGTTGCTATTTTTTTTTTTTTTTTGTACCAAATTAGTTTTAAGTTTTGACCTTTTAACACTCGGTGTATTTTCTTTAAGTCTTATTTTATGGAAAATTGATCATTGAGAAAACTAGGTGTATTTGTAAACAAATCGCATCATCAAACTCTTGACAGCAACATACATTGTTTCATTTATCGCGCGTCTAGGTTTAGTGCATATTTCATTTCCGCGCACTCTCGTTGAGAACATCAATTATGGCGTTCGAAAACTTCATATATTTTGTTTTGTTTCTTGTTGTTGTTTTTTTAATTCGCAAAAGCTAATTTTCACGCCTTGCTAGAAATATTCTGTACCTATAAAACTTTCGCTTGGACAAATCCGCAAAAATTAGTTATCATTAAAATTAATTGAATTAATGTAAAGTCTTAACAAAACCAGTAACCTTTTACTCTGATTGCTATGCGGACAGGTTAAACTAGTTTAAGTGCGATATTTTTTTTTTTTTGTTTTTTTTTTCATCATTATCAACAGCGTTGTCACTCATATTGCAAAAAAATTAAAAAATATTGTCAGGTGAAAATTTCGTCCTTTTGAACCGACAAATTTGTCATTTTTAAGCTATTCTTTTTAATCTTAAATGCGCGGGAAAAAAACATCTTCCTTGTTCCGACTAGTTTTTATAAATTTTCATTAAATTCGTCTTATAGCAGCGAAATTTTTAGAAAACATTTCTAATTGAAACATTGTAGGTGAATTGTGTTTCGGTGAAACTGGGATGTTTTGCGGAAAAAAAACTTGCGAAGTTTCTACAAACAGCAAAAGATTTTTCCGCCAACATTTTTCCTAAAGTGATTATTTATCAAAAAGTCAAAAAACACGTAAAGTCACATTTTTTCTGTATCATGAAATTTGGTGAACACTGAACGATAAGCTGTACATATACTCTGAAATTGTTTCTAGTTTTATGCGTGAATTTGACAAGAAGACACAGTTAAATCGAGGGTCAAATTTCTGTTGTTGGGTCTAAATTTTTCGTTACTCGATTTCCCAAGAATATTTTAACGTAGATAGTGGAATATCAGATATCCAAAGAAGCTTGCTGGGAAAAATTTTTGCGGATATTATTTTTACGACGTTCGACTAACTTACTGTTAAAAAAATGTCGGAAAAAAATAAAAGTCGGTCAAGAATTAAATTTGACGTAATTTAGTCACTTTTTGTTGACTAAATTTTTAAATTTATTCATTTTGTCGACTAATTTCCAGATCGAAAATGTCCGCAAAATTTTTTCTTTTAATAACAACAACAACAAGAAGACAATGAAACTATATAAATCAGTCAATTTCAATGATTATTATTTTGCTTTTCTCTCCTTTGAACATTTTCTTAGCCTAGTTAACTAAGCTTTCTTTGAGGATATCAAATTCAGTTTTTCCCAAACGAAAGCTTAGACGCAAACAAATGTCAGAGCAAATCCCTAAAATTCAAATCCACCTCAGAATTAATTAAAAGTAAGTTGCGAAAACATTCTTTTAACTTCTTGAGCCATTACAAAATATTATCACCATCACGATTTCAAAAAAATAAGTCAACTAGCTATGCAATCTTAGATTTAATTACCAAAATATCTTCATTAGCAGAAAAGAGTCATTCTATCACAATTTTTCTTGATTTTGCTATGGCATTTGATACGGTAAATCATACAATACTTCTGAAAAAACTGGAACACTATGGAATTCGAGGAATAACTAATAAATGGTTCAAGTCATATCTGTCAGGTCAGAAACAAAGTGTGTCAGTCTCAAATATTTTATCAGAAGCATTACAAATAAGTTGTGGAGTACCACAAGGATCCATTTTGGGACCAATATTATTTCTATTATACATAAATGACATTTCAAATGCTTTGCCCTTCTTTAATTACACTTTATTTGCAGATGACACTAGTTTATTTATGAAACATAGGAACAAGCAAGAACTATTTAAAAAAACTAATGTAAATTTAACTTGTGTTTGTGATTGGCTCATTGCAAATGTCTTAAGTCTAAATGTTATGAAGTCTAATTTCTTATTTTTCAGCAATGAGGACCATATTGATGTCCCAAATGTTGAAATACTAGGAAAAGGTCCTCGTAAAAAATCGGTAAAGTATCTAGGAATATTAATAGACGACAAACTTTCGTGGGATGTTCATATTAAATCTGTCACAAGTAAAATTTTACAAGGTATTGGTGTCTTGAAACGTCTCAAGTCTGTTCTTCCATATAAATCTTTACTCTCCACATACTACAGCTTAATCCAATCACATATCCAATATGGCATTGTTAACTGGGGGTCACCAGACACTAAAATTATTAATACTTTAAATAGACTAGTAACTAATTGTCACAATATTCTAACCATTACTAGTAATCAGTCTGCCAAGAATCTAAAGCTCTTAACATTTAATCAATATACATTATAAATGCATGTAGGTTGTTATTAGAATATTATAATGATAATCTGCCACCTAATATTCACAGCATATTTAAAGAATCAAGTATAGACTACATAATCATAACACTAGGCTGTCTCAAAACAAGGGTCTTCATATTCCTCATAAAAACAAATACCTTTCTTTACTGTATCTAGGTCCTACTTACTGGAATCGTCATTGTTTAGACTTACAAAAAGATACTCTTGTATCCAAATTTATTTATAACTTGAAAAAAAAATTGTTGAAACTATAGTTTTATCAAACTTATTTTTGCAAAACTGAATAGTATATCCACTACCAGTATTTACAAACAACATCATTTGATCAGACTTTTATATTATATATTACGGTAATATGTTTTGTAATTTTTTGACCTATAATTTCTTACATTTCTAACATTTTTTGACTTAATGAGGTTTATTTGCAAAAAAAACTTCCGCGCTCAGTTCTCGTTGAGGTCGGACGTATCTAAAACGCTCCGGTCTTGGCGCGCTAAGTCGAAGAAAGAAGAAAGAAGAATAAAGCTTGAAGAGCTCCTGCTTTGACAGCTAAGTCCTTTTTGATATATTATATATTGTACCGCCTTCTTTACTTCATTTATATCTTTTCATTTCTTTAAATTGTTGTTTTGTTAGTTTTTAAATTATTGTTTTTGTTAATAAATTGTTTTTATCCTAGTCAGTTTTTTATCCATCTATCATCTAATATGGTAGCTTTGCTGTGTTGTGGGTTCTTACTACTCCTTCTTTGTAACATCGTAAGGAAATGGGCTTGCATCAGATCCTTCAAATATAGTTTTGGAAGAGCACATAACCGTAGAATGATCTCCCTACGACTTAAAAATAACTTTACTCAGGTAGGAAACCCCACATTTACGCTAAAACTGATTTTTGTGTTCGTTGTATTTTTGAGCAATACAAAACCTTCTTTCAAAAGTAGCTCACCCAACAACAACGAAATGAGTCGACTAGATAGAAGTTTTTTTTCTATCTCTTCACTTGCTGCCTGCAATAGAGTTTCTGAAAGCCAGCTCACTCTCCAATTAAAATTAATGGCTTTATCAAAACTTAAGCCAAGCAGGCACAAGTATTTCTATTTTTTAATCCTCTTGTCAGGGGACATCTGCCTCAACCCAGGTCCTGTTAGGTATCCCTGTTCTTCATGCTTAAAACCTGTGGCAAAAACACACAAAGCACTTTCATGTGACGAGTGTGGATTGTGGGCTCATAAAAAATGTGAGCGTATTTCTGATAAAAAATATCAACAATTTATGAAGACTCCTGAAGATAAACTGTTTTTTGTTTGCAGTCCCTGTCTTTCTCGTAATTTTCCCTTTGCTAATGAGGAGTCATTTGGTGACGAAATTCCGGACAACATCAATATTACTATTGATGAAAACTTTGATTTTGAAGCAATCAGAAATGGGAAGGGCTTAAAAATGGCCCATCTCAACATTAATGGTCTGTCATCCAAACTAGACTATGTTAAACTTCTGCTACATCAAACAAAACTTGATGTATTCTCCATTTGTGAAACCAAAATTGATGACACCATCACTGACAATGATGTTAAAATTGATGGCTATGTTTGTTATAGGAATGATCCGAATAGACGAGGTGGGGGTGTTTTGATTTTTGTTAATGAAAACTTGGATAGCCACCAAATCAAAATAAAGCCATTAAGATCAATAATCGCTGTATTTATTTTTCCTGTGTGACGTTTACACGTTTTTTTATAAGAAACTGACTAGACGCCTTCTAAAAAATTAAGAAATTTTTACTACTTTAGCGGGAATTAATTTTAGCGGGTATTTGTTGAATCCGCGAAAACTAATTCCCGGGAAAATTTAAATATTTTGTTTCGAAAATCGATTTACACTACATATAATTTTTATGTTAATTTCAATATCGACAGTATTTATTTTATGTTTCATCAAGCCCTTTATAAGAAGAGAATCAAAATGTCATCAAATTCCTTTTTCGCTAAGTTTGCGAAATGTAATTCTTGTAATTCACCACAGTAACAATTACACTTATTGACGAATGTATTATTTCACCTTCTTCTGTATAAATTTTATCGCATATCCCTCGTATAGATCCCGTCAAAAATAAGAAACTTGTTAAGAAACTTTTTCCTCAGAATTTAAGAAACTTTTACTAGTCGGCCGTTTGTTTGGTTTGTTAAATAAAAAAACGTCTGCATAAATAACAACAACGGTAATTCTGCTGCTAACTAAAGCGCGGGGCAAACGAACGCAACATTTGATCCAACATCATCCAACATTTGTTGTTGCAACAATGTTGTGATCGTTTGCCCACTCACACGCAACATGTTGCATGATGTTGGACGATGTTGGATGATGTTGCGAGCTCACCCAACATTTTTGAACTCAATCAAAAATGTTGCGCTACTTCATCCAACAATTTCTTTGTTTAAATTAATCCTGCTATTGTTTAAATTTTCACACCACTTGTTTTTAAAAAAATTCTGAGAAATCATACATCAAGAACATGAAAAAGGATTATGAGAGCACTTTTTGTTTTAAAAAAAAAGACATGGCAGCAGAAACGCCGGATTTTAAAAAAAGTAAAAAAAAGAATAATAAAGTTTGGGCAGATGAAGAGACAGGGATATTGATCGAATTATACGAAGAAAGACCGTGTTTATGAAATGTGTTTATTGAAGATTATAAAAATCGAGACAAGAGAGATGTTGCTATAAAAGAAATAGCAGAGCAAATCGGTGCTTCTGTTAGTGGTATTAAAGCGAAGATTACTAGTCTGAGAGCGCAGTTAGGTCGTAAAATGAACAAAATTATAAAAATTTCTCATTTTAATAAAAATGTTGCATGTATTTTCTGTTGTGGGCAAACGATATGCAACATTTGATCGCAACATCGTGCAACATTTGTTGGGTGATGTTGCATCAAATGTTGCGTTCGTTTGCCCCGCGCTTAAGTTGTGTTGTTTTTCTTCACTAAAAAAGGCTGCAAAAGAACGCTCCCTATTCGTTGGCTCTTCACTTTGCCTCGATGACTTCTTACGGATGAAAATAACCTACTTGATTTTATATCAGAACATTGAAGTTGGGAATTGCTATAAAATGAGAACAAAATAAAAACAATGTCAAGCCTGAAAACTCTTAAAGAAAACACACAAAAAATAGGTAAATATATCTTTCAAGGTAGAAACCTTCAGCAGAATCAATTGTTATTTAAAATTGTTTTTGCGAAACTTATACTTAGATTTTAAATCACAAACGTTAAAATATTATTACAAATATTTCAGGCTATACGTGAAAAAATAAGAAAACCTCCATTCTCGGCCCCAGAGCTCTTTGAGATTACTGTCGAGGTTTTAATCTCAAAGAGCTCTGAGAACGAGAATGGTAAATCTCAGGTTGAATTCAAATTTCCTGATTCTTAAAAATGCAGAAGAAAGGTATGAAGTGACGGATGTACCAGTATTGGACACTATATGGAGATCAAAGGTATACAATGGCAAATTAAAGACGCTTGCCACAATACAAGTTGCAACAACTGTGTCCGTGGATTTAAAATTACAATCTTTCATAACAATAGTGAGGCGAATCTCCTTCTCTTCAATTTTCAAGGTTGGAGTTTCTGTACTGTCTCTAATTTTGATTTCTGAGCTTAAATTTTTTAACAACATTTAAACCGCGTGAAAGGGTGGTTAACCCAACCCTTTTTGGTCACTATAAAATATTTGGTCAATTTTGTGAAAAACCTTTTCGTCTTTGTGGGCAGTTGTAGAAACAGCACCATTGGGTTTATACAACCTCGTCCCCAGGGTCTTGTGACCCCTGAGCCGTTATTCAGTTTTGTACCCAAGTAGGGTAATGACTTTAACAACATCGATATATGTGGCTACTAACTATTAGTTTAAATGTTCACGTAATTTAGACGGTATACGCTCTAGGTAGCTAAAACTACCAGTAGTTCTGCAGGAAAAGACAAACACCGCATATATATCAATTTAATTATCGAGATAAATTTGCTTTATATCATGTTGAACTAAAAATGGATACTTTTTTTAATATATTTCTCAAAAACTAGCCTCTCTAAAGTCAATGCTAAACCTTAGCTAGTATTTCTATCCACTCCACAAAATAAATCGACCGCCATATTTGTTGTACTCTTGTTTACATAAAACTCCCGCGCGGGGCAGAAATAAATTTTTGCAGGGCAAGAACTTTTCATAAATTATTTTTTTGGTATAATTATCTTAAATTATAAGCGATCATGTGACCAGCCTGTTCCAGGGCCTTTTCGCCGCTATCAACTTATCAACAAGGCAAAATGCCCTGGGAACGAGGTTGGGGTTTTTAGTTACAAATTACCGTCAGCTGAACCTGTTAAACTGTTTTCGTAACTAGGCGAATCCCTACGCAAACTTGCCCTTAATTGTAGCATTTCCAATAAAAAGACACAAAGGGCCAAGTATCAACGCCCACATAAGGCGTAACTTAGTAAGCGTTACGCCAAATATTGAATATCCCATTCCGTCAATCTCTTGATGTTTCTCCACACGAGATGAAAAGTTAAACAGTGCATCAATGGACTTAAAGGGCGAATCTGTGTGCGCCATCTTTGAATAAGGAATTTCTAATATTTTCGCGATTAATTTTTTCTGTATATCAGCAACTTTTGTCAAGTTGTACCATGGTAACGTGAATAGCAAAACAACTTCTACAGAAAAAATTACGAATGAGCTAGCAATTTCGAATAGTATGAGCGAGAAATTGGCATTCTTTTTGTAACTAATAGCCATCTTGAACATGTTTGCAGTGGTATACGCTGTTAGAGAACCCCACAGAAAGGTGATTAATGTGAGCACTGATATGTATGTGTGAAAGTGTGCCGCAATATCTTTTATTTTCCGATGAATATGTAAATATTCCTGAAATAAATCATCCAATACTTTTGTCGCTTGCTTCATACGTTCAAAGTATTCCTCCAGCTCAATGCACTGAAGCGAGCTAATGTGCACCATGTAGAAAAGAAATGGAAGGGACACCACCCTAGTGTAACACGAGCTTAACAGTTCAAAAAAATCTATCCAACCGTAGTGCGAGGAAGGGATTTCTGACGTCATTTCAATGATGACTGGACCAAGAATTGAGAGAAACGGTAATGCGGTCAAACAAAACCAAGACCAACCAATTAATAGGTTGATCTTTTTGTTGCGGCTGCGTAATTTGATTTTTAATCGATTTAGCTGTTCCGTGGATTGAACGTCCTCTTTTAATCGAGTTATGATAGTGTCAACATAGTTGGGATATCGAGCAAATAAATACATTCCCATATTATGCAAAATAACAAAGCGAACATTTCGAACAAGCTGAAAGATAAACATCACCACCATCGTGAAAGGTCCAATAAGTGAGACTATCTCTTTATAACGTACAGCAAAAAAATACATATTAAATCCAAAACAAACCCAAACTAGAACCAATGAAATTACTCGAAATACACGATGAAATCTTCTCTGTGTTGAAGATGTGTATGAAGCTGGATTTGAATCAACGCATTGAAAAACACGGCACATGTACTTATGAAGGAACGAATGACGAGAATCAAAGACGTCGTCATCATCTGCGATGTCGTGTGAAGTTTCAAAAACATGATAAGAAGTAGTCAATCTTTCCATACTGCACGTTGACGACATTGCACTATTATAAGATGTAAACAAAAAATTTAAGGTAAAGTTTAACATTTTTTTGGCCGATGTTTTGTTTAAATAAACACCCTCCTTATCCTTTTAAATCCCAGTGTCTTTTGTAATACTTCAAAGAAATTTGAGTTTTATCGTCCGCGATGGAGAGGTAACGTGACATAACCCGAAAAGTTATATTGTAAGCGTAATTACAAAGTTGAAAGAAACATAAATGAAAGAATCCAAGTTTTGGTTTCTCTTTAAAAATTAAATTTATGTCACTTACAATATTCATTGGACATAAATTATTGCAAAGGAAGGCGCAATGTCAAAGCTCGTAGCACAAGCAATTAAGAAAGCCGTTTATGCAAGTAACACGCACTACGAACTTGTCAATGTCCACTGCAGACACTTTAGGTTACTTGATTACATCCAGTCTTAAAAGGGTACAATTTTTTATTGACGTCTCCTCGGCCCACACATCCATGTCAAAGTGAAACTTTTGCAGTCTACTGGATGCAGGATACTGGCGAAGCGATGCCGCTTGGTTATTTCAAGCAATAGCAAAAAACGGATTTTTGCTAAAATATTATGTCCAGGATTCTGGAGCATTATGCCACTACCAAAAAACTGGCATAAAGGGGATCTGCCACTCAAAAATAACTTTGAATAGATCGAAAGTATATATGAAAGGAGGATAAAGAATTGAATGATGATATTGCCATCTAGCTAAGATTGATGACAGAAGGAAAAGATAAAACATTTGCAGTAAAATCACCTTTCTCATATTACAGCCGCATTTATTGTAAAAAACGCTGCACCAAAAGGCGGGAAAAAATTTTTGGACATTTTTAACGTCACAGTAGGCATAAATTGCAGAACACCAGAAAATAGGTTGGTTGTGTTTTGCGGATTGTGCAAGCAATGTTCATTATGTTTTGAAAAGAAAGAGCTTTTATTCGTTTATTATATTTTCATCCTTTAAATACCTACTGTGTAGAAGATTTGAGTAAAATTAACATGGAGAATAGTATTGATTGGCGTAAGTAATCGCTACCAGGACTTTTTTCCTTTGTGAAATGAATTTCTTCAGCTTTCACGCCATTCATAGTTTCCAGTGTGGCAACATTACATTATCATCTTTTTGGGCAGTAAAACATTTCGGAGATGTGCTATACACTCATCTGTGTCAATATTGGTCGTAGTTATACCTAAAAACGAACTAATCATCTGAACCGAAGAGTTCGTTCGGTAGCATAAACAGCAAGTCGTAACAACGAGTTTAAACACTGTTACTACAGACGGAATGTTACGACGTTGAAATAGATAGAATATTGGGTAGAATTATCCAATTATGGACAAAACAGTCAAACAGTCAATGCTTTGCAGCCGGCAGGCTGCAAAGTCGCTACTTTTGCACACACGTAGGCCAGACAGACGGCGTTGAAAAGTTGCTAGTCACATTCTTTAGCACGCCCGCACACCGAAATAATTCACGTCGGGACCACCAAGGCCCCGAAATTCGTGATTAATGGCCTTGCTGACGTCAGCAACAATTAACACATTTTAAGAATTTCGAATTTACCAAATAACCTAAGATGCGAAGTCCACTCTGAACATTGACAAGTGAACTTTGACAAGTTCAAGATGTGTGAATCTAATATAGAAATAGCCTACGGAATTACTTGTGGCGAACTTCGAAATTCGCTGTCTTGTCCCAACATATTGTGACCACGATTGTAGTTTGGTACCGATTTCCTTAATCCAACAACAACAACAACAAAAACACTGGAAACAAACTCTCTACCATCAAGGCTATCAGTTGGTTGCATATATTATAAACAAAGTAGAAAGAAGCCAACTTGAGCATCCTCGTTCCCAGGGTTTGTTGCCTGATGTCAGAGCCGCTTACACTTACTTGACGGCTAACAAGCCGACCTCAAACCGATGTCAAAAAGGCAAGAACCCCTCAGGACGAGGTTTGTAACTTGAGGCGAGTTCGTGCAAAAAAAAGGGTTCGTGCTGCAAACCTATGTTTTCTTTCACAAAAATTAAAACCAATATACACTATCATTGGAATAAATACAAAATTATATCAAATATTACGCATGCCATTATATAACAACGGTTGCTTCCTCAGTTTATATGATATTTCACGCCTGCTTAATTACGCCCTTAAGGTGGCGTAACGAAGGATATAAATTTTACCAAAGTAAAGAATTGTAATCAATCCACGAATACCTTATTAATCTGTTAAAACGTCCTAAAAAATTACGTGGATGAGGAAAAAGCTGTATTTATTGCGTAAAACTTGCGCGAAACAGCATTTATTGCGGAAACATATCGTAAAATAATTTCACTTTTCTCTGACTACTATTTAGTCGTAAATAAAATCTGGTTAGAATCTACATTAACGAGTTATAATCTACAATAGCGAGTTATAATCTACATTAGCGAGTTAGAATATACTATAGCGAGTTAGGATCTATATTTACGATTTAGATTCTACATTAGCGAGTTAGATTCTACATTTGCGAGATACAATTTACATTTGCGAGTGACCATAACATATCATAGTTTCTAAGTAAATTATATTTTTAGACTTATTCACAACAAAATAAAACAACGTGTAATATACATTGTATAAATATAATCCCAAGTAAAATAATTTTCGCCATAATTTACGCTCATAAACAGAAATTTTCTTACCTTTTCACCACAATTTTTACAGCCAATATTTTGCGAAATATAATGCTGAAATCTCGTTAAGTTTTTTGCTAGCGCGTGCGCACTTAATTTTATCAAAATTCGGATGCGCAAACAAAAAAACTCGTTGAGCTGCACGTCTTTTTTATAAGAAACATACTTCTCGGGTTTAGCCAGGATGTTTCTTAACTTTAAAGATTTTCTGAAAAAAATTATGGAGTCAGATCCCTGGTTTATACCTTCAAAATTCTCTCCAGCAAGATCCCTAATCTATCAATTAACTTTTTCAATTTATATAATTTTGCGAGTTAGCAGTTGAAAGTACTCTCATAAAATAATCTCAGCCTCAAGTTAAGAAACATTGTGTTTCTTATAAAAAAGAGTGTATAGCGGCAAATGAAGTCGAATAGAAACGAGCCTATAATTTATATAAATTTATTATATATAAAACGACAAATTTAAATTACTTCATCAAAGAAGAGAGTTAAAAAGAATCAACCGGATTAAATATTGCTTCAACATTTTAAACTTTTATCCAATTTCCATTAAAGGCGTTCTTAGCCGCAGCTCCCAGTATCTGGACATGCGCACTAAAGCATTGAAAATTTGTTTCTGGCCATAACGCCTGTATTTATTTCGGCACCTTTGGAGCTTAAGCCAACTTCCAAGCGTCTGAAGATGAACAACTATTTAACAACCAATACGAATTCAGAAAACGCTGCCATCATTATTGTAATGAAAATTGAAAATATTGAGTCCCGACGTTTAAACGCTGAGAGCTGCGATCATAAATTTATTTCACAAAACAAAACATGTTGAAACTTTTGAACAAAAATCAAAAGATAAATCCACCATTCAGCATTTGTCTACCATCTTGTTTTACATGTGTTAACTTATCGAAACACAAATATTGCTTTAGTTAAAATCTTGAAAGATCCTTACTTAATTATAAACATGAGATATTTAGTAGATATGGTTTTAAATAAAAAACGCCATAGGTTAAGTTACGTTTACTTGACACTACTTCTCAGATAAACTTTTATCATGCCACCGTTTTTCTGCAGTTCATATCTGTAAAAAAAGTTATGTAAGGTTAAGCGAGACGAAAAGTTCAAAACATAACCAAGCAAGTAAAGAAGTGTGTAAACACCTTAATTTCCGCACTTCTATACATCTCAAAACAGCACTTCTCACAGCTGAGACGCCAGTTTTGCTGTGGTTACCACGGCCAGTTATGATGTACACTATTCGATGATCGACTGCAAACAAACAAATGTAAATGAATCAATAAAATGAACGGACGGACGGACGAACGAACGAAAATACAGATTTGACTTTGAGTCTCCTCTTAATCAACTCAACAGAGTGTCATACCTTGATATGCATTCTCAAGAAAGTTCTTTGCAGCTCTCACGGCTTCATCAGCATGTAAACCATGCAAATCTATAATTTGCTGTTTTCTCATGTATTGCTTGTTCCTGAAATGTTGAACCATAATACCGTCACCAATATCAAGACATTATCTGAAATTGTTTTTCAGGATGTCATTCTCGATATTTTCTTTTTTTATAGCTATCCTTCACAAGAATTTAATTTTATTGGAACCGTGGATTACTCTTTATTCACAAACATATTGATAGAACAAACTATAAAATGAATGATAATTTTAAGATCGGAAATTTGATTTTGTTAATGTTTTGACATAGAAATAGTTGATTGACTATTTAAAACTAAAATTCTTAACATTTTTTATTTATTTTTTAACATCTATATTAAATTACCCGTATACGTCTGTCTGTCTGTCACGCAAAATGGTAGCTTAGCTGCGCGAGTAGCGATACGCACGCAATGCGGTATAAAAAGGACGGGCGAACCCGTGGATTTTTCCACGGGCGCTAACGACTAGTCTATATTATAATACCCGTATACGTCTGTCCGTCTGTCTGTCTGTCACGCAAAATGGTAGCTTAGCTGCGCAAGTAGCGAGACGCACGCAATGCGGTATAAAAAGGACGGGCGAACCCGTGGATTTTTCCACGGGCTAACGACTATTTAATATATTGCCATATCCAAGAAAATATTCCTGACTTATTCCTGATATTTTGACAATATTTTAGAGATTCCGACAACTCTTGACTTTTCCTGTTTTTTTCTTCTGTATAGAATGAAAGTGTATATATAGCCTTATTAGCTAAGGACGTCTGTTTACTGACTTCATAGGTAAAGTGAATATGGCTATATTCACTTTACCTATGGACGTTTGGTTACTGACTTCATAGGTATAAGGGCATATAGCCTTGAGGGTCTGTTTATTGACTTCAGAGTTAAATTTCGTCTGAAATTTTCTGCGCTTTTTCCAAATTATCTGACTTTAAAATGAATTTGAAATGATTTCAAACAAATTAAGCAAGAAATTGCATCTATTTTTTTTTCTGCTTTAATTTAATTAAAAGGCTATAAAATAATTAATTACTGGTGATCAACTACTATAAAAAAATACTTTCTATTTACGGCATTCATCGACTTCCCTAAAATTGCGACAAAATTGCTAAAGTTCCTTAGTCCATATTGAAGTTGTTTCATTTCTTAAAAACCACTAGTAGTTGATAGATGTTATACAACAACATGAAAATATATATATAAAAAACATACCGTCTCTGAAGAGTTAAATCTGCAGCACGCGCATGCGCTTCTTTCATTTTATTTGTATGTTGTCGTGCCTGTAACGTGAAAAAGTGGACATATAAGCGCAAGAGTAAAAGCTTTTGCATTCAATCCTGTACAAATTCTTACAATCAAGCAACAAATTAAAAAATACATGTTTCTGATTTTCCAAAGCCAAGTCTAACAAAATTTGGAGCTTAAAAATTTTCACAGCAATTTTCTCAACCAATAAGCTCATGATCAAAAACGAGGTAAAATTAACTATTCTCAAGTTTTATCCGTTTTCCGGGAACGGAGGTTTGAAAAGTTTTTTATTTATTTTTTCGTTCAGAGACAGAGAACAACATTAGTATTCATATAAAAAAAGAATTTAAAAAAATATGTATATTTAGCAAAATACAAGCATTTAAAAATTTCAATTTTTGAGTAAAAAGTACATTTTTGACGTAATAGACGCGTATCGGTAGTGTTGTTTTAATGAAATCACAATCATAATGGAAGCTAAACGTGCTGTGTCGTTTCGTCTTCCTACTGTTATATGTATATTACAATTTATTATGTATAAATATGCCTCAGGGTCAACATATCAAAGTTTACGGTCACCTGCTAGCTTTGCTGTTCTTATTTTTTTATCTACATACTAACTATGGAGCCTAACGCAACTATGACGTCATAACCATTTAATTTGAAATTGAAAAAAATTTTGACCTCTGTTGAAAATGATGACGTCTGCAAAAAAATTGCGCCAAACTATTGATATTTTGTGTCATGTTTTATGTCATATCACTTTGTCAGAAGTTATAGAGAGTGGACGCTTTACCCCCTTCATATCTCATGGCCAGTGATTTAAATTTGTACA
Source organism: Hydractinia echinata (assembly GCA_030067915.1). NCBI lineage: Eukaryota > Metazoa > Cnidaria > Hydrozoa > Anthoathecata > Hydractiniidae > Hydractinia > Hydractinia echinata. The sequence goes on along the minus strand of JASGCC010000011.1, from coordinate 3,011,559 downwards.
ATTTTAGGATGTATTAGAAGATTTTAGGAAGTTTGGGGGTCACAATTTAAGTATAATTTGTTCCACATTTCAGAATAGTGTTCTGAATGTATTCAGCAGAGAAATTCGAAGACAGTGGGAATTTTAAAATATAACGACATCAAATAGTTTCAAGAAAGGGTGGTGGTCAATTGACACATGCGTCGGTAAACAAAAAAAAATACCTTGTCAGCATAATATTGAGCTACGTCTCCTTTCTTCTCTTGAAAAGCTTTCGCAGCCTTCTGGTAGCATTCAGTACGCAGGTTTCTATGTAAATTGCTTCAGCTCGAAAATCTCCATAGTCTTGTGTTTCCTCATTCATATCTTGATAGAGAGAGTGGTTAGAATCAGGAGAAATAACGATCACAGGTGATTCGGCTTGTTGAAGATGTGGCGTCGAGTTAGATGCATGGATTTTTTTCCGTGGTGGTGAAGCAACAAGTTGCCAGTTATCACCACCCCCCTCAGCGTGCACGTTCTTTACAGACTGGTTGGTCAATCCGCAATGAGTCACTGACGAGTTTTGTAGCAGCTTCAAGAGTTGTAACTTAGATAATAAAACATCAATATGAAATATTTACAGCAAAAACGTTATTTTAATCTTTGTTTGCGCGTAATTTATATTACCTAGAAGCTTCGCAAAACTTGATCCAAGTCATCCTCATCAACTCCCGGAAACTTATTGTACAATTCATTTTCGTATTTTCATTTGCTTCGGAGTAAGGTTACTGCCACCCTTAATAAAGATACAAAAAAATGATGCAAAACGTTATCCAGTGGATATGTACCCTGTACCGCAGCTTTTTAACTGTCAATAAAAAAACAAAAACATGCTGTGGATTTTTGTTTTTACGAAAATACAAGGGTGGTTCCTTATTCGAGAGGGACGCTTTTCCAAGGGGTGCTAGTTAGATGGGATTACCGCATTCCATTTCCGAGCGCATTTAAAAAGGAGAAAAATACCAACCTTTGGCTGTGAGGTTGAAGCTTTAACTAAAAGCAAAAAGGAAATTTGTATATATTATATATTTTACAAAAACATTAGAAGAAAAAGCCAATATCGTAGTGAGGTTTATTCACTCCGTCTCTGAACCTGGAAACATGAAATTACATTAGCCCATACATGGTGGCAAAATGTTTGTGGAATAAAAATGTTGCCTTTCAAGTAAGGTAGATACCCTTCCACCCTTCAAGGGCGGCAAAATGTACTATTTAACCAGCCTGCTTAACAATCCCTATATTACCTATCCCCTGAACAAAGATGTACATTGGAACAAAAACGAGAAACCTGTGGCTTATTAAAAAACTTGTGGCTTGATGAAAGAGAAAACTAGGAAGAGTTTTTAACATCTCCAGCTTTTAAAACCCTTTCTAAACAAGCCTTTTTCAACCTTCGTAGCTCCTTTTCACACCTCCAAAATATTGCAACAGATATACCTCACGAATGACAATCATACCTGGTTCAAGCGTTTTCCAAGGACTCGAAGGTGAAAATATCGTACTACCAGCAGTTAAAAACTGTGTATCAATAGACAGTGGCTTTGTTTTCTTTTTCTTTGACTTTCCCCGACCATCCGTACTTTCAATGGAGAGATTTTCTTCATCTTGTAAACGTTTTGCGTATTCTTCGTCTGTTTACAATAAAATGTGAATCATTCCTTATTTTTCACAAGAAAATTAACTACTAACAAAGGATATTAATACCTATGTCTGTGTCATGACGCCAAATTTTAAAAGTTACAAATTTTTCGCGCAAACATTTGTTCACACACGAGGTGTGCTGTTTTGGAACACCCAATAAGCCAAAAAAGGCTATCGTCAAAAAAAATGAAAGCGATGGAAAGTTTACCGAATATAAGGAATATTCTGATAGATGTAACAAAAGTTAGAATAAAAGTAGATTTTTAAATTGAGCAATTTTATAATTTCAATAATGCTGCAGCGGATTACCATGTCTCAATTATACTCTGCCATAAAAAAAAGATATGTCAAACACCATTTTAAGTACTTTAAAACCATTTTATGCATTATTATCCCATTTTAAAATCCCCACAATTTAAAACAAACATTTTATGAACAGTTACGAGAAAGAGAATGTACATACCATCAGCCAGCATACAATCTGCATTTCGTTTTTTAGTCTAAAAAAGGCTATCATTATTAGAATAAATTTGATGCAAAATTGGGTTTTATATAAAGTGTTCTGATGATTTATTAAATTGTAACGAGGATTGATTTTCGGAAATCAATACCATGTCAATCTTCAAACAGCCCAAGCCTCAATTTGGAGGAAAAAAAGGTTTTTCTGACACATGAATTTAACCTCGTGAAATTGGTGTCACAGGAATCACAAGAATTTTCCTTAACTCAAGAAAAGACTCATCTCTTATAAAAACTACCAGTTATTTCTTAGTGAGATCTTCAATAAATTCTCCATCTGCTTTGCAGTTATTTTAATCAATTTAAAAGTAAGAGAGAATAGACACAGTGTAAACCCACCTTAATAGCCTCAAGCCAATTTGAATACATCTTTTTACCAATGTCCTCATCCATAACAAATACATAGTCATCATCTGAAAGCATTTCTAAATCAACAGAGAAAAATGTTAATATCATTAAAATAAATGAAAGAAAAATAGAAAGTTTTTAGACTCACCATTTAAATCAGTTTCTTTGCCATATTTCTTTATCAACTGTTCACCTAACTTTTGATCAATAGCTATTTTCAACTTTGCATCCTCATTATCAACATCACACAAAAACATACCACCTCTGGGTTGCAATTCAGTTCCTGACTGCACATCAATGTCTCGCAAAACACCTGCAGCTTCAATTTCTATGTCGTCATCATCGTTGATAGTGACGATGTCATCTTCGTCAGGCAATTCTTCAACTTGAGATAAACGAGACAAGTAATCAGACGTCCTAAGTAAATCTCCATTATATCGTTTTAACCAATCTTTGAGAAATGCAGCAGAAAAATCTGGAAAACATTCACACAAAAACTGAAGACTGAAATTTAGCTGCTCGTTATTGACTAGCTCGGGCATTTGATCTTTTACCCTTTTTTTCTTTGAATCGTGCATGTCAACATCAATGCTTGTGACAAAATCAACATCCGTTCCCTTTTTAACCTGATTGGGTGGATGTTCGTCTGACCAAGTTTTATATGAATTTACAATTTGTCCAATTTTGCCTTGAGAATTCTGTTTATTTGCACTAGATTGCATTTTAAAATCATTATCCAATACAATGCGAGTTAACGGAGGAGGTTCAGAAAATAAATCCCGTCCTCTTCCCTTCTTCAAGTTATTCGTTTCCTTATGTGTTGACTTTTGGGTGTTTTTGGAACTACTTGGCAACTGAATCTCATTGTTTTCTTCTTCATCCAAGTCAGTGGTGTGAATAGGCTTATTCTAAAAGATCAATAGAGATACCATTTCAGATTTACAAAGTCAATAAACATTATTTTTTTAGTAAAGTAGTTTCACTCATTTTTTTAAATGTCGACAAATTAAAGCAATTTCAACCAAAACCTTAGAGGATATTAACATGAGAAGTGTCACATATTTTACACTGTTCTTATCCACCAAAAGTACTTTGTTATGCCTGACAAATCATACATATTATATGGAGATTAACTATTACATCCTCTCATAACTTAATAACATATGGTTGTTGCATAAATAGCAAAAGTTATCTAAGAGATTCTGGGAAAAATTGTACACTTTTTGAAGATTTTAGAAGCTTTTAGTATAAAAATAAAATTCTAGACGTTTCTAGGAGAAGTAGTAATTCTGCATTCAGACTGGTCTTTTTCAGTAACAGTTGAGCAAGCATTTTGCAAGATTGAGCACAAGACTTGACATCATCTTCAAGTACTTTAAGTAATTATCTACAAGTATATATCATTATCGACATATAAATCCATGACACCTTAAGTCATATGAATATTTTCTTTCCTTACAATTTTTTCACAAGTACCCAACCACACCATAAATCATTAGAATCCAAACAACAAATTGACGAAAACACACAAACTGAGCATACTTACTTCTCGCTGAATCGCCTGTGTCTTGCTAGTTGGTGAAGAAGTGACAAACACATTTTCAATTCCATCAACGACTTTAGTGATTTCAAAATCTTTTATAGATTTATTCGGACGATCTTCAAACTGTTTTTGATTATTAGAACTACCTTGTATTGCTAATTCTTCTTCGACATCCAATTCATATGAAGTCTTACTGGCTGTTTTGGTTATATTGCGCCTGTGTGTCATTGGACTATGTTCAGGAGATTTGCGTCGGTGAGATGTTGGACTATTTTGGGGTGATTTTAGGTGTCTTCTTTGATTAACTGGACTGTTAAGAGGAGACCTTTTCCTCACCCCTCTACCAGGAACATTCTCAACAGGTGGTACGTAATTTGGATTGATCATACGTATGAGACCTGTGACAGTAATGTTTCGTTCATATCGAGCCAACATATTCTCAATTGCTTCTTTTGGAACCCAGTGAGAATTTTTTCTAAACAAAGAATCAGAACATGTTTTGAAAAACTCAACTTAAAAACTTTGTAAAACAAAGTAAATGGCAACTTTATCTTCCTTGGGACACCTTCGTGGATATCTTATAAAGATTTCTAAGAGTCATGGTAAGTCAGATGTAGAAATCTAATATACAAGATCCACAAAGCACAGTGTACATTAATGGTTGAGACTACAACAATTGCAACCTTTCTTAGATAAACAGCACTCCTTTCGATTTTATGATCCCTCCCCTACATGTATATAACATCTTATCACAAGTTTTTCATTAGCAAAATTTATAATACTAGCCGTTGCACATGTGTTTATGCTTAATACCCTTTTAGCACACAAGTAGCCAAATGCACGGTGTTTGGCTGCAACACAATTCTTAATTCTTATGCTAAATAAATGCAGTTAGGCAGCTACCACTTTTATTACTGTTATGAAAACTTACGCTGCAAAATAAAATTGCTGAGTATTTTAACTGAACAGGATAACGGCGGGTGGTTTCCTGAATTTTTTTTAACCCAAGTCTCAATAAAGTTTTTTAAAAATTGTGTTACGTCTATACTCATCTCTGCGACACTGTTTACCTGTACTGACCGCTCAGTCCAGTGTTAGCAAGGAGCTGTTTCCTGTTTTTCTGTGTAACCGAAGTTGCGATAACATATTTTTTTGGAAAAGGCAATTACACCTAGCTATATGGATGTGTCACATTGTTTACCTGTACTAAACACTCAGCTTGGAGTAACATTTCTTTTGAACTTTCACCGGGAACATTCTCCGAAAAATAAAAAAGGTTGTTAACCCGTGATGGCAAAAAAAATTTGGTAGCATTTGGCTACTTGTTATCCAGAGGTTAATATTGGCTAGGATAAAAAGCTGTTATACAAAGTGAATAGTATAGGGTAGCTAGCTAGCTAGGTGACTGTAGAATGATCCTTAAAAATCTTCGTTCCTAGCCAAAAATCCTAAAAATGGTGCGTTTAAGATTTGTACATGGCTAAAAAACGTCACAATATATTTATCTTAACATGTAAAAACATATATAGAAAACAAATATTACAAAATAAAAAGGTTTTAGAAGAACAAAAAGATTAAACAGACCTAGAACCTTCACTGACCACGACCACTTTCAAAACCAAAATGGCCTTCGTCATCATGTTCCTTCGTTGGCATCGCTAGGCCGCGAAAATCTTGGATTGGTTTTTCAAAAAATCAGGCGTTTTGATTGGTATACTACGTGCAAGTGGTCAAAACAAAGCAATAAAACTGTCAGTAAAACTGTCTTATTTGTTTTCTGTGGCTCCCGATCGAGATTGGCGATTGAGATCACGGGGTAATTATTATTAAAAATGGCGTATTTAAATAATGCATTCATTTTAATCACTTAATTTATTTTTTTAATTAAGGTTAGTAAATTAAAATAATTAAATTATTTAAGGAAATGAATTAATTTCCTGAATATATTTTAATCAATAATAAGATTTTTGATTAAACAACCCACTGGTTTTTAAAAATCGGTAGCCATTTTGCGTGACAGACAAACAGACGTATACAAGCATTATAATATAGATTCCTGTTTTTTTATTAAAATTCTGCATGTAAAAGGCACCTTCATCTGAAAAAAGCAGATATTCTTTCAAAAAAGTGAACAATAATCAAGCACAACATTGACAAATACAAAATAAAAAATCTTTGCTGAAAATTATTGCCAGGTTAAGGACCAGAAATCATCTTTGGATTCTAAAAATCTATGCATAAAACTGTATTGCCATGGTTAAAACAAATAAGGTCTTGGTCATCCTTAATAAACTATGGCTTTGCTGTTTTCTGTTCAGTCTTGTTGCAGGGTTTGTCAGGCAGCAGACTATCTTTGCTTATGGCTTTGTTTGCTGCATTTTTATTTAGCTAAACTTATAATTTAAAAGAAAAATAATTTGAGTAGGTATAGTTTAACTGTGTTTGATTTGAGAAATGGCAAAATACTGGGAAAATAAAAAAGTGTTGAAGAATCCTGAATCAAAATTTTTGGGGTCGGCAAGAAGGGTCAGTCAGAAAAACAAGAAGCAAACAATAGTAGACCAGTTATTCAACCGATATAATTTATTGTATGCTTCTTATCACCAAATATTTGTTGTCAATTTCCTTAAAAAGACACAAACAATAAATTGAAAGTTTTAAATGAAATAGACAACACTGATAACAACGTTATTGCCTGTGAATTTACCGGTACAATAAATTATAAAAAAGCACCTGTCACAGTAAATTTAAATTAGCATACAATAAAATTCCCAGCTAATGAAATCACTTTTTTTATCGCATAATTTGTTCTAGCTAATTAAAAAAGTAAACAAAACTTTTTCTAAAACACAAAATAATTTTATAGAGGATGTTTTATAGGTGCTTTTAAGGAGAATTGGAGAAAATATATAATAGACTTCGACAGTCACAGATGGACGCCTGTCCATCTGTGACTGTTGAAGTTAATATAAAAGACAAATAACACAAGGTGTTATTCATAGTTAGTTATCCAATTGATTGTAGTGAATTACCTTGCTAGAACACTTGGTTGCCATGCCCAGGGTGTATCTGGTTCTAATATTATTATTTCATATTTGTGTTGCAGTGCCTACAAGTAAAAAAAAGAAGAAAAATTTCAATAGCAATGTTACCTCCAACTGGAAAATGTTATTTTTGTTGTTTTGTTTACAACTGGGAGTACAGTTTATCACTTATGAATCATATACTGATAAATTACCAGTATAAATAAATAAAATATAAGAAGACACAATTAACATTGTAGATAATAATTAAGCAATGCGTCTGAAGAACTCACCATAGCAACATATGGTTTCATTTCCCATGCTTGAGTATTTGTGTTGTCAATAAAAACTGGGGAAAGTTTATATTTCAGAGCCATGTTTGCTGAATTAAAGAAAATTTAGTTTATAGTCTCTGGTAAAATACATTAATCAGTCAAGAACTAAAGCTGAAGTATTAGGAGGACGCAGGATAAATTTTGGAAGATTATGTAAAAGAAATACTCAGTTTGGTCTAGTTTACCTCGTTCTTGGTTCCAACGATGAGCTTCACTTAATAGTGTAGAATCAAATCTATATCTAAATAACAAATTAATTCTTTTATAAATGTTTAGATTTAAAAAACAAACCATTTCCAATTAATTGATAAGGGTACCGTAAGAGAACATATTGTGTGCGAAAATTTTTTTGAGGAACTTAAGTTTGTGAATAGCACCTCAAGCATTGTGCGAATTGCAAAATAAAAAATGCAAATGGATGAAAAATAGGATTATGAATCTATATTTATAATCTGTACATATATAGGTAAAAAATTGGTGACATGAAAATGCCATTTGCCTGCCTGTTTATTAAAATGTTGGCATTTATACTAGAAACTGTTGTGTGCCTATGTGAATTTAAAAGAATGTATCAATCAATATTACTAGCTTGGCACTCACGAATGACCACCTTCTTGTGTAAAACCTTAATCATACCATCATATACCTTGTCGTCTTAAAGATCTATACCAAATTCAATTAAAAAATGGAAAGTATTGATAAACACAGTACAAAAATACGCAGTTGGCATGAAAGACGCCTGGAATTTTAAAAATTTAGAACATTAAAACAAAATTGGAGGATAATGCACTCCATAATGAGTGCTACCCCATAGTAGACTATATTAATAAAAGAACACACACATTAGAGTAAAAAAATTCTTTGCAAGCCCAAAAATAAAAATTAGATTATCCATAACCGCATTTTACAGCAGGGTTTGAGTTATAGGGACACAGGGACACATGTAGGGCTAAAACAACAATCATTTCGTTGCTATGATAGTAGAACAACCGTAGTAAATTGTCAATGCATGCAACAGTTTTTCGAAAACAATAGAAAACACGGAATCAGCTGCATATGACTTTTGAACTGCACTGCAAATTCTCACACAGGACTGGCGGAAGGTGACCTCCTTAGGCAGTCAAAAATAAAGAAACTCAGAATTACTATATATAAAAACTAAAAATGACCTTACTTTCCATCTTTAATAAAATAGTCATCTGCAGAACATCTAATTGCTCTGATACCTCCAAGTGCTCTGTGAAAATAAAATGATTTAAAAAGTGAATATTTATTAATATTAAACACTAATAAAACAACAACAAAGATAGCATAAATATACTTAGCCATGAATGATTTTCCTGATCCTGGTAAGCCTCTCATCAAGACCAAAATAAAGTTTAATGGGTTGTTTATTCTCTGTTTTAACTGATCTATAACAATACATATCATCGGAAGATACTAAGATTTAAAATTTTCTATAAAACACACACAAAGCTTTCTACTATGTATGTCACCATTAACCAATTGCCGAAATTTTTTTTAGCATTTAACACACATAAATTTTTGTTTGTACACCAATAACAAAAGTTACAAGTGAGAAACGATCTTAACATTCTTTTATCCCTGTAACCGCACAGGGGCTGCTTTTTAGATGAACAAGAAAATTAGGGTAATTCAAAAGATAGTGTCTTAACTTAGACCCCACTTACAACTAGTTAATATGTGGGTTGAAATACAGCAACTTAGAGGACAAAGAAATATCAAATTCAAAATTAAAACCCTGAAAAGAATGATAATAAAAGTTTCTTTAAGGAAGTCATTTCTTGGAAAAAATAAATTGTCCTACAGGCAATGAAATACTTAATGATATGTGAATGACACAAAATAAGAACCCCACCCCATTGCGGAAATTGTTAAAGTTTTTTAGCTAGGTAATGCACTATATTATGCACCTAAAGGTCGAAAATACACACCTTTTGTTGTTTCAGTTGAAGTATCTTCACGTATGTCAACTGTTTGAGTTTTTTGAAATGATTGCGGCAAAGTTGCTTTATGTGGTGGTGCTGTTGCACAATCTCTCACAACTGATTCACAAACAAAAGAATTGGTCATTCCATTTAACAGATTGACTTGCTTTGAAGAATGTAATGCATCTTTCTCTGGAAATAATGTAGATCTATTAGGTTGTGATAAATTACCAAATAAGGAAAAATGTTTGTCATTTGAAGGGATGGCAAGAACAACAGAGGAGTCGTTTGCAAGCAACGTAGATGTACGCATTAAATCATTGGAGGTTCTATTTTGTGAAGTAGTGGAAAGCTGCTCAAACAGATTGGTAGGCTGATGCTGAATAATGTTTTTCGGTGTTATATCTTCCACTTCATCACTTTGGTGAGAACTTGCAGCACGAGATTTCAATCTGTCAGTTTCAGTATCTAACATGTCCCCTGCCATTACAAGCAAATGCTCATATGCAGTGTTTTCTGAAATAAATAAACAAAATAAATTGATAACTGCAGTGAAACATGCACAAATATATAACTAAGTTATGTTCAGTTCACAACGTAATAATTTGAAAAATACAAGTTCGGTTAGTAGAGGAAAAAATCAGTAAAATGATCGCAATAGAAAGAAATTAAAAAGCTCTATTGGTAAATCTTACTACTTATATATATGTTTAAGGATACAGTAAAGGAAAGTGAGCATGATTTTTTTTAAATTGTGATATCTTCTATATTAATTGAATATATATGTAAATTTTGAATATTTGGAAATAGCTCAACATTTTCTATATAGCTATGAATAAGTTTTTTTCACTAAAACAAAAAAATACAGAAATTTATAAGGTGGGAAAAAATTATTATGTCCTTATCATGTTTGATGTCCTATTTATAAAACTGATTATACTAACCAGCAAGGATCTAAAATGGTAATGATAATGGGGTAAAATATTATATTACCATCATAATCACAGTTGCTAAGTACCATATCAACGATTTCCATCTCAACCTTTTTATGAAACATGGTGTACAAGTTTTTCTTTGCATTATTCCTTTGTTTGATTATATCTGGAGTTAATAGTGAAGCCATGGCTGTTATTTTTCTAAAGTAAAAAAGAAGGTCTGTTTGATAGTTTTAAAATATATAATACACAAACATAATCTTACAAACTGACACAATTCATTAAAAAATTAAAGTTGCGAAATAAATGAAGAATAAATTAGAGGGATTCCTGTATTCAAAATGACATTTTATATGTCGTGGCAAAGAAGTTCGAGGCATGGAAACATTCTTTTTGTGATGACTAACAATTATGGAACATATATCCTTGTATTTAAGTTTAGGATGTATGCCAAGGTCCTTGATACAATGATTGAGGAGATATAAGTGGTCAGTCATTTCGATTTTATCACTTCTACCTCCATTGGAAACATCCATGGTGGTAAGGGAGGTGTTTAGTCAATATTATAAGGGAATGCATATTACACATTTGATCCCGCTTGCTTTTAAGTTTGCTTCTTTTTAACTGCTAGAATGTTTTACTATCAGTCCTAGTGTTGCTTCTGCAAAATTAGGCCTTTTATTTACGGTTTTTCTCATATAGGCTTTGTAATCATAAAAATTCTTTGAATTTTCCTAGCATCAGGAAACATAACTTAACTTTACCGCTCTAAATTTTCACATACTGATATTGGATGAATATTTATGCTTATAAAGCCTAAATGAGAAAAACCCGAAATTTGAGGCCTAATTTACAAAAGTATATAACGCAAGGGTTGCTACCAAAACAAACTTGGTGACAAACTCCCATGATATCAAAGTGACATGCCTGACTTAGGATGCATAAAAACTAACTAATGTTCCTGACATTCTTCTAGCAATTGAAAAGAAGAAAATTTGAAAGCAAGCATGATGAAATGTTTATATATATATATATATTTCTTAGCATTACTTTCGGCTCTAAATTGTCACATCCTGATACTGTTTTAATCTGTTTTAAGTCGGTTGTGCAAATTTTGAATAATGTTATAGACTAGTTCACAAACTCGCAAAAATAGACTTTGCAATCCCACCCTCATGTGATTTCCTCATGTTCTGGTTTTGTGTATCCGTTGGCCTTTAATTTCAGACTATAGTTCCTGGCCATTTCTTGAATAAAACTATGCCAGGGCTACAAAAACCACCCGCTAAAAAAATTGCAAGTGCTATGGTGTGCGAAAAATCGCACTCGTAAGCAAAATTTACAAGTGCGATGTGAATATTTGCAAGTGTGATTCACACTGAACTATTTTTTGTTTACCGCATCGTTATAATGTTATTTAAGCTGTATATATAGAAATGAATTTTGTAAAACGTATTAACCACAAGTGCAAGGTTGGAACAACATTGAACGCGATGATGTGTTGGCAGATTCGTTACATGTTTTTGGCATTAAATATATTTCTAGACATATTTGATTTCTCTTTCCCCTTTTAAAAAGAATTTTTAAACTTTATTCAACATGTTTTTTCTTTGGTATTACATCACGAAAACATTCGTCCGAAAGCTGTATTAAGGTACAGGACACCTAACCTCTCCCATGTTTTGGTTATATTTAACTTGCATGGGTGCGCACTCTTCTCGCAGTATTCTCTGTGACGATGAAGGTCAGACTGACTTGTGGTATGGTTCCAAATGGTCTTCCGTCTTTCGTTCGAGTCTCAGTGTAATGCACCAGCCGAGCATAAGAGTGTCAGCATGAACGAAAGGGGCCGACTTTAATGTTCTCTATACTTTTTAAACAAGTCAATCACGAAGAAATGAATGTTATGTAATCAGCGTAATAGCCTTTTTCATCGCTCTATAATATTTTCGAAAAAGAAAAAATTCACGAGTGCGATAAAAAGCACTTGCAAATCTTTTTACGAGTGTGCGGGCGAGTGCGCGTGCGATCGCACTCGTCTTAAGGAATGGCCTGTAGTTCTAACAAGGCCAACTTCAAAAAGAGGAATGCAATCTGCGTTAACAGGTTTAATTTTAGAGATACAGTCCTGTGGTTATATTACGTGTTACAATACAGACACTCGAGTATTACTATGACTTTGTCTTTTTATTTCCCTATGGTTAAACTGTATTTATTTGATTAATGCATAAAAGCCTTTACTCTCAATGAGAGTCATGAATTCGGACACTAATTTGGGATGTCAGTCTTCCTACGTCAGCTAAAAATTTTTATGCATGAAAATAAATTATTAAATAAGTAAATAATTAATAAATTAAATAACTAATAAATTAAATAATTAGTGATATAGATAAATAAATGAATTAGTAGTGAAATGTACCTCGTGAATAGAGATGTAATTCATGCATGAAGAGATTTGGGTCATGCCTTGGAAATCACTCACAATTATATGGAGCTAAACACAGTTTAGCTCATGTTAATTGCAGTTCCCAATACTTGATAGTTGCTATGCAGATGCATCATTAAGGGTACACAAGGTTGTCTTGCTCACCCAAGGCATCTTTGTCTCAATTAACCAAATCAAAGCTATGTGTCATAACTTGAAGCAACTTTCTTGTTGTTGATACTTTAGAGTAGGGGACTAAAGGTTTGGGTATAGTCTGTCCATATTAGGAGGTTCTAAGTTAGCCAATCAACAATCCAGGGGCCCTATAAATAGGAGAGAGTTACTCTGATTTAGCTTCTCACCAGTAGTAGCAATAACTTGCTTAACTGAAATAAGTGTAGAGATGTGCGTGTACCCCTGGAAGAGTATGGTGAATTAAGTACAGGTGCGAGGAGATGAACGACGGTGCACCACGCGAGCAGGACAGATGACTGGGGAAATAACAGCAGGGGGATGCGGCGCTGACAGTCAGAGGTGGGGCACCAAGAGGTTAATAACAGGTGTGAAATGCAAAAGAAGCTAGAGCTCATAAAGAGTAGGTTCTTGTGAGGTATGATAGAGGAAATGGAATCACAGGAGAGGAGCTCTGGATGTGATTGAGAGATTAGTTAAGCCAGAAAACACTACTAGGAGAAGAGCTCCGGATGTAGTGGAGAAGAGCGAACACTACTAGGAGAAGAGCTCCGGGATGTAGTGGAGAAGAGCGAATTTATTGGGAACACGCACGTGAGCTTGAGACAATATCTTCTCTTCAGTCTAGCATCCTCACCCGATTCCGCCAAATTATCCTCAGTTTATTCTTACAAAATTGAAATAAATTTTCTACTCCAAGTTTGTGTTTTTATTGGGAACTACAGCAATTAATGTGAGGGGCAACCAAAACGTGCATACTCTTGGGTAATTACCCTCTATGCCTTGGTCAAGCATTTTGGTGTGATTATCTTGTTATGATTATGGGCAGCACACGTTATCTGCCCTGCCTTACTTCAACTACTTTTCTAACCCGGCATCCCAATCCATTCTCCAAATTTACAAATTACGTTCCATGCGAATGATGTTGTATGCTACAAATGTTTCATAATAAAATATTCTCTTTTAATATGCGTGTTTTACTGAGGAATCAAGACAATTAACAAACAAATTCCTGCAATGTGCCAGAATGTATATACCTACTTCAATGAATAGTGTACAAAGTTTTTACTAAAAGAAGTATTAAAATCAGGACCGGAAAAAACACAACTGGCAGCAAAACATGCGGCCTCTAGTTATAAGTTCCAGCTGCGAGTTTTCTTAGTTGCAGCCTCTAATTATAAGTCACGATCATGAGTTGTGCTGAAAGCTATTACAAAAACACATTAAAATCAGAACCAAAAAGAACACAACTGGCAGCAAAACATCTGGCCGCTAGTTATAAGTCACGGTTGCTAGTTTTGCCGCAGGTTACTGCCAGTTATGGACTAGAATCTCCTTTTTTCCAATTCAGCCACCATATTATATATATAGCTATAATCTACCATAAATACAGGGTAAATAAAACACATTATAGTTATATATTCTGCAAGCAGTGAACATACTTGAAAGTCCTACAATAAATTGCCTTTCAGAATTTTACCCGACAAAATGTGACCATTACCTTCCCAATTTTAAGCTAGTTCTGTTTTATCATGTTTTGTATAGCTAGAACTAGCTAGCTATATGTTGTCAGCATGAAAAACTTCATTGATTGATTGATTGAAAAAGTAAGCACTTTACCGTCTAAGCTACCTATTCCCAAATTACTCTAGAACCACCTCTTCTAGAAACAATTGACAGGGTATTTCCCCAGAAATAGGCTAGGCAGGCTAGCTAACCACATAAAATATAAATCAATAGCTAGCTAATACATTATGGAGGACAAGCAACAAGATAAATTTTTTAGATACGTCTGTGTACATAACACATACGTAAAATTTGATTAAGATATTTCATGAGATATTTCCTTCTTCAGCATATTTTCTACTTTCCATTTCCAAAAGCCGTGTTGGGCTAAAATTATTTTCCCGAACTTTGTTAATCTTGCCCTACTTAGTGCATATACAAAGCGTATTCACGTATAGGGCTAGTTTTCGTCTGCGTATTTTTTTCCCCAGCTGCTGTCATTTCAAGTTTATCAGTGAGCAAAACGCCCTGGTAACGGGGTTGTTGTTGTTTAGTCAACTTTGCAAAATTATCTTCAGGGTTAAGAGAGAGAATTTTGAAAAAAATTTGTTTTTAAAAATAAATACTCGCAAAATAAGAGCCGTTTATGGTGCGGCCAATTACTTTTTTTTTTTTTTTTTTTTTTTTTTTGCCGTTGAAGAATTTACAGTTTTCCGTAAAAATAAGATACAAATCTTAAGCTATTATTATATCGCATAATCTAGAGATATGATTGCATATGCTAAAAAGGTTAGCTAAAGAGGTAAAAAATGGCAGGAGCGAGAAGAAGGCTATAATAGCCTTATCACCAAGCCCCCAACCTATATAAAAGGTTAGCATTGAAGATAATGAGGAGTTGTGTTATATGTGTCGTACGTTATAACTGTCGTGTGTTCTAAAATAAATATAGATTGTCAGTAGTCAATAGTTTATGTTTTAGTTTATGTTTGAATTCGTTAAGTGATGTAATAGCTTTCATGTCGTTACAAAGAAATGTATTCCACAATTTAGGTCCTCTGCTAGTTATAGAGAACTTTGTGATTGTATAATTAATCCTAGGTTGAAAAAAACTATTAATTGAAAATCTGGATGGATATTTATGTTGTATCTTCTGAAACATATTATTAAATACTCTTGGTAACATATTGTTTTCAAGCTTAAACATAAAAATAAGAGTTTGATAAATGTTTAGTTGGTATACATTTAGTACATTGATTTTTGGAGTGAGTGTACCTGTCAACATTTAAAATAATTCTGATTGCATGTTTTTGTTTATTTTGTAATTTTGTCAATTTTGTAGCGTTGGTGCTGCACCACGCAATGATAGCAGTGAATGAAAGAAGAATATATGTTTTTTAAACAATTGTGATCTAGAACAAATTTTGCTTTAAATAGGATGCCAATATTCTTTGCGACTTTTTCTTCTAAAATATTTATATGTTTTCATCAAGAGTAACTCCTAAATATTTCATGGATTGTGCTCTTTTTATACTTATATTATTAATAGATAAATCAGGAAATTTCAATGGTATATCATCTTTTTTATTTTGCCTGTGAAAAAGTGTGTACTTTGTTTTAGAAATATTTAGGGACAGTCTGTTTGCCTTAAACCATTCTTCCAGCTTAGAGAGTTCATTATTGACTGTGCGAAATAATGTTTTTATATCTTTATGTGCATAAAACAGATTTGTATCATCTGCAAATAAAATTGAATGTAAAATATTCGAAGCTTTGTTTAAATCATTTACATATATAAGGAATAAGAGTGGTCCTAATATTGAACCTTGTGGAACTCCACAGATGATTGTTTTGTAATTTGTACTTCCACCGTCAAAAGAAATGTACTGTTTTCTATTGGATAAATAACTTTCAAACCACCGAATGTTTGAGTTGTTGATACCATAGTTTTTGAGTTTTTCTAGTAGAATTTTGTGATCTACGGTGTCAAATTCTTGCTTAGATCTATAAAAATTCCTAGCATGTACTTGTTTTCGTCAAACGCTTTGGATATTTCATTAACAAGTTTAACTATTGCATGATCAGTAGAATGACCTGCTTGAAAGCCAAATTGATTGTCGTATAAAATATTATTAGCAGTTAAAAAAGAGTAAAATCTATTGTACATTATGCGTTCTAGTATTTTTGAGAAACATGGAAGAACTGATATTGGTCTATAATTAGATACATTAGTCATTTCGCCTGTTTTATATACTGGGAGAACTCTTGCAATTTTAAGTTTTTCAGGAAAATATCCTTGCAGCAGGGAAAGGTTAAATATATGCATTAGCGGAATTTTTATAGCATTTTTTGATTGCTTAACAACGTTACTATTGACGTCATCAAAACCTGGACTTTTATTTGATTGTAGTGAGTCGATCGCTTTGAATAATTCATTTTCACTTAGTTCGTTATTTTCCATTTGTGTGTTATTAACAGTGAGAAAGGATTTAAACTCAAATTACTAGGTTCAATCTTCACTTTTACAAAAAAATCATTAAGCTCCTCAGCTATTAGACACTTGTTCTCGATTTCACTTGATTCAGATTTCAATCAATATTCAACCTTTTTGGAAGTTTTTCTTTGCTTAATTTTGTTTTACCTATTACTTCATTGATTATACTCCAAGTTTTCTTCGCATCGTTTTCATGTTTATTTATCAGTCCACTATAGTAAAATTTCTTGGAGCGCCTCTTAATAATTTCAAACAAATGTTTATAATCTTTATATTTTTTTTCATTCTCAAAAACTTTTCATACAAGCGCATACATTACGTTAATCAAAAAATAGGGAAAATGCCCTGGGAATGAGGTTGAAAAACGACATTATTATGGCCGACAAAAATCGCGCACGACAACAAAATGGCAATATTGAGAAAGAATTTTAAAAAAAATTGTCATTTCCCGCGTGAGTAATTAGGAAACTCCTGTGGTGTGACTAAAATCAGGCCAATTTCCCAAAGCTACGTCACAACCCAGCCGTTTCAAAACGGACGGTTTGATGGAAGTGATCAAAAAACTATTAATAAACACCGATATCTTCTGTAACCAGTCGTCAAAATTACAATTTTCTTGATCAGCGTTTCAAGCAAATACGGGTTAAGGAATAAAATTTTTAAACCATTATATATCCTTTTTACCCTTTGTTGAAATTGAAAGCACACGATCTTATACATCATTTTGATTTCAGGTTCTTGAGGTTCTGTACAAAACAGGTAGCAAGTCAATTTATTTAGGTGGATGTGTTCATTTTTCTTTCATGCAGCCGAAAATATTATGTCTTATTTGTTAATTTTCCTCACAACGGCAATGTACTTAGACTGACGATAATAGCATTTTTAAAATTAGCGAAGCCATTAAATCGCACTTTTAATTTTAAGGCTTGGTAACTTAGAAACGAGGAAATAAGTAACGTCATCTCCTGCGTGGGTAACTAAGGACCACCTGGGACCAAAATGGAACCATTTTCCCAAATCAGGGTTAACCCACCCGGTTCGGAACGAACGGGTTGATGACGTTAACAACAAACTTATAACCTCGATATCTTTGCAACCGTTCTTCAAAAGGGCATGATCCTATACATTTTCTTGATCAGAGTTTTAAGCTCTATACTATACAATGGAAGCAACGGTGAAACAGAAAACTTTTAGAATATGCATTGCTAACCCTTATTCTCCTATCGTTCGTTGAAAGTACACGATCCATAATCTTAATTGGCGTGTAGCCAAAAAAATTAAAAATTTTCTGACTGAGCAAACGGCAATTCGTATTTCAATTAGTTTATCAGGAGACTAATATCCAAAGCTTACTCCGTAAAAGAATTGTCTAATTTCGTTCGCATGTCTTCTTTATAAAGAGAGGACCTACAATGGAGGTTTTAATGGAATGAAATTAGCTTGTTTCGCCATCAAGGCTTTCAACCGACGCCACAATTGATAATGTCACCGGGCGCAGCAGCCTCACAAAGCGATGTGACATTATCCTGGGAAACGAATGGACGGTACTGGAATGGCCTAAATCAGCAATACAACTGAATATTGCCATGATGGAGTTGACTACCAAAACGTTAAGGGGCCTACATTTGGAGGTGGTAAAGGAAAAACGTTTTATTTCTGTGCGATAATCGGGCGGTGTCTTGACCTCTGGTCTTACTAAGGGCATGGAATTCTCGATTCTATTGAGAGAACTAGCTATTTTTTAGCCGTTCTTAACAATTTTATGTATTCAAGCACTTATGTAAAGAGCAAAACTAACAACTCAGCTGACGCGTAATCGAGATTTCATTCCCAGGAAGTTCATTGCCTGATACCGACAGCTCGACATCGTGCTGCAGATCCTCTAGTGACGTACTTTATCGACCTTCTGAAGAAGTTGAGCTCGCTTTAGAATGGAATGGATATTTGGTCAACAGTTATTCATGTTCGTCTAAAAAATCTTTAGTTCAACGCAGATACATCGATCGGTACAACAGAATGAAGTATCAAGCTTGCCCTGTGTCAGAATTCTACAGATAAATCCTGCGATCTCAACAGTTGACTTGCGATTACAGCTTAAAAATTATTAATTTTGATAAAAAAACCCGATCTATTCAGGGAAGTAACACAATTGATCCTGGAGACTACAGGACACATAATTTGCCCAGTAGGCTCGATGTGGGTAAATCTATTGCGACGAGGATCAGGGCAGGAGCCCTCTTTTGTAACGTCTCTTGATCCCAATTTTCTACCTGGCTGACAGAAATATGCAAAAATAGACAATTTTAACGGTAAATACACCAGTCATTCCTTAAGAATAGAAACGGCGACAACGGCCTCGAAAAAAACACCAACCTCGTTCTCAGAGGTCCCTGGTATAGGCTGGTGTATTCTGTAATGCGATTGGTTTACATTTGACATAAATATTTTTTTCAAGCGACAAAATATATGCAATAATTTGCTATTATAAAGACTGAGGATTTTGTTACAAAAACCATGGAGGTCTCCATGCAAAAACATTGAAATGTAAAGATGAAAATGGTGAGTAGAGAGAGATATATATATATATATATAGGTTACATCTGGGACACCTCCGTGCACACTTCTGAATATCGACGCATCCTCCGCCGCCGACCGCTCCGCAGCACCTTTTCGATCTATTGTCGAACTCCCTGCTTCGACCACCTTCGCAGCTAACCCTTAGCTTCCCCTTCGAGGGGAATTCCCTTAAATCCGACGATATCATGCAGAATTTCAGAAGAGAAAGGAAAGTCCCTACTCAAACGCCTCAGAATTGTCCACAAGGATGAAAATCTGAGAGTAAGAATCTATATAATATAAAGAGAGATGACCTGATTCAGAAATGCAATGACAAAACTATACAGCGCTGTATCAGCGCCGCCAACTGTATAATGTGTGGGACACTGTTACTCTCTACTACAAGAGAGCAAGTAGCGCCCTGACGACACCTACGCTTCATGATGAAGTTGAAGTGGAGGCGGAAGACTACTACCTCGACGGTATCCAGGGTCTATACGAAGAGCCTCAAGAAGAGGTTGACATCACACCTCAAGAACATAAGCACGCGCTGCGTAAGGCCTTCCAAAGCTTTCGCATCCCAGGCATCGAAAAAGTTGACGTTGGTGAGTATATAGGAATGGTACGATCGAAGGTCCAAAACACTGATGGAAGAGCAGGTAGAGGACATGCCTCTGCAAAGGTGCAGTTGGCTATGTGGACAATGTGGAAGAAGAAGATAGTACTGGCCGTAGAGCCTGGCGCAGAAGATCTAGAAGGAGCAGAGTGAGCACCTGGATCTGACGATGCATACACGAGGATCGACAAGGTCTTCAACAGCAATCTAACCTATATTTTCCAGGAAAGTAATTTAGATGATGTGCTGGATACCATGTTCGCGCAGATCAAGAAGCACTTAGAGCATCCAGCTCTACCACAGAGCGGGTTTACCATAGATCGGATCCTTCACATGGATGTATACTTTCATAGGCTGAGGCTCACAAGAGGCTCTTCGTACATAGAGCTACCTGCCTGGATCTCTAAAAAAATGCCATGATTAACCCTAAGAACGAAGATGAAGAGCGCTTCAAGTAGAGCGTTATTGCAGCACTCCATCATGAAAAGGTTGGTGGTCACACTGGGCGCATTTCCAAACTACGAGAGTTCGAAGATCGTTACAAATGGCAGGGCATGGAGTTTCCAACAGCTATCAAAAGCATATCCAGGTTTGAGAAGAACAACCCAGACATTGCGGTGAAGGTACTGTACGTTACGAAAAAGAGCATCAACACCCAGCGATGATCCGAATACAACATCACGCGCGGTAAGCAGGTAAACCTACTCCTCATCACAGACGGCACGAAGACACACTACACCTGCTTCAAGAACATAAGAACATACAGACCGGAATAGAACTAGAACTTCTCACAGATCCCGACATGCTCCTTATATTTGAAAAGGGTATTGGTGGAGGAATCACGCAAGCAGTACATCGCTATGCCAAGGCCAACAACAAGTATATGGGTGATGAGTATACTCCAGCTGAAGAATCCTCGTACCAGCAGTACCTTGATGCCAACAACATCTACGGATGGGCGATTACTCAGGAGATGCCAACGCATGGCTTCAAATGGTTCTCTCAGACCGATAAATTTTCGGCCAAGCAGATTGCAAAGCTGGTAATGGGTAAACAGGCACGGGTACCTGCTTGATGTGGATGTAGACATTCCCGAGGCGCTGCATGATGCGCATAACGACCTACCGTTTCTACCAGAGCACATGATGATCAAAGATGTGAAGAAGCTCTGCCAGAGTTCAAAGACAAGCGTAGGTATTTAATGCGTACCAAAGCACTTCATACAGCACGGCCTGATACTAAAGAAGGTACACCGGATTGTTCAGTTTAATCAGAGTCCATGGCTTAAGCCGTATATCGATCTTAACACAAGGCTGAAGACCGCCGGCAAGAACGAGTTCGAGAAGGGTTTTTCAAACTGATGAACGTCTCTGTCTTCGAGATAATTATGGAGAATGTTCGTAGCCATCGCGACTTGAAGCTCGTGACGAGTAAAAAGAAGTACAGTAAGCTGGTGGCGAAGCCGAACTTCCAGGGCGGCCCCCGCTTCAGAAAGTATCTTATGGGTGTAGAGGTGGGCAAAAACAGATGTCAAAATGCTCAAGCCTGCCCATCTTGGGCAAGCAATCCTAGATCTCTAACCTGGCTATATACGAGTTTCAATACGACTCCATGCAGCTAAAATATGGTAGTAAGTTGAAAGTGTGCTATATGGATACAGACAGCTTCATTTACACATTCGAACGGAGGACTTCTACAGGAAAATATCGCTGCCGATGAGAGACACGCTTTGGTACAAGCGCATACAGCAAGGAAGTCGCAAGGCCACTTCCAATCCGTAAGAACAAGAAGTTTGTGAATTTTATGAAGCACGACCTAGGCGGAAAATGATGACAGACTTTCACAGAAACTATCCTTTGCTGGTACAATCACCACTCTTTTACATGGCCTGGTGGGACTTCTACATCCTCAGGAATATGCATAAGCTCTTCTTCTGATCTTCCTCACCAGGTTGAAGCAGGTACAGGTAAAAACCATCTTTTTAAAGAGGCTTCTCCTCCGGGTACTCTTCGCTCTTCGCAAGTGGTACTTCTTAGAGCTTGATGGCCTTCCTTGGTATTATTCAGACTCTTCACTTTAGAGTACAGGTTTTAAACCCATATCGTATTAGTCTCCTCAGTAACCAACTCTTGTGCATCTCGAGGTTTAAAGAGTTCTCCGCAAGAAACTTGTTAAACGACTTAACAAACGCTGTAAAAATATAATGGTAATTCGTTGTTGCACGCTTAATCTCTACACCTTTACCTTCCCGGCCCCGTTATCACATTGGAAGGTCTTGGGATAGCGTAAGGGTCCTGCTTTGTGGATATTCTTGATCGTCTGCGCAACATCTGCAGCTTTCTTCGGCCTTAAGGGTCCTGCAACCTTATACCTTGAAGCCACGTCGATGCCTGTAAGGATATATTTGTCATGTTGCCGTATACTTTGTCGTGTGGCATATGGAGCAGATCAAATTGATGCATTTCGTTCGTTTTGGTAATGTTAAAATATGGGTAGTCGTTCTTTTTCGGGTCGCGTATATGTCGAAGCCAGAGTAGCTGACGAGAGAGCCAGTGAGTCACTTTCTTTTGCGACAACTTAAAACTTTGTTCCGCGTTGCTGCTTTCCGCAGAGAGCAACTTGATTGCCTTTTGTCCTGTCCAGAGATGCTCTGGTCGGTAGTAGATCTTGCTAACCTTCTCCGCTTTTAGTCAGATAACGTATACCTTGTCATGTCTTTATTAAATGACAAAACGAATTCGCTCTGCTCAGCTCAGCTCAGCTGTACTTGTAGACGGCGTATCCTAACAAGGTTAGGGACGCCGTAATGAACGTAAGTTCGCCTTTCTTCTTATCCTCGGACGGAACGTAGAAGTCGGAAAGCTGTTGAACTATGTCAAGGGTAGAGATTAAGTACTTCCGCATACTCTCTTCTAACGCGAAGAGGTCTGCGCCTGCTTTGCATTTCCGTTCACGTTCACGTTCTTCTGAATACCAGTCAAGCTTCGCTTGTCTATCCGTGATACACTGTGCTTGGGCAGCCTGTAGTTGTTCGACGGCCTTATCATGCATTTTGCGTTTTTTTCTCATCATGCCCGAAAGGTTTACTGAATGGAAAATTGGTGCCAGGAAAAGCAAGTGTATTGATTGCCGCTTCTGCGATGAGAACTCCGTTGGTAGCTATTTATTTTTAGCGCAGTCTGCAACTTTCAGAGAGCTTTCGCTCACACAGAGACACTCTGTGGGACTCTACAGGTGCCCAAAGTGTTGTTGTGTATCCTGAGAATCACCTGCTCCGTGGCCTGCAGGGTAATGGGATTTTCAGCTCGCACAGGCACTCGCCCCTCGCTCGCAAGTAGCGTCTCTTTATGTTGACAACCGTGCAATCGCTCGCTATACTGGCTTCCGCAGTGCGCATTACACAATATGCAGACTGTCACTATCTTGTCAAACGACTGCAACACTTTCAGCAGAACCTTAGAATCTTCTTCCCTGTTAGGGCATATCCGAAGTTAAGCCCCGACCAGGGTCTCGTAGAGAATGTGAATCATCTCCTTTTCATAAGGCGAAACAGTTATCATTTATTATATACATTTAGCCATGCGAAAATCTAATAAATCGTAAGGTTTGTTGCAGTGAGGAGCCGGCTTGTTTCCGACAGGCTTCAAATCCGTGTGCGCTTCTACGTTTGGAACCGTGTTCTGCGTTGCTGCTGTCGACTACGCTGGCGATCGCTCGATCGCGTACCCGACGCCTACTATCGCGAGTACGGCGGGAGCTCCTGCACGATAGTACACAGTGCTGTTGGACTGTGTTGAACGAACTACAGAAGAGATATTGACTGATGATTCTACAGTGTCCTTTTGTTGCATCAGTTCCTTTTTCCTCCTCTTTACAATGCCGCCAACTTGTGACCTTGTGCTACTCTTCCAGGATGCTTCACTTCCTTTGTAATGACCCGCTGTTCTTCTTCTTGTTGTATACTGTCGTTCATTTATTTTATAGGGGTATACCTATAAATTCAACCCCATGCAGTCTATACCTAGCTCCAACTCGCATACATGAGGCGGAAATCGAGCTGCAGGTGAAGTCAGAACGATCAGTCTATGAATATTTAAACAATGGCCGCACATTTTCCTTAACCTTCCAATATTTCCATAGTGAAACATAGAACTCCAGCTTGCGAGGTTTCTATCATACTTTTTAGAAAAGCCTGCAGGTGCTTTTGACAGACAATTCCCCATATTTTTCTTCCTTATGGCTCTTCTTTTTCTCCGGACAACTGAGTGTGGTTAGCCGTATGGGCAGCAGAGGCGCTAGGAATTTAATGAATGCGCAGTACACAAGGATCCCTAGATCTGTCATGCCATTTTTGAAGATCGGGTCTTCAGAGACATCTTTCCTCAGACCTTCAGTTGAACACCATTTCCTACGAGATTTGCGTACATAGAGATGGCATGTGAAAAGAGAGCTCGAGATGTTTTTTCTCCTTTTTAGTGCAGCTCCCGTTCAACATATTCGGCATTCGTCTTTTCGATCGCTTCATCCGGCGCCTTGTCCACGAAACCTTCTGTACGCTTTTTTGGTAAGAGGTGTGCTTTACCCTGCCGCAGCGGATGCTTTAGCGCCTGACACTTATCGACAAGCTTTTTCTTGGTGTTCGACAGTTCACGTACAGGTCCTCACCCTGGTCGATCTTACTTGGTAGGTAAGGTACCTTTTACACACTGCTTCTTCTTTTTTATCCCAATAATTGTTTTAATCTCCCGATACGGATTAAGTTTTTACCCGAAGTTATCACTTATGCTTTATTTATAGGTGAATAAGGAAGAAATAATTGGCTCAAATAATTAGATTATGATAATGATTTTATACCCGAAGGAGACCTCCAGAATGACGACAAGACAGACCCCGACAAGTCCTTCAACAGGCTTGAGGACCTCCAACCCGGTGGGAGCTTGACGCTACGCTTAAAAAGCCGTTGGGTATGTTAGAAAGACAAAAATATCGTAAAGACTTCGCTTTCATGTGGACTAATCCACATGAAACAGGTCCACTTTACTCCAGCCAGACGAGAATAAGCCCTACTCCTGTTGTGACCAATACAGCCTTGTTATCGTCGTGCTTTGCATCCTCATGAATCTGCGCGTGTTGTGGCTCCAGCTTTAGCTTTCAACCATGTACCTCTTTTCACGTCTCTGTGTGAGTTGTCTTCTTCTCAACTAGCTTCGCCGTAGTAGCCTCAGGCTTTACCTTATTTACATCGACTGTAGGATTCACTGTGGAAGGCGCGATCAAGATGTTGTTGTTATACCCTTGAATTGAAGATATGATATGAAGGTTCATATTTGGAGGCAACAGGTACACGCTTGAAATCACGACAAAATTCATCGAAGTTCGAGCGTACTGCAGCATCTTTTGAAATATTGTTATATCCTTCCCGGGATCTTCTGCTCTCAAGACCATACTTTCAAAGTTTTGTAGTAGGATTTGTCTGGCTGTATAGTTTTCTGCACCAGAACCGATTAGAGAGGCTTTTGCAAACATACACTCTTATGGACTCGCTAAGTTTGGTCAAAACCTTCTGAGGTAAGACCCTGACTTGTGGTCATAATGAACTTCGTGTAGTCGCCATCAACTGGTTGCCACCATTCACCGTTGGTTAACCAGACACCTACTGCTCTGAACTTATACATGCCTAGAGGATCAGCATCATACTCGCGACACACTTACGAAAATCTAAATGTGGAATAAGGGTTGTTGTACCGATTAAACACAATCGTCAAATGGCATCGGTACTTTCATCTTGCCAAGTATACGTCGCGTATGGTATTTGACATGGAATCGAAAAATACTGTTGATAAGTGGAAGAGATCCCGTCATATGTTGTTGTCGTTGCGCAATGCGTTGCAAAATTGACCTGAATGTGTCAGGACTCTTAATGCGAATTACCGCCAGATGGAAACCAAGCTTAAGAAAGACTATTAAGCAACCTAGCTATTACATAGCTACAGTTGTTTTTCGCAATTATTTTACCAACATAGTTCTGTTAATGTAAACCGCACCTTCATCCGTCGGATTAAGTTTATCAGAAGGAATTTAGCACAAAAAATGATCATACGCCATGATCATATGTATGGATGTAAAGCATGAATTTAGGAGTAAACTTGGTTAACTTGGTTAACTTGGTTATAAAAATGTAGCTGATAGCTAGTATTGATAAGACGTTGTTGGATAAATATTTTGTTTTATAGTTAGCTAGCCTTTAGTAAATTTTTATGCTGCAATCTAAAGGAGCTTGACTTGTTTTATGTAGCTAAATATAAGTCAAAAGGTTAGCTAGCTACTTCTAACAAAATTAACTTTATCTAATCCCACGTGGACGCATTCTTCTTCAAAGATTTCATCACTATAAAATATGATTTCAGGGTGAACTAATAATAACTTGCTTTGAAATAAAACTTGTAAGTCAAGCTATAAAAACATAAACAACAGGATCCGTCGTCATCGCCGTGTGCAACTGTAGAGAAGGACTCGATTAAGTTGCTT
Source organism: Hydractinia echinata (assembly GCA_030067915.1). Classification (NCBI taxonomy): domain Eukaryota; kingdom Metazoa; phylum Cnidaria; class Hydrozoa; order Anthoathecata; family Hydractiniidae; genus Hydractinia; species Hydractinia echinata. The sequence continues at coordinate 2,984,931 of JASGCC010000011.1, read as the reverse complement.
TTACTAGCGAGAAAACTTTATTATATATTCATAGTGACCAATATACTGGCTATGAACAGCAACCTGTAACAGGGTCTTGTTAGCCGTCAAGTAAGCACTAGCGGCTTTGACATCAAGCAACGAGCCCTGGAGACGAGGATGTCTAAAAACAAAGTTCCGGATCATTGAAATTCCAATATTCTAACGCCTATAACTCTACATACGAACTTCGCCTGAATCTTTGGCTGCGTTGTTAACTCAGCTCAAGAACAACGTTTAATGTCTGACACGCTGACCTTTGTGTTCGGTATAATCGTTAACAACCGTTATGCTATTGTGTTTATTTATTTTTGTAAAATTTGTGAAATACGCCCACAATCGATAAAATTGGCCTCAAAGTCATGTCTCTCTTTGACGCCTTTGACGCCTGAAGTAAGATACCTAAATGGTACAGGTACAGAATATAATAAGTGGAGAAGTGTACAATGGCGCTTCTCCACTTATTATAAAGCTAAAATAATTTCAGTGGATATGATAATCCTTGCACGTTCAAATCGGGATTGCTATTTTTGTAATGGCTATTACAAGATTATTGCATAACACATTTTATAGAGTGCCTTGGAACATGAGAATTTTTTTCTTGTTTCTGGTGTTCTGTCGCTCTTACGCTTAATCTTCTTCCTGTTTCACCGATGTAAGTAACACTACGCGATTTTACACGACATGTGTATTGATACACTACATTACGTTCCAATTCCAGATACCGTGTTGTTTAGCATATCATAATACGCTCTTATTAATAACGATATAACTGTACTGACCTTCCATTGGCGTGGTGCAAGCGACTGCCAAGGCATGTTTCTATAACTGTGTTTATTTCGATAAACAGAAGTACTAAATGAGCCACCGATACGACGTTTTGACCATACATCCATTTCTCTCCATTTTGTAGGCGATTAATTAATTATTGAAATTGTTTACCCTAGATAGCCTTTTCAGTTCCTGTTGATACTGCTATCAACTTGAGTCCTGTGAAGGGGGTCCTTGCAGTGTATAAAAATTTCAAGCTTAGCATATTCCCCTAAGAATTTAGTGTTTATCCTTGATATTCTTATAAAAAGGCGCGTATAACAAAGGTATATCTTTATTGTGTTACTTATATATATATATTGATATGTAATATATATAATTTAGAGAATAAAACTATTTTAAACATATAAGCAGTCCTTTTGGATCAATGCTCGTATCCTCGAGGACAACCTACAATGTTCTTAACTTGTATGTATGTTCTTCTAAGAACGTGTAATATAAAACGAAAGAATTACCAGCTAATAAGCACTATACGTTTTTTACTAAGAAAGTTTAAAATTTCAGTTGAGATTGGATGTGATTATATTTTTAACACTTTTTCAGCAACGAATTTTTCTATTTTTTTTCATTTTTCTCAACCCCAAGATTTACGCTAAAGACGCCACTTTTCATTTCGTACCAATTCATTTGTAGTCTGACTCGTAGTCTCTCGTAGTTTTTCGTTGTTTCTCGTAGTCTCTGGTAGCGTCTGGTAGTTTTTCGTAGTATCTCGTAGTCTCTGGTAGTCTCTCGTAGTTTCTCGTAGCCTCTGGTAGTCTCTCGTTGTTTCTCGTAGCCTCTGGTAGTCTCTCGTAGTTTCTCGTAGTCTCTTGTAGTCTCCCGTAGTCATTCGTAGCTATTTGTAGTTACTACTAGTCTGACATGTAGTCACTCACAGTGTCTCTCGTATGTCCATGATCCCAGAAATGAACTATAGTTTAATCGAGAAATATATTGACGCGCTCCGTCTGCAACACCAGTACTATATACTTCACGATACATTTTGCTGATATCTTTTAAGCTTGGCTACATTTTTCGTCAAACTTACATTTCGTAAACCGAATTATTGATTCGTATAGTCTGTATGAAATAAGTCAAAAACTCGTCATCAGTAAATACAAAATTTTATCAAAAGAATACGAGTTTATATACAACAAGTTATTAATAAACTTACCAAATATGGTAATAAACGTCAACATATAACATGTTGAAATATTCCAAGACGAATAATTACAGTTTATCAAAAAGATATAATGGAGATGACGAGTTGTTAAGTACAGGTTTCTCCCTAGTCATCATCAAGCTGTCCTTAACTTCTGAAAGGAAATTATTGAGAGCCGATGTGATGACACTTAAATTGTTAGAGGAAGCTAATATAGAAATCCCCTAAATAACTAATTGTGGGGGACGAATTTCAAAACTATAATGTCTCATTATATTTTGTCAGGCATTGAAGCTTGAGTCACATAAATACCCCCTCAAGAAATCTTCACAGTATGTTACAATATATATTTTTTGTTTTGTCCAATCGTACGTCAACCTCGTCCCCAGGGCCTTCAGGCCGTCCAAATATAAAAAAACCTAGAGGTCCCCAGCTCCGTGTGCCAAGACATCTCGGATGAAAACTCAAACAGGGAGCTTTAACGAATTAAAAAATTTAATTAAATTTCTTAAATCAAGCCCTGGGGACGAAATTGGTTGTACGTGTCAGCATATCTAACAACAAAATATACATCACTGATAGCCGCAATACAATTATGGATTTGTAGATTACGTCATGTGGGTAGGTCTGGTTTATACAATAACATCCTCCCTGCAACCAACTGGCATAAATTAAATTTACCGTTTAATTATAAATTTTAAATCGCACATTATGAGTCAGCTTGTTTCTTGGACACACACACACATAACAAACTCAGCATGTTTTTATTGTCATTAATAAAAATAGCCTAACGTATATTTTAACCAAAAATGAGTAAATCGGAAATCCAATTTAATCACCACGTTTTCAGGAAATTCGTAATCAGTTTGAAGTTTCTGATTCAGAGCATTCTGAAGACACGGGAGCCGAGAATCTTACTCGTATTGTTAGTATTGTTATTTTTATTGTCAGTAAAAGTGCAATCCGTTGCTACGATGCAAGTGTATCCGGTCGTGTGGAGCTATCCGTTGCTACGATGCAAGTGTATCCGGTCGTGTGGAGCCACTGATTCTATTTAATTTTATGCTTTTTCCGGCCGTCCAGAGGTGATGATATTTAAAATCCTTTCCTCAGGCAAAACAATGGTTTGCCCTCGTAAAGGCCCAAAAATTTACCCCTTTCACCTAAATAACAAATTTACGTCCTGCGGCACCCAAGGTATACATAGAATATTAGGAAACTAGGTTAGCTTTCGATAACTTAACCAACATGTCATAACTTATCCCAAATTGGGGCAGTTTCCTTGCTGCATCTTTGGTTTACTACAATTCTCATTTCCACAAGTAGGGACCACTTATTCATGGGTAACCATGGCTTCATAAAGTTGGAAAAGAGTTGACAGTATAATGAAAGCACGCCTTTTTGTGGGCAACAAAAATTTTGACTGAGGCTTGATGTTTGCTGGCCTTTTACATTGAAAGATCAAACTCATGTACGTCCTTACTCCATTAGGCTGGCGTGTTATTCACTTTGTCATTTGGACTGCTGATAATTTATTATCTATTGTACTGTTGAACATTAAGAGAAACCATTCACTCTTTCCATTGAATGATAAAATAAAACACTTAGCTTACGTTATCTACAAAGGTATCTATTTATGGGTTATGAACTACATAGGTGAAACGGTACAAAACGTTCAAACTCGATGATCCAAACATAACAAAATGTCTTCAAAATCCAAACTAGCCAATCATGTTATCGGCACTCTTTTCGCTGGGAAATTCTTAGTTGCGTTCTAGGAAACTGCTTATAAATGAAAATTTTTGGAGGCATTGTATATAATGTCGTTAAGACATGTTTCTTAACGGACAGATATTTTTTCATAACGACGCGACGTAAGAATAATTTTTTGTTCTCTCTATTATGCGCAACCCATTCTTTACGATCCTTTGAGAGTTCGCAATTATTTTATAATATACATAGTGACGAAAAGTTTTGTATTTTATTTGTACATTTTACTATGGCGAAGAAATCGATCTCAGATAACTTTTACAACAAGCATGGAGGTCTCTAGCTCCGGCTAAAACTTAAATAGAGAGCTTTAACGAATTAAAAAATTTAATTAAATATCTGACATTAAACGGAACAAAAATATCAAATACCGGCTTAATCGTCACGGAAACCAAAAAATACTAAACAATTTTTTAATGAGATTGGCTTATTAATTAAACGTTTTGATTGGATGTGGAAAATCACTGTTAAGAGTTATGAAGCCCATTTATTTGCTATGAGAATTTGGTTTGCTACAATCGTAAGGAATTTAGTTAAAAATAAAAACAAATTATTTTTTCTGAATGCACTGTCTTCATTTTTGGCACATGCAATGTTTAATTTTTCTTATCAATCGAACATTATTATGACGGAATAGAAACACGGATGTCAAGTTTAGTTCAAAAGCCACAACATGAAACATGTCGTGTTACTTGTCTATTCACAGTAAATTTCATGAGTTTGTATGAATTTTATCGCAATAAGTCCTGTTTTGTCACTTTAAGAGGTCTGGGAAGTAGGAAATTTACACCATTGTGTAATTAAGGAATAATTATCAAATTTAGGAAATATAACAAAATGAAATTTGTATAAAAAAGTAGGGAAACGGAATTTTGTTTCTCCGAACCAACCAGGATTAAGCAAATAAAAATTGTGATATTCTGAAGAGAACATCTCGAATGCATAGATTAGCCACGAAACGATATCTGTTCAAATAACGCCGCCGTATTTTTCAGTTTAAGATAGATTTATTGAAGATTAATTAGCTGCTTTACAAAGATTATACTGCTCAAAAGGGGAATTTACTCAATACATAAACCCTTGATTAAGTCGAGATTATCGTTATCAACAAACATTATGCAATATAGTCACCTTATCAACATACGCGGATCTATGAAAAAAGCCTAGCAACGCTACCCTTACCGAGTTGCACTTAAATTGATCATCTATTGATGGGTTTACAGCTGGGGTGTAAACTGACAGGAAGCATAAAAACGAAAAAATTGGTTTATGCCAGTGTCAATTAACAAATAAATGATAAGCATGCAATCAAAATATAAACAACTAAAATACAGTTTGCAGAAAGCATAGATTTCCAGAAAATGCATTGACATTAAATAAAATCGGTGAAACCAGATCTATTTTAAAGGACGAGGAAATAACATTATTTTTCTTTTTTTTTTAAAAAAAACACCGCCTGTTTCCTCACTGAAAATGCCATTGGGAATGTCCTTTATTTGTTTTTTTACAACACAAACACCCATCTTTAAATACTCATCTTACAAAACATGAAAAAAAAGACTCAACACGAGAAACATTGCAAACGATTGAAATGTGTTCATGCTCTGTGCAGCGTTTGTATTACAGGTTGTATTACAGGTGTTATTACAGGTACAGGTACCGTTTTGGGGGACAGCGTCAGTAAAGCTTTTGTACACAGTACGGCTGTTGAGTGGTTGCGGAGGTCGGAAGTTGTATTCTACTTTCACTGTCGAACCAGAAGTTTTATTATACTTGAACACCGATCGGAATTTAGCAATCTAGATATATAAAACAAAAACACTTAGTTGATGGTAGGTCGAATATTAAGTAGGAAAAGATCTTTTACATTTTTGGGAACATCTAACCCATAAAAAACGTATAAGAAGCACAACAACTATATTTCTACCTGATCCTCACTGACGGTAATTGTGTTACTGTTGACAATCCATGTTACTACTTCCTGACATCCTGGTGTAGTCAACGATCCGGAATAAGTGTAGTATTTAGATTCAGAATTCGGTGGAATAAGATCATCAATGCGAAATATAGGGTCAATGTTTGCTCTATCCCCATCGTACATGACATTTTGTATTTGGTTTATTACATGGTCCATTTTAGTATTTTCTTCCGTACCTGCTGCCTAAATTATAAAATATTTTTCTTGCTTTAGAAAGAAGAGAATTGAGAGCTTGTATGAGGAACTTGCGCATGTAATCATGTACCTAAAGACAAATTTTCACTAGACGTTTTAGAACGCGCTTAGCGTGGAGGATTTTGTTGTTTCAACCTGAAATCTGCCAAAAGCATCCCGCTTAACACGGAATCAAAATCAGCTTAATTCCTACCTTGATAAAATGTCCCCAAACTAACACACCGTCAGGGTTTTTTAACGCTTCCGTAGGTGTCCTGTATTTCAAGTTATAATGCACGAAATGGATCTAAAAGGAGAAGAGGTAAAGGTTATGTGACCTTAACATCGCTTCCCATATATTTGTTTTGTTACCAGGGCATTGTACAGGGCCTTACCGGGCATTGTACAGGCCTTACCGGGGCCTTACCGGGCATTGTACAGGGCCTTACCGGGCATTGTACAGGGCCTTACCTCGCCGGCGTAGGATTTATTATCAATAGTGTGCTCAGAACCATGTGAATCGTCGCTTCCCCAATGAAAGTGAAATTGAAAAAGTCTGTATGGCACATCTAAGATTAAAATTTAAGATTTTTCTTTTACCAATTTATTAGAAGAGTAAATTTGTTACAAGAGCAAATTTTAACACAACTATTTATCATATTTGTATAAAAATAACTGTAAGTCATAAGTTAAAAACTCACTTTTATACGCCAGCAGCACTGGACTTTGGGTCCAATTACCATTCCTTTTAATTTCTACGTTTAAGGTGTGTCCGGTATTTCTAATTGTGTATTCAAGATCTGGCAATACCACATGGTAGTTTAGTGGGACCAAAGCTGGTAAAGTTTTATCATACATCACATTTGCTGTGACAATATCGATTGGTGACTGTTTGCTTCCATTGCATGCCTTAGCTATGTTTGCCCAGTACATGGGACCTACATAAGAAATAGGGATATATGACCAAAATATTTTGTTAGCGTAAAATGGATACTAGCTTAAAGACATCGCTACGAAATGTGTACCTTTACTGGATGACATATTGTAATTCCAATTAGCTCCTAAAATGGAAATGTATTTATATACATACACTTCTTACCCTACCCTGTCCTGTTCTTGTTTTATGTTTTAACGTTTAATTCGGCTTTACCTTGTTTACAATCAGAACAAAAGCAATAACTACTAACCAAAAACTTGAGCTAGAAGCACAAAAGAAACTGCCGCTGTCAGATACTTCATGTTGCCTAAAAATAGAAATAGCTAGGTGAAATATATATTTACTGGTATTTATCCCGTAAAAACTTCTTGAGAATTCGCCCGCTGTTAGTCGCAGTCACCATTTTAACTCACAGAAAGATGCACGGCGTACATAATGACGCACGGCCCGTGCACAATAAGAAAATCAGGTAGGGACTGACTTCACACAAAACAATTTTAATTGCTAATACCATAGCAAATATATTTATTTATAATGATGTATTCAAAATTGTTCTAATTGAAGATAAGGAGGTTGGTTCACTTTAATTATACCGCATAATAAAAATAGTTCCGTGCTGTCTCCAAATGATCATAACATAATGTGATTAGCACAAAAGACATGATGTTTACGAATTTTTCTATTATTATTTGAAAACCACTGGTATTGTAAACAAGCCTAATTTTATTCTAGCAAGTTAGTTACTCTTCCAGCTTCTTAATTTGATGTTGCGCAAAAAAAAAGAGACACTTTGGTATTAATGTTCGCTCTATTGTTCTCAATATTATTCTTTTCAAAAAGTTGACGTCAATGTTTCAGTGATAACTTGTAGGCTATTTGTAACGGCTTTATATTTTCGTTAGCAACTAATGCTGTTCGACCCGCAGAAAGCAAAAATCTTGAAAAATTTAGATGAATAAAAAACAATAAGTTTTCAGTAAGATTTCATTGGTTGTGGTGGTTTTTATTTAATTTTCTTAATTTCTGACTCCTCTGGATGCTAGAGACCTGGTTGTTAAAAAAATGTCACATAATGTGGACACTTAAAACATAATAAGAAATTGTTACCACAAAATACCTAACGAATTTCACAATTTCTTTTTTCAATGCTATAACTCCACAGAGCCCAGAAGTGAAGTTGCTAAAGCGTGAATTACACTCGTATGGACAGTGAAAATCCAATATTTCAAAAAAGGCATTTTTGAATTTTTTTTTGATTGAGTTTGTTTTTATTCGTTATTTTTTTAGTTCCGGTTTTATCACCAAAGTCTTCTTGTGCATTGTAGATTAGTTTATAATAAATACAACAGTCTGAAAAAATTTAATAGTTTTTTGCCTGAAAAATCTTAATCTAGCCGTATTATAAATTGCATGAAGACTGAAACTTAATATAAACCAAGAGTTCATAAACATATATGTATAAATATAATATGTTTATCTTTTGTGTTATATTTCGTAGGAATTATAATCTCTTACAAACATTTCTGGGCGGTTTCTATAGTAGTTATCCAACATCAATTGTGTATTTCCCAATTGAGAACTGTCAATTAAAATTTATAATTCCAACATTTTTTTATGAATTTGTTTGTTGTGTAGACTAATTAGCTTGTGTTTTTAATATTTTATTATTTTTTCTTGTTATTATTTTTATTTTTATTATTATTATTTTTATTATTATTATTATTATTATTTATCAAGACCCTTTTTTAACTAAACTAAATCAATTTTAAACGATATTTTTGACCCATCCCAACAGTTTTACAAAGCTGTTTACTCCCGAAAACAATTTAGCTAGGAATGGCTAGAAAATAAGAACAAAATAAGAATATTAAAACGGCTTTTTTTATTTTATCTTGTTTCCTTAAAACAAATTAATCTATGAAACAAAGCGCTAAAATTTTCACAAAGTCAATCATCAACTGCTGCTATAACGCAAAACTTCTTCAGTCGTTGAATATAAACAAAATAAGAAGACGTGTTAAACGTGAGAAAAAAAGTTAAGGCTAAATTTCCTAGTCCTTATAAAAAAGCGCAGCAAAGTGGCGCAGTACAAACCTACAAAGCCGTCATGTTTGTTTTCATAAAAAACATATAGAGAGCTTCTGACAGAAGAATTATTGTGGTGTTTTTCTCATTACATAAACCAATACTTACGCGTTGAACTAACTTCCTTTTTATGTGCCTTCTTCTTAAATACGTGTTTTGTCGATGTTTGCGTCTGCTCAAATAAATTTATTGAAAAAGGACGAGCTTAAATTCGATATAATTTCACAGGTAATTTAATTTAGAAAAAAGACTATTGTATTTGAAGAGGATTGCTCAAAACTAGGAGTGGCGGTTTGGTCGACATTTTGATAATTATGCATCTCGACCACAGTTTTCTGGGGGGGGGGTGCAAATATCATATCACTGTATGTTTGTTTAAATAAACAAAGGAATCATTAGCGTGAACTACCCCCGTCACAGTTATGACAGGCAATATAATGGCTTCTCTTTTTAGAAACAATGCATCATGATTTTATTATCCTCTTGCTAAATCTTTCTTTGTCTCGCTGATTCTTTGTGTTAATCGCCAACTTATAACTATAACTGATGCTTTTTAAAGGTTGGTATAAAACCAAGTTAGCTGCTTATCGTGCGGATCAAATGAAAAACAGTGCAAAAATCATGTTTATTTGAGCCCGCAGTTTAGTCAGCATTGCAATAATTGTTTACCATAATTAAATTTCTCTAGGGGGTGCAAATGATCCTTCGACAAACAAAAGAAATGTTAGCGTATATCCTCCCCCCTGACAGACAATATGATTGCTGCGCTTTAATAGAAACCATGCATCATGTTGTCTTGCTGATTCTTTCTTTGTCTCGCTTGTCTTGAGCTACCAGATAATGATGACACCAATATACACACAAAATCTCTAATTTTGTGAAAGTGCAAATTTGCTAAGAAAAATGTGTAACCCATTTGCAAAAATTGTGATCTTTTGTGCTTTCCATCAATGTTTGTGTTTATAATATAAACTTTCGCAAGCTCAAAGTGGGTTTGTCTTATATGGAAACAACATATATCACTGCTTGTGGAATAATCTTCGAAAATTTAACCCTATTTTGCGATATATCATGTTCGGGGTTGATTTTTCAAAACATGATCTGACGCCGGTTTATCTACACCAAAGTGGACTGATAAGCAATTAGTGTTTTTTATTTAATACCTTTACTTTGCCAACACTGTTCATGATGTATGAAGTTGTATCACAGCCAATTAGTTTGTTAGTTTGTTGTTTGTTGAAATTTCAGACGAAAGCTTTTTTTGGTGTCGCACGCCAGATGTAACATTGTGGAATTTCTTTTACTATGAAATAATTTCTCTCGCACTTAAGTGAAGCAGTCAACATGTATAAAAAAACAGACAACAAAATTTCATCAGTTAAGCTTGGTTCTCACCTGGCACTAAAGAGCACTAAAGAGTACTAACGAGCGATATCTCGTGTTTTTTTCGTAAGTTAGAATCAGTTTCAACGCTCCTTAGTGCTCATTGTCGCTCATTAGTGCTGTTTTTCGAGCACTAACGAGCACTAAGGCTTAGTGCTGTTATCAAAATTTTTTGATAACAGCACTAAGATTCTAGTGCCCGTTTTATTGTTTTCTTCTGAGATCAAAGGTGCCGACATTCGTGCAGAAGTATTTTGTACAGAACATGATTTCCAAATGAGGAAATAGAGTACGTTCCATGCTCAAAAGAGATCTTATATTAAGTATTTTTCTCTTATATGTGGGAATCACTTTAAAAAACAGACGCTTAATTCCAGTGCTCTTTAGTGCTCAATTTCTATCGCTCTTTAGTGCTCAATTTCTATCGCTCTTTAGTGCTCTTTAGTGCCAGGTGAGAACCAAGCCTTAAAGCGTAGTGATCATATCGTCATGATTGAGCTTCCCGGGGCCTATTTCGTGAATATCAAAAATGCGATAACTTGAGTACAAATCCTGTTTTTGACTTAAAAGTTGTCATGAGGTGCTTTCAAAACAATGTTTAGGAATTAGCTTGAAAAATAGTTTTGTATCACCTATATTTCCTAAGTTTTTAGAATTTAGGCATTTTAAGGAAGGGCGATAAAAATGTACGGAGAAAATAATGAAATAATAAAAATAATCCAGAGCTACTTACAAGGTTTTATCTCAAAGACCTTTATTGGAACGAAAAATGACGGTATTTCAGTATATAGCTTTTAAACAGAAAGTATTAAAAAATAATCTAAGGGAAACACAAAAAGAGTTATTCAGTATTTAAATTAAGCTCCGGCTACTGAAAACATCATTTGCAACAAGTGGAATATCAAATTTTGGACGAACAGTTTAATTTTTGCAATTAAATAAGTTACATAAGAGGAATAAAGTTGTGACATGTGATTAACCTGACCATAGATGATGTCATTGAATAATTTCAGGATTTTTTTGATTTTATCCGAAAGTTTGTGGCCAATTTTTGGCATTTGGTCAAAGAGAGAATGTTAAATTTCATAAAGTAAATAGACATTGGTATTTTTGACAAATTTTAAACTTCTGATGACGTCACAAAAATGTGCTGACATTAGCAAAAAATTATTCCTGCTATTTTGATCCTTTTATTGACATCGTAACTGTGTGAAGTTTGATTCCATTTGGGTATGAGAAAGAAAGCTAAATCAATCACCCGCTACCTCTAGTCATATGTTCCACAAACCCCGACACAAACTGGGTTAACCTATTGGTGCATACAGGTGCTTTAACACGTTCAAATCTTAGGTACTTATAGTCTCAGGTACGATCCTTCCTGCACGGAATTTTAGACTTTAGTTACTACAACTTGAAAACTCACTATGCTCAAAAAGTTATCTTTTTCTTTGTGTATCACGTTGGAATTCTTAAATAATGGTCTGTAGCATTCTCGACCCCAGTTCGAGGTTTTAATCTCAAAGAGCTCTGGGGACGAGAATGGGTCTGTAGCAATTTTTGTAAACAAAGAAGACAGAATAACCTGATAGAAGAAAAAAAACTTGTTAAGAAATGATAAATTACAACGCTACCACAGTTGATCATTGGTTTAGTAAATATTTTTAAAAAAACACGAACTATTTCAACCTCTTTTTTCCCTTATGGATATTGGAATCAAAAAGGGAAAGAGCCCTGGGGACGGAGTTTGAATTATTTCTTCATCATCTCGATTCAAAGAACAGGTACAAACATTCACACGCTGCTTCTAAATAAACGGTTCGTCAGACTTAAATTTTTCAATAAAAAAAGTCATACCATTTGTCGAAGCCGGTTAGGTTGTCTACTATCTTCACTTTTTCTTTGTACGTTAAACTTTCAATCTACGTCATTCTTACATAATTTGTAATACGCCACACTCCTCTATGGCGTTATTATAAACCACTTATTATCTGTGAAGGCTTTATAAGAATGCGATAAGCTAATGATAAATTTGTAGAGTGTTAAAACTCAGACGCTGAATTAGACGAGTTAGTTGGAAATTGTGGTAACAGTCGAGACCGCTTGAAACTACTCCACGTTAGCAATTAATGCGAACGCATGGAAAAGAGGTTCCGAACAGCCAATTAATTCTTAAAACGCCCATTTACTGGCAATACGCAAGACATGCGTACCCTTTATGACGTCATGTTTTGGTCGAAGAGAGTGCTGAACATAACAGTATATATGATTTTAACTAACTTACTTTTTACTAATAATTTTCATAAACAATATTTTATAATCAACACGAGGCTTAAATCTTTCAGAAAACAACGTACTATTTACTAAAACACAACCCAGTGTGAAGTGAGTAAATGAAACAACAGAAAGAGCCAAAAGCAGGAATAATATAAAAAGTGCAGTAGAATTTCCGGAGAATTTCCTAGCTCTAAAATATTTACATCATATTAAACTAAAATTTGATTTTGAGTGATACACAAGCCTAACGAAGCAAGTAAACATTTAGATTTGATCACCTAAGTAAATAGTCCGCAAGCAACAGTTAAGAGACAGTGAAGTCAGTACAGTAATAAAACCTACTAGTCGTTAGCCCGTGGAAAAATCCACGGGTTCGCCCGTCCTTTTTATACCGCATTGCGTGCTTCTCGCTACTTGCGCAGCTAAGCTACCATTTTGCGTGACAGACAGACAGACAGACGGACAGACGTATACGGGTATTATAATATAGAAGCAACATTGAGCCTTAATCAAAATTTTGTGATGTTTATAAAACAAAATTGCTTAACACAACGTACCAAAAGAAATGTATTATTTCAATTTTTCACGTCTACCTGCCAAACTCTTTAGATTAAAAGAACAACAGACTCTAAATACAATTTTTGTATTTAGAGGGGCAAAGTATTAAAAGATCCCCCCGACAAGCTCCCTGTTCCCAGGATCACTCGGTCCCTAAGCCGTTATTGTGGAGAGGGCCGCTATTAACTTGATCATAACGGCAAAATGCCCTGAAAGGTTACCCGATGAGTAGTTAATGACGCACTTTCAATATAACACACACACATATGAACAAAGAGGTAGAAATAAGCACGAACTCCTTTGCCGAACTATGGAGATCTTTTATACTTTCATGGTCAAACTTACACTAGAGCACCGAATTATTGTCTATTCAACAACCCCCACCCCCGCCGAGAAAATGTGAAAAAACAATTTTTTTTAATGCGTGAATATACTCTTTAAGAACTCAAACATTGATTTGCAATCTTTGGGATGTGTTCCTGAGAGGTAGAATAATAAATTCAACAAGAATCTTTCATATATGGCTAGCTAGCGCCAGTTTTGCAGCAAACACCTCAATTTAACTATTTTTTCTAACATGTGCCTCGAATGAGCCTTCCTAATGTTGAAGCAAAACTTTAGCTGGTCACATAAATTGACCATCATTTGTTCTTTTTTGTTTACAAAAAACTCCCGAGCAGCGAGGCAGATATAAATTTCCACAAGTTCAATCAAAAAGGCAAAATGCCCTGGGAACGAGGTTTTCAGGGGACTTCTTAGATATTGATACATTATTTTTTGTTTGTCGCATTAGTTTAACTAAATACAAAGCAATTATAAATAATTTTACAAATTTCAAATTTAGGCTAATTTTAACCCACCCAGCACATTCGATGACGCCATTAGCAAAATTGCAGACACCAACAATTTTTTTGACCAAGTTGTTACTTAACGTCTAGGCAACACTTGCGGTAAGTTTCATGTCCATTCAACAACAACTTTAAGGGGGGGGGTCAACCGCCCCCAGCATTGAGGGCCCTTAAAAAACCCAGCATAAATGGGGTTAAATACGTATAAAAATGCTTAAATTGCGTGAAATAACTCGCTTAAATACGTAAAAAGTGTTTGAAGATCTTATTTTACGGTGTACTTCTGGACATGGCAATAAGGGAGTAAACAACCTCCTTCGAAGTTGACATTGACTGGCGTAGGCGAGTAAGCGAATTTGACAGAAGAGAAAAACCTTGGGGACGAGAATGAGGTAGTAAATGCCATTGTAAGAGGACTGCATGGTTCATCTACCACTATGGGATGCAGATCAATGTGGTATCATTTAAAAAGAAATCGAGTAGTAATAAAAACCCGAAAGTTAGTTATGGCCACATTGAGCTGAATTCACACTGTAAGCGTGGTTGGTAACTGCATGACCCTTACATTTATTTTATTCACATTAAATTTTAAAATACTTCGTTTTATTTTTGCATACAATAGAAAAGTGATAAGTAAGTAACTAAATAAGTGATTCCAGAATAATAATGAAAAATGCTCATGTCAGCATGCAGCAAGTTTGGATTCGATATAAACTAGCAGCAGCGTCTTTCAATAAACAGAAAGTGAGTATACGTCCTTTAGTGGCTACCGTATATGGTCACAATGCGCCGCGATGCAGAGGGTTTTCAGTGTGAATTTAGCATTAAGAATCATAGGGCCTAAGAGCGGTTTACTTCGTGCAGTAAAAAGTTAGACGGAGGAAACAAACGGTCGATGAATAATGGATACGATAAGCCCAAGCCGTTTGAGACATGACTGTATTGATAGCTACATGAAGAAGATGATATGGTTTCAATTGGTCAAGTTAAATAATAATTTAAATGTTGTTGGGAAGTTGTTTTTTAGATGCCATTTTTCGAAAATTGCGAGAGTTTTGCGAAGTGATTGTGATACAGAGTATGATTGTTACGGCAAAGTCATGGACGGACAGTTGATAAAGGATTAAACATTTCAGATGACTGTTGACAAAGAGTGTGCGTTTCTCGTTTTCTTGGTGTGTTTCTCTAATATTATCAGGAAAACTGCTCGAATTCCAAAACCAATGGAACTTCCACTATTTGAGGAAAGTAAAAGAGCAGCGATGCCCATGGACGGTCCCATACTCCTCCACTTTCCAACGATTGGATTTTCTGATTAATCCATTCCCGATAGACCTTTGAGATCTAAGCCGCATCAAAAATTATATTGATGACAGCCAGTATGAAAAAGTTGATAATAAATACGCTAATTTTTTTGAATACAATTGTGACCAATTATCATTACCTCGTAAGAATGATGATTTCGAGTGTAGCATTTATGAAATACAAACTCTAAAAAGATGAGAGTATTGCTTTTTTTTTTTTTCGCCGTGCATGTTTTCAAACTGTTATTATATTTTTTTTAGTGTGAATCGGATTATGAGACTTACGACTTGCAGACGAAACATAATTACTTTGACAAAAACTATTTTTAGTGAACAAGCGTTTGTTTTTAGTGAACAAGCGTTTGTTTTTAGTGAACAAGCGTTTGTTTTTAGTGAACAAGCGTTTTGTTTTTAGTGAAAAAGAGTTTGTTTTTAGTGAACAAGCGTTTGTTTTTCAGTTTAGTTTCCAAAACGGTGGATTATCTGTTAAAATTGGTACCAAATAGCCTTTATTTGCCCATGCAGGAAATGGTGTAAGTTATTTCGACCCGCCTCAAGGTTCTTTGCCTCAATGTTAAAATTACATGGTGATGACTTCATTGATCTTATTTTATTGACGTAAAACTAATGCAATAACGTTCAAGGTTTGTAAATGACAGAACAAGTTGCTAAGTGATGGTTCATTAATTTTTTTTTTAAGAAAAATATCTAGAATTGAATCTACTTTGCAAATGTCACAGACACACGGACAGACAATACACACGGCTATTATTACATATGACTAGTTTTCAGGTCCACTTAGAAAAAAAGAACGACGAAAAAGAAAGTTGATTCTCAAACATTTTGATGACGTTAGCAATGATGCGTCCATCTATTTTGTCAAGATGGGCACGCTTAACAAAATAATGCATAATATCACGTTCTTTGGACAAACCGTTAGTTAAAATAATGCATAATATCACGTTTTTGGACAAACCGTTAGTCTAAACGATTCTTAATGACTTCATTAGCTCGTTTATATGTGAAAACTACCTTTCCCAAATCGTAACCTCTATTGTGTATAACATAAAAGCGGGCTATAACGATGCAGAATAATATGTTTTTTACAAATAATTAAGGAGATATCGAGATTTAAATGCATTTTAATGATGTCCTGCTCCCGTTGGCTTAAATTTCATCCCGTGTGGTCCTTAGATACCCACGGGAGATGTGATCAGTTAATTTTATCCATTTTTAAAGGAATATCGTACCCAGAGCTTCTTTTTCCATCTGTGTTTTCACAGTATGGTTTCAGTTACGCTAATTCTATAATTCTACCATTTAATTTTGCAATTTTGATAACCGTCGGTTGTTGGTAACTATAGCACGCAATATTTAGTTGATCCTGAACTCCAGTGACATTTTTAACCACATGATGCATTGCGTTATAACAGCTTGATTTTATGTTGTCACTTGGTAAAATTTAGGTAGTTCATTGTGGAATACGACTACAAGGAACTAATAATGATTGGGAAAAGGCAACTGTCTTTTATAGCACAGATGGTTAAGAGGGAAGTCTGTTTTGATTTTTGATATATATATTTTTAAAATAAACGTTATATATACATGCGTGCAAGAAGTAGTTCTGGTACTGTCGGGTTAAAGTTTGAATTTCACGGCTCTCTAATTTTGCGAGTTGATTGAGAGTTGTTTTAGATCGAGTTACGTTATTAAATATGATGGAAGTGTGGAATATATGTTGTATTGTATTGTATTTGTTTTGTTGGTTAAACCACACGTGCGAAGTAGTGTGATATGTTGGTTTACCCTTTCGCGGCGGCGGCGGTAAGGATATTTTTATCACACTTGATTCGAGTCATTTTTAAATGCTTATTTTACTGGATTCAAAGTTCTTAACTATTTTCTTACGGAAACAGAATGCTGTTGTTGTTGTTTTGCTCTCTTGGTATGGAAGAAAACCTTATCTTTTGACTGTTTTTATTGAAGCATGGCGTTAGTTGAAGCATGGCCTTAGTTAGATTGATAAAGAATCTGTTGTTTCTGTGCTATCTATGAGTTTTCTATCTATGAGTCTCTGTCTTAATACAACAAGAACACTTGATAAACTGCGATATTTGTTGATTGCTGCCATTTTGAATAAACCATAAGTCGAGAAATGATAACTGCTCACAAACATATTCGAAGTAGTTGGTGTATTCATTATCAACTTCTTCACACGACGGTTCTTCAATGCAATTTTTGATGCTGTTTAAATCGCCAAGGTCCATCAGAAAGGGGTATCGGGCTTTCCATGGGCATCGCTGCTCCTTGACTTCCGTGAATAGTGGCAGTTCCATTGGATGTTTGGAATACGAGAAGCTCTTTTCTGATAATATAAGAGAAATAGAACCATGTACACGCATTTTTAACAAGGTTATCCAGATTGTATAACTCCTTTACCGACTGCTAGCCTTGTGGTAGAGCGTTCGCTTTCATTGTGGGAGGTCTTGTGTTCAAACCCTGGCCGAGTCATGCCAAACACTATAAAAGTGTGAATCTATCCTTTAACTTAGGCGGTTGTCTATTTAGGCGATTGCTGTGCTTGCACGACTTTCGTATCTCAATTGGGGCCTTAAATGCACAAGGACCCCCTTCACAGGACCCTCGTTAATAGCAGTACCAATAGGAACTGAAAAGGCTATTCTGGGTAAATAATTTCAATAATACTGGTAATCATCAATCATATCTTTGAAAAACCGTATGATGTGATCACCTTTTTGCATGCCAGATCTGGGACCACTAAGCCTCGATTCAAAGATTGGAATGCAGGGATCATTTGACGTGGGACTGATAAATGCTTGTTCGGTAAATGACTTCTTCAAAAAAGCGATTGCGCAGCAGCAGCAGCCGCAACATCTCAGTACCACAATAAGTTCTTGCTTCCCAACAACTTATTCTTCGACTTGACCAATTGAAACCATATCATCTTCTTGATGTCGCTATAAATACAACTATGGCGCAAACGACTTGAGTTTATCATCTCCATTATCAAGCCAGCTTTCATTTGGTCAATAGCTGATAGTCTTCCTTCACATCAGCTTTTTTGTATAAAAAGAAGTAATACGCCGCGCGTTGTAACAGAATCTGGCGTTGTTATTACTCCTCTCTATAAATGTCACATTGATCTGTTTCACATTATGGACGATGATGGCATTTACTACCTTATTGGCATGTTCAACAGAACAATTTCGCCTTCCCCGAAGACCAAGATTTCACTTTTACGTAGGTTATTCTACCTACTTAAATTTTATTTTCACGTATTAAAGATTTTTCTACGCACTCCTACATTATTTTTACGTAATTTACGCATTTAAACATTATTTTTGCCTTTTAATTTTTGTTTATGCAATTCTCGGCCATCGTAAATTCAACATGTCTACCGAAAGGAGCTGATGAACGGTTTGTACTGATTTGCAGTAAAAAACAATGGTATATGCGAAATTTAAACTCTTTATTGAGTAGAAGAAGTTCCTGAGTTCGGAATATACACTTACGGAATAAGAATTGAGAAAAAGTTGACGAGTAGAAACATTATTAAAGAACATTCTCTCCCTGTGTCTTCTGTGAACGCAGAAGAAAAGCATCCGTGGCCTAAACTTAACGTAATGAAAATCATATTATTTACTACGCTTTGTGGTAAACCTGTTTATTTTTAATTTCATTGGTCTCAGAGTAAGAAGAAAATAATTGCTTTGTCTTAGTGTATTGCTGTATTGCTGTGCTAGCAGGTGGTTTAGTTTTACTTTTAACAAATTTAAAAAAACTTTGCGTTGCCTAATATTTCTTTTTTATTTAAATTAACAAGACATTTTATTTATAACAGAACAAAACAAATGGAATAGCTAGCTAGTTAGCTAGTTACTTTTTGTAGTTGGTAAAGGTGTAATGTGTAACCAACTTGTTGACGTTCATCACAACTTTGTACTTTTACTTTTGTAGATTCAAAGCATCTGGCAATAGACACTTTTTGAATGGTGATGATAACTATGATTGTATGTCAACATGATTTAAAGAGAACACTGGCTTTGGGAGGAAGACTTTCACAAGACCTTATGATGTTTTGGTTAAGAATCTCTAGCGTAATGTCGAAATAATTCGTGAAAATAGTGCTAAAAGATACAATTTTGAAAAGAAAGAGCTACGGTTTTACTAATTTAGCGGTTAAAGTGGCAAAAGTTGTAATGCTTACAGGTGTTTAGCCAGCTGGAGACTAAAAATATTAAACTCAATCCTAGGGCCTGTTGTCTCTTTTTGCACATCTGACGGCAAAACGAACATGGCCCTGGTAAATGTGTGATTTTCACAGATTCCTTATTAATGCACTCTTCTCTCGTTTATCCAAAATTTTAACTACCCAACCCACGAGTAACTGAGTTTTGTTCTGTGGGTCTGGATTTTATAATGATCGTTGGGAATAAAACATATTTTGAAAGACTTTAAAGTTTGGAGGCAAGTATCTTTTACATTGAATAGTTATATTGACGAAAGTTACTTCAAGCCAAAGCAAATCGTGTTTTGAGACTTTAAGGATGTGGTGGGCAGGATTTGAGAAATCAATCATTTTTCATTTATAACCACTTTAAAATTTAAAGGAATATTACTTTGGTCATCGGCTTCCCTAGCTATTAAATATGACCAGGCGAAACACTTACTTGGAAGTACTTTCTCTGCTTATCATGCTAAATAGGGAGCGAAGAAAGATTGAGTATACTAAATACACGTATATATTACAAACTTGACATGATGGTCACAAAATTATGGGCAGCTAAACTGCTTGTGCCAAATATGACTGGCTTGATGGCCTCTATTTTTATTATGGCTTGTGTATGAAGATAATTTTGGTATTATTATGCGATACCCTGATCGGGGCAATGTCAAATTGCACTCTTTAGGTCAAATGTCAAAAATACATCTGTATTTTCTTATGAGAGGTATAGCTAGTTAGTGAATTATACCAGCCATTAAATTTTACGATGATTGAAGTTCTACAATGCCATATTTAAGTTTTTAAGGTTTTTGCGAATTTTAGCACAATTTGGAAAAGTTAAAAAAAAAATGTTTATTAGAAATACCCGTCGTTAATCATAAATATAGGGTAAAATTAAATTGAAGCAAATTGAACATGGCAAATTGAATAAGGTTGCCACAAATAAATACATCATTTATTGAATGAATTGAAGAAAGATAGATTCGTGTTCCATAAACAGACAAGTATAATCGATACGATGGAATTTATTGTTAAATCATTACAAAGGAGAACTAAAAGGAAAAGGCGATTTAGTTGAATCAAGAAACTTTACCCATTTAAGAAGCTTTGTCTCTTAAAATAATTGGAAATATAATAGGAAATTGTAAGATTTCCTAAAAGCATTCACACCATACGTCTGTGTATAGCTAAACAAGTTCTAACTGATTTTTATCTGAATTTTTGGTATTTAACATTTTAACATTTTAGATTTCGCTGAAATTAATTAGTGCAGATCGGCAGCATGCTAGGGAGTGCATGTTCACACTTATAGTTATATATCCTCTTTTTTTATTCCGTACACATTTATTCTTGTACTTTTCCCCATATTTTACTTTTATTTTAAGAAATTCTAAAGATATACAGATTCTAATAGACACTGAAATTGATTTTCAACTATTCTTTTCAAAAGCTAGCTTCATCAATTTCAGTGTCGCTTCCTTTTTTAAACTGGTTTTCCTAAATTGCCGTGATTATATTAAATTATATTAAGATTATTAAGATTTCGGATGTATCAGAAATCTTATTTAAACGAGCGGTCGTTTCCTTCTTCTTCTTCTTTTCCTTCTCCTTCATTTTAACCGATTGCCGTAACGTCACGACTTTTAAAGTCCGACCTGACCCCGTGACCTAGCGCTACGCCGGCTGTGTGCGTATCTTGATATTCGTGAAATTGGGAAAGAATGAAGACTGCGTTACGAACTTGATCACAAATATTGTTATAGACTGTTATTTTAATATTATTTGACGAGCTATACTAGATACCCCTTCAAATTTTCGTTACCAGTTATGTTTTTAATGAGGAGGATTTTGTTCAACTAAACCGAACTCTAGGGGTTAAGGTACGAGTCGTTCCTTTCGAGGGATCGAATTCAAGGACGCCATATTGATTATACTTCAGCTTGTTCACCAAGCTGCGAATCAAAAATTTTTGAAGCGAAGAGAAATATTTGGTTGGGTTAGTATAATTATTTAACTGCCTAAATTTCAGTTCTACCAACGTTTAAGATATTCTCTTCATTGTGTCTATGTTTTCACATATTAAGATGAAAATATCATCGCGTTTTCTAGCCATGTGTAAATCTGAAACAAATCAATTTCCAGATTTAGCTACTTCAAACGTAGATTGAAGCCAGCTAGCAGTAGCTAGCTTTATTTATTCTTATTACTTTAAAGTTTGGTATATTATTATTTATTTTTATGTTGAGGTTGTGCCCCTCTAGCTAGCTAGCTCATTAGCTACCTCTGCCTAAAGAGTAAAAGTAGCCAAATTCAGTTTGGCTAGCTACAACAAAATTCTTAATCAATATTTCTTATGCTAAATGCAGTTAGTAGGTAGCGACACCTTCTATTACTGTCATGAAAACTTAATTCACAAAATAAAATTGCTGAGTGATTTTTTTAGCTGAACGAGGTAACGACAGGTTTTTTTCCCCCTGTACTAAACGCTCAGTCCAACGTTAATAATGTCTGTTTCCTGTGTTTCTGTTTAACCGAAGTTACAATAAAGTTTTAAAAAAGGGTATTATACCTATATATGGATGTGCACGTTGTTTGCCTAGACTAATCACTTAGCCCGGAGTAATATTTATTTTTGAAATTTCAGCGAGAACGTTCTCTGAAAAATAAAAAAGGTTGGACAATTGTTTTTGCTATGACAAGGTAGCAACACGAGTTGTAAACTTTGTTTTTATTTCAGCTACAGTTGTGGAAAGTTATTTTTTGAAAAATATATTACACCGGAAAGACCATAATGTTGTGCGCCTATTTTTTGAAAAATATATCACCAGAAACACTATAATGTTCTGCGCCTCACTCGATTTATGACATACTATACTAAAGCGCTCCATCTGAATGTGTGGCACAGTTTACAGTTCTTATTAATCAGACGAAATGTTTTAAGAGAATCTGATTCTGAAGTCTGATCGGCTTGCATTTTTTTACCGCTTTAAGCTACTTAAACTTACATGAAGCATTTTGCAAGTTCAAGATAATACCATGGAATAATACCTATTTATTTCAAATGACGGAACAACATTGTAGAAGTTCTGTACAAAACAGGCTACTGGCAACCTTGAAAGATATAGGGAACAAAATTACACACCAACAAGAAGCCGAAATCTTTTAGCCTGTAAGGGCTTTTCATTACAAATTTAATCCGGCTTGAATAGCTTTTATAGTTAGGTGCCATTCAATAATTCCGTAACACCCAAATTCGCTATTTTTTACCACCCCGCCTCTTGTAACGTATCGTAACAAATCTAGTACTAAAGTTTCTGTTAACTGTATGTGATATAAATCGGCAACAGTTATGCACTGTGACGCGTTGTTTATCGGATACAGCCGTATGTCTGTATCTCTGTAGACGGCTGATAACGCTGGCTATCTGTCACAGACGGCTAGGTTGAAACAAAATGGCGACTGTAGATGCGAGTGATCCAACAATTAAAAGCTTCTTGAACAATAATTTTTAATGTTAAAATGGACCTTAATATCTTTATGGTCGAATCTGAACCTTATTACCTTGTTCTACCAGACCTTATTCTACCAGAGATAAGAATCAAATTGTTAGCAAATGGCCCAGAAAGTGGTGTGTCTAGGGGGTGGTATAGCCAGCGCTACTGTCAACTGTAGCTGGTTCTTTTCCTATTTTGAGGGATATATAGCTCTAGAGGTGGCTCTAGAGTGTTTGTAGCTCCCGTTGTAAAAATCTCTTAAAAGAAACGGGTGACCCATCCCCTCTTGTTACGTAACATTTCGAATCTTAACACCTCATCTATTCATTTCCTATAGTAACAACCTTCATGTAACAGATAATCAGGTAAACTAGTGCTCTAATATGAGAAAAAGATATAACAGGGCCATTTATTTCGCACACAAGTCCAAAGGCAAGAAAAAAATTCAAGATATAGATCATACACTTAACTAACTAAAAATATCCTATTACATAGTTCATAGTTCAAATTCTCTGTTACATGAAAAATGAGCTCTGCCCCCACTACCCCCGCTAAATTTACAGTATGAATTCCTTCAAAAATGATTTTTACCAACACTGTGATACTTTTAAGCATCAAAGCAAAGCGAACAGCACAGAGTTATCAGAATTTTATTGAGAATTGAAAGAGCGACAGATGTGATTTATGTAACACTGAGAAATACCATTTTATCACATCTCAAAAACCTCTTCTAAAAAAAAGATCTGAGCGAATCTCAAAGTGCTATCAGGAGAACAAATTCATCTTGTTGAACTACGAAGATATCCCACCTGATTAATTATCACTTGCATCATAAAAACTCTTGTAATGCGTGTAGTTTGTAAGATTTAAAAATTTAAGAGAGTATTTTTAAATGATTATTTGTCTGAAGATTGTCCTATGTCCTAACAAAACGCGAACCTTCAAGTAATGTAATATAAAATACATAGTTATAAAGAGAAAAAAAAATTATAGTTACTTATTATAATGTATTATGAAGGAATTAATAAAGCAGATAAACGAGCTATTCATTTTGCTAGCCTATAAGCTACTATTGACTTTGAAATGACTTATAACGATATTCCACCATCTTAAGTAACATACATCAAAATATTTTTGAAGCCATTACCTTATGCTTGTTTGAAAATTTTAAACTCATAACTCATATCTTTGGGGGTGAGTCTGAAATAGCACCAGTTAGACAAGAACAAAGGTAGCAATAAATTTTTTTCCATTGTCATCCTAGTAAAGCTAAAAAAAATTGTGTGACGTATGAAGTGTTGAAAAACAAATTACTGCGAATAAAAGCTCGAAACAGGAAAAAAGACATGCAGAATTCTTTCAATTAAAAAATGAGCCAGCATGATTACGATTTTTATATATTATAGTCAATAAGTTATTGTTGATGACAGATAGGCCAATTACAAGTTAATTGAACATCAAAAAGGTGTGTATTTTTAGACTGCTTCAAATTAATTGATAGCTTAAGTTATGGTGTGTCATTTGTTTATGTGTAAACACCATTGGTAACAGAACGGCATGTGCCCGTAACTGATTGCTAATATCTTAATGTTTGCACAAATTTAATCAAAATTCCAATTTAACGTATATAAAATTTTTTCGAAAGGATATATAATATAAAGTGTTCATTTGCAAATAATATTATCTTTATAATTTGAATTTTCATCTTTTTATTATTTATCTAAAATTTTCTTTCTAATTGTATAATTGCGAGGTATACTTAAAAGGGCGCCTCTTTTATGGTTCGAATCAATACGCAATTTATAATCTTTAGGAATGTAAGCTAAAGCTGAAAGAGTCTTAATGTTGGAAAACTAGAGAGCAATAAATGCCGAACAAAAACATCGTTTGCATTGCATTTGTCATTGATTTGATATATCGGTAGGCTGATTATATAAAGCAGGATGACTCGGTGCCGGCTAGGTTTGCGGATAAACTCGTTTGAAAAAAAATCATGTTTTATGGGGAAAAAACACAACCTGGGACATGACCTGTTGCCAAATTGAGATGTGTTTCTTAATGAATATAATGAATCAAAGGTGTATACAAACTAGCAAAATATAGTTAAAATTATCCTGAATAATAAATTATCCGGTTGTCAATGGATTGCTATCTCCAATCATGGAGGTAGAAATAGAAATAGAAATATTTCTACCTCCATGCTCCAATCCAAGGTTTTCTTTACTTGTCTTATGCAAACTGATATAATTTTTTCACGAAGGAATATTCATAAATTACTGAAACTACAGCTTTTGCTTTTTCAACCTGGCACGTGCTCAGGAAAATTATTTTATTTGGATCGACAACCGACATAATCTTTGTGTCCCGTATTAAAAAAACGAGGCAGTTCGCTTTGACAGGTTGGCTCGCTTTATCTATGCTGACACATTGTCCTATGTTGTTTCAGTTATTTGGTTTATTTACCACTAATTAAAGTCAAGTTAATGAGAAATCGAGTTGCACGAATTTTTTATTTAAAGCTTACCTCCCAAATAAAAGTTTATCTTATTCTGTTTATACTATTTTGAGAATTAGTGAATTGGCATTTATTAAGTAAAATTCGAAATAGTAAAGCAAATATAAAGATCCACATTTTTTGTATTTACAACATGCTTTCTCGTCAAAAGCCGCCATTTTGTGACATTTTTTTTCGGATTAAACCCAGTTTGACGTCATCTCCCGGATGGCAAAAAAAAGGCCCTTGAACATTTTGCCAGATTAATCGATATTTGAAGCAAAGAAAAAGAGTGTATTATTACAACTAAATTGAAGTTAAAATTGAATTGCATGGTCAACTCACCCCGGGGTGAAAAACGAATAAGTTCACCCCGGGTTGAAAATAATTTTTTTTATAAAATCACTTACGTGGAACACGCGTGCAGCACAATAACTTCTTCAAGGAATAGTAAAATATATAAGCACATGAGCGATAGAAAAACATTACTTTACCTTCAGCATAGTTTTGCGTATTTGCTCCTAATACGTACGTTTTACGCCCTGGAGCAATGTGGTTACATGCAAAAATCATGAATTTTAGCCCCGGGGTGAAATCTCGCCCCTATGCTGAAGACAGGGGTGAAATCACCCCGGGGCGAAATTTCACCTCGACAAACGCATGTAACTACTAAATGTACAACTTGAACAAGCATGGGGTTGATTTCACCCCGGTGCGAAATTGTGCATGTGACCAGGCCCCCAATGTCTATACCTTTATACCATGAGAATAATAGAAGTAGCGCTAGAAAACATTCTTTTTTTAGCCTTCCAAACAGCTAAGAAACAACAAGCTGCGTGGACTCATTAACAAAGTTAATACTTCCAAAACGAGCTTTGATACAAGATGAACACTTCTTACTATTTGGTACGATACAGGAATTTATTATTTTCTGCTTGCCGTACGTTCCGCTTGAACCTCTTCGGGGCATGCAAAGTTTATTTGATATCAAGGATGAAACGCGTGCTTGCTGTTGTTTCTTTTGTCTTTTTTTTTTATATTACTGTTTTAACTTGCTTTTGGTGTCACGTGCGCGTTTTTTCTTTCTCATGGCCCCTCAGGACAAAGTTGCGTGAGTCCATGTGCTAGGCCGAGGCCGGTCCTATTTACATCTTTTACTAGTAGGTGTTTTAGCTAGCGCCCGTCCTTTGTGTGTTTACTCACATGATCGTAGCGACAAGGAAGTTTTTTACAGACTTTCTGAATTAAAATCGCTTGCCGAGTCAAACTGTAAACAACAAAGTTATCACTGAGAGATACTAGCAGAAGAAAAAATAACACGTCTGTCTCTTAGTTATAGTTAAAGACAAAGAGGCACATACACATTATACATTCTGTCTATATGCAGTCTCTGACACTACAACTACCAATCTTCATTTCATGTTACAAGCATATCCTCGTTCCTGTTTCAAATATTTAAAAACAAAAAAAACAACAACAATGTCATGGTATGGTATATATAAAATCCTGGGTGGTGACTACAGCGAAATTATCATCGCGGGAGTTGAAGTCACAAGCGCTCCCGCGATGAAATTTATTTACAATCGGGAAATAAGATAGCGACTGAGACGAAGCTTCTTCCCTAGCTAATATTTTGCAACTTTAACGTAGAATATCTTGCAAACAAATCAAAACTAGTATAAAATTTTCGTAATTAGTACTTTTGAGTTGATTTTTGATTACTTTTTTCTAAGTGAGAGGTAAGCTTTAAGCGTAAATTGATGTAAATAGAATGGACAGTGGTTTAAACTGAACAACAGCTTTATTTCAAAATCCTGCACATAACTAGCCATATTTTTTTTCGGTCATTTAACCAAAATTATTTCTTAGCATAATTTCTTAATAAGCGCCATTAATAAGCGGATCGAAAAATATAATGGCATGAAAGTGTTCGAAAACACAAATTTCAAGCTCGCGTATAGATGAAAAACATACTGGAATAAGCTTCTGCTGTCATATTTATTATTTTTTTAAAGTGTTATACCCACGATCTTGGACAAAAATATTGAGACAAAGGCATCCTCGTCCCCAGGGTTTGTTTCCTATGCCAAAGCCGCTAGCGCTTACTTGACGCCCGCATCGATGTCAAAAAGGCAAAAAACCCTGGGGACGAAGCTGGAGACAAAGGCAGTTTTTTCCTCGTTTTTTAAATATGGACAAAACTGTCAAACAGTCAGCCGGAAGGCTGCAAAGTCGCTGCTTTTGCACAAACGTAGGCCAGGCAGAACACGTTGAAAAGTCACATTCTCCAGCACGACCGCACACCTAAATAATCCACGTCGGGGCCAACGAGGGCCCCAAAATTCGTGAAAAATTACCATGCTAACGTCAGCAATAATTAGCACATTTTAAGAATTTGGAGTTTACCAAATAACTTAAGATCCGAAGTTCTAAGTCCACTCTGAACATTCAAAATGTGTGATAATATAGCCTACGCAATTACTTGTGGTGGCGAACTTCGAAATTAGCTGTCTTGTCTTACCATATTACGACTAAGATTGGGATACATATATTTGTGTTTATGCGGACTGAACTCTGCATTTTTCTCTTAACAGGAACAACTTTATAAACATATTTACATCATACACCGCGCTCGATATTAGCCTTTCTTTCATCACAGGCCCGGCGGAGCAATTTTGAAAGTGGGGGGCTAAATTATTCAGCATTAAAGGAGGCTCGACCATGGTTGGGGCCGACAGGCGAAGAAATTTTTTAAACTTTTGGCCCCTAGATTGGCTAAAACATACTTCAAATTCCGAAATATTGCCTTCACAAAATGCAGGAAATTATATATAGAAATATAGAAACGCCATATTTTATGTAAGATATATTTTCAAAATAAGCAATAGTAACATCGAAGCAAAATAAAGAAAATGCAAAGAACGGCTATAGTATATTATAACTACCAGTCCTCCTTTGTAAATTTTCCAAATACTCGCTTTCTGTTGTCGTGCGATTGAACAAATGCGTTTGCAATTTTGATCAGGCCTAGTTTGTCAATCCTATCTTTGTGGAAATTGAGAATCGAGATGGAGTTGAAACGAGCTGGAAGCATTGTTGATCTCATATATGGAACGCCATAACTATCTTATGTATTTGAGTTTTATTACATTATGTGCATTTTCTATTACATTATGCGCAGTTTCTATTACATTATGTGTATTTTATATTACATTATGCGCAGTTTCTATTACATTATGTGTATTTTCTATTACATTATGTTCATTTTTTATTACATTATGCGCATTTTCTATTACATTATGTGCAAGTGTAACTTGTGCATTTAGTTCCCTCAGTATATTTAAATTTAGCAGCGTTTCAACATTACGGATATATATATATATTTTATTATGCCACGTGACAAAATATCCCATAATCCTAAGCAAAAATATTCACGCGCCAAAATATATTTTTAAAGTTACAAAATGGCGGACGAGACGATGGCAAACATTCTTGAAGCTATGGGGTTAAAAAGCGTTATCAATAATTTCACCGAGGAAAAAATAACTGCTGATATAATTTCGAAGTTATCTGAAATGGAATTATTATCTCTGGGAGTAAAGAACCGACAAGATATGATGAGACTTCGCATAGAATGCATCAAGTATGGAGGGGAATCCGTTAGAAAAGAGAAGTCAAGCTGCGGAGCACCAAATTATGTTATTCCAAAGAATATATTAGAGAATCTTTTGAGTGAAAACTTTACAATTGCAACCATCAGTTCTATGTTTCAAGTTTCTGAAATTACTATATATAGGCGTATGCATAAATTTGGACTTTCTAAAAGAGATTTTACAGATATCAGTGAAGTCGATTTAGACGCAGAAATGAAAAAAGTAACTATAGAATTCCCAAATTGTGGAGAAAATATGTTAAAACATATTTTATATGAACGAAATGTAGTGATACCCAGACAAGTTTTAAGAGACAGCATACATCGTGTTAACTCGGAAGGTGTAGATCAAAGTTAAAAAGGAAGACTTCGTCGTAGGGTATATAATGTTCAAGGACCGAATCATCTTTGGCACCTGGACACGAATCACAAACTTGTTCGTTGGCATTTTGTGATTGTTGGAGTTATAGACGGTTTCAGCCGATTGCCAGTGGTATTAAAATGTACCAATAACAATAAATCTGAAACAGTTTTATCTTGCTTCATTTCGGGAGTAGATAATTACGGACTTCCTAGCCGTGTGCGCTCAGACAAAGGCGGAGAAAATGTGTTAGTGGCAGATTATATGATAAAAAATATGGGACCAAATCGTGGAAGTATGATTACAGGGAAGAGTACTCACAATCAGAGAATAGAAAGGCTTTGGAGAGATGTTTTCGATGGAGTTTTGTCGTTCTATTATGAACTGTTTCATTTTATGGAGGACAACTCTATTTTAGATATATTTTCATCTTATCACGTTGCAGCACTTCATTATGTGTTTTTGCCCTTAATAAATAACAAACTAGATATTTGGAATAAAGCCTGGTGCCGACACCGAATGCGGACCACAAAAGCATCACCGCATCAGCTTTGGATTGCTGGTCAATATCAAAACCCTATCGGAATTAAAATAGATGAACAAGAATTGGAGTTATATGGTGTTGAAGGAGATACTTCGGAACCTCGTTTTGAAGCATCAGGTGTTGGTAATCGACAATTTTTACACTTTCAGATATTATATCAGAAGAATGCCAAATGCATCTACAAGAACAGATTAACAGTGAAGATCTATCAAATAACCACGGAATTACAGCATATGTAAGAGCTGTAGACATTATAGAAACAATACAATCATAATATGAGATAATATTTTCTAGTTAAAATCTGTAATTATATTAACAAACTAAAAAAGTATTGTCTATATTACATTATATATTTTCAAATAAAGTTTAAAAAAAGAACGTGTAAATCACCTGTCCCAACTTCGTGAACTGAAGTTAATAAAAATAAAGAATATCAACAAAAAAAATCAGCCTCTCAGGTGACCTGAACATACATAAAAAAAACGGGTTTTCTTATAAAAAGAAATACGAGTATATATATAGGAAACTAGATAAACAAGGTAAATAAATTTTAAGTAGTGCCAAAATAGGAATTACTAAACGCGTAATCATATAGTGCAAATAAGTTTTCTGGCAGAGGATTTGTCAATGTAGGTCTTGGGAGCATAATAGAATTTATGCAGGTTCTCGCAAGTGGAAGAAAACTGCTGTTTACTGCTGGCTCCACAAACTTTACACTTGGTTGAAGTGTAAATCCCAGCTTGGGTTCTTCATCTGTACACGTAGCAAATCTCAGAATGTGGTTGAGTGTGATAGTACCTCTTCGCCCACCTATATGGTAGATAGATAGATGATAGTGAAAAAGATTGTTAAGATAAATATTAATATCAATAAGTATTACAAACATATACAAACAACAAGGGTTTCATTGAGTTCATCTAAAGATGTGCAATTTTTTATGATTTGTATGAGTTTTTCATGTTTTATATAAATATATATATATATACTAATTTTACACACTATTTGAAATAATATATTAGTTGCCTCTAGCCTTAACTTTAAGCTCAAAAATAACTTTGACCAGAAAAAGCGACTGGAATTGTTTTAGCAATCCAAAACTGTGTATATATATATATATGCATAAAATATTTACGTGAAATTTCTTTCTCTTCGTTGATAATAATTGCATCTGTCATGTTTCCACCTTAAATGTATGTATAAACGATATAGATATATATATATATACAAAAAAAATATATATTTAAAAAAAGAAAAATTATAATCCTCACACAAAGTTTTCTAAGATACGATTCACAAAATGCCCGTGCAAAAACATTTCTAAAAACTCTGCCATCCGATTAATCAGGGTTTAGGAGGGTATATATATGTTTATAAGTCGTGTGATGGATTTATATTTGAAACCGACAAGGTACACAACAGGTTCAAACTGAAATAAATACATAACAGTACTACAGAACATGAATAAATAAATAAATGGTTAATTTACCTCTCACTAATTCAGCTGGTGGATTTTCCATAGCACTCACAAAAGGGGATCTTGTTAATATATCAGAACCTGTGGAAGAATCTGAATCACTTGAATCATCAAACAGTGGGTTTATAGCAGCCAGTGTTCTATGTGACCATAAATGTTTGCGCAGGTCTCAACAGGAAACTCTGCTTTGCAATATAAACACTCCTCCTTTCTTTCTGACAAGATATCTTCACAGATAGATTTTTTTGATAACGATCGTTGTATGGGACGAATAAATACTTTTCCCTGGCTACCTCCAAGCTTTGCTTTCAGCAGTTTTGCTCCAAGGTTACTGTCAATAACTGCAAGATCTCTTGAGTTAGGCAAACATTGCATAAGCTCAAACCCCCCACACTCTTTTAACTGAGGAAAACCTACAAAACTTGTAGGATCACGTTCATCACTGAGTTCATCAGAGCTCAACTTTTCAATAACTTCTTCTTCAGAATCTTCCAAGTTTAACTGGATTCTGCACAGTCCAAGACCAGCTTTAGAGAGTTGCTGTTTTTCAATGTTCGACGGAACTCTTGATGAATATGTATCCGCTAAACACAAAAATGGAATAGTCCAATATTTGTCAACTTTTTTCTTAGTGCCACTTCGTCGTTTTGTACCACTTTTGCCCTTCTTTCTGTTGTTGTTAGAGCTACTAGTGTTATAAGGGTGGAAAAGAATTGAACGCTCATTTGAAATTGCACCAGCAAATGAGCTGGTAGTTGAAGATGATGATGTTGAATTTACTGTTGCTGCTGCTGCTGGGGCCCAGCCTGTGCGGAGACTTGCCCTGTTCTTCTTTCTACAAGCGTCCTTTAAACGAATTCTATCCCCAATGGTAGTTACTCCCAATCTAGATAATTCTTCATCAGAGCAACTAATAAGCGTTTCTAAATCTACCTTCTCTTCACTGAATGTATTTATAAGAGCATTCATGTGCAATTCCTGCAAAACTTCCCTAACTCTTTCATCCGCCATCTTTATTAAACTTTTTTAACTCTCCTTTTTATAGCACTCCCCCGTATAATAAAGTCAAAAAGTATAAGCGAAAATCGCGTAATCGAATGATGATAATAAATGCGCAAGACATAATGTAATAGAGAATGCGCATAATATAATAGAGAATGCACATAATGTAATAGAGAATGCACATAATGTAATAGAGAATGCGCATAATGTAATAGAGAATGCGCATAATGTAATAGAGAATGCACATAATGTAATAGAGAATGCGCATAATGTAATAGAGAATGCGCATAATGTAATAGAAAATACACATAATGTAATAGAGAATGCACATAATGTAATAGAGAATGCGCATAATATAATAGAGAATGCACATAATGTAATAGAGAATGCACATAATGTAATAGAGAATGCACATAATGTAATAGAGAATGCGCATAATATAATAGAGAATGCACATAATGTAATAGAAAATACACATAATGTAATAGAGAATGCACATAATGTAATAGAGAATGCGCATAATATAATAGAGAATGCACATAATGTAATAGAGAATGCACATAATGTAATAGAGAATGCACATAATATAATAGAGAATGCGCATAATATAATAGAGAATGCACATAATGTAATAGAGAATGCGCATAATATAATAGAGAATGCACATAATGTAATAGAGAATGCGCATAATGTAATAGAGAATGCACATAATATAATAGAGAATGCACATAATGTAATAGAGAATGCACATAATATAATAGAGAATGCGCATAATATAATAGAAAATGCACATAATGTAATAGAGAATGCGCATAATGTAATAGAGAATGCGCATAATGTAATAGAGAATGCGCATAATGTAATAGAGAATGCGCATAATATAATAGAGAATGCACATAATGTAATAGAGAATGAACATAATGTAATAGAGAATGCACATAATGTAATAGAGAATGCACATAATATAATAGAGAATGCACATAATGTAATAGAGAATGCACATAATGTAATAGAGAATGCACATAATGTAATAGAGAATGCGCATAATATAATAGAGAATGCACATAATGTAATAGAGAATGCACATAATGTAATAGAGAATGCGCATAATATAATAGAGAATGCACATAATGTAATAGAGAATGCGCATAATGTAATAGAGAATGCACATAATATAATAGAGAATGCACATAATGTAATAGAGAATGCGCATAATGTAATAGAGAATGCGCATAATGTAATAGAGAATGCGCATAATGTAATAGAGAATGCGCATAATATAATAGAGAATGCACATAATGTAATAGAGAATGAACATAATGTAATAGAGAATGCACATAATGTAATAGAGAATGCGCATAATGTAATAGAGAATGCACATAATGTAATAGGGAATGAACATAATGTAATAGAGAATGCACATAATGTAATAGAGAATGCGCATAATGTAATAGAGAATGCACATAATGTAATAGAGAATGCACATAATGTAATAGAGAATGCACATAATGTAATAGAGAATGCACATAATATAATAGAGAATGCACATAATGTAATAGAGAATGCACATAATATAATAGAGAATGCGCATAATATAATAGAGAATGCACATAATATAATAGAGAATGCACATAATGTAATAGAGAATGCACATAATGTAATAGAGAATGCGCATAATGTAATAGAGAATACACATAATGTAATAGAGAATGCACATAATATAATAGAGAATGCACATAATGTAATAGAGAATGCGCATAATGTAATAGAGAATGCACATAATGTAATAGAGAATGCACATAATATAATAGAGAATGCGCATAATATAATAGA
The DNA here is from genome assembly GCA_030067915.1 of Hydractinia echinata. Taxonomy (NCBI): domain Eukaryota; kingdom Metazoa; phylum Cnidaria; class Hydrozoa; order Anthoathecata; family Hydractiniidae; genus Hydractinia; species Hydractinia echinata. The sequence goes on along the minus strand of JASGCC010000011.1, from coordinate 2,950,530 downwards.
GAATGCACATAATGTAATAGAGAATGCACATAATGTAATAGAGAATGCGCATAATGTAATAGAGAATACACATAATGTAATAGAGAATGCACATAATATAATAGAGAATGCACATAATGTAATAGAGAATGCGCATAATGTAATAGAGAATGCACATAATGTAATAGAGAATGCACATAATATAATAGAGAATGCGCATAATGTAATAGAGAATGCACATAATGTAATAGAGAATGCGCATAATATAATAGAGAATGCACATAATGTAATAGAGAATGCGCATAATATAATAGAGAATGCACATAATGTAATAGAGAATGCACATAATATAATAGAGAATGCGCATAATATAATAGAGAATGCACATAATGTAATAGAGAATGCACATAATATAATAGAGAATGCACATAATGTAATAGAGAATGCACATAATGTAATAGAGAATGCACATAATGTAATAGAGAATGCACATAATATAATAGAGAATGCACATAATGTAATAGAGAATGCGCATAATATAATAGAGAATGCGCATAATATAATAGAGAATGCACATAATGTAATAGAAAATGCACATAATGTAATAGAGAATGCGCATAATGTAATAGAGAATGCACATAATGTAATAAAACTCAAATACATAAGATAGTTATGGCGTTCCATACTCATACAGAGCATATGTATGTATTGATCAATTAATAATTGATTAAAACACATGATAAACTTATAAAAAAACATCACTTCTTCCCCTAGCCCCCCGGCTCCGCCGGCCCTGGATCAAGATGAGATAACACGAGTTTTTAAATTTTCTAAAGTATGAAACGAAACTAAAATTTTTAAAGTTTTCGACTTTTGTTTTATATATCAAAAGATCATTTTCGGATTAACTTCCCCTTTAAGTTACATACACTTTTTGCCGCATGAGTTTTCCACCTTTTTATGTACATTTGTTGTAACTACTAGTATCTCTCAGCCCTTAACTAATTACCTCGCATTCTAGCCTTTAGTTCTCGACCCACGACTTTATGTAAGAAAAAAGAAAAAAGAAAAATCCCATTTATTTACATTCTTTGGTATGTATAAGAGGTTTATTTTTTAAATTGCGCGTGCAATTAATTACTGATCTTATCTCATGAAGTTAGTTTCGTTACGTGATGAGAGTTAATAAACCTGTGGATACATCGTCATAGCTAAATCCGCTTAAACATTTCTTATCTGACAGAATAAATATTATTTAACTATAAACTGACTATTACCTGTATTAGAATGAGGAGAAGGGGTATACTTCCACCATTTTTAAGGCACTGTAACACTTTTTTGGTCAATTTTGTGAAACATTTGGCTCTCTTAATTATTAACACAACAATAGCAACAGAATCTGTTGGTTATTTTGTTAATCACTACTACAATCTGTGGTAATTAATTACATGTTTTTTTGTAAGAAACCGCGTTTACAAGGCTGGCTCAATCTTTTTTAAAAAATCATCCATTTAAGCCTGAAATTTTCCTTGAATTTTTTTAACTTTTTAAGCATTTAAAGTCTCGTGGTTCTTAAACTCGTGTTTCTTATGCTGCATGTATGTATTGATATTTTCTATCCTTTTTACTTTTAATAAGCTTTCTTTCTTTCCTTCTATTTATTCTGTTTTTTGTTTTTTTAGATAATGTTATTTATTCTCATGTTTGATAATCTCTTATCTGTTGAAGGTAGCTAGATTTGTCCTTCTTTAAATAATTTAGCTACAACACCTTTGTTTTTTTTTCCTACCATCAGGCTGGCGATGTTTCTTAAATGTTTCTTAAGTTTTTGGAATTTTAAACTTGATTTTTTTTAACTCGTGTTTCTTAAAAAAAAAGGTTTTAAAATAAAGGCAGTTTTTTCTCCAAAAGAACTGTGGATGACGTTTAAAATTTGCTAGTGACATTCTGTACCGCTCCCTCACAACGGAATCCATTTTGATTGCTTGATTGATAGATAGCCAAAACTAAAAAGTTTGGTTAATATAAATTTGGTAAAATATCACAAAAATGAAATGATACATTTGCCTAGGATAATATGCTTTTCTACGAGATTTAGAGTAAGAAAGGTATAAATAACTAGCTCAACTCCTCGCCATGCTGGATGTACAATGGAGTCTAAAATTGGTTTGTATAAAAGTAATATGTCGCTAAAAAACATTAATAAATATTTATTTTAATATCAAAACATAAAATTTCGAAAAAGGGACATCCTCTAAATCGTGTCAACTCAATAACTTCCAACAACTTCCTCACCATATCTCCATCGTTTCATGTTTCCCTAAGAACCTTTAAAGCTAAAAATTAGCTAAAAATTTCGTGAGTATTGTAGCACTGTCCGGTTTTACAAACAGACGCAATATGGGTTTTATTATTGGAAGAATATTTCTTTTCAATCTTTAGAATTCAGAATTTATTATGTTATATATCACATGTTACATAATTGGGGCTTAATACATACGCTTGTTGTATTAAGGCCTGATTACACGAGAGAATATTCACGAAAAGTTTTACTCGATTTCGCACATTGCTATTCTTCCTATATTTTTTTATACGTATTTAGTTAAAGATTTAAAAAAATAATTTATTCCTTGAAAATTCTTCAGATGGTGAATTTTAAATTTTAAATGAATTCGCCATCTGAAGAAGTCTTAAGAAATAAAATGACGTAAAACACAATTGAATTCTGAAATTTAAATGTATTTAAAGGAGTGTTTCAGTGAATTGTTGAAATAAAAATTTGGATTCAGCGATATTGAATTAGCTAAAATAGTTGTTTATTCTTTTATTTTAATTTATTATGTTGCTCCAAATATGAGAAGATTCAGTCTTCAAGATCTGGTATTTAAACATTTATTTTGAAGTGGTAGCTATTAAAAATTCAATGTGACGAAACTGGCGAAACACCGCGATTCTCTTCGCATGTGTGTAAAAGAGAGTCGTTACTTGCAACAACAACGAAAACAGACGGAGACTTGTCACCTAAACGTATTTATTTTATGTTGACGTGATTTAGATATTATATTTCAATGATTATTTTGTTTTAAAGAAGTACTATATTGCAGTGAAGAAAAACATAGAATACATTCTATCTTATTTATATCTTATTAGCTTGATTTTGTTGTTATATTAGTTAAATATCTAGCTGACTAGCTTGCTAGATTGCTACAATCTCTCACAAAAATTATTGAGACTGCAATTAATAAGATGTGCCTTGGTTTGTATGATAGCTTCCCCCTCCCCCTACCTCAATGTTGAATGTGAAACTAGCAGAACGTGTGTAGCGAAGCCAAACCTGCACTTCAGAGACGTCAACTTTGAATTTAGGGGCAGGGGAGGCAGTCTCAGAATTTTTGTGAGGGATTGTAGTTAGCTGATAAACTTTGTCCTGTTTTTTTTAGAAACAAACGAAAAGTTTTATATATTATAGTTGTTGTTGTTTCAAACTTTTGTAACTTGTTAATGTGATGTCTAGCGAAAGTTTGAAAAGTTGTTTCGCCAGTGACGTCATAACTCAAAGGGTAGTGTACGTCTCCACAGAATGCGGAATTGTGAAGAACTTAGGGTCAACCTCGTCCCCAGGCCCATTTTTCTCTTTCTGACAATCTCGGACGGCGAGAAGAAATGACCCTGGGCCACACTGGTCAGTTCTGCTATCTGATTGGTTTCTCAAGTTTCCGTTAATTATGAAGATAAATTAATTTATGCGTAAAAAATTGAATAATAACAGAAAAACAATAATGGCGTCTAAGTTTATGTGCGAAAGGGACGCTGGAATGTTTATGTTCTGCCGGACTGAATTTATTTTTGTGAAAAATAAAATATTTGGCATTGTTAGTATAGCTTAACGTGCAAACAAAATTAAATAGCTTTTAGTTGTACTTTTAGAGACTGTTAAAGTAAGCTTCTGTTTTTTTTGCAGTGCAGTTGAGGAGGTAGCTGTTCTGCCCAATCTTGGAACGCACCCCGTCTTAAGACTGGCCAGGCCAATCTTCTGACAGTGACAAATAGGTGGCCAGTCTTAAGACTGGACTGCCCAATCTATGGACGTACATGTCCAATCTTAGAACTCACAAAGAGAACAATGAAAATTTTAGACTGTAGCTATATACCTCTTAAGAGGAACTTAAAATCGAAACTTTTCTTGTCAAATCAAAAGCCCAAAAATTATACTATGCAAACTAATCAACCATATTGGCTGGCTATAGCTAGCTAGCTAAACTTCTCATCCAATGAAGTTACCAGCTAGCTAGCTAACTAACAATATGATTGAATACGATTTATCTGATTCTTCATATATAAACGTTTTAATTTTAAAATTTGCAAACTGTATATAAATGCTAAATGTATAATATGTGCTAGCTAGCTACGATTTTTACTGTGTCCAAAAACTGAGCTGGTCATTTCAACAGTTTTTCGTTTTTTGTTTATCATATACCCCAAATATGATGTTTTAATGTGCCTGAGAATGGTTGTTGGGTCTTGTAAACAACAGAGCTTGTGTGGCACATCCCTTCTTTAAAATTTAAAAGGCGTCTAAAGATGGGCCTAACATGGTCTCCTGACCAATCTTGTGACGCCCTGCTCAAGACGGGGCATTTTTATGTCCAAAGATTGGGTAGTGTCCTAAGATTGGGCAGAACATAGCTACTAGACTAGAGCTAGAAAGCTAGCTATGCTAGCTTTTGTGCACAGGGTGTAGTAAAAACACAATGTAGGTTTGCTTGAAGACGTGTTTAGCAGCTATCTAGCTAGCTCAAATACAACACAAGGTATATACAGGTATACATAACTAATCCTATTTCTCCCGAACAAACCTTCTTTTACACTCTAGCTAATATTCTTTCTAAAGGAGGCAGAACACATAAACAAAAAAATAAAATCATATGCTGTTGACTGCATGAATTGTAACATCCTATGTTTTATGACTTTTAATCTCCTAGTAAAGCAACAAACATAAAATTATTGAAAAAAGTCAATTGGTTTGACCATAGTGGCCATTTAGTTGTAAATGAGTTTCCAGGGATCCGTTTCGTGAAAAACCAAAAGTGCAATATGATGAAAAAGAAAGATGAAAAAGAAAGATATTGAGTTAAAACTTGTTAGGAGATGCTTTCAGGCTGGTCTGATGGGATTAGCATAAAAAATGATTCTGTAATAGCTATACCTTCCGATTTTCAGAATTTAGGCATTTAAAGCAGGGCGATAAGATTTTTTTTAAAGACAATTATAAATTTTGACCTAACAATAACAAGTTATTTTGACAATACGATTTTATTTAGGTGTATATGCACGTTACAACAACAATAACAGACAAAAAGAGCCAGTTATTATATACGTCTAAACGTATATATCTGATCTGTATCTGACACATGGTTATGTTGATGACGTTTGATGACTCAATACTAGTATAATATATAGCTACACACCACCATAATGCTGGTGTGATAAAGCCTCAACTTAGGTTTATAGAGGTTTATGTCAGCAATAAGTCGCCCACAAGACAAAAGTGGAATTAGAAAGACTGCATGTTCCTAAAAAAATACTAAAAACTTAACTAGCTATAGCTAGGCATCTTCAGTGTAATTCTAATCTCAAAACCCTCTGATAATTCTGTGGCTTGGTAGCTAGCTATAGCTTGCTAAAAGTACTTTCACTTTTAACTATAATATAAAATAAAGATAGCTAAAAATCATAACTACCTTGGTTAGCACAACCTTTGTAGCTACAAAAGTACGTCTTAGGCCTTTGCTAGCTAGCTAGCTATAGATGGCTGAAAACTTTAAAATAAATATATATTTAAAACTTGTATGTAGCCAAAAAAGAGCGAAGGCAACACTGCAATCATATTTTCTCGAAGCAAAAACTCAAAACACTTTAGCTAACTTGTTTCTGATAAAAAATAAAACATAAATTATTGCAATACAGTGTTCTCGGCGGTCCGCATGGCAATTCTTAACAAAATGACCAAATTTTGAATAAATTAAAAATCAGCACGAATCGTGCTGATTTTAACCAGCCTGGCCCAGGGCCATTTCTTCGCGCCGTCTTGGATATCAAAAAAGCGAAAAATTGCCCTGGGAACGAGGTTGACTTAGGGTAGATAAAAAATCAATTTTTTTACTAGACCACTCCTTTCAAGTCCACCTTGTGTTTCGTCTACCATGTGCTTTGAATATTTAAGTGATGTTCTCTCGTGTATCATTTAAGAGGATAATAGCTAAAAAGCAATATGTTCTCTTTACATTATTTTGATGTAAAGTTTAAAAGAACATACGATGGTTAACAGATGTGTGCGTTAATCTTTGCGAATTTTCTCTCGTTTAATGGCGCCTAATTACAAAAATATATTAATTGCTTAGTCTAGTGAACTAAACTCATCATTTTTTCCCCTTTTGGAGAGAAACAGGTATCCTTTCTATTAATTGCTGGTCACTTTTTTTTTTGAAGCGTACGACATTTTCAGCGTACGACAGTTTGGTCACTTCTTATTAAGGTGTTTTGTTTTGTTTTCCTTTTTAACAAACAAATTTCCTCCTTTTTATAGGTATTGAAACACCATTCACATATATGTCGTCGTGCGTGTAAATGATATTGCATTAAAGAGCTTAGGCTTATATTTCAAGGGGCTTATTTTCAGTTTCTAGTTCCATTCAAAGTACACCCTTTTCGGCCAAATTCAAAATGCGTAAGAAAACTTACCATAAATCATAAAAAATTCTAAATGAAAGAAAGGAAAGAGGAGAAACGAAAAATTAAATATCTTCCTCCACTTTTTTGTAATACTGTATTGACCATTGTATTAATGTTTAACCAGATGAAATAGCTGTTACTAAGAAACATAACTACAGAAGCACTTATTTCAAATTAGATTTATTATAGTAGCTACATATTTATTTATTCGTATTAACACGCAGGATCAAGAAGTTTCAAGCTTTCATAATGTCAGCTACCTTTTCCATGTGTTGGTTGTGGTTTCTCGATTTTTTAATTCTCACACAGGTAAGAAATATATACGTCGATACTATGCATTTTTTAATATAACAATGCTTTGATAGGGACTGCATTAAGTTATGTGACACCTACCTAATCCTGGTCAACCTAAATACTTGTAATTTCTTTATAAAATTCTTTGCTCTGTTTTAACATTTGTGACAGTGTATATGTTCCTTTTGTTTTTGTTTCGCGGCGATGCTTTTATTACGCGGCGATGCTTTTATTTCGCGGCGATGCTTTTATTACGCGATTCAATACAGTGGACTCTCGATATAACGAACCCCGGATATGGTGAACTCTCGATTTAACTAACAAAATTTTTAATCCATCAAACTCAAAAAACCTCGGTAACGATCTCAAGTATTAAATTCCACAGAAAATGAAATGAAAATTATAATTCAGAAAATTTCTACTGTCATGATAACATGCAATTCATCTTGAGTCAGCGCATTTTGTAGATTACATTCAAAGCCATGATGATAAAAGAAACAAGACAACATCATGTGAACAAATTTTTGAACGTCTCGTGTTTATTGGAATTCGTTATTATTTTGCTTTTGAACAGGATCCTAGCCGAAAATACGAATTTAAATCACTTCTGCTCGAAAGGGTTCCAAATTTTAAAACGATCTAGGCAAAACTTCCCGATTTTTTACTCACCTGTTAATACAACGAGCTCTCGATATAACTAACTTTTTTCTATCCCGTTATATCGAGAGTTCGTTGTATGAATTTTCTTTCAGATGAATAAATCTATTTTTTTTTCCTCTTTCGATGAGAGGTAATTAGAACTGATAAGTTAAATCAACAACAAGTAAAAACTTAATATGGAGCGGAGGAATTTTAATTGCCGGAAACCTTACTTCTCAGATCTTTCTGTTTATTTCAAGCGCAAAGCGATTTCTCTGGTGTGGAATAATGTTAAAGTTATTAATAAATGAAAGATGACATATGTAGATATAGACCATCTACATCTACATCTACCTCGTTCCCAGGGCTTTTTGTCTCTCATCGGCGCTGCGCTTATTGATAGGGCTTAAAACAGAATGGCCTATCTCAACATTAATGGTCATCCAATTTAGGCTACGTTGAACTTCTGCTACATCAAACAAAACTTGATGCGCTCTCCATTTGTGAAACTAAAATTGATGACACCATCACTGACAATGACGTTAAAATTGATGGCTATGTTTTTTTTAGGAATGATCGGAATAGACGAGGTGGGGTGTTTTGATTTTTGTTAATGAAAACTTTGATAGCCACCTTTTGAAACACCTATACTTCAAAAATGTTGAATCACTATGGGTGAAAGTGTGCCTGAAAAAAATTAAACCTATTTACGTATGTGGGGTTTACAGGCCACCTGGAGGTAGTGATTTGCAGAGTACCGAAAACCTGTGCACTCATTTTAAACAGTGTTTTAATAAACTCCCAAAAGAAAAAGAAGTTTTTATCTTGGGCGATTTTAACTGTAACATGCTTTTAAAATATGCTCTTTCCTCCAAATAGAAGGAATTATGCTCCACTCTTTCCCTAAAACAACATATTACGGAGCCAACTCGTGTTACAGAAAATAGTAGTACTCTTATTGACTTGATTCTTTCTAACAGTTCTTGTATTTCTAAAACTGGTGTCATGGATTTAGGCATCAGTGATCACAATTTAGTTTATGTGATCAGAAAATTTAAAATGCCAAAATTTGAACCTAAAACTATTAAGGTTCGTAGCTACAAGAACTTCAGTGAAGAGTCTTTTTTAAAGGACCTCAGGAATTTAAACTGGTCATATTTTAATAATTATGATGACCTTGATGAATCATGTGAGAAACTGAATAAACAGTGGTTGACAAACATGCCCCTTTCAAAACACATAGATTTTCCGGCCGTGTTGAGGCATGGGTCACTGATGAATTAATAATAGCCATCAAAGAAATAGACTTCTTAAAACAGAAAGCATCAAAACGATTTCAGAAACGTCTCACCTAAAAGAACTTTTAAACTCATTTAATACATTTTTTGTCAGTGTCGGTGCCAAACTAGCCTCAAAATTTTCTTCTGGCACTACTAATGTTAATCCACCTGTTAGCGGACACGATATACGGTGGACTCCTATTGAGACCAAAAGTGTCGAAAAAGTAATTAGTTCACTAAAACTTAATAAAGCTACAGGTTTTGACGGAATTAGTTCCCAACTGCTAAAAGCAGGTTCGCCAGTTTTAAGTATTTATTTATCAAGTCTTTTCAACAAATCTTTATTTACTGGTTATATACATAAATGTTGGAAGATGAAAAGGGTCTCGCCTATTTTTAAAAGTAGCAATAAAACAGATCCTACAAATTATCGACCTATCTCCATTCTGCCAATTCCTATCACATTTTTTGAAAAGTTAGTGCATGGGCAAAAGAACACAACTATATGGGTATTCCTTTGAAGAGGAGCGAAAAAGTTAAACATCTCGGGGTAATATTTGATCAAAAAATGCAATGGGAAGAGCACATTATTGACATAAATTGAAAAATCCTAAATAAATATTCTAAAATTAGAACCATTGCATCTTGTTTAACACCTCACACCAAAAACCGTTTGATTAATGCACTTGTCATGCCATATTTCAACTACTGCTCATCGGCATGGTCTTGTGCCACCCAAGGTAGATTAAAATGTGTCTGTACCTTTCTTGGGAAGGAGAGGGAATATTTATTGAATAATTTGCTCATCAAAAACGATACCATGTTAGTTTTCAAAGCCATGAATCACATTGCTCCTCTTAAAATTCCTTTTGGCAAAAAACTGCCACAATCATCAAACAAGAGGAGTTTCGAAAAACAGGTTTACACTTCCCTTGGTCATGACGGAATTTGGCAAAAAGCCTTCCCGCTTAGAGCTGCAAAAGCGTTTGTTTCCTTTTTGTTTGAGCTGCCCCGAGTGGAAACAATGCACTAACTATAGTTTTTGTGATTTTCCTGGCTAGCCACTTTGAATATTTATTATTGTTATTATTATTTAGGTCGTCTCGCCGTCCGATATGCAAAAAGAGACAACAGGTCATGCGATCAAGATTGCAGCTACATATAATGGCACAAAGAGGGGCCATAAATTGTTCTTAGGGATTGTTCACATTAAAGACGGAACGGTACGTTTTCCGGGACGGGATGTTTTCCGAGATGATTTTTGTCCCGCCTTTATATAGAACAAAGTGTTTCAGGATGTTTTTCTATGAATTGAAAGATCGGTTTATCCAGGGACAATGTGTTTATAAGAAAGAAAACGTCTCGCCTCAACCGGGATCCGGGTTGATTGTCCCAGGATAAAGTGCCATACAAATTTGAAGTTCCCGTCCAGGCAATCATCCCATCCCGCGTCTCATGTAATAACAGCTTTTAAAATTGTACTTAAGTTACCCGAGTTAAAGAACTAGAGTAGCCAAACCATTTATCTAAAAAGGGGAATTATAATTTTTTTTTATAAATAAATCTCATGTTGTAATGCAGTTAATTTGTGGTCATTACTTCCAGATAACAATTTTCCTTCCACGTTGCGCTTCCTCCACAACATGTCTTTCATACTACGCCAACATATTTTTATAATTTCTAATAACTATAATTGCATCTGCGTCAACGCTATTATACTTTTTTTTCAGTCTGCAACCACACCGGCTACCACGCAAGCTTTAAAGTCACTACAGCAAAGAGGTATGTGATCAAGAGATTAGCGGAAGGCTGGGGAGTCATAATTCCCATCAGTTTATTTTTAAATAACTTTTTTTCTGGATAAGATACGGGCTAGAAATTTTACGACATTTTCTTTTTCCCTATTACAAGAAGATGTGGAAAGTTTATTCCAGTTACGAAAACAAAAGTGTAATTTTTCTACAATTTTAGATTATTTTAAAAAAAGGTTTCTTTTTGTTATGACACTTCCAACATAGCTTTTATATAAAAAAAAAATTCTCTTCTGATCTAAATATACTTGTCCTCGGCATATTAATGCCGAATTTACCAAAATAAATTAAAATGATGAAAAAAATGATTCTTTTGAAAACAAAACTCAGAGAGATCTAGTTGTTAGTCCGTGGAAGTCGCCTGTCGTACATATCTCCCGCGTCGATATTTCGTGCATTCATCTTCGCCTGTTAGCATGAAGTAACGAAAATACTTGAACGGGAATATTGCTATACACCGTTACATTTAATGGTGTTTTCTATTAAAAAACTCCCAGTTTTTAACAAGAAACTTGTTTTACTTTGACCCACGACAGACAAGGAAGATAACGATATAGATAAGTTAGAGTCAATCCCCCTTGCAAAGTATAAGCCTTCTTTTTATATCATTTTTGGTATCACTGTTTTTGCAGTCACAACGATATTCTCACATACAAACACACTTGAAAACTGCATTGTTCTTCACTCGCTGAAACTTTTTGCACAGAATTATTGGTCGAAACCTTTTGTTCTTATTAGCTTTTTTTAAAAAAACTAAAAAATTCCAACTGCATTTTGATTCATCTGAAACGCCAGACAAGATAAAATTATGTATTTGTTCTGCATTTTTTTACATACACATTTTTACACATTGATTTTCTTTAGCGCACATGTGTAATTCAACAATAAATCATCATGCTAACGGTTAGTAATCATGTTGGTAGCATTTTTCTGTTTACATGGCGGGAAAAATAGGTAATCATGAAATCGTTTGTTATTTCAGGTAAACTCAATGAGACACTTATTAATAAGATGTGTTCGGATCTTTATCCTTCTTGTGGGGAAGATACTTTCACTTCACGTTTGACATATATCTTTACCAAGGAACCTTACTTCAAATTTAATTTTACAATCGTTAAAAGAGGTAAATTTATCTTGGTTCTTTAAGCATTTATAAGCAGGGATTTTAATCAATAATTGCAGGTTTTGATATATTGATCTCGAGAAATACAGCTTTGAAGAGATGTTTATAAAAAGTTTTTCGTTTAAAATATGTCACTGAACATTTCTAATTTAAAATGTCAATTTTCGCTAAAACGTCTCAAAACAAATTTTGCTAAAATACTTTTAGGTTGCATGGCATATGTGATTGACATATATGAAAACAACACCCTTGTTTCACGCAACGATATTCCGTATAACAAGGTATCGAGTTACTACTTTTGATTTTCTTTCCTCACTGATCTTCCATGCTGTCAAAACAGAACGAATTTATCATATAATGATGCAATTCTCTGCTTTTTTTCTGCAGACTGGCGAACAAAAAATATTCAAGCGTCGAAATTTATACGGTGTGTCGTACCGGTACAAAGTCACATTGCTTCCATCCGGATATAGTATATCACACCGTGTGAAAAGAAGCCCGAGTAAGTTTATTTTTATCAGTACTCTTAATAACGTAAATTTTAACCCGGGGCTTATTAAGGTTGTGGTGGTTGCTTAATGGGGAGTAAGATTTTCTCTGGTGTTTAGAAATTTACAATAAGGCTACCAAGAGGATGTGTGCTTAGGCAGTTAAATTTCAGATCTTCAAAATTTTATCGTTTTATAAAAAAAACTATTACCGTTATATTTTAGCTAAGTGCGAGACATATACGATCATGTCAATACGCAAAAGTGAGTATACTTTTATATACTTGGTCTACACATCTCTTGTCAAAATACCAAATTTACTAGAATGGAATGTTTTCACATCATCTTTCAACCCTAGGATTAACCAGGTAACCTAATGAAATGGTCCAATGTGTAGCGTCTGGTTAATTGCTACTGAAATTAGATGTTTCAATATATCCAAAAAGGTTGTACGGTAAAAAGAGGTAAAAAGAGGGATACGGATATAATATTGTGCGCTTCTCCTTTTAGGTATTAAAAGGGAAAATCCATTGTGTAATGCTAGGATTGGTAAGTAATTTTAAGTATTTTAATGTGTATAATTGTATAAAACTCCTATATGCTATATGCTTTTAAAATGTTAAATGGGCGAGGCCTTAATTCAAATCCACTAATTCACTACTGCTCTGTTTTTATTCTGGCACCGGAAAGAAACAGACAAGAGGCGTACAATATGGAACAACATTTCATAAACAAAGGCATTTTTTCATTTTTATGCAAACGTCACTAAAAGCATTAAGCGCTTACTACTCCGCAGCGAGATTGCTGCTTTTGCACACACATATGCTAAGTGGACAGCGTTTAAAATCTGCTAGATGCATTTTCCAGAATGCCTGCATTACAGGATAATCCACGTCCTTTTTCACAAAGGCTCTAAAATTTGAGAAAAATGATCTTGCAGAAGACAGCTACAATTAGCACATTGTAAGAGTCTAACCAAGGAACCAAAGATCCTTAGTCCTAAGTCCGCTCTGAAAATTAACAAGTGATTCTTGACAAGCTTAAGATGCACAAATCTAATATGGACAGTATATTTGATTTGAGAAAATAAAAGAAAGAACTTAAAATGTGAAAATAATTTGTCACCATTTTAAATTTATAGGATGAAATGATACGGATAGTTTTATGTTTAGATGATACTCATATTTGCCATATAATTACTTTAACATTAAGCATTACTTTGTATAAATTTTAGATTTAATGGACGTTCAAATTACCGCAGCACCAATATGTGATTATTTCTCTAACAATGTCGCCGATGTTAAAAACTATTTAAAAGAGAACAAGTTGAACATATCTAACTGCACTATCATCCCCTATCAACTCCCTCAAGATGTAGTTGACGAAAAAGGAAATACCAATAAAACTTTACATGTTGTATTTATAATGTCAGCTATCTTACTGATAATATTCATTATTCTTATCATTGTCCGTATCGTGAGAAACATCAAACGCAAACATAATGAGGTGCTAGTGATGGACAGAGTTGAAGGTACAATGGAACAAGCTGGACTTCGTAAGAACTAAAATTTCTGACTCTAATATTTTACTTAACACAAAGTATGTTTTTAAACCGTTTTTTTTTTTACAATTTGTAGGTCAAGGGAAAAAAGTGATGATTCTAAATCGACCAGGTTGTGAATTGATGGAAACACTATTAAGAGATTTAGCTTTCTTCTTAAAAGCACATGGTATTGATGTAAAGTTGTCATTGTTGGAACAAAGTCAGATTGACGCAGAAGGAGGGATTTCATCGTACTTGCAAAGAAATATTGATTCTTGTGATTATATTCTCATCATGTTTACAGAACATGATAAAGGTATTGCTGGGTTTTTTTCTCTCTATTACAGTAACGCCTCTCTTTTTTAACTGCCTTTCCAGTAAACAAATATTCAGAATAGGTCTTTATTTGCATTTGTTTATACCTAATTCTTACTTTTTGCCGGTTGCTTTATTTCTGGATGTTCTTAAACAAAACAAAGGTAGTTTGGATAATTAAAATATGTATTTTGATTTAGATCATACACCCTTAAAACATCGACCATATGAATTTGCTGTAAATGTCATCAGCGGTTTAGCATATCATCAGAATGATAGTTCTAGATACATTCCACTGTATTTAACAAGTTATGAAAAAGCACTCAGTTTGATGCCATCCTTTTTAATTGCCACCCAAGATATGGGTTTTCAAATCCCCAGAGAGTTGCCACAATTGATTAGGCGATTACTGGGTTCAACTATACCATCAAAAACAAAGGAACAGATAGTTAAAATGAACTTTTTTATAAACAGAATGAAAACTGCTTTTAAAAAAATCGAGTGCGAGAAACATACCACATGTAGCGAAGATAACTGCAACAAGGTGAGCAACTTGATACTTTAGTGGAAGAAACTTTCGCGAACAGAAACTTTCGCAAATTTGGCGAATTTTAGCCCTATTCGCGACAGTTTATGTTCGCGAAAACTTCTGACGTGGCTCATTCGCAAAAGTTTATGTACGCAAAAAAAAGTTATTTTCTTTTATTTCGCGAAAGTTTATGTAACCGGAAAGAAATGACTTATACTAAGTTGACACGCTGTATTTATGATCTTAAAAGGTGTTTACTGGTCTTAAAAGATTGACTAGTTTTAATTTTCCTGTTAATATGATAGTACATTTTGAAAGTTTCTAAGGAAATTTCTCGTAATTTAGGAAAATTAATTCTTCCGAAATGATAAAAAATTATTAATTCGTGAAAGTTTTTTATGTTCGCGAAAATTTTAAATAAGGCTCATTCCTGAAAGTTTCTGTTCGCGAAAGTTTCTTCCCCTAAAGTATCTGCTTCTAACCGTATCTTATATTACCTCAAATGATGGAGAGCTAGTACAATATGTTTTCATGACTCGTTTTCACAACAGATCACGCATACAGTTGAACATCCACTCGTCTGATTATTGTTAGCGAAATAAACAAACTGATTCTATAACAGTTTCAGGAAGGAGGAAGAACATTCTAGGTTAACATCGTAATTTTACAGTCATATTTTTGTGGCTTTGACCTTCTTATTTAGCTCTACGCTATCACCCTAATTTTAGCAAAGGCTGTGTGCATTCAAGAGAAAGACAGGGAGACTCTAGAAACTCTCCCCCAGACTTAAAGAGCACCCCATAGCGTTAAATCACCCCCTTTTTCAATTCATTATTCATCAACCATTAATAATCAACCAATCAGTTAATTTTTTATTTTTTTATTTTAGGGTACAATTTATGACAGTGTCAGCAACTTGTCCGCTGTATGGGCATCTACTGCTCCTTCGGGATGGTCTTCTTTTCATTCAATATATAAAAGACCACAGGTAGACGTTCCTCTACTGACAACGGAAGAAATTTTAAAACGAAACGAAATCACCAATTAGAGGCATGCTCTATATTGTTATAGCGAATTTTCGTTCGCGAGTAATGATCTGTAACGCATAGTTTTATATTGCTGTAGAATTTCCTGCTAAATACGATAATACGAGGATATACTGATAATGTAGGGATCCTGACAGAAGATTTCACACATTCACCTTTGCCGTTGATCGATTATTAATGACAGGAATATTTCGTGCATCACCTAACACGAATCACTTCTCCACTGTTAGCTGTTTGCTTCTCAGCTATTACAAATACAGAACAAAGATAATTCCAGTCATGTGAAGAAAATTTTCAAAACGATCAAATTAAATAGAATGTTGTAATGACTTTATAAAATTTAGCTATTTTTAGTTTTAACAGGTTTTCAAGAGAGGTTTTATTTTATGGCAATATGATTCTAAATATTGTCACGCCCTTTCGACAAGTTATTGTCGCTGATTGTACGTTTCGTACACTTTTACAATACACCAAAGTTGCTTAACAGTGACTCGGACTGAGTTGTACTTCTTTGTGGCTGTTCAAACAGCTACCGGGTTTGGTTCCCACGTTTAACAAAATCATCACGACTAAATGAATTTTTAATTTTTACACTTTTTTGTCTTACCTCCTTTCGGCGTGGAAGTCACTAAGAATTTTTTTGTTATGCATTGGATTTGGAAGTTATACATGACAGCTGTCTTAATACGAAAAAACACGGCTGTAACGCACTTACTTGTGCTGCACATACTAGTTATGCATCAACTATCAGCTGAAACACATCTACGCAGTAGTTTACGCGGTACATTATCTATCATCTCAGATTGTCTTAACCGACTGATGGTTTTGTGGTAGAGCGTTCGCCTCAAGTGCAGATGGTCTTGGGTTCAAACTTCGGCCGAATTATGTCAGAAACTTTTAATGTGTGAATCGATTCTTTCTGCTTAACGTTCAGCATGAGAATAGGATTAATATTTAAGGCGGTTGCCTAATCGAGCGGCTGTTATGATTAAACACCTTCCGTAACTCAAATTGGAGGTTTAAATGGACTAGGACCCCCTCCGCAGAGCCCTCATTGATAACAGTACCATTGGGAACTGAAGAGGCTATCCTGGGAAAATTAAAGTAATAAGAATGAAAGTCAATACTATTGTAACTAACATCTACAAATCACTCCCTATTAACCCTATTATATCTGTTTTTCAATCGTGTAACCATGGGAAATTAGACACAAAGTCCCCGCGGCTTATAGTCTCGACCTTATATACTCCTGATATGAAGGTTGATAGTGAAAATCTTGAAAATAGTTGCATACGCAGTTATATTTATATTTTTCGGTACAGCTGACGTCCATTGGGTAGTAGCTTGTTCTCCTTCCTATGAACTTTTACTATCGCGAACTATCTCTGTGTCTAAATATCGGGAAGAGTTGGCTTTCTAAGTCAGTTTAATTTTTAGATGGTTGACTGAAATGAACAAATTAACCTGCACATCTATCATCAACATAACGTTTATATAAATGAGGTTCAATCGGAACAGCCACGTAACTTTCCCATTTTGTTCATAAATGTTTGCAAATACTACGGCCATATCCGTAGTATTTGCCACCCATAGTAGAACCATCGATCTGTTTAGCGGAAAAAACACAATCTGATAAAATTGTGATAATTTGATATCTGATAATTCACGTAATATGCTTTTCTTGCACAGCGGTTGTAAATATCTTGTTGCGATAAATTTCATCACAAATGAAATCGATTGTATCGCCAAATATTATACTTTTTCAATATCATATCAAGATTCAATATCATATCAAGATTCAGTATCATACGATACTAACTCTTCGTCATTTTCTGGTGTGTAATTTCATGCACTCGTTAATAACATTATCATTTTTCGTTAGTGGCCAATGATACAATCTTAGAAGCTTTGTATGTGGCTGTGCCAGTTTGATGATTTGAGTGCTTCTAAGTCAATCTCGTTGACATTGGAAAATTATGTGTCTTTGCAGTAGCGAAGAAACGCGCAGGTTGGCTAGACCGAGGTCTCATTTTAGCATATTCAAGGTGATCTTAAAAATTTCTGTAGGGAAAGCTTTAAATGTTTCCCAAGTCCTTGTGTTTTGTATTCAACGCTGGCTCATAAACTTTCTTCAAAATGCCTTCATTTATCATGTCATCATTTTTTTAATATCATCAGACTTCTTCATTATCACAACACACGACTTTTTCTCTGCATTCAATATTACGATATCTTTAATTATGTGCAGTTTATTAAATTTACTAAGTATAACGTCTTTAGTGTGATAAGCATTATTGCTAAAACGAGTTGTGCAAGACGGTACACTTAGCAAATTTGATAAACTGCGCATAAACAAAGATATCATAACATTGAATGCAGGGAAAGAGTTGTGGTACAGAATATCCGACTATTTTCAAAATGAAGTTGAGTACATAAGGAAAGTTGGTTACCCCTTCGCTTTTGTTAACGGTATTTTAAGAGGTTTTATTCAAGAAAAAGATGAGGTCATCATCCCCGTTTGAAGAAAGGAAGAAGATTTTCTTCACATTACCATATTGTCAAAGAAACGAAGAAGAAGTAAAAAGGTACATTGTGAACCCCAATCGGTGGACGAATCATAAATTTTATTTTATTAC
The DNA here is from genome assembly GCA_030067915.1 of Hydractinia echinata. Classification (NCBI taxonomy): domain Eukaryota; kingdom Metazoa; phylum Cnidaria; class Hydrozoa; order Anthoathecata; family Hydractiniidae; genus Hydractinia; species Hydractinia echinata. The sequence goes on along the minus strand of JASGCC010000011.1, from coordinate 2,932,115 downwards.
TTTATGGAATCCAATCGATTTTTCCGTTAAAAGATAAAGCTTAACACAGATTCTGTGTGATTTACGAAAGTACCTGCTCATGCGGTGCAAACTACATCGGCGAAACGATACGCAATGCACATACAAGATGTTGAGAACACAATAAAATATATGCAAAGTCTGAGCCAGCTCAGAACATCGCAAGTAATGATGGACACTCCTTTAGTTGGAAAGTGCTGACTAATGCTCCTTTTAATTGTTACAAACGAAAAATATTAGAGGCATTTTATAAAAGGTCTTTCAAACCATGACATAATGATAATTTTACCTTTTTTTTTCTCAATTAGTTTTATGTCTTTTTGGACACATTTTAAACTTTTAGTGTAGCTATATTAACATAACTATTTTTTAGTATTTCATAGTTTTACCTGATGCCGACACTACTAAAAGCTGCGTGAATTTCATTAAAAATATATTATGTGACAGTTTATTCCAAAGTAGAAACTAACAGGTGAAGACAATTTAATGAAGTAATTTTTACTCAATTGTGAATGAAACTTTGACAGTTTTTGTGTGAGAAACGATGAACGAGAAGAAATTATTGCAGTAGATGTTGTCTCTTTAAAACATTTGGAAATATGATGTCAAGTTTTAATAACACAAGTGAATCCTCTTAGCTATTTGGAAGTATTGGAACCAAACATTCGTACATAAACTACATTTTTATATTGTACGTAGCTAAAATGAGATGTTGTATTTATTATAGTGTATTAGTGTGCATCTATTTCATATTCTTCCTTTTCTTGTATCGGTAGATTTTCATGATCATTATGTTTCGCTTGATTTATAAGATTAGATAGTGTGCTTAAACCGATAGGTTCTTTTTACGAACAATAGGGACAATCAGAAAATATTGAAAGTCACAGACGTTGTTTTCTTGTGACGTGGATCATGCTCAATAACTGAAAGTGAAACTGGAAATAGTAACACTCCTGAAGATATTCACCTGTTAAGTAAAAATAAAATTCTATATATGAACTCTCTGTTTCCGCAAGCGGAAAATCTTCCTGTTAAAAAGTTATGTTTTCAAGAAGGAAAATTTGCATTTTTCACATTTCTGCATTCCTTTGAGTATTGTACTTAATAATGTATGAAGCTTAATAAACATCTCTTGATCTCTAATACAAACAAAACAACCTTATTTGTTGTATGTTGGCAACATAAGTAGTTCTTGTAATAGCCTAACATTTTCAACAGGACTGACGAATTGGTTTTAAAAGTTGGTTGGGGAGAGGGGGAGTGGATGTGGTGATGCAATACATAGTGACTTAAGAGGACATTGTTCTGGCTGCCTTAAAATATTTTTGAAATCCAAGATCTCCAGATTGACTAAAAAACGCTATTGAAAAATTTGTGTTAAAATGGAGAAAATAATGTTTACAAAGCTATCTGAGCTATCTCTTAAAAACAATGGGATGGCTAAATAATGGCTAAAAAAAAGCAGTTCTTGTGGTAGAATTTTGTAACTGATTCTATTTGTTGTTACAAAAATTTGTTTGTCGATCCAAGCGGAAGAAAACCCCGAAACGACATTCGCAACTCATAACCACGTAGCGTGAAAGCTTAAAATGAGGAACGGGTTTTTCTGTTTCATTCAGAAGGTCGGAACATTTTCGTGAGCCTAAACATTATATTATTTACAAACTGTGCCTGAAATATTACGCTAGCTATGTATCAGCTAGCTACTTGTCAATATAAGGTAAACAGCTCGTTATTTCTTTTGTTTTAGCTTTTTGTTGTTGTTGTTGTTATTGTTATAGTTATTGTTGTTGTTGTTGATGATGTTATTGTTTGTATTTATTTGCTCTTCAAGATAAATACTCCTTTTGCATTTACAGATGCAAAAATTGGCGTTTGAATTGATCATATCAGTTATTGTTTGCGCAATATGGTCTACAAAGGTACGTGTATTCTTTGCCAAGATTTTAGGTTAAAAACAAAGGGTCTATTGTTTAGAACAATGGAGAAATAAGAATAATGACCAGCTTGGATGAAATTTCGACATTCTTATAAAAAAAGCGTGTACATGGTTACTTTTCGAACAACTAGTTGTGATCCCACGGAAAATCCACAGGAATTTACCCTTCGCTATTCACAACTGCCATCTTTGGCTTACAAAAGTACTGTTAGGTACACTTCTGTGAGCCAAATATTCCGCGGGGATCACCCGTCGTACATACTTTCCGCTTTGCTATTTCGTGCATCTTTGTCCACTTGCTAGCACGGGGGTTATTAGTATGATTATAGATGCGATAATAGGGCGATTCTCGATTTAATAGTCACCCTGTTTTCTAAATATTGCGGAAGATGACAGAGGTATAAGCTAGCATTTATAACAGACAAAATATAGGCATTGTTACGCCCTTATATGCCCCGTAGCTAAACCTAAGCCCGTGTTTTGGCTTCCGTACATATTTTGTGAATTTTCAGCATGACGTGATTTCAGTAGTCATATTGCGGAAAAACTACCGCTATTATTAATAATACTGTCGTTAACCCGTGGAAATATCCACGGGGTTGTCCGTCTTTAAATTACACGCTATTTCATTAAAACGGAAAATAATTTTTGCGTCAAAACAATGCTAAGCGTGAAACAGTGTATTTGTGCCGCTCCCTAATTTTTATTATTTAATCTATTTATTTTTTTACAATTACTTTTTAGGCTCATCTATACATCAGCGGTAAGTCGCAGTTATTAGCTATTTTGTTTATAGCATATAGGATGTTCTTACACTTTATAGGGCCAATAATGGCAAACTAGTCGGTGGCCCGTGGAAAAATCCACGTTTTCACCCGTTCCTTTTATACCGCATTGCGTGTCTCTCGCTATCTGCGGTACCATTCTGCGTGACAGACGTATACGGGTATTAAATGTAGATAAAATTGACGAAATTTCAGAATGTGACAAACATTTAGTCAGAGAAAGAATTTTGTTCGACGACTTACATGTTAGAAATGAATGTAAATCATATATCTTTTTCTTATATAAAAAATGCTTTCGCGTAAATAAAAATCGACATAGCTACGAAACACTTGCAGCCAGCCAAAATTATCAACAACTTTTAAAGTCTACTGATGATGAACGATCCATTTAGTCGCATTCTAACTTCAAAAGTAGTGGGGAGATACACGACCCATTTTGTCAAATTGAATTTTTTCGAATTTGACAAATTATTGTCAAATGTATTACCCTTTTTTGATTCAAATTGCCCATCTAAACTTTATTTCGAAGATTGTTTTTATTTTAATTTAAAAAAAACCAGATTGGTTTTCTTCTTAAATTTTTTGACATTTTTGGGGGGCGTCTATTCGAGGAAAGCGTTTAAAAGAGGGGGGCATTTATTAAATTTTTTACACTTCGTCTCCTTTTGCAGTTTTTAAGGATACCTATAATATATATCTTCACAACACAAAAAAAAGATATTCACATGTTTTAGAGAAACTAAATTTCCAACCTCCAACCTTTCTACCTCCATGCTTAAACCTAAGATTTAGGAAAAAAGTAAGTAAGTAAGTATACTTTTACTATCGCCTCGAATAAACGCCCCTTAAGACGGGCGCAAATGCGTCAAACTGTTCATCAAACAGCTCATCAAACTGTTTGATGAAAATTTTATCAAACTGCGAATGTTTGATGAAATCGAATTTTCCATTTGCGTCAACTCGTCAAACACGTTTTATCAAAACATTCGAAATGATTGAAGGCCTATTCATTTACAAAATTTCAAAATGGCGGCTGATATGGCGAAACTTCTGGTATTGAGTGAGTTTATGGATTCTGATGATGAAAAGCCACATCGAGGAAAAACACGCAGCTGGATAAAACGAAGAGATGAAAAGGGATACATTTTAGGCTTTGGCGATTCTTCATCGGGAGCTGTTTTCTTTGAATTGGCTGTAATAGCGTCAGTACACTTCGAAAGTAAATCGAGTTTCTTTTCAGCAAGTGTCTTCTTTTCATTTTGCGGTGAAGTAATATCATTTCCATTTTCACAATCGACTTCCTGCAAATACATTCTCTTCAGAGTGTCTCTGTGTGTTCGAAAGACCCTCCACTGTTGATGTTTTTTGCACTCATCGCGGTTATTAAAAATGACTGTTTGATGAAATTCGACTCAAATGCGTCAAACAGCAATCAAACAACAAAACTCGGTTTGATGAACCCATTTTGTTTGATGAAAAGTTTGATCGCGATCAAACTTCATCAAACTCAATTTTTTTCTTCTTTTCTCATTTTTTCGAAAAAATCGTGTTTGATGGTTCAACTCAAATGCATCAAAATTTTCATCAAACTCGCTAGTTTGATGGAGTTTGATGAAAAGTTTGACGCATTTGCGCACGTCTTTAGAGGGAGGGGCGTCTATTCGAGGGGGGGGGGGGGGGGGGGGGCGTCTATTAGAGGGGGGCTTTTATTTAACAAATGCCTGAAAAAGAGGGGCGTCTATTCGAGGGGGGCGTTTAAGGGGGCGTTTATTCGAAGTATTACGGTATGTTATTTTGTTAAGGCTTGAACATGTCTAAATTTTAAAATCACGAATTCGACAAATTGGATTCGACAAATTTATTCAAAAATTCGACGAATTATACCGCTTAATTAAAGATGTCCAATGCGCAAGTTTTCATTCGCAACTTATAGTTTTTAGCATTTGATAGACAAATGTGTTTTTCTTTTTTTAGGACTAAAATTGATGACGTCATAGCGCGGCTTTGTGATTTGTTAAAAGGTTTTCAATGCGTTCTCTTAGCTGTAACTAATTTTTTTTATTCACAATCAGCAGTTACTTGCTAATAATATCATTTCAGTAAACAACCAACCTCGGCCCCAGGGCTTTTCTTTCTTTCTGACAATCTCGCACGACGAACAACCTAGTGTGATTTCAAGAAGTAAATCCACTACAGGAACAATGTCTTTCTGAAAATTTCACGTGGATGATTTTTTAAAACTCTGTTGTAGAACTTTGACAACTAAAAAGTCTTGCAGAAATAAAGGAGCTATTTTGAGTCTTGTGGCTCAACTTTGGTTGCGTATTAAACAACACGTATATATGACTTGCCAATGTTTACAAAAGTTAAAAAGTTTGCGGGTTTTTTTCACATGCGCAAGCATTTCTGTAGGCAGAAAATATAAACAACAGACCACAATAATCAAAGAAATCCATCCAAAAAAGAAATATTCGCTCAAAATTAGTTTTTTTAAGAAGAATTAGAAGAATACAGTTAAAATTTAATTCCAGTTCATCTTGGATCTTATGCTACCCCAAAAAATCTTTAATCTGCATTAATAAACATTTTACCCTGTGCGAGTCCTGCTTGTTTACCTACACAAAAGTGCGCGCATGCTCATTGTTCTCAAAATGAAATCAAAACAACTACGTCACGTGGAAAGTGGTCTATTTTAAGGACAGCCAGACAGATCAAACGATGGGTATGCTTATGTACTCATCTTGGGCGTGGCTAAGGCATTAATTTTCATTCTGCATGGTTTTAGAAAGCAGCTGTTTGGAAGATGATTTCGATAAAGATTACAAATACGCACGTACGTTACTAATTTAGCTATGATTTCTATGTTTCTATAGCAACTATGACGTTTTAACCAGTGAGCTGAAAAAAGATCGCTTCCACACCTTACGTATGATATTTTTTTGGTGAATAAGAGTTTGGAAAAAATTACGGTGACCTTCCGAGCAAAAATAATAATAACTAAAACGCTGCAGTATTCCGTTTGATCGAATTTTGCTAAATTTTGTAGTATTGTCAAAACAACTTTAACTTTACACTCTCAAGCTTCCTCTCTGAGCTCATGCCTCGCCAGCATAATGAACACGGTACACAAAATGCTTACATCCAGCACTTTCTACGTCATCACGAGATAAATTCTGACAGCGCTACATAGATACAGGTTAATTTACTGACTTTAACCCTTGTTTTAAAAGAATGAAAAAACGAATTTTTAAATAAATACTAGTTTGTCTTTTAAAAAAAGAAATTCTTGAGTCTGGAAACCAAATTCCACAAAATCGTTCTATTTATGCCTTTTCAACGAAATATATGATCCGGAAAAATTTCTTTTTCGCAAAATTTACGTCCCTGACATACTATTTGTGGACGCTCTAATCCAAGTATTTTGCAGAAGTATAGGATCACATTCTTATCGTCTATAAGAAGAACTGATATATCGTTGCTGACAGAAATTGTTGTTTGCTTATTTATCACCTATAAATAAACAAACGACAGTTTTAGCAACCTCATCCGCACGGCTTTTTAGGGTTTTTACATTAAAAAGCCCTGGGGACGAGGTTGGCGGTTTTGAAAAGTTTCAGGGGCTTTTAAAATAGTCATTTAATTACTTTTAGTTTTTTGACGATTTCTGGTCCTGAGATCTCGTGTACGTCATGTGGATAATATCGCTTTTGCTCGCCGGTTCAGAATGGTCCCGGTAATGGCGGTCGTCGGAAGCTTGTGGCTGTCGTAAAGTGTTATTTTTATTTTATAATATCTAACGAAAAGCAACTTTTAAGCAACATGAAAGTTTTACAGTTAAACTTGTTTTTGCTCAGGAGGTAACCTTCCAAAACAAAAAAATATATTTTCGCAACAATGGAACCGTTATCTTTTTTCTGAAGCTCTGGTGGTTTTTTGTTTTGTTTTTTTGTAAGTTTGTGCGATAATGGAGGACGATCATTTTTGTGCTGACTTTCTGTCCGAGCTATCTGATTCGAATGACTTCAGTAAAAGTAAAAGAAATGATTAATTCCATTTTTAGCTGATGACCTTAGTGTTACATCGATTGGTCAATCTTGTGGGCGATATTTTCCAGAATGTTCACCATATACCCTCAACATACACTTAGAATTTTGTGTGGAAATAACAACACCATACTTGGCACTTGTATTTGACTCTGTCCAAGGAGGTATGCAATTGTTCATTTTTTATATGCCAAAGTTGATCAAATCCTAGCAAATAAAGCTGGATACTTCATTATTATTATTTTACACGGTTAATTATCAAATCATTATTTTTTGTATTTACGCAGGTTGTTGGGGATTCCTGGTACAATTTTATGAAGCTGAAGAATTGAAAATGTCTCGTTACATTAAACACAACGAGGTAACAAAATAAATAAATAAATAAATACAGATAATAAGAAACCCAGTAAGTAATGGAAAGCTTCAAGATGAATTCTTATAAGAAATGCTCATGTGTTTTTTTAGAGGGAAGCTTATTCTCCTATCCAATACGCGTACGAATTTGTTACTCCTTATCGCATCGTCGTGACGCCGTTACCAAGTGGACGGGCGATCAGATTTTTTGTGAAGCGAACTCCAAGTAATTGATTAAAAGTTGTTTTGTTTTTCATCATTAAATGAATTTTGTTAGTGTTTATTTTTCATTATTAATTAATTATTTCAAATCTTACAGGTAATTGTGAATTGGATGTTATTGAGTTCTTAGAACCTGGTACGTTTGATTGTATTTATTAATCATAAAATTATAATTTGCAGAAACTGACTTCAATAGACCTTTCCTGAATTTCCTAATTATGCCAAACTTAATTAAAGAGGTCGATACTAAAAATGATTCTCATCCCTAAGTTCCTTATCAAAAGGTAGAACAAATTACCTAATTTCATAAATATTTCTGTTCCTTAAGTGCCTCGACTGCGAGCTAAAAGTTACGGTCAAACCCTTCATATAGACGAGCTTTCCAATAACCTCGTTTTCAAATAACCTCGTTTTCAAAATAATTATTTTTTTCAAGTTAAAATAAAATCCAACCAAAATATCATACTGTTTTAAAAACTTAATTGTCATGATAATTTGATATTCTATCTGAATATCCTTATTTAAAGAGCAAAGAACCATTATGAAATTTTAGGATGACGTCATAATTATTATAATTTATGTAATTCGGGAAAGGTGTATACACAACACAAATGCAACTTTTCTCACTATAGAGTCGGCATTAGGCCTAGAGTTAGTTATAAAATGTCTATAATTTACAAGCAGAGAATGCCTATATGTCATGCTTTGATGCTTTCCTTTTTTTAGATATGAGGAAAATATTTGCACATTGTTTAGAGGACCCAGGTATGCACAGTTTTATATGTTACACAGAATCTGTGTCCGTTCTTTATCATCAGATACCCAGCTTTCTACGTTAACAGTAAACAAACTTTTTTTTTTAGACATAGAAAAGAAGATTGCAGCTGTGGCACCATTATGCAATTACTTTGACAATGCAACAGATCATGTGATTAGCTATGTGAACAAAACTTCAGTGAAGGAATTAAAATGTGAAATTGTGCCATTTGCTCTCCCTGTTGAATATTTTCATGGAAACAAATTAAAAACAAAGAACATACCAACAATAATCGGAATTTTTGTAGCTGTTTTAATATTTTTACTAGCTATTGTCTGTAATGTTAAACGAATAAGAGTTTGGATATCACTTTTTAAGTTCGGAGTATCATTTTCAAGTAGGAATACATCAAAATCACATCAGTTTTCCATTGAAGATATTGCACAACAAGCTTCACAGACCGAGCCAGCTAGAAAAGGTGAGCCCAAAAGTTGTTTGCACATATTTTAGAAATAAAGCTTAAGTGTAGTGTTATGCAATACTGTATAACCTACGATAAAAATGCAAAAATATAGAGATTATTTTTTCATGTAGATAGCGTACGAAAAGTGATGATTCTTAACCGACCTGGTTGTGAATTGATTGAAACACTATTAAGAGATTTAGCTTTCTTCTTAAAAGCATATGGTATTGATGTAAAGTTGTCATTGTTGGAACAAAGTCAGATTGACGCAGAAGGAGGAATTTCATCGTATTTACAAAGAAATATTGATTCTTGTGATTATATTCTCATCATGTTTACAGAACATGATAAAGGTATTGCTGGGTTTTTCCTTTTTTACAGTAACGCCTCTCTTTTTTCCCCTTTGCTGGCTGTCAATCCGTGGAAAATCCATGGGGAATCGTCCGTCGAATATAATTCACATCTCCCAGCTTCATGAATCCTGACAATAGTGGTTTGAAACCTATTTTGAATAAAATACTTATAGGGACAATTGATCCCAATTCCGAACATAAATCTTTCCCTATCTTCTCAAGTGCGTAATAAAAAGGACACTCATTTCTTCAAAATTAACGATGTTGTATTTTCTTCTCGTATTGTGACGGTTTATTAGCTTTTGAAAAAAAAATTCAACTCGCTCCCATACTTTTCTAAGGCTTTCATGTATTAAACACTTGACAGTATTCGTGACGCGAAACAGATTTTTTTGAAATCAACCCTGTCTAAAATAAACGCCTGCCTTGAACAAGCATCCCTTTAAATAGAAAATTCATTAACGCACCTAAGATTTTGTCTAAGCGTTTTTCTGCCCTAAAGTGTAAATAAGCACATATTTTAAAGTTTGAGGCGTAACGTAGCTTGGATAATCGAAATCTGTATTTTGATTTAGATCATACACCCTTAAAACATCGACCATACGAATTTGCTGTAAAAGTCATCAGCGGCTTAGCATATCATCAGAATGATAGTTCCAGATACATTCCACTGTATTTATCAAGTTATGAAAAAGCACTTAAGTTGATGCCATCGTTTTTCATTGGTTCTCATAATTTTGGCTACAAACTTCCGAAGGATATAACGAAGCTTTTGAGACATTTATTACATTCTACAGAACTATCAAACTCAAAAGACATGGTTGCAAAGTTGGAGTATTTTACAAATAAAACAAAAGCTACGTGTAAGCGTATAGAAACCAAACATCATTATTGCTGTTGCAAGGAGGATTGTATGAAGGTCTGTTCTTTTCGCTTTATAATTACAGAGCATAGTACAAAGGTTGTAGGCATCGGGCAGGGCGTGGTGGGCGGGGACGACCGTCTTTTTTTTGATGTAACTGCATACTGCAGTCCTAATATTTTGACTGCTTTGTAGCTAGCTAATCTAGATGATTAATCTCACAAAACATTTTACTAATTAGACTCCTAGTCACTTAACACGACAAAACGTTCTATGAATTTGCAATCTTGACCCTCCAACTGAAAACATGGCAACGGCTCTGAGTATCTCCATTTGAGTAACATTGATTTTTTTTACTAATGTTTTTTTAATATAGGGTATGTTGTACAGCAGTGTCAGCAACCTGTCATCTGTCTGGGCGTCTACAAAATGGTCATCATCCTGCTCAATTGATCTATCAAAAGAAGAAACTCTTTGTCGTCCATTGCAAGAAGAAACAGATTTCAAATTGGATGAAATATCTTCAGGGACAATTTTATGAAAGCGTATATTGATGGTTTTAATGCAAAGTTTATAAACAAAATAATGAAAAATAATATTTTTCTCATAGTTTTTTAAGCTGACAGACTAACGAACATTACATTAAATTTTTTTCTTCTCAAATTTAACGTTGCACGCAGGATAATGCTTTCCAACTGTCTTTGCAGTCTCATTTTTATGCGTTTTTGGTCATACATGCGAAAAATCAAAATGCCATATGGGAGGGAATTAGTTACAAGCAAATTTGGGGATGCTAGTTGTTTACATACAAGTTTACAGAATGCATCAACAAAATGTTGACTTCCACAGCTTATAACTGGCAGTTTTATAAAATCGTAATTAACACAGTTATGAAGAGCGTATTGGCGGATAGTGGTGTGACAAAAAAGTTAAAACTTTGTAGATTTTTAATGTGTATATTTTGATATAAGTAAACGTAACCGCGTTTTTGAAATAATAAATTTTTATTTTACTGTTCGCTACTATAACGGAATTTATATTCGCGAAAACTAATTTTGCAAGAATTAATTTTCGCGAGAAAACTTTGTGAAATTATAATTTAATTATCGCGAGAACTAATTTTTGCGAAGTTGGAAATCCTGATATTTTACAAAAATTATACTCGGCAAAACAGGATTTGTTGACATTTTATTTTACAGTTTATACCGTTTTTTAATTTACATGCAATGATTTACGGCCTTTTCATATACATCCACACCATTTGAACCTGTCAAAGTACACTTGTCAATGTCCGCAACTGACTTTTATATTTAAAACCTCAAACTGTGGTAATTCTTACTGACATCTTTATGATGGTCTATTTTCTTGATTTCGTAGACCTTCACAGACCGTCGCTTTTATTGTTTCACACTGCGGACATCGCTAATGCTGCGACTAGCGGATTTTCAACGATCCTCACCCGCCCCACACATCTGCAAAAGCAGAACTCTCGTAGCTTTTCGGCTGAGAAGCATTCGTCAGGCGATGCTGTTTTGCCATTTCGGCAATGCTGTTTTGCCAAAGAAGTACCATTTTTCAACAAATTATAACAAGTATTGTAGTTTACCTAGCTCGTGTACCACCAAGAAATAATAAACCAAACCCTTTAAAAAAGACCCAGTGTCTGGCAGATAAATGCTATCATCCTACATTATTATCAAATGGTAATAATTAGATTGTATGACAAACTAATCTCGAAATTTATGCCAGTAAACAAACCATATATCCACTACTTCGCTGCAAACTAAAAATTTGCTTATAACTGTATTCTACACAACAACAACGGATATGAAAATCGACTTTGATCATATGCAGATGTGGAGCATCAATATCCTTGCATAATAATCTTTCTGTTCAGAACCAACTCCACTATTTTTTCAAAGTAGTTCATGGTTGATCGAAATAGAAATATTAAAAAAAGATTTAGTCTTCCCAAATTAAGATCTTTGGAAACATGAACAGGATGCCGAAAAGACATTAATTAAGAATAAAAATGATATTGGTATCTGCCGATTTCTGACGCCACGTGATTTAATTAACTGTGAGAATAATAAAAGCACAAAAATAACACTCGTTTATCTGGTAAAGTTTAAAATTTTTTTTAGTCAAACAACAAAATTTGCTTACATACTTTCAAGAAGTTTTAATTCTACACAATAGACTCAGAACCCGGGCCATTCTACAACTTTGACCAGTAGGTTCTATTTTTTACTGGCTTTCTGAATTAAAAACGCTTGCCGAGTCAAACTGTAAACAACAAGAACTTTGTCTATGTCAGCTTTGTTGCACGTTTTTTACACTTTTGCAGACTTTTCCGTGAGAAGAGTAGCAAAATAAGTTATTGATCATCTTCAGTTTGGATTTTGCGACGTAATACACTAAAAAATCCAAAGACCTTTTGTTTTTGTATAAATTGTCTGGCTGACGACGTGGGTTATTGCAAACGCCTTCAAGTGCAATTAAAGAATTTCCTGCAGACGTTTTAACTAATTCAGCGACGCGTTTGTTATGGCGTTTAAACTCTTTCCCCATACAAATAACACATTTACTGCATTGCAATGCTAATAACAAGTGTTTTCACCGCCTATATCAGCTTTCCAACTGCCTGTATTTAACGCGTTTCAATCGATGCACGGCAATTTGCAGCTTTTAGCATAATATTCTATGCAACACACCAATACAAAAACCCAAGAAGCTGTGGGAAACATGACGAATTTCTAAAAGGGTGTAAGAATAAAAAATGGCTGTGTCATGATTTGTATTATTTAAGTTAGCTCATTTAGCCAGCTTACTTAGCTAAATTAAAGTTAGCAAGTTTATAAAATCAAAGTGATTTTCTTGATTCTTTTTGATAGTTCGGTAGTTTGTTAGTCATCCCTTTTTCTTCACGGACTTCCTTGACTTTGAAATGAGTGTCCATGGTAGTAAGGGATGATTGACAAATCAAAAAATGTACGCTATACATCAATTTAACGTTTAGATTTAAATCCGTCCCTGCCTAAACATCGAAATGAAAAATATATTTTATAGTATAAAACGCATCAAAGATTTCACCTAAAAGTCGGATTGACGTTTTTCGTACACCTTTTGAGGTAACAATCATCCTTAACAGAAATACTGAATTTTACAGTGACTTTACAGTGGTTTGTGCCATATTAAAAACGCTTCAGGAAATGCAGAACTGTCTTAAAAAAGTGGTCAATAACGTCCAGCGCTATTTAATAATTTTATGTCTTATTTCAATATTATCTTGATATTAAGTAAGTAAGTAAGTGACGGGAAGTTTTAACGTCCTTGGGGATTCCATCCTAACGGCTGGCTCTTCCTCCCCTCCGACTGTAACTATGTTACATTACCGCTAGAGATACGTATAGCAGTGCTCTAACTTGCTTGCCTGCCACACAAACCAATTGACGGTCAGTAAATTGTCTGACAACACTACATTTAAAGTGCGCCAGAGTGGGGACTCGAACCTGAAACTTATGATTACAAGGTGAATGCGTTGCCACTCCACCATCTCCACCATCTCCACCATCTCCGCCTATTATCTTATCTTTATAATTTTATTTCTTATCATGTAGGATTTTTAACAAAAAATAATAGTTCTACATTTATAAATTAAATATAAGGTGCATTTTTTAATAACGTGAAAACGTTACTTGATGTCTAACAAAGTATAAAGTGTAATTTTAAAAAGTAAAAATTTAACTGCAATTAAATATGAAGTATATATTTTAATGAATAAAAAATAAAGCACGTGTAACCGTCCAGTCGAACAAACATGGCGGAAGTCGTGTATTTTCTGAAAGTATTCTTACGCTTCAATCAAACATTTTTGAGTGTCATGGAGGTGTATATCTTCTTAACAGATGTAATAGGAAATGAAGTGATCGTCCATTCTTTCGAATTGGGACACACGGACAAGGAAATTAGAGCCTGTTCGTCCGCATTCTCTGCCATCTTTCAAAAATTGGTTAGGCTCGGAAAGAGAACAGAACTGTCATTTCTATCCAATGAATTAATTTTGCGCATTATTTAAAACGATGATGAATGACGTTAAGCGCTACTTAATAATTTTGTTTCTTATTAAGTGGCATTTCTTATTCATAAAACTAGACTCCAATTTTTAATTGGCAAGTTATCGCTATTTTGGTGGTATAGATGCTTTATAACATTTGTTGCAAAGTACTTTTTTATATTGCACAAACAAGCCACGTATTTCATACTTTAGAATAAGTAAAAGAAAATATTTTTTAAAATTACACTTTATACTTAGTTAGACTTCAAGTGACGTTTTTGCTTTACTAAAAATGCACCTTATATTTAATTAAAACGTGATGTTTCTATTTTTGTTAAAAATACCCTTTTACAAAACATTTTGTAGTGTGTTTAATATGACACAAACAAGCTACCGTAGAATTTAACCCTTTTAATGATGCCGAAAAAATGACATTTCTGAAATGATCTTAAACTAAAAGACACATAAAAGATTACAATATCTTTAAACAAAGCACTTTTCGTTTGGAAAATTACACGGGGGATAGCCGTCGTTTTCTGCATCGCTTTTTTTTGTGCATACATGAAGTATTGAAGTTTACTTAGACGGGGGTTATTATGATTGTAGGCACGATTGTAATAGCGTTTTCGATTACAAAAAGCGCCAGGATTTTAAATTGGCTCATAGACAGACAGCGAGTATCATTCATAATGTAGATGTTTATGCTTCAGTTGTTTTGACCGCATATTTTAACATAGATTTGTAAACGCTTGGTGTACACTTTAATGTCATCGAGCTTTCGAAACCATCTCCTTTTCTATTAACTATGATTTTATTCCTTGATAGAAGTGGGTTATATTTCAGATGGTTGATCCTACCATTTTCGAAGGATAATCCCTTTTTGTTTTTTCCATAACAAACACTGATGATAGAAAAAAAAATTATAAAAAAATTTCCACTGGACAAATTAATTATTCGTGAGGTCGAAAAGTCACGTGACTTGGCTTTTAGAGATAAAAAAAACTTACTCCATTTTGTGGGGGGAGCAAACATTGAGCTTGAACAATCCAAAAAGGTGTTCAAATAAAAATTAAATGAAAAAAGTAGGGGAGTGTTCGAAATTAAAATGAATTGAATTAGAAACACAACCGGATGTGCCAGGCGTAGTTTTTTATATTTTTAATTGGTGCTTACACTAACCATCTGCTGATCAGGAATCTAGTATGAGGCGCTGATTTGACCATGAGACGCTCATTTGAGCATGAAACGCTGATTTGAATTTAATGACATCATGTACTGCAGGTACGAAGTAATTTGCAGTGACGAAGTAAATAAATACATTACTTTTCCATTACGTCATGTTTTGTTATTGTCCTAATCACTTTCCTATAGCCTGGTTTCTATGCACTTGATAAAATCATAATTCAACAAAAGGATTCGATACTAAGAATTAATAATATGTGTGATAAGAAGGAATCTGTAAAGACATAGGATTTAACAAAAAAAGACGTATCGCAAAAGATTATATATAGGATTTAGGGAATGAGTATTATGTGAAGTAAAAACCGTCTTTTTAATAACTTCATTAGTAAAATCTAATTTCTTATGACGATCACACAAATTAATTCAAAGTGAAAGTTGTCTTATTAAACAGGGACATTTAGTTTAAAAAATGTTTTCGGCCACCTGTATTACGGCAATGTGGTTCCTTATCCCACTTCTTATGATAAAGAACGCAGAGTGTAAGGTAAGAATTTGTCGGTTTTTTTGTTGATTTTGTGGTTGAGGTTGTTTGATTGGGAAAATTTATGTAATTCTTAGTTAAGTTTTTTTTGTTGACGTTGGCGAAAACATTTATTAGTAACGTTGCTGAGTTGTTGACATTTTCTTATATTTTGTTTCTTTGTTTTGTTTGTTTGTTTTGTTTTGTTTTGTTTTGTTTTGTTTTGTTTTGTTTTGTTTTGTTTTGTTTTGTTTTGTTTTGTTTTGTTTTGTTTTGTTTCGTTTCGTTTCGTTTCGTTTCGTTTCGTTTCGTTTTCGTTTCGTTTCGTTTCGTTTCGTTTCGTTTCGTTTCGTTTCGTTTCGTTTCGTTTCGTTTCGTTTCGTTTCGTTTCGTTTCGTTTCGTTTCGTTTCGTTTCGTTTCGTTTCGTTCGTTTCGTTTCGTTTCGTTTCGTTTCGTTTCGTTTCGTTTTCGTTTTGTTAAAGCTGACACAGCTAAATAAAAACAAATTAAAAAAATTTAAGGATAAATTTTGAGGATAAAAAAGATAATTGTACAAGATTTGCCATTCATATTCTATCACTACTAAACATTTAAATTTCAAGGATATGAATGTTAAAAATACTTGTTACAGATATTTGCTGGCTCACTGCTGGGATAAAAAAAAAATAGCAAACGTCATTCAGTTTGCGATGACTTCATCACTTATGTCAAGTATGGGGGGGGGGATAATGGTGTAATGTTTGAATTGAAATCTTATAAGCGGTATAAGTCATAAGTAATCTTAGAAAAAAACAATGGTTAAAATATGAATTTTTAAATGTAATAAATATATTTAGAAGCATTTAATTTTATATCTTGCTTAATGCATGTAAAACAAAATCAATAAGTCGACTGCAAATAAAGGGATTTAAAACTTTTTTTAATCGAAGCCACTTTAATTATGACAATGCTATTAAAACTCATGTAATTTCTAAATAAAGAATGTGAGATGACAAAGTTATAAATTATTATTATTAGCTATTATTTGCTTGGCCATTTAGCCAGGTTTTCACAATTCTGGTAAAATATATCCTAATTGTAGTATATGCTGTCCTCCCAGGTAAGAGCAATTTATAAGTTAACTGTCTCTGTGCACATATAAAAGTTTATTTTTTCTTTATCATAAATTTTCTGTTAATTTTGCAAATACACACTTTAGTATTTTTCAGTGTTAAGTACAAAATTGGGGTCAAGTATCTACTAATGTCAAGGACTATAGTGATTGAAACTAATAAGTAATATCCGTTGTATCCATGGAGATGAGATAATACTATCGAAGTCAAGAAAGCGAAAAAACTCGTGAGGGTGAAATAAGAAAGAGAAGGGGTTTAAACAAATCACAAAATTAGAGAAATTATGATCTCTGCATGTACGAAATACAATGACGCAGCATAAAAAATACTAAATACTTGTGATTCCAGGATTAGTTAGAAAAGAACAACTGTAACTCCACACTCAGTTTGAAAATATGAATTATTAACCAATTCTGCTTTTAAACAGCGTTTAGGTGACAAAAATCAAAATTTTGCTGTTGCCAGAATGATTTGTTTCGTTCACTACTCAGTGAGACATAGTGGCAATTTTCGAAGTACGACGCCCCAATCACTTTATATGGTACTTCATTCAACGCAATTTAAACTTGTTAAGGTTCTCTTGTCTCTGCTAAAGGCGGACTTTGAATCTTAAAAAATTGGTTAGATCCAAATGCGCTAATTGCTTTCGCGCCTGTGTTGAACTGACGAGAAATTCTTTTTCATACGACAGACGTGTCAGAACGCTCCGCTTACCTAACTGGTGCACCAGCAAAAATAGCACAAAAGCTAAAATTGTGATATCGCCCTAATTCGCGAATTGATCTTCTTTGCCAAGTGCTGTTGTATCAATATTTTGTGGATACGTTGTAGAAACCACCCTTGGTATATGTTTCAAATCAACTGTAAACATACGAGCAAGTAATATGAGGCAAAAAGTTAGAGCTTATTATAACAAATCACTCCTCTTTTAATGTAATAAAAAGTCCATATTAGAGGTGGAGGGATTTGGAGTAAGATTTGAAACAATACATTGTTTATACCTATTTTTGTTGTTGTTTGTTGTTTTTTCACTGCATGTATTACATCACTATATTACATTTTAGAACTTTACCTTCGCGAAAAAATTGGAAAATTATGATTACTTTAAGCCAGGCGACCAATTTAAATGCAAAACAAATGATCCAGCGATAATAACATGGCAGAAATGCTCATTTGGAGGGTATGTTTTTGGATGTGGAGATTTATTAAAGGATCCACATCACTCACACTGTAAAAATATACTACTTAACGATACTCTGTTCAAAATTGATGACTTTAAAGAATCCAGTACTTCAATACTGACACTAAGAAAGCCTCCAGAACTCCCTGAAGAAGCGTGTGTTCGTTGCATTGCAAAGCAAGAAAGTGCCAACCTCACAATTATACAAACTTCTCCATTAGAAATTGCAGGTAGATATTTCCTAAGGAAATCCATAGAACATACAAAAAATTTTTATGTATTTTTCGCATTTGTTTGCATCAATTTCTCATTTTTTTTTCTCCTTTAGAAAAATGTGGAACACCGCTGAAAAAGTTTGGGATAGGTTCTCATCAATGTAAGTACTTACCTAAATGCTTTACCTAGACGAAAAATGTTTAACATTTTTTTTACTCCCAAAGTGAATTAGGTCAATTTAGATTTAGACTAGCTGGGTGACCCGTCGTTGAACGCCAGGTTTAGTGTTAACTGTGAAGTGCTTTAGCACAGGTATACAGTATGTCGCAAATCCAGTGGAGCGTTCAGAGCGACACAGCATTTCGGGTGCATTATATTTTTTAAAAATAACTTCCCCGCAACTTCAGCGGAAATAAAAACACAGGCTACCTGTCGGCAAAAAGAATGCCGTATTTCTTATTTGTAGCTTGGAGATTCCGTGCAGGCTTACAACGAATTTCTTTTGTGTATAGAGACAGCATACTGGTATAAAAAATGAAGACTATCAAATCAATTGTTTTAAATATTCCTACAAATAATCAAATTTCATATCAGTGCAACATTTTGATTTCAAAAGATATGATAGGTGCAATATTATAGATTGACATCCTATTGTTACTATTCATGAAACTAGCACGGAACGTGTTTATATAGGTCATCACTTAGCATGCTGCAATCCCCTCTCCCAATACTTTGAGAAATGCCAAAAAACCTTTAACAGTTTATTTTTTTAGGGTATCCCTGTAGACGAACTGATTTTATTTTCCCAAGAGATGCAAAATCAATAAAGAAGTTCAGAGAACATTGTGAAGTATCGTCAGTGCGAAACATACGAACTGAACAAAGGTTAGATAGCTCTGGTAAAGTGGATGTTACAGTGTTTTGGCAAGAACCTGAATACAGTAAGTAGCTACTAAGCTGTAACTGCAAGAGAAAAATTCGAGATATATAAGTTCGAGATAAAGCGAGATAAATAGCTTAGAGCGTACATAAATGTCCAACGGACAGACTTTTGTTCGAGAGAAAGAGACGTTCGAGATAGAGAGTAGTCGAGATTAAAGGAGAAGTCATTTATGTTTAATTAAAACATAGAGAAACAAAACGCATAAAAATGTATAGAAATTGTTTTCGCACAAGCTCGAAAGATAAGATCCTTTATATATTACTTAACCTTTAAACTAATCATCATCAATATCTCATATAATATTTTATTTCTAATGTTTTTTTACTTTCTCCCTACTGTTTCTTACAAATCAAATGTTCATTTTTAGGAAAAAGTGCCAAAACATATGGCTATGAAATCAAACTCCAAACCGTTGAAAATTATTATAATTATGATGAAAAATGGTGCTTGATTACTAGGTATAATATAAAAAAGGTAAAGAAAAACAATAATAGTATTTTATCTGATAAACGTTTATATTCATTGCTGTTTTCCTAATGTGTTTCCACTTTTTAGGATGGGATATATCACTCAAACCTCAAGGGTCGATTTTTCGAAATGCGTCCAAATACGCAATACATTGTCAATATTACTGCTTTTCCCATTTCAACACCTGCAGAACACAAATTTAAAATCGCAACAATGGAAGGTTTGTTTACCATACCCTACTTCAACGTATTTACTTTTCATTGTTATTATTTATCCAAAAGAAATTTAGCAAAAAAATCGCCATGCATTTAGTGTTTGCATTTGAGCTACAGAACGCGTGCACAGAGGCTATAATAATATTGAAATATTAAGACGAATGCAGTTTTTTCCTCATTTTGCTACCACACTGGTAGGTCAGGCAGACAGCGTTTGAAATTTTCTAGTCGCATTCTCTAGCACGCCTGCACACTGAAATAATCCACATCGGGACCCAAGAAGGCCCAAAAATTCGTGAAAAATGGCCATGCTGACGCCAGCAACAATCAGCACTAATATAGAAATAGCCTACGCAATTACTTGTGGTTATGAACTTCGATATTAGTTGTCTTGTCTCAACACATTTTGACCAAGAATGTAGACAGTTGTTTTTTTAAGACAATTCTATTCTCATAGTGTCTGTTTGACTTAAATCAAATCCGTTTTCTTAAGCAATGCATATTTGACGCTACAAATATCATTTAGACACATCTTAATTTATGCAGGATATCTAATTTTTTGGAAGCTTGACCATGACCATAGATGACAAAACTTTTAATGATTTTTTTAAAATGTCATTGGTTCTGTGTAGCTCACATTTATTGAATTAAAACGGCTATCGCTAACTTTTAAACGCTGCTTCTTATAACTCTGCATACAAACGTGAGTTGTTCTCAGTAAAGAATGGACACACGTGCTATGATAAACCTTCATCTACATGTAAAAAAAACACTTTAAGATATAAATCTCTTTTTCTTAGAACTATGTGATGCATACATGAAAAAACATGGAAAAAGAATACACGCTTGTCGTGAGTACCGTATCACTTTTATTTTGTAAAAATTAATCACATATGACTATCTTTTATTTTTATGCTAACATTTCATATACTACAAATTTTGTATGAAATTGTATCTTAGATATAGTAACGAACATAAAAGTTGGAAAATGCACAGTAGACAAATCTGTTACTATTTCTTGGAACAGAAGCAAAGATTCTGACCAATATACATACACAACTGTTCATAAATCACCATACAATATGCAAAAGTTTTTACCAAAGGTATCTCCTTACCCTGTGTATTTCGTCATAGTTCTATTGTCATATGTAAACTTATGTTACATAGAGTATTATCTTTCTAGGACCAAACGACTTGGACAATCACCAATGTAACAAGAACCGTTTTTGCACATGTACGTATTTTTTTAGAAATATTGTTACTATATTTAGACGTTTTTGTTTCATACAGACTTCACTTAGATTCCTGCATTACAAAGGAAATGTTAGTGCCACATTTTGATCAGCCAATTGTTCGTGTGCTTCGATAAAATCAACCAATTGGGTTTCAAAGATTTCAGTTACGTCTTGTTTCAGCCTTAGCTTAAATTTATGTTACAGCGATAAGCTTACAGCTTTACGTTGTTACATGAAGAATTTACTCACAAACGATGTTATTATGAATTGTTTTACGTGATTTTAGATACGGTAGCGCATTCGGCTTAAGGCTTCAAGTTCGGGTTCCTACTCTGGCGCACTTTAAATGTAGTGTAGTCAGCCCATTTGGAGCAATATACAGACCAACCGGCTTGGAGGGGAGGAAGAGCCAGCCGTTGGGATGGAATCCCTAAGGACGTTAAACTTTCCATTAATTACTTATTTACCCACTTAATTTTAGATACGGATCAACACCTCTTATGAAATTAAAATTGATATCCCACCTTGCAAAGGTAATTATTTTGAACTGCATGAAATCAGCCGACTATATCGAGCTTTAAGATTTTTTTTTCAGATGTTTTAGATTACAAAGAAGCAGCGTCTTATGGATTTTCTTTACGGACATTTCTTCTTTTTTGTTATATGACGTTAAAATCTTGTTTGTTTGCTTTTTTCAGACATACCAACAACAGTCTTACCAACAACTCAACCGATAGCAGAGGCAGTAACAACAAACTCCAAGATAAACATTTTTATTCCTATGGTCATTGTGCTGATTGTCGTCTTCACGGTGTCTTTATTTGTATTATTTTTATATTGTGGATTAAAAAAGGCACGGAAAGGAATAAAGCACGAAATGGAAAGACTTCGATCAGTGGATAGCGGAGAATACTCCTTCGAAGAGCAAGGTAATTATTTACTGGAAGCTGTTTCTAACAATGAAGACCATCTCTTATTCCTGTTATATTTCCACCATAGGCGAGACTGTGATGCTTGTCTATCCACACGGATGCCGAGAAGTAGAAAACATCGTTTTATTTCTGGCAGGTCAATTACGTTCTTTTGGTATTAAAGTGTTAGTTGATAACTTGCAGCCAGCCAGAGTTGCCAACTTAGGATTGCCATCTGTTTTGGTGCAAGATTTCAAAGATGCAGACTACGTCGTAACAATATGCACAGAGAAAGAAAGTAAGTAAATATTCTCTTTAAATGGGCTGTGAGTGTCTTTATTCCAGTTCCCCGCAAAGTGAATTATTTGCTGACAGGCGAACCCGGTTCTAGGACAATAACCCCTGAATAATTGCACCCGGAAAATTTTCCCCCGCTAATCCTCCTGGATTATTGCCTTTTGGACAATTCCCACCAAAGATTACTCTCCCCTTGAAAAATTACTCCCTGTATAACTCACATTTTCTAATATTAATCCAAGACATGCTAAATCTGTTTGTTTTATTTAGTATTTTTGTTCACGAAATCTGTAGACTGTAAAATCTGTATTTTGACCTTCATTCTCATTTTTCGTTGCAGCAACAAAATTACCAAGTCATAGACCATACACGTTTGTTCTGAACCAACTCATTTCATCGGATTGCGTTTACCAGAATGGTGATCGATACATTGCAGTTTACTTCAGTAAATCAACAAACATGGTACCATTGTATCTCAGACACCGATCATATTACTTACCATCAGCTCTGCAAAATTTTATTCAAAACTTACTTGGAATCGAGACGTATTTCTCCTCTGTGTATGGGAAGTTCTTCAATGCGCAAGTAAATCATTACAAGTATAATAGGAAGGAATTGGAAAGTCTGGTTGAAGCACACAATAAAGTGGACCATAATTTCTGCAATTCTGAAAGCTGCAGTAAAGTTAGTTGTGATTTTTTTTCTTTTACATCTGGGTGAACAGGCTTAAAAAACCGGGTGGTCAGGTGGTAAAGTCGGGCTAATAGGTTGCAAAAGTCAGCAGGGTAATATTATCATCCTATTTATTGATTAAAAGTAGACTTATGTTCGTGGAAGTGACCATTGACCTGGTTATTTATATATAATTACTATTACTTTTGTATAGGGCAAGGTAATGGAGTCGATAAATATGGATTATCCTACGAATGAGCTGTTGCAGAAAGAAGTGGAAAAGTACAAAGTGCTCAATCAAGATAACTGTAGCTTGAGATTTTCTTCAGCAGAATCTTTAGCCGATCAAGAAAAAGAAGATAGTAAGCTTTTACAGCAAGAGAACACGAATGAACATTTTAAAGAAAGTGATGAACACTGCGTACGAACGTGATCATGATCACGCTGTTTATCGAAAAATTATGAATAACAAAATGGATGCTGTAATTCAATATTGACGCGAATTTCATAAATGTGATAATTATGTTTGACCTTTTAATATACCTGTAAATGTGTTGTATAAATGATTGTAGAATTTCATGCAATATGAAATAAAGCAATTTGCCTCATTTGGTCCCTCAAAATAATTCTGGTTGCTAAAAATGTCTGTATGCCGTCATAATACTTGATATGATTTGTCCGTTTCTCTATTAATTTTTATTGAAGACAGAGAGAAAAGTTTAGGACAAGTTGGCCAAAAAAGATATACTGATCAACATTGTGCACCCATTGTGTAAAATGTACATTCATTAAAATACTAAAAAATTTAGCATAAAAAAATTGAAAACATCATCTCCGCTCTTCGCCCTTTCCACCTTTCAAGTCATCAACGAAAGGTATATGGAATGAGAGTAAAAATAGAGACTTCAGTCATACATACGTCATACATCAGTCACCGATTTTTAAGAACTGTCATGCCGTTGGAAACCTATAATTCATCTATACTGTTGAATTCAAGTGAAATTTAATTACTGCAATCTTAAGTTTTGAAAAACAATCCCGTAATGTCTTATTACGCACACGAGAATTCTTTATACCATAATCATCTTTGTAGAACCTCCTGGAGAAATCCTCCTCTTGAATTGTCCCCAACTCGAACATTCGTTAAGTCGAAACATTTTGTGGTTTTCTTTACTCTATCCTCCCAGCGAGAAAAGTTTTAATAACTCAAACTCCAGAGGAGTGGATGTGGACAAAGTTAAAAGTAGCTAAAACATATATTCAAGTGAATACAAGGAACTTTCAAACATTGCCATCACCAAGATTGTGTACAAGTTTGTTTGGCATTGTTGGCACTGGCATTGTTTTGTAACTGCAGGCACAATTTGGAAAGTTTTTATATTTTTTTTTTGGAAATCTTATTTTAGAACTGTCCATTAGCAACCACCAAATGTCAAAATTCTAACCAACCTTTTCATTATTACTTCTTACCCCCTATTGTTATAAACAATATGCCCATTTGTTCTAAACTTGAAATCGCAGTCTGACATTTATATAAAGAATAATTTTTATAAAAAAAGCGTTTATACTCCTAGCAAACCGAAGAAAATTAGTTCGAGTTATCAGGACATTCGACAACCCAATTTTTGCAAGAAAAAGTGGTTTTATCAGAATACCTACCAAATAAAAGCCTTGCCTATCACCAAGTAAGATTCTGCGTTGGCAATATTATTGTACTTGTAATGAATTGGGAATGTGGTGTTGCTGACATATGCGTTATCGTCGTTTGCCAATTTTTCGAAATATCCCTTTGTTTCAGTAAAACTACGCGTTTATCTATTTGCTGTTTTCTTAGAAAATAAAAATAAGATGCATAACTGACAAAATTTGTGTTAATATACTTGTTTCCAAGAAATTTAGATTAGAAAACGCAATGGGTAATTCAATAATTGGTTATGCCAAAAGTTAAGTATTGATACTTCGTGCGCCAAACGTTACGTATCGATACTTTGTGCGCTAAACCCTACGTATCGATACTTCGTGCGCCAAGGCACGAATTATTGTAGGCTTTTTTAAGTGTAAACGTTTCCTTTTTTGGCAAACGTTTTTTGATTAAGGATACTTTTAATTTCAGTTAAACTTTATCCTTTTTATTAAAATGCATGTGCAGTTGGAGTCTGTGTGGGTGTTATTGTAATTTGATGCTTTTAATTTCAAGGAAACTTATAAAAACATCTCTATGGATTTTCTCTTCCTATAGACTATAGTTGTAGAAAGATTTTACAATCAATACATCGG
This sequence comes from Hydractinia echinata, assembly GCA_030067915.1. Classification (NCBI taxonomy): domain Eukaryota; kingdom Metazoa; phylum Cnidaria; class Hydrozoa; order Anthoathecata; family Hydractiniidae; genus Hydractinia; species Hydractinia echinata. The sequence continues at coordinate 2,907,033 of JASGCC010000011.1, read as the reverse complement.
TTGTTCATCATTTCGTTAGATGACACGATCATTGTTTGTTTTGAAGTTAGGAAACCCGGAAAGTTAAAGAATGAACGAAACTTCCATCGTCAATAACAATTACGTACATCACCTAATTTCTTCTTTTAAAGGCGGAAGTTTTAACGATCATAACTGCTACATACAGATTGTTTTATAGGCAATACAAAATTTCAGTTGAGGCTTAACTGCCAGTTATTTGTTCCTTGTTGACTTTCTACTTAAAAATGTAATGTCCTAGAAATAAGTAATTAATGACCAACATGACAAGAGAGGACAAAAGATGACACAAGAAGACATATGTAAATAGCCACAAGAAGAAAGACAGCAAGGTTATTATGTGTTTAAGACTGTTGACGTCAGCACTAGAAACCATATTTTTTTTTTTTTTTGATCGTTAGCTTGTGCGTACCAGGTCATTTATTTGATTCATAATAGCTTTGTTGTTTCTTGTTGCACAATTAAATCAATCTAATCATCTAAACAACCTCATTAAAAAAGTCAGCATTGAAAAAAAAGTTGATACGAATTTCTCAACTCGATAAAAAATTAAAGATGCGTTTACCGTCTGGCATTGTTTTATTTGTGGGGTATATTTTTGTCGTTTTAGTGATTTGTTATTCGAATTGTTCGGTGAGTGTTTTAATGATCTGTTTTATTTAGGCAGGTTTAGTATTTTTTATAGCTTTGTTGGTTTGTTCTTAGGAATTTATAAGTAAAGATACAAAGGGCATAATTTAGCGTTTAAATTCACCTTTTTACGACATCCACTCCACTCCTTGTATCATACTTATGGCTATACGAATCAATCTTCCAAACCACTCAGCTACGCGCCACAATAGTACATTCTGAAAAATTTTTTTGATTATAAAAATATATATATATCTTTTATAATCTTAAAAATGTAAACTTGCTTTTTAGAACTTCAAATTTACTACCTCGACGACGAAAAAGATTACCTACTATTTTGGCAGCCCTAAATATTTTACTATCCGGTGTAATACAAGCTCTCCCGCAGAGATATCATGGCGGAAATGCTCTGCACTTTCTAGAAGTATTGTTTACTGCGATGAGATCTCTGCGAAGGATCACCACAATACACTCAATTGTGTGCCTGTATTAGCAACCGACACTGAGCTAAGAAGTCAGGTAATTTCCGACAAAGTGTCATTGCTAAGTTTGAGAAAACAGCCGATGTACACTGGTATTGGCTGCTTTCAATGCGTTGCGAAGTCAAAAAAACACATCACAAGTTATTAAACAATCAACAGAATATTCTTACCAAGGTAATAGGACAAAAAGTAGAATATGAGAATATAAAAAAGAGGTATTAACGCGTTTAAAGATATTTTTTTTTTTTTTTAGATTATTGCCATACGCCTACGAAAGCAGAAGCAAAGGAAAATCCAGGTACTTGTTTTTCCCTCCAAAACGCTCATTCGGTAATACCAAAATCGGAAGCTTTCTTTTTCTTCATTTTTCAGAATTCACCGCTCGTTCGCTCATTGGTACACGTGCCACGATAGCTAACGCGACAGCTGAATTTAATATATCATGTAAAGTCGCACCTGTTGAAAAAATCTCCATACGCCAATCAGTCCGTTCTGATGGAAATATTGATGCTATAGCTACATGGCAACACAACAACCTTCTTGGAGGCAAGTAAAAAAATAAATAAATAAAATGTATATATGTTTTAGAAAACTGAAATTGTCCGCCTTCCCTACATTTCATGAAGATGACTGTTAGAATTTTTAAGACGTGTGTATGACTTTTAGGATCCTTGATACGTGTGTATGGATTTTGCGTGAAGGTAACATCACCCTTAACATCACATGTTAGTGATGTTGGGAAATGCTTCTATGATCTAAACAATCAGGTATGTATGTCATGAGCCAGGAGTACTCCTTATGTGAAACCATAGTTCGGTATTAGACGTATATCTTCATTCCAATTATTGTTGGGATCTGAATGACCCAGTCAAAGGCTGGAGGAAGGGGGGACTATAATGCTTTACTGCTCTAGCTTCCAAAGTACTGCATTATTTTAAAAAATTACTCGCCAGATATAACGCCCATCATAAGCTAACAGAAAATCGAAACCTTGTTTTCATGTTTAGTCACGTGATTAATTGCTGACGTCAGCAAGAATTCAAAAACTTGTAATATATTGATTTTTGCTATATGCACTTTTTAGGTAGGTTTTGAATGTTTAAATTGTGTCAAAAAACTTTTATAGAAATTTAATTAACAATACTCTAAGATATGTTTTAAGATTCTTGCAGCTATAACAGGGCGCCAAATGAATAAATTTCCGTTTCAAAATGGACATAAAGGAAGGATAACTGTACAATTTTACGCCTGCATGGCGTAATACTGTATACTTAGCCCTAGAAGAGAAACGCGCATGTTAACAATAATAATAATATATAAGGAACATCCACTTTTGAAGAATTGTGCCCATGCTGATAGCTAAATCTAGTGTGATAGGTTTCTACTCGAAGGTGAGTGGGGTCGGCACAATGTGCGTCACTTGGCAGTTTTCTAGCTGTGACTTTTAATGTCGTTAATTTGTCTAAATATATTTCACAATACCTAAAATTTAAGCAGGAGGATCCTAGATAATTTTTTCCAATATGGCATTAACTTTTGGTCCTTGGACTAAGTCCTTTCCTGGTTATATGCTAGCGACTTTTAAAATCACATCAAATGCATATGTATCATATATCGTTGGATTAAAGATTGCAAATATGACATCCATTTTGTTTTGAAATTTAATAACTGATCACACGAAAGTAGATAATTTTAGGAATGTTAAATTTGATAACAGCACAGAAATATACACATCATCAAGATTTTCATTGTAAAATCAATTCTGGATCATAAGGTGTACAATTTCCCCAACCTCCACTAATTTAGTTTTGATTTACCTACAAAAAGAATAGGGTTGATTTTTTTATTGTTTCAACATAAAGCCTTTGTTATCCTCCCGTTTTCAAAAATGAAAAATAAACCTGCAATGGTGAAATTATGCTTTCCTGAAAATAATCTTGTTTTTGTTGCTGATGCTATTTTTAGAAGAATATATACACCTACAATCTCTCACGCGTAACGAATATTTACGCCCATACTGATTATAAACTCGAGCTTGAGGCTCTACCCGTTTCCAGTCCTGTTCATCATTCCTTTAAGATCAAGTCCGCAACCGGTTTGTGACATTATTTTTTTTCATCTTTTACATAATGACTTTCAAGCTCGTTCCCAGGACCGCTAAGTAAAGAAGAGATGTCCTGGAGACGAAACAAGATGTCCAGGGGACGAAACATGTGACAACTTCCGTATAACTTCATGCTATTGATTTTAGAACTTTGCGAAAAGTATTTTGAAGAAAATGGCGTTATTCCACTAAAATGTCGTAAGTTATTACATTATCTGGATTTTCTTCCTTTGTTACGAGAACCAAATTGAGAATGTGTGAGAAGTTTCAGAACTGAAATATCAATATATGTCGTACTCAACAATAAACGTCGCAAATGTCGCAACAGTAGAAATATAATTTTTACAATAAAAGTCGTAAGAAAGTTTTTCAACATTTAGCAGTAAACAAACTGAGAGAAAAGGAAAGCATAGCTATTGTATGCATACAAGAATACAAGAAAATACAATTCTCTTTTCTTGACTTGTTCCAGCGAGGAAATGAGCAACAAAGCGGAAATGATGGAAAGGGATGATGGTGAGACATATTCTCACCATCATCCCTTTCCATCATTTCCGCTTTGTAAGAGACATTCTAAAATAAGTGATGGAAAGGGGTGATTGAGAAGATATGATGGACCAAAGGGAGGAAGAGAAAATGCTGGAAAGGGACGAGGATATGACGAGGGCGAAGAGAGAGTTGCAAAACAAAAACGAAGGAAAAGACATTTGGCTTTCCCTCACATCTTTTCCATCATTTTTTTAAGGATAACGAAGGTATTATAGAAAAGCACGATAAGCAAGATGCAAGGGAAATGCAAAGAAAGCCCAATCATTAAGAAAATATAGATAATGGAAAGGAGTTAGAGTACACTATTGGTTTAGACAAAAGGAATAGCGCTGAACTTGTTAATGACAAGAAAAAAGAACAAGCAGTTATCTACTTTGAGAATGTGAATGAGTGTTAAAATTGGTTGTGGTCATCGTTCGACTTAAAAGAGATTCCGACAAAAGCAGAAAACAGACCAAGAAGATGTAATACTGAAAAGTTGTTGAGATGGAACACAGTCGTGTTAATGTTGAAGGCTTATGGCGTAACTTATTGAGTTATGACTAGTATGTCATATTGTCCATCAAATGGCATAAACATTGATTTCTATGGGACATTGTATTTACAATTTTTAATTTTTTTCAGTATTATAAGCTTAATACACTTCTTTGTCGATAAAAAATTTAAGCTAGAAAAGAGTTCGTAGATAATTTAATCGGCAAAGGTATAGTCACTTGCACAAAATCAAGTTACTTTTTAGCTACCTAATTTTTGGAATAGTTAGTGGATTGTCAAAGCATGGATATACCTTTAAGTATATCTATGGTCAAAGTAGGCAATATTTAAAATAAAATTATATAATAAACAACCATGCATGCAATAGAACTGTGAACTGAAAATATCTAACCCTTAATTTTGAGGTATTTTATTCTTAATGCACTTACTTGTGGAGATAATATCATTTGGATAACAAAAATTATAATTTTTTGTGAGATTAAAAGGTGGTAGATGAGTTAGATATTGCTTTTGATAATAAAAAATATGCTTTCTATTTAGAAATGGTAAAAAATATCACTGTATCTCATTGTGCTTTCAATAAATCAGTGAATATTTCATGGATTGTACCAAACTTTACAAACATCAAAGATGTGACATTCATTCAAGTTTATTCGGATAGTTTTCTTAACGAGGAGTTACCTAAGGTGAGCCATTCAACGTTGTTTTTCTCTATCTAATACTCATTATCCGTTTTGTATATATTATATTATATTTTATATTTATATATTATACATTAATTTTCTATTATTTTTTTCCTAACAGTCCCAGTCATTGATTACACTCGAAAATGTGGACGTGGATACGACAGTTTATGTGAGTTAGAATTGTTTCACTAAATATTTTTATCCCTACTTGATTGTGTGTGTCGACCTTACATATTTGCTTGTTTAATTTCAGATAACATTAAAGCTTGCAGATGATTCCGAAATTTATTTGCACTCAGCAAGAGTGGATTTAGCGCCCTGTCCAAGTAAGCTATTGTTTATTTTTGTTCCTTCGTTCCTTCGTTAGTTTTGTGTCTCGTTAATTTCCTGGAATAAGGTAGTTTTCCCCATTTTTGCTGTTGTTTCAAGCCATTTTCAATAGTTAAATTATTTCAGTAAGTCGGTTATTAAAGAGAGGTTCTTTGGAAGTCTGTTATTCATCTTCGGGCTTCAGAAGGTGTTCTATTATAAATATGCAATAGTTTCTCTTCTATAAATTAAACACTAACATTTAGATATGACAACGATAACTTCCACACCCACAACGAGTCCCACACGTAGATCAAGTATACTGCAACATAAATGGATGTTGGTCATTATAATTCTCTCTGTTTTGATCTTCTCTGTTGCATTGATTGCCTTCTTAATTTATTTTTGCGCAACTAATCTCCGAAAAGGACGCATCCCACGAACTAATTTAACGACACCTCCGGAAAATTACCCTTTGAACGAACCAGGTAGGTCTGCGATAAAGTTTTCTATATTGTTGTTGAAACAAAAATGGTTATTAACTCTTTTATTTGTTTCCCACTAAAGGAGAAACAGTGATGCTTGTCTATCCACACGGCTGCCGAGAAGTAGAAAATATCGTTTTATTTCTTGCGGCTCAACTCAATTCGTTTGGTATCGAAGTGTTGGTTGATAATTTACAGACTGAGAGAGTGGCGAAATATGGCTTGCCATTTGTACTAATGAAAGACTTTAAAGATTCCAACTATGTTATAACTCTTTGTACAGAATCAGAAAGTAAGTTCGAGTTTAAGACACAGATATTAAAGATAAATGTCTTGAAAGGATCACGTTTTCATTCAGCGCACTGCCTTCTTTAAATAGATACAGTAAAACGTGGCCAAAGTGGGCATTTACAGTGGATACCTCTATTTGAAATTTGACACGTTCTCTCAAAAGCGAAAAAATATGTTTATTTCTGTTTACGACGCCAGACAGATCTGCGTCAAAAACCTTAACCCTAATAAAGCCAGACTTTTTGGAGCTCTGACAAGTCGTGAAGGTTGGGGGGAGGGGGGGAGGAGGGGGGGAATTTTGGATACAGTTGCTTAAATAGAGTTAAATCGTAACTGTTTTTTTTTAGCAAGCAACCTAGCAAGCCACCGTCCGTACAACTTCGTTATGAATCAACTCGTTTCAACGGATTGCGTTTTTCAAAATGGCAGACGCTGTATAGCTGTCTACTTCAGCAAGACACCAGATCTAGTGCCAACCTATCTTCGACAAAGATGTTACTCATTACCGCTATCATTCGAAAGATTTGTCCAACATTTACTTGGAATACAAACATTTTTTTCTTCAGTACACGAAAAAATGTTCAACTTGAAAGTTGGTTACGTTGCTGACAGAAAAAAAGAATTGAGAATTTTGATACAGTCCTTAAATATGGCCGAGCATGGGTTATGTAATTCAGCCACGTGTAGAAAGGTAAGAAGGATTTTTTTAACCGAATTACTTTTGTTACTTTTTATTGGGAATAAATAAATTATACCATCCGCTTTGTTACTAAACTCTTTTTCCACGACAAGATACTCGCGTAGGGCGCATACTATGGGCGCAAACAAACCTGCCAAAGAGATTAAATATCCCTTTTAGGCAAAAAAAATTAAAAGATGTCACTTTGTACCGGGCCCTTATACTCCGCTTCCAAAATGTCGTTTTATATTTTTCATTTATCAAATGTCACAGAATTAAATAAACTCCGTCGTCGATATACGTCGGGATATTGCTTTGGTTGCTTCTCTTGTCTCAGCTGGTATGTTATTTTTACAGTAACGTCTTTTTATAGGGACAGAAAACAGGAGACGAAGATGTTGAGTTTCCTTTAACAGAAACTTTTGAAAAAGAGGCGAAAAAACAACATTTTAACCAAGATGATTGCAGTTTGAAGTTTTCTTCAACAGAATCTCTCACTGAAGACGAAAGTTCTCCACAAAAGACTAATTTAAATGACGGGGCGGAGTACTATACTTCAATAAAACCGCCAGTGTACTATGATCAAGACATACACCATTATCCCCCAAAAAATGACTGTCAGAGCGTGTCATCAGAGAAGATGTTGATGTCGCAATTGTCAAGAATCGATGAAATGGAACCCCTAGTATGACACTTTGTGTGTTCAACTCATGTATATATAGATTTTAAAACAGATGTTCTCAAAGTTCTGTTACAAAAAGAATAAAAGAAAATACACTCTTATTTTTTATGGGTTTTTTGTGAGCACTTGTAAATACAGAAAAGCACCATCTGTAAATTTTTAAGTAAATATCATTCTCGTCCGATCAGATGTTGCTCTCAAAGAGCTCTGGGGACGAGAGTGAGTGCATTGTCAACTACTTCAATACAATGCATACAGCACAACACAGGTTTTTATAAGCGTTAGTAAATCTTACTTGCTTACCAAATACATGATGTCAAAAAGGGAAGAATAAGTGACGATTGGTTATTTTAAGGCAAGTTAAGGAAGTTTTAAAACAGTTTCTTTATTGCCAATTACAAAGTGTAAAGTAACCTCGAACCCAGGGCCGTATAGTTTTCTTTTTACATGAGGGTTAAAACTTGTATCATTCTTGCACTAAAAAACGCTACACAGACCCTTAATTCGAGGTTGATTTGGCGCCTTTTTTGAAAGTATTTTATTAAGTTTCCACCCTCGTTTCCAGGGATTTTTCTCTTTTCGATATAAGAGAATTTTTCGTCGTCATCTCTCATATCAAAAAACAAAAATTCCTGGGGACGAGGGTGATTAAATCTCATTTTCACCTTTCACATTGTTTATAATGATGTGACATCTATATTTCAAAATTTTTGCTTCACTTATCCCAAGTACTATCTACGTCTCCAGGATCTCTTAATCCCTGAGCCCTTATTTGGAGCAATAAAAAGAAGACAAAATGCCTTGGGATCAAAATAAAAAATACCGCTAACAAGTTGCTAGGGAAACGCGAAACAAAAATATGTTTTTAATACCTTTGCACTATATAATTGCCTACTAATAAGTTTTTGACTTTCTATCACACCATTGTGTGCAAACCTTTGGGTCAGCCAGTACTTTAGGATAGCAGTAAGAATTATAAAAGCTTATAGAAAGTTGCGTATTTATTTATAACTGCATTATCATATTATAAACCGTTTTTTAATTATCTATTTTTAACCAAAAATACTTAGTTCACCACATTTTGTATATAACATTTTTTTAACAGTTAAATTGTAAGTTGCTTTTGTGATCGTAATTAAAAATGTTACTAATTTGTGCTCACATGCTGCCAATAACCGAATTACCGTCCATACCCGAATAAACGACTATGATCAAAGTAACACCCAGGGTTAAAATATTGACAATATATGAAGTTTACGCTGCCAGTTCAACTTCTTGTATCTTTTACATTCATTCATTCATTCATTCATTCATTCATTCATTCATTCATTCATTCATTCATTCATTCATTCATTCATTCATTCATTCATTCATTCATTCATTCATTCATTCATTCATTCATTCATTCATTCATTCATTCATTCATTCATTCATTCATTCATTCATTCATTCATTCATTCATTCATTCATTCATTCATTCATTCATTCATTCATTCATTCATTCATTCATTCATTCATTCATTCATTCATTCATTCATTCATTCATTCATTCATTCATTCATTCATTCATTCATTCATTCATTCATTCATTCATTCATTCATTCATTCATTCATTCATTCATTCATTCATTCATTCATTCATTCATTCATTCATTCATTCATTCATTCATTCATTCATTCATTCATTCATTCATTCATTCATTCATTCATTCATTCATTCATTCATTCATTCATTCATTCATTCATTCATTCATTCATTCATTCATTCATTCATTCATTCATTCATTCATTCATTCATTCATTCATTCATTCATTCATTCATTCATCTATTCATTCATCTATTCATTCATTTATTCACTCAGTCGATCAGTCGGTCTTTCTTACTTTGTTCAAAGCCTCCGTTTTTGTTTGCTTTTTGTTTGTTTTTACTTTTTATTTTTCTTCACAACCTTTTTTTAATACAAGACATAGAAACCAGGTCACTTTTTATATAATTAATATAATTACCTAACTACAATTAACCTCAGCACGACCATGAGATGGATTAATGAATCAGCATTTTTGAGTAATTTACACTTCCTTTAATAAAAAAACAATTAAAAAAGTTGCAACATTAAAGATGGCACGATGAAATGAGTTTTTAAACTTATTACGTTCCATTTTATCATAACCCCGCGTCAACAAACATAAACTAAATGAAGTAATTAAGTTATTGTACTAAGTAGTCATACCATGGAGGTATAAATACCTCCATGGTCATACTCACTTTCCTCTTAACTCTTTCTACACTCTGAAAACGTGACCCAAAGCATTAGGTAAAACATAGCAAATAAAAAACCACGCATATAATAGACCTTCAACAGAATCTCATGACTAGATTCGTGCTCCCCTTTTTTTGTCCTTTTCTCTGTTCCCCTGCCTTTTCGCGCCTTGTGAAATTTACGAGCGGAGTAGCGATTTACTCTGTATGTTGTTTTGAAGTATATCTTATATCGTAAGTATTGCAAAATATCATATAAACTATGATAATATAATAGTGAACAAAATATGATGGAAACGTGACGCTCTGGTTAGCAAACACAGTGTAATAACTTTTTCTCCGACAATTAAAGGTGTCTGCTACATGGAGAGTCTCGTTTCCCCAGCCTCAATTTGACAAGTTTTCCAGAAACCTTGGCTCACAAACATGGTCAACTCAGCTAAGTTAGAGGGAGGAATGCTCAAATCGACTGTTCAAAATATATATTTTATGGGCACCAGAAAGTGCTGGAATGTATTTCCCCCTGTCCACTAATGAGAAGAATTTTTCGGAAGCAAATTTCAATCCTTGAAACGAAAAACTGTCCGCTAATTAGAGGGTCCGTTAAATGCTGATTTAGAGAGTCCATAATGATTTGACAGTGGTTTCGCCTGGTACGATCACAATTTGTCCGTTTATAAGATTTTTGTCCGTTAATCCATCCGTTAATTCTATCTCTCTAGGTTAATAAGAGAGTCGATTGTACAACTGTTGAATATCATGAAAGATTAGAACAATGGTATTTGCGCAAGCTTTAGCTTGTATATTACTAGGAAAATAATCACATCACATACATATGGAAGCTTTTAAACAATTTTGATTTTGTTAGAAAATCTGCTTTTTTATTTTATTTACTGGTAGTAGCGACAATACACAGATACTTCGATACATCTATATTGTTTGAGTTTTATCTTTATAAGTTAGGAGCAGCGTTTTGTCACGTGTGGCTGAAGGTAAACAACAAAACAGATAGCTAACACAACAGAAAAATGATGAAAATTAACTTAATATTGCAACACAATGTAGAAAAATTCAAAAAAGCTCTTACAGCAGCACCACGTTTTTATACTGTGAAAAAGAAGCTTTAAAAGTACCATTTACAGTTCAGATAAGGAAACAAGAGTTAAATACATTTCTTGATAATTTTTATTTGATAAATTTTATTTGAACATCTATTTTGGAGCATAAATACAATCATAAAATAAAAATATTAAATAGCTAATATATTCTTGAAAGTCAAAACTGAGATAGCTTTCTGTGGATCTAATCAGCATAATCCACAAGATTTTGGACATATCTCAGAAAAAAATTTAATATCTTTATAGCAACCAGATCTAGCTTTTTTCTCACAGCTTTTGTACTTATCAAAACATGTAGCTAAAAATAGAAAGTATAAATATATATAATAATAATCCATGCAAATAAAGTGCGTTTGATTAAAAAGAAAGAAAAATTACCTTTATAACATCCGTACAATTTGTTAAGTTGATAAATATCAATTATGCTCAGCTGTTCTTTTCCCAGCTCTTCATTAGGATTATCAAGTGATTCCACAGTGTTTCCACCATTTTTAGTAAAAGCTTTGTTGCCATAGTGAAGTATGCTATGTTTATCGTACGGCGCATTTAATGTGTCCACCTTGCCGTGACTATAACTTGCGAAGTTCTTGAAAGCACCTTAAATGAAATATATCACCTTTGAATTTCCTGCAGTAATGAAGCAGCATTTTGATATGTGAGAAAAAATCAGCTAGATCCCTACCGTCTGCAATATTCCACCAAAGTATTTTCACATATAAATCGCGATCGTATCGACTTTGCTCGTGAAAGAAACCAATGCAATGCATTAGTTCGTGCAGTACATGACCAAAAGTGTTACAACCGTCACCCAATGATATTTCTTGTTTACCACCTTGTCGACCAATAGCTGAATAGCAACTAAAAGCAAACAAAGGATCGTTTAGTCCGGCTTGTCAAATGGATTTAAGTGCTTTGTTTATAAGAAAAAGTAAGTTTCGTATAAATCATCATAATGATTTATACGATATTTAGTCAAAGGTAATGAACAGATCTAGGACGATTGTTTATGCAAACATTATATTTATGTGTATACTACAGCATACAAAAAAAAGAGAAAGAAAATTTACCCATCATCTGCAATAAACTTCACATAATCAACATAACCGTCTAAAAATTCTTTTTTGATAAATTTGATACATGTTAATCTTTGATATTCAGCAAAAGCTCTCAATATCAACTGTCGGGTTAGTCCATCTAAAAAGAGAATAGTGTATTTTCTTGACTAGTTTCTTGTTGTTGTTGTTGTTGTTGTTACCATTGTTGTTGTTGTTTTCGTTGTTGTTGTCGTTGTCATTTTGTTGTTGTTGTTGTTGTTGTTGTTGTTATTGTTTTGTTTCACTGTTTCTCTATCATGTTTTTTTTATAGTTTCCTAATTCACGAACAAAGGAGTTTTAAGACACTAATATTGTAAACAAACGAACTAACCAATTTGAGGAGATATCATGTACGGTATAACTCCGTCCTTCCAACGATATATATCTGCTTTGATTGCGTTCCTTTTATTTGCGCTTTTTTGTCCACGTGACTCCTGAATGATGTGGGCAACATTTTTTGTTACTATAATATCTCCCTCCATGATCACACCCTTTCTTCCAGCTAGAACGATAAGGTACGATATCAGAGGTATGTTCGGACACGAAGTAAAAATATTGAAATAGAAATTTCTTTAATTATGGTTACATCATATGGAAATACAATGAAACCTCCTTATGAGTACCAATTGGGTGATCGGATGGAGTGTGGAATTATTGTTAGAGAGATGTTGAGGGGATTGAATTGAGGGGATGAAAGAAAGAAAACATGGGTATTTCTAGAAAAGTCTTTGTGGTTGCTTTATTCTATTCAGCTAAAATGCCATACCAATTTGTTTACCCCAGCAAAAGTGAATTGCCTGGATTTTCCAACGAGTTAAATATTTTGTTCGTCTCAATAAATTAATGTGAGATTCAGAATAATAACAATCGGGGTGAGACGACGATTATTTCGTACGTGAAAAAACATAAAAATAAGTAGTGTAATACCTATAAAAAGAGGTGTAATTGTACGGGAGAAAGACTTTGAAGAAATTTTGGTCCCTTTTTCAGAATACGTAAATTCTCCATTATCAAAACCCGCTGGGAAAGCTACGTCAACGCCACAAATTGCAGAAAACATTTTTATATACTCAAACATGAACGAAAAGAGAACAATATTTCTTCAAGAAGGAACGCCCACTGCATGTAGACGAGTGACGAATAAAATTGGCTGACACGTGAAACTCACCTGTTTGAACAAGCAGTTTGAAAAATGTAAAGATCCAGAGAATAATTGCATCGCTCTTCCACATCTTGATAAGCTCTACCTATGCGCTGGAGTTGAAGAAAATAATAAGTATATAAGTTTATGATGAAAACAGAAGAACAAACAGAGGATTATTGACACAAGATAAGATACATATGTTTTCTGTTTACACTATATGCCCCTACTTATTTTTCATTACACCTAAAAGTTTTCAATGGCTTTTATACTAAAATGGATTACAATGAATATATATATATTTATATAGAAATAAAAATCAAGTAAGACAGAATAATAAAAGATTACGAAAGAATTGAAACAAAAGACATAAGAAATGAGTTGCAAAGTATTGTTGTGCGAAAAATACATAAAATTTTCATCCTGAGGAGTTCGGTCGTGTGAAGAAGAAAAACAACATTTGATATCTGTGTTTTTCCCTTCTTAACACTCAAACAACATGTTTGTTTCTTTTGATTCAGCAGAACATTTTCCATGAGCAATATAAAAATACACAGTCATACAAAACATAGCTACAGTTTTGGTAATAGTTTTATAAGCTAAATATTGTACCTAATTATTTTTTTTCAAAAAACTGTTATTCTGTGGTTCTACAAAACTTTTTAAACTGTGTATTTTCGCAATTAGTTTCTTTTACTTAAACTGTTAAATTTCTTGCTCAAGATGGTGCTAATTTATTATTTATATAAATTCGTATTTTCATCTGGATAAACTTCCTTTTAGCTATCCAGATTCCTTCTCTTTAAAGTAAACAAGCCTGGAGAAATTAGTAATAAGCCATCTCGGTCCCAGTGCTTTCTTTGACTCTTTTAATATAGCAGACAGCTCCTTCCCCATTGTCAAACAAGACAAGTGGGCCTGGGACGAGGCTGAATAATGAGGGGAATGAAATTGAGAGGTGATAGGGTAGTCTTTGTTTACCTGACCCAACACGACACAGAAAGAAAACAACGCAGAGGTAATATTCAACGGGCTGTCCTCAGTTTCCAAATTTTGACCGCGAAAGAAGAGATCAAGCTTTCAAAACAAGCAACAACTAGAAACTGGCTATTAAATTGTTTTTTGTTTTTTTTAAATAAAAATAAAGAAGTAACAAATTCATCTTAAGAAATTAATTACATAAACAGGTTGTCTAAACGTCTATGTGCTTCTAAAGTGTGTATAATTTCTTGCACCTAGACCTTTTGAGTGGTCCGTTTATTACATGCCACTCTTCGGAAATTGCGGGGAACTTGGTACATTTGAGGAATATTGCACACAAAATTGATCGTTATAAGGGAAACGATATAATGGCGACATAGGGTTCAGATTTCATTTCGCTCGATCGATATTTCCTTTCAAATCTGGCCTGTATTCTATCCCTAGTACCCATATATCACTTTAGCAACCCTATACTAACCACATGGTGTTTAACGTACGTGTTATGAATGTGTAACTTATACAAAATTTAACACTTTTTCCTGGATATAGGTCGTTTTCGAGTCTCAAAATTGCACTATTTTTCCGTGAAACCCAATATTTATTTTTTTTCGTCACACGCCCTAACAAAATTTATTTCGGAAGCTGGTAGACTCCGGGTAATAGGGTTTAATACTTAAAATGAGATATTCTAACTTGTTCTTAATTGTATTCAGAGAAATGATTAAATGATTGGGTTGTGGACAAAATTTAAGACGAGTTACGGGGCTGTGTTTATCGTATTCAAACGATTCATATGTATATAATATGACTCATATGCTGTATATAAAAGAAAAAGAAAATAAACTTGCACTGTATTAGAGAAATCGAATACGAGAAAGGTCTATTGCTTTTTCTAGGCTAATCATGAGCCAACGCTTATTTTGATCAACCATAGTCCTGACAATCTAGTGATTATTATTTACACTATTTACAAATGAAAATACCATGAAAAATTTATTCACCTAATGTTGTGAGTAATGCAGATTTTGACCAGTTGAAGTTTTAAAGGGGCTACGAAAAGACCCAATAAGCTCGCAATTTCCAAAGAATGGCGTGTAATAACTGGATCACTCAAAAGGTCAAGGTGCAAGAAATTATACATACTTTAGAACCACATAGACGTCTGGAAAACCTGTTTATGAATAATTAATTTTTTTATGAGAATTTGCTACTTTTTTATCTTTATTTTCAAAAAAAGAAAGAAAAAAAGTACCTTCAGTATTCTTTTTGGCGGTAAAATAAGCTACGGCCTGCAAAATATATTAAATATCATTACATCGAAAGTTTGTTTTGACGAGGGATACACCGACTGATAGCCTTGCGGTAGAGCGTTCGCTTCCAGTGCGTGAGGTCTTGGGTTCAAACCTCGGCCGAGTCATGCCAGAGACTATAAAAGTGTGAATCTATCCTTTCTGCTTAGCGCTCAGCATGAGAATAGGATTGATATCTTAGGCGGTTCTCTAGTTGAGCGATTGCTGTGCTTGCACGACTTTTGTAGCTCAAATGGGAGCTTTAAATGCGCTAGGACCCCCTTCGCAGGACCCTCGTTGATAGCAGTACCAATAGGAACTGAAGAGGCTATCCTGGGTAAATAATTTCAATAATAATAATAATAAGACTACACGGGGAGCTGTATTTGTTAAAAAATGCTGTTACTAGCTTTAAGAAGGGAATTAATACGTCTAAAATAATTTTAAAGTCATTGTTGTTGCTTCAACTGGCTTTATGTGCAATAAACTTGTATGTTTCTATGCGAGATTTCGAAGGATATAGCTAGCAAAAGGTTTGAGTTTATTTTATTAAAAAAATTGAGCTAAAAACAAGGTAAGTACTTATATCGAATAAATCATGGATATCCAATATATGTAGAGAACTTTTCTGTCATTTTCAGCTATATTTAGATGCTTAATATGATATTTAAGATGATTTAAGTTGTTGTTTTTGTCCTCAGTGATCATAAACTTTTCCACCGCCATTAAGTAAGTCACTAAAGTCGAAAAACAACAGCCGTTCCGTAGTCCCTTTAATCTCCTTCCGCTTTTAGATTTTTCGAAATTCGCAGCAAATGTTAATTTCTGCCTTTTTTTCCCAGATTTTTTTACGAGTTGAATTATTTAATCCTCATTTTAGGAGAATTTAGGTTCAGGGATTAAATCTTAGGGGAAAGCACGAAAAAAACGTATAAAAACTATTCCACATTTTAGAAAATTTTTGAAAAACTTTAGCAGAAACTAAGGGGTTATTATTTTTAATAACGCAATTTTAGGGGATTTTAGGTGTGGCCACCCTGCCACTGTACCGATACGGTACTCGATTTCACGCCTATTTGACTTGAGTTCCAAAATAAAGCAAAGATTTATAGGAAATTCAGGATGAAAACTTAGCCTTTTCATTTAGTCATTTTATTTGCAGAAAATGCATGACACATGAAACTTAAGAAGCAATTAAAAATAAATTTACAATATCTAAAATATAAAGTCTAAATATTTTTACTCTCATATCAATGGTCGATGATAGAGAGACATTTGTTTCTTTTTAAATATCCAATGTTGTAAAGTATTATTTGTAATGTCCACATGTTCGAATCCTTGTTCACTTCCTTTTAAAATTAACTTACATACTAACTTCACGAACGGAGTTGCATCATTCATTTTAGAAAGTTTGTCCACGCTCATCCACTCACACGCGTCTATTTCATCTGGGCAAGGACTAATTAAAAATGATAATGGCTGCAAACGACATATGAAGTAAAAATCCGACTGTCCATGGATTGTGTCGTGCATCTGTCGTAAACTGAGAACCGATTTAAACTCTAAAACGACAGTGAAGATGATATCAGTAAATGGCGTACGATTTGTTGCAAAGGCTTCCGTTTATGATTAGGCAGCCTTTTCATGAAGTTTCATTTCGGCCTCATGTCTAGCCTTTATACATGTTCACATGGTTTCGAGCGAAATAAAACTCATTTCGGTGTTGATTTCATTTCAGTTTTAAAGACTGAAATTGTTACCTCAAAATATTCATGTAAACACGATTTACCTATTGAGCATGCGTACAAACGTATGGCGCATGTGCAGTTAACACAAGCTCAATAAGAAAAAACGTTAGGTAAACACAACGAAATTTCAAAGCGGTTTGAAATTTAATTTAGGGTCAATGTAAAGGTGACCTTGAAAACTGGAATTTAGGAAAACTATAATATTCATCAACTAATATTGAGAAAAGTCGTTGCTATTAATACCTACCAGCTTCGATACCAGTCTCTTCGTAAACTTCTCTCACAGCAGTTTCACCTTAAAAAGAATAACAACCACTCTTCATAGATTTATCGTTAAAATCTCACGAGCTGAGAAAAACCTCCCTTTATACACCTCTCTCACAGAAGTTTCATCTGCAAAACACTTTACTCTTTGCAGCAGTTTTGAGTAAAAGAGTAAAACACTTTTGAAACACCCCATACAATAGATGCAAAACAACACAAAGTAAGAAAGCATACCAACAAATTCTCCTAGGTCAGAAAAACCGCCGGGAAATTTCCACCAATTTGAATACTAAGGAAAAAATAGGTAAAGCAGTTTGTATTTAATAGTCAGCAAAATGCTGTAAACGACTAAATGACTTTCCTAGCTGTTGATTAGAAATCTTAACTTTCAAAAGCGTTGCTTATTTGATTATGGCGCTTGTTAATTTGCGTCAAAACTGTAGAAGCGAAAAAACACGTCTTTTTTGATGCAATTTGACTTAACACAGCGCTTATTTAAATTCGCTTATGGTAGTCTTTTTACAAACTAAAAGTAATTCGATTTAAATTCTCACATTCTATGAAATACACGACAATCAACTATCACTCTTAAAATGATAATGATTTAGGTCAGATTGTTAACTTTTTAAAAACTTGTCATTTTTGTAAGACGTTTTCAGGCTCAATAGTTTATTAGTATCGTCTTTTCGTGTTGGTAAGTAAAACAGCCAGATTCCCAACGTAAATTATTAACGACACAGAATTAGAATCAAATGCAGCTAAAATGTGTTTTAAACGATCATGCGACTTACTCTTCCCTTATCACGAACCACTAACAATTCGTTCTTGTCGCTATTGAAGCAAGCACCTGCAAGTGAAACAAACAACATCGTTCATTAAATGCCTTCTACCCATAACAAGCCAAAATTTGAACCCAAAAATGGACTTGCATGGAAAAATTTTTAGAATTTAATATAACACTGTACCTGCCACGCCCACCTGATGATTGGCAAACAATGGAATCTTTGAATCCGTGTTTTCGACCAACCATAAACTCAGAACTGCTATATTAGTTCGCGCATGGTGATATATAAATCCATTTTGAGAAGCTACCCTAATAAGATGACTTTGTGATATTGGTACTTGAAGTAGTACACTCCTCAGTTGATCATCCTTCCATCTTTTTAACGCACCTATAATGAAACGAAGGCAACGTTGCAAATCTCCAAACACGTTTCAACATCACTATTTTGAAAGGGTACAATGATTCGAATTAATAATCGTTTTTTTTCCATATACGCACCCAAACTTTTTTTGATTGATTGTACGTTTGTTAAATGGCAACTTGCATATGAAACTGTTTATGTCTTATTTTATTATTCTTGAAACTATTTATCCTTTGTTGGACAAGATGCAATAATTTTGAATGAGGATTAGGTAAGGAAATTTAAACAAAATACGTTAAAGATTTAAAATCATATGATCACTGTGAAGAAAATTCTGAAGACAAAATATGTGACATGTAGTTGCATACATTAAATAAGCTACTCCAGTGTACGTAGGAGCTGACCAATCGCTGTATGTACATGCGTACATATAGCTATTGGTCAGCTCTTGTAAGAAAAAAAATTCAATTAGTTGCAACGAATAGCCGTCTTACTTTGTAAATCTTCTTTAAAAGTGGCAGCATCTTGTTCTTGATCTTGAACAGTCACATAAACACCATTAAATCTTGTTAAGTGTTCTGTAAAGTTAGTGTTCACTGCAGAAAAATGTCTTTTATAAAACACTGCTGCTCCTCCACATAACAAGGTTATCTTAACTTTCTTAAAATTTCCAGCTAGCGAAGAAAAAGATTTAGTACAAACTGCTATCATCTAAAAAAACCGTTCAGATAAACTGCAACAAGAAACACAAGGTACGCTTTGACATGACGTAAACATAGAGACACAGGCAAAGTAAAAACAGACACCTGGTAGGAAGAGCCTTCGTAATTTCGACAATACCAAAAAAAACAGCGATTGGAAGTTTATTATATATAATAGTTAAGATTTATCATTCACATGGAAAAACAGCGTCTTAAATTTAAGCCTGTACGAATGCGTGTGCTTTAGGGAAAGATTTTCACCTCAATTCCCACCGCCCTAATAACCCCATAAGTAACCCCATAACCATTAATAAACAACAAATCGACAAATGATATTTTAAAATGCAGCAAAATTTTGTTCAAAGTAAAAGCCAGCTTAATTTTTATATTCCTATTGAATGCCTTTATTAATATATGCCTCGCCCACCTAATCTTCCTTTCCCCCTCCATCCCTACCCCTTTCTTAACAAATAAAATAAACTTTGTTCTTTGCGTAAGTCTCTGCCTTTATAGCACATCAAAAAAAGAGTATACAATTGCATTTTTCACAAATAATAAGATTAAGGTATATATAAATATAAATTTACTTCAAAATAATTTTTTTAATATTCAATTCCAATAGCGCTGAATGATGCTGAAATTTGTTTTTTGGAGAACGTTTCGTGAGAGGAATGAACATGATATTTAAATGATATCACAATCACCAATAGTGAGAAGCACCTTCCCTGAAAAGAACATTTCTTGCAACAAACCTTGGCCATATCAGAAATTTTATAAAAAACATCCCTTATACATAAAAAGTTGAACCCTTTACTTTGCTTACTTACAATTTTCATCACAACCACATCGAAAACTTTATAAGAAACTTTTTACTTAAAAAATCGAACCCTTTAAAGTAATTTAAAATGTTACTTAATAGCTGATAATTTTAATATTGGACTTAATAAATTATGTGAGTCGTGTAGCAGCGACACACAGTTCGAAATTTCCAGGTAGATATCTGTTATTATGCGGGAAGCACTTTCTTTGTTATTTTCAGCTAAATAGTTAGCGTAACTGTTGCCCAAAGATGTGACTTCTATTTGGTAGAGTTGGGTGATATTTTTTAATGTTGATGCTCTCTCTTCAGCTAATTTTTTCGCCTCCATGTCAGTCATAAGGAGCATGTCTGCAACCTTTCTGTAATATTCAACACATCTCGATGTAAATTCAGCTAACGTCATCACTGCATTTTCATAACAATCATGAACATTAATAGTTTCTGAAAAGTTTGTTTTTTCTTGAATTTTTGACCAAGTGTTTAACAGTTTTGAGCATGTTACTTTTAATTGCAGTTTTTTTGACTGGAGATAAAGTTCCTTTTTAAAATGTACATCTTTTGATTCATCAAGTTCAACATCAAGTTCCATCTTTTCTTTTATGGCTGTCAATATTTCGATGCTTTCATCTTTTGCAGCGTCAGATTGGGCATTTAAAATTCTCTCCAGTTTCACATCACATTCCTTAGATAACATTTCCAATGCCTCGGAATGTGCAACTCCTTGTACTTTTTCAAACATGTTATTAAAATTTGTTGGGTTATCTCCCTTTTCCATAGAACTTTTGCAATCCACTTGTTCAGATTTATTTTTAGCTTCTTGTAGCACAGAGGATAAAGTTGATTTTTTTCCAAGCAATTGGTCACGTTTGCTACGTAGACCTGGATCACCTTCAGACAAAATGTTTACAGTTCTCTTGCCAAGAAATTCTAATGCATCAATGCTACCAGAGACGAGATCTTGGCCAGTGGATTGAACAAGATTTGATAATGTTGATACTGGGACAAAACTGGAGAACCAAGATGATGCACCTATAAGACAGAGAAGGCATACCTTGAAGTAGAGGTATATGAGGATAACACTAAATTGTGGGTAAAATATTCTGCAAATAATTGTTTGAGAAAAATTCATGGGGATTAATTTTGCAAATGACGTAAACATGCTATCAAATATTTTTGACAGAAAAGCCTTTTATCAATAAAACAATTACAGCACTATACTTTCAATAATCCTTTGTTATGATTTTTTGCGACAGTGCTTTAATTTTTCTTTGTGCGATATTTTTATTTTTTGTAATGATTTTTTTTTAATTTTTTTAATTTTTTTTTAACTCAATTTCAAAAATTTGGCAACGATCTACCAAACAGTGAAAAAAATAACATCTGTGATAACTAGCACCACTAGCGTAGAACAGAACAGAAAATGTTGATCACCTGCAGCCTGGTTTCCAGCAGAACTATCTGAAACATTGTCAAGTTTGTCAGCCTGTTTCTCACCCTCCTCGCTTTGACTTTCCACCTCATCTTTTCTTATAGTTTCTGCAACTTCCTTGGGATCAGGTATGCCTAGTTGGTGTTCCACAGTTTCAAGTAGGGATGAAACTTTGTTTGCAGTTTGGGATATAAAATCATCAGCCCATGAGTCCCATCCCCAGTCTTCTTGACCTGTGGTGTTGTTGCCACTGGAGGAAATCTGTGGTTGATTGTTAACAATCTGGTTGTCCTTTGATTCATTTTCTGTTACGTCTTCAACAATGGAGTCATCGGTTGTTTTTACAACTTTTTCAGCATCAGGTGTTTCCATAACCCCTTTAACTTTGAGGGATTCTTCAACTTCTTTAGTGTTAGATATATCCATAATCTTTTCAGCATTTTGTGTTTCTACATTTTTGTCAGTGTCAGAAGCTTTCAAAGCCGTTTCAACATTAAGTGTTTCTGCAACCTTTTCTGTGTTAGATGGTTCAATAAGTTTCTCCATTTTTGACGTTTCAGTTGCTTTGTTGACTTCAACAGCATTTTTTACTTCCATCTCAAAATCTATTGATTCTTTGTCTGCTTTAGCTTCTTCTTTTGGCTCTTGAAGTTTTTCGGCTGATTTTACAGATGAGCTGTCTGCAGGACTATAAAAATTAAGAAAAAAAATAAGAAGGCAGAATTTTTTGTTTTACAACAGGCTGCTGATCACCAGCTTAGCACATAAAAGGGATATAATTATCGCTGAATCTGAAGTTACAAACGATACTAGCAATAATTAGACCTGTTTGACCGCTTTTTGTGAGTTCTACGAATTAATCAAGAACAGGGCAGATATTGTTCTTTCTATCAAAATTCTGGCAAAAGTGGTCTGCACAGAATGAAAAGTTGAACTTTTCTGCTATATATATATATGCAAATCCACCATTCAATCAAAGTATACAGATATCATCCGTGCAATGTAAACATAAACTAGAAATTTTTTTGAAAGTTTTATAAAAATATACTAGAAAGAAGACAATTTTTTACATGCTTTTGCTGAAACATTTAGAAATGTTGAAAAATAAAGTTGCGAATCATACAGTCTCAAATTTTAATTCTTTAAACCTTAAGAAAATTTAATTCTACATCTTAATTTCAAAAGTTGCTTTAAATGCTGAAAATAACTTTTTACAAGTGAAAATTGAAAAGTGACAAGTGGAGCAAAAAGCAGGGTGGTTTATTGTTACTATAACAATTATAACAATGCCGTTCCACTATGTGCATTCTTAAACTGCCTAGTGAGAAAAGTGGCTTAAAATCTGCCTTAGTTTTATGAAGCTTACCTTTAAAAGCTTTTCAACTTACCTAACGTTTGCATCACCAGTGTTTAATTCAGGCGTAATTTTCAATTCTCTGTCATTTAAATCTTTGCTGTCTTTATTGATGACATCAACAGATTTAACCTCACTAATTTCACTTTCCTGGTCGTTATCATTTAATATATTTTCATGATTTACTTCATTATCACACACTTCTTCAGTGGACTTATTTATTTCTCCATCAACCATCAGTGCATTCTCATGAAGTTCAGAATGTTCATGATCACCTGAGAAATGTGCTGATGTTTCTACAAATTGATTGGTTACATCCTGCTGATCAAATTTCTCAATATTCTTACATGGCGGAGAGTTTTTTTCAACATCTGTACGTTTTAAATCACTGTCCAAGGATTCTATTTTTATGTCAGCTTTTTCTTTTTCGTTATTACTCTCAGATTGAATAATTTCACTCTTTCTTATAACGGTTGTTTTATCCTTAATGTTATTTGTTGCTTCTTCATTCTTTGACTCTATCTTTTCATCACTTTCAACTTTTTTTACATTTTTCACTAATGTTTTTTCTTCTTGCTTCTTACAAGCATCCTTTTTATTGTCATCATCTTCACCCTCATCAGCACTAACAAAATCTTCTTCACTTTCACTATCAGACATTTTCCTATAACTAAATATATATACACAATACATTTGTATGTTCAAAATCACACTCTGTATAATAACACCTTTCTTGATAATTGCATTTCAAGAAGTTTGAGTTCCTATATGTAGCAGTAAACATTTTAACAAAAAATGATTTATAAAATATGGACAATGGAGTTTATTTATTTTTACCAAAGAGAAGGAAAAGCAAGCTGCACAAAAATAAACTTCCCAATTAAAAAAAGACAAACCAACAAAAAACATCTAAAATATATCCAGTCTTTTTTATGAAAATTATCATGGCAATATTATTTCTTTGGAATTTACCCATTAATGGCATGGTTTTTTTACCTTATACCAAAACGTAATCTGTAGATAAATCTCTAAAAAGTGGTATTGTTTACAAAATTACATGTCTGCGATGCAATTTGTGCTATGTTGGCCAGACGCGCCAACATTTGAGAATTAGAGAACATGGATCATGTCATCATTTTACATCGAAGTCAAAATCAATGAACCATCTAATGACCCTTTAGGGAAGTACATATCAATCAATTACGTCCACAACTAAACACTAGGTTGGAATATGGTAGTCAGACCTTAGTAATAAAGTTTTAATATTTTTTATTTTTTTTAGATGCTGTCCCGTACGCCTTGCTTGTCCCGTATGACTTTTTCTTTACCTTTAATTGTATTTTTGGGCAGTGGGGATATGACTATTTAATTTATTGTTATCTTAGCAATCTTTCATTAAATACAAAACAAGCCTATTATTATGAAACTAGACAGGCTAGAGAACATTTTTAAGATAAAACATTTTTGGCCACATGTGCTCTCCTACACCGAACCTCTTTGTTAATTCATGTCACCGAGTTTTCCTTATGTCGCCTTGGCTTTTTGAGCAATAAAAAAGATACATGGTGATGTTTGGAGCAGCCACTAGCTACATATAAGACAAGTCAGCAACCATTATAATTATAAAATAGGCTTTATAAATAATTCCAGTGGACCTCAGATTGGAATAAACACATCACAGAATTACTCTGTAAATCACACGAATAGGAAGTTTCAGCAGATTAATTTTGTGCAGAGTTGGTTCAAAACCATACAGATATGTAGCAAGCAGAATTGCCGGATTGTTGTTAGAGCTGTTTGTTTAGATAATCACGTAACAAGGACAGTACACGCTTTATACAATTTTCCCCTCCTGGAGTGCACAAATTTTGGCCGGGATAAAATGAATAATGAATAATGGAATTTTCCTGTTTTTGAATATATCTAGGACATGAAACTGATAAATTGATAACAGCATTTAAAAGAAAGAAAACACAGTGGCTATATTATTATTCATAGATGACCTTAATAATACTAAAATTGTGGTAAATGCACTCGATGCAGTGAGTTTTCCCATTTAGTTTAGCAGAAAGATAAAAGTGTTTATTCTAAAGTCTAGCCTCTAGAAGCGTGTGCAGAAGAGCAGACCTTTGGGTTGGCTTGCAAAAGATACGAAGAACTACAGTCAAGAGTCCTGACGCTTATGTATCTTTTCTATATGGATATCTGAGAAATGAATTCTGTTGATTTGTCATATCTAAATAAAAATGTTAGTCTACGAATAGATAAAAAGAGATTTGTGGCCTGCTGAACTAGCTATCTAGCTATTGAACTCGTGAAGCAAAACAAACACCACGTCGACGTCCATTAATCGTTACCGTAAAGTTATTCGTGTACATGTTACAGGAAACCAAAAATCAAAACATTGGAATCTGGAGAAATTTATGCAACACGCAAAACAAAGCAAACACGTAAAGTAGCTATATATTTGATTATTGCTGTCAGCCTGTAACAAAGCTAATACATGAGTGTAAGACTTTTAAAGAATACTTGTATTGAATATAAAATATATATAGCCTCAAAATAGCTAGCTGCTTACTAAAACGTGAAGCAAGTAGAAATATTAAAAATGATGTGGAAATAAACCGCCAGCAGGAAACAAACAGAAACCAGAAAAACAAACGACCAAGAAACATCCTTTTTTACGTATAGCCTGCCACATGTTAAAAATTTTTAAACCTGCTGGCTTTAATTTTCTGGCCGTCAACAACTAAGGTTTCATCCATTAACAGCAATATTCCGTTAAGCTCATGAGCCCCTCCTCCCCTCTTCACATTAACTGCATGCTATTTTTTTTTGACTTTGTACCATAATGTACTACACTAAAATTAATAGGAATGTATATATTATATACATGGACTCTTGTATAAAGTTCTGCTTAATGAATATTATATGCTTTCATGCAATAAGACTGTGTTGTTATAATGCGTTGGTCATAAAAAAATGTTGTAAAACTTATTCTGGTATCATATTAGTTTCCTAGTATTTTTATGTTTATTTTTATAATTATTTTTCTTTTATCTTCTACAATGAATTTAAAGAAGTAAGTATCTAGACACATTTTTTCCTTTAGTTTGTGCAATATTAGAGTAAAGTATTGTAGGGTCTGTTAAAGCCAAATTTAAAATACTTAAGCTACAAAAATGACAGAAAAATAAGTAGCAGAGTAAAGTGCTCCTTCTCTGTGTTTATTAAAGGGATTTTGCATTGAAAATGATATTTTTGTATGTTAAGTCAAAGAATTTCCATCCAACCTTATGACATCATCATTGATGATGTAATAAGGTAGTAAGCATAAATTAATAATTTTAATATCTTGCAAACTTACAAAATATGATGTCTTGACATAATGTGACGTTTGTAGCTTAAGGATACGGTAACCCCCTTCAGGGTCATTTTTTTTTTAAAAATTATTTTTTTAAATTTTGATTCTTTGGCATATTTTCCTGATATTTTTAAAAAAGAATCAAAAATATTTATTGTTAAGAGGGATAAAATGAGAAAAAATCTTTTTTATCTTTTAGTGTTTTCAATAGTGTGCTCAAAGTTTAAAATTCCTCAAATATATTTAATCTGTATAATAATTAAAGAGAGTTATGCAGAACGAATAAAAAATTGCATCTCTACATATAACATAGGAAACATTCACACTTTAATAATCATACAAATATATTATTATTTACCTTTTTAATTTATTTATTTATTTTTTTCGTTTTTATCCTGTTATGTTATGTTATCCTGTTGTCTGTTTAACAATAACTAGACCCATAGTTCTGCGAAAACACTTTAAATAAAATATTCATGAGTTATTAATTATTCATAACGTTTAAGTGGGTGTAACCATGATTCTTGCAGGTAAAAGCAAAGGTCTTTGATTTGCTTTTACTCAAAATAAAATTTTCAGTCGTAACGGTATATATTTTTGTCGAACACTCCCCTCCATCTTGTCGAAATTGTACGGAAACAAGTTTGTTGTGACAATTATATCTTTGGCTACAAAACTTTGCTTTTTCTAACGCAGAAAGTGAGGAAATATTGAGTTATTGATCTATCATGCTTAAAAATAGATAAATCAGTCATAAAACAGCTATTGTAACACAAAATATGCTATATTTTTGGAACCACGTGTTGCTTTGAGTAAAAAAAGCAAAGTTTTTTAGAGCTGAATAAGAGCTTCGCAATCATATTTTTTTCAACGAACAAAAATTTTACAGAGGGGAGTGTTCGACAAAATGAACTGGAAGGGTAAATTTTTGTATATAATTTTTTTTCTACTTTTTGGATTTTTTTTATGGAAATATTTTATCATCATTATAGAGATAATTTATTCGGCTTTCAGAATATATATATTTGCTAGGGTTAATATAGCGAGCACAGGGTATATTTTAAATATACTGAGTATGTGCCTCAGGGGGTTACCGTATCCTTAAAAGTGATCTCATCTTTAATTAAAGGTAGAAATGTAATGTCAGCATTTTTTAGAAAAGTACTTATGACATCATAAGTACTCAGATTTTAAATTGTTAAATCTTTAATTACTTGAGAATAAAAAAAGATTTCAAGAGACAACTTTCAAGAAACAACTTTTTATTCTCCACAACATATAAATGTATCATTTTCAATGCAGGAATCCCTTTTACTGTATCATACATAGATATACTAAAGAATGTTAATAGACTGAAAATATATAGTTGTCACTGCTGCTGAGACACAGCACTTCCAGTGACTAGGCATTTCTGAAAGTTGTGTTTAGTTATGTAGTGTGTGGCTTTATTTGTTTTGTGTGTTTATGACCTTAAGTTTTATGTGTAAAGTATTCAGTTATTCAATTTTATGTTAAGTGTAACAGTTAATTAACTTATGTTATTTGTTATATACTTTTTTAATGTAATTACTGTTTTTTAATTAATTGCTGTTTGCATTTTTTTTATGCAAATATATCAATTTTTTTGTCACACAGTGTCATCTATTTTTTTTCTGACATACAGCATCAATATGGCGTCTTGGCACGTGCCTGTTCATGATTCAGCATCAGCTGGTCTCGAAGAAGATCCATTTGATGAAAACCTTGAACTGACATTTCCACCAATGCGCTATTCGCCTATGTTTTATAATTCCCAACCACCTTTACCCTCCAAAGGTGGGCAACGTTTGCGAAGAGAAAGCTCAAGAGAACGAGATCGGTTGTATCGTGAACTTGTTGGCCATGAACCATACAAGCCACCTGCAAAAGGTGAATTGGCTGATCAAGGGGAGAAGTTTTGTGTTCGACTCGATGTTAAGCACTACAGACCAGATGAAATCACTGTTAAAGTTGATGGTAAGTTTCTTGTTTCTTTGCTTGCATCGAAAAATGCTTCTCTGTATTTTTTTTTGTTATGAGAAACATATTTTTTTAGGTTCGGTCTTGGCGTTCTTTTACTTTGGGAAAGTTTAACTGAAAATTTATAGAGCCCAAACACTTTTATCCCTCACACATTTTTTTAGCAAGAATACTGCCTATTTAATTTTTTTTCTACATTTCCCAAGTTGCGGTTCTGTCTTCTTCTTTTTAAAACTGTGTTTTTACACTTTATTTATACCGTAAGAACTATTTTTTTTTGTGAAATAAATTAATTTTCGCAAAATAACTAGTCCTAATATTTCGCGAGAATAAAATTTCGTGAATCTCGCGAAAACGTGGATTTTTTTGGACATTTTTTCTTTCAACCTTTAATACTGTTTAAATATCTTTTACCTATAGTATCAGGTAAATCATAGGAGAAAAATTATAAAAAATCAAAATTTTTCAGGGAACTAATTTTCGCGAATTTCGCAAATAGCGAGTTACTCAATATTTTTTGAGAAACTAGTTTTCGCAAAATTGACTAATGCTTGCGAAGTTTGCGAAAATTAATTTCCATAAAGTATAAACGCGTTAGCATTATAAGGGGTTCTAACCAAAAAATCTTCTAATATTTCTAATTTAGGTCAAACAATGACAATCACTGGCAAGCATCGAAACGAAATTGAAAATGGCTACGAGGCTTGTGAATTTCAACGTAAATACACCATACCCGAACATATCGATACTCACACCCTCACATCCAACATATCACAAGATGGAATTCTCACTATTGAAGCTGCAAAGAAGATCTCTCTCAAAGAAGGTGAAACGGAAGACTCTGAGGAGAAGGAGAATTACCACTTATCTTTAGATGTGTCTGGTTATGCTCCAGATGAAATAAGCATTCGTGTTAATGGCAGGGATTTGATTATTCGGGGTGAAGCTAAAGATGAGCATAATAGCGATCATGGTAAAAGCATCCATCATCGCCATTTCACTTGGCATTATAACCTACCCAGTGATATAAATGTAGAAGCACTGTCCTCTAGATACACCAAAGATTCCAAGTTAGCCATAGAAGCACCAAGAGGACAGCCTTTGGAGACAAGAACATTGGAAATCATGAAGGAATAGAAGGTGTTGACTAAACTTATAGCTATATTTTTTATGTAATTTTATTCTTGTACATCTACGTTTTGCATTCTTCATTTTTACATCGATGTATCTGACACAAAATATATATTTTTGCATGTTTCAGTTTAGGTTTTATACGTGACAATAAATTTATGTAAATAATTGGCCGTTTATCTTCCTTAAGCGTCACGTGCATGGATTGAACAAAACTGAGGCTGAAAAATTTTCCTCGGAAGCTAAAGCGGAATTTCTAGGACGAGAATGAGGCTGAAACAGGGCGAAACTGGTCTCGGCAGGTTTGAAAATCAGTTCCGCTTCTGGGTGGGGCTAATAGGTGCAACGGCAGAAGAAATTGTGAATTACAGGCGCTTTGATCTTGAGAACTCTTGTTTCACGTGGTTTCCGAATTAAATGGCAAATAACGCATTTAAAGATTTTTCTTTGAAAATTCTTGACTTATAAATCGACAAAAGCACAGCACTATTTATACCTGCAGAGCACTAAACACCTAAAATCTTCAAGCTGACGAGTTCAAATTTTAGGGCACACCGTGGAGTCTGCTTTGTGGCTACTTGGGATTTAATTAATCAACCATTTCTAAGCATAGAAACATGTGGTAAAACTTGCCATGAGTGGAAATAACATGTATAGTTTAAGATGCGTTAAATACACGTAAAGCGGTTGGAAAGCTAACTTAAAGTCCGTGAAAATGGTTGCTATGGGCGTTGCTATGCAGTTTTGTCGGCGTTTGGTTGCGAAAAAGTGCCGGATTGAATAATATGTTTTTAACTTTTTAAGACTTTCAACCTCGTTTGTTGCTTAGCTGTTAAATATCCCAAGTAAAGTAACCAATTATTTTCAACCTTGTTTCTAGGACTTCTTTTTATCACGTTTATATCAGTTTTTTTCTTCTGTTAAGAGTCTGATATGAACGTAAAGGAAATAAAAAGCCCATGGAATGAGTTTGAATTATTCTTACTCTATGTAGAACCATACATGTAAAGATGCTACATAAGCCCGTTGTTAATTTGTTGTTATTGTTGTTTAAAGTTTTATTTTAACTTGTCCATCTGAGGCTGGCTTGTAACTGATTAGTTGCTTAAAATTTCAACCTCATGTTGTTTATAAATAGTTGCTTATAAAAAAAAGCGTGTAATCATAAATCATAAATCATAAACACTACTTTGCGCCGTACATTAGAAACGAAAATTTTCGGACGGAAAAACTTTCGATTTTTTTTCCGTCCGAAATTTGTGTCTGCCGAAAATTTGTCCGAATGTTTTTCCGCCGAAGTTTTTCCGCCGAAAATTTTAGTTGTTAATGTATTCTGAAATAAATTTGATGTCTGAAAAGGTGAAAGACAATTTTTGAAATGTAGCCATTTTTTCTTCGTGGAAACTTCCTTAAAATTATTTCTCGTTTTTACAATAATCCAAAAGTAATTAAAACTGGTTAAACAGCAAGACACCATAAAGTTAATTTTGTTAGGCTCATTGGAATAAATTGTAGCGAGATTAATTGGTCTATTTTTTATATGTAGCTCGACTCTTCTTTTGTGGTAGCATACAAATACATGTGGTACAAGGTAATGTCTAAACATTTTAATTGTTTTGAGACTTTGGTGCCGAATTTTTGCGTTGTTCTCAATTTGTTGCTTACAAGGATTTTGTAGTGAAACGATTCTGCTGAAGATTATTTCTAAGCAAAAAATTGCAAAAAAAAGTGGAACAAAAATTTAAAAGTTAGCCGTACTTGCTAAAAATTTTAGTCCTTTCTCTCCGGTTTTAATTATCATGTTTTTGATATTGTTGTCTTTGTCAACACGTTTTCGTGAAAGAAACAAACTTATTGCTTATCTGTTGGTTAACTATCTCAATATTCTGACCTAATAAAGAATAGTTTTTGACAACTATCTGTATTCTATGTCATAGTTTGAACAATATGTCAGTGTATTTCCGTAATAATAAAAACGTGACAAAATATTGGTCGCAGGAGGTTTCAAGTTGGTTGTGCGGGACTTGAAGTCAGTTATTTTCAACCCGTTGCCAAGTTTATTGGGTCTTAAACTTATAAGTGCAATGCAATGGCTGCGCTAATCTTACTGTGTCAGCGCCAGTCTCTAATGGATTGACGTCGTGCCGTAACGTCAAAAAATAACAAATAGGACACATTTTTCGGCTACTTAAAGGGAAAGTAAACACGTCTACTTTGGGCGTTTCAGGCAGACATATTAGCGTATTAATATCAAAGACTAGTCACTGGCCCGACACTTCCTTTGGTTTGATGAAAGCATACACAATTTTGTTAAAGAATTACCTTTATCTATCTTAATACCTGCAGTTGAAGGTAAAATTCTTAATGTTAAGTCTTATCTGACGCAGTTAGTTATTCACAAAATAAGGCACTTTTTTAAAATATGTTTTTCTTGTCTAAAACTATTCTATAATAAAGCTTCTAAAGTGAACACAAGCGTTGTTTTTATCATTTTTTATCTGGCTTTATCTCACAGGACTTCGTAGTTAAAACCGTAGGTTTGTTGTTGCTTGAATACCACACCAACCCTTGCGTAATACCAGCCCCCACAAACCCACTTCCGTTTTCCGAATCAGTCACTTCCATGCCACTATCTGATATCGTTTTTTCTCATTGCCAGTCGAAATAGGACTCACATTAAAATTTTGCAGCATCATTTATTGTTACTAAGTAACGGGGTATGTTTAAAAAGGCGTAATTGTAATGTATATTAAAAGTTAAAAGGAGGAGAATGACACAGTCATTTTTAAATTATGACTACACTACGAAGAGTTAAAATTAATGCCTTTTAAAAGAGTTTTAGAACAGGAACTAAAATAAAATGAATACTTTTAAAGGTTGCCTCCCAAGAAAAAAAAACTTTTTTAAATAAGTAAGTCCATGAATAACGCGCTTTAGTTAAGGACATTCACTCTTGCTGTAGGGGAAAAAGAGCTATGTACAAGCTTCAAACGTAGTCAGGGCCGGTGACGCCGGGGGCCCCACTTTTTTGCTAAGAAAAATAAAAAAACTTTTATGCAAAACTGAAGAAACGAGAAAAGAAGGATGCAAATATAGCAATTTAAGGCCGTTTTAAGCCGTCTGAAACGAAAAAATTTTCTACGGCGCCCAACCATGGTGGGCGCCAGTTTTTTTGTCCCCCCTACTTGAAAAAGTGTGTCGCCGGCCCTGGTAGTAGTAGTAATGTTACAGACAATAATATTTTTTTCATAAGATAAAAGTTTCCTAAATGGATGATACGACTTTGCTTAAAATTATACATGTGAATGTTTTTGCTTTGCTTTAAATGAAGCTTTATTGCATGTTCAAAGTTATAGCTCAATGTTGGCCTCTAACAGATGGGATTTTGGTGTAATTCCTTTGATGTCATTGCTTTATAATAACGATGGAAAACAACATCCGATTTTAAGATAGAATATTAGTTAAATATAGATACAATTTTAATTTTCTAATTTTATTTAAACAAATTTTATACGTATTGACTGAAGCTCCACCATTTTTCTAATACCATGTCGAAACGCTTTCGCTGTGTTTAAATCTTTTCGAAATATAATAATAAAGCATTTCCATCCATATAGTGAAATATAACCAATGAAATTCAATCCTGTAACTGTACTCATAAGAATAATATCCTTTTTGATGCCGTTTGTTTGACTGTAATATATCATAGCTCCTGACGCTAACAGCAAGCCCGATACAAACGAGGAAAAAGTGATAAAAATTGTTTCTCGAAAATTACTTGGTAATTTTCTCGCTCTGAATGCTTGTACCGTATTGCATACAAGTAGAGTGAATATGTAACCCAGTTGGATTTGGATATGTGGATTTGTATTGCAACGAACCATACTTTCGTTGTCCGTTATGGTATCTATAAGAGTTCTTGGTGATGTGATTTGAAAAGAAACGATTAAAATCAAATCGTCGATGAAAAGCATAATAACAAGTAGAAATATCTCAGTTGCTTTTGTTATTATAACTTCTTGTTTTCTCATTTTTCTTTTTACTTGAAATACTAATAGGAGTCTTTGTGATTTGGATAATGTTATTGTTGTTGTTGCTGTTAGACATACTCCAATGACGATTGGTCGAAATGTGCAGGTGGTTGTGTTCGGTTTCGCCATAAATAGCAATGGTAAACATATCAGCATTACGGAATGCATTGACAGCTGAAGAGTGGACATAATGCGTCCTGAAGATAAAATTATAGGTGTATTTCCATACCTTTGAAACAGATATATTGTCGTCAAGGTAAGACAGAGCGAAAATGCACAAAAGAAAGTGATGATCATGCTTGAAGTGTCTTGAAATTTTATGTAGGTTTCCACGTTTGGGTTATAACAGTATGTCCTATCTTCACTACTCTCTTCCAAGAATGGACAAGGTTCACAACTAAGGTTGCCAAAATGATTCTTCACATAACCGCTTGGACATTTCCTGCAATACCAACCAATGTAGGTTTTATTGTGACTTATTTCATGCTCTTCATACACCGATTCTTCGCCTGCTTCACACGCACCCATACCACAAACAGCTTGGTGTTGACTAATTAAATTTGTGAAACCGTTATACATTTCTGTATCGTTTAACAAAAGAGTTCTCAAATTTGGAATTGAAATATTTGTTTCGCTGTGAAGATGCGCTAAAGCGTGGTAAATTTCATGTTCACCGTACACTATTGTCATTTGATTTACACCAGAACAGTTTGATTGAGCTGTAAAATTATTTTCAGCAACAAAAGATTGCTTAGCTAGGACACATGCGTTTTCTTCTTCTGCTAGTCTATCTCGAGTGTGCAATATATGAGCGTTCCTCTCGCTGGAATGAAAAAAATGCATTCCTGCATGAGCATGTTTAAATTCGTATAGATTTTCTACAAATACATTAAACGTATCATTTCTTAGGACGCTCTTCATGATTGCGTCCTTGTCAGTGATGTTAACAAAGTATTTTGTCACACAAATTTGTTTTGTTTCTGTGAAGGCTTCAGACAAGCCGGAATCTTCTGCACAATCATTTTCATTACAAAATACATAGAATGTTGTATCAGTGATTGAGTGTTGTAATAAGGAATTCTTGACATCCTCTGTGTGCAGGATATGGTCATATTGATAGCTGAATATTGTATTTTGAAGTTCCACTAAAGCATTAGGAAACATGTTTTTGTTCGTTAATGCAATGTATCGAATATCAGAAGTTGATAATATTGAAGCAGCAATTCTTGTCATATCAAAAGACATGTAGGAGATAATGGCAATTGGTTTCTTTACATTCATATTGAGATATGGTAAGAGATTTTCTATCAAAACTTTCGGATTATCACAAACATCAACGGTAACATAGGTTGTACTTCTGTTGCCATATAAAGTCTCTAAATACTTTGACATTTGTTGGTCTGTGATGATTGTGGAAAGATTGTATTTTAAATTTCCATTTTCAACTAATGTTAAGGAATATAATCCCAGAAAAAAATCCTCCGTATTTGAGATTTGTTTTGATCTTTGGTTACATCTACCATTTACCATAAATAATTTGTAACAAATGAACACAAATATGTGTAGACACTTCATCCTCAGATCATTCATTTGAACGTGCTTTCATATTGTTAAAACCATACCGTGCCGATCTTTCAATACGGAGATGAAAGAACTAATTACTTTAAAATTTGTTTACATTTTGTCATTAACAAATAAAACATAAAAGTAATTGGCATGACGTTACAGATAGTCATTATTTATTGTCCTTTTATTTTTCCTAATTACCTGTGACCCCTACGTTCAAGTAAAAAGAAGAACTCAACGTTAAATGCTCAAATGTATTGTTCTGGCTTTTTGTTTATGATTATTATGATATGAAGTAAAAAAATATTATGTAAATGAGGAGAAAGGTCATATAATTTAATATTTTTTTCCCATAGTCAACACTCTTTTATTAGAACAATCTTATAAGAACAATCGGGCTGAGAATGGTTGAAAGAAAATAAGAACAATGGAAAGGCTAACTTTTACTAAAATTTATTTTTTTTCCTCTGAAAAAAAAACATGAAATAAGGAAAGATCATCTTTCCAGGCAGGACATTTTCCTAGAATTATTTGTTTCGATTTTTTGAGACTTGTACCTGTATTTTACTTTGCAACTATCTGTAATGTACTGTTAAATAATATTTAAAATATGCTTAAAATATAAGAACAAAGTAAGAACAATTTTAGGCTGAAGAATGTGAGAAAAATAAGAACACCTAGAATGAAGACAAATCTCCAGGGGGTATTTACTGAATAAGTAGAAGCACGTAAGCACTCACCCTCGCAATGCAATTACAATGAAGCAGGGAAATTACCATAAAAAATTTGGTTTCATCAAAATTATGTCCCATTAACAGACAGATTGTTGTTCCCACTTTGTTTAAAACAAAGCGTTTTTTAGACACGTCGTCAAATTCAAAAAACTTTCGAAGGCTACAAGATAGATATTGCT
Organism: Hydractinia echinata; assembly: GCA_030067915.1. Classification (NCBI taxonomy): domain Eukaryota; kingdom Metazoa; phylum Cnidaria; class Hydrozoa; order Anthoathecata; family Hydractiniidae; genus Hydractinia; species Hydractinia echinata. Next base: position 2,871,275 of record JASGCC010000011.1, on the reverse strand, counting down.
AAGTTGGAACGAACTTCTCTGTGAATGCTAAACAATTTTTGATTCTCTTGCTTTATAAGCATCTTTCCTTTATTTTTACTTTTACCTCCTTGAAAGGGGAACTGAGTACGATTGGTGTAAGGAGAAGAATCTAATGATTTTAACAGTGTTACTATAGTAACGATTGATATGAATGAACTGTTTGGATAACCAGGATTCTTGTCCAATTTAAAGCATTCCTGTTGTCAGAAATATAGACGGATTTTCTTTTGGAGTCCTTACATACCATTCGGGATATCCTGACCAAAAATTTCAGCTTGTTACTATTATTTAAGAGGTTTTTTTTTTTTTTTAGGTCAACGAACAGAAAATGAGTGTGGATTAAAGGCTAAAAATGGATTTTACGACATAAAGTTTTGTGAATACTAGCTTTATTAAGCGTTTTGAAACACAAACTTTGCAGCTTGAAACCGGTGCTATGCATTTTGTGTAACTCATTAAGACGATATCTCGGTCTATTTTGGTTTTGTGAGTATTTTTAAACACCTTTGCGTTACTGTTATATAGCCAGACTTTACATTATAGTTGGGGAGAATATAAAATACTTATAACCTAATTAATAAGGTTTATCGTGTTTTCACTGATTTTGCATATTTGATACTTCCGTTAACAAAAGAGCCTCGTACTGAGCATTTAATGCGATTTTAAACAAAAACCGCAAAAGATTATGCTGCAATAGTTGTGGCTAGTTTTAAATGACATGATCTGCCGTAATTAATGTCGCTAAGGTAGTTGCCTTATAGGAAATTGTTATAAAGTAGTTTACTTCTTGCCATGAACCATCAAGAACTTCAGGGTGTTACGGTGGGTTCATGGATTTTGGTTGATTTTAAGGTCAACTACCATTTATATAAAACAAAAGTGTATAGCAACCCCTGGTTTAATATTACTGCAAAAGTTTATACCCACGGCATCGTTTTTTTGTGTAAAATGTTTTTATCAACATATCAACAACAAGCTGACAGCAACCTCGTCCCCAGGGTTTTTTGCCTTTTTGACATCGAGGCGGGCGTCGAAATTCTTTTTTAGCCGTCAAGTAAGCGCTAGCGGCTTTGGCATAGGCAACAAACCCTGGGGACGAGGATGAAGCTGACAGCTTAAGATGTCACGCATCGGCTTAGTCATTAAGAATGACATAATTTCCTCTATCAGAACTATTAAGTCAAGATTATTTGACAAGAATTAATTAATGGAGGGAGTTGGATCCTCGCACCCACGATTACAACCTGACAGGAGTCTTTCCTGTATCTGGTAGGCGGTAAAAAAAACCATGACAACGAGGCTCTGTGAACATGTTAAAATATTGGGTGAATTTGCCGGACGAAGAATATGAATTAAATACATCATCTACATATATGTTCCAATGTAAAAAAAAAATCTGAATACGTTATTAGCAGACCCTTAGACTTCAGGGGTCAGTTTATTGCCGGCTTAGTTTGACGTTTTTTAGGTTGGTTATTAGCCATTACTGTACTTCCTTGTATTATCAGTAGCATGTACGTGCAAGGAATATATATCGTACGATTTTTATCTATTTCTGGCTTTTGAAAGCCTCCACGTTTCCAACGCAACCTGAATCTACTTTATATCACGGTTTGAATTTTTCAAAGGATATTATTACACAATCAACAAAATCAGAATTTAACAATATACTCAAAAATTAGATAATTTATGGAGTTATTGCAGTTGACATTTGCCCTTTAAACTTCCATGTCTGTTTTGTGTTTTATCATAAACAAATTAGAAACGCGAAGAACTGTATCATATGAAGGCCAAACATGTTGAAATGTTGGGTGAAAAATGCCGAATGGAGAATTTGCCGGACAAAGAATATGAATTAAATACATCTTCTATATATATGTTGCAATGTAAGAAAAAATCTGAATAAGTTATTAGCAGACACTTAGACTTTAAGGGTGCGTTCACTACTGGTTTAGTTTGACGTTCTTACGTTGGTTTTTAGAGCTGTATTTGATGTTTTATTGATTGAAGAAATGGAACGCACTGTAATAAGACTAAGACCAAAGATATGAATTTCTCAGAAAATGTAGTGTTTACTTGGGGTCACTTTCAGGGCATAATTAGAAAAAAATATTCTCGTATGGTTTCCGTAGCGTTGTAATATTCTTCGCCATGTGGTATGTTTTGTCGCGGTGCAAAATTGTGGTCGTGGTGTGTTATTTTTATTGTGTGGTTTTACTTTTTGTCGTGATACTCTGTCATGTCATTCTTTGTCGTCGAATTACTCATTATTGTTGTATATCAAAATGGCGCGAAAACCACCATTTTGTGCTACCTACCCCATAAAGTAAAAACAGTCACTTCACGTAAGAGAACTTAAAAACATCACATCTTTCATCTAAAACGTGACTTGTGAATTCGGGCCAATAAATTGTGTGTTCATCAGATATTTTTGTTGGTAAAATGATAGCTAATCTCGGACGAGGTTGTGAAATGTTTTCATTTTCACATTGACCTTAATCTTGTCATGGGATGCTTTTTATGCTAGTCTGGTGAAGGGCGATATATGTAAAAAAAGGTATACCCACAGAGTATCAGCAGCTATAAAATGTTTTATTTAAGGAGGTTCTACAAAATTTAGGAGGATTTGCGGTCAAAATTTAGGAAGGAAACTCTCTTTTGGGGGTTCTTTAGAAAGTTTTGAAAGTGTGGTCATCGCTAAATCTCACTCCAAAGCCTTTAGCTAGCTGTACAATAAAATAGCTAGCTTGTTTAACTAACTCAAAACGCTCTAGTCACATTCCTGGGTCTCCTGTTGTGATTTCCTGAGAGTAGTTCACGAAATTAGTTATTCCATGTAAAAAGTATAACCATTTTACGCCACGAAGTGAAATACGCCAAACTAACTTATATTATTGAGGGTTGTGCGACTCGGCGAAACGTAAAACCACACAATAAAAATGAACTATTGTTATGAAAAGCACTAAAGCGATAAAATGCACGTCGAAAAGAATGTTTCCCTTGATACCCTTCGACGAAAAGCACAACGAAGTGACAAAAACCACGTTGATAGGAAAGACACGCTACGACGAAAGGCGACACGGCACGACAAAAACCACGCCACAAAGACTTGTACGCAACAATAGAAAGAAACGCGACGACGCGACAAAAACAATACACGAATATTGTCTCACAAATACCTCTGTGAAAGTTACCGATGATAAACAATCGTTTCTACAAAAAGGTAAATTTATCCGTGACATTTTATTTGAAAAAAGCAAATCAAATCTAATGAAAAAACGATTATTTCTTCAGACCTGAGCAATAAAGCAAGTCCAATATTGTGTGTGTTTGTGTCAGCGAATAAAGAATATATATCAAAAGCCTCATTCAAATCTTTCCCAAATAAACTTCTCAAATTTAAAATCTACAAATAGTCTTTTTTAAACGCCCCTCCCCTTCAAATTAAGACATTTATTTGAATCACTTAATTTTGTTAAATTTTGTTTCGTTATAACTTAAGGCGGTTCCCCTAGAAAAAAACTATATTGCAGAGGATTGTCTTTTCTGAAGATACTTGATGAGGATATCATAGTATGTGACAGTACGACAAAATTAAGTCAAAAATTTCATTAGTTGGTTGCCATGGTTACCCGTTGCTAGGAGAAGTATAGGCAAAATATGACATTTTGCTGCTCGAGGCCTAACCAAATAACTGAATAACATGCTTTATTTCAAGCGACTTTTTGGCCGCCTATGTTCCTCAAGGGTCACGTGTATGGATTGAGTGAAGCGCATTTTCGCAAGGCTGACTCATCTTCCAGAGAACTGATGCGGTATTTTTTGGACAAAAGAAAAGCTAAAACAGGGCGACACAGGCAATATCTCGACAAAATAACTGAAAGACAAAACTTCGATTTAAAAATCGGTTTCATTTAAACACTAGGTGATACTAATGCCTGCATCGACAGAAGAAATTGTAAAGCGTGTATGCTTCGATCTTGAGAATTCTTGTTTCGCGTGGATTCCGAACTTAAACGGCAAAAAACTTGTTTAAAGATTATTTTATGGACATTCTTGACTTGTGGATCGACAAAAGATGTACGGCAGCACTATTTCGACCTGAAAAGCACCAAATACCTAAGACCTTAAGTCTAATTGATGACGAGTAAACTCTGACGAGTTCACTTCGGAGGGTGCATCGTTAAGACAGCTTTCTGACTGCGTGTGGAACACCACATTTAATATTCAGAACTGTCATATATTGCCTTAGGAGGCCCTAAAGTATCATCTAGCTATTGCGAAGAATTAAACATCGACGGAGGGGCAAGAAAGCCGTCTAAAAATGCGAAAATGGTTGCTATGGGCGTTGCTATGCACTTATATTTGCGGTTGGTTGGAAAAAGTGCCAGAATGCGCAATAAAAACCTAAATTTGTCATAAGCACTACTTGCCACGGTATTCTAAGATGAATTTGCTGTCAGAAAACAGGTAAAAGACAATTCTTGAAATTTAGACATTTTTTCTAGGGGAACCGCCTTAACCCTATTCGGTCGGTTTTTCGAACCAACCGCGTCCCCAAGATGCCCTATCTTGTATCTTTTCTGACATCGGGACGGCGATATTCGTCTCGCTGTCCCGATATAAGAAGGAGACAACAGGCGCTGAAAACGAGGTTGTTTCATATATTAACCAATTTGATATATTAACCAATTCGGTATATTTCATTTACTATATTACACCAACAGAGTAATTAATCACCTGAGCTGATTAGTTTTGTGAAGTGATGAAGTAGCTTCAGTGAGGTTGTTTGGTTGTTTACCACTCCCGACATATAAAATAAAAGTTTCCGATAAACAGCTGTCTATTGTAATACAATCAAATTTCGATGTTACCATACATTTCTCAATAATTTCTTATTTTTTTATAATAGTGATGATATATTTTTCAGTCAAATTTGATCAAAGGCTTTAAACTATATTAAGTAAAAGATTCAGAGCCCTGATATTACGTTTTAGTGCATGCGAAAGTAAAAAGCAGTAAAATAGCCATTGTTCCATACATCAAAGAACCAAAATTTTCGGACGATTTAAATTTAAAAAAAACACTCGTGTAAATATTTTATCTGCAACAGCGTTGTCCATAGTGTTCCATAAAATCCCATCATATGAAAAAGGCTCCAAAAATCGTTTAAACGAAAGGGACGACATTAAACATTTTTAAACAAATATGGCTATTTTTAAAACCACAAGAAATGCGAAACAGACAGAGAAACTTTCAAATAGATTTCGACATAAAATTTTTGTATTCGCTTTTCTACATGCTTCGCCAGTAGTATCTTTTTGACATTTTTTTACTCGTCAAAAGATCTGATGTTTTACCTGCACTTTTTATGAATTATGAAGCAAAAAAGTGGCTATCACCGTTTCTTTGATCTTAAGTTAACCATGTCTGCAGCTATGTTTTGATCCTTACGATCTACACCCCCCATTGATTTGTTGTATTCATGGATGACATTTGGATGCTCGATATCGACTTTCTGTTTTGCTGAGTGACAAAATCTTTTACCATACTGCATTGGCTCTTTACCAGTATATGTGGACAATCCATTGGCAACTTTGTTATCCCCTCAGCCTATGGCCGTTATGTTAGGGGAGATATCTGTGATAACATCTTAGGAACCACGTTTTTCTTTCTGCATCGATTTCAAATCTTTCAAAGATGCATTCTCCATCCGGTTAACACAGACTGTGCCTGTAGCTGCAATTCTCTCTGACCTAGAATACCTTAAGTTATCCATTACAACATGATAGTTTGATTCATCAACTTCAAGCAAACCTTTCGCGAGATGGGCAACTACGGATGCTCCCAAAACAAGGCTAATGTCTATATACTCCTAAAGAATTGTATCCTTTCCGGCATAAGGTCTAAACTGGATGCAATAACCCAGGGGAGCCGCCATTGCCAACAACCAATACCCAAATTTTATCAGTTCACTATGTACAGTGGAATCTCTATATCTTGAGATAGAGAGATTCCACTGTATGTGCTGCTTTGCTCCATGTCGGCCAAAGTAAGGTACCATGGATTCATCAATGTTCACATGTTGGGGTGGCTGATATTTGAGGAGGCACGCTGCATTTATCGCATTGAATAAAGGATACACTTTAGCAAACTTCTCTGAAGGATCAAGGGTATTGTTATCGCAAAGATGAAGATACTGTTTACAGTCTTCAAATTCGTATTTGCTAAGCAAAAATGCAGCGAGTGCATTGTGGATATCTTCTTGTCTTTCCCAAAACATTTCTTGTCTTGGTAGCTCGTTATATCCAATTAGAAGTAGTATTGCCAGAAAGGATTTTAATTTATGGATAGTCATTGTAAACATATTTCTTTTTGCCGAGCTCGAAGCAAATCCGTTGCATTTGAAATTTTGGACTTGGGTAATTCTATTGGTTGAGTTGCATTTTTTTCGTACTTTTAACACTAGCCAGTTTGTAGGAGGTTTTGCTAGGCGCCGCTTCTTTAAAACTAGGGTTTTATAAGGGTCCTCCAAGTGGGCACGAGAACGTTTTATTAACGCCAAAAAACGTTATTTTGTTCGTTTAATTAACGGTCAAATACCTTTTGAACATTCAATAACCAATTTTTTCAGACTGTTGAAATAACGTACTATTTGAAACGTTCAACTAGCGTTTAAAAGTACGCCATTAAGTGAATTTCGCAGGAAAGGAAGTTAAAAAAACAACAGAATATAAAAATATAAATTTATTGAAATTTAAATCTGTGAAAAAAACGAATCTAAACAAATATAATATCTTAAAAAATATGATATTCAGGTTAAACATTTTGAAAATGCTGTTGTTTGTAACCCGATCAAAATCTTTGACCAAAAAAGGTCGATTATAAGTAATACAAAACTTTGGCTGAGGCTCTGTGTATCTCTATTGCTGCTGCTTACAAATTGCTTCGTTTTTTTCTACATCGAATAAAGTCATGTCATCTGAAGATTCCCAAATATCGCTAACATTTGAATTTATCGTGTTTACGGAAACATTTGCTTTGATTAACAATTGATTTCTGCTCGATGTGCTGGGATTCTCCTCGTTTTTACCACCTGAATCTGCACTCGTCCCTCAATCTCCATAAGCGTCAGGGGGTACAATAACAAGTTCTCCTCCTAAAACAAAGTTACTGTCTTCATAATCGCTATCTATATCTTCGTTATCAGAAAAAGAAACTTCAAGGTTTTTTAAATTAAGCAACGCTTCATCAACATTCTTCATGTCTTCTTCTCCCTGTCTAATCTAGGAGTACTCTTAATCGGGGAGTTACAAATTCAGTCAGTTGGGGAGTTACAGAAGGGGAGTTGGGGAGTTAAGTGTACCATTTTAATTCCCCAACTCGCAACTTCCTAACTTCCCGGTTTTGTAACTCGAACATTTCCTAGACTCCTAATCTAGTGAACTAAACTCTTTATTTTTCCCTTAGCGTAAAAAAATACAGGGCAATAGCGAAAGCAGGGAAGAGAGACAGGTATCCCCTTTCTATTCCCTGCCATGCTCTGATGTGTGAGGACTAACTAAACTACGCAAAAGTAAACTGTGGTAGTTTTGCTTCATTAATTATTTATATGAAACCAAAAAAATGCCCACAACATGAATAATTAATGAGGCAAACATGTACCAGTTATTTTCGTAAACAAAAAAATATGAAAATATTTACAGCTGAACACGATGATTGGCAAAGAAAAAAAAAAAAAACTGATATTGGCAATGATTTTTTTCACAAAATAGGATAAATTTGTATATCAGAATGAAAAATTCATTTTAAAGCTTAATTATTTGGAAAAATATTGGATTTTGAAAAAGTTACTGTTAAAAAATCATGACATTTTTTTTTCAAAACATGAAAACATATATCTTGTAATGAAAACAATTCAAAGATTATTAATTTCTGCAGTATTACCCATCCATGGCGAAAAAAATACATACACAGGATATCTTTCATGGATGCATTGACATAGGTATTTGTTATTCTAAAGTCGAGGGAGGAATTCATTTTTGGTCAGTGAACCGATCAAACGTAACGCGATGCCATAAGTTAACTCTAAAGTTTTAGCCTATTATTAGTTTGTTATCGTCGTGATAAAGACAATTTCAAACATATGAAACATGGAGGCAAATATATACTTTATTTGTTTCATTCTATGTTGTATATGCTTCTCTAGCGTTCATATGAATGACACAAATGAATGGTTAAGCAGAAAGAAGATATTCGAAAAAGGTCCTGTGCCCTCATGTAATGAACTCACCAAATGTCGATGCAAATTAATTGCTGGTTATGACGATGATATGAAATTTATTAGTTCATTTTCTCAAACGTGGAAAAATTGGAAAGGAATCGTTAACAAGTCAATGGAGATTACATGTGAAGCACTGACAACAGCATAATTAAAAAGTATAGAGGAATGGAGTATGGCAAGCCAGACAATACGTTTTAACTCCAAGCCTGATTTATTCGTCTCTCTAATTGTTGGCGATGAGAAGAAAATGAATGTTGCACTTTTTCCTAAGAGAGATATGTGTATAGATATAGACGGTAAAGAATATGATACAAATTATCTAAGCAAAATCGTGAAAAGTTTTCATACGAAACATTGAACGCTGGTATTAAAACCATTTTGTTACCAAAACTCGGTGGTGGTTTGAAAGAATTTCGACTTGTAACACCCAACGAAAACACATTTTTAGAACTAAAGTGTGTAGATCCGCAAAAAGGTGCTTCAGAAATAAAATGGAACAACTGACACTGGAGATGTCCAATGGGAACTTCGATGTTTCTTTTCCTCGATATATTAAGAAGTTAAACTTCGTATATCATGACAATGGTAAAATTTCAAATGAACTAATATTCAGCGATGTGACATTTGAGAGTGTAAAGATTGTTATTTCCAACATTATGCTGAACAGTGATGGCTTATTATTTCCTGCAAACTTCAAAAATTCGACTGTAAAAAATGTGTTCACACTCGAATTCCCCCAGAATGTGAAATTGGAACAAACTAAAAACAGGAAATACTATAACCGGGTTGTGAATAATAAATGTTAAATGAAAAGCGATCGTTCTCCTTAAAAGAACTCGCAACTGCAGAAATGACAGGCAGACATAAAACAATCATTATCAATGTTTACACCATAACAAACGATAAAGTACTTTCCATTCCGCGCAAAAACGTTGTTATTAACTACGTTATTATGAAGAAACCAGTTCAGTTGGCGACTAATCTATATCGTGATGTTGATTTCCGTGAAATAACTTTAAACAACAATCCCGCAGAACACAAAGATCCAATTCTCACTACAGCGTTAGCTACATGTTACAAAAGATGGGTAAATACTTTAAAGAAAGATCCAAGAGCTAAGTCACTGTACAATGGGCAAATGTTAAAATGGTTTTCCGCAATTGAGGAAGATGTTTCATATGATGAGACTCGGTATACACCGTTAGAAATATCAAAAGCGAATTCTGCGCTAGGTTTTGTGAAACAATACGTAACCTTGAAAAGTTGCGAGGATTCAAAAGTGTTTAAAGTACCGCTGTTATCTCTACGTTCTCTCACTGAAAGTGTGAAAATATTGCAAAACCTAGGTGAAGTTATCCAGAATGCACAGATTCTTGACAAACAAGATCAAATTCAAATCATGCATTATTATTATTATTATTATTACCATTATTATGTCGCGATGGTAGCAGACGGACGTGTTCTCTGTTGCTCCGTCAAAAAATAGTTTTACTTATCAAATTCGTCAATAATTTTGTTTCAAATTTGTATTATCATGAAGAGAAAAGCAAGAGCTATCTTTTGATGTATATGGCTAATGTGGTTTGTATTTTGTTCGAATGCTGTTGAGGAAAGATGTGAATTTTGTAAAGCAAAACTTCACGCCCTTACAAGTCGATCGTAACCATGGTAACCGTATTGAAAATGTTTATAACTTGCAAGAAGTTGAAAATCAATTACGAACGATCGTTAATGTTAACGACCAGCACACAATTGATCAACCCGAGGGATTACTAACTGAATACGATGAACAAATGCAACGTAACGATGACAATAGAACTTGAGAATGTAGTTGTCATTGTGGTAAATTGTGTAAGGGAGAGCGAGGCTTAAGAGCACATCAACGCTTTTGTCAAATAAGTGACGTACCAGAGCTCCGTGATTTGTTTATCAATGAGTTAGTAGAAAACATCAATATAGAAAATGACGCTGAAGATATTGTTGATAATTATGTTCCACCAAATCGCCATCCCAAGTGTGGAGTAAAATTACCAAAAACATCTGAGGAATGGAAAACTTCCAATGAATATTTTAAAAACATTTTCAACACCAACGGATAAGTTCAAGATGTTGTCGAAGAGATTGAATTTTTACAAAATACTCTTTACGATTACTTCAAAGATCAATACGGAACTGTTAAAGACGGAGAGGATGATATCCGGGAATAATAATAATAATGGTATATTTCGGGCATATCCATATTTTACAATGGCTCTTCATCCCTAATTAAAAACAGCTATTTATAATAAAAATTAAAGAAAATTTTAAAAAGCGTAATATATATTTCAGTATAAACATTAATCAACTAAAATTAGACTCGAAATGGACATGAGAATAGAGTAGATAGGACTAGTGGAGAAATGGCTAGAGGCATGGTGGGATGCGATAGCGTGGAATCAATTGGTGAGAAAACGTAGGGACAAGACAAAATCAACAAATAAACAGATTATATATTAAAGAAATACTATAGTATTAGTATATGTAATCAAATAAAGTCAGAGACTAAAATGGACTTGGAATAGAACGAGTAGAACAAGCGGAGAGAACAAAAAACAGCCTGGGGGAAATAGTAACTTGATTGGCTGGAGCTATGCGCAAGAGAGATACGCAAACTCTTCTAAACGCCAACTTAAGAAGAGTTTAGCCGATCTCAAACAACAACATGGTGACCACAAAGCAGAAATTCGCTACCTTTCCAAATTGATATGCCAAGAAAGAAAGAAACATCGAGAACATTAATTATGATGAAAAATTGTCGAAAAACTTTTGGGGATACTGTAAAGATAAATTCGAAAAAGGTGATACTGTTAAACCAACGTTCGATAAGGTAACTTGTCAATCTTACTTCAAAAGAACTTTATCACGAGACAGAGCAAAACGTAATTTCGAATTTCCGACCTGGATGAAACGACTAGATGCCCCCTCGAAAGTTTTTAACCTGGATCCACCAACCTATAGAGAGATAACCGGAATCATTAATAAACTGAAATCAAGCGGATCCCCATGTCCACATGACCAAATGGGCATTATCATATTGAAACGTTGTCCAATTCTGAGAACTGTCATTGATAGGATTATTTCGAAATGTTGGAGAAACAAAGTTTTTCCAAGTTGTTGGAAACATGCCTTTACGATCCTTATCTACAAGAAAGGGAGTAATGCAGATCCTGAAAATTTCCGTCCAATCACTCTTCAACCAGTCTTTGCAAAAATTTATTCTCATTAATACAAGACAGAATATACAATTTCCTACAAAACAACAATTATATCGAGTCCAATATACAAAAGGGTTTCTGGAAAGCTATATCAGGTACCATCGAGCATACTGAACTTTTGAGCTATGAACCAACAATGCTAAAACCAAACAACGTCAATTAATGGTCACGCTTTTGGATCTCAAGAATGCATTTGGTGAAGTCGATCATGCTTTGCTGCTGAAAGTTTTGAGTTATCATCACATCCCTGTAGAGATCGAACAGTTGATCAGTGACTATTATGAACACTATTGTATCACAGTTGGAACAGAATCGTTTACCACCGATCATCTTCTTGTTGGAAAAGGATTCCTTCAAGGACATTGCTTGAGCCCATTGTTATTTAATATGATTTTCAACACCTTGATTCAGACCATCGATAATGAAAAGATTAGATGCATGGGCTACAACTTCTGCAACTCGTTATCCCCAAGAAATTGGTTCCAGTTTGCAGATGATTCTGCTCTCGTTACATCGACCGAGCAAGATATTCAACTGTTACTAAATGTGTTTACGAAATGGTGCAAGTGGGCGAACCTAATTGTAAGAGTAGATAAATGTATCACTTTTGGTATTAAGAAGAATGGGTCATTATCAACCCAATTTAAGCCATGTCTTCGTATATCTAATCAGATGGTACCAACAGTCAACATTGGTGGAAAATTTACATATCTGGGAAAGGACTTTTCTTTTGACATGAGTACGAATTCGTTGAAAGAAGAGCTTGTTTCAGAAATGAATATTTATTTTGATATTCTCAACCGTTTATCTTTGCATCCAAAGAATAAGTTGCTGATCATCTCGAGGTATATCTACAGCAAATTTTGTTGCAACCTTTCAACAACCTGGGTTGTACAGAATCTTGATTCTATTGTTGAAGAATACACGAAACGTTGGCTCAGATTACCTAAAAGCGCAAATACTAGGCATTTATACCTACCAGTTAAACAACTGGGTATGAAATTTATGTTACCATCTGATTGTTACAATTCCAGCCAGTTAACAACTCGAAACATTTTGAAAGAATCAGTTAATCCTGAAATTCGTAACCTGTATCGATTAACCGCTGAGAAATACGTTGAAGCTGATACCCTGCTAAATCTTGATCAGCCCAAGAACCCAAAGGATAGACTTATTAACAAAACAGTTAAGAAAATTTTATCTGATATGAATGTGTCGAAAGAGCAAAATTCATTAATGAATCATGTTGCACAGGAATGTTCAGTTAGTGCTATCAGCCAATGGCAGCGTGTTTCTGAAAAGTTACCTCTAAATGTTTTTGTTTTTTGTTAGAAAAGCAGTCATTCTACAATTGGCTAATAATACCAACCTTTTTCGTTGGAAAAAGGCTCCATCAAATATATGTGGGTTGTATAAAAGTAACAAACAAACACAATTACACATGTTCAACAATTGTTCGTTTACGCTAAATAGCGATAGATATACATGACGTCACAATTCTATTCTATTCACGATTTGTCACTACCTAAAATCGTTAGAGAATTTAGGTTTTGAGTTATTTGCTGATCTTGATGGTTTCAGAAGTCCAGCTGAATTCTTTGATGACCTACGTCCTGATATCTTATTAAAGATTGGCAACGAACTGAATGCCATTGAACTGTCGTGTTGTTATGAAAGTAACTTTACAAAAGCTTATGAATACAAAGTTAAACGCTATCAAAAGTTGAAAAACACTCTCTTAAACAAAAAATACCAGGTAACAAGATGTTTGTAGAGGTTTCCTCTCTTGGATTCTTCCCTAGAAGAATCCGGGACTTTTCGAACTTCTGCAGACAGTTTGGTTGCTTGGATGTAAAACGCATGATGAATAAAATTTCTGAGGTAGTGATAAGAAGCTCGTATTTTATCTATGATAGGAGGAATAGTATGGTATGGGAAAACACTTTCATACTAAAATTTTGTTAATTTTTATTTCATTGACGATAATTTAAGTACGGTGGCCACAATTATTTCCAATAATTGTGAGAGAAACGTACTTATGTTAATTATTTTAATTGTACATGATGTATAAATCATTAATTCTTCTTAAATACAAATTGAAGTTTAAAAATAATTTTATCTTCATCATTATTATTATTAATGAATTTATTCTGGCATATCATATAAAATTATACAACTCTTTGTCCAGAAAGTAAATAAAATAAAGTAAAATGTTTGGAAAATATATAAATAAATAACATGATATATTTAAAAAAAATATTTTGTATAAAAGTGTGTTAAACCATAACATAAATATTAAGGTAAAGAATAAGAAGTACCCATAGAAGGAATAGATAATACCACAAATAAAAAATGAAAAATGCTTACATTACGTAAATAAATATTATAAAATATTAGCGAGTGCACGATCAAGTATATAAGACTTTACAGATTTTAAAAAACCAATAAAAGTATCCTGAGATCTTATATGTAGAAGAAGATTATTAAATAGTTTACTTGCCGTATCGCAAAATGAATTGGCAATGGAAGAAACCGTGATCTTGTATTGGTTATCGATACGCGTAGAACGCTTGTTAAGTGTCAAACGTCAACTTCAAGTAGTCTGGAAACGTCTCCAGATACAATGTTGTATTTGATAATTTCAGGAGAGAAAATTCCATTCTATTCATTATTAGCATTTTGTTTTTGCAAATGCAAATAGTCACCATTATTGAATAAAAATATATATGGATATCATTAGGTACTACAAAAACAATTTCATATGAGGATGCTACATATTTCTCACGATAGTGAAAGATTATGTCTGTCTTTTGACAGCTTTCTGCTGATGCCCTCCCGAAATGCCACTTCTGTGTTTGCTTCTGGCTTAAACAGGATAAGAAATATCTTACATCCATACAATGAAAAAAAGCTTGCTGCATTAATAGTCACGACCGTGTAAACGAGAACCAAAGTTTTTCTCCCGTTACTTATTTGACTGTAATAAATGAGACTTGTCGATGCTAGAATTAGAGTTGATATGAAAGATGAGAATGTTATGAATACTGTCTCTCTGTAGTTTTCCGGTAGTCTTCTCGCTCTAAATGCTTGTACTGTATTGCATACAAGTAGAATGAATATGTAACCCAGTTGGATTTGGATATGTGGATTTGTATTGCAGTAAATATTTCTTGAAATGCTGTCGTGGTCCAAATCCATCTTCTGTGTTGGCCATATTACTTTAAAAGACGTAAGCAATAGAAAATCATCAACAAGTAAAACGACTATCAAGAAAATGATATCAGTAGCCCTTGTAACGAAAATTTCTGTCTTCCCCATTGTTTTTGTTCTTTGGAATATAAATAATAATTTCTGGGTTCTGCTCATCGTGATGGAAATTTCTATTGTGAAAAATACTCCAATGATGATTGGTTGAAATATGCAAGTTGTGGTGGTCGGTCGACCAATGAAAACCAGCGGTATGCATAAATTCATAGCAGATATGACTACCAACTGCAATAACGAAATGTTTCTCCCAGACGACACCACGATAGGTGTGTGCCGATTTCTATAAAATATTGCTATTGTTATGCTGTTTAAAAAAAGCATAATGACAGATACTGTCACTATAAGTTGAGATTCTGTATCTTTCATACTGAGAAACCTATCCTCATATGGATCAAAGCACATGGTTCTTCCTTTATTACTTTGCCAAAACGGTGGACATGGATGACAAACTCCTTCGTCCGTGTCTTTAAATGACGAAGCATTGCATTTATTGCAGTACCAACCAGTTCTTTTGATCCAGGTATAAGATGAAGACATTTCTCCATAATTCGCAACCATACCTAAACCACATGATGGAATAATGCAAGATTGGTAATTTGTTAAGTGTTGTGTTATGTTCAAATGATCTTTCAGTGAAAAAAAAATGTACCCAAAATCTAAAGATTCTCTGAATCCACCAAATGTTAAACCCGCTTCAATATCTGTAACATAGGTGTCTACTAAACGTATAAGGCTTTGTCTTCCTGAAGTTGACGACACAGTGACGTGCGTGCAATTTATTCTGTATTCCCAATCTACAACAAACGAGCTTTCGTAATAATCACAAGGAACTTCGATTTCAAGATTATCTTCCTCCATTTGGGCATTGTAAATCATTCCAAATCGATAATCAGTTTTGGAATTGAACAAATGTAGGAAATCAGAGTTTACTATAAGTATGGATAATACATTTTCTTGTTGTGTTTCCAAATAAAATGATGATTTATTGAATATATTTTCGTTTGCCAGATCTACATAATATTTATTGATACACATTCTTCGCATCTTTGCAAGATTCTCTATACCACCATCATATGCACACGAACTTCCATTACACAGCACATAAAAATCAACAGCCGTTACTTTTGCATTAATCATACTTTTCACCATCGTCTCTGCATGATTTGTTTCGTACAAGTCAAAGCTGAAGAAATTTCTTTCATTTTCCAATAAAGCATTTGGAAATATCGATTGGTTTGTGAATGCAAAGAAAGGAATGTCAGAAGTGGATAACATTGAAGCAGCAATTCTTGTCATATCAAAAGACATGTAGGAGATAACTGCAAGTGGCTTATTTACATTCATATTAAGATATGGTAAAAGGTTTTCTATCAAATCTTTTGGATTATCACAGACATCTATCGTTATAGCGTTATAGTTATATAAATATCCGTTTGACAGATCCAAATCCACATCAACAGCGTTTAAATTGTAACTATGTTCACCAAAGTTCGAGGAGGTTAAAGAGAACAAGGAAATAACAAGCTTATCTCCACTATGCTCCATTACCGATTTCTGACCACATTTGCCTGCTGTTGTGTGAAACACCAATTGAAGTTGCAATATAACAAGGAGCTTGTACATTGTTGAAAAGAAGAAGGCTAAAAAGGAATTTCGATATCAGAAAATAGTTGTAAATTCACTAGTAACCTTTTAGATAGGTACAAACAAGATAAGCCAGCAATAAACTAAGAGAAATATCATTTTCTTTTATTTGAGGGGTGGGGCTCTTTTCAAGAAATGCAAACCACAAGAAATCGGAGAAGATTCTAAAAAAACTTCTCTACCTGTTATAGTGTCAATCTGTAGTGATTTGTTGATGTTTTGTCGTAATAAATCTTGAGAATATGAATACTTAATTATAAACGCAACTTCACTTTACCGAATTTTGTCGACAGGCGATTGTCAGACAATCAATTACAATCTGATTACGAAATACACTAAGAGTAGTGTCATCACCTTTTAATTGTTTGATTGTATGTATAATTAAAATCGACGTCTTTAAAACCACAGGGCGGAATCTTTTTATTACGGTCGATAACTGTAGGTCAATATGGAATGTCTCTTTGTTAAATTTCAAATAGTGAAATGAAGGAAGTGTCCAAATAGGAAATTAGAGAAAGGTCATAACCACGTTGAATAACAAGACAGAAAAAAAACACGCACTTCTTAAGAGGGTGTTTATGCGAGTCATTCTAGTCCGTCTACTGAGCTGTCAGTATTTCTGCGAAAAGAAGTCAGCCCGGTAAGCAAGATAGCCCTCTGGCCATGTAAACTCGGCCCCATATAACCAGTCTCTAATAAACCTTTACTAAAAAGAAACGTGTTTATATAAGAAGCAAGCTCACCTTACCGATATCTTGATTGAATTTGCCGTGATCCCGACAAGGCCGGATGAATTTTATCTATGTAACTCCTTCTAGCCAATCCGGCAAGATTTTACGCTCACGTAATCACATTCGCTTGTGATGAAAATTATGTTCTCTGATGCATTGCTTAATGATTTCATTGTTTGCCCGCTCAACCGAGGTTTCTCGCATATACCTTTGTTAAAAAAAGCCAAGAAAAGAAAAGTTGGCAGGAAAAAAAGTCTGCTAAAAAAATAAGCCACTTTTTGACATATTTTAGTCATGTTCTGCTTACTAAAATTTTATTTGGTCACATTTTGTCGACTAATTTCTAGATCGGAAATGACCACAAAAGTTTGAATTTTCAAGCTTTTTTTCTTTCGATACCAACATACGATGGCTTTGAGGGGTCACCAACGAATACTTGACTCGTTATTTCAGAAAGAAGATGAGCGCATTCATCCAGTCCTGGCTCTATTATAAACATCCCGTTTTAACAACTTCCGAATTTTTGTCAATTTTACTAGTAAAAATGAAATCAAAAGTAGACAGACATTAACTTTTTGACCTGGAGACTAAAAACACTCAAATTATGATCACTTTGGCATGCAATGAATGGAGTAAAAAAACAATTACGCGCCTTGTATCTTTTAGAAATGGAATAAAAAAAGGGAAACAGGTGATCATATGGTCAGGTGTAGCGAGAAGCATATAGACCCGTGACAAACTGATTTGCTGGTGGAAGTTCTTACATCCCATCTTGTGATTTACTCACAACCAGCTTCAACTCAATTGTTTGTATATGATATGCAGTCGTTTGTGTTCTCTCCATTTAGCGACTTTTATGATCCTTTCAACCTCGTACCTAGGGCTTGCTAGGTTTTTTTCATCTGTACGTCCGAATGTTTAAAAAAATTTAACAACCTCTGGGGACAAGGTTGGTCTTGTAAAACACAGTAATCGATACACTAGAAAACCGTCTATGATATCAATCCTATTCTCAAGTTGAACGCTAAGCAGAAAGGATCGATTCACAGTATAGCTATTGGCATGACTTTAGAGAACTTTAGAGATTTCCGCACGGAGAGCAGACGCTCCCACAAGGGGTGGCTTTGGTGAGTGTGGCCACTAAAATTTTACGTCGGCGGACTTTTTTTCACTGATAAGGCGTGATTTCCATTGGAACGCTTCTCGCGGCAGGTACTATAAAATTTGTAACGACTTTAGCAAGGACTATTACGAAAACACGCGTGAAGTCATGTCTTTTGGCTACAACTTTCTAACCGAAATAAAAGAAAACAAAATAGTCTGGTAAAAAATTATTTCAGAAAAAATAATATTCCATTTTTAGAGTGGCCACTTATTTTTTTTAAAAAATTCAAGAACATCGGCTCATCTTTTGAACATCGTTCACGAAATTTAATCATAGCTTTTCTCTCCACTGAAGTTGTTCACAAGTAACCACTCAAGTCTTATTCCATCGTAACAAAAAAGAGGTTAAAAACCACAGTGTTTATGTGTTAGATAAAAAAAATTAATTCTACCATTTTTAAATCGCTACCTTCCTATGAAACATGTTCAGTTGTAATGTTCGTTAATTTTCGTCAATAACGCGTCGCACGTAGATTTGGCGTCTCCTAGCAACATAGACGTATTTTCTTTGTAAAAGACAGGATTGTCAACGTCAGCATAACCTGTACCCATGGTTCGTTTCATGACAATGGCCTGAAAAATAAAAAAATCGAAGTATATTTACAGACATCAACTCACACCACCTTTCCTAATGCTGTTCTACTTATGACACGCCAAACCAACAATTATTATTTACCTGCTTCGCTTTCCATACTTCTAGCACTGGCATTCCGGCAATGATAGAATTCGGGTCTTCCTGTGCAGCGGAATTGACTGTATCGTTTGCACCGATAACAAGAACTAAGTCTGTATCTGGGAAATCATCATTTAGCTCATCCATTTCTAATACTACATCGTACGGAATACCAGCTTCCGCTAAATAAAATAATCAAAGAAAACCCATCACGCTAAAATTTATAGATGGAGCTTGAAAAAAAAATTTAAGACGAAACTTAGACTTACCCAATAACACATTCAGTTGGCCAGGCATACGACCAGCAACAGGGTGAATTCCAAACCTAACGTTAATATTCTTCTCTCTCAATTTACTAATCATATCAGCAATGGCGTATTGTGCCTTAGCAACTGCTAGGCCGTAACCTGGTACGATGATAATATTTTTTGAGCTTGTGATCAGTTCAACAGTTGAGTCGACATTGATTTCACTGTGCGTTCCAGTGATCTTCATTCTTTCACCAGTTCCTACAGCAAAGAATAACTGAATGTCTTACAAGAGAAATAAACATCGGTGAAAAGATTTTTTCGACAAAGCTTAACATTGCAAGGGCTTCTTCTGGCAACTCTTCTATTAATAGCAGCGCTCTATGGAGAAGCGGTGCAGTGTCTTCGCATAACAGAGTACGTTGCATTGGTTACACCAACAGTTAAACAAATTCGTTGATCGCAAAGGATGTGGTATGCTATCACGGAATATATTTGGGGCTCGGGTGAGCAACCACAAACACGATCGCAATCAAAAATAGAGGAAGGATGGGTATTAGTACAAGCGGAAAGTAAAGAAGACAACACTAAGGCTGAAATCGAGGTAGGAAACATGTTTCGCTTTTCCATTATTCTTTAAAGTTAACAGTTACGTAATAACTAGTTATCTATCTTAGACTGAGATTAAAAAAGATACGGCGCCACAGCGCAAATCTACGAAAAGAAAATCGTTATCCAGAGACCTGTGTTACGAAGACGGCACAAAAGAAATATCTACAAAACGACAGGAGTCCATAAAACGAACTGCGCAACGCAATGTAGGTGATTCTGTTAAGGGAAAAGATGGCGTAAGGTACCGAAAAATCGAAACAGCAAGAAAACTTAAAAGAAAAGAAATTCAAAATAGTTTCCAAACAAAACGACGTGTTAAGCAAAATATATTCCAACCCAGAAACACTGGCACACATCATTAAAAATAGATTAGTAAAAAATTATATCATATTAACAACGCTTGTTTTTATTATTCTTACATCTTCATTATTCTCTTCAAAAATTTCTGACATTTAAACAGTAGCTACACGCTGCTTGAAACACTAGTTCTAAAAAGAAAGGATACGCCGTTACTATAGTAACACTTACCAGAACTAAGCGTACCATAACCACCAAACAATACATTGGTGAGAGATCTATTCATCGCCTTGCACATAATGTAGGATAAGATACCACCAGAAAATCCCACCAAAGCTCCGACAATTGTTAACAGATCATTATTCAGCATGAAGCCTTCTGCACACAACGCCCACCCACTGTAACTGTTCAACACTGTAATGACAACAGGCATGTCAGCACCGCCAATAGATGCGGTCATGTGGACGCCCATGACACCAGATAAACCACCTGCAGCACCTGCACAAACAAATATTGAAATGTTTCTAACTAAAAAAAGCGTGAAGCTAATTTGTGTTTGTCAGAAGCGAAGTATATTACACGTAATGACAGATTCTCTTTTTAAAAACTAACTAATGTGACTCGCTTACCTAACCCAGACAAAATTGACTCGCTTACCTAACATAGGAATACACACGGATGGATCATTGCTGTTCATGAACAATCCCAAAGCACCTGCGCTAGCAGTTCCCATAGCAATATTGTAAAAGTTTTTGCCAGGTAAATTTAATGGTGCAGATTTGAGTAGACCTTGAAGTTTCCCAAAAGCCGTTAACGAGCCGGTAAATGTTACGCCGCCAATAAAAGTGCCAGCATAGATGGCAGCCTTGTGCACGTTTCCAGATGGATCCATCGCAAAATGATCTACATTAAAATAAAGTAATTTGTTCGGTTTTAGTTTCATTTAAAATTTCCGTGCTTCTTCAAAACACCAATCTTTCTGTTGATTCTTTTGAAAACAACAAGCTAAAACTCAAAACAAGCTAAGGCTTACTTGCGTCTATAAGGTACGATGCACACGAGGTTAAAACAGCAGCAAGACCGACAAAACTGTGAAACAAAGCGACTAATTGTGGTAGGTCAGTTACAGCTATTTTCTTGGCTATAACAGCTCCTATTGTTCCACCAACAGCCATAGTAATTCCCATCTGAGTAAGGACATCAGTGTTGGGCGCCATTATGCCAATTGTGGATGCTATTCCACTGGTGATTCCAATAATTCCTAAAAATTCCGATTAGATAGTTAAATTTTATGCAGACCTTTTTTTAAAAGAACAGAAGATTCTTGATTCAGCGCAAATTTCTTCTGTTTTGTCACGTGTTCCGGCTGAAATTGTTCTCACTTTGTTCTTGCATTTTGAGCATTTTTAATTTATTTCACAATACATTACAAATATTCCGCAAAAACTTTCAAACTTTCAAAGCTTCGTATCGCTTCACAATCGCTGCTTCGGAATTTTAATTCCTGCATATTTTTGCTTTCCAAGAAATACGCAATTATTAAAAGACAAGGCCATACCCTGTGGATAAATCCATGGATTCGCACTTTCTTAAAATATCGCATTTCGTGTTTCCGTAGCACGACATTTTTCTTGCGGACAGACAGACAGACACTCTTACCGACTTAGAATCGTTGATTTGATAAAGGTATTGCTTAATATCATTTCGTATTAAAAAGATCTTTTCAATTATTTGTTATTCATTTTTTTTTTTTAAATAAATTTTAGCAGCTTTTCAGAAAAAAAGTTTATATATCAACATTTCCTACCTAAAGCATTTCCAGTTCGAGCACTGCTCTGCGTGGACAGTCCACCAATTGCACCAATGCAGCATAAGGATGATCCAAGATAAAGCATTTGATGCATATCAGAATATCCAGCCATGTTGGTCGCAGCATAACCACCCACAAAGAGCGCCCCAGGGATGGCGTACAAGTAATGGTACTCCTGAGGGTCAGCTAAAACAAATTTTGACAATTAAAAAGAAACTCTAGTGATAATATCAAAAAAGAAGAAAAAAGAAAACAAAGTACTTGGTCTTTTAAACATGTCCAACATTCTTTTAGTGATGATAAAACCTCCCGTTATGTTGATAGAGG
Organism: Hydractinia echinata; assembly: GCA_030067915.1. Classification (NCBI taxonomy): domain Eukaryota; kingdom Metazoa; phylum Cnidaria; class Hydrozoa; order Anthoathecata; family Hydractiniidae; genus Hydractinia; species Hydractinia echinata. The sequence continues at coordinate 2,848,943 of JASGCC010000011.1, read as the reverse complement.
AAACAAGAGCAGCGGTAGCTGCGAGATATTGCGCTGTACTGTGCGGAACGATGCTTCCCCCCATTAGTAGCAGGCCTCCTGCTGCAGTGATACCAGATACAGCATTTGTAACCGACATCAAGGGTGAATGGAGAGCAGGTGATACTCCCCAAACAACTTTGTAACCAATAACACCAGCGAGCGAAAACGTTGTCATCATTTGATTAAAAGCCATATTTGGAGAAACCATACCAAGACCGAGAATACTTCCAAGACCAGCTATAAGAATTGACAGAATTTTTTTAGGCAAAAATTTGGATGACAAGAAATCGAAATTGATCAATACTAAAGATATGTAAGCAAAGCTACCGACCTGTCACAAGTCCAGTTTCTTGAACAGCGCCCTGCCATGGGGTCTGTACTGGCGCAGTTATAATTTTTGCCGCTTCTTTTGCCGGAGGTGGTGGTGGAGGAGCAGCACTCGCTGGGGGCGGCCACATCAATTTACCATCCAGGTGAACCATAGAACCTCTGATAACTTCATCTTCTAAATTCAAATTGTAATGGCCTTTTTCGCCAGCAGACAGTAACAGTTTTGAGATGTTATTCGCATATAAGGAGCTGGATTGCGTAGGTAGACGACTAGGAAGGTCTGTATATCCAACAATCTAAAATTGCAAAATTAATCTATATACAGATCTTTGAAACAAGAAACTACATATGTAGTATGTAATCTTCATACTTGCACGCCTTTGTAGTTGTAGCTCTCTCCGGGTTTAGTAACCTCACAGTTGCCACCAGTTTCTGCTGCCAGATCAACAATAACAGATCCTTGTTTCATGCTTTCAACCATTTCTTTTGTTATAAGTTTTGGAGCTGGTTTTCCAGGAATCAACGCAGTGGTAATAATAATATCCACGTCCTTAGCTTGCTTGGCAAACAATTCCATTTCTGCCTTAATAAATTCAGGCGACATCTCCTTAGCGTAACCTCCGCCACCTATTGAAAAAGATATTATTGAACACTTTTTTTTAGCAAATTTGAGGTATGGATAAAAAGGAAAAATGTAAAAAAAAGAAGGAAATTCCAGGTTTGAATGTTATTATTATATACCAAGTGTGTGGTATCCGTTTCATGGTGATAAATCTTGACCTGCACTACATTCATCATTTCGATTTAAGAGAACCGCAAAATCTATTACCTTCTCCAGATTCTTTGATGTTCACTTCTAAAAACTCTGCGCCTAATGATTGTACCTGCTCACGCACAGCTTCACGTGTATCGAAACCACGAACTATAGCTCCTAAACTTTTAGCAGTTACCATTGCTGACAGTCCGGCCACACCTCCTCCTATTACAAGCACTTTAGCTGGGGGAACCTTCCCTGCTGCTGTAATTTGACCAGTGAAGAACCTTCCAAAATTATTTGCAGCTTCAAGAACAGCTTTGTATCCAGCGATATTAGCCATTGAGCTTAGCGCATCAAACACTTGAGCACGTGAAATACGTGGAACACAGTCCATGGCCAAGGTGGTTAGTTTTTGTTCACCTAACTTCTCTATTAAGGCTTTATTTATACCAGGATGAATAAAGCTGTAAAGGTTAGCACCAGGTTTCATTAACTCAGCTTCGTGTACGCCTAAAGTTGGATGTTCAGCGGGAGGTCGAACCTAAGGTAAATACAGATAGTTAAAGGGCATCCTGAGGTGCTAAAATCGGTAATTTTAGACTTTTAAGTGATATGCATCGAAACTTTACTAATGAATAGATCTGATAGAAGTAAATTAATTAATAAAAAGTTATAAATGCTAAGATGGCATGAGGAAATACCTCTTATTTTTTTTGCTAACAACTCCATAACTTAAGACCTACACGTTGGTTTCTTTTCAAATTTTGTAAGTAAAAATTTAGGCTGTATACAAGCTAACCCAAAAAATGTTATTGCAAGCTGATTCTTTAAAAATGTAACTATAAAAAAGGTTTTTTATCCTATAGAAAATAAATGCTTGTACCTTTAAAACAATGTCAGATTTAAATGCATCTTTTGTTGGAACAATTTTAGCACCAGCATCGACATACTCTTTATCTAAAAACTTTGCAGCTTCCCCTGCGCCCTGTTCTACAACAACATTAAAACCTTTTCCTGTGAGTACTTTGCAAGCTTGTGGTGATAAAGCAACTCTTTTCTCATTTAAAAAAACTTCTTTTGGAACACCCACAGTCAAGCTGGAGTACGGGACACCTGCAACTGCAGCTTCATCTAAAACAGATTTCATAGGATGTTTTTTTACATACAGTCGACGCTCGTTATCTCGAACTCCCAAGGGACCGAAAGAAAAGTTCGAGATAGCGAAAGTTCGAGATAACGAGCGTATTTCATGAAAAGTTCGAACTCAAGGGACCGAAGAAAAAGTTCGAGATAGAGAAAGTTCGAGATAACGGAGGTTCGAGATAATGAGCGTCGACTGTACAAGGTTTAAAAATCAATCTAAAACTTAAACAAGAAAATGCTGCAGGTATATTAACAATCGTGATTACAAAAGTGTAAAGATTTCTTTTTCTGGTGGCGTTGATACAGCTAACTTGCCTCAAGTAATAGCTGTCGTTTTTTTTAACCTATACTAAAGTCAAAATATTCTTGGAAAGTCTTGCAACCGATTAAAGATTGAAAAAAAATTGTACAAAAGGACTTTGTACAAAACTGAGACATTTATCATATAGGCAAATGCCTTGCAAAAGAGGTCGGCAAAAGGTAAATTTTGTAAAATAGTGGTTGTTTAATAAGTTATCTTTTTCTTTTTTTGGAAAATAGTTCACGCTTAAAAGATGAATAATGTACTGTTTTACGCTAAATAAGTTGTTCACAAAAACTCATTTGTTTTAACTGCATTTGTGCATTAAATGTTTCACATTATTAAAAATTATTTTCAAAAACAGTCGCAGAAAAGCCTTCGTTAGCAAAGATTTTTATGAAAGTGAAAAAATAAGCTCAAGTTCATAAACACTGCCTTCAAACAGAATATAAACATAATATAGCAACATAAAAAATACAAATATTTTAATTTTTTTTTTTAATGAATTCTGGCAAGTTAGAACTCATCAACAAAAAATCTGCTTTTAACCATGGAATAAACATCAGCAATATTCGTTGTGGTCAGAATTGATAATCTTTGTAATTAAAACAACAACCACAAAAAACCCATTTTATCGCTCTTTTAGCTCATAGTAGCTCCCTGTTTATAGCTTAAAAATCATACAACAAGAAGTGGAGGGAGTATTTATCTGATTACCGAAAAAAAGGAAAAGGATAGAAAGTCAGAAAACTTGTGTTTAGCTATAGCTAACAAAGGAACCTCTGGGAAAACATGATTTTAAATTTAAGTACAAATATGTAAAGCACACATTTATCAACTTATCAAGCTATATAAAGCTTCACTAGGTATTTTTTCTAATTTTTCCTGATCAGAAATTAGAAAGCCTTAAACCACTGGATAAAAAACGTCAAATAAAATATGACCCCAAGCTGAAACCAAAAGCTGAAGAAATAATAATAACGCTTTTTATCTTTAATCCTTTTCTTCCACAACGTAGTTTATCAATGTATTCCCAGTAGGTTAGGGTCTTCATGAGAAACTGTTGTTGGTAATTTTTTAACTCTTCTTCCCTATACTGATTGTGATAAATCTTAATCACTGTCTTGAGAAAACGTTCATCCCAGCAAATAAAAAGCCATGTGATTTCACAAATCAACAAAACATATATTACCAAGCTGACCTTTTTTTCAGTAAATGGAGGCGAAATGACACTTTTGGGGGGCAAATTTTGGAAATAAAAAAAGGAGAGGTCGTAGAACATTTTATGTCTTATTGTTTTCATAACATGTAAGATATGTTAGTTTTTTGCTAGTTTACCATAAAAAATAAATTTACCCTGAGAATTCCCAGCTCCCAAATTCAATTCAAAAAGCAGAAAGTCTTAAAGCCTTGTATATACTAATCCTTTACCTTTTGCTTCTGTTGAAAAAAGTCTCGATGAGCATATTATACTTCTAGGTAACAATTCCAATTTCTGAAAAAAAGTTGTAAAAATATTTCTTGGTACATTTTACCACACGACTAAAAGAAATTGCAGATGATTCAGATGCATCCTGCTTGATGATGTGGAGATATTGTAGACAATAATGTACAGTCAAACCTATGTTAATGGCCATTTCTCTATAACAACCACTTCAAAATGCATCCTTCTAGTTGGACCTGCCTATAGCAACCACCTCCCAACGGCCACAAAATTTAGCTCCCTAGTTGCATCACAAACTGTATATAACAGCCACTAAAATAAGATTGCTCACTGCTGAAGTAAGTCGTTTTGTTTTCGTGGTAATTTAATTGTTGGAAACTCCATTTTTTTGCACAATGTTCAATTAAGCCAACTCACTTGCTACTTATATACATGCTACATGATTACATTATTTGTTTCGGACAACCTGTTCTTATAAAAGTTTTATCAAAACTCTATTTATCTTGAAATATATTTAATTAAAGAAAATTTACATGTTTAGCTAATATGCCAGCATGAGTTGACTAAAATAAAGTCAAAATAGTTTTTTTCAGAACTTTTTTTCAGATTTAATGTCAGAAAAGTACAATTTTTCTTATTAACTTCTTGAATGATTGAGGCATTATGTGAAACCAGCAATCGACATGCGCCAGTCAAATTAGTGATGGATCAATTCTTTTCTACATTGTTTTTTAAACCCTTCAAATGTTTTGTTGACAAAATGTTTAAGATTTTGAGACATTTTTTCTGAGAGGTGGGGTAAATAAAAGTGAGTGAGTCAAAAAAGTGAAAAACACTGACTTTAAAGAAAAAAGTGATGTTATAAACTTCAAAGACTATTCTGGTTTGGGAACCCATGAATAAGCAAAAGAAGTTGGAAGTTGGAAAACGTAAATACAAACCATATTAAAAAATAAAGATGAAATACTTAAAAGTTATCAAATGAACCAGCTCAACGAAAGCGTAAAAGCAGTAAAAATACCGCTTACAAAGAAATTAATAATTTGATGTGAGAGTGGTTCAAAGATACAACTGCTAGACACCTTCCAGTCAGTGGTCCGCTTATTCAGGAAAGAGCTTTGAAGTTTGCTGAAGATCTTGGAGCGTCAAATGGCTGGCATGAAAGTTTGGGGCAACGAAACAATATAGCATTTGACCTTATCAGAGGAAAGTGGAGATGCAGCTCAGGACTTGCTTGAAGAAAATGAATTGCAAGCTATTACTTGGCTTAACAGAGATGGGAAAGAAGTTTTACGAGAGACGATTTACCAAGGTTTCATAAACAGTGGGATTGATGTAGCTTGTAGAGGTGGCAAAGGTAAGCTTACAAAATTAAACTCTTTCTTTGTAAGAACAATTAAGAACATTCTAATCAGAACTCTGTAAACATGTGTGTTTCGTTTCTTTATCAAATCTCTTGTAACAAAATATTATATTTACAAGTCACAAGCTCAGATTTTTATATGTTAGTAACATTTTTTAAACAACTTTTTGAATATTTTGTTTGTAATTTATAATCTACTTCCTTATTGAAAACTTCATAATGACAAAACTCTGCAATATTATTTAACTATCTCTATTAGATCGAATAGCCTTGCCTATGATTTGTCTAGTGCTTTGATGGAAGAATTCCTTAATATTGAAGAACAAGGCCAGGCTGCTGATATTGAAGATTTATCAAACCAATGCTTTGGAATATCATTCAAAAATATTGCACAGCTCAAGAATAAATTTTTTTCAAGAAAATCCCTCGCAAAAAAACTGGGATATAGCTGCAAATGAAATTATAAAATCGTTCGTTGAATCTAGTGACAGAGACAAAAGTTACGTTAACGAGCCACAGGATATAGGTCAGACATGATGATTGCATTGCACATGGTGAATGGCTCTAAACATTTGCTAGGTGAAAAGGCTACACTAAAGAAGTTATTAGTTTTGCAAATGTAGAGAGTCGATTTGAACACAGTTTTATGTTGGAGAAAGCTACTGCCAGGCAGTCGACAATAACTGAATTTCTTAATAGTTAATGAGTATGCAGTATTGTTGTTGTAATGTTAGGTTTTGTTGCTATAGGATCATTTTTTGGTAGGTTGGACCATAAATTTACCATCTTTAAAAGATCAAGTTGCATGCAGTAGGGATTTGCAGTGGAAAAAAAATTATTTGATCCTAGTTTTTGTGGCTTTAAATTAGTTGCAGATTGATAAAACATGTCAATAAAACATAAAGCGTTGATGTGTTTCTTATCACTGAAGTGGCATACCGCATTTTTTTACAAGCTTTTACACTATGTAATTGTCTGATGGCGATACAGAAAACAATATGGGTGGAAAATACGCATGTTTTCTAAAGGTGCCAGTGAAGTGCAATTCATTGCTTCTTAGACACTGTAACATCAAAAACCTGTCCTAGACTGTCAAAACTAGAGATGGTCATTATTGACAGGTTTTCTCCATAATGGCCACCTGTCCTAAACAGCCAGTATTTTTGGTTCCCTTAAGTGGCTGTTATAGACAGGTTTGACTGCGGACAGGGAAGTTGACAACAAAAATGTCAATAAAAGCAATATATACATTATATGCCATATATTTAAAAACCATTATTACCTTTACACCATGTTTAAGTTTTGAGGCATAATTTCCAGTACCTAAAAATAGTATATTATATATCCAATATCACAGTTGACCGTTGATGTTAGCATAAGATTTTGACATTTGAGTGTGAAGGATTCAATTGCACAAGAATGTAAAAATAATGGTAAAGGTACAAAAAATACAGTAGAGAAAAATAATAAGGTACTTGCCTGTAACAGATGTGAATAAACTTCGTTTTGCAAGCAAATTACCAATATGAAGTAGCTTCATTGCAAATCTAATTAAAACAAACAAAAAAACTATGATTCCAATAAAAAGTACTGTTAGTATCAAAATCTTTGCTTTGGAAAAGGAATGATATAAAAAAATCACGGTGGAGGCTGCAACAACCTGAAAATGTGGATGAGATACATCGCTAACATTGTAAACACAAGATTAGAATAAATTAAGATTAAACATTACTAAGTGGCCATTCAACTTTTCATTATTTGTATAACAGGTATTTACAAAGTTTAATTAAGACTTTACTTGTGCAGGTTGAAATTCCTGGCTATGCATACTGCAAAATCACGTTATGCTTGTTCCCTGTGCTAAATAGAGCAGACTCTGTGAAGTGTGCAGGGGTAAAGGAATTTTTATTACTACTTCAGCCTTTCTAATTCAGTTTATTTCGTGACTACAGAACATTGGCAAAATGACATTTTCCTGTTTTGCGTCGACAAACTTGGGTTTGACGTTGGCAATTTATATTTGTTTTGCGACCAATATGCTCCAATACACAAATACATAAAAGTTAAATTTAAAGAAAAAATTTACAACTAACTTGAATAAAAAACGTCGGCAATAGCCAAATGTCAATGTGAAATAGAAAACCAGCTACAACATCTGTTTAAATTAATTAAGATGAGAAACATGCACATAATTACTGAGGTGTACAATCTAACACACCCTTTTAGAATTTAGAAACGAAATGGGCTGCAATCCTCCTACCTTAGTGGCAATTAAAACAGATGGAAGACTTTTTTAGTTTAAATATCATTTTGGTCTACAGTCAAACCTGTGTTTAAGGCCAACCTTTTATCTGTTCAGATAAGACTTGCTCAAAAGAATTAACATAGAAATATCAAAAAATGTCCCCATATTGAAGGCATGTCTCTGAATTTGAAGAAGTACACTGACACATACTCTTTGTATATATTTGGAGACATTGTCTATATTTTCAGAAGTGTGTTGTACTACTACTGCTAGTGCCACCCAATTAATTATTCAGGCTTAATTATAAGACAGAGAATTATTTTACACGGTTGGCTCTACAAATATCAAGGGATATATATGTATATTATTTCCAGGAATAATAATATTTCCAGTCCTGGAGTATATAATAATGCTCATTTTGAGCCACCCAGATTCACTTAGGTTCTGAGCTTTACCAGACAACTCCCTATAACATCCAACAGCCCACATAGTATGCCATCTTCCCAATTTTCCTCACATGGTTTGGGTTGATCAGGGCTAAAGCTGAGAGAAATTATATCACAATTTCTTGTCCACCGGCATGTTCTTAAGACTCCTAATAAAAAAGTTCATTGTTTCCATAAAATTTATTATTTGTGTAAAACTTTCCATTTTATTTAGGATAAGCCGTTTGTCAGTCATTTTCATTATTTTTTTACCCAACAAAGAACTTTTTCCTGTAGCTATACAAGGTATATATTTTTTCTTAGCGAAGTGTCTGACGAAGGATGTGATCCAACATATTTTTTAGAATGGTTGACTATGGAAAATGTAATTGATTTGATTCATATATATGTAGGCCCTGTGAACGAAGTTGAGCACGACTTATTATATTTTTGTATTCCTGTCCTTAGTCACATGGAGGTAGCGAATCTTTGTGTTGTGTGCTGATTTATCAGCAAGCTAACCAGATGATTGACAGACAATAAACATGTCTAATTTCTCCTATTGGTTGCACAAACTTTGATTGGCAATATAATGAGTAATGAAATTTTCCGGGATGTGTTTTTGAATATGTCTAGGACAAAAAAATGTGATGTAATTTCCTTTGGCCTAATGGTAAATATTCACTTGCCCATATTAAATTACTGCCAAATTACCAAATGGGAATTTCATCAAGGTGGTCTTAGGTATTATAGAAACCTTATTCCTTTACATCTTGCAGAAAATGGGCTATAAGTCCTATATTTTATAGTGAATACACCTCTGCACAGTTCAAGTTGTTCGTTCATTCTCTGTATTGAAAAAAAGGAAGTAAACAGACTGAATTTAATAAGGCTTTGACCATAGGCATTATGAATATTTTTAATTTTCTGAAGAAATAATTAGTCTCACGACATGAAAATGTAGTATGTTATTGCCAGTAACCCTATTTAAAACGTATGTGAAGGAACTGCAACTTTTCTTTTCAAAATATTTCAGAAAAAAATTATTTCACTTTGCCTTCTTAATTCATAACAGTTTACTTCATTTTTTCAATTCTCAATAAGAGCGTTGAAACTAAAGATTTATTTAAACAATGGTTAGCTGAAACTGTGGACTTGTGTATATAATTAGCTTCTCTAATAAATTTAGAAATTTGGGATAAATTTCAATTGGGAAATAGGCATTTAACGTCTACTGAGAATGCTGGATTTTACCCTGGTGGTGACCAACTACAATTATTTTAAACCAATAAAAAATTGATGAATGGAACACGTTTTTACGTGGAAACTTCCTCGCTTCCATTACTTATTTTGATTATATACATTTTACTGTGGCTGTTTGCCCCGGGTTAACCCAAGCCATGTGAGGGAAATTGGGAAGATGGCACACTGTGTGGGCCGTTGGATGTTGCCGGGAGTTGTCTAGTAGAGCGCGGGCCCTAATTGGGTCTGCGTAGCTTAAAATGAGCATTAAATACTCTAGGACTCTCCATCTAAGCCATGGCCCCTCCTGGAAATAATAGACAGGGTATATCCCTCGATATTTGTGAGGCTAGCCATGTAAAATATGCACATCTATCTATCTATCAGCTTGATTGAGAACAGAAAGTAGAAGAAGAAGAAGGTCCCGATGCATGTGCATGAATAAAATAATATAATGAATCAATCCAGATCAGTAGCAGAGTAGTTAATTTTATTAACAGTCGAAGAAAGTTAGTAGTTAATTTTATTAACAGTCGAAGAAAGAAAAAAGAAGACTAAAGCTTGAAGAGCTCCTGCTTTGACAGCTAAGTCCTTTTTGATTTATTATATATTGTACTGCCTTCTTTACTTCATTTATATCTTTTCATTTCCTTAATTTGTTGTTTTGTTAGTTTTTAAATTATTGTTTTTGATAATAAATTGTTTTTATCCCAGTCAGTTTTTTATCCATCTATCATCTAATATGGTAGCTTTGCTGTGTTGTGGGTTCCTGCTGCTCCTTCTGTGTAACATCCTAAGGAAATGGGCTTGCCTCAGATCCTTCAAACATAGTTTTGGAAGAGCACATAACCGTAGAATGATCTCCCTACGACTTAAAAATAACTTTACTCAGGTAGGAAACCCCACATTTACGCTAAAACTGATATTTGTGTTCGTTGTATTTTTGAGCAATACAAAACCTTCGTTCAAAAGTAGCTCACCCAACAACAACGAAATGAGTCGACTAGATAGGAGTTTCTTTTCTATCTCTTCACTTGATGCCTGCAATAGAGTTTCTGAAAGCCAGCTCACTCTCCAATTAAAATTAATGGCTTTATCAAAACTTAAGCCAAGCAGGCACAAGTATTTCTATTTTTTAATCCTCTTGTCAGGGGACATCTGCCTCAACCCAGGTCCTGTTAAGTATCCCTGTTCTTCATGCTTAAAACCTGTGGCAAAAACACACAAAGCACTTTCTTGTGACAAGTGTGGATTATGGGCTCATAAAAAATGTGAGCGCATTTCTGATAAAAAATATCAACAATTTATGAAGACTCCTGAAGATAAACTGTTTTTCGTTTGCAGTCCCTGTCTTTCTCGTAATTTGCCCTTTGCTAATGAGGAGTCATTTGGTGACGAAATTCCGGACAACATCAATATTACTATTGATGAAAACTTTGATTTTGAGGCAATCAGAAATGGGAAGGGCTTAAAAATGGCCCATCTCAACATTAATGGTCTGTCATCCAAACTAGACTATGTTAAACTTCTGCTACATCAAACAAAACTTGATGTATTCTCCATCTGTGAAACCAAAATTGATGACACCATCACTGACAATGACGTTAAAATTGATGGCTATGTTTGTTATAGGAATGATCGGAATAGACGAGGTGGGGGTGTTCTGATTTTTGTTAATGAAAACTTGGATAGCCACCTTTTGAAACACCTTTACTTCGAAAATGTTGAATCACTATGGGTGAAAGTGTGCCTGAAAAAAACTAAACCTATTTACGTGTGTGGGGTTTACAGGCCACCTGGAGGTAGTGATTTGCAGAGTACTGAAAACCTGTGTACTCATTTTAAACAGTGTTTTAACAAGCTCCCAAAAGAAAAAGAAGTTTTTATCTTGGGAGATTTTAACTGTAACATGCTTTCAAAATATGCTCTTTCCTCCAAAATAAAGGAATTATGCTCCACTCTTTTCCTAAAACAACATATTACGGAGCCAACTCGTGTTACTGAAAATAGTAGCACTCTTATAGACTTGATACTTTCTAACAGTTCTTGTATTTCTAAAACTGGTGTCATGGATTTAGGCATCAGTGATCACAATTTAGTTTATGTGATCAGAAAATTCAAAAGGCCAAAATTTGAACCTAAAACATGCAAGGTTCGTAGCTACAAGAACTTCAGTGAAGAGGCTTTTCTGAAGGACCTCAGGAATTTAGACTGGTCATATTTTAATAATTATGATGACCTTGATGAAGCATGTGAGAAACTGAATAAAAATGTTAAAACAGTGGCTGACAAACATGCCCCTTTCAAAACACATAGATTTTCTGGCTGTGTTGAGGCATGGGTCACTGATGAATTAATAATAGCCATCAAAGAAAGAGACTTCTTGAAACGGAAAGCATCAAAAACAAAATCCATCATAGACTGGGAAGCTTTCAAACAAAAAAGGAACCAGGTAATAGGTCTCAAAAATCGACTCAAAAACGAGTACTATAATGACGTTTTGCAGGACTTTCAAAAACGGCCAAAACAACTTTGGAAAACCCTAAAAAAACTGGTTCCTGATAAGTCAGGCAATACTACCTCGATAAAACGAGTAGTCCAAAACGATGGTACAGAAACTTCTCACCCAAAAGAAATTTCCAACACATTCAATTCATTTTTTGTCAGTGTTGGTGCCAAACTAGCCTCTAAATTTTCTTCTGACACTACTAATGTTAATCCACCTGTTAGCAGACACGATTTTCGGTGGGCTCGTATTGAGACCAAAAGTGTCGAGAAAATAATTAGTTCACTAAAACTTAATAAAGCTACAGGCTTGGACGGAATTGGTTCACGACTGCTAAAAGCAGGTTCGTCAGTTTTAAGTATTTATTTATCAAGTCTTTTCAACAAATCTTTATTTACTGGTTATGTACCTAAATGTTGGAAGACTAAAAGGGTCTCGCCTATTTTTAAAAGTGGCAATAAAACAGATCCTACTAATTATCGGCCTATCTCCATTTTGCCAATTCCTATGAAAATTTTTGAAAAGTTAGTGCATGAGCAAATGTCTCATTTTATTTCTGAGCACAACTTCCTGAATGACAGACAGTCCGGATTTCGAAAACTCTTTTCCACAGAAACTGCAGTAGTCGATGTCTCTGATTTTATTCTTACTGAGCTCGACCAACATAACTTTGTTTGTGCTGTGCTCATTGACCTTAAAAAAGCTTTTGACACTGTTGATCATAAAATTTTGTTAAAAAAACTATGGTGTTTTGGCATCGTGCCTTTGACTGGTTCGAGTCCTACTTAACGGGCCGAATGCAGCTGACTCTTGTAAACGACACAGGATCAGATCTGCTTCATGAAGACGCTTTTGGGGTGCCGCAGGGATCTGTGTTGGGGCCCCTGCTCTTTCTTTTGTATATTGATGACTTAAAATCTGTCATCAATTCAAACTACCACCATCTATATGCAGATGATACAATAATTATTTCGTCTCATAAAAACCTGGATACCCTTGTCTCCCAGGTCAAGTTAGAACTTTCGCAAGTCGACCTCTGGCTGAATAATAACAAAATGACTATTAATACGGACAAAACTGAAACAATCTTTTTCGGCAACCACAGCCAGTTAAAAAAAGTTGAGAACAAAACTATCAACTATATGGGTATTCCTTTGAAGAGGAGCGAAAAAGTTAAATATCTTGGGGTAACATTTGATCAAAAAATGCAATGGGAAAAGCACATTAATGACATAAATAGAAAAATACTAATTAAATATTCTAAAATTAGAACCATTGCATCCTGTTTAACACCTCACACAAAAAACCTTTTAATTAATGCACTTGTCATGCCATATTTCAACTACTGCTCCTCGGCATGGGCTTGTGCCACCCAAGGTAGATTGGGAAAACTAGAAAAACGATTAAAATGTGTCCGTACCTTTCTTGGGAAAGAGAGGGAATATTCAATGAATAATTTACTCATCAAAAACGATGCCATATTAGTTTTCAAAGCCATGAATCACATTGCTCCTGATTACATGCGCTCAAAATTACTTTTGACAAAAAACTGTCATAATCATCAAACAAGAGGAGCTTCAAAAAACAGGTTCACACTTCCCTTGGTCAACACGGAATTTGGCAAAAAAGCCTTCCCATTTAGAGCTGCAAAAGTGTGGAATAATCTTCCCAGACCAAGTGACCTGTGATGGAAGTCTGCTTTCGTTTAAGACTTCCATCTCTAATGTATTTGGCAAATTCTAATGGAGATCACTTTTTAACTTTTTAATTTTTGTTTTTTATTCTTTTTCTTTTCAATTTTCACAGATTATAAATGTTACTATGTTTGATTGAGCTGAGGCAGTCTAAGGTTTATCATTTTTTGTTTCTTTTTTGTTCTAGTGGCCCCCAGTGGAAACAATCCACAAACTATAGGTTTTTGTGATTTTCTGGGCTAGCCACTTTAAATATTTATTATTATTATTATTATTATTATTATTATTATCTATCTATCTTGCAGGTAAATTAAGCTAGCTAGCTATACCTTGGCTGAGCGTGCATTTTACAAACCCTTTGTTAAATAACATGGTTTTAGCATAGTTACAATGGGATTCACTTATTTAAACTTTTAGAATTTTAATTTGAAGGTAACATACTAATTATATATAACAGCACATTTAAAAGTTTCCCCTGACTGCGCCCAGCCCAAGAGGCAGGGCAGTTTGAATTTGTTCTCTACTAAAGGGCGAGGGCCACCTAGGTTAAACGTAAACTAAAATCTTACCAAATAATTTAAAACTTTAACGGCGAGCCTTTGTCCCTTAACAGTCAACAAACATGTATTCGAGTCACGAATACAAGACGCACCTGTAATAAAAGTTAGCTAAATTTACACACCAGGTCAAGCCGCCATTTTTTATGCCATGAGTGTCTGGTCGTCTCATCTTTCCGCCGTGGCCGTTTTATGTGTTTGGAGGAACCCTAACCCTAACCCTAGTCCCGCCCCCTTCCCCCTCCTGGAATCTGACATTTATTAATTATATATTGGAAACGATATAATAGGGTTATAAATAAATTTAGTTTATATATAAAAGAATAATAAAGTTTGATTCCCACCAAAAAATGCGTTAGCGGCAGCATATGGCGTCAGAGGGATTCGGAAAAACTTTGACAACCAAAAAGTGATTTTTTTAATCAAAGCATATCGACTATGATGTAAGTTAAAGAAAATAGTTTTAAAATATCTGGCACTTTTTAAAAAAATCGTTTCCCAAACAATCAACACAAAACATGTATTCTCTTTTAAAAAAATCCTGGGAGATAGGTTGTACGAGCTTCTGGGAAATGAGGTATTTCGACCGCTGACCGGCGCAATTAGCAAAACAAGGACCGTATAAAAATTGACGTGGACTACCCTGTTTAAGCTCAGCGACGGAGTGTCCCGTTTCAAGACCCTCCTCTGCCAGTGTAGATCGTCAAACGATAAACTGGACATGTAGGCAGTCAAGTAAAACGTGGATTCTTTTTTACTGTTAGACAATAAAGTACTTTTAAAATTTATTTAATTTATCAGCCGAACATGATTTCATTATATCCAATCATCATATCCACATTACTTCTTGTCTCACCTGTAAAGTTAGATGAACACGACCACAAAGTAAGTTTTTTCGGTATACTATATAGTTACAGCGTAGCTGGCTATAGTGTCCACCAGCTATTATGTATGATAATAGACAGTTATACCTCATCATCAAGGTAAAATGTTTATTGATTCAAAGAACATATAGCTATAGCTAACCTAACTATTTGCCTTTTATCTAAATGTCCATAGGAATAAAATTATGTGTTAAACATAATTTTTGGCCTTAATTATTAACCTTTTATATGTGATGAGATAGCATCAAGTCGTATAAGTTCGCCAATATTTCAGTAAAACTTGCTTATACTATTATTTTTTTTACTAAACAAATTGCAGGAGTGATCCACCCTTCTCTGAATACTCATAAATTCACCAGGTTGTGTAAGTTTGCCATATTGTTTTTTGAATGTCCCTCATTGTGTTTAAATTGATTAAATATGATTAGTAAAAATGGAACTCAATAATACGGGGCAGTTAAACAACACTAAAAAACAAAAAGCGGTAGCTGTTCCTGGGAGTCCTAATTTAGTAAGTGACAAACTCGCCTACCCAGCAAGCTTATATGACTTGATGCTAGAGCATGCTAATGTCACTGGTGAGAATCTCTTATAATAATATGAAAACTGGTCTGTAAAGGGCAAGGTAAATTGTGTTCATTTTTTTTAAAGTGGGTGAAAAGTATATGTCTTAAATGATGATTGAAAAATCAAAAGGGTGCCAACTCACTCTAAAACGACAAAAAAGCTTGAGTGCCCTTCAGAAATTTCACCTGAAAAAGCCTGCATCATTTTAAAAATTTGAAAAAATCATACTATTTTCAGTGCTTTGTCTTAAAACCCTACAGGAACTTACTGTCTAAAAAACACAGAGTGACAACATTACTTCGTCTATCAAAACAAGAACTCCGTGAGCTAAACATGCTTTTCCTAGTGTTCATTAATGGTTTATTCAGGCCATTTCTTGAATAAAACTATGCCAGAGCTACAAAAAGCACCCGCTAAAAAAATTATGAGTGCTATGGTGTGCGAAAAATCGCACTCGTAAGCAAAATTTACAAGTGCGATGTGAATATCTGCAAGTGTGATTCACACTTAACTATTTTTTGTTTACCACAATGTTATATGTTATTTAAGCTGTATAGAAATGAATTTTGTGAAACGTATTAACCACGAGTGCAAAGTTGAAACAACGTTGATGTGTTGGCAGATTTGCTATATGTTTTTGGCATTAAATATATTTCTAGACATTTTTTATTTCTCTTTCCCCTTTTAAAAAGATTTTTAAAACTTTATTCAACATGTTTTTTCTTTGGTATTACATAAGGAGAACATTCGTCTGAAAGCTGTATTAAGGTACAGGACACCTAACCTCTCTCATGTTCTGGTTAATTTAACTTGCATGGGTGCGCACTCTTCTCGCAGTATTCTCTGTGATGATGAAGGTCGGACTGACTTGTGGCATGGTTCCAAATGGTCTTCCGTCTTTCAATCGAGTCTCAGTGTAATGCACCAGCCGAGCATAAGAGTTTCAGCATGAAGGAAAGGGGCCGACTTTAATGTTCTCTATACTTTTTAAACAAAATCAATCACGAAGAAATGAATGTTACATAATCAGTATAATAGCCTTTTTCATCACTCTATAATATTTTAGAAAAAGAAAAAATTCACGAGTGCAATAAAAAGCACTCGTAAATTTTTTTGCGAGTGTGCGGGCAAGTGCGTGTGTGATCGCACTCGTCTCAAGGAATGGCCTGTTTATTAACAGCAGGACATCATCATCATCATCATCATTCTCGGCTTAACGTCCGTTTTCCATGCTAGCATGGGTTGGACGGGGTATATTAATGACCCTCTTCCAATCTGATCTAGACTGTGTTAGATCTAAACTCAACTTCCTCTGTATCAAGTCTGTCCTTATAACCTCCTGCCAAGTCTTTCTCGGTCTGCCTCTGGGCTTTGCCCCAGGAACTATCAAGTCTCTACACTTTCTTACCCAATTATCCTCCTCCATTCTTTCCAAGTGCCCCAGCCAATTCAATCTTCTTATCTGGATAACATCTTTAATTCTACGGAGACTTAGCCTGCTTCTTAGCTCATCTGAACTCTTTCTGTCTCTCAGACTGGCGTTACACATCCACCTAACCATTCTCATATCATTCCTTTCTAAACGGTCAAGATCTTCCTGCTTCACTGCCCATGTCTCACTACCGTACAACATAACACTTCTTACACAGGCCTCATACAACCTACCTTTTACCTCAATTGACAGGACTCTGCTAGTCAACAAAGGAAGTAACTCTCTGAACTTTTTCCAAGCAGAACCTATCCTGCAAGTAACACTTCTTCCAACACCCCCTTCACTGCCCAACATATCACCTAAGTAACAGAAGTTCTCAACTATCTCTAACGAGCCACTGTTGTACATCATTAAAGCTGGAAATACTTCATTCTCTATAATCTCACCTTTGCAACGCTTGCATACAAACTGAATGTCAGCTCTTAACCTTCCACTAATACTACTGCACTTCTTATGTACCCAATGCTTGCAAGTCTGACAAAAAATTGAGTTACTACCAACCCCTTTCCTGCAAACTCCACAAGGCCACTTTCCAACTACAAGGTCACACTTGGCTGCAATGCTACTAATCATGACTTTAGACTTTGCTGTGTTTACCTTTAGCCCTTTCTCTTCTAGTCCTTTCTTCCACTTCTCAAACTTTTCAACTAATTCTTCCATCGACTCTGCTATGAGAACCAAATCATCTGCATACAATAACTCCCATGGACAACCTGTTCTGAACTCCATCGACAGCGCTTCTAAGACTAGAACAAAGGACTAAGTACAGAACCCTGATGTACACCAACATTTACACTAAATTCATCACTAAGTGAATCGTTAATCCTGACACGACTTCTAGCATTGCTGTACATAGACTGTACCATCGTAACTAGCCACTCATCCACACCTAATTTTCTCATAGCCCACCAAATAACTTTACGTGGCACTCTATCAAAAGCTTTCTCTAAATCTACAAAGGCAAAATAGAGATTCTTTCTCTTTCCTAAATACTTTTCCTGAAGCTGTCTGAGTAAAAATATTGCATCTGTAGTGCCACGCCCTGGAACAAAACCAAATTGCATCTTATCTATATCAATCCTTTCTCTAAGTAACTTATCAATCACTCTTTCAATAACTTTCATTACTTGATCAACCAACTTCAAACCTCTATAGTTACCCCTTTCTAATGCATCACCCTTGCCCTTGAAACAATTCACTATTACACTCGACTGCCACTCACTCGGAATAGCACCATCCTTTATAATCTGGTTAGCAAGACTTGTAATAAGATCAACTCCAATATATCCAGATGCTTTTACCATCTCTGCAACAATACCTGATACTCCTGCAGCCTTGCCAATCTTCAATTTCCTAATAGCCTCCACTACCCATTCTGTCTTGATCTGCATAGCTGGCCCTTCTACAACATCATCATCAGACAAATTATCCTCATCCCAATCAAACTCAGTGTTAAGCAACCTCTGATAATAATTCTTCCAAGCTACCCTTTTCTCCTCCTCTGTGCTAGCCAAAACACCTTCGTCATTACGTATACACTTCTCACCTACAACATCTTGATTAGTCTTCTTCATTTGCTTTGCTATCTTGAATACCTCATTGCGCTGGTCTTCCCTTCTTAACACATCTGCAAATCTGTTTCTCTCTGCTTCTGATTTTGCCTTATACACTGCTGTACGAGCACGACGCTTAGCTTCTAAGTAAATATTTTTACTCAAGCATTGTATCCCAAAAGTCCTGCACATTTGACAGAAAACATAATGGCAGATAAACTGTGATGGTATGACAAACAAACTTTGTCGATATAGTTTGTTGGCATAAAGTATTTTAAAAGGCTTCATTTGATACGATTTGATGGATAGATATATAGTTAATAAAGTCGCACGATTTTGTAATACATTAGGTTCTTTGTGGCTGAGTCAAAGAAATTAAAAGTACTGTTTTACATTCAGGAATAATTTAAGTGAGTTCAGAAATAGTTCTGAAGTTATCAGACGAAAAGTGCAAGTTTTATTTAAAAAGTTACCCAAGCTTGCCCTCATATATATGGACGTTTTCATTATAATGAACTTAAAATTTTGAGGTTAAATAACATGGAAACATCAAGGTGGTGACATCAGTTTTTTTTTCATCGTGCAAATAACTAGGACCACCTTGGACCAAATTGGGTAAATTTCCTAAACCTGGGTCACCCAATCTGTTTCGGAATGATGTTTTGGAATGGACGTGTTGATGACACTCGACATAGAAGATGTAACAGGTGAGTAAATCATCAAAATTCAAATGACTGGTCTTTTTCATTTTTCTCTGCCCAAGTGGAGTTTCCCATGGGCCTATTGACTATTTATAAAAATATTAATAGGCTACTTCAGCCGTCCATTTTGGCAGAAGGGAGACCATGGGTTTACTTTGTTTACGTTATGTGATAAAGACTTCTCAATTTGATTTGCTGAAATAATTCTAAAGGCTTACTTTTAAGGGAAGTTATCCTTGACAGAGAAAAACAATTGTAACATTCCTTCTATTTTAAAAAAAAATGCAAAAAGTAAAAGCAAGAAAAGTCAAACTGGAGAAGTAAAGTGGGGTAACAAAGTATAGTTTAAAAATGTGGAATGTAGAAGTAGAAAAGAGAACTTATTTTAGAAGTTGAGTTGAAGTAATAATGTAAAGTTGGAATTACAGAAGTAAAAGTTAAAGGCAGAGAGTTTGAAGTGAATTAGAATTTACACAGGATTAGAATCCAGAAAAAGTAGGAACTTTGATATTCTTAGATGCTTAGTTTTTATGTAGCTAACTTAGAGCTAAATGTTCCTTTTTATGTAAATAAACTCACATTCCTAGAAAGAAGCCATTTTAAAGCCTTAAATCCTTAATTTTTATGTATTTTACCGTGTTTGTTTGTTTGCATATTGTGTCCCCTAGTGTGTAATTAATGTATTTATCCTAAAATTCAAATTGCTATGCTAATCTGTTAGCTACCAAACAAATTATCTGGCCAAATGGAAAACTTTGATTTGTTGAGTTCAATTTTTACATTACTGTTGTTGTTAGATTCCTAATTTATATAGACATCAGATACTTGATACTTTTTCTTTATATCTGTTTCACTAAAATAGCTAGCTATAACTCTCCAGTTTATATTTAACTGGCTGTCTTAGCTACTGTAGCTAATGTTAGCTTTAAGCTCTCATAGCTAAGTTATCTTGTTATTACTCTTATTTAGCTGTCTATAGCTACCTTAGTTTTACTTAGGCATCTTTTTTGAGCAGGAATTATAGAAGATGTAACAAGCCACAAAATGTTTCATAATAATTTAATAATTCCATGTAATTTTTCTCACTTTTCATGTAAATCAACAAGGAAGGGGACCACATGCAATATGAAAAGAGGAATGATTTTCTTAAAATTTTAACGTGTGGTTATTTTTATGGTTTTGTTTTTGACATTTCCATATTGCTTGTGTTGCAAATAGCTGTTTTTGTAATGTGTCAACTGTTGTGAATGTGGACCACATTCAATATACCAAAAAAAAGGTTTTTTCAGATTTAGACCACTGTGAGCTGGGTTTTTTTATATTTGATGTATATATAAACTTTTGTTGGGTAGAGAAGTTATTAGGAGGTGTGCTTGAAAGAAAATGAGGAAATACAATCAGGGAAAACAACAAATTAGCATAACTTGGCTATGTTGTCGTAGTAAATTTATGGATTTTTTTAAAAACATATCTTTCCCCGATGGGTGACGGAAAATCACTGATATGAGCAATATTGATACGATCTCGAAACGATCATGATCTTTTCAATTTGTATAAAATGTGAAACAAGGGTGAAGGCGGTGTAAATATTTTTTTTTCTAGAGAAGCTTGTTGACATTTGATTCTGTTGATAGAGTTGATATGATAATCAAAATATGTATAGCACTTACAAATAAGTAGTTCCATTTGGAAGCAAAACCCACGGCACATTTCAATTTTCATGATATAAATGCTAAATGGAGATTATTTATCAGAGTGGTGATGGGGGATTTTACATTATATACATAATTTTAAAAATGCTACTAACATTATTGTAATGCATTGACGTCGTGCTGTGACGTCAGAAAAGTTATCAAATAAATATACTTCAAAGAAGAAAAAACACATCTACTTTACTCTAGGCAGAAGGACAATGAAAAAGTTCATGTGATTTTGACATCGGCAGTGAACCGTCCATATACATAATTTTTTCATAAATTTGTTTACCCGTTGCTATTACTATTGTGTAGACCTTTAAACACTAATCAAGGAATTGTATAGGATCATGTGCTTTTGACAAACAATTTTAGAAATTTGTTTTACAGTTACTTCCATTGTATAGGGCTTAAAAACTCTGATAAAGAAAATGTTTATTTCATGAATGGTTGCAGAGATTTTGAGGTTTTAAAGGTTTGTTGATGACGTCATCAACCCATCAGTTTCCAAACTAGTTAATTGACCAAGCTTCGAGAATTGGACTAAAATTGGTTTTAGGTAGTCCCTAGTTAACCCACGCAGGAGATGACGTCAGTTATTTCTAGCCGTTTCTAAGTTATTTAGCCTCAAACTTAAAAGTGCAATGTAATGGATTCACTAATCTTATTAAATTAATTGACGTCGTGCTATAAAGTCTTGGCAGTTAACAAAATAAGACATAATTTTTTTTGGCTACATCAATGGAAAATGGACACATCCACTTAGCCTGTCACAGATGGACAGACACAGTCATTTTATTAAAAGAGATGATGATCACTCATAAATTTTCCTTTTAGTATACAGACAATGAGGAAGTCATTATTTGGATGAACACAGTTGGTCCATATCACAATAGACAAGAGACGTATGAATATTACTCCTTACCTTTCTGTAAAGGTGATAAGAAAACCATCAGCCATTATCATGAAACGTTAGGTGAAGCACTGCAAGGAGTTGAACTAGAGTTTAGTGGCTTAGATGTTATTTTCAAAAGTAAGAACCTCGTTTTTTGTAACTATTATTTATAGGAATGATGTAGACATTATAAATTATACGTGTACTTGTTGTAATTTTTCAGAGGAAACCTCACTGGCAAAATTCTGTTCGGTGCAATTAAATGAACAAGATTACGAAGCATTTGCATATGCCTTGAAGAATCGTTATTGGTATCAAATGTACATTGGTAAGTTCTAAGTTGTCTCCTATGTTCTCATTTTCTAACAATGTTTGCATTGTCATGTCAAAATCTCAAAAATTTAACTTTTTCATTTTGTTATTTTATAGATGATCTGCCAATTTGGGGTAAGTTTTTTTTAACTGTTAGACATTATTTACATTTCGTGTCTATGCCAGACAGCTGACCCGAAAGCATGCTTAAAATACTTCAGCTTTAGTTTCAAAAATGACATACATTTCATACTACATAGGAAAAAAGAAACTTTTCGAAAATAAATTTTAATTTTCTTGAGAACTTATTTTTACGTAGTTTAGCATGTCCTAATATTTCACAAGAATTTAATTTTGCGAAATTTTGTGAAAAAGGGATTTTGTTTCTCAATTTATACCGTTTTTCCAGGGTGTTTATGTTGGAGACATTAAATCAGGACTGCTGAAGTTGAAATTTACATATATTATATGTAGTTTTAGGTGAATCAGAAAAAAAAATTAATGTAAATCATTTTTCAAAAAGGAAAAAATATCTAAATTCGCGAATTTTGCGAATAGCAAGTTTGTCAATAGTTTTTGCGGGAACTTATTTTTGTGAAATTGACACAAACTTGCAAAATTCACGAAAATTATTTCCCATAAAAAGATAGCACTTAAATTTTGCTTCTGTTTTTGTACTGACTTTCGTAAAAATAAATATTCAGGTATAGTTGGTGAAGTAGGTGAACATGGAGAAGACTTATTTTTATGGACGCATAAAAAGTTTGAGATTGGTTACAACGACAACATGGTAAGTAATTTTAAGTGATGTTAAGAAATTCCATAGATTTTCTAATTTTCTAATATTCAACAAAAGAGAATTCACCGTGGTAGCATTTAAAGTTTTGCTTTTGTGTTCTTATAATATGGTTGCAGTTGTGTTTTTATGATGGATTTTTTAATATTTTTAAAGATTGTGGAAGTGAACCTGACCAGTGAACATAAAGTGAAGTTAACGAAAGGCTCAGATATTCCGTTTACATACGAGGTTTGTTCATGACTTTTCCACAGTAGTTTTCTTTCATGTGGCGCAGCATTTTCTTATTTTTTTAAATATACTTGATTTTCGAAATCCTCACCTGAAATTTGACAAAGTGCCAAGATTTCAGAGTCATAATTTTTTTAAAAGTTGTACTACTGATCTCTGCTCGAAAACGAGGTTTATTAGTACACGCTAAAAATTAAGGAGACCGTAACAATAGCGCCGTCAAAACACCACTTTCCCATGTCAGATGAGTTAAAAATTCATACACAGCAATTTTAATGATGCTGAGAATGCTTTTAAATTCAAAACATAAAATTTAAAAAGAAAGAAAATGCAATTCTGGAAATTTTGCTGATATTTTTTGGTGATGGTGGAAAAGCTGTAAGTTTAACACATTTTGTACATGTATGTATGCATGTATGTATGGATTGTTTTGATTTTTGAAATACTGGGTGTTAAAAGCCATTGTTGCTTAGCAGGTAAATTCATTTGTTAGATTTTATTCTACACTGGTATTGTTGTTGTTGCAGGTCCATTGGAAACCATCTACTGTTAAATTTGCTAACAGATATGACAAATATTTAGATCCGGGTTTTTTCCAACACAGGGTAAGTCCTTTTCAACATAACGTAGGCTTTTTTTGCCTGTTCAGTGGATTTTGCATGGATTTATTTTTGCAACAACACCTTCACTATTCATGATTACAGTCGAAAGATTAATTTCTTCACCAATTTTTTTTTTTTTAAATGTATTTAAAACAAGAAGAAAACCAGAAAATATATCTCACAATATTTTAACCTTAGATTCACTGGTTTTCCATCTTTAACTCGTTTATGATGGTTATTTTCTTGGTCGGGTTAGTTAGCATGATTTTAATGAGAACATTGAGAAAAGATTATGCAAGATACAGTAAAGAAGATGATCTTGATGATATGGTATTTAACATTTCAATGCACAATATTTATACTGCTCTGCATTTTATGTGTATATCATTGCACCCTACGAGTAGGAAAGCTGCAGTGTATAACATTGTTTTTTTGTTTTGTCAGGAGCGAGATTTGGGTGATGAATATGGCTGGAAGCAGGTCCACGGAGATGTTTTTCGCATGCCAGCACTACCAACGCTTCTATCTTCACTGATTGGTTGTGGGTACCATTTAGTCGCTGTCACCGTCATCGTCATAATTTTAGTCATCATGGGAGATCTCTACATGGGGTAAGTGGTAGCGAACTTGTATGGGTGTTGCTATACCTTAAATTTTCACGTGTTTACTTTGACACGTGCTAACATTTTTGTTTCAGACGTGGTTCCATCATGAGTACTATTATTTTTGTTTACGCCGCTACAAGTCCTGTGAATGGGTTCTTTGGTGGCAGTTTGTACTCAAGACTTGGAGGTAAGTTTTTAGTGTGATTGAAATAGGATCTTTTCTTTTAAATATTTGGTTACTTTTACTTGATTGAATTTTTTTTTTAATTAAAATTTGCCAGGATTAGTTCGCAGTATTCTTAATGTTAGGCAAACACACCTGTGTATGTTGGAATATCATATATACTGTAATGGTTTTATGCTCTACAAAGCTTTTGTGGCGATTCTTATTTTTTTATTTTTGCTCTTAGGTAAAGAATGGATTCGGCAAATGGCCGTTAGTGCGTTCTTACTTCCTGGTTTGGTGTGCGGTTCAACATTTTTTGTGAACTTCATTGCGATGTACTATGGTGCGTCGAGAGCAATACCATTCGGCACAATGGTTGCCATCACCAGTATCTGTCTGTTTGTCATCCTACCCCTAACATTAGTAGGGACTGTTCTTGGACGAAACATATACGGTCAGCCTAACAACCCATGTCGTGTGAATCCAGTAGCAAGGCCTCTCCCTGAAAAGAAATGGTTTATGGAACCCAGTGTGATCGTTTTGCTTGGTGGTATTCTGCCATTCGGTTCAATATTTATTGAAATGTATTTTATTTTCACGTCGTTTTGGGCTTACAAGATTTATTATGTGTATGGTTTTATGTTACTGGTGTTCGCCATATTGACGATCGTCACTGTATGCGTCACTATCGTTTGCTCCTATTTCTTACTCAATGCGGAGGATTACCGATGGTATGGATTTTGTTTTTTTCAGAACACGTGTTCATCAGTCATAATAGTTGCCAGTAGCAACCTTCACACTACAATCTAGAGTTGCTAGGTAACCATCTAACTTTGAATCTAAATGTCTGAATTTAATAATTAATTTCTTTGTTTTTTTAGGCAATGGACAAGTTTCCTTTCTGCTGCATCCACTGCTTTATATGTTTATATTTATTCTTTTTATTATTTCTTTTTCAAAACAAAGTAAGTCAAAATTCCTACCATTCAAACGGTTAACTATAGTGATGAACCTCCTCCTCGGAGTTAATCTAGTAATGATGATCTTATGGATCAAACTCCTCCTCTTGTTATTTTTAGGATGTATGGATTATTTCAAACTGTGTTTTATTTCGGTTACATGGCGCTGTTTAGTTTGGCGCTAGGAATAATATGTGGTAAGTCGAATCATTTGAGTGTTGAAACTTTTTTGTGTGTAAGTTCTCCTCTCGCCAGCGGGATATTGCCCATATTTATGTGATTGTCGCACACCATGCGTAGTTATTGGCACGTATCGGTTGATGCTTTGTCTTTTCCCACCCGTGACTGATCTTGTATGACGGAATTCGCGCAACTAATTTTCGCGATTGGTAAATTAAAAGGTTTTGAAAGAGAAAAGACAATCTTCTGCTGCAAGAGTCTTTCTAAAGAAACATAAGATAGCTTCGCAATATTTTTATAAAAGCATTTATTTTAGGAACGTTCGGTTATGTGGGAACTAGCTTGTTTGTGAGGAAGATATATTCTACCGTCAAGATCGATTAAAATAACGATAAGCCGTACGACTAACAGACTGTGAAACGTAACATGTCATTGCAAGCCATCATGCTTGCAACTTTTATACGCCCCTACATTTTAGGTCAGTTACTATTTATATTCCACC
The DNA here is from genome assembly GCA_030067915.1 of Hydractinia echinata. NCBI lineage: Eukaryota > Metazoa > Cnidaria > Hydrozoa > Anthoathecata > Hydractiniidae > Hydractinia > Hydractinia echinata. The sequence goes on along the minus strand of JASGCC010000011.1, from coordinate 2,822,776 downwards.
TGGTGTATTTAATGGTGAATTTTATTAACCCAGTCATTTTGTGTTTTTAATCAGTAGTATTCTTCTCTCAGTCTGATTGTTGGGAATAATTTGCATTAGTTTTTCTATGATACCACAGTTTACTTTTTGTTGAAAAATGTAATTCGATTCTTTCAAAAAAACATTTTCGCTTGAATATTGGTAAGGCAAAAGTCCACTTTGATCGCACAGCACGACGTGCTTAGCGCTGCGCGGTCATGCGTACGAGCAGCACAATGTCCACTGGAAACAGAAATACGTGAACACGTCAGTACTCACTGTAGCGCTCATAAAAACTTCAAAATCATTTTGAAGTTTAATACAAGCTGATAAAAGCTCTTTCTAAATGTGACACAATATGAAGCACTGTGATGCGCGAGTCATCAGCCGACGTGCTAAAAAACATAGTGGACTTACGCCTTCACAGAGATAGTAAATAGTGAGGATTCCGACTTTGCTGAGTTTCGTCGACATTTTGGAACGTATATTTTTGAGAGTATCAACGTGTAATTTCTTGTTAGTAAATAATGTATTTCGTTCCAAAAATTTGTATTTTTTAATTAATTCGCGATATCTCACGGGATAATGTTTGCAGAACACTTTAAGCGGTTGGCCTTGCTTAATTTCTCAATGCTCTAACAAAGAGTGTGAGAATAAAGAAATGTCGAACTTGCTTGTTAATTGCACTAATTTCTTCCGCCCAAACTCACAAGCTCACCATCTAGCATAACGTTCAAAGACATGCTTTGTTCTTTAAGCTGTTCAACCGTATCAAAGCGGAACTTGTTTCGATATCTCTATGGCATTACTCTATTGCTCGCAGTCCGTATGACTATTTCAAATTTTTAAGACAGGGTAGTCACTTATATGGAAAAAACATGTAAAAACAGAAGAAGTAAAACGACCTTTTTGTAAACAAAAGAACATTGTTGAAGTTGTTGAAATCACTTGAAGGATATTAGTCCGCGTAAATAAGGCACCGAGGTACCATCTTTACTTGTTTCATGACATAGTTGGTCAATTGCTAAAAACAGCCAAAATTTAGCAATTTTATGCTGATATCAACATTTTTGTGCTAAATTTCATACGGGCTCGTTTATCCCATGATAATACTGCATGTTTTTGTAAAAGCGAAAATTCTATTTCCGTTGATGTACTGCAATCTGCTTATAAAAAGTACTTGAAAACCGAAAAATATACTTGGGACTTGAAATAAGATTTTTAGTGGCCACTTTTAGTTTGCACTAAAATAACCTTAAGGATTTTAAGTGCAAATTGTCCTGCAAATTAAAATATTGGCCATTCATCTTTTTTTAAAATGACCGTTCTACTGTAATTAAGGACTGTTGCAGGTGCCATATGGCCATATCACCTGCAGCGGTTAGATTGCTGTATTATAGCTAAAATTTGCTGACCTAAAAAATTAATTTTAAATTCCGATTAAATTGATCTAAATTGAATTATTTTGTGTCAATATTTTTCAATACCAGAAAATAACACCCTTCGGTTCCAAAGCATTTTCCTTATCCTTCGAAGGACTAGCTGGTGTTAGAAGGAAAGACACAGTCCACGCAGTTCAGGATGACAGAAATTTATTATATGTCATATAAAGTATGATACAAACGATATAGCTCCACAAATATATAACAGACTAACATTTTGGTGCAAGAAAAGACTACTGATATTAAGGTATAAAAAATCCAGGTTAAAAATAAGTATTAATCATATCCTCACGATTTAAACTTTAAATTAACAAAAACAACTTAAAAAAATTAAACTACTAAAAAACACAAATTTTTAAAAAATATACAACAGACTATCAGTTTATAAATACATTGGTTAACGATCGAGTCTGTACACGATATATGAGTGGGCGTATCTAAATCAGGCCTATTTGAACAAGCGCCCCACCGAAAAATTAGCGCCCTTCCAGCTCGTCACACGAAATATTGCCTTTCTCGAAAGAGCGCACCTTTTGTGTTCCAAAAATAGGGCGCTTATTTGGAATTATCTTTGCCACTGGCATTTTGAACATGAGTTCAAAGGGGACAAATCAAGACTAATATTTTTAATGCTCGTAATTAGCCTAGTATAAATAACCGCCCTGGCGCTATTTTGCGCTGGTAAAAATTCTGGACGTGGACAGAAATTTTTCATTTAGCGCAAAACCTTATCGGTGGCACTAAACTTTTTCTCCAAGCGCTAAGCAAAAATGAAAAAATGAAATAAAATGAATATTTAGAAAATTCAGCGGACACTTAAAATATTTAAAAATACATCCAAAAATATCAATCTTAATTAAATAGAGGATATACATGAAAAGTAACCGCTACTTACTCGAATTGCAAAATTGTTTACTGGCACTCTTAAGATCGTGTTTCTTGTATTACTGTTCTAAAAATACTTGTCTATGAATACTTAAAAAAAGCTTGAAGCAGGAATGTAAATGCTTAACAGGATAAAAATAATAAGCTTAAATATTTCTGGTGACCCCGATTAACTGATCCAGTGAAATTCTACACAATAATTTTCGTGTTCCCATTACTCTTGGTAATCTAACTGTAGAAGAGGGAGGGGGAGGGTCAATATCAAATTTTGGAAAATTTTACCACTCTAATTTTAATTTATTAACACCCATATTAGAGAAAAAATCGAAAAACCCACCTGCTCATTCTTATTAGAGAATCCAAGGGTTCTTTTTTTTATAAAAGTTTTCAAAACATCTGAGGAATACACATTATTACAAAATATATTCTTATGTAACATATTGTTATATATACTATAGCAGTATATGTAACAAGAACTAATCCAACTTTCTCACAAAGACGCCATAATAAATTACAAGCATTGTGTTCAAGGGAAGGTGATCTGATAACCAAATTTGAATGAAAACCGCCCCAACCTATTGTTAAGTCCACTATTTCAGCCCCAAAGGCTGCTAACCCACCCACTTCAATTTATTAACATCCACCCCAACTGTCAATTTGAAGAAAATTACCCCTTTCTCAATAAACTTCCCCTACAATTAGATTACCAAAAGTACTAATTTCAAAATTAAAAGACGCTTCATAAAACTGAAGTTTTTTTTTGTATACACATAACTATATTTACACGGAATAAAAAAGTTTAAAAAAAGTTATCTGCAATATCTGAACTTTAGCTATATCCATAACATTCTTCCAAGTCTATTCTAACCAAAGGAGATTTACCTTCAGTGAAGTATTGATACAGTGAACAATGAAATCGTAAGAAAGATCAACAGTATGTTGCTTGCAAATAAAGATGCAGGAGATGCGGTGTACGTACTTTTGTTGCAGAGGGGAGTTGTACAGCAATGAACCTAAAAAGATAGAAAAAAACAACATAGAAAAAAATATCAACTTTGGTGTCGTTATCTCGTCCTCATGCCCCTTTTCTTCACACCCAATACATTACGCTTATTATTCTCAGATCTGGTAATTATTGCGTATTAGAAGAAGAAATCTCGCGAAATTTTTTGCAAAATGCAAATAAAAATAACAAACGCACACAAATGTTGTTAAAAACTCTATACAAGGATTTCTTTCCGTTTTATCCAACTACAATAATGCCAACGGACTAATCCTTTATCAACATATTAAAAATATTTTTACAATATTTATTTACATGAAAAAAAATATATATTTGATGTTTACTTGTTCTTTCTCACCACGTTAACACAAAACGCAGTTAAAATACACGATATTTTACAAGAACCTAGTTTATAACGACTTAAGGTTGAGATTTTGCCAAAAAATTAAGAACATATTAAGAACGTAGTTAGCCTAAATTCCTTATTGATTATAAGAACGAAGTAATGCGAGTCTAGAATTTTTCCCTTTTTACACTAATATGCAAAATGTGCTAAATATCTTTATAAAATAAGATAATTTCAACATCACATATTTCTTTCAATCCTTAAAAATTCATCATCTTCCGTAAATTTGACCCCATATTCCCCGACTTTTGCAAAGAACTGAAATAAGAACATTGAAAAAGTGTTTTTAAAAAAAAGCACATTCAGCCTCAGCTAAAATTTAGACTTTCTTATTAAAAAACGTCATTGCATGTGGTCCCATCTACACGTGTAACGATTACTGTTTTAGATTGAAACTCACTCTCTCAGATTAAAGTAGTTATGTAGTGACAGAGCGACATAAAGCCCTATCAATCTGCTGCCAAAAAAAATATCTTCCAAACACTTCAGTAAACATAGATCAAATTTAACAGACAAATTATAAATAGTTTTCCGTGTACTTAACGTCGCCATTGTGAAAGTATTCCATTAAAATCACAAACCTTGCAGTCTTCGGGTTGAAGACCTCTGCATATTTTTTTGCACATTTCCAAGGTTGTGCAGTGTTTCCCAAAAGACGGTCCTTTTCCTTTCTTGGTAAATCTTTGCACGATATAACAAGCAGCGGTTTTGTTTATTTTTTTGCAACTCAAACGTTCGAACTGAGTTCTTTCACAGTCTGAAAGTGATTTATCACCATCGCAAGAAAAGCAATTCAACTCCCCAAATACTAAAAACATAAAAAGATAAAAAGTATAAAAATATAAAAAATTATTAAAAATATAAAAAAAATAGGCCTTAGCAAGCAAATTCAAAATAAATGGTCTACCAAGAACAACAAGCAGTAAGATGAATTTCCCATTGTTCGACCACAAAGGATTTCCTGCCCTGCGGATTGCTAAATGTATGGACGTTTGAATGCGCACACAGATTCGTGTGCAGAGGAGAATTGGATCTTTAAAGGCTCTTTTCTATTTGACTGCATTTTCCGCTATAGCGCAAAAAGCTCGAGTTTCGCTCTTGAACACAAAAAAATCTCTCAACCAGCGGTATTTTTGTTAAATTGCGCATGCTCAGAGCTTACGAAAAAAAGACGGGGTTGATGGCGGGAAAAAAAATTTTATTCGCATGCACAGATAAGCATCCAAAGCGTCAAATAATAGGGTATAATAGGTATAATAGGGTAAATATAAATGTCATCTGAAAATACTACTGATAAGCACAATTTTTCTAAATCTTATATGTTCCAAAGTTTTTTTCAGTTTCGCATTTCTTGCAGTTTTGAAAGTAGCCATATTTGTTTTGATTTTTTTTTAAATCGTCAGTTTCGTTTAATTTTTTGTAATCAATTTTGGCGCCTTTTTTTTACGATGTGCTTTAACAAAAAAAAAATGGAAACAGCCGTTGCAAATTCTAATATCGAAGCACAGGCGCCCTCCATGTAAACAACGAAAAAGTAAACAATGTTATAAACAAGTCAATTTTGTGAAAACAATCCTTTATGCCCTATTAAATAGAAAACAATATTTGTTAAAAAAAATAACTAACTACTCATAAATAAAGATTCAAAAACATATATACAGCAAAATTCACTCTAGATAAATTTGACTAAAACACGAAAATGAAAAGGCGTCGAAACTTTACCCAAACCCTAGTTGTAGAGGTGATTTAATATGGAAGTCACTTAATGGCTTTACTTTTAAATTATTTTTTTTTCCTCTAAGAATAATTATTTGTAAAATCAAAGAATGAAAAAGGTAAAGTGAAAATAAAAAAGAAAGAGTAAATATAACGAAATCTTGCACCGAAACGAAAAAGAAAACTTCAATAAAGTAAAAATATCTTACCTCTCACAACATAACAAAAAATAAACCCTACAGTTAAAATCCAAAATTTATTCACCAAGTCCATCTCTGTTATCAAACTAAAAATGAATTGCGTTAAAAAAAAGTTGTCCTCTCTATTCATAAACAAAACTACAAGAGCTTCACGTTCGCTGACTTGAAATCTGATTCATGTGACGCGCTGTTACAAGTGACACTTACATGTTGACGTTACTAAGGTTTTTAAAAACTATAAATGAATTAAACACGTTTGACGACATAAAGGTAAATGCAAACACTATCTTGACAAATTTAATCATTTAAAACAAAGAGAAAACAAAACAAAACTGACCATATCTTGGGACGCCCAAATTCAATAAGTATAATTTTAAACAAAAACTCTTTGGTTCGCTAAGACAATTTGTCAAAATAACATAAAAGAATTGGCTCCCATAGTTTGGTCATATTCGATCAATCTTGTTTATAAAAAAATAGAAAGTGTAAAAAATTATAAGCTAAAAACAATATACATGGCTTCACTTACAAAAATAAACATCGACCTTGTATAAAAATAGAAAACTTTATTTAAAAAAATAACTAAAAATTAATGAATAAATAATTCGATCAACTCGCATATTTCAGAAACCTACCTAAACATCGTGTAAGAAAAGCCTTGTTACTTATTTTTATTGTAACATAATGGTACACTCGCTACGTTTGACTTTTGCGCGCTTGCAGCCTTCTTAGCTTCTTTATGTTTTCAATAAGTGCACTGTCTTTTGAGTCGATTTTGTGAGCCAGTTCGTAATACTTTTCAGTGTTCTCGAGATCATTCTGAAAGCAGAAGTGCAAAAGAGATTTACACTTAAATTCGAATCTAAAGCTTCAAAACACAAACAACTTCACGATTATGTATATCCATAAACATGTGAGCGTATAAAAAATATTACCTGTATATGGTAGATTGTTCCAAGATTAACTAAAGAGTGGAAGTGGTTTGGAGCAATAGATAATATTTCCAAGTAAACCTGTATGACATAGGAAATTAATTAACACAAAGTAAAAAACCTGCATATATGCAAAACAAAAATATAATCAACCCATGCTAGGTCGACTTTGGGAGGAACTGTACGTTCAAATTCTCAATAGTTACACCCATTTTATTAGTAATACACTCCTTAATACCCTCCTCTGTGATAGCAGTACCCTTATTTGTGGATAGCAGTACCCTTCCTTAATAGCGTTACCCTCGTCAACAGCATTAGACTCAATGATAACAGTGAACCCCCAACGATAGCAGTACCCTCCCCAACATCAACGACCTCCCTAAAAGCAGCACCCTTATTAGGTAGCAGTAACTGGTTCATAGCAGTCATCTTCTCTAACAGTAGTGCTCTCCTTATTAGCAATACCCTAATAGCAATAATATCTCCTTAGTATAAGTACTCTCATTTAGTAGCAATACCTTCTTTGGTAGAAGTCCTCCTTAATAAAAGAAGCCTCACTGATAGCCGTACCAACAGGAATTGATCAAGAAATAAAAATGCTGTTAAATTTACACACCAACCTTCTTCGCTTCATCGAATTGTTTTAACGTTCTCTTCAAATTTCCGCGTTGCAAAAGCACCTCAACATTACGCGGGAATAATTTCAACGCTCTTTCAATCACGTGATGTGTCTAAAAAATACCACGTGATAATGACGTCATTTAGAAGAATAATGCGTAAAAAGGAGGAGCATTTAACTGTCAGGTACTTCAATCAGGCTAGATTAGTTTAACGGTCATTATCTAGATAACAAGGTTTTAAAAAAACATCGTATTGGAATGTTCTAAACCACAAAGATTATTAACAAAGCACTACCTTATTCGGCTCTCCTATTTCAACCATAAAGTTGATAATAGTATAATGCGCTTGAAGAAAGTATTTGTCTTGTTTAATCAAATCCTCGATCGTCTCGATTGCCTGAGTGTGATGCTTCAAACCAAACAATATCACAGCCTATACGAAAAAGGAGGCATTTGTTTTTAAAACGACTTTCGTAATAGATAACCTATGTTTTTATTTTCATGACGCCACTAGGAGAAACAAAGAGTCATAAGAATGCTCACGTGATTACGTATATGCTCTCGAGTTGGTCGAGTCGATTTGAACATTCTTTCGTAGACAACATTGGCGTCAGTCAATTTTCCTGCATTGTAATATAACACTGCCATGCTTTGGTAAGCTCTGGTGTCCGATGCATCTATTGAAATCGCTCTATGAAATATATAAAAAAGTCACAAATCTATAGATAGGGAAACATGGAAACTTTTAAAACACACAACGTTTGACTATTCGAACACGCATGGAGAGGGAAACATTTTTTTTATTTTTTACCTTTCATAAAGCCGAATTGCTTTCTCCAAATGTCCATGCTGGCCATATATCATTGCTAAGTTGTATGCAGAAACGTAGTCGTTCGGCGTCTTCTTCAGCAATACTTCATAAGTAGCGATAGCTTGCTTTGTTTCACCTACATAGTGGAGAAGTGAGGTCGGTTACACGACACAAGATGAAGAGTCAAACATTTCTCCCACGTCACTTGAGGAAACTTACCAATGTCGTTCAGAAACGTTCCATACTTGTGTACAAGATCGACTTTGCTCGCATGTTTAGAGAGTAAAACTTTGTACATCGAGTGCGCTTCGTCTAGTTTCTTATTTTGTCTCAGAACATCTGCAAACAGAAGCTTCGCATCATAGTATTCGGGAGAGTAGCTAAAGCAGTAGGAAATATTTAAACTTTTCGTATAAAATAGCAAGTATTTTAAACACACCGGACAATCTATAAATAACCAATAACATCACTCGCTAGGTGTTCCTGCATTGGATAGGAACACCTCAGACTACACAGAGAGCTTTAGCTTTCTGTTGTCTGTGGTTTTACGTATTGCTTTTATTTATGACTTATGTATTATCTTTAGTGCAAATTCATTCATTTATTTATTCATTCCCTAATTCCTTTATTCCTTTCTTTACTCCTTCCTTTATTCCTTGATTCCTTTCTTCATTCATTCATTTCTTTATCTATTTATTTATCGTCCGCATTTTGTTTAAATATAGGTGTAACTTGGAAAATAAGTAGACAAAATACCTAATGGTACTGAAACTAATAAACTTCCCCAAGGCAATTTTACTGAATTTCTTAGTTACAACCATACCCTAAGCATCTGCGTAAGATCTCTTCAGCTTCAACACTCCTTCCTTGTCTCCTATGAATCAAGAAGAGTTTAATTAAACAGAAGAAATCTTGATATGAATGTCAACAGGTTACATAAAGACAGTAAAAATATTCCCTTACATGTAGATACCTGCTAGATTAAACATTGCTCTGTAGTGACCAGGTGTGTGTTTTATTGCCTCCTTGAAGTGGTACTCTGCTAACTAAAATAATATCACATACAAAATACTTCAAGACTACACCCCTGGGTAGAACTTAGACAACTAAGTCATTTCTATTAAAATCCACACCAGATGTATGATGCAGCCACACGTAGGTCAATAAGCAAAAGGTTTTAATATTAAAATACCTTCAGTGCTCAAATATGTATATACCTGGTTATCATCCAATAGTGTTCCAAGGTTGTTGTGTGCACTTGAATGCGATGGGTACAATCTACATAATAAAACTTAATAAGCATCAATATTTTATTAGTACTCGTATATTTAAAAGAAGAAGGTTTACTTCACTGCACTCTTGTAGTGGTTAATTGCTTCTTTTGTTCGATTATCATCCTTCAAATAATTCGCGTAATTATAATGTGCTTTTGCGTTGTGCGGCAATGTTACCACCCCTGATCTAAAATATACAACAAAGTAATAAATAGAGTACATAGAGTATTGAATGAATGAATGAATGAATGAATGAATGAATGAATGAATGAATGAATGAATGAATGAATGAATGAATGAATGAATGAATGAATGAATGAATGAATGATGTGGCTGCATCATACATCTGGTGTGGATTTTAATAGAAATGACTTAGTTGTCTAAGTTCTACCCAGGGGTGTAGTCTTGAAGTATTTTGTATGTGATATTATTTTAGTTAGCAGAGTACCACTTCAAGGAGGCAATAAAACACACACCTGGTCACTACAGAGCAATGTTTAATCTAGCAGGTATCTACATGTAAGGGAATATTTTTACTGTCTTTATGTAACCTGTTGACATTCATATCAAGATTTCTTCTGTTTAATTAAACTCTTCTTGATTCATAGGAGACAAGGAAGGAGTGTTGAAGCTGAAGAGATCTTACGCAGATGCTTAGGGTATGGTTGTAACTAAGAAATTCAGTAAAATTGCCTTGGGGAAGTTTATTAGTTTCAGTACCATTAGGTATTTTGTCTACTTATTTTCCAAGTTACACCTATATTTAAACAAAATGCGGACGATAAATAAATAGATAAAGAAATGAATGAATGAATGAAGAAAGGAATCAAGGAATAAAGGAAGGAGTAAAGAAAGGAATAAAGGAATTAAGGAATGAATAAATAAATGAATGAATTTGCACTAAAGATAATACATAAGTCATAAATAAAAGCAATACGTAAAACCACAGACAACAGAAAGCTAAAGCTCTCTGTGTAGTCTGAGGTGTTCCTATCCAATGCAGGAACACCTAGCGAGTGATGTTATTGGTTATTTATAGATTGTCCGGTGTGTTTAAAATACTTGCTATTTTATACGAAAAGTTTAAATATTTCCTACTGCTTTAGCTACTCTCCCGAATACTATGATGCGAAGCTTCTGTTTGCAGATGTTCTGAGACAAAATAAGAAACTAGACGAAGCGCACTCGATGTACAAAGTTTTACTCTCTAAACATGCGAGCAAAGTCGATCTTGTACACAAGTATGGAACGTTTCTGAACGACATTGGTAAGTTTCCTCAAGTGACGTGGGAGAAATGTTTGACTCTTCATCTTGTGTCGTGTAACCGACCTCACCTCTCCACTATGTAGGTGAAACAAAGCAAGCTATCGCTACTTATGAAGTATTGCTGAAGAAGACGCCGAACGACTACGTTTCTGCATACAACTTAGCAATGATATATGGCCAGCATGGACATTTGGAGAAAGCAATTCGGCTTTATGAAAGGTAAAAAATAAAAAAAATGTTTCCCTCTCCATGCGTGTTCAAATAGTCAAACGTTGTGTGTTTTAAAAGTTTCCGTGTTTCCCTATCTATAGATTTGTGACTTTTTTATATATTTCATAGAGCGATTTCAATAGATGCATCGGACACCAGAGCTTACCAAAGCATGGCAGTGTTATATTACAATGCAGGAAAATTGACTGAAGCCAATGTTGTCTACGAAAGAATGTTCAAATCAACAAATCAACGAATGAATAAACTAATAAACGGATATATAAATGAATGAACTAATGAAGAAAAGAATGAACGAATGAACAAATGGACAAAGGAATAAAAGAATAAATGAATAAATCGTTTTATTATAATTAATAATAATAATAATGAATGAATGAATGAATGAATGAATGAATGAATGAATGAATGAATGAATGAATGAATGAATGAATGAATGAATGAATGAATGAATGAATGAATGAATGAATGAATGAATGAATAAAAACAAACAAACAAACAAACAAACAAACAAAACTGCTACCAAGACTGTTTAACAATACACACATTTAGTTTTACGTACTTAAAAAGTGTTTCTCTGGATTCCCAAACCGTGTTGTATGAAATAGTCTTCCACGAAAACAAAACTAACAACACCACGAATATGCCGTAAACAAAATGACCGCTTCTACTGTAGAACGAATTCATTTTGACCATTCCAACTGCAACAAGGATACTAAAACCAAGACTAAAAAGAAACATTGTCCAGTTAAACTGCGACCCTCTAGTTATTTATTTATATGTTTGAGAATATTTACAAGTTCCATTGCAATTCTTCATGGGATCACAGTGTCGTAAAAATGTTACCTTGGTATATAAAGAATTCTTTCTGCAACTACAAAACCAACTCTCAGAAAGAAATTAGAAGCAGGAATGAAAGGAATGATAGCCAAAGCAAGTCCTACCAAAATTACGTCATCCCCTTTATTCTATAAAAAAACAAGAAAATGTCTCCTAAAAATATCACAGTTGCTTTAGGTACATTATTACTTAAAGTAGTTGATCGAAATATTCCACATGTCAGCTGTTTTACATGTCTGGTCAAATATTGTTGTTTGTCGGTTTAAGATTCGGTTTTCACAGAAAATATTATATGTTGGAAAAATAACTTCACAAATAATTTACTTTACTACACAAATGTAGCTTAACATTACAAATAAGTATTCTGATGTAGCTGATCTTTAGTAAAATGATATGGTTACCATTTACATTACAACAACTTTATTACCTGAATTGACCTTAACAACGATTTCAAAGCAACTGAAGCCACCACAATCAGAAAACACAATGTGTATATATTCCTTATGTCAGTTATATTTTCCACCAATGGAATGCTTCCCACTTGCCAGTCATAACATAAAACATAAGGTGCAAGCAGTAGCTGTGCGTTGAACGACAGAAGATATAAATATGTCATGACTCGTGTCATCGGATATTGTGAAAATGAAGCAGGGTTGTCTTCTTCTTTAAAAGTGGGTAATCGAGTTCCCATCAATTGTAGCCGTATTATAAACAATGTAAATACCTGGGGAAAAACAGAGAAAAAAATTTGTGTCCTAAAACTCTTTGGAAAAAAGTAAAGCAAGTTTAAAAATTGAATACCCTACCCATAGCATTAAAAATATGACTCTCTTTGCTATTATCGTTATTTCTTGAAGCAGAGAATGTGTGTTACTTTGTGTGGAAATTTTAGATTTGACTGGAAGATATCTAAAAGCAATAGCAAAAATTAAATTAAGTTTAAGACTACTTTTAACCTTATGAACAAAAATATATCTTACCTTAATATTAGATGTTTATTTTTGATCAGATCATATGCAACACAAACCCCAAACACGGTGACAGAATGCTCCTTCACAAACAAACACATGCTGCCATACAGGATTGTCATACAGAATTCTTTGGTAAACAACGATCCATTGCTCTGGATGATATAAACAGAAGTTACAAAACTATGTTGTACTACACACACTTATTATTTATGTTGAAAAGTATATAGACCACTTTATGTGTGACATAATGCTTTCATTTTGTGTTGAGAACAACAGGCATGTGCACGTAATTTAGTAGGTAAAAATGTAAACAACAGAATACAGAAATCAAATAAATCCATTGTAATTACGAAACATTCTAAAAACAATTAAGTTCAATGCCCTTTGGATGTTGTGCTTCCAAAAAATCATTATGAACTTCAATAATAGCTATTTTACCCTGATGATTCTGCTTTTTATCCTACAAAAATGTGTTCTTATTGACAAAAACCCGCAAAGTTCTGTAATCTTTTGTAACCATTGACAAGTCACGTATAAATGTAATATGTCCCATTCGCTACATGGGTAAAAGGTAATTGGTGCCCAAACCCAAAAGTAAATGATTATAATGAATTGGTGTCATCATATTATACGGCTTAAAAAAAGCTCTTTTTCATTCGGGAGATATATAAATTGAAAGATCCACAAAATTCTTCATGCATGTTAATAGAATACAATGTGTACAAAATTATTTTTTAATAAAAATATACCTTATTTCCCAAATGGTTAGTACTGTGTAAATGTCTAAAAGGTAATTATATGCAATCGTATGTAAAATACAACAATAAATCAAAATAAGAAAAATACCTGAAAGTAATATGTACCTTGCATAACTTAGAAAAGAAAGCAAAAACAGTAAACATGACAACACATCAGCACGACCGACAACACCAGTCACCTAAAAAGTAAAAAGAAACTTTCTGTTCTATCTCTCTCTCTCTTTACACTTTTTTATAAGCATGGGGCAAAATTAACTTCTATCTTAATTATGCTTAGTAATTTAAAAACCTAAGCCTGTATATATTCTATGTTATAGTTATCATGACAATATGTCAGATACATAAGCAATTTTTCGTTTCATAATTAGCACTTACTGGAGCATAAAAATTTGCAATGTAAACTAGGTCTTAAGTGTTCAATGATTTTTTTTTGAAAGCTCAGACATTTTGCAAAATGTGAAAACTGAAATACTTATCAAAGACCACATCCTATCTTAAAAAACTGTGAAATAATTGTTACAGGAAAAGTGTAACAAGCCTGAGGTAACATGCTTACATATATATATATATATATATATATATATATATATATATTATATATATATATATATATATATATATATAATATATATATATATATATAAATATATATATATATATATATATATATATATATATATATATATATATATATATGCTATGCTTATCATACGCTTAATTTTTTGGACATCATTTTCAGCCTCATTTATGGTGATCATGTGCACACTTATAAAAAAAGGTGTAGTGCATTGTAAAATCATGTAGAAAGCAGTAGTAAAAACATAAGAATTTTTATTGACTTTTAATAAACCACATGATAAAATCAAGAAATTTCAATGCTGAAAATACTTCAAGGCTTATCCTTGTTACTCCTGATACAATTATTATCAACAATAATTTGAACTAGACAAATTCCCTTGCTTAAATAGATTTTTTTATCCTTGTGAAAATTTGTTTTTGGGATTTTTAAGATCAACGAGATACCATGGCACTACCACGATAGTGTGAATAAGGATATCCAGTTAAATTACTAACATGTGATGACATTTTTTTATGCTGGTGAAACAGACACTGATTTGAAAAAACGATACTTGATATGCAAACAAAATAAAAATCGTTGTTAGTAGCACAAGGACACTTCATATTATAATTATTGAGGCTCAAATCTGTTTCAAAAGATCACACAATCACACAACAATGTTTCAATTTCAAGGGCAAAAACACTCCAAGTGATACTGTGAAAACAATTTTCTGCATTTTAGAAATAATACTTGTATCATATTCCTTTGAACCAAATTTAGAAGAAGAAATTGTAAGAGAACATTTAGTCATGACCTATAAAAGCTTGTTGCATTAACACCATGTGACATCATGAATCAATAAAATATATATGAACTATAGATTAGCTCTTGTTTGACGGCAAGCATTAGCAAAATTAACAATTTTGGGGTATGAAATTTACACAGTAAAAGCATGTTGTTTTGGTGATGTATAATAATTATTTTATTGCAAAAAAACATGTGGCAGGTGTTTTCGTTAGCTCTCCTGCAAAACGACATTGTTACAAAATACTTACTGCTTCAACGTGAACAGGATGAGTGGCAAAAATAAGTGAAGCAATTACAGCAGATGAAACTTCTTGAAATAACACATCATACAAAATATAAAAAAACAAGTTAACAACAGCAGTATGAAGTAATAAGTTAACAAGATGATATCCAAATGGTTTCAAACCATGTAACAAATAATTTATGCGAAATGTCAGTGTGCATAATGGTCGGAATGATTTGTGACTTTTAGCATCTTTTAAATTTCTTCCCCAGAAGTCATTAATGAAAATATTTCCTATTGGTGTATCAGATCTTACATCAGCATTTGTTTGGATGGCAAACACATCATCATGTACCAGACCATTCTTTAAAGAGTTAAAAAAACAACCACAGCAAAGGATTGACAATATTATGTGCCATTGTATAATCTTTTCCATGTTTATATAGTTCTAAATGAAAAGATAAAATACGTATATCCCAGCATTCTGAATTAGAAAAGAAGCATGGCAAGCCGTTGTAAATATAATTTACAACAGCATTCAACAGCAAAGAAGTCAAATTATTAATTCTGGAGAAAAACGATACATATTCTTTTTGTCAAAACAGTTTATGTACTAAGAACAAACTCAGGCCTCTCAACGAAGAAAATATTTCCCACAGGATATAACTAGTATGTTAATACAACTGCGCACGCAGTCATGTACATTACCTAACCTTGTTACACTTACTCAATATTTTCTTTGTTCGTTCCCCAGGTGTGTATTCTGAACGTGAGCTCAAAAGTAGGAACAAACACAATACATAAATAAGTTTGTCTTGTGTGGTAATAACATATAAGCTTGTTTTCAATATTCTTAAAAAATATTTAGCAGTAAACAAACATGAAGAAAATACATTTTCGAAAAGATATTATATTTTTGGTTAATTGACTTGGCCTACTCTTTTTTGACTTGCTCCAGTGTCATTCAGTTTGGTTGCATGGTTTTATAACATTATCTTCTCGCCATTGGTACTCATAATAAA
The DNA here is from genome assembly GCA_030067915.1 of Hydractinia echinata. Classification (NCBI taxonomy): domain Eukaryota; kingdom Metazoa; phylum Cnidaria; class Hydrozoa; order Anthoathecata; family Hydractiniidae; genus Hydractinia; species Hydractinia echinata. Next base: position 2,806,793 of record JASGCC010000011.1, on the reverse strand, counting down.
TATATATCCCAAGTATGATTTATAGCATTTAAAACTGTGCATGACGCTTTAAAGAAATGGTAATTATGACAGCTGAGGCTGTGAGTGATGCTTATTCCAGTCTATGTCTTTCGAGTATATGTGTTCCTTAAATTTTTGTTTCTAAATGCAGTGTCATTATTGCTGTTCAGTCCCAGACCAGACCAGACCAGTACAAAATTTGTTCCATAAAAATAAATGATTCTTCGAGGCAAACAAAAACTGACTTATAAAGAAAAAATAAGATTCAAATAATAAGTTATATTTTTGCAAGATTTTCTGGATTATAACATTATATATTTTTCATTTTCGCTACTTTCAAGCGAATATTCAAAAGGCACATGCAACCATGTCCTCCCCATTACTGACTAACTGACTTATTTTATTATATATACGCTGTGATTGCTATAAGATACGAATGGGTGATAAAATTAGAAAAACATTAGAAAAGAATCTTCACTACATTGCTGTTACAGACGATGTGTGATTAATTTTTTTTATGCCAAGAAAACTTACATTATACATAATAACAACAAGACTTATAGATTTAACCCCAGCAAAACAATAAATCAAAAAAAAACTTTCTCAAAATTAGTTTTTAACACTAAATAAATATGAATTTTAACTTAAATTTAGATCAAATAATAATAAGGGACATGTGTTACTTAATTTTTTATTTTATTTATTTTTTTACTTTGTGAAAGCTGAATTTTTTGGGCATACACGGCTATTGTAAACCATGTATTAATCATATTGTCTGTGATTTATTGCATACACGGAATAAACGAATACTTACCATAACCAACAATATTCCTTCTTCTTTTGCGTAAAAGTTATGACAGCAAAATCTTTCCACCATTATATGGAACACGACAAATAATCGATGGCAAAAGCTGAAAGTCCTCATTAATTCAGACGGCTGATATTCCTGCCTTACTGTTTTCTTGTCAATATTTTTAAGCATCATATAATGGCGTTTTGGAATACTAAAGCTAAAGCTTGGCACATTCAAGAATTCAGGCTTTCGGTTTATATTTAAAAATCTATTTTCTTAAGTTTATTAGATTTGGTTTTACCAATGGCTGAACTCCATATTAAATATAGTAAAATATAAATGCGATTTTAATAAAAACTATGCATTTTTAATCGATACATGTTTCAACATATTCAACTCCATCTTCGGTATAAATATTTCAGGTAAAATTTGTTGTACATATATTTATAATATATTTCAATAGCCTTCGTGATCTTTAACACTTTTAAACAATAACATGCATGTTACATGTGACAACAAAAGGATTCATCAAATCTTATTGTTATGACTCGCGCACGACGATAACAATAGAAAGCAATTAAGTTCGTGTGTAAACAAAAGATATGTGAAGGTTCTTTATGTAGACATGAGATCGTTACATGAGGTCGTAAAACTCGCGTACATGTAAAGTTACATGCAGGCGGTACTGTACATAAATACAAAGAATACAATTTACAGAAAAGTAATAATAAAAAATAATAAAATTATAAAGTTTCATAAACATAAATATACTTGACCTGTTTGTTTAGATGACTAATCCTAATCTTAACAAGTACAACTTTTTGAGGTGACCCCAAATACTGCATGTGCAATCTAGTGTAAGTTCCAGCAATGTGCACAACCAGAAATTATAAACGAACACATCGTATTTAGGGTATATATTTGAAATGTAGCAACAAAAATAAAAATGTAAATTAAATTACAAATATAGGTAAAATTAACTAGTGAAATCCCTCATAAAAACACCAAGTTTCAAAAACCATTTGGCTGCAATATTGCGTCTTTATATAGAATGCTTAAGTTATGTAACCAAAAATGTTTTTTTTAATAGTAAGTGAAAATTCGAAAATCAGGTTGGGATAGGCTTATGCAAAAATCACAATCAGAATTAGAGTATTCTTACGTTATATTCACGTCGGCATTCCGCATTGCCGACGTTAAAGCAGAGCTACATTGATTTAAGGACAGCTTTTTTATGCTGCCCTATATGTGTGCCAAGGTCAGCATTCCCAGAAAACTTCTTTATAACATTGGCAGAACCAACCTTGTTTTAAAGGATGTGGCAAAAATATTTCGCTAAAAAAGTGAAATGTTAAGTTTTTAATACATTGTTTGTTATAGACAAAGAAAAAACCACTTCACTACATTTTAATCTGTTACGTAGAATCCACATCTTATAAGTTATTTCAGAACTTGAAAAATCAACTTTGCCACTCTGAAGGCAACAAAGTCAAAGTTGTCAATGAATAACACGTCTGCAAAAGATATTAGATAAGGTAAATTTTTAATTTAAATCCTCAGAGTAAAGGAGAATATAACGCGTAGACACCTGAAGTGCCTCTAAATTGGCTTTTGAATCGAATTTTGCTATCCTTCACTGGAGAACATGATGACTTTCAGTACTTTGGATTAACAGCGCTGTTAAGTTGATTAATTTTATTCCTATTGCTGAACTTTTCTGAAAAACAAAAGGATTTGTTATAACATATAAGTCAGGTGGGGCTGGACTTAAAAATATATGTTTGTCGTCACCCAGGTGAGGGTTTCAGCACCGACCCGGTCGGTCGGTTGGTCGGGATTTTATTTTATTTTTTATTTTCAAAGCATGTCTCTCTGCAATATATTTTTCTTATATTTTCAGAGAATGTACTAAAATAAGCGTCACCAAAAACACAAAGTTTATAAAGCCCGCGATCAAAAACGGTCGGTGTTATTACGAAGAACGTAAGGTATAGAGAACATTAAAGTCGGCCCCTTTCCTTCCTGCTAACACTCCTATGCTCAGCTGGTACATTACACTGAGACTCAAACGAAAGACGAGACCATTTGGACCCATGCCACAAGTCAGTCCAATCTTCATCGTCACAGAGAATACTGCGAGAAGAGTGCGCACCCATGCAAGTTAAATACAACCAGAACATGGGAGAGGTTAGGTGTCCTGTACCTTAATATAGCTTTCGGACGAATGTTCTCGTGATGTAATACCAAAGAAAAAACATAAAGTTAAAAAATATTTTTAAAAGGGGAAAGAAAAATCAAAAATGTCTAAAAATGTATTTAGTGCGAAAAATATTAGCAAATCTGCCGGCACATCATGGCGTTCAACGTTGCTTCAACTTAGCACTTGTGGTTAATACGTTTTACAAAATTCATTTTTTATTGGGTTTCGTTTTAAGGCAGGCCTTCCTGCATCTTTACAAGCTTGACATAATGGTAGCACCACTCGAAATAACAACTAGTGACGGATCTCGTTCACCACCATTCTTTCCACAATAACAACACTTTTCTTGCCTACCGATATTGGATGCATAATACGAAAATTCGATAGGCTTGGCATTTTTTGCATAAAAAGAAACAAAATAATGAATTATTATAGATCGTCTGTAACAACGACGTACGGAAGATTCTTTTCTCATGTTTTTACAATTTTATTATCCACTTTCATCTTACCAATCATAGTGTGCATAATAAAATGAGTGGCAGTAATGAGGAGGACAAAGTTTCATGTGTCTTATTAATTGTATTTTTTTAATTTCTTTTCACATTTTTTGTGGCCACCTGTTGTTTGAAAGTAGTGAATATAAAAAAGAAAAGAAAGAATGAATATCATTCAAACTAAATTGTAACATTTTTTACTGTTTTTAACAGCATTTATCAATTTAGTCCTGGGCACTAGCTTGTGAAATACATGTCAATAACACCTTAAAATGATACCTGCCATACTGCTCTATTACCAGAAGCAAATCATTTTAATATGCTCAATGTGATTGCAAAGATATAAATAGATTAGAATAACACTCAACACAAAAGAAAAATTAATCTCCAGAATTGTGTTTTAGAGAGAGTGAGGAAATCGTTATTGAGAGAAAAAAATAAAGCACCTAAGTAAAGTAAGGTCATATAAGTATTGCGCTCTTTTAAAAAACTTTGTTCAGATTAAATTTTAAATGGTGTGTTATTTGGGTCATTTGTTAAGGGAATACGGCAAATATTTATATGTTTTGTTAGGTAGCGTTTTTGTGATTTTATAATTATATAATAAAGTTCAAAATTACTAAAACAAAATAAGTAAAAAGTAAAAAAAAATCTTTCATAGTAACAGAATGTTATTTTAGTAAGGAATTTCATGATCCATCCTTAGCATTGAAATGTTAAATATCGTTATTAGCCACACTTCAACTTTCCGTAATTTAATTTACATTAAATATTGTTTGTCCCACAAGTAGTTACAAAGTTTAATTAATGACTTTACTCACAATTTTTCGTACCATGGGTTTAAATTCCTGGCTGTCAACTTTGTTGGAACTTGCTCTTCGCATGTTTCCCATGCCAAAACAGTAACCCCTGGGCGGTGTAAAGGGGTAAAGGATTTTTTTTAAGACGCACGCACCGCACACGCAAAATTATTGAGGTGTGCGATTCATTACACGCCTACCTAAAATCTTACGAAATAGCCTGTATATATGTTTAAGAAGGTAAATACAGAAAGAATTTTTTTTTTTGTAACTGTGACGTCAAAAAAAAATTGGTGGTGACTTTTTCTCCTTCTCTGTGATAGCCAAGACATCTTCATCTTTACGTATACACTTGTCACCTACAACATCTTGATTAGTCTTCTTCATTTGCTTTGCTACTTGAACACCTCGTTGCGCTGGTCTTCCCTTTTTATTAACACATCTGCAAATCCGTTTCTCTCTGCTTCTAATTTTGTCTTACACACTGCTGTACAGGCACGACGCTTAGCTTCTAAGTAAATATTCTCACTACTTGCTTAAAACAGAGTTTGTCAGGGATGAGGATAATTTGCCCGATGATGATGTTGTAAAAGGGCCAGCTTTGCAGATCAAGACAGAAGTGGTTGTAGTGGAGGCTATTAGGAAAATGAAGATTGGCATGGCTGCAGGAGTATCAGGTATAGCAGAGATAGTAAAAAAATATAATGGAGTTGAGCTTATTACAAGTCTTACTAATCAGATTTTAAAAGATGGTGTTATCTCGAGTGACTGGCAGTCCAGTGTAATAGTAAATAGTAAAAGTAACAACCCAAAGGCTTTTTGGAGATTAGTGAAAGAAATATTCCCAACGAAAGTATCTAAGAATGCTACAGTAAATGACGAAGCGTATAATTGTAACAAAGAAAAAAGCTTTAGCAACTTCTTTTCCACCATTGTTAAAAATCTCAAGAAGACTGCTTTCAAGTTTACAGATTGTATATGGCAGCATAAAAAACCCGAACAAAACAAGTTTTTCACTTCGAATATGTTTCCATCGTTTTTGTTAGGAAATTTCTGAAAAAACTGAAAAGAAAGAAAGCTACAGGCATGGATGATCTTCCCTTAGGCATGCTGAAAGACAGTGCTGATGCTATTTCTCAACCATTACACTACATCACTAATCTTTCTCTTCAGACAAGTACAGTACCAAATGCCAGGAAAGAAGCAAAAGTTGTTCCAGTTTATAAATCTGGTAACACATCATTTGTAGAAAATTTCCGACCCATATCTGTGCTACCGATTTTATCAAAGCTTCTTGAAAAGGAAGTGTGTACGCAGTTGACAAATTTCCTTGAAATTAACAATCTTTTAAGTGATTGTCAGTTTGGATATCGGGCAAACAGATCCACCGACTTGGCTACTTCTTCTCTCATTGACGACATTCGAATGAGTGCGGAAGCTGGAATGTTGACCGGTGCAATATTTCTAGACTTAAGTAAAGCTTTTGATACTATAAATCATGATCTTATTATTAAAAAACTTGCTTCGTATGGTGTTTTAGACGTGGAGTTGAGGTGGTTTACCGACTACTGCTTTTGTTGATCGCAGTATGTTATGATTGGCAGGCAGTGTTCACCAAAGTCAAATGTTTATAGTGGAGTTCCTCAGGGGTCAATATAAGGACCGTTGATCTTCCTAATATTTTTCAACGACTTTCCTGAACATCTATCGAAGGCAAAATGTATTCAGTATGCTGACGATACCGTGGTGTATTTCTCTAGCTCCAAGTTTGATGAAATCGAAAAAGTATTAAATGATGAAATCAATGATTTAAAGAAATATTTTGACAAGAATGAGTTAATACTCAATCTCAAAAAAGGAAAGACAGAAACAATGCTATTTGGTACAGCCAAGCGTATTGGGACAAAATCTCTAAAAATCACCCTGGATGACCATAACGTAAATCATACAACCACATATTGTTATCTTGGAAACGAATTAGACCCTTCATTAACAATGAGCAATAACTTTGATAAGTCTTACAAGAAAGCATCAAGCAGATTGAGCTTACTTTCAAAAATGAGACCCTTTTTGAATGTTGATGCTGCTGCTAAAATTTACGAAATGGTTATTGTTCCTGTTCTGCTTTATAGTACACTTGCACACATACAGTTAAATGCTACACAAAAACGAAAATACGAATCAATCGAGAGGCGAGCGAAAAAGATCATAGGTGGACAGAAGAAAATCTGTGGAATAGAGAAAATGAAATTGAAAAAGGTGTGCAAAGTTGTTAAGAAATGTGTAAATGGCAAAATGTGTACTAACTTTAATGACTACTTTACTATCAGACATCATGAAATTAATACAAGAAATAGAGGACTGATGTTAAAATTACCCAAAGTCAAATTAGAATTTGGGAAAAAGTCTTTTCTTTTCCAAGGAGCCAAAATTTATAACAAGCTCCCTTTAGCTATTCGATCCTCAGATCGGAATTTTAACACAATGTTGGCAGATCATTTCAATTAATGATTTTTCCTAGATTCAAGACAGAAGTTATTCTTATTGATTGAAATGAGTTGTCAACAATATTTAAACTTGTTTTCAAAATAAATTTTCAACATTTTTCACTACTCTTATTTTAGTCTCAGCTTTAAGTTTACAAGCTTTTTACTTTTTAGGTTTACAGTCTTGCAGTTTTCACCATTTTCTTTTAACTTATTTTCATGGTCTTGTAATTTTATGTTTAAGAAACAGGTCATACATTGATAGCAGCAATTCATTTTGTTGAAGTATATTCATGTATATATTGTATTATGTATATGAAACCTGTATAAATATTACTTTATAATAATAATAATAATTGTGTCAAGGGCAATGAGTGATACATTAGAAAGAGGTAACTATATATATGGAGGGTTAAAGTTGGTTGATTAAATGATGAAGGCTATTGAAAGAGTGATTAATAAGTTACTTAGAGAAAGGATAAGGATGTTGTTTTGAAAGTTATACACAGCAAGTTATACTTGCACTGTTTAGAAATTGATAGCAAGTGTTATTCTCCTTAAAATTTCAAAAAAGATATTGCAGAAAAATAATCTTCGCACATCACGACATGACTGATTTGCAAAAATTAACCTTCGCAAAATGCATATTTTTAGACCTTGTAAACTTATACAAAGGTGGCTCTTCTAGAAGTTAGCAAACACACAAACCAGTATCTAAAAAAGCTCTTGATACTAGGTGTCCATTTATTTATCATCTTTGGTAGTTTCAATTCATGACGTTTTCCGTAGTATAGCCTAATTTAGGTTACTTAGCTACACATCGCAGAGTAGTGTCTACAACAACAATAACTTGTTGTGTCGTCTCGAGCGCGATGTAACTATATAGCTACAAGATAAACACAATACAGAAGGGTTTACATAAAAAAATTATTAAGTTGCATGAAAAAAACTAGTGTAGCTCGCTAGTTATTTAGGAACAAATAAAATCTGCTTTCTTTTTGCACCCGTTTTCGCAGCTTTAACTGCAATTTTGAAAAAATAAATGGAGTGCTGTGTGAACATTAATTTCATTAATGGGGTGCATTTTTAACTAATTAAAGGCGGTGTTTTTGACAGGGGGCGTGATTTTTGGACCTAGTTCCCAGCTCCTCCTGTAACAAGCAGGAACGGATCAAAGAGCTCCTTTCAGATCAACGAGCTACTTTCTTCTTCTTGTAAATTTGAAAATCACAAATCTTTGAATAATCTACAATAGAATTTTCTGGTATGCCTGGTACGTAAATAATACTTGTAAATTTCTTTATACACAAAAAAATTATTTGTTGCGAAAATAGAAAGAGACACGCTTTCGAAACAAAAGAAAGAAAACTCCAAGAAAAGAAAACTACAACTTTTTCGCATCCTCGTCCCCAGGGTTTGTTGCCTATGTCAAAGCCGCTAGCCCCTGGAGACGAGGTTGACTTTTTCGTTGCGCACTTCAGTTTATTTTCAAGAACTTCCTTTTACCAAAATTATGACTTTTTTCTTTATTTCCCTTTAAAGACAAATTACGAAAATTAGTTGAATAAAATTAAGCTACTATTAAGCAAATTCAGATATTGATATTGACCAAAATTATTAGTTGCTTTTAAGAAAAATAGTGTAATGCGATTTTAGTGATTATTAATTTAGAATACGTCAAGACACATTTAGTAAGACAGACTTATTTATCATTGCGGTGAATGCTTTTGTAACGTTTCTTTTTATTCGTTAGTTGGTATTGTCCTCGATTACGAAAAAGCAAAAAGGGACCCTGAGAACAAATTTGTTTCTTAAACGTCCCCAGGTTGTTTTTTTTTTTTTTTTAAATGTGAAAGTTTGTAATACAATTATGTAATAACAAAACGAAAAAGAGTCGATATGTCAATATTTTGTTTTAGCAAAAAAAAAATTATAATCTCTTACGAGTGACTGTGAAAGGTTACTATGTAGAGTGAAGCATTCTAACTTGCGGAAAAACGCTTCATTCGCTTAAAAGATTAAAATTGCAATCTTGAAGAGTTTGAAATTAAATCGATCTTACTTTGGGAGAATGCGTTTAACCGAAGTTGATTATTGAAAATGAAAAAGATACACCGTGTATTTCTGCTGTTTTATGTTTTGTGGTATTCGAGACAAGCAGGTAAACTTTTAGTGGTTATATTATATTTGTTGTATGTCAACAAAAATAAAAACTTTACACGCACGCAAGCAGGATAAAATTGTTTTTAGTTTAGAAACATTCGTCAGAATAAAGTTGTTTTTATGTGATGTATTTTAGACACTTTCGTCATCACTATGTCAAAACAGATTAACAAGGCTGAAGATGAAAGGGGTATGTGCCAAGCATTTTCTGCATATTCATTTAAAGATTCTCGACCACTGAGTTGGCGCATGACGACTTCCAACAGTGTCTTGCTCATTTGCCAACGTGGCTGCTTTAAAGTTTACCTCCCAATTAAAAATGGATAGATTTCAAATCAAAGAGATTGTAAAGTTGTTTAAACATAGTAACATTGTGAAATTAGTGGATTTCTAAGTCTAAAATCTCGCAAACTAATATAAATTTATCAAAAAAACAAAAAGATTGCTAGATAACTTTCCAAGCTCTTTCATATAAAGTCAATATGTTTTTAAGTGGGAGGTAAACTTTAATTTAACTTTTAACTTTGCAAATCGCGTAACAAAGCCATTTTAAATTAAAACTGCTTTATTTTAGGCTGCAGAGTAAACGAAAACATTTACGAGTATAAAAAAACATTCATCACAGCCGATTGTTCAAAAATGTGTGTTTGTTTACGCACTTGGAAAAAACAGTTCATAACTTGTCTACCATTATGCCCAGCTTCAAACGTCGTATGTAAACAGAATGAAACACTCACTCCTGTTCAAAAGATCTATTCATTTAATCCACCTTGTTACTGTCCAACTTACGTTTGTGCACCGTGAAAGACGAATACGAGGAGATGGAAATACTAGATACAAACTAATAATAATTATATTCTTTTGTCAAAAATAAATAATATTGTCAAATATGTACAAAATTAAAAAAATAAAAATATTTCACATCAAAAGTATGGTAAAAAATAATTCCCTATTCCCGATCAAACCAATGAAAACAATAAAAAATCGTTGAACTGAAAACTGAAAAAGAAAATTAAACGAATGTTACTGAAACTCAAGTATCAAATAAAAATGTCTTGGTCATAGAAAGCCAAAAAAACTAGGCTAGTAGTAACAACCATATCTCATTTTAAAAGCCATTTCAATAATATTCTGAGCGACACCATCTTGAAAACATACATACACCTCCTCTTCGCTCGACCCTTTCTTCACAATACGCCTAAATAGAATTTCACTTCATGTACATTTGAACTATACCTTCTACATAAAACGGAAGGTTTTCTACTCACCCCACAACCCAGTATTTCACACTAGGTGATCCTTTCTTCATTTCTGCGCCTTTCGTTGTTCGAACGCGAAATAGCAAACCATACTCAAGCTCGCGGGCGGAGCACTAGTGCAAGGAAACAGCTTATTATTATCTCACATTATAAAAAATATTTTAAAAAACCTAATTTTAGACATATTAAAATCCAATTCCCTTTCATGTTTGTCATCCTCAGTGTTTAAACATACCTGTTTTGGTAAAAATAGTTCATGAATTTTCTCACACGATGCTTGAAACGATGAGATTATCTCGTTGGTAAGTGCGTCAGTTGATTGAGATATATTCGGACATATAAGAACTCCAGAATGATTTTTTAACATTGTGAAGTAAAACAGTGTATTGTTCATGCCTGTAGTTAACCTGGAACAAAAAATACAAACTTGTATATGTTTTATGGGAGTAGGCTTTAAAGGGACCATTAATTCATGAAACACCAAAATAAGAAAAACAATGTAAAATTATTAGAAGAAACGAAAGATATTTTAATCTTTAAATAAACGCCCTTCTGTTGATTTTAGGTTATGACTTTAAGTTGAAACAACTTTTCCGATGCAACTTTGCCGCTGGCCCTAATTTTACCAACTACTAAAAAAATTCAGCGAGAAAAACTAGTTCTTCCAAACGTTTTGCGAAGTTAATTTTGAGTCATTTCTAGTAACCTTTCCGGGAATTTTTTGCGCAGATAACTTTTCACGAATATGGAAAAAAATCGTGAAATTCGCGAAAACTAAATAACTTAAGATAGTTGTCAGACTTTCATAAAGAAATGCAGCTAAAAATTCATTTGCTGCGGAAATGAGTTGACAAGCTTTAATTTTAAAGATTTCACTCTGCTGTTGCCCATAAAAAGCGTGTCGTTACATATTCGCAATTTAGAATACAATATTTATTTATTTAATTATTTTAAAAGGTATGCAGAGACAACAAAAAATTAGCCTTAGGTAAGGTAGAAACTTACTTCGTAGAAAGTGCTGACGTAAGTGATATTTCTGTTGCCGAGGAAAAACTTAACGATTTCATTTTAAATTCGTTACTCGGAGGCAAAACTACATTGTTCGTAAATATGCTTCCACTGGACGCTGACGAACCAATTGAATCTCTTCTCCCAGTGCTTGCGTGACTAACATCCAGTGAAACGTCAAATGAAGCATATTGCTGATGATAAAGTGTACTGCTATTAACGTCTGATGACGGCAAGTCCATATGTGCAGGAACTTTACGTTTGATTAATTCTAACGCACGTGGACTTTGTGAAATCTTAGGATAAATTGCTTCTAAAGGGTTGACAACAGCTGGGGAAGATCCTCCTTCAAGTCTGAAGACGAAACAAAAGAAATTTTTACAAGATATCACGTGTCTCGTTATCAAAGGTAAAAACAGCAACAACATACCTCGTCTGACTGATCACCTCGAAGTCCAGACTTTCGATTAGGTATGTTAGAATTGACCACGCAGTATCCACATAATACGGATGAGGACCGGGATTACCTTCCGGACTACAAAGATTGATTAAGACGTGACAAATAGAAAGTATAAACAACGATAATACAATGTAGGAAAAGAATCTTACACTGACGCAACTCCTCCAGCTTCAAGTAAAGAACACAGGAGACTTTTACCCTGTAAGGAAACATTAAAATGATAAAACATAAGCAAAACGTCAATAGAAGAACAAAAACATTGACAGCAACATACCTTTCCAACAACGAGAACAAACCATCTCACACCGGTTGGTTTTTGGAAATCTGATTTTATTTGTGCTTTTTTTGCAGTCAAGAATATCTGTAGACAGAAATATGAAAGTGAAGTAAATTTCTTTTGAATGGGGACTGACGAAACCAGGGGCATCCCCTCTCTTCTTCTTCACACACTGGATAACTTAGATAGTTTCGAAAGCACTACCTTTTTCATTCTAACGCCGCAAAATTTTAGAATGTGAATAACGTTAAGAACATCTGGAGATCTTAAAATCCAAAAATATTTCTAGAAAAGCCCCAACCACGAGGGAGATCTCCTTGTTACTACAACTTTTACAACAAATTCGTCGGTGCTGCATGGAGAAAACATATTCTTGCAGCAAAACATACCTCCTTCCAGATCACAATCTGTCTTAATTTCTCTTTCTTTGCAATTAAGAATAACCAATGATATTTGCAAAAGTTTACAACATCCCTTAAATTTTCATCACATAAATGATTGCACACAAGTGTGTCCTAAAAATAAACATGCAGCGTTTAACAAGTCGACTGTTAGGGTGTGTAGTTAATAACCAGGAGACATACTTTCCTAAGATTCAGTAAAAATTCTCTTGGCTCACCTGATAAAATAAGCATGTTCCTATTGTACCATATAACCTTCTGTGAGGAAAGAAATCATCAATCTAACAGAAAAGAAAATTAACCAAAGACTAAGAGTTCAACAAATGCAAAACTACGTAGAATGTATGGGAGATGTTTATTTAGTACATATAACATACACAATCTCCATAATCTGCAGCCTCTGCATCACACAACACGTTGCTGATATCCACCTAAGAATGTAAAAGAAAGTAAGTAGTAACTTCACTAAAATAAAAAGCTTTGATATCATTTTTTTCCAGTCAAATGTAATGACGTTATCTTAATAGTAAGGTCGAATACGGGGCTTGCGATGTTGTTTTTATAATCAAGAGATTTCGACAAAAAACACAGACATATTCATCAACTACAAATACAATGTTCGACAACTTACATAATGACTTGTAGGAAGTTGCAGTTGACGAACACCTGTCATAAAATCCTCATAATTCTGTAGTAAATGATCAACAAACATGGAAATAATGTGTTTCGATGATGAAATATTTTCTGATTGAAATGCTCTAAAAGAAGTGAAGATGTAACGTTAGAACCATGCTATATAGTACACGTAGGCTAGGATATCCCATTTAACATCACATCGTGAAACGCAGAAAGAGATAGACAGGATTAAAGTAAACGATTACTATTAGCACACAAAACTTTTTTTAAAAAAAAATACTTTTATCATATTTGATAAGAAATCTTAATTTTTACTCAATTTTTGAACAATAAAGCTATTTATAAATTAAAACGCATATCCCCATTAGTTTTTAATTTTTTTTTGTCCTTTCCAGTAAGGGCCAGTTTGAAATCACCCACCCCCAGTTGGTAGTGGGGGAGGGGTTCACACTATGTCATTTATTGTTTTTAAAGCTTAAGTAAAAAGCAGTTAACATAAGTACAAACTTAAAATAGTTTGCTTTCTTAAACGTTTGTCCCAATGTTGGAAACACTTTTGCATTTCTCATAATAAACATAGTTATAGGCTGTAACTGAAAATAAAACCATTTTCACCTTCCAACACTACCATACATTAAAATTAAGAGATGTAGCAATTCGTTTATACAATAATCAAGTTTAAGTGACGAACATCTAAAACAGATAAGAAGTAAGTAAGTAAGTAACGGGAAGTTTTAACGTCCTTGGGGATTCCATCCTAACGGTTGACTCTTCCTCCCCTCCGGCTGTAACTATGTTACATTACCGCCAGAGATACGTATAGCATTGCTCTAACTTGCTTGCCTGCCACACAAGCCGGTTAGCGTAGTAACATTACATAAACAAAAACAGGTTTCGCTTGTGCATAAATAAATAAAGAAATTATTTACTTCTCCTGTGGAAGTGAAACTAAAAATACGTTGTCTTCAACGTTCTTATAACGAACATTTATGACTTGTTCATCTATGACCAGCACAGAACTAAAAAAAACAAAAACATTTTGTAGTTGTCCAATAATTAGAGAAGTAGACCAGTATGCATCAAAATTTATTACAATTTTAACCTTTGTATATTCGCTCCAGTGACATTGACCATGATATCACTTAAAGTTAGGAAAATACCACGAACACTTTTTAATTTTTTGATGCAATCACTTTCAGGATACCAAAATATTATATCCTAAAAATGAGATCAAAAATTAAACAAAGAAAACACTGATGAAATATTTCTGTTTTGATTGGTTAAAAAGTGTTTTGCCAAGAAGTGTGTTATTAAGTTGTGTGGTTGTTGTAATGGTTGTTTTTGTACAATCCATTTAATAGTAGCCGTTTTCTGTCTGTCTGCCCACAGGAAAAAGTTGTGTTACGAAAACATGAAATGCAAGATATAAAGGACAGGCGACCCCAAGGATTTTTCCAAGGGTGAACGAACAGTCTATTTAGTAATAGCCGTGTTTTATTCAAAATCGTAGCCGAATCGCTACCTCGATATCGATATGTACGACAGGTGATAATCTGAGGACTGGAATATATAGGATGGATCAACTCGTGGATTTTCCTTAGGCTAACGACTAGTTTCTATAATAATACCTGCATTATATTATGTGTTTAAAATGATTACACTGAAGCTTTATTTCAACCTCTCGCATAGTGATTTTATTCTAATGAAACTTGATCGTCAATTCTAAACGACCTTGTGAATGTAAATATAAAAAAAAGAAAGGAAGGACAAAAATATGCCAAATGTACTTTTTGCATCACACAGATTAGCCCATGAAATGCCAAAAAATGGTGCAAAGTTGATGTTAGGCTCATGTCATCAATTTCTTTGTTAAGTTATACAACTTGTGTGCTTAGAAAAATTGTGATAATAACCGCCATCAATTTTAGATTATGACAAAAGTAATAACTTTGATTATTGCAGGGTGTTCAATCAAATTTTTTGACCATGTTGCAACACAGAATAAGAACATTTGATACTATAAATTTATTTCAGTTAAGATTATCAAATTAGAAGAAAGTATGAATGTTAAAAAAAAAATTTGAGATTTTAATAAAGATTTCAAGAAAATAAGGTTTTTTATTGGTTTTACTTACACTTTCCGCTTTATCTTCAGTCCCTGACAACGTAAGATAAGCAACACAGCATATTTCATTGAACGCATCAAAAACCATTTCTTCATGGTCGGTTATCTTATTTGATATAATGGAACATAACTGACTTTTATTATTTGATATTATTCTTGTGACTAGACGTTCGATAGTGATAATTACCTAATAAGAAGGATTAACACTTCACACTAATTTTCCTATCAATAAATACTGTATTTAAATCCTCCTACGAATGAGCGCCTTATATTCGATGGAAAATAATTATTACAGTAGAGTTCCGGTTATTCAAACCTGCACTTAATCGAAATTTTCAATTATTCGAAACAATTTTCATCCCCCGTGGATTTTTTAACCTGATTTCAGCTAAATCCCTCTCAATTACTCAGAGTAAAATCTTGAGCTGTTTAATTAAATACCTCCAAAACCTACCAAAAGCAAATTTTGGCTAAAATAAGAAAATTTTCTATCCCTTGTGGAGCTTCGAATAACCAGAGTGAAACCTTGATTTCCCAGCTGTTTAATCAAATACCTCCAAAACCTACAAGAGCAAAATTTGGCTAAAATAACAAAATTTTCACTAATTCGAAATTTCGGTTATTCAGTTAACATATTACTTATTCAATTTTAGTTAACTGGCAGTCTACTGTGAGCGTCTCCTTTGAATAAGTATCACCTTATTTCAAATTTATTTAAAAAGAACAAATTAATGCAACCACTTATACTTTGTAGGAATACTTTTATTTTGGCCTACAAAGGTTTTTATGCGCTATAAAGATGACATAAAAATGCTATGTTGCCACCAACCTCAGAATCTCCATTGACCTTTAGTAGTACTTGGTTTATACTTGAATGGTTGACTTCTAGACCATTAATAGCAAGAATAATATCACCTAAAATAACATAATTCCTATAGAAAGTTAACTCAGAAACAAACATGCAAATAAACAATCTTCAATTGAAATATAACTATACCAATGGATATATTTTGACATCTATCGATAGGACTATTAGGAATGATACCCTGTATGATAATCGAGTTAGCATTTTGTTTAAAACCAGGAATGCCACTAAACATAATGTCATTATTAAAGTCATCCAATACTGGATCCATATCTAGTCCAGTAATAACACCTAAAACATTTTCAAGAGTGACATAATTTTCTTCAATTGCTGCATTTAGAGTAACAGCAACATTCTTGCATATTAAATTTGTAGTGTCTGAAATTTTTGTATCCATATGTACACTTTTGAAATCCTGCGCTTTCTGAATGTCTGTTTGGTTTGGCTTTTTCTTGTTATGATGTGGATGGTGACGGTGGACTTTATTTTTTTCATTATTATCACTATTATTAATTCTGTTTATGTAATCTTTCTTTGAAAACGATCTTGATTTTTTTATCACACTTTTTATTTTTTCTTGAATACGTTTTTCTTTATTTTCATTATTAACAATAGTTCGGACATGGTCTTTATAATTTCTTGGAATTTGATTTTCATTCTGCGACTGTATATAAACAAGATCACCGTTGTCTTGAATATGTTCTATCCATGGCCAACGAGTTGAAGCATCTTCCTCCCTAGAAACAGATATAAATGTCTAAATAAAAGACAGGCTTAAATAATTTTTTAAACATACATTTTTACCAAGGGCAAAAAAGTCATGTTTCTAAATCTATGAAATTTATGTCTGCTACCTTGAAAAAAACTTAGTACTCTCCAGGAAACTGGAGTAAGTGCAACAAAAATCATTCTCTTGTCACTCACAGCCTTAGAAATTTAAACTTTTGGATGTCTCCAATAAAATTATAATAGTTTTTATAAACAGACAGGATAACATCCTTGTATAACTTGTCAACATAGATCTTCCGCCTTTTTGACCAAATATTTTTATAAATTATGGTGTAGATTAATAAGAATGAATGTCTTAGAGGTCTTCCTATTTCAAGTCTATAAGTTAGAACTAAAAATTCTTCTAGTTTGAATAGGTAAAATCTAATGCCAATAAAAAAAAAAATCTTATTTCACAAAGTGCTTGTTAAGGATTGTCCACAAATTTCTTTCCAATCAGGCTTCTCATTTTGTAAATATGTGCTTACGTGATCAATCGCGTACGCCAGTTGACCACGTAACGCGATTGCGTAGCGTACGTAATTTGCTCCGGGTACGCAATTTTTAAAATGGCTATTTATTTGTTTAACAACGCACGTGCAAAGGATGTTACGCGTGCGATACGGGCTCCAAGGTTAATCTTTGTTGCGCATTCATTTTGCGGTAGAAAAGTGGGGACGTTTTGAATTGTGAACCCCAAACACGATGATTGAGCGTCTACTGGTATAGCGACTCTCTCAATCTTAACTTCCTTTTCTACATGTCCGAAATAGTATGCATGACTATACTGTCATTTTAATAAATGGTTTCCAATTGTTTTGTCAAATGAAGAAATTATCTACAATTAAATCCATGATAAAATGTCTGTTCCGCCTGTAAGTGCAGTTTTGCAGACTTGATTCATCCGTGCTCCGTCGGCGTTCACCTCCGCATTAGTTAAGAACCGCATGGCTGGATTTCTTGTGTAAGACCTGGTTACCAACGACGAAGGGGCCAGGCAAAAGAGATTTATGTCTACGTAGTTCTTTTAACTAAAGTCAGGAGTCGGTGAATTAGCTAGGATGGTCAGGTTGGCTATAAATAGGCTTGCTCGTGGATTAAAAGGAGCAGGATTATTCAATAATTCTCAGATCTAAAAGTAATCTGTCAACGGAGGTACGCGGTTCTTCCCGTACCTCACATAATTCAGGTACGCGATAGGGCGTATGAACGCGATCGCGTACCTCAAAATGAGAAGCCTGCCAATTCGCTATAAATTGTCTAATCATCTTAACTCTTCCTTTTACCAGACGAATTCTTTTTATAACATTAATGAGTAACTGTCTTAATTCGTCTTGAATGGTTTCAAGATATCATATTTTATTTAAAAAAGAATGTCTCTGAATCTGATACAACAGAAAAACTATGTTTCATTCTAATTTGGCCAAAATATTTTTGTGCCGAAATGACAAAATACAGATTTACCAAGCTCAAAAATAGCTGTGTTATGTTATAATGATACAAAAAACATCATCATGCGAAGCCTAAACATTGTTTTAAAGTGTTGTGAAATTGTCAAAATGTGATTTACAAAGCTTAAAAATACCATTTTAAATACAATATGAAAGCAACTTTGTCTTCATTCCTCTTGCAGCTTTTTATTCACCATACAAATATTTTTTTTTTCTTTATTAAAAAAATAGAGCAACTAAACTACAATTTTTAATAGAAAACAGTTGATTTAAAATAATTCTTCATTGTAAGCATTTGTTTTTCATGTGTAAATGTGCAAAAATTATAAATTTCAATACCTTTTGTGATTGCTAACATTCTTAAAGGGAGTACGAAACGATTCAATAAGCTCAATCCCCACAATTTCTGAAGCATGGCGTGTAATAAACGGACCACTCAAAAGGTCAAGGTGCAAGAAATTATACACACTTTTGATACGCATAGACGTCTAGACAACCTGTTTATGAATAATTAATTTATTATGATGAATTTTCTAAAACAGCAAAATTTTCCTTCAGTATTCTTTTTGGAGGTAAAATAAGCTATGGTCTGTAACATATATATATTAAATATCAGTAAATCGAAAAGTTTGTTTTGACAAGGGAACAGAAAACACAAGGAGCTGTATTTGTTAAATAGATGCTATGTTACTAGCTTTAAAAAGGTAATTAATACGTCCAAAAAGATTTTAAAGTTATTGTTGTGGCTTCGACTGGCTTTATGTACAATAAACTTATATGTTTCTATGCAAAATTTTGAAGGATATAGCTAGCTAGCTAGTTTTAAAGGTTTGAAGTTTATTTTATTAGAAAGTTTGAGTTAAAAGGTAAGTACTTATATTGAATAAATCATGGATATCCAATATAATTTTCTGTCATTTTCAGTTATATTTAGATGCCCAATACGATATTTAAGAAGATTTAAGTTGTTGTTTTTGTCCTAACTTTTTTCACCGCCAGCATGCATGTTACAGTACTGGAATCAGGACACCTAACATCGTGGACCGCATATCATGCGCGTCACGCATGATTCGCGATGATGTCGCGATAGTAAAAATTTTTAGCATCGTGAAAGTTGTGATCCATTGTGGGGTCGACTTTCACGATGCATCGTGATTTTCGTGACCGTCATGATACATCTTAAAACATTATAATAACACTTAATGTCATGAGAGAATAACGCCATTGAATAAAAATAATTATTTTTTTGTTGTTTTTTTAAATCAAAAATAGTTTCTTTCTTGTTTAGACGAATCCAACCTAATTAGTTGTTCTACGGGCCCGAGCGGCCCTAATTTTCACGAAAACAAAAAAATAATATCAAGCAAAAAAGTTTTTAAGAAAAAAAAAATTATAAACAAACAAACATTTTCTTATCCGATCTCGTGAAAAAAATATTATTATTGTCGTAACACCCTCCTTTGTTATGATTATTATATATGTTTAAAATTACGCTTGCTAAAATCTAATAGTGCAAGACTTTTACAGTATTCTCTCTAAAACACAATTCTGGAGATATTTTTTTCTTTTGTGTTGAACGTAATTCTAATCTATTTATATCTTTGCAATCACATTGAGCACATTGAAATGATTTGCTTCTGGTAATAGAGCAGTATAGCAGGTATCATTTTTAGGTGTTATTGACATATATAACACAACCTAGTGCCCAGGACTTCATTATTAATTTCTGTTAAAAATATTGAAAAATGTAAAATTAAATGTATAAATGATAATTTTCTTTTTTATCTTCGCTACCTTCAAGCAACAGGTGACCATTGAAAAGATGAAAAATACAATTAAAAATACAATTAATAAGACACATGCAACTATCTCCTCCCCATTGCTGCAATTTATTTTATCATGCACACTGTGATTGCTGAGATATAAATGGATAACAAAATTCTATAAAAATTAGAAAAGAATGTTCCGTACATCGCTGTTGATAATTATTAAGTTGTTATCTTTTTACCTTGAGTGCTAGTTCCATTTTTTTAGTGAGACAAATTTTTATTATTTTTTCTTCCCAACTAAAAAATATAAACTGCGTGCGTTATGTGAAAATACATAGAAAAAAATGGTTGTCGTAACACCCTCCTCCGTTGTTATTTTTTATTTTTTTGTTGTTGTTGTTCCGACCATACATTCTCGATAAAATTATTTTTATTTCGCTGACCGTAAGCTACTATCGACTTCGCCCATAGAACAACTAATTACGTTATGGTCGCCTTATTTCTAAAATCCAATTTCCAATAAAAATATATTACAAGATGCAAAAGAATTTTTAAATGTAAAAAAAAAAGACACAAGATTATACCCATCTATTGTTTAATATTTTTAATGTTATTCATGATCCATCGCGACAATCACGATTAATAGTGACGATCGCGATTGCATCATTATTTTTTTATACATCGCGACTATCGCGAAGTTCTTTGGTAACATTTTTTCTATCGCGATGGTCACGATAGGATCGTGGATCATTCGTGTCGCGCATGATATGCGCTCACGATGTTAGGTGTCCTGATTCCAGTACTGTATATGTGAGAACAAAAGGTTTATACATACATTATTGTTATGGCTCATGCACAACATTGACAATAAAACCAATTACATTTATGTGTACATAAAAGACACATTATGCATATCGCTACGAGAAACTTGCACAAATGTAAATTTACATACATTAAGTGGTGCTGTATAGTTAGGAATTTGGAAGTGCATATCCTGCCATTTGCACCTAAGTCATTCTATCTAAAACCAACGGGGTGCAACACCCACACCTATACAAATCCGATAAAATTTGGTTGATATAAAAGCTCGATTTTACAGCACAATTATGTAGGGGATAGTTACAAATTTCGTATGACATTTAATACAAATATATACAAATTTAATTGCATATAAATTGTATATAATTTTGTACATAAGGTAAATCAGTTATATCAATGTTACAACATAAGTATCTTGGAGAAAGAAAAAAAACGACTATTTTTTCGACAATTTTATGTTAGCTTTCGCCACACTTAAAAAAAAGATGTGTATGTTGCTACCATTTTAGGGCCTGTGTCTTTACAAAGGCGGACCAGATCATCTAAACTCATTTCTCATTTAAACCGAAACTTCTATGCTCCGGACTTGTTTATAAGTTTATGTGTAGTGACTGCAATGTCACTTATTATGGCAAGTCTATTCGCCATTTTAAGGTTCGCCACGAGTCATTAATTTAATTATTACTTTTTATTTTATTTTATAACGCGATGAATTTGTATAACGAAATCAGATATATCGATTTTTTTAAAATATCATACAAATATATATTATTTATATTTTTTCATGTCTGTACGGCGTGTGAATATAGCATTTAAAATTTTGCTCATTTATTTACATCACATATGTCTATCAATCACTACACAATGGCAGGCCTCCCAATAAGACCTACATGATCCCGTTCCATGTATATGTCGCCACGTAGGTAAACTTTTTCACGTATATAGAAAATTGCATGAATAAAGAAACGTATATAATATAAATTTGCTGATTATTTTAAGTTAAAGAGAACACAATAGTAATTCCTAGGAAATAAAAATAAAAATAATATATATATAATAAATAAAAAAAACTAAAGATAAACATAATTATATGATGGATTGTCTGGATGGTAACAACGACTTACAGAATTTTCTAAGGCCACCATCAAAAATATGTTATGTTCGCGTCCTGAAGACCCCGCAAAAATGAGTCGGTCGGTCGGTCGGGCGTATTTTTTGGGGGCAAAATTCGTTCCCAGGGCCAAAAAACAGTATAGCGCCACTCGACAGACCCTTTTTTCGCCGCCCTGTCTGTAAACTTGCCATGAGTACCCTAAAGATATTAATTTTTACGGGAATTAATTTTCGCGAGTTTTAGTCAATTTTGGGAAAATTAGTTCTCACGAATTTTTTTTTTCAAATATATATCGTTTGGATCAAAAAGTTTTTTCCGGGTTTTTTCCGACTTACCGACTCGGGTTTTTATTGCCAAAAGTGAGTCGGTCGGAGGACGCGAACATAACATATTTTTGATGGCGGCCTAATGTTTTTATCATTTTAATTATCCATTTTTATCTTACAAATCACAGTGTGTATAATAAAATGAATTGCAGCAACAAGGAGGTCATGTAGTATAGCATGTGCCTTCTTATTAGTATATATATATTTTCTTTTTTCTTTCTTAATAGAGTGGCCTGTTTCTTGAAAGCAGTTAACAAAAAACATGAAAACCAAAGAATATTATCATCCAAATCTAATTTTAACATTTTTTAATATTTCCAACAGCAATTGATAATTAATATATGTCCTGATCACTAGACTAGAGAATGTATATATACCAGAGCCAAAAAGCTTACCACTGAAAATGTATATAGCTAGCTAAACAAAGAAATTCAGCTTATGGCTTAGCTAGCTATATAAAAAAATCATACAAAAAAAACAAAATTTATATCTACAATTTAACATATTCACACTTACTCCGAATCTGTATTATAAGCACGAGAAGAACACGTGGAACAAAAACTTGGACTCCTCCCCAAAGATGAACACTGGCTATCAAAACTGTCCTGGCGGTGGTAATAATTCCTACTGTCAACATTAGTAAAGTTTTGGTGTTTTGTGTTCATCATTAAAACTTCTATTGATAACTTGAAGTATCAAAATTTTTATCTGTTAAATTATGTTCATAACCATAAGAAGAAAAGAAGTAATTAATTTTATCACTGCTACGTCTCCCATATTTGTTTTGATATGGAGCACGGAAGCTCAGGTCCTGGAAATGAGTGGAGGAATATAATGACCACCCAACTACAAGTTCCTGTCTGCCGTGACCAAAATTCATGTACAAGAAGTACAAGATCCATGTACCAGTCAGAAGAAAAACTCCTACCTCGTTCCCAGAGCTAGTTAATTTTTGATACTTGATTTTTGATACTTTTTTATACAGGTCCTGGGTACTTAAAAATGCAAAATATACACTGGCACGAAGGCATGAAGCAGTAAGAACTCTGAAGCTACCCGGGAATGCTGCAACACTTTCCACGTTATTCCATCTATGTCACAAAGGGAGGATTGCAAAATGGTAATACGGTAACGACAAAGAAAATGTCAAAGAATGATTTAAATGTTAATTGCTTTTCTATGAATAAATGCGTATTGTTTGAGAAACTGCTGAAGTACTTTTCGCCACTTCTGAAGAAGTAGCTTGCTGCCGCCAAAAATGAGATAATTCACATTTTTTCTAAAGTTCAAGCGCAGACGGTCAAAATAAAAATACACTGTAAAAACAGTATCTAAATTGACAGTTACATCTCCCATGAAAGTAAGAAAAATAAAGAAATTTAAAAGAAATTCTTACCACCATTTGGCTGTAACATATTTCCTTCGATTTTTTTCATTTTTTTCGAATACAAATTTCATACTAAACACGACGAGTGTAGTTTTTTCTATCTGAGATTTCTATATTTCCTGATCTTTTTTAGTGTCACAACTAAGACAGGAAGGATATATGTTTACCTAATTGAGTTGGTATGTTTTATATTTTCTTTACAGACAAAACTTTTGTTGTTAGAAATGAAACAGAATCATATTTGTGTCAAAAGCACGTACAAGAGGAATACGACACCTTGAGAAAACTGGCGCGAATTATATAATTTACTAACGCGAGTTACAATCACTATATTTCTCTTATTTGTAGTTAAAATATTACGCTTCGCCAAGAAACAAAAATTAACAAACTATATAGGTTTAAAGACAATATTTCTGTGCTAAAAAAATTGCACAGAAATATTATTTTGACCTCCGAGTTTTGTGGTACGCACGTTTGTTTTTATAAGAACCTCTAAATTTCAGCTGGGGCTGGATGTGGATACTTGCGTAACAAGGTCAAAGAATTTAGGATGATAATATGTAACATGTTAGCAAAATTTGACTCTCCGCGTTCTTATATACTGGGTTTTTTAGAGAACGTAAATTTGACTTTTAAAATGTGAAAATAAAAATAAAACATAAAGTAAGCAAATTAATGCATTATTTTATTTTCAACTTTTTGTCTAGCACGACCGCCAAATGCTATTTCTCATTCTCGTCCCTAGAGCTCTTTCACATAAAATCTCAGGGTTTAATGTCAAAGAGCTCTGGGGTCGAGAATAGCTATTTCTTTCTCTTGGACTTAACACACGTTTTGTTCACATCAAGAAAGCAAATTTTTTAATGAATGTAGGAAAGACTAAGCTGTCGTCATTATATATTGATGAGAAGAAATGTGACTTCGTGTGAAACGAATAGGGATTTATTTTTCCCATGGCTTTTTAACTCTTCTTTTGTTCCGTGTCTCACGTGCTCAATTGAATTAGCAGCTGAGATTTCATGCAAATTTTGGCAACGATAAGCTACAATTTGTTTAGGCTTTCACTTTTGGAAGTGCGCTCAATCTATCCGAAGAACGAAACGAGCAAGGAAATAAAAACCAGTAGAAACTAGAAGCAATTTATCAGCAGATACTAATAACATGAAGCTTTTTCTACTCTTTGTGTATTCCATGTTTACTTCTGTCTCTGGTCACACATTTACGTTAATGGATAGAGAAAAATCGTACGCTCGTCTGCATTCGCCGATGTGGAAACAAAATGGAAAATTACATTTTAATATGAAAACAAATGGAAAGGACGGCACAATTTGTACGATTGAAAATCAAGTTGGCGAAATTATGAGATTGATATCACAAAAAGGCCTCCTTAAAGTTCTATTTGACGATATCAAGCAACCGGTATTTACAGACAGTTTAGAAATAAAAGCACACCGTTGGAATCACATTCGGTTGCATCAATCACGTGATGGTTTAGCAATACGCTTTAATCACGTGACTATGGAGATTCCATTGACAAAAAGACGGTGGCAAGTTTCTTATTGGAAAAGCGTGACCATAGGTGAACCATTGCAAGAAAGAAATGAAATAAATAGCCAGAGAAGGTAAATTCATTACTACTGCTTTTTAATCAATTTTAATTAATTTTAGTGTCGTTCCCAAAGCCTTATTTCGCTTTCTAATATGTGGTTAGCACGAACGCACCAACACGCGAAGCAAGAAATAAGCTCTGGGGCAACCTCGTCCCCAGGGCTTCTCGCCGTCCGAGATTGTTAGGAGAAAAAGAGCCTGGGGGCGAGGTTGGCTCTAGAGACATTTAATTTAAACTTTTAATTTTCAGTATTGTTGGTTGTATACATCTTCATACACATAAACATGATGAAAAGTTTATAGAGATCAAGCAAGCCATATTGGACGGTTGCATTGACGCATGCGCAGTACAATCTTGTCAAAATGGTGGAGAATGTGTTAACCATTATAATGCTATTACTTGTGACTGTCGAAGCAGTGGTTACACTGGAAAAACTTGTGATATCAGTAAGATACATATCATTTTTTAGCTTTGTAAATTTCGGTAGCTCTGCAGGCACGTCTTCTTAGATAGCTTAAGGAAATTAATTTTTCGAGTTTTTTTCAATTTCTTGAAAATTTCTTCCCGCGAAAATTGAGTAACTCACTATTGATTCTCGCGAATTTTTTTTTTCTTTTTTAAAATACAATTTACTTTTACACTATTTTTCCTTTTGATTTACCGATCACTATACATATAACCGATATGGAAACATTAACTTCAGCAGTCTTTGTTATGTTTACTACACAAAAAACCTTGAAACACTGAGACAAAACTTTATAAAAATCGTTTTTCGTGAAATTCGAGAAATGCGAACGTCGCAAAAATTCTTGCAAAATTTTTCTTGCCAAATTAGTTCAAAAATTAATTCCCTTAAGTTTTTTCACTTAATATCTGATTATAAATCTCTTTCCTTCTTACATATTAGAAGCTGAAGCAGTAAAATTAGACACCTCGAGTTTCATAATAATGAAAGCCAATCTCTTGGACAAAGATGACGAAATTTCGATTCGTTTTAAAACAAACTTTTCAAGTGGGATTTTGATAGCAACAGAATCAGAAGATGAGTTACCCTTGGTTGAATTATATAACTCAAGTATTTACGTTGCTGTTCAAGTTGCCACAGGTAGGTCTCTGCGGGTTTTATCACAATGAGAACTCACACACAAAAAACAACGACAAATTTTTTTGCTCACTAGCTCCCCTTATTGTATCATCTTTATCTAACACTATTTATTTACCTTAGGTGTATTACGAATGAACATCGGCAAGGATTTACACGATGGGCAGTGGCATCATTTTCAGCTGTCTCGCAACTTTCATGACGTCAAACTAAAACTCGACAGTGACGTTAATGTGCACGCTATTATCCGTGGGGAAAACAACAACGTCAACCTGGGTGAAGAAGAAAGTTTCTTACATTTCGGAGGAGTTGTGAATCCCAATGATACTATCTACTCTTTAAGTAAAAAAAACTTTCAAGGCTGCTTGCAACAAGTTTTCTTTGGTCAAAATGACGTCATAAGAAATTCGTTACGTCGGCACAATCCGTCATATTCAACTGCTGGGAAAATTGAGCCTTGTCATGGTTCTTCAGGGTAATAAGTTTCTGCCATTTAAACCATAAATAATTGCACTTGTTAGTAAAATCGAAACAAACTGTGACGCCGCCATATCTCTAAAAACTACGCCCTCTTGGAGTTTGTGTAGAACACAGTCCGGTGGAAAGCGCGTCAAAGAAAGAAGAAAAAAATACATTGTAGAAAACAGGATGAGTTTCTTAAACAACTATATAGTTGCACTTTTAAAATAATTTACAAGACAGATAGATTGGTTGATCAGTTCGTCACAATTCGTCCACGTCTCCTGCAAAGTTGTCGTCAAAAGTTCAGCTTTGTCATGTAACTCTTTTTCGGTGTACAACAGGTCACCGTGTAGCTATGGAAACAAAATATATTGTCGACAGATTGTCCTTATTTTTTGTATTGTACAAATTGTGAAAAATTTTAGAAAAGTAATTTTATTACTATTTTTACTTTGACGTACCTTCAGAAATAGCGAAATATATGCTTGAATAAGTTCATAATCCTTTCCAATACGCAGCAGTTCGACAAAGCATTGTAAAACTATGCATAATAGTTCGACGCTTCCACCTGCGTCCGGACCAAGTGAACGAAATTCAACATCTGTTTCAGACGGACTCATGTTTCGTAACTTGTCAAGAAAGACAACAGCTATGAAAAAAATATACAACAGCTAAAGTCGAAATAAATTCGACATGTTGGAAAATCCATAACATTCTGCACTAGCAGAGTACGAAACAACATATAGCATACACTACAAACCTCTATCAGTTTGTTCCTGCTTCAATAACTTCTGAATAGGCGAGTCAAATCCAAACGTTTGAAATTTTTTCACCCGTGAACTCTGAGAAATGAGACGATTAGAATTCATAGGTTAACATTTAGAAAAAAATAGCAAAGTAGAACAGATGAAAGCTAACCTCATCATCATCTTCATTGGATTGCGTTATGTCAAACTTCGTTTCCAAACCTCCAACAGTTGGTAAGAAAAACGGTGCAGCTTTTGGTTTCTTAGGAGGCTCTTTTGGCTTGTTTCGTTCCTGAGAGTAGGGCAGAATAAAACACTTACAACTCATATATAACAGGTCATAAAAAGAAAGTCGTTATAGTGTTCTTTAGCAGTAAAACGATGTTATAAAATATAACACACAAAGTTGATTATTTAGAAACACACACACTATATATACCTTGATCAGTTCAAGGTTAATCAAAGTCTGCCATCGTGATTCCGGTAGCATAGAAAGTGTGACCAGGGGTGAAGAAATTTGTTCCGGAGAGATATATTCTTCCACATTACTCTTCTCTTCCATTTCAACTTCTTCGACTTCCACTTGACTTTCTATAAGTAAAACAAGAGAAACGGATTGTATTAAACTGAATAACTAAAAATCAGCAATTGTGATTTGTAAGCGTTTTATATCCCGGGGCAGTTGTGAATTGGGGCAGTTGTGAATTGTGGCGGTTTTGTGTTGCGTAGTAATTGCAGTTTGTAAACTCCCACCATCCCCCTTTCAAATACATTTATGAGGATAAAAATAACAGTTAAAAATAGCCAAACAAAGAACATATAGACATTTTCAACAACATCAACATGCGTTTACCTTCTGTTTCAATCTGAGTGGTCGGCAACGATAGAGAAACAGGTTGATAATCATTTGGTAGAGGAGAAGGATACACCCCGGAATAAGTCACTTTGTTTGACCTAAAACATGAAAAAATTCCCGTGAGAAGAACACGATGAATTTAAAACATCCACAGCAATTCACGATGTTTGGCTCACAGAAGAAAAAAGTTAGGCATTATATTATAGACTAGCTGGAAGCCTGCGGAAAAATTCAGGTGGTCCTTTTTGTATCCCATATTTCGTGTTTCCATAGCACGACGGTTTTTGCACGAAGACAGACAGATAGAATACGGCTATTATTAATATAGAGACCAGTCGTTAGCCTGTGGTAAATCCACGAGAATTGGCCCATCGCAGCAAAGTTGATAAAAATATATCGCAATAATTTATAGTTTTAAGATTTAGTGAGTGGTTTAGCATGGGACAGTTTCGGACAAGACAAAATACGGGTAACATTATAAGGAAGATTATAAATTATAAATACCATAAAAACACTCACCATAAGTATATTCCCAAGTCATCCTGGTGTGTCGTAGCAAGAAATTCGCCAGTTGGAGAAATCGCGACACTCGACGCAGGAGTGTCCACGAGAAAACAGTCTATCAGTCTAAATGTACCAAACAAAAATGGCTAAATTTCTTGACTGGTAATGACAAAACAAATATTGACAAGATTAAATGTTTTTCACATTATTAGGATCCAGTGCATAAAAAAATTATTATTATTTACAAATCTTATGAAACATAAGAATGGAAACGCTGGATATGCTCCAGAAAAAATGTTTTAGCTAAACACCTAACAATATGCCTACATTTTACGTAAATTTACGCAAATCTGCAACTCCTATTAAACGTAGTGAAAATTTTTTATCAACTCCAAAAATATAATAAAGTTTGATATACAACATCTATATCGTGAAGTCACTTTCTTAAACTACTGCCAACTGAGCTAATACACCAACCTTGCTGAAGGTATATCCCATGTTTTGATAGAGCCATCCATGGATGCAGAAACTAACCATCGCGCATCGCTACTCCATGACTATGAAGAGAATACGTTTTCCTGAATTTCTCAAAAAAAACTTAGTAAAAGTACAACAAAGTTTTATTGCATAACGTCTAAATGAGGCGGAATAAATTTAACGTGTACTTACTATATCCGTAATAATACTTGTGTGCCCCGGGAATTTACGAACGGCATTTCTTGTATCGATATCGTATATTGTCAGAGAAAAGTCTTCAAAGCAAACAGCCAACAAAGAGCTAAAAGAATTCGCAGAAACTTTTTATCAATCTTTATTTTATTTAACTGAAAGAAACAAAGGAAATTTACTTTACCTTTCTCTATGTAATCTGCTTTTAATAACCGGACATTGGCAGTTGATTGTATCAATAAGGGTGTGTTCCTTGAAATCCCACGTCTAGAAATACACAACGCGATACAGAGTTACAAAGAAGCTGAATATGAAGGTATTAAATGCTGTAAAAATTGTAACCTTGATAGATTTATCAGCGGATGTGGACACCATTACGAGGTTGGCAGTATCCACAGCAACGCCTCTGATTATTCCTTTATGACCTGAAGTATCAAACAAAATGTTTCGTAAAATACTTGTACCATGCTATTTGTAACAAATAAGTTATATAGTTACAAGGAATACCGTTTCCTTTCTTTCCAAAGCAGCCACGCTGTATGCCCGATTGTAAATTGTATTTTTCGATCAAACCGTTTTTGTAACCAACAATAGAGAAATTGCCACAGCTGCTAATATCAACAGCCTAAAGAAGTTAAAGAGTTAAATAAAGTCTGGATTTTTTAATAGAAAGAAAATCAAAATCGTGAACATACTGTAGCAACTTTTTTCTTTGATCCATCCTGTCCAAGTTTAAATTTTCCCTTCGCACGTTTCATTGTACTCCACGTCACGCCAGAAGAATATCCCAAATGACATGTGACAACATTATCCCAATCTTTCTCTCTGGATGTTTCTAAATAACAAATTTCCTGGCTTTTGACGAATGGACGGTAAATAACAACATTACGATTAACACGAAGGGAGTCGCAAAATTGTCGAAATTTCGAATTCTTCATTTAAAGTTTCTTTATGAAACTAGTGCAAAGACCAACTATATACTATATACAGAGCTCAAATTTTTTCGAAAACCAAATTTCTTACATTATCAGAGTAATGAGATTGTCCTTTGACACAACTACCAACAAGAAAGTATTAGAATATTCTATTCTATTTTTGGATGAACAGACTGAGAGAATATGAAAAGTATGTCAGGTAGACGTGGACGTGCTAAAAATTGGCAATATGAAATTCGCATATTCACTTTTATTGTGTGAGTTATTTCGTCATAAGATAGTCTTATATACGCCTGTATGAATACAGGAATAGTACATTGACTCAGAAAATTTTAGAATACCAAATAAAAATTTTAACATCCCAACAGCGAGAAAAAAAAAGGTAAAATTAGCACAGAATGTCAAGAGAAATTCCTTATTAGTATTTTTAGAAATCATGCTGACCACAAAAAATAAAAATCTAAATTTTAGGAAAAAATTGTTTAAGATTCCAGGACTATTTCAGGACTATTCTAGGACGAAACGGCTAACCGTGCTAAATTTCCAAAATATGAGAAAAAATGTTTAAGTTTTTTAACTACTTTTCTGGGAAATATTTTCTGTAAGGTTTGTAGAAAGATTCAATTATCTGGTTTGGTTCAACGTAAAATCAACATAATTAATTTTCCGGACTATTCAAAGATATCTTTGGAATTTTTGGTAAAAAATCCAGCAGATATTTAGGCCAGGAAAACAGAAAGCTTGTTGTGCATTCTAACATTATTACCTGTGAGGGCGTTAGAATTCGAAATATTGACAAGTTCAAAAGAAGTATGTGCTAAATCGAACGTGTGTTCATAAAGCAAGATGATTTTTGAAATTCAAACAATGATGAGGAATAGGTGTGGCAATTTTAATCACGTGATCTATCATATTTTGATCGCGAACAGAAACGAATCTCTTCTTCATACCTGCTGCAATGCAAGTTATAGGTGGAAGTTGCAAATCTTCAATCTGCATACCACTGTGTTTAGATTTTTTAAGTAAAGACCCTAAAACATAGTCAAAATTAAATATCTATTTAATTAAAAAAATCATGACGTAATCAAAACTGTAACATATAATACCTTGGCTAAATTCATGACACTGTTCACCTCTCATAACGGCTGTATATCGAAGTGTTCGATCCATACCTTATTAAAACATATATACATAAAAAGTCAAAAAAAGTTTAAATTTATTTTATTTTGCATTTTAATTTTCAATTTGCCTCAATCATTAAATCATACCTGCTGTTAGAACGACATTTCCATACGAACCATAAAATAATGATTGTGTTGGTGGAGCACTATGACCACATCGACTCTTTAACAACCTACAACTACCATCTGGGTTGTCAAAAATCCATATCTTAAAAAAATACATTACAGCATATATTTGTGTCTACAGAAAATGTTTTTAACCCATCGACACAAACTAATATTTGGTAAATGTTTGTTTCTCAAATTTTCTTTGTGCATTACCTCAAGTAATGCAAATAAAAACTAAAAGAATCAACAATCCAATTGACTGATGGACCACACACATGATATACTATTTCTTTAGGTCAAATTTCTGAAACATCGTTTTCCTCCTTTTAAAAAAAGCTATCTGCAAACACAACACATAAACTTGAGAATGTGACGAACTAATTAGGAACAAGAGTTCGTCACCACAAACAGAAAAAAATTCAATAAGAAGCAAAACAATTGTTAGAAAAAGGGAGATTTGTTTTTATATAATATATTCAACTACCATCAACAAAACAAAGTCAAACCTTTAAGGAATTATCAGGACCAGATGTGATAAGTAACGGTTGCTTTTGAAAAAATTTCATGCCTGTTACATTGCCACTATGTGCCGCCTGAAGAACATACAAAGATTGCTTTTTTTCTAAATCCCAGAACGAAATAGTTCCTGACGATGACCCAGTTGCCATAATTGATTTTCCATCTAATAAAAAAAAACATTGGTATTGACATACTACTTGTTAGTGCAAAATTGCAGTTGTGCATGATATGCAAAGCTCACCTGTTCTGAAAGAAATAGCAGTTACCAATCCAAATTCCTGATAAAAAGACATCAGGATCTTTTCAAATTTGATATTTATTAAAACAATACGTCCACTTTGCAATCCCACCCCAACAACGTCAACTGCAGGAGACTAAATAGAAGATAACAGCTAGTATAATAATTGCTACAATGGTATCTTTTCTGTAATGGATGAAAATTACCTGTTCAAGAACCACAACAGGCTCTTTCCAACCTTTCAATTCGTGAATAAGTTTGCTAAAATAAACAACTGCTTTTAACAACTGCTTTTAAAACTAATAAAAACACCTCATGGGTGAGGTTACATGTTTTGTTGACGAGAAACCTGTTTATAAGGAACCTACATGTTTAGGAAACTTTGGTTTTAATTTTTTATGACTAATTTTAAAATAGGAACATCTGAAACCTGTCACATGGTACAATACAAAATTATATGAGTGTTGTGTCCCTGACGACAATATATACAATGGAGGCAATGTGATTTTAAATTGACTAGAACATATTTAAATTTTTGTTTTGTTGATTAGGTAAAAAAACTATGAAACGAAAAACGCTTTGTTTTTATAAGCAAAAAAAATTAAAAAACAAAAAAAGAAATATTAGAAAACTTTAAATAAGAAACTTTTAGAACTAAAGGTGCTTTGCTAGATTTCTTATAAAAAGTGTATAGCCTATAAAACCCATATAAATTCAGACTATTTAACTTTATTCATCTAGCAGAGCAAAATTCTAGACAAAATTTAAAAAGGTAACATTTCAACAACTCAAATTTAAACTTTGTTGGTTATGTGTATTTCCATAGTGTGAATCTACTTTAATTTCCGTTTACTTTTTATCCACCCCAAGTATAATTAGACCCCTCCATTAAGTTTTCGATTACATCCCCCGACAAATTTAATAAGGGTAGAAAAAAAGGCTGTGCATGGAGAGCAAAATGACAAACTGATCAAATGTCAATTAGAAATTAAAAAAATATATATCTGAACAAAACTTGTACAATAACTTACTGAGAAATAAAAAAATGTTACTCAATCTTCGAAAATTCAAACAGTTTGCAAATTTTCATGCATCTGTCAATTAAATACTTTCACTTACTGTGTTTTTACATTCCATATCTGAAGTGTACCTTGCTTACTTCCCAACAGAATTTTATTCAAATATGTACTGGGGTGCATACATGCACTTATTTTAAATTCTCCAGGATCCAGCGAAAAGATTAAGTAGGATTCTACAAAAGTGAAAAGTAAGAACATCTACAACAAATATTTATATTTTGGAATACGAGAACAGAAAAAAAAACTAAAACCACTTAGAATTCTAACTTTATTACTGGTTATCGAAATAAAGAGTGTTAAAAATAAAAAATAATAATCAGGTTAAGGTTGTAACGTCTTAAAACAAGACCTCCAATCTTTAAAATATTTTCAGCATTAAATTTTTTCTTTTCTTTTTTCGCATAACAGTCATTTTGAACTTGTAAAATATTCACTTATCAATGTTCACAGAGGAATCAGGATAACACTTCCAGCCGTTCTAATTTAAATTTGTTTACATCAGCCAATTCAATGTGATAATGTTATTTGCCTGCCTGCTTCGTTAATACATCAACATTTGCGACAATAATTGCCAAGAAATAAAGTAAAATAGAAAGGCTGACTTCTTATTTCTGTACATCCTTCCCTAACCCCTCCACCTGTAACAAATCTTTTAAAATTTCCCCTTTCAGCGATCGCTACCTATAAATGACACCTATATTTTCAAAAATTTAAAATATAAAATAAAAAATATCAGTAGTTTATAAACAAGCTTTGTGAAATAAAAAATTACTTTTTAACTTCTCTTAAACTATTCTTAGACACATACTTTCAATATTTTTTTTCTACCTGACGTTTTGTGTGACCATACATGAATAGCATTGGAATCATCAATTGAAATTATATGGTCTCCTAACTGCAAAAGCATGTGTACTGTAGCTTGGTGTTCATTATAGCTGGAGATCTAAAAAAAGAAACACTTAGTTCAACATTATCTTACACACAAAAATAATTTTTTAAAAGAAGCAGTGTCAAAACTACACACCTGTTTTCCTCTTTGAAAAATGCAGACTTTGTTTCCAGTAGCAACAATTGTTAAATTTCTTGCAGAGCACAATGCACTGATTGGTTCAGATGTACTTTGCCCTAGAAAAAAATCCCGTTTTCTTAAATGTAGAAACCAGCTTTGCTGACCATCTATTTTTTTGTCTTTGCTAACCATCTATTTTGATTATTTTTAATGATTTAAATCACAGACCTTGCCATGAGCAGAATTGGAGATGTGTGGTAAAAAGCATACAAAACAAATCAATGACTGATGACTTGCATACTCAGTGGGTCAAAATGTATCCTCATTTTAATTGCACGCTTTAATTACATATTTCAAAAGCCATGTTTAGTAATAGCATTGTTATCTGGGAGAAATTTCAGTTAGTTTGAAGAATTTGTATAAATAAGAATATACAACTCACTTGAATTGTATTTAAATGGTTTATCTCTTCAATTAATAAATAGCCAAAAATGATTTTAATGATTGCCCGATGTCAGCTGTCAAAGCATAGCCCAGAATAAATTTATTGATAAAATGCTAAATTTATATTATTCAATGGAATGACTGAACAGATAAGTGGTAATATTTTTGAATTACCTTCTATTACTGATACTTTCATAATAATAAATTAATTTTCAAAAAAGTGAATCATTTCATATCCTTCTTAATCTTTATCACTAATCAAAGCTAGAATCATGATTTTAAACTACAACAATATTAAATCAGGCCTATTAATCAGCTTTAAAGCTTGGTTTCCAATAGTCTAAATTTTGTTGCACAACAGCTGCACAACAGTAGCATAACAGTCACTGTTACAACTTTTTTGGAAACACATGTTGTGCAACAATTATGGATTTTATTGGAAATCAAGCTTAAGGGATCGCTCTCCACGTGCACGCAAAGAAGATTAACCACCCCACCAATAAAGGATCGCATGGCTAGGTATCAGTTGTTGCGGTTACAGACTACGAATGGAGCGTGTTGATGATATCTTAGTCAACATAGTTCTTTATCTGGGTCAGAAGCTAGAATGAAAAGTTGGCTTTGAATAAAACGATCTCACAATTTTCAGGTTTGAAAACGTTATTTGAAGAGCTGGTATGGTGTTTTGGAGAAAAATAGAATAAGTAAAAAAAAAAAAAAATCTTTGACAATATTGGAATATTATTTTAAGTAATGATTTTCATGATCCATTGTTAGCGTTGTCCTTATTAGCTGTTCAACTTTCCATAATTTTTTACATATATAAATATTGTTTGTTCCACATGTAGTCAGAAAGTTGAATTAATGAGTCGACTTACAACTTATTTATATCTGGGTTGAAATTCCTGGTGGTAAGCATTGCTGTAATTGTAACAATTGCTTTTTCCCACGCCAAAACAGCTGCCCCTGTGCAGTGTACAGTGGCAAAGGAATTTTGTTACTTCAGTTTGTCTAATTTTTTTTGTAATTTTTCATTTTGTGGATGGCTTGTGCAAACAAAATTATCAAAGCTTAGGGTGCGTTGGTGTTTTTTTCTTATTGATAGGCGGCCTGTTAAATTAATCTGAATATATACAAATATAATATTTTTGAACAGGTGTTCTATGGTTAGCATCTACATGACACAAAAACCACTGTTTGTACTGCGAAAAGCACCTAGGGCTCTGTATTTTAGGATGCAAAATGATGGTGCTATGCTTACATAACTTTCAACTAACAAGATCTTTTCCATATTGCACATTCAAAACTAACCTTGGTGGCTCAAAATCAAAGCGCATGAAAATAAGGTTTATTATAAACCATTTCAAATTATAGTAAGAATGTTCATATATTGCAACTGATAAATTCATAATTTCTTGATGTTTTGGTTGCACCTGACCGTAAAATGGAGCAGGTAAGTGATGGGAAACAGGGCATAGTGTGGAAGACTGGGGATTGCTGCAAGTTTTTGTTGGTGTAGAAAACATCAGACGGGAAAGTTGACCTAGTCCTTTGCGTTATTTTTCAATGAATTAAACATTGGTTTTTTAAACTGTTGCCTCGCCTTTTTACAGTAGAACCGTGTTGTCTTTTAGGCTTTTATAAAGAGATTTGCAGATATGGGAAGAAGTTCATATATGTTTAACGCTATTGTAAAAAATAAAGCTTTTTTAAAGCTACAATTATATAAAAATCATTATTTGGTCACTACATTTTGTGTGGCTCTCCTTGTACAGAATTTGTCACGCTTGACTGAAAAGATTCTGTATATATTCTGATTGGTTCATTACCTATGTAAACAAAAAAGCTGATTCGTTCTTAAGAGCTGCAAAAATTAAATTGTTTCTATACTCCCATGAAGAGTATACTTTTTGATGTTTTTAAATCAAATGATTGTTATTTGGTAAGGAGCAAAACTTTTTTGTCTAGAAAAATGGTTAATAATAGTTAAAGGGAACCCGGGGTATAAAATGATTTTGGACTTATATTTATAGAGCTTAAAAAGTTAGCTAACAAGTCTTTTTAAATTTTTTAAAAAGCTCTTTTAGTTCTTAAGATATTCACATTTAAAAAAATTCAGATTTAATTATGCTGTCATGAATTATGATGTCATATTTCAGTAATAGCAAATTTAGACATTTTCTTTCATCAGTAATTTAAGACCTGTTAAGGGGTGTGCATTCAAACTTTATCAATGCATAGATATTATAAAGGTTAATTGATTAACATAATTTTTTTTGCCAAAATGACACTTGTTTGCTCGTCTAGGCCTCTTAATTTTTTGCTGACAAACTCATAACTTGGGATCTGCATGTCGGTTTGCAATCAAATTTTGTGAGTAAACATATAGGGCTTATACAAGCTTACCCACAAAATTTGATTGCAAACCAAGTTGCAGATCCCGAGTTAAAAAGATTTCATTAAAAGAGTTTTAAGACTTACCCACAAATAACAAATTCAATCTTTGGCACTAAAAATATAAAAAAATACTATGATTAGAAATGAACATTGGTCAATAACTTTTGAAATACAGTACACAAGCTATTGGAAAAATCTACTTAAGCAGAAAAACAATGGAAAAGATCCATCATTTAAATGTTGATGACATCATGGATCCACAATCCCGTCGTTGCAGAGATATATTGATGACTTTATAAACCTGTCGGCTCCAAAAAGGGTGGATTGACCAAGCTTTAGAAAATTGGTCCTATTTTAGTTGCAGGTGGTCTCTAGTCACCTGAGCCGTAAAAAATAAATTATGTTACCAGCCTCAGGCTTTGAGATACAAAGCTCGATGTCCTGCCATTATTAACTAGTCATTCAATTCTTGTTGATAGACAAAGCAATGTTGACATAAACTTTTTTTTAGTGACTTAGGGATCATCTCCAAGATTGTTTCATTTTTGATACAAATTAAAACAATTTTCATTGTATAGAAATCGTTTCATTAGTTGTTTTTTCAATCATTTCATAATCATAATCATAAAATGAATTAAATGTTTCCTATTTTTTTATGAAACAATTTTATAACAGGCTAAGAAAAAAGAAACGATTTGGAAATGATTTGAAAAAAGTTCTAAAATGATTTGATACAACTGTCAAAGTATATATCATTTGTGATACGGTGTAAAGGTGTTATGAATATTATTGTAACAAATTTTGAAACAATGTTGAACCAATTAAAAACAAATTCTAAAAAGTTGAGCAAGCATTCTCACAAAGCTTAACAATCACCATACTTTGATCTAGAATGACAAGAGCATGTTCGTGTGAAGCTTAAATATCACTGTATTTCGTTCTAAAATGACGAGAACATGATCCTACGAGGCTTAAAATTTGCTGTACTTCCTTCAAAAATGACGAGAAAACATTCCTTAAAGGTTAAATATTGCTGTATTTCGTTCTATCATTTCGAGAACAAGTCTCTACGAACTTAATGTTGCAGTATTTCGTTCAAAATAAAAAAGAATAAAAGCCTAGAAGTCACCGTTCTTCCTTCTAAAATGACGAGACAACATCCCTACAAAGTGTAACACCCCTGCCAAGTATAAAAGTTGCCATACCTATGAAGCTTAAATATCACCGTATTTCATTCTATAATGTAGAGAAAACGTACTCACGATGCTTAAATGAAGAGATGCCCTATTTTTTAACGCAGTTGTAGTGATATATCTTTTACATAAGCATGTGCTGTTTTACTTATGAACGTCTATTCAGTTACTCAATGTATAAATATTTTTTTTACTATTCTTAAGCACCCTGAAACTGTTTTGAAACGATCTCAACGGATTTAGTTTTCAATAAATCGATTTGAAACAAATCAGAAAATAATGAAACGATTTCCATATGATTTGAAACGATTTTTGTAAAACAAATGTTATTTTAAAATCGTTTCAAATTTGTATGGCAAGTTATGTTAATTAAAAATAGAAACAATATAAAGCAATTTATTTTCAAACGATCCGTCAGTACATTCAGGGATAACGCATAATCGAGGGATAACACATAATTGAGGGATTCCTCAGGTTTAAAGTATATAAGTTTTTAAATTTTTTGTTCCTTTACATGCAACAATCCTTTCAAAACTTTTGTTTAAATGGCGATCACCTTGTCTTTGAGACTTTAGGCACAGTTCCTGAATTAATAAGTATGACCTAAAGATTTTTTCAGCAAAGATGATAAAAACATAGAAAACGGGACAGGATATTGTCTCGTTTACTCCATTTGGAAGTTATTATTATTATTATTATTATTCAGAATATTTATACAGGATATAAGCACTTCAGTGTTGGGAACACTTTTATCAATGTGGGTCCTGTGTTCTGAATATATACATTAGGTATACACCGGCATTGCCTACCCAATTTCCCTCACATGGCATGGGTTGACCCGTAGCTGTGGTGAAGACACTTGCTAAACATGCCCACGCTGTGGACCGAACCATGGACCTTGTGATTGCGAAGCGAACTCCATAACCACAAGGCCACACGCCAAGGTTGAGGTATATTTCTTACTGTTGTTTCCTGTGGTATTTAGTGACTGCTTACCAAAACTGAAGACCATACAGTCGAAAAACTGTAAGTACACCTCAAGATCCCTTGCCTTATTATATATGCGTTATCCCTGACTGTAGTAAGTTCCCATAGGATTCTAAGATAAAAAATTAATGCTTTATTACAACTAACTAGTGTATTTTTAAAAAATTTAAAATGGATGCAGGCTTTTTCGGGCAAAACTAAGTGTTTTTCAGTATTTCTAAGAAGTTATCCCAGCGCTACTTTGCAGTGTTCTACTATAGTCAGCTGTGACCATCGTGTTTTAGGTGAGTGACTTACGTTATAGACATGATAGGATGATCCAACAACAGTTGTAACAAAATTGTCTGAACCTCTAGCTTCCAGGCATAGTGGAATGTGATTAGACACAAAGCCAAGAGCCCTAAATGGAGAAAACACCTGGCTTTCCATTTTGATTTTTCTTTCTGCCATGTTTTTAACGTCTCGCTATACCAATGTCTCCAAACAGACTTTGATAACCATAAAAAACATTTTCGCGAGACAAAAAATCTACCCACGTGTTATGGAGATCCAGGCCGCTGTAACCATGTTCCGTACGAAATTGACCCGTTGTACGAGGTTGGTCATTTTTCGCGCTTGTACGAAGATGGGCAATTTTGTACGAAAATGGGCATTACAATTGCTGTACAAAAATTATGCAACGAATAATTTGGTTTAGAAATGAATATCTAAACATTGTTAAATACATTCAGTAAGCATGATAACATCTTAAATATTCTCTGAACGTTAATTTTTGACCATCATCTAATGATTGTACCAACTTCGTACAACCTAAATAACTGTGTACGAGGTTGGGCCAATGCCATTGCTCCCACTTAACTTGATTCTTTTTAATCCATACCAACTTCGTACAACTGAGATAACCGTGTACGAGGTTGGGCCTACTTCACTTCTTAACTTGAATTTTTCTGACTCGAACCAACTTCGTACAACTTAAAATACCAAGACACAGATGAAGACTACTATATATTATCATTATGTCCTTTACATCGATTTTGTTTTGTTTATTCTATCAATAATTTGCACCAACAAAAACTGAATGTGGTTTAAGGACAATCTCCCTGTATCGAATTCGCATGGTTCTGTAATTTTCGACTCATGCATCATCTAGATCGTAAAATAAATGTATTCTTTTTGAAAATGAAATAAAAGTATTTTCTTGTCTTTTTGAAAGTTTCTTTTTTTGACGAAATTCGCCGCTGTACGAAGATGGTCAGTTTTGTACGAAGATGGTCACTCTCAGCGCTACGGCAAAAAAGCCCAACTTCGTACAGCGAATGACATCGTACGGAACAACCATTCGAGTCTGTTTTTTAAAGTGCATTTTCTATTCCTGCACGATATCATTGTTTTAATTTTTGTTTCCATCGCGTCAAAATAAATTCATCCCGATTTCCCAGGGAAACAGTAGTTTTTTTCTCGATGAACTTGCGATATCGTTGTTTCGACAGTGATTTCACCAGTGTTCAATTGTCCCCCCATGAATCAAATGGAAAATCCGCTAGTTATTTCTTGTTTCACGCAAAAGATTTTATTATATACCATAGTCACAAGAAAATGCTTAGAACAAACACGTGTTACATAAAATGGACAGCAAGTACCGCTCTTATATATTTTTAAGAATTTAAAATTTTGTTTAACTTTAACCACGGACCACTATCATCTCTGTATCTTCATACGTTCGGCCGTTTTGGTGTATCTTTTGTGACAGCATAGATATTACATACGAAAAAGAGAAGTATAGTATAGCAGTATTTTCAAAAACGTGTAGGTCTTCAGTGAAAACGTTTTGTTGAATTATAGCTTCAAAACATGTACAGTGAAACCTTACAACGGATATCCTTTATACTTCTCTGGAACAATTTTCTAAGAAACGGATGAACTTACGGTAAAGCTTTCATTAACCCTCTGTAGCGAACACCTAACGGACGTTGTTTTATTGTCTAGATTTACAATACTTGTCTCAAACTGATCTCCCTATAGCGGACACGCCCAACAATGGATCATAAAACAATCCTTGTTTGTCCATATTTTAATTGTCGATATGCAATATATTTTCTAACAGTTTACAACCATATAAAAAAGTTGAAAGCCATAGATAAGAAAACGATACGAATTAGGATCTTGTAAGTACTAGTCACTCCGCACACAACAAGTCGCTCCACACTTTATCTTTTTTTCCACGCTTATTTAGTGGATCCTCACTTAACAGACTCTCCACCCCTCAACGTGTGCTCCACATTTAAGCAGTTACTTTACACCTCGCCTTTATTTTTACATAAGTCAAACAGTCGCTCCACTTAATCCGTCGCTCCCGACTGAGGTATCGGTTACCGGCCGACATCTTTTTGTTGATGTTTTTATGTTGTTATTATTTTGCTAAGATGTAGCAAGATGGCTGAACATGCTACCAGGTATGTAATTAAAATAGAGGCATACACTATATTTTTTATCTTTCATCAGATTCTGAATGGATTGAAGAATTGACGGAAGAAGAAATCTCGAATGCGTTTGTGTAATACCGCGCCCCAGTCAGAATCGTCATTGTCATAAGAAATACATATCTCGCATGGTTCAAGAACTACCTCTTCGAAAGAAAACAATATATTTCTTATGACGAAGGAAATACTAACTACAGGTTAAAAACATGCACTAGGGTCAATTTTAGGACCACTTTTGTTTCTTATTTATATCAATGATATATTTAGAGCATCTAGTGTCTTAAATTCAATTTTATTTGCTGATGATACAAATTTATTCTTTACTCATAAAGATATAAACGTACTTTTTTGAAACTACTAACATAGAATTGACTAAATTGGCTGATTGATTTAAAGCGAATAAATTATCCCTTAACACTTCAAAAACTAGATATACCTTTTTTCACAAACTTAGTAAAAAAGATGAAATACCTCTTAGGTTACCTGGA
This sequence comes from Hydractinia echinata, assembly GCA_030067915.1. Classification (NCBI taxonomy): domain Eukaryota; kingdom Metazoa; phylum Cnidaria; class Hydrozoa; order Anthoathecata; family Hydractiniidae; genus Hydractinia; species Hydractinia echinata. Next base: position 2,764,186 of record JASGCC010000011.1, on the reverse strand, counting down.
TTAGTTATTGATCATGTAAACATAAGAAGAGAATATTCAATGAAATTTCTTGGAGTTCTCCTGGACGAAAATTTTACTTGGAGAAAACATATTAAATTAGTGGAAAACAAAGTTTCCAAAAGCTTAGGAATCTTATATAAAGCCAGTTTCGCTTTGAATAAGAACTGCTTAAGAAGCATATATTTTTCCTTTATACACTGCTATTTAAATTATGCAAACATTGCATGGGGTAGCACTAATATAACAAAATTAAAAAAACTGCACATTCAGCAAAAACATGCCAGTAGGATTATATTACGACAGAACAAATATTCCCATTCTAGACCATTGCTAAAAGAACTGGGCATTCTTAATGTATGTCAGCTAAACATTTTTCAAGTCCTTATTTTCATGTATAAGATTAAAAATTTAATAGCACCAAATATATTCATTACATTATTTAAGAAAGTTCAACATAAATATCCAACTAGATTTTCAGGTAATAATTTCCTTCGGCCAAAAATCATATCTAATGTAACAAAATTTTCAATATCAAACCGAGGCCCAAAACTCTGGAGCATGCTTCTAAAGTGATGAAATAAAAAGCATTTCATCTACAAAACAATTTAAGATTGCACTAAGAAATCAGCTGTTACGAAGTAATAACGAACGAGTCTTCTTCTGAAACAACACTACGTGTGATAATTAAACGCTTTTTTTATTTATTTAACATAACATTTAATATTTTATTAAGTTTTAATTATCAATTTTTATTTGACGCTCTTTTTAATGACGGCTATGTAAGGTGTGAGATGATAAGATTGCATAGTCTTCTACTTACTCCTGCCATTTTATTCTACGTATGTGATACACTTATGTATATATATATCCCACTGTAGAAATTTATGCTTGTACTTATGTGTATGTAGAACTTGTATCTGTAATTTTGAAATAGTGTGGTATGTAAATTTCTTTTGGCGAAAAAAAAAAAAAAAAAAAAATTATCTAGAAACTCTAACATCCAAAAATATACGCTAACCTGCACGCCTTCCACCCTGCAAATAAGAAAAAACGAATCCTCGGGTCAATTTTATTTTATTTTTTTGCAAGAATAAACTTTTGCGATTTGTGATAACAAAATTTTCGCGTGAATAAACATTTGCGATTTATAGAAATCAATTTTTCGCGGAACTAAACCGAAATTTTTTTCGCGAAAGTTTATACTTTCAAAGTATGTGTGGGGAGCGACGGTTTAAGTGAAGTGACTGTTTGACTTATATACAAAAATGGAGGCGAAGTGTAAAACAGCTGTTGGAATAAGAAGCACACTTTAAGCCGTGTAGTCACTAAATAACTGTGGAGGAAACGGTGAAGTGTGGGGTGGCTGGGTGTGTGTAGAGAGACTGTTTATGAAAGAGACACGCTAAACCCACGCAAGATTTCACATTTAGTAGTGTTAGTTTGGCTTCGTCAAAATTCATAATAAAATCAAGTGTTTGAAGTCATTTTACTTATATTGTTAAAACAGGTTACGTACAAATTTTACTTATTAACCATCACCAATGCAAATTATGTGTCAAAGGTTATACACAGAGATGAAACAAACTTCTCACATTGTAATTTTTATTGCAACACTCGTAACGCATTTCTTTTTAACCCTTAGAATACGCACTATTTTTAAAATGATCCTGTCGGATGAAAAAAAAAATAGATTTTCAAAATCTGAGTTACAAGGGTAGCTAGGTCCTAGACAGTTCGTGTTTAATACCGTTCAGTGACACAATATCTAAGTACTCAGAAGTTATGGCGGTCCATAGGTGGGGTGTTTTTGACGTTTGATGTTTGCGGTAGATCTACGGGGTCCGTTGTCAAGGGTTACTAAAGCTTAACAAAATCACACAGAAATTTGAAAAAAATAATTTGTTATATAAAAACGCATGCAATTAATAAAAAATCAAAATAAAATATTTTAAAATTAACACCTGGCAAAAAATTAACTTGGAGTTAGATTTAAAGTTAGAAAATATTCAAGCGCAAAAATAAATAAATAACAGTTAAAGTCATCCAGAAATTTTAAAGAAAAGCAAAAATAATCGTGCTAGAAAAATATAGTTCTAAATATAGTACCTTAATCCCTTTCATTTTTAACGCTTTATTATTACCAAGTCCTCTACTTTTTAGTACTTGCGCAACCATTAGTTTTTGCGCAGATATGTAGAAACATTTTATGAAATATTCTTTACTTAAACCATAGAGCTCGCAAAGTAAAACATGCCAATATTTTTACCACAATGGCGCATAATTCAAACTAATAATGAAAAAAAACACGCAAAAAAGTTTTTTTGAAAATCTTTACGATTTCGCGCCTTTTTGTGTAAAAATGGTTTATTTCGCGCGCATTTGCTTCAAAAAAAAGCGGGAAAAATTACAGGAAATAAGGCACCATCATATATGCATACGTGCTAAGAAGTTATAAAGTCTTGTGGATAAATAAGAATAAATTAGTAAAAACATATGAAAACACACAAAATGTAAGCGAAATTTTTGCGACAACCAATTTCAAAAATTATATCCTACAGATCACAAATTATTCGGCCATGTTTCACGCATTTATTTACATTCTAAGCAGTAGCGACTTCCATCTCTCACCACAAATTTTGCACCAGCAAGCATCGACTTGCAGTTGGTACAACTAAAGCATTTACTGTGCCAGTATTTTCGATCGTAATCGATGAATTTCGTGTTTCCCTCGATGGGCTCGTAACATGCCGCACATCTCTTGGCATGATTTGACAAATAGCATTCTTCACAAAACGGTTTCTCTTCGTTCTTGTAAAACTGAACACCTATAGAAAAAATTAAGTACGGCTTGAAAAGGTACAGTGAAACATCATTATAGCACGGACACTTTTTATTAGAAACGAATACAAGGACGGTCAAACTGTCATAAAAAAGATCTCTCTATAGCGGACACGCCCAATAATGGGTCATAAAAAATAGTTTTATAAAATAGTTAGAAGTATGTCTATACTTTACTTAAGACAATAATGTTAATTAACTCGTCTCCTGTGATTCAAAGCAAAAATCTTATGAATATTTATGAAGCCTTCAATCGGTTTTACGTTTTTTAATGAAATATACCATATTTACAATATATTGTCCTTGGGCTCGTTTTTCTCCCAAAACCAGCCCCTTGAAATCAACCGCAAATTGTGATTTGCAGCTGATTTCACTTTATCTCAACCTCAACACTCCAGAGCAAGATTTTAAAGCAATATAAGCCAACTTGGGAAGATCCACTAAGTAGCGGATACCTTTTTAGGTCCCGATGTTGTCCACTATAGAGAGGTTCTACTGTATAAAACAGAAAAGATCTGCAACATACCGCCAAGTTCCTTTTTGCAATTCGTACAAAGAAAACACTCCGTGTGAAAAGCATTTCCTTCAAACTTCACTGTTGAACCTCTGATCAGGTTGTCGCATTTAGAACATGTCTAAAAATGAAAATTGCGTTACAAAAGTGCTCCTTATGGGTTATTGACTAATTTCACAAATCATAAATTTAAAAAAAATAAATTCGTGAGTGGATTAGATTAAAGGACTACCTTGGCGGCAACTTCGAAACAAGCATTGCACAGTCTTCTTCCATCGCTTTTCCGAATGAACTTCTGTGATCCAATAGGCTTTTCACATGACGAGCAGAGAAAACATCGCTCGTGGAAATAATCATTTCCAACTCCCACCTTCTTTTCCTCGGAGAAAAATGATTCGTTGCACTTGTGGCAATATTGTGATTTCTCTGGATCAACCCCTCTACATTTGTGACAGACTGGAATATCATTCACGAACGAAAATGTTTGACTTTCCTATGAATAAAAAAAATTAATAAAAACCAGACGAAATCCAGGAAAATATTGCTCACATTTCCAAAAAACAAAAATCTCTTTAACACATTTTATTGGCAAAGAAAAAGTAAATACAGTTGAACTCATGTAATTCGACTCTTCAGGGGGTCTCACGATTTGGTCGAATTACATGAGTTGTCGAATTAAATGAGTTTTGTTGTAAGGGTTTCATTCTGAAGGAACGGAAGAATTTGGTCGATTTACATGATTTGTCGATTTATGGGAGGTCGATTTACATGAGTTCAACTGTATTAAAGATTTTAATTCTGAATTAAATTTATAAAAACATTCTATACAAATAAATGTTTAAAAATTACTATGACAACAAGAAAATCAACCGAAAGGGTTATGCACTCACTAATGGTTTCTTGCATTGGGAGCATGTCAAACATTCCTTATGATAATGTCGATTCTTCACAAACATGTCTTTACATTCTGGTGATATAGGCTCCTCACATTTGAAGCATGTATTAGCAATCGATTCATTATAGCAGAGTTGGCAGTACGGATGATTATTGATGATGATATACTTCTTACCAGTCAATTTTTCTTCACATTCAAAACAACAAAAGTGATCTACATGCCAAGTTTGTTCCATTGCTTTAGTATACTCCCCAATATATATCAGCTATAAAATAAAAACAACTCACTGAATATTAAGCTTCGATATCTATTATTAAATTTAAAAGAAATAAAATTGCTTTACTTCTTCGCAGGCATAACATCTTGGTTTAATCTTCTCTGCCCAATGTCTTCCACAATACAAGTTATTTTCATGAAGAAAATAAACCAAATCAGCCAACTGTGCATCATCAACACAACAACTAAAACATTGTGGATGCCAGCAGCCATCTGCACCAACCCTTTCAGCAAACACAGCCATTTGACCAGGATTGATCGTGTCAGAACAACCTTTGCATTTGGCAGAAGTTGATAATGCAGCCCTAACCGCACCTGTACATAAAAAAACATGTAAGTCAATATACCAACTGTTTTGTCCCGAGCTTATGCAATACTAAACTTAAAATCAGAGATCTAAAAAAGTAACTTGCGCTTTCCATTGTAATATTTGCAGCCTAGGATGTATTTCAACCAAATCATTTTTTTTAAATACATAGACCCGGGTATAATCAATATATGAACGAACCAAAACTTGGTCATTCCAGAAAACATAATAAATAGGATGGCTTACCAACACCAAGGGCTTTTTTAACTCGTTTTTTAGCTAAATCTTCAAATGAATTTTTTGATGATTCAGTCAAGAAATTAGCAGCTGCACTATGATAATCTTGTAACGGAAGTTGATGCATTAATTGTCTGGCACGGAAGTTTGCACCTTCTGTGTTAACCTTTGGTATATTCTCTTTAGAGAAGTTCCTCATATATAATTGAAGCTTAAATAAAGACAACAGATTAATACTACATCAGAAAGAACTGAATCTTTTATTATGAATTATTGCAGGCCTAAACCATGAACTATTACTCGACATTGTGTAGCGCTTGTATGAACAGTGGAGTGTTTAATTGCCTAAATAAATCTATGCCTCTTAAAAACCGTATTTCCAATTAAATATGGTTAATAAGAGTTTGTGTGTAAATCCTGATTAAATGTATAGAAAAGTTGGAAATTACTTTTTGTGTACCAACAACAGAACAACAAGCTTGTCCAATCAGATCACTGGTTTTAAACGATATCATGAATTTCATTGGAAATCAAGCTTAGAGAAAAAAAAACTGTAAATCAAATAGCCAATAGTCTCTTCATGAAATTCATGAATATTTCTACATTGCTAAGCCCTAGAAGTTACACTGATGTAATTTCAACAGAGAATTTTGTTCAGATATTAGGAATCTTGGTTGAATGGTTTTTAAATCTTTTTACAAATTTTTACTCTACCAATTTTATCTCCCCCAACCATAGCATTATGACGTACTATATTTTGAATGACCACCTGTTGTGTTAAACAATTACCCAAAAAGTTGAAGGAAAACAGAATAATACTGTGTTTTTGTCAACAAACAATAAAAAGGCATATCCACTAGGTTGTAATAGAAGTATCATTTGATACTTCTTTGAAATGCAATGCTACTCTTTACAAGCACACCATTTAAATAAACTAAATTTAATTGGAAAGATATAAAAAGAATAAAATAACATCAAAAACAAAGGAAAAAGTGTCTCCTGTGTTATAATAAAGTGTTGATAAACATTCTAAGGTAACAAAATTGGCTGTGCAAGTGTTATCAAGCAAAAATCTGATTCAGACAAGGTCTAGAGTAGCTAAAAAAATCACCTGTGACGTTCGAAGTCCTCGTGGTACCCAAGAATATCCTTCAGTCAATGCCTTATCATATTCTGAAAGAAGTGGTGGCAATGTTTCCACGACATTCAGTCTATCAAATGGGTGTCCAGCAGTGTTTTGAGGAATATCGTGCTTCCAGAGAGGACATCTGCACTTACTACATCCAGGCCTGCAAATACAGTACAACTTTAATGATATACACACCTTTTCATTAGAACACCTTTTCATTAGAAATTTACAAAAACAATGAAGAATCAATTGCCTAAAAGTGAGAGCAAAATAAAAAACCATAGCAAAGCTAAAAATTTACCTCCAAGGATGTTTCAAAAATCCTGTACATTTGACTTTGCATTCCAAACAGAGTATTCCTTCGAGTTCATCTCTTGTAATGCCAGGAAGCTTAAAAAAATTACAAGGTAATCTTCAAGTCAGATATAGAATGCAGGACCTGAATTCCAATATGAGTTTGCAAAACTAGACTCGTACAGCTATAGCTAGCAGCATAAGGAACTGTAAATTTAAAAATAGAAATATTTAGCATAGCCTGTAAAGCAAGACTTTCATGTAAGAGTACTTATGCAGAGTATTGCTTTTCTTGATTATATTTCATCGTTGGATTTTTAAATTATCTTTATAGTAATACACAAAAGAATAAAAGGTGTCGAAAAATAAATAGCAGAGTACGCACACAATCTTTTAACACACTTTCGAACAACCCATTAGTTAAAACAAAAAAAGACCACCTTTGTTGACTATTCTTGTTGAGTTAATTATATAATTCAAATTGGCTTGAATTAAATCAATTTCATAGGAATATTGAAACAATAGGTATATATTTGCGCATCAATAATATTCTTCCTCAAATTCTTCAACCAAGGAATATTTTAAAACTCATCTTCTATATTAATACAAAAGGTTTGTCTGTGACTTAAAATACCAAACCAGGCCAAAATTTCGGATTTTTAAAGAATACGTTTTTTCCTCCTAAAGAATACGCAAATTCAAAAAAATAAGTCTGATTTGTTATCAGTTATTTAAACATTACGTCGTTACAAAGATTGACGTCAATAGTATTATTAGAGTTTGTGAAGTTATTGCAGGGCACTTTGAATTTTAAGGCCAAATAACTTGGAAACAACTGTAAATAACTGGCGTCAACACCTATGTGGATAACTAGGGACCACATGGGACAAAAATGGGACTACTTTCCTAAAGCTGGGTTAACCAGAACGATGACGTCATTAAAATACCTTTAAACTGTAACATTTTTTTAACACTTTGTCAAAAGTACATGATCCTATACATTTTCTTAAACAGCTTCAAGCTTGGCATAACCCTAGATAAATAAATTTCTGAAATAAATTTTGTGTGTGTTTCGACGTGCATTGCGACGTCATCAAAACTCAAATAGCAGATTATTTCCAGTGTATAACTTGAAAATAACTTGAAAATGGGTGGAAATAACTGATGGTAAATGATGATTTTTTTTCATTGTTCTTCTGCCCAAGTGGATATTTCCACAAGTTTTATCGACAAGTTTAACAATTATTTTATATGTATACATTAGTTGAAGAAACAGTAAAATAGCAGTTAGGATTAACCTACAAATACAGGCCTTGAAAAGTTTTTTACAAAGTTGCCAAACATACTATTCTAAGAACTTTCAGGTTGTGTTAGGTGGCCATTCATTTCATTACTAAAACAAAGGTCACAATTACTCCAGAGCTGCCTGTGTATGAGATAGTCAAATTGTAATTTTAATGAATGACTTATTATAAAGATTGCTGAACCAAACTAATTATGGCTACCTTATTTCCAGAAAATAACTATCACAAAATTAACTACCTTATTTCCAGAAAATAACTATCACAAAATTAACATGATGAAAATTATGCGAATATCTAACAATTTCTAAAAAGAGTTTAATTAACGCAATTCACATCAATTGATTTACAAAAAGCATTGAAATAACGCAAAAAAGACAATCTTCAAAAAGTCTACAATATCAGCCTGCCTTAATCACATTAGGTAAACCGTATCAGGACAATGCAAACATTTTTTGTATGTGATAAAACAGAAAGAGAACAAAGTATGCATGTGAGCTTTGTATTGCATTTGCCAGAAATTTTTTTTGAAACTTCAAAACAGTAGATTAACTAGTACCTTTTTAACGTCCTGGATATTTACATGACACTTAAATAAGGGGCATTTGATTAACACAAACTTTGAAAATCCACATTAATTTTGTGCCTAATTAATTTTTAAGAATAAGGTAATTGCACAAGTAAACATCCACTTCAAACTTGAATTCCGGATTTTCGTTGCTGCTACACTTACAGTACAGTAAATAACAGTATAGTAAGTAAATAAGTAATTTATTTATCAAAGATGTTGGAAAACTACTTGAAACGGCTGTGTCAAAAATATCGACCGCGCTTTCAGAACGAACAACAAAGGTGATACAATTAAATATGCTTTAATCCAATCATATTCAGTGTAGTAAACCATTTAAACGATGGTTTTAGGAATTATGCAATGCTGCACAATTGATATTGTATACAGATTATGACTGGGAGCAAGCAACAGTTGATGCTTTATTGCTACAAACTGCAAATGCCAAGTTGAGGGAAAGAGCTCTGCAAAACAACTGCTCTTATGAGCAACTTCTTAAAATAGGGATGGCTAAAGAACATGGTCTAGTCTATTAAGAGACCCTAAAGTCATTGCAGAAGCAAGTCAACTACAAAGCAAAAATAAACAATTGCAAACCAAAAATATTGGATCTAATAATGATAATAGCTGTTTGTGGACAGATTAATTGTTTACGCAGCAATAAATGTCCTACCAATAGACAAAAGTGCAAAAAAATGAATTATTTTGATAAAGTTTGTCGTTCTGGTCACAACAATTTGTTACAGAACTCTCTGGGACAAATCTCTAATAAAGAAGACAAAGAATCTGATTCTGACAACCCTCTTAGAAGAATCTTAGTAAGTAATCTAGAAGATGCAAAAAATCTAAAAGGTGATCCATTAAGGAGCACTTTCGCTTGCTGAGACGATATCACTTGTAACAGACACCGGTGTATCGAAAATTCTACTGAACCTTGCAGATTAAATTATTTTAAATTATGATTAATAAAAATATCACAACACCTTTAAAAAATTCTGACCATACAGTACAACATACCACCTACTGTTGAAAGGTAAAGTCAATGTCCTTATAAAATCTGCAAATAGAGCAGAAATCAAAACTTGGATTCACATTGTCAATATGCATCTTTTGATCATCATCCAACAATACCCTAGTGTTTTTACAGATTGTTCTGGCAAGCTCACTGGCTCACCTATCAAAATTCAAGTGAAGAATAATGCACAACCTGTTATTCAACCAGCTTGCCTATACCTCTTAAGTATCTAACTTGAACTGTAGCAGACATGAAACGAATGCTAAGTGAAGATATAATTGAAGGTTCACTGGAAAGCCAGGGACCTTGTCATTACAGAAAATTAAAATTACATTGGAATGTCAATCTGCAAACAAAGAGATCTATGCTACACATCTATGCTAAACCTATTCCAATAACTGACAACCTACGACACAAACTTTGCAAAAGTGACAGATTCTTCACTTTAGACGCGACAATATTATGAATTTGAAATCAAGAAGCCACTTGGAAACAGCCTTGGGAGATCGAAAAGAAGGGTGATGGGAACAAGTTATGTGAGTAGTAAAGTGCAAACAATGTATCAAAAAGATGATCGAAAAATGTAAAAAATTCCATTCATATCAAAGACGATACGGTAAAAGAGATGCATACATCCATTTTCTGCTTAAGGTTTTGGATGTGCTTGTATCCTAGACAGAACTGACAAAACCACTCAGAAATCTGATCAAGAAAAATGCTATGTTCATTTGGGGTGACAGAGAAGAAAAAGCAACTTTGCACTGAAAGAGTCCTTGTACCGTACGAACCACAGACAAGGTTGTACATGGATTCTAGTTTGTCTGGTACACAATTCACACTCAAATACTAATCTGGAGACCAGTTATCCATACTTCCCAACTATAGAAGGCAGCAGAGTCTCGCTACTCTTAAATCGGAATGCACTTAAATTACTTTACCAAAGATCAGCCGCTGATGAAACTGTATGACAGCAAATGCAAGCCAAAACAGCTAAGAGTAGACCATCATAGAACAAAGCTCCCTGAATCAGGAACAGAAACACCCTGTAGTTATGGATCACGGCATCTAACAAGTCGAGGACTGGTGCATTGGAAGTAGAACAGACATATGTGTTAATAGAGTGATTCAAGACATCATGCCACCAGTCATAACAGCTAAAATTCTTTGTCCGAAGACATGCAAAGATGATAAGTTACAGAAACTTATTATTTACATTGGAAATCACAATCATATAACAACAAAGAAATTGCTTTAAAAGAATTCAAAGATATATTTTATGAGTTGTTTTTCATTGACAGTCTAATCATGCGTGGATAACAAGGCATTTTTTCACATCTATCAGGCGCATACAATAGCTTTAGTCCATGAAGGGCACCAATTCGCTGATAAAACCCTGAAACGCCAGAGACAGTCATGTGGTTTGCCACTGTGCAATCACCAGTCCACGAATACGTGAAGACATGTCTACCATGTAACTCTGCTAGTTCACACAATCCCCCAGTACCACTTGAACCAAATCTTCTTTCAGATCAGCCATGGGAAAACCTTCATGTTAATTTCACGTGTCCTATTGCAGGGAGCTACTATCTGCACATAATTTAAAAAGGATATTTGCCACTCACACTATCATCAGACAACGGACCTCTTTATTGCAGATCTGATATGGAGAAGTATGCAAAAGGAATGCAGGCCATTTCGTAAGATTTTAAGTAGGCATGCGATGAATCGCACGCCTCAATAATTTTGCGCGTGCGGTGCATGTGCGATCTTAAAAAATTAAATTTTTGAGAAGCTAAAGTAAGAACACATTTCCTTTACCCCCTTTACGTAAATTTCCTTTACGCCGCACAGAGGCTATTGTTTTTAAAGTCATTAAACTTTGTAACTACATGTGGGACAAACAATATTTAATGTAAATTAATTTACGGAAAGTTGAAGCGTGGCTAATAACGATATTCATGAAATTCCTTACTAAAATAATATTTCGTTACTATCAAAGATTTTTTTATTTTTTAGTTATTTTGTTTTATTTCTCCGAAAGACGATTATAAATATATAAACGCTACTGAACGGAACATATAAACATTTGCTGTATTCATTTAACAAATGACCTATAAATAACGCACATTTAAAATTTAATCTGAACAAAGTTTTTTAAAAGAACCCAATACTTACAACCTTACTTCACTAACGTGTTTTATTTTTTTCTCTCAATAACTATATTTTCACTCTCTCTAAAACACGATTATGGAGATCAATTTTTCTTTTGTGTTGAATTTTATTCTAATCTATTTATATCTTTGCAATCACATTGAGCATATTGAAATGATTTGCTTCTGGTAATAGAGCAGTATAGCAGGTATCATTTTTAGGTGTTATTGACATGTATTTCACAAGCTAGTGCCCAGGCTTAAATTGATAAATGCTGTTAAAAATAAGTAAAAAATGTAACAATTTATAGTTTGAATGAAATTCATTCTTTCTTTTTCTTTTTTATATTCGCTACTTTCAAACAACAGGTGGCTACAAAAAATATGAAAAAAAAATTAAAAATACAATTAATAAAACACATGGAAGTTTGTCCTCCCCATTACTGCCACTCACTTTATTATGCACACTATGACTGGTAAGATAAAAATAGATAATAAAATTATAAAAACATGAAAAGAATCTTCCATACATCGTTGTTACAGACGATCTGTAATAATTCATTATTTTGTTTCTTTTTATGCATTTTAACTACGCAGTTTTCTACGTACATGAAAGAGATTTAAGTTAACGATAAGGGTTGTAAAGCCTTCTTAAATCATTCTCTGACTTCATTTTTTGCTTTTTTCGTAATTTTGATAATTTCAGAAAGCTATCGCAGACATAAAGAAAACAAAATTTGCACGTGCGATTAATCGCACGCCTAAACAAATCTGTGTGTGTGGGGGGCGTGCGTGTGCGATCGCACGCCTCTCACAAAATGGCCTGGGAATGAGATTTAAACATACTCCCGTGAGCTTAGTGGATCTACAGTGTAATGGTTTTGTGAAATATTTTGTCACGCTCATGTTCAAGCTCTAGAACTGTCTCGGATAGAAACTCCTGCCAAATATGCTGAGCATGAAAATAAAGGCTTATTTGGCATTGATATTGAAACCAATGTGCATCTGCAACAACTACTAGATTAGGCTGAGCAAACAACCATCAAGAAGGAATCAGAGATACCATAGATACAGCTTATCCAAGAACAAGAAGAAGCAGCTGCATAAGGCTTGAATGGAATCAAAAATTGAATCATCAATTGAAAGCCGCATAGTCTCGCATGGTACCAGTGACTGAAACATGGAAAGACTATAACACTTGAACCTGTATATTTTGTTGCTACACACACAAAATATATATAAAAAAGAAAATAGTAACAAACATTTTTGTTGTAAATTTTTAGGGCTATTAATATGTTAAACTAACAAGAAATCTGGTATACTTTTACTGATACAATTTTTAAAATGTAATGATATCAACAGCTATTTATAAAACGTTTGATTTCAACACCGATGTGCCTAAACCAATAGTACTTGACAACTATATCTAAATGACGACATCATAATTTGGATAATGCATCATTGGCTTTCTTAACCTACTTTAAGAGTGAGCTGAGTACAGAACCCTGGAGTACCCCATATGGCTGATATTCATGGTTGATGAATTGATATTTCCACAAGCCTGTTAGTGAGATAAGATTATAAAAGTGAGAAAGTAAATAATAATAACAATTGAGAAAATTATTCTTTCTTTTGACACACCAGTCAGATTGAATTGTGTTATACTTTGTTTGTGGGAAATCCTTCAATCTAATCACAAATTGTCTTTTGATTAGCAGACAGACCTTCTTTTGAAGTGCTGAAACATTTGTTCTATATTCTACATTACCTCACATCCACTTTTCGTACATATTAATTTTATCTTGAATATATTTTCGCTAACTTGACAGTGGGTTTTCCACGTGCAATCCTGCCTTGATCTATTTTGTTGGGAGAAATTTATAAATTTTCTTCACCAAACATAAGGCCTAGTTATACGTAATAGATTATGTTTCCAAAAAAAAAATTTAAGTTTACCTACAGTATCGCTTAAAGGCGCGTAATCACCCTTATCGAAAAAAATTAACATATACATTTTTTATATTTATTTCAAAGTTCAGACGGAGTTATGACTTTACTGAAAATTTGAGGATATAAAACCTACTAGAAATAATGGTACTTCAATATCTTGAATTTATTGTTGTTGTTTTTCAGCCGCCATATTTAACGATCTTGTTGATCTCTTATTCTCGTCTAATAAGCGGGCCGTCGCAAAATGTTCGTGTGAAACCGTAGGTAAACAAACGGCCTTATCTTTAAATGAGCACTGAGATGGAGATCGATAAAATCGCCATTAATCCGTTCACGCTGTTCTTTTTGGCTTGTTTTTCTTTGTAAAAAATGGCATCAAAAAGTGGAAAGAAATTTTGGTTCTGTTTAAAAAAGTGGCCGCGCGTAAAAACATCCGTATCACTTTCTCCACTTAGATTTAATTTTCTTCTATTCTATTCTATTCGCCATTTTTTTTGGAGACCAGACAAAACAAAACAAAAAGAAGAAATAACAACATTGCCTCGTGGTTATTAATTATGATAATTAATGCTTATCACGCTCTTTCTTTTCTTATTAGCATGACCGGGATTATTGCATAGTATAAGCCAAAAAAACCAACGGGGGAGAATGCGCATTGTGATAGTTGAAGATATTTGAAGCACTATGGAGATAATTAAATTTAGAGCATGAAAGGGGAAATTTAGGTATTCTAATTGTCTGATACTGTCTCCATAAGGAAACGACTAACTGTTTGAACAAAGGAAAATAATCAAAAAGTAAGACAGCCAGCGAGGCGAAGCTGTCTTCAGAAACAACAACAAGAAGTGGTCAGTGTTGCAAAGAAGTCTGATTTCAGTAAGTTAAAACGTTTAAATTATAAAGAATAACACAGAAACTTCGATTGATTTATCTGATTTATCATGTTCGGAACTTTGTGGATACATTTATAAAAGCATTACAATGGAAACACAGCTACACAGATGCTCTCCCTCATTCATTATTTTTGCTTTTATGGCATGAATCCAGCAACCATGTGATCGATTTTGCCGTGCGTTTATTATCGCATGATTCGTGCAACGAAATGCAATGGCGGTTCTGTAGGCGAAGAGAAATTGGGGTGAGTTTGTTATTTCTATGAAACATTTGAACATGTTCTGGTTGTCAGTTTTCAATAAAATTTTCAGGATAATGTTTTCTTATGTATATCTTTAAATTTTTACAATAAAATAGGCACCTCTAAAAAAAGTTGCCTACAGGGTGATTACGCGCCTTTAATAATGCTCATCCCTAATATGGCAGCATGAAAATATTGAAATTATCTTGCTAATTCCCATAAGTTACATTGTATAGCAAAAAGATAGGCAACATTTCTTACCTCTTTTGTCTTTTCCTGAAGTTTTAAACTGTGAAATTCTAGTTGTTTGAAGTCATCAGCCATTTCAATAAAATTTAACACCGCCTTCTCGACTTTATCAAAAGAACAGAAATAAATCGTCGCTTGCTCCGTGTCCTTTGATAAAAATAATCAATGGGGTTGAATTAAATGTTTTGAATAAATCCTTACATCACAAACAAAAGGCAGATTTAGTGCATTCTCTTGTCTCCAAGAGCGACGTTATCAGCTTTTTCTCTATGATAACGCCTCGTGAGAAGTTTTTTGCCGAAAGATTAAAAAATCAAAACAAACCGTTTGTCATTTACGGCGGGCGATTTCAGCCTCGCTCTGCAAAATACGGATGTTAACGTCTTCGGCTACCGTGATAAGCCTAACCGCGGTAAATAATCAAAGATGGCCTCCTCGGAGACAGCCGCTCAGGTAAACAAAATTTTATAATTTTCTCTTATACATTTAGTATTGGGTTAAAAGGGCAGTTCAGTCGGCTCTTTATTGTTAAAAATTACGCACATTATTAAAAAAGAACTCATTTTAACTTCCTCTTTATTACCAATAAACTGGTTATTGCCATACTCTCTTGTACTTATTCTTATACTCTCTTTGTTTTTCAGTTATTTACCCGATTATCTGCTAGACCTCTGTTTCAGGACTTAGAAAATCGATTTTTTGATTCTGTAACAGAAAAGGACAAAGACTTGCGTGGAGTTGAAATTTTTGGAGAGGCTTCCTCTGGTAAAACTGAAATGATATTACATTTAATAATCAATACAATAATTCCAAAGAAATGGAAGCATTTGAAAGTTGGTGGAAGAGGGCTAGGTGTTCTTCTTATTGACCTAGATTGTAAATTCCCTATGATCAGGTTTTTGTGTTTGCTTGAAAAAAAACTAGAGCATTGTATTTCTATATCCAATTCAACTACTGCACCAACAACAGGGAATATAATTGTGAAGGAATTTATAGACACTTGCTTACAAAGATTTTTTAAATTGGATTGCTTTTCTATGATAGAACTTATTGTAAGCCTCAAATCATCAGAAAGATTTCTTGAAGATAACCCTGAAATCTTCCTACTAATTATAGACAATGTATCATCATTTTACTGGTCAGATAATCTGAGCTGTGGTCAGTCAAATCAATATATTTCTGTTATGGTCAAAATTCTTAAAGATATAATTCAAAACTATGGAATGGTTGTTGTTCTGACAAGGTCTTATGAAGAAAAAAGTAAGTATAGTAAACAATCGGCTTGGTGGGAATTATGCAACTACCGGTATCACTTACAGAGAGGCACTGAATTTTTTAACAACAAGGAAGCTTCGATATGTGTTTGCTCAATGCTTCATCCTACCCATTATAAAGTCAAATTCACTTGGACAGAAAATGGATTGAAATTTTTAACATAGCCCGCTTTACTTTCAGTTTTCACATGATCAATCCCTGTTAAAAGCACAGAACGGATATTTCTTGTCCGTGTCAATTGAGTAAAAAATTTGTGGTAGTTATGTTAATTTACATTTACGTTTTTTATATCATTTTAATTAAAATTTCTTGGGTGTTCAAAGATCAGATTTATTATCTGTAAAGCGAAGAATGCCAAAATAATGTTCGATATTTAAGGGAAAAAGTGTTTGCGGAAGAAACTTGCAGTTTTGGCAAAAGTTTATTTCAGGAAAAAGTAAAGTCAATAGACCTTTCCCGAATTTCCTAATTATGCCAAACTCAATTAAAGAGGTCGATACTAAAAATGATTCTATCCCTAAGTTCCTTAGCAAAAGGTAGAACAAATAACCTAATTTTGTAAATATTTCTGTTCGTTAAGTGTCCCCAGCCGGCACAAAGACGTCTTAAAAACGTCTAAAAGACGCATGCGACGACGACTAAAAAACGTCTAAAACTGGTCTATTTTATCCGCTTTTAAAACGTCTTTCGCAAGACGTCTGTTAGACGTCGACTAAAAGACGTTTGTTAGACATCTTGATTAAACGTTTTTAAAACGTCTTGTAATAGACGTACTTAAGACGTCTGAAAAGCGGACAAAATAGACTAGATTTAGACGTTTAGTAGACGTCTTTGTTAAACCGTTTTAAAGACGTATTGCAGTGAACGTTTTTTAAACGTCATTAAATGCGTCTTTTAGACGTTAAAACATAACCAATTGCTAACTTGTTTTTAAGTATGTTGTAGACAAATACGAATACTAAGTTACAATAAATATATATTCATTTTACAAATTTACAATAAAAACTATATATATTCTTTATATAAAAAATAACCATAGTTTTTTTTTAAAAAAAAATGCCAAAATTTAAAATATTTAAGAAAACTGTAGGCTTTAAAATGGTTTAAATCCAGGATGATAAAAAAATGAAGAACCTGGTTGTACAATATAATTTTTAAGAACCTTTTTATAACAAACTGTTAACATGTCACAAGTAATATGGATTGCGTAAGAAATTTTTTTTAGCTATAGTCAAGAGGAGAGTCAAAGAATAATCGCAATAAAAAATCCAAGGTATAAACATTACTTAAACTTGAACTTTAATCTGTATTTACGATTTACATTCATTTTATTCTTGCCCATGCATTGATATCACATTAACTTCTCAAATACATTTTCTTCGTTTAGTTTGCATTTCAGTACTTCTCGATATTTCGTTCTGTATCTGTAAAACAATAAACAATTCTTCTAATCTTCAACGAGCATAGAATATTATGCACAACATAAAATCTCAATCAAGAAACTAAAAACGAAAAATATAACTGTCCGAATCTAAAGAGATTTATTTAAAATCTCCAAAAATATCACGATAAAAATTGTATACAAACCTACCGAAAATGTACAGTCGATTCCTAAAGCCTTGTTGTTGTCGCTTGCATCACAAAAACATTGAAAATGTGTATTAGGGGGTCAAAAAATAAATTTAATAAAGTATTCTTAGACAAGCTTTGAACTTATATTTTACAAAAATAAATTTAAAATAAAGAATATAAGGTTTATATTCAGTGCAGTGATTTTTGTTTTATTTTATTTCAAAATCGAATAAAGAAAACAGATATCTCTAGGTTGCACCCCCGTCCAATTTTTAAGCACAGCACATCGAACAAAAATATCTCGTTCGAAATTGATCTAAAAGAGGTCTTACAAAACACATCTTTTGCTATACCTCTTTTAGACGTCTAATAAACGTCTTTTTAAATACCTTTTTAATTCCGTCTTTTATAAAGCCAAGAAAAGACGTCTAAAAGAGGTTTGAAAGACGGCTAACAGCAACGTGTCTTTCAAAGACGTAAAATAGACTTAATTTAAACGTCTTATAAACGTCTTGTGCCGGCTGGGTCAATTGCGAGCTGAAAGTTGCGGTCAAACCCTTCAAACCCCGAGCTTTCTAAGAATAGCCTCGTTTTCAAAATAATTATTTTCTTCAAATCTAAATAAAATCCAACCAGAATATTATATTGCTCTAAAAACTTCAGTTTTGTCATGATAATTTGATATTCTATCTGAAAATCCTTATTTGAAGAGCCTAGAACCATTTTAAAATTTTGGATGACGTCATAATTATTTTAATTTATAAAATTCGGGAAAGGTGTATTGTGAACGGCAAACGTTTTTTCCCCGTGAAATGTGGCAATTAGAAATGGCCTCTGAGAATTTTTCTGCTATAAGACAAAATGTACTTAAACTAGTCGAAAATAGATGAAAAGTTTTTTAGAACTGCAAAAGTTTTAATTAATTTTCGCGAATTTCGTAAATTTTCTGCGCAAAAATTTCTGAAAAGGTCGACGCTAAAATGTTTTGTATTCTATAATAGCCAGCCTCTATGATGAGCAAGTTCAAGTACAGGCTACCGTGAATTGGCCTGCAATAAATTAAAATTGCGAGAGAAAAAAACTAAATTCATGAAAATAATACTTTGCAAAAACCTTTAAATGATTCATTCGCGAAAAAAAATCTTCACGAAAATCTCGACATGACTAATTCGCGAAAATTAATCTTCGCAAAATGCATTTCTTCGAATCTCACGAAAATAAGTCTTCGCAAAATCAACTTAAGATTAAATTTTTTATAAGGAAATTACACAGTGGGGCTGGAAATTTGCTCGATAGATAGATAGAGATAGATAGATAGAGAAAAGCTGTAGCGGGGGGTCCGTCCGGTAGTAGTTGGGATTCTTTTAGCACAATATTTGCGCACAAGATTTGATGCACACATGGACGCAAAAGAAACGCGCATTAATTCACGAGTCAAACAAAAAATCCTTTCTTGTTTCTGATCACAAAACATGTACGGTGGTTAATGAAAGTATAACTTGACTTTCTCATGATGTCAACCGCATAATGATTCTATAAAAACGTTTACAATGAAGGCATTTTAAATAATTTGTCCAATCTCAACTGTCCATACAGTTTCACATTAATTGTTTAATTTTGTATAACTTTAGCTTTACTAAGTCATTTATCGTGTGTGTGAACATGGTGCGTGGAAGCAAGCGAAACTTTGTCAAAAACTTGGGATTTAAGTTTCATATCTATGGCGTAATGGGCATTTATAAAGATTTTTTAGCTAGTGTGAAACTTGACATTAATTGGACAAAGGATAATCAATGAAAAGGCTTATAAGCATCACAACCAGAGAAGAAAACATATAATGCGACGAAAATGTGTTTGAATAAAGAAGCTTAATTTGGAAGAAAATATGCTTACTCTTTGTAACGTATAGGTAGAAATTATTGTTAGCCATTTACCGTGAGAATCGTAACCAGAAACCGCGCCACTTTTCGCATCCTTAGACTACGTGAACAGGTAAAATTTTGTCTGTTGCTTGCAATTATTTCAATATAAAAATTTCATTCATTTATTACAACCTTTTTATGCAAGAAAAAAGAAGCTGTCAAAAACAATCTTACCTTCTTACTTTTAAGGTTGATTTCCATCTGGCGTTAAATCGCGTTAATTTTTTCGCGCTAATTTCAGACCTCAGAGTTAATCATTAGCGTAGTATTTAGCGCGCAGACGTTTTCATTAAAAGTAAAATTAACGCCGATTTAATTATTTTTTATTCTTTTCGTTGAAATACGTGTAATAATGTCGACAGGGGCATTTCAAAACAGAGTTTTATGAGGCGAATTAAAAAAAGAACGCAAAATCAAAAAAGAAAGTGGTAAAGTATTTAGGTTCGTGAATGGTTTGTAAAACGAGGGAAATGGAGAATATTACCTCTAATCCGAATCCCAAGGGGGATAACTCTTTGTTCGGATTAAAAGAGATTCGGATAGTAGAAAGTCTCTCTTATTCGAATTTTAGGTTTAAGGGTGAAAATTTGGATCAGCGAGAGAAATCGGAAAATCTTTAAAAAGTTGAAAAATAAAAAAGAATGAGCAAGTTTTCCTTTGATTTTTTGCTATTCCTAAACTTTGTGATACGATCTATACATTGCTGAAAAATCTTTGATTGTTTCTTGTTTGATAATTTGTCCAAATCAGGGACACGACCTTCGTCGCTGAGGGCTTTCCTCAAATCGACTCCAAATTTGGTAAACAGGCTGTAATCCTCTAAAATGGAAATGGCATTCATGGCATTTTTAAAATCTGGGTTATTGAATGTTTCAGGTGGTTCTCCGTTGTCGAAAACATCATCACTTCGGCAATGATGTCTGCATCAGATACAATACCGGATACGCTGATCTCGAAGGAAATATCAACGAGCTCGTCTGCGCTTAATTCGAAGTCCACATTGAACTTTTCTTTAATCACCTTTGTAATTCTCGATGACATCTTCTTCATTCCAACTCGGGTCATCATCATCGTTTAAATCCTTCTTGACAGACGGAAATACCAGATTTTTTGAAACAGTTCAAGAAAGTTTCATCAGGAATAGAACCCCACGCTTTGTTAAGCATTGCCATTGCGGTCAAGATTGAAAATTTGTTAGCTGATTTTCTTTCTCTTAAGTTAGTAAGTTGCTTCTTAACTGCAAGATAACGGTACTTAGCTTTGAGTGCTCTGATAACTCCCTCGGACGACATCCAACTTTTTGGCTGAGCTCGGTAACGACAAATTTTACTTTTAACGCCTTTGAAACATCTCAGGTTCTTTGATTTTCCAATGACAAACATTGGTAGTATTTCACCTTTCGCATTTCCAGCTGCCATACCTGTCAATCGAAAGGATTGTCGGCAGTGTTGTCTCAAGCCATGATGTTGTCCTCTCTTCCGTAACTGATCTAGATTCGCCCGCAATTGTCTTAACGGATATGCCATACCTGTAGAGAAAGAGATAAAAACATTGTAACTGGGACCTAAGCCTTAACAGCCATTGACGATTTGTTTTTAAAGTTTCATGCAATATTTTTCAATTACGAGTATATAAACATGGCCGCCATGACACCATCGATCTAAGACATATTGAGTCTTAAATTAAAAGAAAACGACGACGATTTGGGAATGAAGGTACCGTCACGTTTAATATTCACAGCAGAAGAAAAGTACATTAATATTCTCAAAAAAAGACTACTGTCTAAAGATGTTATAACAAGAAATATGTACTTAGTAAACATTTCAGTATTAAAATATCAAACAAACCTTTTTTTTCACTTGTCTAACCAGCCATGATGCTTGCAGTTTTCCAAGGTTCAATTCTTTTGCAAAATAAAAAGCCTTTACCTAGATAAGGATGCCATTAACGGGAACATTTTCAGCCTGTATACGTGTAAACCATTTCAATGTAGCGTTATTAAATTGCTCGTAGGTATCAGGGGTCATTCGTTTGGTTTCCAATAAGCGTTAAAAAAAACTCCAATTAGCACACCTGCTTAACGCGAAATAACGCCAGATGGAAAAGCTTTACTAGAATAAATTTTTGCGAGATTTCGGGCTTTTTGCGAAATGCTTTAATTGCCACTGTTGCCATTCACGAAAATATATTCTTTTTTTTGAACTTTTGTTAATTCTGTCATTAAATTCTAAATTGATTTCTCGCGTAATTTTATAACACTTTCGTGCCCACACGTAGCTGAAAGATATTTTTTCTTTCACTGACATTGTGCGGCTGTAGAGTGAAGAGTGTAGTCATCTGTCGTTGACTTTCTGTACAGCTCCTAAGAAGCCTTCAGCAAATGGATAGAGGATGATTCCTCCGATGAATCTGATTGGGATATAGACTTTGAGGTTGATAAAGGACGAAATACCTGCAAACCATTTGATGAACAGTGGTGAAATTGTGCTAGAATAAAAACATTAAACATGTAAATATGTAACAGTAATGGGCCGTTCGAGAATTCTCGCGAAATTTATGAACACCATCTATCGCTAAATCTAAAAAATTCAAAAATTAATTCGCAAAAATTAAATGATGCTAAAATTTATTCATTATTTTATTATTTGTTTTAGTTTTTGATTTTCACTCGTTATTAACATACCTGGGTTACCTTAAAACAAGGAGGTTTAAAGTGCTTAAAATGACAAGTTTGTAGAAGGAAAAAGTGACTAATTCTCTGTGTGTAGCTCCGTGTTTTCCCTAGCAATGCCTTACGATCTGTGGGGCGGGGAGAGATCAAAATTCCAAATCCATTTTGTTTTTTCTTGTATGCTAATAACCAACATGTTGTCTCTTTTGCATAACGGACGGCGAGACCTTTCAATAAGCGCAGCGCCGATGAGAGACAAAAGCCCTGGGGACGAAGTTGGCTAGTAACAACTTTTTGCTTGGAACAGTCATTCATGTTTTCTCAAAAAATGCTTGACTCAAATTGTTTGCGTTATTTTGAATTCGTTGGAAACCTGTGCCCAAAAAGCTTTGTGAAGCTTGACATGGTCCTTTGTAACATGTAACAGAAAGATCCAATAAATAAAAAATATTGTGGTAATAATAGAAGTTGGTCCGATTATTTACGATTGAATTGGTCGTCCTTCCTAGGATTGTTTGTTGGCAATTTTAGCCGAGGGATTAATTATTAGCCCGTCATGATTTTCCTTTTTTATTTTCTGGCTGGATCAAATCCGGAGGAGAATAGTTGTTTAGTGAATAGTTTCTTGCGGTACATCTGCACAGCAAAAGTATTACTGTTTTTATAAACCCTGTTTATTCCTGAGATTATAAATGTACAAATATGCAGTGAATTGGGGGGGGGGGGCGCGGGGAGAGAAGTGAAAACCCAACCTCGTCCCCAGGACTTGTTAGGCTGGGGGGACGAGGTTCGGGTTTTCGCATGCGCTTCACGCGCGCGCTTGGGATTTATCCATCCATGAGGAACCGTGCATTTTTTAAACTCAACGTGTACGTCGAGCCGGATGTAAACTATATGAAGGATGTTGAAAGATGTTGATGACCTCTTTGTTCTTCTGTTCTGTTCTTTCTCCCGCTATAGCTTACTATGTATTTTTCGTTTTAGTCATTTAGGAACACTTTCATGCGTTTTAATGTATTGAAGCTGTGGTCTAGTGTTGCTTTGAAACTAGCCATAATTATTAGCTTATTTTTCCTTAACCTTTTGAAAGAATGTATATCTTGTAGAAAATTTCATAGTTTCTCTATGCATATGAGAACCTATGTCAACATATAGCCGGTAAAGATTTGTCTCTGTGATATATAATGCTTGTGTAACAAATTAGCGCATGGTATCCCTGGAAATAAATGAATTCCTTTGTTTACATTTTTAGCGGTAAGCTCTTCTTCAGCTCTGGAATCTGTGTTGCAGTTATATATAAAGATGAAAGCGCAAGGTGTAATTTTTCACACTTAAGCGTTGTTAGGTCTTTAAATGTATTCAAATAAATCAACGCATCAATCTACACTCAATAATAATTTAAGACCTCAAACAATGTTTCTGTGAGAAGAAATCCACAAGAAAAGACCTCTCTTTACCAAATCCTAGCATCTTTTTTCCTGCCACGCAATTGTCATAGCCAAAAAGCTTACCGCTGAAAAGTAAACAAATAACTTCACGCATGAATTTTATCTATACAGTAGCGGTAATATCTAGAGACTGAAGGAAAGAATTCTAAAAATCTGGCAACATTTATGCTATTTATACATGCTTTTTTCTCGTTATTTTATTATTCGTGATAAGCTTTGGTTAGCAAATTTATCACTGGAATGTATGCCTCTCCCTGTCCCCAGTTTGTGCCAAAGTGTGTGCAGTTGCTCTTCTAAGGCAGATATTTGTCACATGTATATTTCGGGTTGAAGAGCCACTACTGACAATATTTCATGATATATAAACAGAGTGAGAAAGGCTGGACCATTATAAATTATTATTGTGCTTCACTCTCAATAAATTTTTTAATTTCTTAAAATCTAGCTAGCGTCCTTATTACGTGATTATCTAAACAAATGGCTATAAGGCATCCCATAAAACAACTACAAAAATGCTGTTAAACAAAGCAGGCCTTTGCGCAGGGTCAGCAAAAAAGGAACCAACTGAAACGTCCTAGTTCGAAAACTAAACCTCCATGATTTGTTTTTTTTTTTAATATGAGATCCACTGGAATGATTTATAAAGCCTATTTCATAATTAAATTGGTTGCAATAGTTAGTGACTTGTGTCAGATGTAGCTAGAGGCTGCTTAAAACATCTCCATGTATATACCCTTTTCTATTGCCCAAAAAAACGGACGCGACAGGAAAACTAGGTGAAGTGAATTAACAAAGGATCTGTGAAGAAGGGCACAAGTGGCAATGAAATTTTTTTTTTTAAATATTCTCTGGTCTGTCTAGTTTCGTAATAAAATTAAAGAATTTCTCATCAGTAAATTACGCCAGCTATGTTTAGACTGTCTGTTCTATAAAGTACACAAATTTTGGTACGGGTAAAATTGGTAATATGGCAGATCCTAGACTTAGGCTCAGGATATCATGTCATAGCCGTCCAGTGTTGCCAGTAAACAAAGGAAGTTAGCAAAAAAAATGAAATTGCATAATTAAGACGTTCACCTAATACAATGGTATATGCTATATATAAATTAAAGTGAATATCCAATTTGCATTACACGATCATTCTCTTTTAGCCTGTCAGAATGTATGCACAAACTTTTTAGACATCACAGGAATTTCAAATATTTAACAACGATACGATTTTTGGTACTTATGACTCTAACACTAGATGTTTATACAAGTATGGCAATAAAACAATATATATAACCCCTCAGACATTGTACTGGATTTACATGTTTGTTATCTTTGTCCCAGAGTTTGTTGCTTGATGTCAAAGCATAATTACGTAAATAATAATAAAAAGTAGACCATTTTCCTCAAAGTCTACACTATCAAAACTTCCATTAGTTTGTGCAAAGCTATATCTGCTTTCAGGGCTATGAGATGGTTGCAAAACAAGCTCCATGAGAGGCAAAGGTGTTGATTCATGATCCTTTCTGCAGTGGATGTAAACACTGCTATAATGCTAAGATTGGAGGCAGTAACCCCTTTTAGCTGTCCAAACAGCTAAAAAGGATTACTACCAAATTATTTAATTAGTGTTTTGTGTATACAAATTTTCTTCACCGTTTCTTAATAAGGTATAAAATGATCTTGGACTAAAAAGCTCTTTTCGTTCTCAAGATATTCACATTTAAAGAATTTCAGATTTAATTATGCTGCATAAATTATGATGTCATATTCAAGTAATAGCAAATTTTGACGTTTTCTATCATCAGTAATTTTAGACCTGTTAAGGGATGTGCATTCAAACTTTATCAATGCATAGATATCATAAAGGTAAATTAATTTTTTTGCCAAAAAGACACTTGTTTGCTTGTCCCAGGCCTCTTAATCTTTTGCTGACGGTGCCATAACTTGGGATCTGCATGTTGGTTTACAATCAAATTTTGTGAGTAAACGTATAGGTCCTATACAAGCTTACCCAGAAAATTTTATTGCAAACCAAGTTGCAGATCCCGAGTTATTGGACCATTGGAAAAAATTTAAGAGGCCTGGGACAAGTGTCATTTTGGTAAAGAAAATTATGATTTACCAGAGAAAGAAAAACGAAATGCTGTCAGAAGTTGGAGCTCTCGCAGTGCAGTACTATAAAGATTGTCATAAAATTCTTAACGCACCATCTTTGTTGTTAATAACGTTTCTGTCATAAAATTCTTAACGCACCATCTTTGTTGTTAATAACGTTTCTCTTTAATAATTATGTAATCGTTTTTGTATAATTTTACAAGCGCATTGCACTGAAGCTAAATTGAATAATTTATATGATGTTTTGAGTTAAAAGAGTAATTGTTGAACCTAAATATTTTCGGTTATAAAGATAATAATGTTATAGCTATAAAATCGTGAAAAGAGTGTTATATTAGAAAAAATGAAGATATATTATCTGAAAACACTAATTTATGTCAAAAAAATTTCTGATTTTAAAAGGGTTACTGCCACCTTATTAAGATACTGTTATTCATACCCTCATTTGATAGGAAATTATTTATTTTGACAAACTATTATTTTGTAATAGACAGCAAGTATGGATGGAATTTTTGATATATCGAGTTGGTTTGATGAAGTTAGACGCATGAACAAGCGTCAGTTGATATACCAAGTGCTAAATTTTGGGATGATAGTTTCTTCTGCTCTCATGATCTGGAAAGGTTTAATGGTTGTAACTGGCAGTGAAAGTCCTATTGTTGTTGTCCTCAGTGGAAGCATGGAACCTGCGTTTTATCGAGGAGATCTTCTCTTCCTTACCAATGATAACAGCAAGCCAATCCGAGCTGGCGAAATAGTTGTATTTAAAATCGAAGGTAGAGATATTCCTATTGTACATCGTGTAATTAAAGTCCATGAGAAGGAAGGTGGTTATGTAAAATTTTTAACAAAAGGCGATAACAATAATGTTGATGACAGAGGATTGTATGCACCTGGTCAGTTATGGCTGGAGAAAAAAGATGTTGTAGGACGAGCTAATGGTTTCTTGCCGTATATTGGAATCATCACTATTTTAATGAACGACTATCCGAAAATAAAATATTTAATATTAGCTGCTCTAGGCTTCTTTGTTTTGATTCATCGAGAATAAAAATGACATATTTGTGTAAAGTGATGTATTCCATGCAACCAACATCAACCAACATGCTTTCAATAGTGTTAGTAGCATTGTATTTCACATAACTTCTTAAAAAGATAAGAAATTACTGGATGTGTCTTGTATTTTTTTGATTTACCCAATTAAATATTAGTATTCTTGGTTTAATTTTCTTGGCAAAGAAATTAATTGTACAGGGTGTAAATCTTTAATTAACTTTTATTTTAATCTTTTGAAACTTTCACTTTTAAAAACGAAATATTTTGCTAAAAAGCCCTCACTACTGTTATTTCAAAGAAAAGGCGTAATTTTTTACATAGAAAAAAGATTTGTCAGTGGACAAATAGTTTTATGTTTGTCAAGCAAAAACAATTGAATTTTTGCAATTTTTTTATTTCCTCCTCATATCCTTAATTTATTTTTATTTTTACTGCTCTGACATCATTCAGTTTTGTGTGAATGATTTGGCGGATTACGCATTGACTGTGAAGTGTGTTTTTAAAAAAAATTCTCCGGACATAACTTCTTTGGCTCCAAAAAGGTGTCCCTGATTCTCCTCCCTTACTTTTGCTGTTTTTTAAAAGTAGTCATTCTGTATATATATGCATTCTGCGTGGTAATGATAATTATTTTTCGTTTGAACCTTAAAGCACAATCCAATTTGTTAAATTCAATTTGCACAGCGTTCTTTTTTTGGTTTGTTCAATTTTGTTATGAGCAAAATGTGTTGGGTTTTTTTTGGTACAAATTTGACGAAACTGATTAGAACATTATTTTGGACAATTTGAAAAAGTTGAACATGTCCAAGTTGGATGAAAAATTGAATCCAACAAAATGATTGCGTATCACTTATGTTATTTTTATCCTTCAGAGTAGCTTGTTTAAAATCGCAATGTTAAACTTTTCTTTAATTTTGTTTCTGCAGGGAAATGAAAAATTAATAAATAAAAATGCCTGGAAAAATTCTTGTAACAGGCGGAGCTGGATACATTGGAAGTCATTGTGTTGTGGAGTTGATAAAAGCTGGTTTTGACTGTGTCATTGTTGATAATTTTTCCAATGCATATAAAGGTAAACATGTATTCTATTTTTTATGTATGCAGAGTTAAAAATTCTGATGTGTTGACGTCTTTTTTTTTATAAGAAAATGAGCCTCAAAAACTTCAAAATCTTAAGAAAATTTTAAGAAAGTCCCCAGCCTTAGCATGTTTAGATCCAATTTTTGGAGACCATTTACAGTTATTAATTTACCATAATTTCAAAACACAACACAATCAAGTTTGTTTTTTTTTCAGTCAAATATGCATCCTAATTAAAGTTTTATCCTAAAAATAACAAAAGAAGTCTTTTTTTTCATTCTTTCATAAAATGCATAACTATAACTTCAAATAAAAGCATGCAACTAGGTCAATTCGAGAAAGTCAAAATAGAGGAATAAAAATTAAGAAAATATTTAAGAAAATTTCAGCCTATATATTCAGGTATTTTGCTAACAAAATTGAGACTCATGTCAAAAAACGGTTTTCTTATAAAAAAAACATCGTGTAACTGATTATGGGAATCTGGGAAGACTCTCGTTTGGAAGATTATAATTGATCAACAATGATAGAAATAGAATATTCTCACTGCAATGGAAATAAACTTCACTTTTTGTGTGTTGTCTTTTAACTCTGATGGAATCGTAAATGCAAAGTAATACTACAATACACTCCCTATAAGGGAAACAGGAAAACTTTTTTTGTAATTATACACTGATAATTTGGCATTTCGTTTATTTTAGAAAGCATAACACGACAAGAAACGATAATTGGAAAAAAAATAAAATATTATGAGGTTGATATTCGTGACCGAGAAGGATTAGACAGAGTCTTTGAGCAGGTATGATTTCTAAACTCATTGTGATAGTTTAATTATTTTTTTTGTTATATATTTATATATATCCAACTCTTGATCATTATTTGTATGTTTTAGCACCAGTTTGATGCTGTCATTCATTTTGCTGGATTAAAAGCCGTGGGAGTCTCTTGTAAACAACCGCTTGAATATTATCATAACAATGTCACTGGGTCAATTGCTCTTCTTCAGTGTATGGATAAACATAACGTTAACAAAATTGTCTTCTCATCATCCTCCACTGTTTATGGTGATCCACAGTACTTGCCTTTAGATGAGAAGCACCCCGTTGGAGGGTGTTCTAATCCTTATGGTACAACCAAACTTATGGTTGAGTTAATTTTAGAAGATGCTGCCAAGGCTAGGCCCTCGTTAAATGTAGTCTCTCTGCGATATTTTAATCCTGTTGGTGCTCATGAAAGTGGACTTATTGGAGAAGATCCTCAAGACATTCCAAATAATTTGATGCCATATATCACGCAGGTTGCTATTGGTCGCCGAGATGTATTGAATGTGTACGGAAACGATTATCAAACAAGAGATGGAACCGGCGTACGCGATTACATTCACGTAGTCGATCTGGTTGCTGGTCACATTGATGCTTTACAGAAAATGGACGATTTAGGATGTGGATTTAAGGCTTACAATTTAGGCACTGGAACTGGTAAATCTGTCCTGGAAGTTGTAGCTTCTATGGAAAAGGCAGTTGGCAAAAAGATTCCATACAAGTTTGCCCCTCGCCGTGCAGGTGATATTGCAGAAAATTACGCGGATGCAAAACTTGCCGAAGAAAAATTGAATTGGAAAACGAAAAAAAATATGGATGATATGTGTGCAGATTCTTGGAATTTTCAATCCAAAAATCCGATGGGATATAAATCTAGTGAGTGAGGGAACGTTTTGTTCTGTTTTCAAAATGTTCTCATGAACATTTTTGTTAAATCACACTTTCAGTGTGTGGCAACCGTGCACGTTTCTGGTGTTTATAGAATTTTGTAAATTATCCGAAATTTTTACGTAATCTTTGTATATTTAACTTATAAGTAGTACAACTATAAACATCTACCTTAGGAGTACTAATTTTCGCGGGTACATTTTTTCGCGAATTTCGCTTTTTTGACCATTTTCGCGAAAATTAATACCCGCAAATTTCTTTTTCAATTGAAATTTGCGAAAATTAATACCCGCGAAAAAAGCTAAATTTATCAGGTAGAGATGATAAACAAGACAACCTTAAAATACCACGCATATATTCCCAAAACCTAATCGACTACAACTTTATCACATCTTTGTTTTTCTTCCCTAACTGTCTCTTGACCGAACTTCCGCCTTCTTTTTATTTTTTGTGCTTGACGAAGCCACACACACGGCGTACATTTGCTGATTCCCACGAAATCGTTCTCTATTTAAAGTCTACTTCCGCGAAAATTAATTCCCGCGAAAATTCGAAATACGAACAATTCGTGAAAATTAATACTCGCGAAAAATCAAAATTTCTTCGATTCGCGAAAATTAATACCCGTTTGACTCGCGAAAATAAATACCCGTGAAAATTAGTACTCTTAAGGTATTCCATATTTATTATAAATAACTTATATTTTATTAGAAAATACACAGATAGATGAGGGTTGCATCGAGATGACATTGAGAATTGCTGTAGGTTACCAACAAATCAGGGAATTTTGAATTTAATCAAAAAAATCAGGGGGGGGGGGGGTTAATAAAACACAGAAATTCACCACATATAGTTTGTCTGGGTATTCATTGGAAATTGTTATTCTAATTTTTGTGAGTTTTAATCATGGAAAAATATCGAGAAATCAGAAAAAGTTTTTAGAAAAATTAATGAAAAAATCTGGGAAAATCAGGGACTTTTTTTCTAGAATAACGGTGCAGACGTCCGTTCAATCTTGTTGTTTCCCTATCTTCTATGTATTACAAAAGTATTTTTATGTGTAAACTTTATATTTATTATGTATATTTATAATTTAAAGATACATCTGTGATTTAATTTATCTCGAAATAGCACGTACAGAAATGCATTGGATTTTTTCTTCCATCCAGCAGAAACATGCCACACGTTTAAAACGCAGTTAAGCGTTCTTTTCATTGCAAAGATGTCGAGAAAATGTTTTACTGAACCTACTGAGGTGCAGAATTTTTTTTGAATTTCACGAGGATTAACTTTGCGGATGAGCCACAGTAAAAGATTTTACTAACGCAAACTTTCGCAAATCGATGCTCTCAGCAAAAATCGCAAACATTGACGTGCGCGAATCGCCAAAACATAAAAACTGACCGGAAACGAATTTTTTTTTCTCTTTTTTTTCGCGTAAATCAGTATCGTCTCCAGAGCTTCCTTTTCGATTTCTGCCACATAATAGGAAATGACAAAGAAACCCTGGGTTGAAGTTGTCGAAAAGGTGTGCAAGCTTAGGCGGCTCCGCTTTACCACAAAACTTTGCATTTTGTGTGAGTAAACTTTCGCAGTTCTACAAAGTAAGAATTTTTCGCGGTAAAAATACTTGTGGTTCTATAAGATTTTTTATTTTTTTCTAACCAGTTTTTAAACATTTTGTCTAATGGCAGCAAAATTCTTAAAGACAATCTCTAATTGCCACATATCGCGGTTCACACGATAGACCTTTTTTTAACCCTCCCACGCTACACTCCCGGATTCCAGAAAGCAACCCAGCGGAGGTGATGCCTTTTTTCCCAGCTAAAATTTTTCACATAATCAACTATAATAATCGACAATCCAACTAAATTTGTTGTTGTAAGTGACTTAGAGTGATCCATCTTAAGGATGCCCTTTGAAAGTCAGGATGATGACATGAAGTAAGCATTTTTAGAATTGTAGTGTCGTCAACTTTTTAAATGTTAAAGCAAAAAAACGCCGAGGTGGAGCGCAACGACTAAGGGCGTTTATCCGTTTATCCATTATACCTCCATGGTTTATCCTCCTGCACAAAACCTCGTCCCAGGTCATCTTGTATATTTTTAACAACGGAACGATGATACGAACGGAGAAGATGTTGGAAACACCCCCAATCTCTGAAGATTCCCGTTTGAATTAAACAAGCGCCCCTGTCAGACCAGCAGGGCGCTTATCTGAGGGAGACACTTAGATCCGTGTTAGCGTTACACGAGTTCAAAATAAAATCACTAAACAAAACAAAGTGTTAATAAATAACCATGGGAAGATAATGACTAAAGCTTCTAACCCCTTCTATCCTGAAATGAAAGTAAGAAACCTTTCAATTACTTAGTTGTTTTTCAGGACCATCATTACCTATAGCTGTTCTGCCCGGATAATAAACGCTGCCCTGAT
Organism: Hydractinia echinata; assembly: GCA_030067915.1. NCBI lineage: Eukaryota > Metazoa > Cnidaria > Hydrozoa > Anthoathecata > Hydractiniidae > Hydractinia > Hydractinia echinata. The sequence goes on along the minus strand of JASGCC010000011.1, from coordinate 2,732,053 downwards.
TAAGTACGGCAGCTTGCCCCGGATTAAGAACAGGGCAGAAAATACATAATCAGGGCAACATAATCAGGACAGGCTGGCTTATTACTCAAAAAATATTATTTGGCACTTATAAAAGGAACATAATCAGGGCAGGCCAGTTTATATACGACAGTCTAATATTATTTCTCACTTATTATAGAACGAACATAATCGGGGCACGTCGACTTATGTATAGACCTTTTTTAATGTTTACATTTTCCGCGGTAAGCCCTTCTGGCTCTAACAACTGTGTGGCAGGCAGAAAGATGCGGAAGCTTGCTGAAGAAAGGTCTTTTTCAGCCCATTTCTTTCTACGGAAACATTTTTGAGGCTTTAAACTATTATCGAGTGTAGATGGATAATTTCTGATTGACATATATTCATATAAAGTCGTAATGATACCGTCGTGCGAAGAAACAGACTAAAAAGGACCTCACTTCATCTAGCGCCCGCATCTTTTTGCCTGCCACGCAATTGTTAAAGCCGAAAGGGCTTACCGCGGAAAATGTAAACATTCAAAAAGGTCTATGACAGTCAAATATTATTCGAGACTTATAGAACGAACGTAATCGGGGCCGACCGGCTTATATACAATATTTTTATATTATTTCTCACTTATTATAGAACGCACATAATCGGGGAAGGCCAGCTTATGTATGACAGTCAAATATTATTCGAGACTTATAGAACAAATATAATCAGGGCCGACCGCTTTTATATCATTCGTCATCACTTCTGACAAGCAAATAGCCCTGATGGCAAAGTTGTCGTTGTTCTCAAAAATTTCGTGGAACGAAATTTCGTGGCAAATACTAAATTTTGGGATTCGCAAGTTTAATAACTTTTCACCAAACTTAATTCCCGCAAAAAGAATAATTTAGGTTCCGTGAAATTTAGTGACTTCAAAGTATATTATGTTGAAATGTATTTACTACAAGAGTAGTTTATACTAAGAATTACGTCGAGACTTTTTTTGTTTCACCATGTCTAGTTTTTAGGGGTGTTCTATTTTCCAGAGAATGTTTAATTCACAAAAGTTCAAAGAAAATGCCAATCACAGCCTGCCTGGCCAGCCATTATATCAGCGTTCATAATCGGGTCACCATCCACGACATAACCAGTGCCAAAAAAACATAATCAGACCATGCGTACATAATCCGGCTGTCCCGGTTGTAAACAGGCCGTTTTCGCAATCTGGGCAGAACATAGCTAGCTATAATTTTGATGTGGTATTGTAAAATCTAGCTAGCCTTGATGAACAATGGTTTTGTAAAATAAAAAATGTGTTTATAAAAATAAAAAATGTGTTTATAAAAATAATTTATCGCACTTCATACTTTTTTCTCTCCTATTGTTGCCTTTGTAAAGGAAGTATGTGAAGCGTTGTAATAAACAAAATGGTTTTGAAGACTTGGCCAGTGTAGCTAGCTAAGCTATTATTAGAATGCTGATGATAGATTTAACCAAGGCACAAAACAATTTCTGCATCTGCAAGTATTATACCAAAGAAGAAAAAAAAGTGATATGTTCACAAAATTAGAGGTATATATATGTGCTAACAAAACAATGTGCATAGCAAAAGAAAATTGCATAACAATTCCTTTTTTATCAGCATAATATAAGGCTGATACACGATTTTGGAATTAGGATACCATCTTTAATTTTCTAACGTGGGGGGAGTTAAACTTTGAACCCTCTATTTTCAGTAGCGAAGCATACAAAAAGTGCTAGAATGTATAGGCTTTTTGCATCAAAAAATGAAAGTCAATTGTTGATGACCCCATTTTTAAAGAAGTGATCAGAGCCATAATAAGGATTTTCACTTAATTTACGTGAATTGCATGTTGGTGAATCTAATTTCATGAACAGTCAGTGTAGTAAACACTAAATTAGGTTATAGTGGCTTAATTAGCCCATACGACCTAGAAAAAACTAATGGTTTCCTACACACTCTTCCTCATAAAAAATCACAATGATTCTTGCAGCACAGTCTGAATGTAAGCTTCTGTATCCCGCAATTTGCATAAATAACTCAGTACTTTACTACAATTACTTTTAATAGGTCAGGGAACTTATGTTTAAGCAACAATAACCTGAGACGATTTTAAGAATTAATATTTACCATATATATATACTGTACTATGAAGTAATTAAAAAGCTTAATTTTTATCCTAAATGATATTTTTTCTTAAATAAAAATATAATCTTAAATTTTTAGAACACAAATACATTATTTATTACATACATTTTTTTAAAACAATCTATTTTTGTATAACTTTAACTTTTGTAAAGTAATCGTTACACCAATCGGAAAAGACTCATACATGGAATTTTAAAATTAAGAGACATGTTGGCTACAAGAAAAACTGCTTTAATAAGCAGTCCATTTCGTGAGAGGCGTGCGATCGCATGCGCACGTCCCCACACACGCCCACGCACAGATTTGTTTAGGCACGCGATTAATCGCACACGGAAATCTTCGTTTTCTTTATGTCTGCGATGTCTTTCTGAAATTATGAAATTACGAAAATAGCGAAATATATGAAGTCAGAGAATGATTTAAGAAGACTTTGCTACCCCTTATCGTTAACTTAAATCTTATTCATGTACGTAGAAAACCGCGTAGTTAAAATGCATATTTTTATAAATTTGCAATTCTTTTAATTTAAATCTAATGAAGTTAAAATAAAAAAAATAACAAGAAAGCAAGAGATGCCATTAATAATAATTGATCTAAAGTTATTTTTATATACATCTTTTATAGTAAAGTTTTCTTGGCATAAAAAGAAACAAACTAATGAATTATTACAGATTGTCTGTAACAACGATGTACGCAAGATTCTTTTCTCATGTTGTTATAATTTTATTATCCATTTTCATCTTAGCAATCATAGTGTGCATAATAAAATGAGTGGCAGTAATGGGGAGGACAAAGTTTCATGTGTCTTATTAATTGTATTTTTTAATTTTTTTCACATTTTTTGTGGCCACCTGTTTGAAAGTAGTGAATATATAAAAAAAAAAGAATGAATATCATTTAAGCCTCAGGGCCACTAAATTGTAACATTTTTTACTGTTTTTAACAGCATTTATCAATTTAGTCCTGGGCACTAGCTTGTGAAATACATGTCAATAACACCTTAAAATGATACCTGTCATACTGCTCTATTACCAGAAGCAAATCATTTCAATATGCTCTATGTGATTGCAAAGATATAAATAGATTAGAATAACACTCAACACAAAAGAAAAATTGAGCTCCAGAATCGTGTTTTAGAGAGAGTGAGGAAATCGTTATTGAGAGAAAAAATAAAGCACGTAAGTAGTGAAGTAAGGTCATAGGTATTATGTTTTTTTTTTAATGTGTGTTATTTATGTTATTTGTTAAAGGAATACGGCAAATATTTATTTGTTCCATTCAGTAGCGTTTTTGTGATTTTATAATTCAAGCTTTATATATTTATAATCGTCTTTCGGAGAAATAAAGTTCAAAAATAACTAAAATAACAAAATGCTAAATATCGTTATTAGCCATGCTTCAACTTTCCGTAATTTAATTTACAACAATTTTTCGTACCATGGGTTTAAATTCCCTGCGGTAAAGGAATTTTGTTCTTACTTTTGCTTCTTAAATAATTTAATTTTAATTATGATCACACGCGCCCAGCACGCGCGGAATTATTGAGGCGTGCGATTCATCGCACGCCTACCTAAAATCTTACGAAATGGCCTGAATAAGCATAACTTTTAAAAGCATACTGTGGTACTGGAATGAGGACATATACCTAACATTGTGAGCCTTTATCATGTGCGATGCGCACACACACGATGCTATTGTGATCTTCGCCAAAAAGGAAAAAATTATTGTGATTAACATATTAATGTTGGATCACAATGTTCATGCTACATTCTAATGATCTAACATGGTGTTTAAAATAGAAATAATTTGTTCATTTCTTTAAATCATAATGTTTGTAATTATTTAGAATGTTAAAAATGTTTACGTTTTTTAATTCATTGTGTGCAACTTTTAAAGTGGAAAAACGTTGAATATGCTTAAAACAGTGAGTATGCATGTTTCTTAACGAAAATTTTTTTTGGGGGGGGGGTTGGAGATAAGTAAGCGACGTTTAAACTTGTGACACCGAAAACACAAGAACTGAGTGTCTGAACTAGTGACTCTCCCAGTCTTAACTTCCTTGTCTCTAATAGTCGAAATAAAGTTTTTATTAAAAATACAAATCAGATTTATATAAAAAATACAAACCAGATTTTTACAAAATTAAACTATGCTACATACTTTTTATTTTTACCACACACATGCACATTTATTTAGCACAATTTTTTGCTAGTCTGACATGCACTGAAATCTTGAAAGACATTGCTCCAAAGGAATTAAGTGGCAGTACATCGAACATTGGCCACAGAAGGGTATATACATAAAGCATTTTTACTATTGGAAGGGTAATTTTACAGAAAAGCTATTTTTTTCAATAAAAACGTATTTTAAGCATCCACAAATTCATAATAGTTCTAAATGCAAAAATTCAATCAGAAATAAAAAAGTAGTGAATACAAGAAAAAATAAAATAATAAAAAAAAAAGATAGAGTAAGGTTGGAAGCTGTCAAATAAGCATATTAATTAAGTATTAACTGTGAATTGAAGTATCATGGAAAAAATCAATAAAAACGTAAAGATAAAGTAAACAAATCAAGAAAAACAAGATGCAGGCGCTGCATAAACTATCTCGCTATTAAAAATGCACAACTATGAAACATCCACAATGCGACCCAATTCTACAATTTCTGCTAACAAAAATACAGCCTATCATTCATGGTTAAAAGTCGCGCGATTGAAACGTTTATGGTCTTAAACGGCATTTAGGTGACAAAAAATCAAAATTTTGATGTCACCATCATGTTCAGCATACTTTTTTTGTTAACTGTGCCAAATTTTGTCGAAAATAAAGTAGTTTTAATTTCGGACCAATTTTGGCCTAAAATGACATTTAGGTGACAAAAAATCAAAATTTTAATGTCACCATCATGTTCAGCATACTTTTTTTGTTAACTGTGCCAAATTTTGTCGAAAATAAAGTAGTTTTAATTTCGGACCAATTTTGGCCTAAAATGACATTTAGGTGACAAAAAATCAAAATTTTAATGTCACCATCATGTTCAGCATACTTTTTTTGTTAACTGTGCCAGATTTTGTCGAAAATAAAGTAGTTTTAATTTCGGACCAATTTTGGCCTAAAATGACATTTAGGTGACAAAAATCAAAATTATGATGTCACTATTATGTTCAGCATACTTTTTTTGTTAACTGTGCCTAATTTTGTCGAAAACAAATACCAATTTTGGCCTGAAACGTCATTTAAATGACTTCCAAGTACTTAGAGAGTTTAGGTACGAAGTTTAAATCTGTGACGTTGCAATTGACCATTTGGGACATTTAGTTAGTTACGAGTTGGAAACCTATCCTCGCAGGCGAGATAGTAAAAAGAAAAAAAAAAGTAAAAATAGTTACCAAGATGAGATTCGAACACACGACTACTCCCGTGTCGGTGCTCAGAGAGCCAAAAATTTCCATTTTGGGACGGACAGCTGTATTTGAATACCCTAGCATCTGCGAGCTAGTGTAAAAAGACACAAAAAATATTAAAAAAGATACCACATAAATTGTAAATGGGGTTGAATTAAAAAGACTATAAGATGTCCAAAGTTAACAGTATAGCTGTACATTGTTTAATCATTTTAAGCCAATAAAAGTTGATTATCTGTTTTGCAAGACTCAGGTTTTCTGAGTAAATTTATTGATTTTATGCTCAAAACAGCACATTTCTGCTATTTTCCATTCTTTTTATTTTTCCATCAAAAAAAAGTTACTGCAGTTACTAAGTTAACCTTGACTCTGTGGCATTTAGAAATGATGCTGACTTTATATAAAATTAAAACACTCCACCTTGGGTGCAGGTGGTGATTTATATTGTTGTTTTCCACACCAATTTTAAGGGATATAATATACACTGTTAGTTTTTTCCAGGAGGGATCATAAAGGCAGTTCTATAGCGTTCAAAGTTTCCACTTGAGTTACACAAATCTCAGAAATTTCTGTCCAACTAGACGGCCTTATGTGGGAATCGAACCTGCAAACCTTTGCACATTTGTTTTGGGCTTCGGGTTTTGGTCCTCAATCATGAACTTTAACCACAAGATGGCACTCGCAATAACAAAAAATGAACGTAAACAAAAAATTATCATTGCATTTAATTGATATTTATTCACTACTACTTTATACCAGAATAGCTTCATTATTATTCATCAAAACATTTTGAGGTAGAAAATAAAGTAATGTTTGCTTGAATGCTCTATAATAAGCCAATAAAATTTTTCCAAATCTTCTTTAAAATCTTTAATCTTCCTTCTAAGTATTTCGATGCGTGTATTCTCTCTGTAACTTCTTCACTTCTCTAACACTGATGATAATTATACTTTTCAAAAATATCAAACACCAATGTCATAACATGGGTATAATACAAAAAGGAATTTCAAATGTGAACCTTTTTTTAAAAAACCACAAATATAAAACTGTACAAGCGATTGGCATATTGTGTTTTCCCAACAGTACACCTGTTTTTGCTAAACAAACATCTAGTAAATTTTAAAAACACCGAAATTCCCCTGTCAATAATGGACTTATTATAAATTAAATATTAAATAAAAAAGACTGTGTGAAGAATTATAAATCCTATAAAAATTGTTACAGGATGGAGGATTGGTCCAATCTGGAATTATTTTTTTGGAGACATTAAATTTGTAGACTAGGTAGGATTAGAGGCATTAAACCTCTTTAATCAAATCAATCCAGTTCTGACTAATCAAGTTAAATTCTTCAGTGTGATAGTGTTGAATGGATTAAAATATTCTTCAATCTTTTATTTCATGCTAAGGATGTGGTTATTTAATTTTCAAGGAATCTTTTTTCTTCTATCCCTCACTCAACCCTTTAGATGCCTTCCTGTGTGAAATGTTTTTATTTTGTGTTGAGAACAATGGACATGTGCATGCATTTCTGTAGGTAGAAAATGATGTACATAAATCAGCTTTTGTGAATGATCTTTCACAAGAATTAACTTTCATGATAGGTGTTAGGTGTCGTTATTATTTCTTCAAAAAGATCTTGAAATAGTTTGTGAAATGCTAACAACGATAAAAAACACATGATTTTGAATTGATTCAAAGTATTAGTTAACGATTATTACACAAAACATTAAACCACATGGATGAAAGTGATATATAAAGGAATTTTTTTATCCTACAATCCTTACAGAATGAATAAAAATTTGTGAGAATTAATTTTCCTGAACAGCCTATTTCAACATTTTTAAGAAAATAAACTTTTAATAAACTAGTCTTTTCAATATTATTCACTAGTCGAAAAGGCCCGTGGAAATATCCACTTAGGAACAAATATAATGGAAAAAATAGATTGTTTTAGGTGTTTTGCTTACGTCAGCAGTGCATATAAAAAATTAGCGAAATTTAGTTTATTTGTTGCCTCTGATGTGTAGAGGTTGAAACGCAGATCAAAATAATGTACAGGATCATATGTTTTAGACGAACGCCTAAGGAGATATAAGGGTCTAAAAAAAATTTGTATGCATGTTGCCTTCATCGTATAGATCTTGAAACGCTGATCAAGAAAATGTATAGGAACATGTACTTATGACAAACGGTTACGGAAATATTGTGGTTTAAAGGTTTTTTGATGACGTCATCAACCCGTCCATTCCGAAACGGATTCGGTGACCCAGGTTTGGGAAACTTGGTCCCAGGTGGTCTGTATTATTTTTTGAGAGTGTGGGAGCAAAAAATTAAAAGGCCTGGGACGAGCAAACGAGTGTCATTTTGGCAAAAAAAAATTATGTTAATCAATTCACCTTTATAATATCTATGCATTGATAAAGTTTGAATGCATATCCCTAACACAACTGTATAATTTGTTAAATACAATGATAAGTGATAAATAATGCAGCCAGATGTGAAAACAACGCTATACATAACTAAAATCAGTTTTGAACACTGAAGTGTTGTTTGAATTACTTTGCCTCCATATTTACAACCTTTGTATATAATCAGAATTTGAAACAATGAGATATAAGGTTGTATTGTTTGATTTGATTCCACTCCAGTGGCCTAATTTGGGAGCGTTGAAACACCATATTTTTAAATGTTGTTGACATCGTATAAAAACATTCTTGCAAGTTTCTAACGCAACTGTTCTAACCATTTTTCTTCAAATCTAACTAGTGCTCAGTGAAGTAGTATTTTAAATTAGAATTTAAGTGGAGATTATATTTGATGTTGACACTGATAGAAATACCAATCTGGCAAAAAAGAGTTTTTTTGTTTTGTGTTACCCAAATTCTTCTAGTTATATTTTTTCTAAGCTAAGGTTGTTTTTGTTGTTACTGTTTTGCATAATAATTAACAAAATTTATTTATTTATTTATTTTAATTTTTTTTTTTTTTTGATAACCAAAACTTTTCATTTTTTAAAGTATATACATGTCAAAGAACAAAAAAAAGTTATATGAATGAAAATAATTTCTTTTGGTATTGCTCTGTTATAGCTCGATTTAATCTTAGATCTTTGGTGGGAATTGAACATAAGGGTAACACTGGGGGCTGAACTGAGATGAAGAAACAGCTGGTAAAATTAAAGTTTTCTTCTTTATCATACTGATCACTGATATTTTTTTATGAAATGTCATATAAAGAAATTTGGGCACAGAACTGTTGATCAGATATTATCTTTTCACAATAATAAAATTTATTTTCAATCTGCAAAAAATTGTCAGAGATAAGTATAAAACATTTAAAATATACAAAGAAGTTGCAAAGTGTTTTTCTACGAAAAACACACTTCTCTATAGTGTCTAAAGTAGGCTATTTTTGAGATAAGATGTTCATTTTTATTTACTCTTCTTTTGCCATAAATTTAATATAAAGACAAGCTTCTTTGTTTACCTTCTCTACAGTTCAGGTGCAGGTGGTTCATGATTTCCTTAATAAATATTTATCTATTAAAAAGAGAAAATATTCTTTTTTTGAATTGCTTTTATTTCACACACAAAAGACATTGTATGGATGGTCATGTTCTCCTTCAAGTCTTCTATTTTTTTAGTTTGTTTTTGAAGAAGACAGAGAATAGCCACACTTGTTTCATCTCAAAATAATTGTACAAGTGTTTTAGTTGTAGGTTTTAGATGCAGTTCGTCGTAACTATGATTAATTTATAATTTTTTTCACTAGCTGATTCAAATTTAAGAGATCGTCCCTATGTCTGAAAATGAAAGTTCTGGTCTGCAGTATAATGCTTTTGCTGATTTAGGGTGTTTCTGTGTCGTTCATGATAATTTCATCGTATTTAGTCACATGTCTTTTTTTCTTGAAGCAATGTAGTTTTTGATCTTTTGTTTTTTGTATTATAAATGTTTAAAAATGACAACATCTGGAAACTGTTTGGTGATACATTTTCTTTTTGCTATGCTGAATAAACAGTTTTCTTACCACTACATGCACCAAAACAATTGATTTTTATTTGCATTCGTTTGGGAACAAAGATACCTTTTTATTGTGGCTGTCTATTATAGATTAATCTTTTACAATTTGCCATAATAGAATTAAATAGTTTTTATCTCCTTATAACTGACAAATGATCATCTCGTTACTAATATGGAATCATTCAGCTTGCATCGTTGTAGTTAATAAATGTTGAAAAAAGTTTATATACTTTGTTTTGTTGTTATATGTAGAATTTAAGTTATTCTTTTAACCTAACTGAAAGTTAACGAGTAATTTGTCTTGGCTTTTTATTATTGTACTTGAAAGTTTAAGATGTCACTTTTGATAAGCTGGTGATTTAGCTTCCAATTTTCATCAACACTTGTGACATCCAGGGCACTGATAGACTCCGCATTTTAAGTTAACATTTTAATGAATGCTGGTATTATTGAAAATTTTAGATATGTTATCTTTATAATGGTAAAGTATGAAAATATTTATTGTCAGAACCAAAATGGTTTTAAAAAAAATGAAATTCTTCTATTTTTCTTGTTTTCCTTGCAAAATTTGCTCCATGTAATATGCAATCCAGCAGTTTTTTTCTCCTTTTTTAAACTTTTGAACAGGATCAGAAAAATAATATTGTTACTTTGCAAGAGTTTGAGGTTGTAACAACAAAAACATGTGTCTGCAAGTACCATGGCAACAGCTGTGACGTCAAAACTTTGACTTTTCATAGAAATTTTGTTGTGTTACAAAACCAACTGCAGTCACCTTTGTTTTGTTTTTTTCACTTCACGTCCTGATTAATATTTTCTTTATGTGACACTCACTCAACTGAAACCTTATTAGGTGGTAGAATAAAAGTTATCATAAAAATGTATTCAGTTATGTTTTCAGAATTGTTATTTTTTTGAAGTACTCCTTGCAATAATTGAAATAAAACACTTTATGTTTCTTGTATGTCAGTAGGCTTTAATGTAAACAGTACCTTATGTGTTTCACCTTCAACAATTAGATAAAAAAGCATAGATGTTTTTTATTGGCAATCAGAAGCAGGGTTGTGTTCATTAGGTTATATTTAAGTTTGGATTAATTGTGTTTTGTAGTCAAGAAGAAAAATTTTTTAATATGGAAGTGAAAGGTTCTGTCTTCATCTTTTTTTTTTTACTTTTTTAATAAATAATTTATATTTTTAAATAAGTGTTCTGGCTTTTTTAATGCTTATATTTTTTTAATATCCTTTTTAGGTAACCAGTTACTGAATTAGTTTGAAAGGGGATTAAGTTCCTATTTTATTCAAATATTTCTTTATAATAAATATTAATGATGCTACCACACGAACCTGTGTTTTTAAAAACTTTATGCAATCTCAACTTGTGTTATTTCATCTGTTACGTGTAATGGAAAATGTGTATTTTGGCAATTACACATTTTTCTTATGAACACCCGTGCTGTGTTTTTAAATTATGGAAGCACGGATACCAGCACCTATATAATTCTTTAAACGATACAACTTTTTTTGATTTAGATAACTATGCTTCTATGCTATGTGGATTCATATGTTAGACCAGCCTTAATAAATAATGTACATGTCCTGAAACCATCTTCCATAAATAATTAATTGTGGACAAATGTGTTTTTCTGTGTTCCTAACATGCTTTCAGAGGTTGAATGAATTGTTTATCTTTTTCACTCAGTATAGATTAACTAATATTTTGAATGATCCTCACACATTTTGTACAAAATTTATTTTACTTGCATCTAAAGAAGACTTGAAACATTCTGGTTTCATCTGAGTACCACTTGTTGTTTTTGGTTTGCTGTTTAATTTTATTATGTTATGCAGAAATTAGTTATTTTTTACATTATATATGATAAGTAAAAAACAATGATAATGGCACATATTTTGTTGTCATAACTTTGCTGTCTTTTGTAGTATTATTTTGTAGTCAAAACTATTGGCATGCTAGAAGCACATAGAATCATGTTTAGGGTAATTTTAAAGGAATACTTTATACTTCTCAGTAGGAATAATAAATCAAGTCCTGTAATCATGTAAGGTTCGTAAAATCATACTAGTGTTCTTTTTCTGATGTGAATACATATTTTGTGGTGTACAAACGGAATTGTTGTTAAGGGTGCTGATGGGAAGATGTAAATCTTCACAATCTTATCGATTGAAGCTAAGCGGAGATGGTGCATTGGTAGCACATTTGGCTTTTAATCATAAGGTTTCCAGTTTGAGTCCCCACCCCGGCGCACCTTAAATGTAGTGTTGTCAGTCCACTTGGTGCCATCTACTAACTGCTAACCAGCTTGTGTGGCAGGCAAGTAAGTTAGAGCAATGCTATATGTATCTCTGGTGGTAAAGTAACATAGTTACAGTCGGAAGGGAGAAAGAGCCAACCGTTAGGATGGAATCCCAAAGAAGTTAAAACTTCCCGTTACTTACTTACTTACTTTACTTACTTGCTATATTTTATACAAGATCGAGGGTTCTATGTTGTCTATCTTTGATTATTAATATTCCTGATGTTTATTTTTGTTTTATGTTTTTAAAACTGTATGAATCTTTTTGGAAAATTTGTTTTTATTACGTTTTTGATTTTACTTGTATTAGTTTCTTGCAACTTTGTGTTTTGAGGTAACATCTCTGTGTTATTTTCTGCACTCTTGTCTGAACTTTTCATATCTCTATCATTTCTTCATAATATGAATTTTTTTGTGTTCACATTATAATCACAAGTAATTTTTTATCTGTTAGACATTTTAAATAGCAAATTTAGTTTTGTTTGTCTGAAAATTAATTCCTAACAACTTATATTGCATGTTCAGGTCTTGTTTATCATTTTTAATAAAATTACAAGTGCATGGATAACTAAAAAACAATTGCACGCATAGTCATGTTAGCCATGTAAATAAAGTTTACCCTATTGCAGATGCTATCGTGTGAAAGAAGAAAGAGCATTGTCAAATAAGAAGTATCACAAACGTTTTTTAGGGTAACTAAGAAACAGACTTTTGCAAACATAAGTATTCCTTTCATGTCCAGACAAACAGGTGCTGTTAGGCTACTTCAAGGCTGCTTCTAAAGTATGAAAGCATTGAATAATCATAGAAATTTTTAATAACTCTTTAATTTTTTATTAACTGTGACAAACAGACTGGAAATAAGAAGTTTAGAGTTCAAAAGTTTTGGAGATCTTATTGTAATGAAATTGAGGTTCTAAATTTTCTAAGAAGAAGAAATGTATTATGTGTAGAAACCAAAAATAAAATAAATCGTGATCCAAACTCATTAAGATCTATTTTTGTGTTGGGCATATTGTAAATGTATTTATTTTTATATGCTTTAAATTCTATTAAGTCTGTTTAAATATTTGTTTGATAAAATGTACAAGATTTTTTATGTCTAAGACTACATCCGGTGTTGATTCAGTGAAGTCACTTGTCAACTACCAACTCTATTAGTGGAAGAAGGTGGCAGTATATTTTGTTAATAAAATATAAACAAGCATGTTTTTCTGTTATTGTTTTATAGCAATATTAAAATAATCTGATTATTTTGTTTAGGAGTTATCGAAAATGAGTAAGAAGTAAAAATGAATTTGATAATACATGTTCAAAATGGCAAAATTGAGACTGGTTAAAGATATCTAAAACATTGGCCACATGGAAAAGATTTCGTTATTGGATCAAAATTGTGCTCACTCAGCACAGCAAAAAACGTCAAATGAACATACGCAAAAAAGAAAAAAATACTTTAATAAAAGATTTGATATGGCTTCGAAGCAACTTGCAAAAAATAAGGTGATTGTGTTGATATGATTTTTCATAAACATAATAATACCTCCATTCGGTAAAATAAATCATATCAAAGATATTTGTGTGACACTAAATCATAGTTTAAAAGTTTTGACTGCATGGATTTTTGTTTCTAATGAATGAATACATTATTGTATTGTAATGTGTCAAATAAACAGTTAGGTGTTTATTTAAGTTTCCGACTGGGTGCTCGCTCAAGGGGCACTTAAGCATGATTTGAGGGTGTGCGTACAAGACAAGTGCTTGTTCAAATAAACCGTCTAATAAAAAGTGAAATTTTGAGATTTTGGAAAAGCCTAGGAATGAAGGTTCATATAAGAAAGCTACGTTTGAAATTTTCTTCTTCTTTTTTTGAAAACGTATTTTAAGACTTTCTACATCTATGCATATTAAAATTCCTGTGGCACATTGTGTGCTAATAGAAGGAGGAACGTACTGGAGGGGGTACATAATTGATGTATTTTACTTCCAGAAGAAGTGGAATCTTAATTATGTGAAAATAAAATGTCCACATTATGTCTTAAACTGTTTAACATTATATTAAATGGATTTATTTATTTGTTTCTCTTTTTTGATTGAATTTCCTCTCTTGTTTGTTTTGTATGCTTTAACTTAACCTTTGATTTTGTAGAAACTGCTAGAACTCTGCTTATCAGAGAGTTTAGACGATTTATCAAGCAAGTTTCAAGAAGTTATAAAAGACATTTACAAGAGAAATCTAGTAAGTGGTAGTTAATTGTATTTTATATGCCAAACTATTAAAACTGTTACTATGTTTTCGTGAGGAAACATCAACACGTGATTAACTGTTTTAAAATGTTTACTGAATAATTAACAGAATTAATTTATTAGCTTAATATCCTCGTATTTTGACCTCTTTGAGAGTGAAGCAACCACTACATGATGTTGCATCCTAAGGACATAATAAAAATTTCATTTTACCCTCTAGTTTTTTTTTTGGGAGGGGGTGGGGGGGAAGAGAAAATTTATTTTAAGTTTTATTTTATTTTAAGCAAACTGAATCTGCAGTGTAGTTTACATGACGTCAATTATGGAAAACTCAATGTCAACTCCACTCCCAATTCTATATTGTTTTAATTTAAAATCTCACTTCTGTTTCAATCTCACAAATAATTAATAGCGAGATAAAAGAAAAAACTATTCTTAAAATGTGTAAGTTGTAAGACATATTTTTGAAACTTTACAAAAAGTTCCAACCTTCCTTCACTCTTTGTCAAAGAAAATGGTAGAAAAAAAAAATCGGGTTTTGTTTATAGTTTTTTAATGAAAAAAATGACCATGTTTTGTTCTACTTTCATAAAAATGTATTTTTAGGTTCAAACGTGTGTGTACTTTTGTGATCCATGCACTGGTGAATTCAAGAACGTTTCTGCTGGTGTTGACACAACATCACAAAACATTCCTGATGTAGTTGGACAGTGGTAATACTATTTATATTATCGTATGCTAAAGCAGGTTTAAATTTTGTTTTTTCCTTTAGTGAAAACTAGTAACCTTGCCTGCTACTCAAAGTTGATGCATAAAACTCGAAAACTAATAAAGATTTTTCAAAAAAAATAAAAATAAAAGATTCCTAGGCAACTTTACAAGTTCTTTTATATAAATCAAATTGTTTTAAATGCAAAAAGGGTTTCTTATCATCCATTTATAAAATGAATTAATTAGTTAATTTCGCATTAATTAGTTAATTTCGCAGTCATAATAGCTAA
Organism: Hydractinia echinata; assembly: GCA_030067915.1. Taxonomy (NCBI): domain Eukaryota; kingdom Metazoa; phylum Cnidaria; class Hydrozoa; order Anthoathecata; family Hydractiniidae; genus Hydractinia; species Hydractinia echinata. The sequence continues at coordinate 2,716,906 of JASGCC010000011.1, read as the reverse complement.
TGATTTTAACATCTTCATAAAAACCGTCATTGCCTGAAAGTATTTTATGAAATAATATATCTGAAAATTTTATTATTTTCTGTGTCACGTCTAGTAAAGTTAAGTACTGTACTGACAATACAGTAAGAAAATTGGTACTACCCTTTTTCTTGTTTGTCGTTTCACCTTTTTAAAGTAGGGGAACTTGAAATTTCTCCTTAAAACACTATAGCGTGAGAGGATGAACAAGAGTAAAGTTTTGTGAGATTGTCGAAACATTTTACGTTCGTTTTAAACATCTCCTTTTATATTCATATTGTTAGTAGCTAGCTAGGCCGATTATTTCAAAAAAAAAACTACAGCTGCAGGTTTTAAAAAGATTATAAAAAATAATTTTCACAAATATGATGGAGAGATGTGTTTAAAAATATAATGGAGAAATGCTTTTAGGTTACTGCAACTACAAATTTTTATAAGAATAGTTGTTAGCCCGTGGAAAATTCCACAGGAATTCACCCGTTGTACATATTTCGCTCTTCCTTTTTCGTGCATAAGTATTTCGTGTGTCCGTAGCACGGCTATGAAGTCGCACTGAGACTATTAATATAGAGACTCAAATCAAGAATACCAATTTTTATAAAAAAACAGCCTTTTACAGCACCACGCAAATGTGGTCAATAAGTTAATTTTGATTTTCTCTCTGTGATATCATCGACGTACCACAGTAAATTCAAAATAAACTTGCCAAGGTTTTTTTTCTTTATTAACATTGCTGTAAATGTAACTAGGTCTGAAGTTTTTTATAAGCAGGGTTGCAGTAATGTATGTGTGACCAGGTCAATTTTGAGTATTTTGTTAGCAGGCTTGTAGTGGTATATGTGACCAGGCCATCTGGATTTTTTTTATTAGCAGGCTTGTAGTGGTATATGTGACCAGGTCAATTTTGAGTATTTTGTTAGCAGGCTTGTAGTGGTATATGTGACCAGTTCATCTGGTGTTGTTTTTTTTGCAAGCAGGTCACATATAGAGAAGTTCTTATCGCTTAATAATAGCCTACAAATCACGTGATTTAAATTTGCATGTTTTAATTGAAAGTAAATAAAAAAACAGCCAGATTAGAATCGTAAGAAGGGTAAAAGTTTGCGTGATTTTATTAATATGCTTTATGATCAGTTATTCTATCTGTTCGCCCCATCCGAAAGAAAACAACGAAAAAGAAAAAAGTAATTCTACTCTTCGCGCCTCGTACGTTGAATTTCATGATGTTCATAAAAAATTTACTTCGTTTTCTCGAGATGACATCGATAAGAACCTACACCAAAACAATATAAATTAAAAATTCATTTCAACAATAACTGGTTTGCTTGAAGACGTGAATGTTTAGCTGATACATTGGGCGGTTATTGGACGGTGTGTAGTTGGTAAAATTCCTTCGTGCTGTTTAAATTAGTTGGTCAAATTATTAATGAAACATTTTTCTAAGAAAATTGGAGATTATTAGATATTCGCGCCAACGAGAAAATATTTTCGTTTTCAGCGCTGATTCGAGGTTTTGGAAACTGAAGATGTTTTCAGAGTTGTCACTGCCCCAAATCATCTTTAACTATGCACCGACCCTGTTCTAACCTTCGTGCCGGGGCCGCGTCGGCGTTTATGGGTAAAACGAGCTGAGGGTCCTGGGTTTCCCTGGTCGACCAGCTTCATATTCCAGAAATTAAATAGTCATGAATATCTTTGACCCAATCTATTTTTTTTTATTACACTAAGAGTAAAATGTCCATGTGGCTGAAATCATTTTGTTACTGTTTACCTGTCCACATGAGAAATGAATTTTCAATAGCTAACCCTACAATAATTGTACATCACAATAAAATTTGTATTGTTTTAATGGACAATTACTGACGCAGTTCATTAAGCAACAAATTAACGTTGATTACATTATTGATATCGTAATAAGAGATTATAATGTGTACATTTTTAGTGTGTGTGACATGTTTGAATATGGTGGAAGTTTTAACAGATTAAACAAATAAAAATGTTCGACAGACCATTTACTTTTCTGTATAAAAAGGTTTTAGTAGCCACTCTTTCCACACGAAACGTTGGGCTTACTTAAGTGTCTATTAAACTTTCCGTTTTGTTTTTGATATCGTTTGACAATGCTAAACATTAATGCCACACGCTACGATATGTTTGATATGTGTGTGAACTTAATTTTTTTTGTGACTTTGACCTCGATTTGCATGACAGTGTGTGATTTGCATCGCTTTGAAAGATTCGCGTTGTCTTTTTTTTTATCATTTAATTAATAAATAAAATTTTAATATTTAATTCTTTCTTAATATTATCTCTTATATAAAATGAGAAAAAAGCTTGAATTGGTTTTGATACAAAAAAAGTTTTTAACTTTTGATTTTTTTGTTGAAATGTGAGACGGTGTTTTTTTTTTTGCTTTATGTTAGGTGTTCGTATAACAACAACAACAAACATTGCACGCTTGAGATCACTTCCCATCTCTTTTCAACACAATTTAAATCGATCTTCTCTGCAGAAAAATATGCAGATAGCTCCTCAGGTAATTTTTTTTTTTTTTACTGCTACATCACCTACTGACTTTATCTCGAGTTTACCTACAGTCTTTGTAACTTTTTTCTTTAGGCGATACATCAGACTCGTCGATATTTCATTGTTGCAAAGGAAGAAAATCTAGAAATTTCAAAGGTAATATATTCACAAAAGAAAAATATTGTTTGTTATAATAGTTAAAAAGTAATTCTAATTTGTTTTTTGTTCTCTAAGCGATCTTGTTTTTTAAGCTTCTCTTTTGACGATATACCGTTTATTATACTCTTAAGTTAACCATCCGCGTATAAATTCTATATCCTCGGCTAATCAGTTTTAAATTTTCTAGGATACAATGGTAACCTGACCCCATCTTCTTATGTTCCTTCTTTTTTCTATTTATTTTATTATATATTTAGTTATAAGTTGGCCAGTGGTGGATGATTCGAATAGTAGTGTCGTTGGTTTAATATTTGTAAGTTTGTAGATTTTTTTTATGAATGTGACCTTTGTTATGAGTGACCTATGTCATGAAATGTGACCTGTGGAATTCATTGTCATGAACGCATTGTTTCATGCTTTTGTTTAACAGGAAAAATTTTTATTAACAAGTAATTTAGTGGTTGAAGCTCGTGTTGGAAATTTTTAATTTCTTAATTTTTCTTTCAGTTGCTACTCAGATCTACCTCCTCTTCTCTTCCACCAGTTCTTAAAGAAGTTAACGAAAATGTAAGTCGTGGTAATTCTCTTTATTTAGTTATACCTGCTATCGTGATCTGTGTACTTTTTTCACACATTTCTTCCTTTTCATTTTTAATGTTTATTTTTTGCAGATATTAAAAGGATATCAAAAAATAATGGCAAAAATTTCGAATGAACAAAAGCTGTTACTTCTTAGTGACTTAGGTAAGTCGTTAAGTTTATGATTTCCAGGACCACGGCCCTCTATTTAACCGCTCACCTGCTATGAATTAATCGGGTTGCTTTATGGCATGTTTGTTTTTTTAGGAAGAGTTATGGCAGCTTGCTGCAAATCGTGTTTAAAGTTATACATTAAATTTTTTTCGCAGGTTCTTTATTCACAAAAGATTTAGCTGAACTATCGAGGCGAATCATAAATAAGGTAATTCTAATTAATCTTACCAGAGTGGAAAGATCTACAAGAATATTTTCCCGTCGTCCATATGCAAGATTAGCTGGCGATTTTCACCTGTATTAGCCTAATTAAGTCCACGCAAAGTTCATTAAAATATCACCCGTAAAATTTAAGGAAAATATCATCTTTAATTCACTCCAACAAGCACGCTGTAGCCGACTGGCAATTCAAATTAACAGCATTGTCCGAATTAAAGTAGAGCTTTTTTAGAGCTAAACTTTATTTTTGTTTATTTTAGCTAACAACCACACTTTCCGCGGAGTCGGGTGTGGTTTTACTAGCTAACAAGAACAGTGACGAACTATACGCAGTGGTATTGATTTCTGTTTTACTCTTGTTCTTATTTCATACTTGTCTGTAATTTTGGCAATGACAATGTTTTTGATTTCACTTCAGGCTTTTGGAAACAAAATACTCGAAGAAGATTTTCGACTGGAGGTAAGATTACATGAATTAGCAATCATTTGTTTTACTTTAATGTCTTTACTTTAAGTGGCCCAACCTATAACTGTTTTACGAGGGTAGCTACGAGCTGTGGAATTTAGTAGCGTTGTGTTTTTCTTTTAGCTGTGTAGCAGTGGTTTTTTGTTTTTGTACACGCAACCAAAAGTGCACTCGTTCGTACTAGGAAAGGTTAGTCCGTTTGTTTTGTTTCAGAAAGAAGGTTTACGAAAAAATGGACACATTTTTTAACGCGCTTCTTCAATTTTATGCAGGATTCACAAATTTCTAGTGATCTGGAAAAACTGAAAGAATTTGCGGAAATAGGTATGTTTCTTAACTTGTGAGAGAAAAATAATCTTAATTTCCGATTTATCATTTCCGCTATACTGTCTTGTTTCTTTCTTTCAGATATAAACATTGAGAATATGTTAGTGGTTCCTGCTTTCTGCGAAGATGGAGTGGAATGTGCTGCTTTGTTTTGCCTGTTCAACAAAATCGGATCGAAATCCGGGTAAGTGTGTTATGGAAACAAAATGTTATCCTAGTCTTGAGTTCACCACTTATCTCGACGAAAATTGAGTGTCCTTTCATGTTTAACATTTATAACATTCCTCATTTACTTTGAAATTTGTTTCTTTGAACAAATTTTATAAGTGGCACTACCTATAGTCATCTAACCATCATCTGTGTGGTTATGATCCGTCGAGATAAATATCACACAGCATTTTTTTCGCTATAGTTCGAACATTGTGTAAATTGACGTTCGAGCTAGTCTTGTTTTAAGTTCGCCAAAGAGCTTTTACCCTTTCATATTTTGACAGATTCACACCACTGGATGAAGAACTGATGTCAATGGTCGTAAATAATTGTCGCCATATAGTTTGTAATGCGTTGGATTGGAAAACTCAAGTGGTTATACAACGACAAAACGAGGTAAGCGCTTAACGGAAAGCGACGAGGTATTTTCGTAACGGAAAGCGACGAGGTATGTTCGTAACGGAAAGCGACAAGGTATCTTCGTAACGGAAAGCGACAAGGTATCTTCGTAACGGAAAGCGACAAGGTATCTTCGTAACGGAAAGCGACAAGGTATCTTCGTAACGGAATGCGACAAGGTATCTTCGTAACAAAAAGCGACAAGGTATCTTCGTAACGGAAGGAAGGTTTCGACGAAGCGACAAGGTATCTTCGTAAAAGCGAAGTTTAACGGAAAGCGACAAGGTATCTACGTAACGGAATGCGACAAGGTATCTTCGTAACGGAAGCGACAAGGTATTCGCACGGAAGCGACAAGGTATCTTCGCAACGGAAAGCGACAAGGTATCTTCGTAACGGAAAGCGACAAGGTATCTTCCTAACGGAAAGCGACTAGCCATGTGCAGTTGTTAATTAAGCAGGTCATTGCATCGTTAAACAGCGTGCGATGATCGGTCGTAAGAAAAAGTAGAAACAGATCCTACTGATGCGATCGTAGAAATGCTCTTGTAAAAAAAATATAGCTAATCATAAAAAATGTAAACCAAACTTTATCAAAGCAGAAAGTTACCGTTACTAGGAATAAATTTTTTGAAATACATATATCCTAAAAGTCAATAATTATTTTTTGGCTCTTGGGTCCCAAAACAAATTTCTCCAATCATGATGGAGTTGCGGTAGGTGAAGTTGCAGCAAACGAGTTCTAAATTTCGTAAATTCAGCGCAATATAAAACAGTGGAAATTAAGCTTGGAAATACGTGTCAGCGTAAAAATGGCTTGAATGGAAATTCACCTTAACGGAAAGTTCATCGACGGGGCATGTTTGTAACGGGAGTTTAACAGCGCCATTTGTGTGTAACAGAAAAGACGAAGTATGTGCGCAATAAAAAGTTTACTTACACGACTTTGTGTTACGGAAAGTTTACAACGACTTATCTTCGTAACGGGAAGTTTAACGACAAAGTATGTTCGTAACAGGAAGTTTAACGACAAAGTATGTTCATAACAGCAGTTTGATATATGTGCGTAACGAGGATATTTAAAGACGAAGTATATGCGTCTGACTTTATCACCTGTCACACATGTTAGTTCACAGACAACCTCAAAATGGGGATTTGAACCTGCAACCTTTACTAAATTGCGAATTGAACGGTAGGCTATCCTTTGCATTCATAATTTTGTTATTGTTTTTAATTTTAGGGACTACTTGATATCGCGAAAACTTTATTTAGTCATTTAGGTGAGTTAAGTCAGATACAATGTGTATTTTGTAATGTTGGTCCATCATTTGAAAGAAAAAGTCGCTTGTATTTTATTTGAAGTATATATTTGGCAATATTTTTTGTGTTTTTTTAAGACGACGTTTCTGTTCTGTTACATAAAATCATGGAAGAAGCTAGAAACTTAACTAAAGCAGAAAGGTTTGTTGATATTGTCATTTACAAAAGCGCGCGTGAATGCTGGACACTCTTACCTTAATAAGTGGCGTAAATTTTATTTAGATGTTCTTTGTTTCTGGTTGACCATGATGCAGGTGAATTGGTTGCTAAAGTTTTTGACGGAATTGAACCAGAAGAGGTGCAAATAGACTTTATACGTTTAGCATTAACATTGGAACCGTATATTCTGTTTCGGTGTAAAAGTAACAATTTTTCATTGGCTTTACTACATGTTTTCTTGTATAAGCATAACTTTAGTGTTTTTTCTTATGGTGTGACTGCTTTAAATAGGGAGACATTATGTATTTGACTTTGATTTTATAATATGCCTTAGTTTTGTCGCTGTTCTTTTTAAGCTAACACAGAACCATTTTATCTATGAGTATACCTCATAAGGCAACGTTCAAGATTTTAATGTATCTCCCCGTTAGGCATAATGTAAGCATCTTTAGGCATGATTGTATTTTAGCAAACATATCCCACCCTGACTTTGTATTTCCACTTACTTATACAAAAAACATGTAATCTTTGTTATTTAGAACAGCGAAATGAGAATCCCAATCAATCAAGGAATTGCAGGTTACGTTGCTTCTACAGGTGAGAAAAAATCTTTGTTTGCACATCAAGTTTTGAACGTGTTCACTTTATATACTTCCAATTTTTTATTTCACAGGTGAAACATTAAATATAAAGGATGCTTACTCGCATCACCTGTTTTACAGAGAAGTGGATTATAAAACTGGTTTCAAAACAAAGTAAGTTATAACCTTTATAACCTACCATCTCATTCTTGCTACAAATCTTTCTCTTTCCCCACCTCACTACTCTTTTTTAAGACCTGTATTGCGTTTGTCGCATGGACTGAGTTCGTGTTAAGAATGCACGAATTTATGCACGATATATTTTAATGATTTGTTGATTTATCTACGGGTTGAAGACTAATTCGCTTTCTTTTCGTTTAGGCACATTCTTTGTTTTCCCATCCGATCAATTTCAGGTATTGCATCTTTACAATCTGTTATTAAGTAACTTCAAATTTTCTTGAATCTTAACGACAACGATAGAGGAGAATAGAACTGAACTAGTCTTAAAAAAAGTTAGATTACCTCTCTTCCTGGTTTAGAACGTATTTTGGGTGTGGCGCAATTATGTAACAAAATCAATGGTAATTGTTTCACTAAATTTGACGAAGAGCGTACAACTGCGTTCGCCATCTTTGTTGGTTTGAGCTTGGTCCAGGTGAGTAATGGATCGTCGTTAAAATTGTTATTAGTTATTTCTGCAAAAAAAGATTTTAGTATATTAACTTTCTATTTTAAAGCAATTCAAATTTGCAATTTTTCGAAATTACAGAAAAGAACAGGAAATTGTTCTTCGAAGTCGTCTTTAATAAATAAATTTAAAATCCACTAAACGGTTTCAAACCTAAGTCCAAAGCGTTTTTACTCCATCCTTTTTGAAAACACTTAACCACAAGGCCCTTGACTAAAAAGTACAAACCAACTGAAAATTTATGAATCATAATACCGAAAATGAAAGCTCAGAAATTGGGATATTAAATTAAGATAACTTTTATTTTGGTATCAAAGTGCTAAATTTCGGACAGCTATCCATCCGAAATGCGAATGTTTCGTAATTTTTGAAAAATGTCTATTCTTGGAGTTTCAAGTATTTTTATAAGAACACTTGTAATTTTATTTAGAGTTTACTCTATAAAAAAGCGACAGTTTCGCAGCAGAGAAGCAAGCTAGCAAACGAGTTAATGCTATATCACATGAGGGTAAGTACCTACTTTTTAATGCTATATCACACGAGCCTAAGTACCTACTCTTGGGGAGTAAAGAGAAAAATAACGACATTTATCTTTTATCACTACTATCTTTTTCCTTTTTCTTTTTTCATTTTTTAACAATGAAAATGCGTTGTATGTCGTCATCAAATTATTTCGCATCAGATTATTTTTTTCGTCAATTCGTTTTTCTCTTCACGTGATATTCTTATCATTATCTCCGTATGCTCATATCTATTTTAAACTACGCCTTATCAGGGAAACTCTTCAGAAACACAGAAATAATAAATAAACGTTTTGTGTACTACCCACCCATGTCTTGTTGCTTCTTCGTCGAAAGATGTGTGTAGATCTGTCTCTCAGCAAGTTTTGCAGCAGAAACGAGCCTGAGAAGGTGTGTCGAGCACAGTCATGAATTTCTTATATTATCGAGATATTTTGTTTAACACGGAAAACGGACGTAAACGTGTAAAATATGAAGGGTTGTTCAAAGCGTTTAAGCAGGTATTTCTCTCCCTTTTTTATATTTCGTGAGGACGCCCTTGCTATATTTTATAAGCAGAACATTTTTAGCGATCTATTCAATTGTGTTACTCTTTAGGTCTCTGACGAAGACACAGAAAAATATACGAGTCTTCCCATTCCACAAAAAGAGGATTTAGATGTCGACATGGACAAATTCAGTTTCATGCCGAGAATATCATTCGCTGAATCTGATAGCATCAGGGTATGAACGTTCGGAGTCTAGTCTTTATTATCAGTTTCGGTATAATAATTCATTAAAACGTTTCATTTTTTGTTTTGTTTTTCAGGTAGTACTAACAATGTTTGCAGATTTAGACTTGATACGAAGATGGAAAATCAAAGAAATCACGCTAGTTAGGTGAGATATGATGAGCAACAAAAAATGAAGCAGGCAAAGAATTTTCAAAAAAAATTGTTCTTACATGTGCAGGATGTTTTATTTTTTAGATTTATATTGACCGTGCGTAGAGGTTATCGAGACGTCCCCTACCACAACTGGACTCATGCTTGGACGGTTGCTCACTTCTCATATTTATTGTTGAAGAGTACCAAGGCTAGAGAATACATTAGGTATGTAGTGAAATATTTTGCAAACTATTCTTAATGGTACTAGGTAAAACAGGTGTATATTTCGCGGAATTTGTTTTTAAGTTTCATTTAAAATTTAGAAAAATTATCCGAAATACACCTTTTCCGAATTAGTTTTCCTTGTTGTACCGCTGCTACTTCTAAACTTTTTCAAACAAAATGAATGTGATTTTTGAAATCCTTGCCTGAAATTTGATTGAATGTGAAATCTTCAGATTCATACAGAAAACAAACATCCTGTTACAACAGGTTTTTTAATTTTGTCCTAATTGAACTCTGCTTGAAACCGAGGCTTATTTACAAGTAGAAAATTAAGAAGATTTTGATCGTAACATTAACACCACCAAAACAGCATTTTCACTTGTCGGATTAAGTTAAAAGTTTATACACACACTAATTCAATGATGTTGAATATGATCCTAAAGTCAAAACATCAAAATTCTAAAATTTTAAAAAACATGTAATTCGGGAAACGTGTTTTGTGGTAATAAAATTCTCGTAATTCTTATCGTGTAGTTTTTTAGAAGAACTGTTCCTGTTACTTGTTCAGCTTGTCTTCTATTAAACTTACTTTTTTTCCTGATGTTTTTGTATTTTGTTCTAGTGACTTGGAAGCGTTTGTCTTACTTGTCTCGTGTTTATGTCATGATATTGATCATCGAGGCACAAATAATTCTTTCCAAATCTCCTCAGTAAGTTTTTGTTTGTCTTGCTGTTTAATGCGATGTTTTGCTGTACTGTAAGGATTGGCTTTTCGTTTTCGTTATAGCATTCAGTGCTGGCTTCGTTGTATAGCTCTGCTGGATCCGTTTTAGAGGTAGGTGGCGATACATACTGCTAGCAGAAATGACTTTCCTGAACAGATTTCTTAACTTGTCCGATTGTTTTTTTTTAGCATCATCACTTCGCACAAGCAATGTGTATTATACAAGCAGATTATTCAAATGTATTCGAAAGTTTATCCCAGACCGTGAGTTGTTTGTCGTTGGTAACCGACAACTATGTCTACTTTGAATGTTGACGTGGTTTTTCTATCTTTCAGGATTACAGTACGGCGTTAGATTTGATGCAGAAGATGATTCTAGCTACAGATCTTGCTAATCACTTTAAAATAGATAAACAAATTGAAAACATAATTTCAGGTTTGTAACAAAAAAATTATCCGCCTGATGCTGAAACGTATCCTTTGTATCGGTCTCGGCTAATTTGCTACTGTCCTGATCTTAGGTGGTGTGAATAAAGAAAACAGGAGACATCGAGAGTTGCTTTTGTCACTTTTTATGACAACATCAGACCTGTCCGATCAAACGAAACCCTGGGAAAGTGCTATCCAAGTATCAGATCTTCTTTATGCTGAGTTTTTCTCTCAAGGAGACCAGGTAAGATTTTTTAGAAGATTCAATGAACTACCATCTTGACCGTCAATATATAATTCTGTTTTCATTTAGGAAAGGTCGTTGGGCTATACACCGATTGAGATGATGGATCGAGAAAAAGCTAGTATACCAGAGTTGCAACTTGAATTTCTCTCTAAAATCGCTTACCCTATATACAAGTAAGTCGTGATCGTTTTCTTGTTCATATTCTTTATGCCTATAAATCGTTTAATCGACCGCCCCCCACCCCTCCGCCCAAAAAAAGACCAAAAAAACGTAGAAATAAAAAGGTAATGTGTAAGCGTAATTTTTCAGAAATTTGTTCGCTTTTATCACTTTGCTTGACGCTGCAATGCAGGACTTCAAATCTGCTTGCACACATTTCTCAATTGATTTTTTTTTAAATCATTAAGTAGCTTTGCTCTAATAAATTTACAGTACAATCTTTCACAGTATATTCTTTCGCTACAATTTTTTACAATTCTCTGTTGTTTAAGATATTTTTTTTGTTGTTTTTTTATTTTAGAAAACTGTCACATCTGTTTCCAAACACAGAATGCATATTAAGTAATATAAACGAAAATCGTTCCAAATGGTCTTCCATGTCAACGAAACAGAGTAGCTAATACAAAATTATTTATTTATTGACCAAATACATATTTCTTAACTATGAATGCCATTTCCATGAAAGATTTGATAACCAGTTGCATTGCCAGTGTATATCAGATGAAAATAGTAGTGAACTCGCAGATCACGCACACACACTCACATACAACTTTTATCGCTCTCGACGGTGCAGGATCTTTTACTTCCCGTTTTGACTGCTAATGTATCATAATTTTTATATTTATATATCACGGAATATCACTTGTAAATATGTTCAAATATGTTCCTGTACATAACACGTCAAATAACATGTGCCTGTACATAGCATACTATGCTTTTAATCTCACGAACAGAAGCGATACGTTTTAGTTTTGAAACAGCTTGGATGTTATTTAGAAATAGCATTGTATTTTTAACTCTCTTATTGTGTTTGACTCGCTCACTTTTACAAGTTAAGAGTAGGTCTGTTTTTCTTTATTCCTGGTTATCTAGAAAAGCTGTTTCTTTGTTTGCAATATGAGCCAAGTTATTCTTTATTTATGTTTTATGGTTGATATTTTCAAGTTCTTATGGAGTCTATTTTCTTATGTTCGCACAATGAATATATGAGAAAATTTTCTGTTTCTTTTTTTATTCTGCATAGTTCGAAAATTCTACCTATCGACACGGATAAATTGGCAGACAAAATACGAAAAAAAAATCGCGAAAATCCGCCCTGAGTGAACTCCTTTTACTTATGCCTTTAGATACAAAATTGATACAATAGACTAATGAAGTGCGAGTTCTAGAATTTGTTCCTTGATTGATTGCTAAGAACCTAACGCCAATCAATTAGTAGATTTAATTCCCGAAATTTAACATGGTTAGTCATTTCGACCTGGGATTGTCCTGTGATCTTAAACAATTTTCCCTAAGAAATATGTGATGAAATGTCTTGGAATTTAAATTCTAATTTTTTATGGTCACCGTGTTAAAATTGCTGGTATGTTACCATATTAATTAAGATTTGAATTTATTTTGTTTCCCCCCATATTCCATATTCCTCGGTTTTTAAATTCTACTTCAAATTCCAGGATTTTCCAGGTTATTGGACACCATGGGTGGCTAATAGCGGAAATCTTTAAGCCGCAGGGCTTCTTTATCTTGTATTCTCAAGAAATAAAATCGTGGAAACATATATAAGATACATTTAGTACCGAGGCGAATAACAAATTAACCCTTAGCTTCCAAAGTACGCCAACATGCCATCTATTAACGATCACCACTCAATTAGAAATCACTAAACTTTCTTCTGCGACTCCATTTGATAAATCAAATGGATTAAATAACGCTGCGAACAAGCTTAACCTGAATGGTTGAAATTCTATTTTGAAATTGTCCTTAGGGGTTGAGAGGTGAATTAAGACGAAATAAAATTCTTCTACCTATCTAACTTTTGATGAAAAAAAAATACATTAATAAATAAATTTAAAATAAATTTAGACAAGGTTTAGTAATTTCCCTTTTAAATAAAATTAGTTATCTTTTCTGCCTATCCGAACATATGCTGTAACATACTGTACGTTTCTTCATCACTCCTGAATGTTTCAACATTTTCGATCTTAATCTTCGTTGTTACTATCTTCATCCAAGCCATCGTTTGCACATTTATAAGAGGACTGTGCTGGATCCCTCACGATAGCACTTCCACTAAACAAGAACTCGACTGCTTTTAATCCACTGAAGTCGATCTTCTTATTCAGCTCTTTGGGAACGGTTACTTGCCATGAAGTGAAAACAGTTGGTGATTGAAACATGTTAGCAAATTCTTTATGTGTGTCAGCCCTCAAAATGATTTTGTACCCTTTTTGCTCATACTTGAAACGTCTTTTCCACTTGACAGCTTCAAACTTGAAGCATTCACCTTTGTATCTATCTTCAAAACCGCCAACTGTTTCAATAAACATCTCCAAGGCACCAGATGGTATTGTGACACCATGGAGAATTACCTTCACTTCCGTGATACGCACACGCTCATAACCTGCGAAGGTTTTAGAATCGACTGACACCAGATGCGCGTAGATCCCTTCCGTACTAAACTGGTATCCAACTGCCGAGCATTTTTCTTGAAACCGACGAATTCTTGCGATCACTTTTGAATCAACGCTGGTATACTGTGATAATTTGTTTTTACTTTGGAGGCAAGCGAACGTTGAGTTGCGCCACTTGTCCACTGCGTTTGCATGTTTTCTTTTTGTTTCTTTTTCGTCACCATCTTCTTCTGGTAAACCTGATACTTCTTTGATGCATTGACAGATTTCAGGATTCGGTGATTTCATTTTGACCGATATATCGGTGAATGTTTGTGGTGGTGGATGGAATGTTTTAATGTTTCGATTTGCAGTAAAAAGTGCTTTCAGTTGGGATACCATTAGCTTTTCTAAATTCGTTGCAGGATGCACTTTGAAATTTTCAGGACAATCATGGAGGTAGTAGTAATAGTATGCATAACAATATTCTTGACTCAACAACATGCTTTCTTGTACTACAGTGAACTTGTTCCACTGCCATTCAAAAATCAGATCTCTGGTTTCTGATTTTGCACTGTAGCGCAGTTCTTGAATACCTTTCTGCTTTTCTAATTCACCGTCCATCCTGTCTCTTTCCAACATCATTTCGACGCAGTTTAAAATATGTAATTTGTAAGTATAATCCAAAGTAGCTTGCTTGGTCATTGCAACAACTTCGTCAATCTTTGCCTTTGTTAACTCTTCTCCAGTTGTCATTAATTCCAATAACGCTGTACGATAACCAGTTGCTTCAGGAACATCGTTAGAGAGTGTGGCATCCAACATACCGGTCACATGTTCCTTAGCCAGTTTCCATTTGAATGCATCGATTAAATTCAAAGAATTTCCATCAGTTATTACCTTTGATTCCAAATCTGCATTAAAATACTCGATTGGGTCGCCATGTTTAAAATAGATCTCAAGAGCTTTTTTAGCTTTTTTGTACGCAATTATTTTTTCTGTGATATCTTTCGCAGATTCAATGACTTTTATTCCATTGTCAACAAGGTGTTTCAACATGTTGAACTTTTTTCCTAGTCTTTTTTTGACGTGTTCTTTCAAAGCTTTATTAGCCTGTTGACCTAAATCTTTAAAGGTGTAGAGATCTTTCCCGAATCGAAATTTCAAAGCCGTGAATAGTAATTTGTCTTTTTTGAAGAATGTGGTCTTGCGCAATGTCTTAATCTTATTTCCTTTCTTTAGTAACTCACGTATTGTCTCCATTGTGTTGACCAGCTTCCTGATGACACCAGACAGCTTTTTTATTTTCATGCCAGCTTTTATAGCTGCAGCTGGATTATATCTACCAGTGAAGATCGACAAAATTGTATTTGCAGCTGCAGCAGCAGCCTCCACCATGGCCAATCCTAGTTGTATTTTCACTCCTTTTCTGAACTTTTTTTCTTCTTTCTTGACCACTTTCTTCAGTTCTACAAATTTCTTTCTCAGGTTTTTTATGAGAATATCATTGTCATTTATTGTTCTGTCCATGTCCTGGCTTTTTCTTCTTGCTACATCAGCTAACGTTTGAGATTTTATAATTGCAGCATTCAACAGCGATTTCTTTGTTTTTTGATTGGCTTTCAACAACTCGACCAGGTTTTCTTGCAGCATGATTTGAATTTGATCTTGTTTGTCAAGAATCTGTGCATTCTGGATAACTTCACCTAGGTTTTGCAATATTTTCACACTTTCAGTGAGAGAACGTAGAGATAACAGCGGTACTTTAAACACTTTTGAATCCTCGCAACTCTTCAAGGTTACGTATTGTTTCACAAAACCTAACGCAGAATTCGCTTTTGATATTTCTAACGGTGTATACCGAGTCTCATCATATGAAGCATCTTCCTCAATTGCGGAAAACCATTTTAGCATTTGCCCATTGTACAGCGATTTATCGCTCTTGGATCTTTCTTTATAGTATTTACCCATCTTTTGTAACAAGCATGTAGCTAACGCTGTAGTGAAAATTGGATCTTCGTGTTCTGATGGATTGTTGCAAAGAGTTATTTTACGGAAATCGACATCACGATATAGATTAGTCGCCAACTGAACTGGTTTCTTCATAATAACGTAGTTAATAACAACGTTTTTGCGCGGAATGGAAAGTACTTTATCGTTTGTTATGGTGTAAACATTGATGATGATTGTTTTATGTCTGCCTGTCATTTCTGCAGTTGAGAGTTCTTTTAAGGAGAACGATCGCTTTACTAAAACTTCTCCGTTGTCATATTCCATGCTTCCGTAATTTTGAAGCATTTTATCAGCAAACTCACACACACTGTGGTCCAATTCTTCTTCTGATGGTCCTACCAAAAAAGGTAGAGGCATCGATTCAAAAGGATAATTTAAAATTTTTAAGTTTGGTGCTACATTTTTCCAGGTATATATTTCATTTAACATATTCACAACCCGGTTATAGTATTTCCTGTTTTTAGTTTGTTCCAATTTCACATTCTGGGGGAATTCGAGTGTGAACACATTTTTTACAGTCGAATTTTTGAAGTTTGCAGGAAATAATAAGCCATCACTGTTCAGCATAATGCTGGAAATAACAATGTTTACACTCTCAAATGTCACATCACTAAATATTAGTTCATTTGAATTTTTACCATTGTCATGATATACGAAGTTTAACTTCTTAATATATCGAGGAAAAGAAACATCGAAGTTCCCATCGGACATCTCCAGTGTCAGTTGTTCCATTTTATTTCTGAAGCACACTTTTCGCGGATCTAAACACTTTAGTTCTGAAAATGTGTTTTCGTTGGGTGCTTCAAGTCGAAATTCTTTCAAACCACCACCGAGTTTTGGTAACAAAATGGTTTTAATACCAGCGTTCAATGTTTCGTATGAAAACTTTTCAAGATTAGGGAACAGTAGCAACAGAGGCTGTTTTTCAGTTCCAAAAAAATTTGTACCATGCTTCGATTTAAATATGAGTCGTTTCACGATTTTGCTTAGGTAATTTGTATCATATTCTTTACCGTCTATTTCTATACACATATCTCTCTTAGGACAAAGTGCAACATTCATTTTCCTCTCATCGCCAACAATTAGAGAGACGAATAATTCGGGCTTGGAGTTAAAACGTATTGTCTGGCTTGCCATACTCCATTCCTCTATACTTTTTAATTGTGCTGCTGTCAGTGCTTCACATGTAATCTCCATTGACTTGTTAAAGATTCCTTTCCAATTTTTCCAGTTTTGAAGAGATGAACTAATAAATTCCTCACGACCATCATAACCAGCAATTAACTTGCATCGACATTTGGTGAGTTCATTACATGAGGGCACAGGACCTTTTTGGAATATCTTCTTTCTGCTTAACCATTCATTTGTGTCATTCATATGAACGCTAAAGAAGCATATACAACATAGAATGAAACAAATAAAGTATATCTTTGCTGTCATGTCTCATATGTTTGAAATTGTCTTTATCACGACGATAACAAACTAATAATAAGCTAAAACTTTAGAGCTAACTAATGGCATCGCGTTACGTCTGATCGGTTCACTGACCAAAAATGAATTCCTCCCTCGCCTTGAGAAGATACCTATGTCAAAGCATCCATGAAAGATATTTCAAAAAAAAGAAATGATCTGCTGCAAAACACTCTAATTAAACGTCCTGTCACAAAATGTCTTAAAAGGGAGATGACTTGTTTTGTAAAAAAAATAAACCAGAAAAAAGCTTCGAAGAAAATTTAAAAGGGCGTAACTTTTAGGTGTCAAGGGCATACAGGTGCGTGTAAATATTTACATATTTTTTTGTTTACGAAAGTATCTGGTACGTTTGCCTTATTAATTATTCATGTATTTTGAGCATTTTTCTTAGTTTCTTATGAATAATTAATGAAGCAAAACTACTACAGTTTACTTTTGCGTAGTTTCGTTGGTCTTTACACATTAGAGCATGACATGGAAAAAATAACAAAATAAATGAATATCGATGTACCGTACAGCGTAAAACTTTGTACAATCTTGACCATAAATTCGTTACTACAGTTGAACTCATGTAATTCGAACTCCTATAATTCGAATAATCATATAAATCGAACGAATTCTCCGGTCCCGTCCGAGTTCACTCTAAAATCCTTATAAGAAGACTCCTATAATTCGAACTCATGTAATTCGAAAAATCATGTAAATCGAACAATTTTCTTGGTCCCCGTGAGCAAATTTTGATCATGTAATTCGAATTTTGTAAATTTTCGTCTGTTTAAAGTTCTAAAACTCAAATTTTTCAACAATCGAACGTTTCAATGAAATTCGAACTTTTCCAATAATCGAACTTTCTCGTGAAATTCGAACGTTTTAACAATGGAACGTTCCCATAAAATTCGAATTTTTTAACAATCGAACGTTTCATTGAAATAGAATGCTTTGAAAATTTTACATCATTACCAACAATGGCATCCAAGAGGAAACACAATGAGGTGATCTTGAAAATAAAGTACAATGCTATAAAGGATCTGGAAAAGGGGCGCTTGAAAAAAGATGTAGCCAAGGAATACAATATTCCCACTAGCACACTGGCAACCTGGAAGAAAAATAAGGAGAAAATAATCGAAGTTTTTGAAAATTCCTCTTTGAAACGCCAACGGAGGTTTAAAACAGACAAATATGACAAATTAAATGACGTTCTGTTTAAGTGGTTTAAATCGATGCGCGGAAACAACATCCAAATCAATGGTCCAATCTTGTCAGAAAAAGCACACGAATTTGCGAAAGCTTTTCAATATGAAGAATTCACGGCATCAAATGGGTGGTTAAGAGCCTGGAAAGAGAGGTAAATTATATTCTATGTACCTTTACTGTATTCAATCACTCTCCCGAATGTATAAAATCAATTTTCCTGAATATATCCCGTCATGAAAAATAGCCAGAACAGCTGTCGCAAATGTCCGATAAGATCATCCATAGAAGATTGATTAATAGGAGACAGAGAAAAATCATGGACTTTTATGAGAAAAATTGATAATTAAAAATTTGTAACACTTGTTTTACATGAAAATAGCAACTTATTTCTCAAATACTACACGCGTCGTTTTACTCCATAGGATGTTACAACATTGATAATTAATAGCGCCGTAAACCCGCTAACACTTCCCTACCAAAATTCGGCCGAAAAAAGTCAAACTCCTATAATTCGAAACTCATGTAATTCGAACAAATTTTGAATCCCCTTGGAGATTCGAATTACATCAGTTAAACTGTATTTTTTTCCAGATTTGTACAAAATTTACCTACATTGTACAGGCTATTCGGGCACACGTGGGTCAACAAAATGGCGTGTTACAGTTGAACTCAACTTGAAAGAATGATTTTATTTGGTTAGCTGAACAGTCTACAATACAGAGTGGGAATGAGGATGAATTTAATTCATGGGTGGCTCTGCAACCTTATTGATGAGCAAGCAGACGTATGACAATATTGTGAAATATTTTGCAGGAAATAATTTGTCATGCTACGAATACAACATGATAGAGAGGGTAAAAAGACATGGCTATTGTTTACCCAATGCTGGATTTGGTTAACGTTTTGTGCGAACCAATTAGCAAAAAAAACAGGTTTGATATTTTTGATATTTTATCTACAACCATCCACATAATCTTTGAGACAAACTAGAAATTCTATCAAAAAACCATAAATGGCCGTTGACGCAAATGTCCATTTTTCCAATTGAGACGGTTTAAACATGTAAAAAGCTATAATTAGCCTATAGCAGCACTGTAAGGCTTCGTTCTAGTGAACTTTTCGGTTTCACTAGTTGAATTCAGAATTTCCTAAGACCCTGAAGCTGAAGTTCCGTGAGCCTGGAGGCAGTACGTCGAGTTTGAGAAGACTTGTGGTGCGAGTTTGTGAAATTTTTTTTTTGTCAAAAATCGAAAAGTCTCAATATTTATGTGGGTGATTGTAGCTAGCTAGGTAGCTAATAAGTTTTCTCTTTCAATATACGAAGCTACTAGTCATGATATAGATTGATTTAATTGACATGCAATCTAAGCCAGATAGTTCATACAAATGGATAGAAAAGAGTGTAGACTACTACCAGTCAGGGACAACTTTTAAATATGCTGTTACAGTATAAATAAACTAACCTCTTAATTAGGCGTCTATTACATCCTACTTAAGCAGAAATCGCTTATTCAATCGCGTATACGCGAGTGTTTTTGGTTCACGTTCGTAAGAGATTTTTTAGTACGTCAGAACGTCAGGCGTTATACGATGTCGGCACGGCACATTGACGATTAGTTTCCCACACGCTTTTTAAACCAATCACAAAGGCTGATACTGTAAACAAAAAGGCAGCTACGATAACGGTGGCCATTTTGGAAGTTGCTCAGTTCGAGCATCTGGAAAAGGCCACTGTTTTCGCTAATAATTTTGTAATTTAGGAATAATTAATTTTTATTTGTTTCTACATGTTAAGATAACTATTTATTCACAATATTCAGCTAGCCATAAGTCTTAATAAACTAATTTCAAAACGATTTTGGCTACCTAAACGTTATTATCATGAAGAGTTAGCAGTATGTTTTTTTTCGTTTTTTGTGACTTTTATTCTACAAAGCATAGTTTCTTTGATTTTAGTCTTGTATGTATAGCTTATCCTACATAGCACAAGGTGTTAATTTTGCCTACATTGTACAGGATGGACTACTCTGTTCGGAACATCGATGGAGCGTTGCTTAATTTTGAAAACCTTGAAGTTTCTTTTTCTGATAACGAAGATATAGATA
Organism: Hydractinia echinata; assembly: GCA_030067915.1. Classification (NCBI taxonomy): domain Eukaryota; kingdom Metazoa; phylum Cnidaria; class Hydrozoa; order Anthoathecata; family Hydractiniidae; genus Hydractinia; species Hydractinia echinata. The sequence goes on along the minus strand of JASGCC010000011.1, from coordinate 2,696,672 downwards.
GCGATTAGGAAGACAGTAACTTTGTTTTAGGAGGAAAACTTGTTATTGTACCCCCTGACGCTTATGGAGATTGAGGGACGAGTGCAGATTCAGGTGATAAAAACGAGGAAAATCCCAGCACATCGAGCAGAAATCAAGTGTTAATCAAAGCAAATGTTTCCGTAAACACGATAAATTCAAATGTTAGCGATATTTGGGAATCTTCAGATGACATGAATTTATTCCATGTAGAAGAAAACAGAGCAATTTGTAAGCAGCAGCAATAGAGATACACTGAGCCTCAGCCAAAGTTTTGTATTACTTATAAAAAAAGTGTGCATCGTGAATGCTTGATTGGGCGCCCTGGGCAAAACAACTAAAGTCGTCCTCTCTTTTGTTGATCGTATGTGTAAGTAGTTAATGTTTCCTCTAATAATCGACCTTTTTGGTCCAAGATTTCGATGTGGATACAAACAACAGAATTTTCAAGATGTTTAATCTCATTATCAGATTTTTTAATATACATTTTATTTGTTTAGATTTGTTTTTTTCAGATTCTATTTGTAACATCATAGTATGTATATTTAGGGTTTACAAAAAAATCTAATACGTAGTCGCCCTGATACTAATTTATTAATATTAAAAAATACTCATATTTTTTATAACCTGTTCTATAATAAATGACGTCGTTTGTATGTAACAGATTTAAATTTCAATAAATTTATATTTTTATATTCTGTTTTTTTTTTGCAACTTCCTTTCCTGCGAAATTTAATTAATGACGTAATATAAACGCTACTTAAACGTTACATGCGGAACGTTATTTGAACGTGCTGAAAAAAGTTGTTACTGAATGTGCAAACGGTACGTTATTTGACCGTTAATTGAACGAATAAAATAACGTTTTTGGACGTTAATAAAATGTTCTCGTGCACACGGGGAGGAGCCCAATAAAACCTTGACCCCAGTTTCAAAGAAGCAGCGTCTAGCAAAACGAATCCAGAACCTCCTGCAAACTGGCGAAGTGTTGACAGTACAAAAAAAATGCAACTCAATCAATGGAATTACCTAAGTTCACAATTTGATGAAAATCTTCATTGAAATCAGATATTTGAACTTTTTTTTTGCCAATGATGAAATGCAACGAATTTGCTTCGAATCAACAAATTATGCTCGGCAAAAAGGAAATCATTTGTTTACAATGACTGTCGACAAATTCAAATACTTTCTGGCAATATACTTCTAAGTGGATATACGAGCTACCAAGACAAGAAATGTATTGGAAAAGACAAGAAGATAGCCACAATACACTCTGCTGTATCTTTGTTTAGCAAAAACGAATTTAAAGACAGTGAACAGTATCTTCATCCTTGATCCTTTAGAAAAGTTAGGTAAAGTGTGGCCTTTATTCAATGCGATAAATGCAACGTGTCTCCTCAACTATCAGCCACCCCAACATGTGAACATTGATGAATCAATGTTACCTTACTTTGACCGACATGGAGCAAAGCAAAACATAGACCTTATGCTGGAACAGATACAATTCTTCAGACATTGGCCTTGGGAGCATTTGTAGATGCCCATCTCGCCTGATGAATCAAACTATCGTGTTGTAATGGATAACTTATTACTACTCCAAAGCTATTACGGTATTTTAAGTTGAAAAGTATTGCAGCGACAAGGACAGTCCGTGTTAACCGGATGGAGAATGCACCTTTGAAAGATATGAAATCGATGCAGAAAAACAAAAGCGGTTTCTAAGATGTTGTAACAGGTATCTCCTCTAACATAACGGCTATTAGATGAAAGGATAACAAAATTGTCAATGGATTGTCCACATATACTGGTAAAGAACCAATGCAGTATGTTAAAAGATTTTGTTACTCAGGAAAACAGAAAGTCCATATCGAGCAGCCGAATATTATCCATGAATCCATGAATACAACAAATCAATGGGGGGTGTAGATCGTATGGATCAAAACATAGCTGAATACATGGTCAACTTAAGATCAAAGAAATGGTAATAGCCACTTTTTTCGCTTCATAATTGATGATTCAGTGAACAATGCAATCCAATTATATCGAGCAAAGGGAAAGAAAGAGGTGAAAAAAGCTAGATGCCCTTGGATTTTAAAGAGCGATAATGCCTATTCTAGGCTTTACCGAAAAGATAAATCTTTTGAAACACTGTTCCGTGGTAGCAGGAAACTTCACTATCCAGCTAACAATCTCTTATGATGGCATAAACCATTGGTTGGTTAATGGATCACAGGGGAAATGCGGCATGGAAGGTTGCAAGGGTACCTTAAAATTTTTTGGTGAAAAATGTAACGTAGGCTTACACCCTGATTGGCCCAAATATATCATGTTTGCTAACACCAACAAAATCCTAAGTTTTATTCTAAAATTGTAGCTAGTATAGGGAGTCAGTATACACACACTTTTCCAATTTTCACGGTCAAACTCTCATAAAAAATAACATACACAAAAACGCTTGTGACGTCACAGATGTTCATCATCCCTCATCGTGACAAAATCCGCTGACAATCAGCAAAAGGCGCTGACAATCAACGCATGCGCAACGTGAGCAACATGCTCAGCAATCTTCGGACTTTGTTGAAATGTGTATAAAATAAATAAGTTGGTTCAAGAATGCAATCAGCAAACTATATAGCACCGTGTCGGCACCAGTGGCAGCAACTCGCGACGGTCTTGCCGATCGACTACAGAGTGTGTGGGATACCGTTGCCTTCTACTACAACAAGGCAAAGGAACAAATTTCGGGAGGGACAACGCTTCACGACGAGATCGAACAGGAGGCAAGGGAAGACTACACGGAGGATATCCAGGATGAATATCAGGGCTCTGAGGACGATATCCAGATGTTGGAGGATGGAAATAGGGTCAAAACATGGCGGTTCAACAAGCATTTGAACCAACCTCTAAAGGACACTATTATTCGAAAAATCACGTCACACATAGAAATGCGCGTTAATGTCGTGTACAGCTTCAGCTGTGATATTTACAAGGGTGGAGGTGGCGTGTCTAATTACAACAAAACTAAGAGCTCCAGGTCGCTGTCAAGTATAGCGGAAATCTAAGCGTTCATTGAAGAATGCGAGATGAAGCGCCTTGATTTGGAGGATGGTGAATTTTGGACTAGGGCTTATTTACCACCCGTTAGGACCACCGAGACCCCAGGAGCATATGAAGAGAAAATCGTCTTTGGTCACGTACAGATCAAGGTGATAAGCACGCGTGAAGCTCTTCTGGGATGCGGCCCTTTCTCGGATTGGTTGCGAAATAAGAGGTGCATCTACGCTATGGATGGTGAAGATGCCAGAACGGACAACTTATGCTTTTGGAGGTGCTTAGCTGTAAGAGAGAGGGCCGACGTAGTACGGGGAACAGAACGTCTAACAAAAACAGCCCTCGCGCTAGCTTGAAAGTACTACGGGGACCCTAAGCTAAAGCGTAAAGACGTGCGCCCCACAAGGCTGGTGGATCTTGAGGGAGTTGCCAAACAATTCAAGATCAAAATCAGAGTCTTTGAGCCCAAGACAAACTCTGAAACAGCACCATGGCGACTCGTCTATGGGCAAAAGCAGTACAAAAAGGGTTTAGACATTATCAATCTTGGTATGCTGGATGGCCACTGTTTCTACATCAAGGATTTAGACAGGCTGACCCAGCACTGGGAATGCGAGGTATGCGGCTACGTTTTTAACAAAGTCTGCAACCTATCACGGCATAAGAAGAATGAATGCGAGGCGGGAAGGTGAAACGTATGCCGAGCAAGGCGGAGAAGGTCTTTTACGATGAGGGTTTTAGCTACGATGCATCAAAATGGTTGAAATACATGTCGAAGCAAACCGGAAGGCATATCCATCATGCTTTATGTGGTCATGGTGGTGAACGCGTTATCTGCGATGGTAAAGGAAAGGAGTGGAAAGTTGATGGCTACGAGCCTATCACGAAGACCGTCTATGAATACAACGGTTGTAAGTGGCACGGATGTCCCTGTCGGCCCGAGAGAACCAACGCGGACAAGAATCGTTACGGTGCAACCCTGTCTAAGGAAAGATTGATAAAGGGTTTAGGCTACAACCTCGTCACAGCCTGGGAATGTGAGAAACCACCCAAAATCAAGAGGTACTTTAAGAAGGAGTTTAGGCCCTATCCTCACTACATTGTATTTGATTTCGAAGCCCTCTTACTACCGTTAAATTACCAGCAAACCTCCGATCTGACGTATCTTTCGAGACGTATCCCTGTAAGTGTTGGTATTGCCGATAGTCTTAACGGAGATCTAACGTTCATTGAGCACGAGGATCCCAAGGTCTTGGTTAAACAGTTTGTGGAGCAGCTGGAAAAGAGGCATGCCCTCATTGTGAAGGAAGTTGAGAGAATGTACCCAAAACCCGACGATTTCGACATGCTTTCCAAGAGGAACCAGGATGTGTGGGACGAGTGGGTGAACCAGGTATCTGTGATTGGGTTTAACAGCGGCAAGTACGACATCAACCTGATCAAGCGGTATTTTGTCGAAGAAATTGCGCAGGACAATAAGATCAGGGTAGCGAAGAAAGACAACGACTACATGTTCCTCACAACCTCGAGGTTTAAATTTCTCGACATCAAAAATTTTCTTGCTCCTGGTATGAGCTATGACAGTTGGTGCAAGTCTCTGGAATGTAGGCTCCAAAAGCTCGTGTTTCCGTATGAGTGGTTGACGAGCCACGGCAAGTTGGACCATGTCGGGCCTGACGCGCACGAGGACTTCTATAGCCGGCTAAGTGGGAAAAACACGCTATCTCCTGGAGAGTACGAAACATTCCGCGCGGAGTTTTACAAGCGAGGCTGCGTCACCATGATGGACTGGCTGCGCGAGTACAACCTAGCCGATGTGGAACCTTTCATTGAGGCCGTGGACAAGACGAGGTTGCAGTATTACAACGACGGGATAGACATTTTGAAGGATGCGGTAAGCATCCCGGGTATGTCAATGCGCTACGTTTTGAACAAGTCTCATCGGGTTTCGGATGATTGCCCTGACGGCCAAGTGCTATTTCGTGGAAGGTAAAGATGGTACGAAATTTTCGTGTAAGGGAATGTCGAAGAAGCAAAATGCTATAACTTGGTCTAGGTACCTGAGCACGCTAAAGGGCCAAGGTCTAGACATTGCGAAAAACGTAGGTTTTCGGGTGCACAACCAGGGAATGGTCAAGTACGAACAAAACAAACTCGGGCTCTCGGCGTTTTATGACAAGAGGGTTGTACATGACGATGGGATACATACCTCCCCGCTTACACTTTAAGCAACTTGCCTATTCAGAAATGTTGTAAGCATTTCTGAATAAGAAGGTTTTTTAAAAACTGTCCAAAGTTTTGTAAGGTACCACATCCACAAAACAAAAACAACATGGAGGAGACCAGAAAATGTGGGCAATGTAAGCACACTTTACCACTAAACAACTTCAGGGTGATTCAACAACGGACAACGAACAAAGCGATGCATCAAATGCCTTGATATGAAGAATTCATCAAGAGAACGTACCAAATGCCCGCATAAAAAACAAAGAAAACAATGTCCAACATGCGATCCCCCAGGTTATCTCCATAAGCTTACTTTGAACAGGATTCATAACGCCCTAAATCATGATACAGAGATAACATCCCAGGAATATCTAGGGTGCGATATTGTAACGTTTATAGGTCATATTCAGTCACAGTTTAGAGGTGGGATGAGCTGGGGAAACCGAGGGCATTGGGAGTTTGACCACAAGATACCAATAAAATACAGGGGGAATGGAGAATATCCTAGCGAGGAAGAACAATTGAAAAGGCTGCACTACACTAACATACACCCCATATGGGTTGCAGATAACCAAAAGAAAGGTAATCGATATATCTCCGAGTAGCGGTAGAGTGTAGCCTAGCGTGGTTGATCAAACAAACTTTCAATAAATGGAAGTGTCTTTGTATATTGTGGTAATTCTACCCTATGTGATAGTACTACTATTCTATCTAAAATTTCAACATACAATAAAGAGAATGAGTCAGCTCGCGAATATATTTGACAAGGTAGACACTCCAGAATCTTTTGAACATGTCGAAAAACCCACCGATAAACGCCAGGTCCTAAAGGAAGCTCTGCGCAAAGGCAAAGGGCATCTCTTGCCGAAAAAATGTAACGAGGGCTTTATTGACAAAGCCCCATGAATGAATCCATCGAAAAGGTACATACCGAGTACGTTCAACGTGAGCTCCAAGAGAAGGGAGAAAAGACGGCTAAGGCGTTAACTACTCACGTAGTCAACCTGTACGCGAACCTGATTGGAAATTTTGTGGACATCGACAGCGTTGACGATCTGCGAAATGACATCGAAGAGGACCCATCATCAGAGACGCCATGGCAGACCTCGGATTCTCGTGTACTGCCACAATTGGCAAATGTTTAGCACCTATCTTGGTGGTGGGACACACGGCCCGGCATATGAGCAAAAAAGATGACGGAGAGACTAACGAGAAAGATCCTTGAGGATCAGGGATTATCTTGGAGTAAAAAAATATTTATCTTAAGTTTTAGGACTTAAAATAAATGACTGAAGAACCCAGACAAGAAGAGAAAGTCATGACGAGACCAGTAAAGCATCCGGGAAGAGTTGCGCAGGGTCACAAGTTGGCGGCACTGATGAAGAAAAGGAAGGAAAAAATGAAACAACAAGAGGGTACCGTAGAATCTACAGTCAAAACCTCTTCTGGGGCCAGTTCCGTACAGTCAAACGTCTATATCTACGGTGTAGGGACGCTTGCCGTACTCGCGATAGGGGTTGGAGTATGGTATAAATTTGGAAGCAAAAATGAGGACAAGCCCACGGCCCGCCCCGAGGTCCAACAAAAGGATAAACCTCAAACTGATATTTTTAAAATGCATTAAATAAATGACTACAAGCAAAGCAACACCTCACATGAGCAACATAACTCCACAGGAAAAGGAAATTTTGGACATGCTCTACGAGACTGTCGTAGATCTCAGTTTTACCTTTGCTTATGCCCTTGCTGGTAAGAAATTCCTGGGCATTGCACGACCCTCTGCAAAAATGGATATGAACGATGTCATGAAAATGACGGCCTATTTTGCAGCAGGCAGAGCTAGTCGCGAGATGGCTTGAAAAAAAGGGTGGATCCCGGCAAGCATCGTTCCGAAACAATAAATGATTGATGTAGCGAGAATTGATAAGGAAATTAGAGGGTCCCAAGAAGACGAGTTTTACCTGCGCCTCTACACCTTGTTTTCCCACGACATTGTACCTAGGTACATTGAACTGGATTTGTTCCAGCTGTCTTTCTACATATCCGAAAATACATAAAAAACAGGGTGTTTAATAAAATGCTAGACGTTGTCAAGGAACCACACACCTGCATTTTTACAGGCCCGACAAGCTGTGGTAAAACACAACGTGTCCTGGACCTGCTTGAAAATGAGTATAGGCGACACTACTACAACATAGTCGTGTTGTGCCCTACTATACAATGGAATAGTACCTACCTCGAGAGAGCCTCACTTTGGAAGGACGACTATGTGTTCCTGAT